>CM071858.1:9894970-11260421 GCA_036507275.1 Sicyos edulis | reverse complement strand
CTCTAAAATCATGCACGCATGCTCAGCAAAAAAGCAGACACAAAAGAATGAGTGGAACCCGAATCAAACAACACAAAGGCAAGGTGATCAAGAACTAGGAGCGTACCTGCCACCGCGGCCCCAGCTTGCTCAGCCTCCTGGCGGGTCGTAGCATACACTCGCCCCTGCTGCTGAGCTGGCTGCGCTAACACTGCTTTCTGGTTGCAAAATCGGGCCAGATGCCCTTCCTTACCACAGTTATAGCAAGCCCTAGGGTTACCTCCACAAGGACCCCAATGTGGCTTCCCACAAAGGTTACAATACGATGGCGGCCTCCCTACGCCCTGCTGGAGAGGTGATCATCGCATTTGGGCCCGATCTTTGGTCTCAATACGGTAAGAACTCCCGACGGTCTTGACCGCCCACACGGCTATTGCCTCCTGAGTCAAACTTACGCTTCTGGCCCGAGTATACTAGGGTCTTTTGCACAACAGCACTAGCAACCTGCACGGGAGGATACTTCCCATTGTAAATCGTTGCCAACTGCAGTGCCTTAGCAAAAGTCTCTAGGGCCTGTACCCTAACATCTTGAGACACTCCCTGTCTCAAACCCGCAATAAACTTCCTAATCTTCAGCCTAGGGGTAGCAATCAACTGCTACGCGAAGTATCCATACTCCGAAAACTTCTTTTCATAGACCTCGATCGAATCAGACCCCTGTTTTAAGTTTGAAAACAGCTCAATCATCTTCTCTTAGGCTTCTTCACTGATAAACTTTTCCTTGAACTCAGCCTTGAAGAAATCCCAGGTGGCAGGTGGAGACCCAGCCGGTCTCTCACTCAAAGTGGAATCCCACCACCACTTAGTTGTACTAGCTAGCACGTGAGTTGCACAACGGGCTCACTGCACCTCAGGACAAGCCATCACCATGAACGTGTACTCTAACTCAGCAATCCATCTGGCTGCTACTAACGGTTCTATAGGGGCACTAAATTTCTCAGGCTTCCACTTGACAAAATCCTTCAGCCACTTGCCCAGATCCTCAGCACCTTCTGCCACAACGACCTCATTCACAATCGGCTCTTGCGGAGCTGGCGGTGCTGGTGGCACTACAGTCCTCTGCTGAACCATCTCGGTCAACTGCTCTATCTGAATTCGGGACTCTTCCCTCTGCGCGGCTAACATAGCCCGCGTCTCAGCTCTCTTCTCAGCCCTCTGGTCAGCTAGCAGTCCAACCATAAGAGCCCTCATGGACTCCACAAAAGCTGCTCCCGGTGCAGCCTCTCGAGGCTTAGTTGCCTCCACGCCCTCTCCGGGCAACACAGCAGAAGGGCCTGCAGGTGGCCTAACATCAGCCTCGGCGTGGGACGACGTCCCTCTAGTGTCAGAATCAATATGAATGCCTTGGGTGGTCGGCCTCGAGCCTCCCTTCCCTCTACAGGTAACCGGCATGCTGACAATCTACACCCAAACCAACAACGAGTTAGAACCTGCTTGTCCCTGCTCTACAACAACAAGTCATGTACATGCAAAGTGCAAACGGTATTGTAATTCTTAACCCTTAACCCTAAACTTACGAACATACCTGATGGCTATTGGAGCGTTGATGATCATGGAAAACAACCTACAACTGCATGTCAGTCTACAGAACCTATGACTCTGAGCTCTAATACCAACTGTAAGGACCCGACCCGAAAAATGGTCTCAAACCTAGATCCTTACTTAGCATGCATGATTAGGAATATAAAATCAACAACTAAAGTACCAATTTAAAACGTCTCAATCAACACAATTAAAACAAATTCATAAATCCATTAAGTAAAACCAACAAGTAAAGTGACTGATCAGTACTTTCTTAAAATCAAAGAAAACGGTTCGAGAACTCTTAAACAAGTTTTTGAATGAATGATTTCCTAAGGACTCAAGTCCAACTACATGCTAAACCAAAATAAAAGAAAAGATAAAAGTTCGTCTCGGAGTTCGGCCATCCATGATCATCAAGCAGCCTCCTCCTAGCCATCCAGTCTCTGTCCTAAGTTACCTGATGGAAAACCACAGAAAATAAAGGTGAGCAACGAATCACTCAGTAAGAATCCCCAACCGGGGTACAATACAAAAACATCTCATTTAGCACACCGACATGCAACCATACAATTACTTAGAGCGAAATAGTTGGTTTAGGCTATACGCCACTCATAGAGCTTGCCTATTCAAGGACTTACAGCTACAACCTATCCTAGGTTCTACACCTTGATGCCCATCAGGGTCTTACACAACCTAGTACGCGATGATGCCCATCGGGGTCTTACACATAAGGATGCCCATCAGGGTCTTACTCCTGCTAAACTCAGTGATGCCCATCGGGGACTTACACACAAGGATGCCTATCGGGGTCTTACTCCACAGATAATGATGCCCATCGGGGTCTTACACATACGGATGCCCATCGAGGTCTTACTCCACAAATAATGATGCCCATCGGGGTCTTACACATACGAATGTCCATCGGGGTCTTACTCCACAATCAATGATGCCCATCAGGGTCTTACACATACGGATGCCCATCGGGGTCTTACTCCACAAATCAATGCTGCCCAACGGAGTCTTACACATCTAGGATGCCCATCGAGGTCTTACCCCAGCTAGGATCACAGAGATGCCCATCGGGGTCTTACACTCCCTAACAACCTTATGATGCCCATCGGGGACTTACACATAAAGCCAGCAGTGTAGTGCCCATCGGGGACTTACATACACTGGCAACGCATTGGTGCCCATCGGGGACTTACCCAAGCGGAACCTAACTAATAACCCCTACAGTCTCCTACATTATACATTACTTGTCTATCCCTAGCATGAAACTAACAGAATACGAACAGGAAATCTGGATATGCCAAAATAAGAAAACCCTAGCATGGAACTAACAAAATACGAACAGGAAACCTAGATATGCCAGAATAAGAAAACCCTAGCATGGAACTAACAAAATACGAACAGGAAACATGGATATGCCAGAATAAGAAAACCATAGCATGGAACTACCAGAATACGAACAGGAAACAAACATGCCATCAAGAGGAAACATGAATCCTATTCGCTAGGAATCTCATTGTAACGGCCCAGTTTTCAATTTCGGCTTCCCAGGTGTTTCCGGTTCTTTATTCTAATGTTCGGATGGGCCGTTAGAGCTATTTTAACCCTTAGGGGTATTTTGGTCTTTTGCCCCCGGTAGGGTTATGTAGATTTTCAGGACTCAGGGTCCTTCCTGCCTTCGTCGAGGCTTGATTGTTGTTGGTTGCAAGACCCAAGGAGTTTGGGCTAGTTGTTTAGAAGTTTGGGAGCATTTTGGATAATGGCAAAAATTAATTATTATTTAACCGTTTCCTTTGGGTTTTGAACCCTTGCCCTGGATGGTGAAGTGGAAACTTGGTTTAAATGAGTTTTATTTAGGAGGAAAGTCGTTTCAGCCGGGTCTCGAAGGAGGAAGCCTTGGGAAGGGATTTTAGGCCTATTTAAATTAAGAAAAGGAAAGAAAATCCCATTCCCCTTGTTTTTGCAACTCTCTCTCTCTCTCTCTCTCTCTCTCTCTCACGCAAAACCCTAACCCTCACGCCCAACACCCACGCCGCATGCCCGCCGCATCGCTCGCCGCGCGCACTGCAAGCCGCCGCCGCCACCCATCCCACACGCCGCGCACGACGCTCGCTGCCGCCGCCAGCCAAGACCATCGAGCCATCGCTGGGCCCGACCGCGTCGAGCAGCCGGCTCGCCCAGCCGCCGACTCTGCTCGCCGCCGCGCGCTCGCTGCGGCCTAGCCTTGCTGCCGCTCGCGCCCAACAAGACGGTCGTGTAGCCGCGCCTCCGCGCCAGACGATAAAGACCCAGCCGCTCGATCCGCGTCGCTCGCTCGCCGCGACGCCGCCCGTCTCCCAGCCGTATCGCTCGTTCGCGTGCAGCCTCGCGGCCAGTGTCGTCGCCGCAGACTGCGCGCCGTCGAACTTTCTTGGCGCGCGCGCCCGCCCGTGTCGTCACTCGACTGACCGACCGCGCGCACGAGCAGCGTTAGCGCCCGGTGCGAGCGAGCCCTGCGCCGCAGCGCCGCCGATCCCTGGCGCGCTGTCGCCGAGGCGTGTGCCTTCTCGGTTAGTAAATTCCGAGCCTCCACCCTTTGGACTTCGATTTTAGATGTTGTTTATTAATTAGGATATTTTATTACTTGCTTAGGTTGCTCGGGTTCGCTTAAAAGCTCGAGGGTCGTTATTTGATTCGGGATAGTTAACCTCCACTTATTTCCGTGTAAGGATTCTTACCGGGGTTGTGTGGACCCTGCGAATAGTTGATAGCACGATGACATCTTTGTAATTATATGAGTTTCTAGTGATAGGTTTCATGTTTTCTTTTGATTCATGTTCGTGACATGTTTACATCCCGTTAGTTCCATGTTAGGCTTTCCTATCTTGATAGAACCATGCCGCCATTTGTATCTTTGCTAGACCCAAGTTACGGTTAGATGTGTGATGTATAGTATAGAGGACCGTAGAGGCAACTAGTTTGGGGTCCCGCTCAAGGCAAGACCCGATGGACATCCGGAGGTGTAAGGCCCTATGGGCATCCTAGGTGTGTAAGGCCCACTGGGCATCACCGATTCTCGGAGGTGTAAGGCCCTATGGGCATCCTAGGTGTGTAAGGCCCACTGGGCATCACTGATACTGAAGGTGTAAGGCCCGATGGGCATCCTAAGTGTGTAAGGCCCCACTAGGCATCACTGTATCCTAAGTGTGTAAGGCCCCACTGGGCATCACTGTATCCTAAGTGTGTAAGGCCCCACCGGGCATCATCTTTGTATCCTAAGTGTGTAAGGCCCCCTTTGGGCATCACTTTGTGTCCTAAGTGTGTAAGGCCCCACTGGGCATCACTGTGTCCTAGGTTGTGTAAGGCCCGAAGGGCATCCAAATGTAGAACCTAGGAGAGGCTATAGAATGAAGCCCTTGAGTAGGCTCGCCTTTGAAGTATCTCATAGCCTACACCAACCAAGCCCGCTCTAAGTCATTGTATGGTTGCATGTCCGTGTGCTAAATGAGATGTTTTTGTATTGTACCCCGGTTGGGGATTCTTACTGAGTAACTCGTTGCTCACCCTTTTTTTCGTGGTTTTCCACCGTGAAACTTGGGACAGAGATTTGGATGGCTAGGAGGAGGCTCTTTGGATGATCATGGATAGCTGACTCTGAGTTGCACGTTCTTTTATTGTGTTTATGATTTAGCATGTAGTGGGACTTGAGTCCCTAGGAAAAATACTCAAAAACTATTTGATGATTCTCATACCGTTTCCCTTGATTTGTTTTAAGAAAGTACTGATCAGTCGTTTACTTGTTTTTATTTAATTGGAATAATGGATTTGTTTTAAATATGTCTACTGCAAAGTTTTAAATTTCAAGCTATGAATGACGTTTTACATTCCTAATCATGCATGCTAAGTAAGGACTTTAGGATAGAGACCGATTCTTTGGGTCGGGTCCTTACACTCATACAGTTACAAGGTACGGTATGCTAACAAGTATTCGCAGGGTCCACACAACCCCGGTAAGAAATCCTTACCTGAAAACGAGCAGAAAATAACTACCACAACCAACAAGCGACCCTCGCGCTTCTAAGTGAACCCGAGCAACCTAAGCAATCAAAATCATCCTAATTAAACAAACAGCAGCTAACATCTTAGGGTTCAAAAGAGTAGAGGCTCGGAAATTACAAACCGAGAAGGCACGAGGTCTCGGCCCAACTCTCTCGACAACATAAGCTCTCGAAGGCAAGTGGGCAGGCAGGACGTGAGGCTGGGGAGGACGGGTTGGGCGCTGCTAGGCTCGCTGGCGCGGCAATGGGAGACGCGAGCGTGGACGGCTCGCGCTGAAGCTGCGCGAACACGGGCGCTGGGGCACGGGCGTGCAGACGTGGACAAGCGGTACGGTGAGCTCTCTCTGGGACATAGCGCGGGCGAAGCGGCTTGGCTACTGGCGTGCGACGGGCATGGCGATGCAGGGGCTGCTCGGTGCGGCGCTGGGCAACGCAGATGCTACTCGGTGTGGCGCTGGGCGATGCAGGGTTGCTCGGTGCAGTTAGTCTCGGCTCGGGGTAGAAACACACACACACACTCATTCCTGAGCCCTAGGCCGCCCAGCTCGCCCGACCCCAGCGCCCAACTCGCCTAGCCCAGCTCGCCCAGGCCGCGCGTCGCCCAATTTGCCCAGCCCAAGCCTGCGTCGCCCAGGTCCTGCGTCGCCCAGATCCGCCTCGCCCTGGCCATCCCCGAGCCAGCTCACCTAGGCCTGCGTCGCCCGACCTTACCCAGGACCGTGCGCCCCGGTAACTCGTCGTGCCGTGTCAGCCCGAGTGCCCAGAGTCGTCGCGTCGCATCGCCCCGCGAGCGCGTCCCTGTTGCTTACCGAGCTCGCGCCGTCCCTTGTGCCGAGCCGCTCCCCGCGTCGTCGCCCAGCCGAGCTCGAGCCCGCACCCTCGCCTCGCATCTCGCCGCCGCGCCGTGCACTGCGTCTGCGCCGTGCTGTGCCCGGCTTGCGCCCCGGCGCACTGCCTGCGCCCTACCCGGCATTTGCGCCCGCCACACCACTGTTGTGTCTTTGGTTGGACCCAGCCTTGTGGCTTCTCGGATGGTATTTCCCGTGTCTTTTCTTCTTTGGGCCCGGATTTGTTGGCTGCTGGTTATTGTATTTATTGGGCTGTTTTATGTATTTGATTTGGGTGCTTTGTTTGATGTATAGGCTGTTCGGGTTTGATTAGAGGCTCGAGGATCGCTTGATTTGCTTGATGATTTATTATTGTTTTTCTGCTTGTTCCAGGTAAGGATTTCTTACCTTGGTTGTGTGGACCCTGCGATATTATCACGATATGCCTTGCTTGTTTGTCGATCAGCATTATGAGCATGTTAGAGATAGAGCAGATTGATTGATTTCTTGCTAGCATGTTTGCCTCGATTTTACATGTTAGTGCCATGCTAGGTTTGTTCTCACGGCATGCTTATGATTCCGCTAAGTTGTAGTATCATGCTAGGTAATGTGATTTATGTCGGTCGATTGCTTGCTAGCTAGGAATCATTGATTTTGCTCTGTACTCTTAGATAGAGTTGTAGGGTTTGTCATCATCCAGAGGCTGAGCGGACATAACGTACTTTGTCCCCACTGATCGGGAGTAAAGTGTGCGCAGCATAACGTATCTTGCTTCCCCCCCGGTCGCCAAGGTGGATTTAGCTCAGGTCGGGAGTAAAGTGTGCGCAGCATAACGTATCTTGCTTCCCCTCCCCCCAACCCGCCGGTTGTGGACTTAGCTACCCACTTCGGCATAAGCCTAGTTTGTAGCCTGCTAGAGCCGAACCCTGCCATCGGTGTAAGCTCCGCTCTGGCGGTTCTTAGCCGGTGGGTGGATCATGTTGCACAGATGAGCGCCGAGGGCCTCGCGCTACTGTGATCAGTGACACCGCTTCCGAGTCATAGGCATGCGTACCTGGCCCACGTAGTTTGCCCATAGGCCCCTGCATTTACGCAGGTTGCAGCAGCATGCAGTGTGCGCGCACACGCGTTAGTTGCCGATTCGGAGAGCTCCCCCGGGCTAATGTCATGAGTACACCATTCCTTCCATTAGAGCCTGACTTCAGGTACTCTCCCATAAGTCCAGTTTAGTGCAAGGGCAAGGAGGCCCTTGAGGACATTCTAGGGATCAGTGTATTCCCCCCGAGTGACAGATACCTTGGTGATGTCCAGGATTGGTCAGTGTATGCAATCCCTAGGCCGGAAGTAAGAGACTTCCGATGACTCCAGATCTTGTTTTATGAGCTCGTTGAGCTATGATCTGTGTTGATAGCTGTTTGCTTGCATGTTGAGGTGCTAGATGACTGATGTATCGTATTGTACCCCAGTTGGGGATTCTTACTGAGTATGTTTATACTCACCCTTATTTATCATTCAGGTAACTTGGGACAACACCAGGATGGCTAGCGGAGGGAGTTGATTGATCATGGGGAGCCGCCGGCACTCTGTCCTTTATTATTGCATTGTTTATTCAGCATGTAGATGGACAGGAGTCCTAGGGGAACATTATTTAAAAAGTTGTTTAAATTGTATTGTATGTTTTATAAATACTGGCCAGGTTGTTTTACTTCGTTGGTTGTTTAAATGAAAATTGTTGTTTATGTTTTAAGGGTTCCCCATTCTCATATGTTTTGAAAGGTTTTTAAATATGAGCACTAAACCGCTTGTTATCATATTTAACTTGCAAGCTGAGTGAGAACCCCAGTTTAGGACCATGTTTTTGGTCGGGTTCGTCACAGTTGGTATCAGAGCACAGAGTCATAGATTATGTAGACTAACCTGTTTTGTAGGTTGTTGTTCCCATGATCATCAGCATTCCACGGCCGCCAGGTTTATCTGAGTTCAATTAAGCTAAGGTTTAAGAATTTACAATACTTTTCATTTAGCTTTTATGCCTTGTGTAGAGTTGTGGAGCGGAGACGAGCAGGTTCTGACTCGTTGTTGGTTTGGGCTTAGAGCGCCATCATGCCAACTTTCCGCAGTGCGAGCAGTTTGTTGAGCAGTGAGAGCCCCAGTGTGGGCCAGCATTTATGCTTTGTGCAGATCGCCAGTGTGTCGATCGCACTCAGAGGGAGGCAGAGCTTAGACTCTTGTAGGCCATTTGTGGCCCAGTTGTTGCTTTTCCCCTAGTGAGAGGGTGGAGGTGCTTTGTGCAGATCGCCAGTGTGTTGATCGCACTCAGAGGAGCAGGACGCTTGGCATGTCCACCCGAGGTGTTGGACTGATTGTGTTGATGTTGAGGCCGCGTCCAGGGTTGTTAGGCCCGTTGGCCAGAGTTGGCCCTGGCAGTTGAGTTGCCAAGTGGAGGGGGTAGAGGTTAGCACGCCTCAGAGTGAGACTCCTTGAGCAGAGTGTGCTCCAGCCATGTGAGATTTGATGGCAGGTCTTTAGCTATCAGAGAGCGGAGACCCATGCGCAGTTTGTAGCGCGCAGTGAGGAGTCCCGGGCACAGATAGCCCAGCTGACAGAGTTTGTTTCAGCATTTTTCCCCCCCAGTAGCTCTTGTAGCCCCGGAGGTTCCCGAGAGGGCATGATCAACAGGTTTTTGCCGTCGAGTTTGTTGGCGTTGATGGAGCAGTCCAGTTTTGCAAGTGGATGCCTGTAGAGCTCGATGTTTTAGAAAGTCCTGCTGCTTGTAGTAAGCAGTTGGCCAGGTTTGAGTTTAGCATCCGTGTGTTGGGATGCTCTGCTGTTCAGAGGCCGAGGTGTGCCGTTCCTGTGTTGTTTGGTACAACAGTTGGTGGTGGTAGTCCCTTGAGAGAGGTGGACTAGCAGAGTCTCCACCAGTCGCCCGATCTATTGGCAAGTTGCCGTGTTAGTGGCTTGAGGCAGATGTTGAGACATCTTTGCCCCCCTTGCAAGCCTGCTGTTGTTTTGCAGCCAATTCTTTTAGTACCCTCGTAGCCAGGGTGTATTGTGGAGTTTGCTTGTCAGGGCTTAATCCGTTTGTGGATTTCAGCGGGCTAGTAGAGTGGAGCACTCTTTTATTTGGATGTTCCCAGTGTGGAACTAGTTGTTGCCACCCGAGGAGTTGGCCTGAGCTTCTGTTGAGCATCGAGTGAGATGAAAGAGTTGGTCTGAGCTTGTGTTGAGCATCGAGTGGGATGCAGGAGTAGGTCGTGGCATGTCTGTTGGATGAGATGCCAGAGATTAGGCTACTCGAGTGTTTGGACTCTTGTGTTGAGTGCCATTGCCCCGTCACTTGGAGTGTGACCTTTCCTCTGAGGGGCATAAAGCTCGTTTAGGGATGATTTGTGTTGTAAAGGATGTTGTGCCTGTTGGCACCAAGCTTTGAGAGGAGTCCTAGATTCATGCCAGTTGGCTTTTGTGCAGGTGGTTCTAGGGCCGCCCAGAGTATAGCATCCCCGCTAGTCTTGTACCCATTTCCTGAGGTTGCACCTGTTTGGGTTGCATAAGAGATCTAGCTCGGTGGTAGTCAGAGGACTACAAGTATGAGGTTTTCGAAGGAAAGTAGAAGCTTTTCAGGATCACCGAGAGTTGGGTACCAAAGGATGTTGTAGGCTGTTAAGAGCTACCGCGTTGGAGTTCTCGCGCCTGTGTTGTGAGCCTGTGAGCCAGTTTGATGGTAGCATGATTCGGCTACCCTTTGAGTTACCCTAGTATGGGTAGTGTTGGCATCGAGGATGCGTGGTTGATCCAGTGTTAGTGCATGAGTTGGATGGCTGATCGGAGCGCGTTTAGTGAGCACATTGGCTTGAGGTTTGTTAGCTTGGTATGGATATGCTCTTGTAAGAGTGTGTTGGCCAATGTGGCTTTTCGTGGTGAGTTGGCCCCGAGAGGGTTTGAACTCTTTTTGCTCCCTTGTTAGTAGTGGCTCTGTTGGAGGCAAAAGTTGCCATGTGTGAGAGTCTTTGTTGGCATTGGATCTTAAGAAATCAAGTTGGAGCTGTACACCCCGGTGTACTATTGTGTAGCTTGTTCCGTGGTTATGTTTGGAGAACCACGAGGGGTTCGTTTTGAGGAACCAGTGCTCAGTCTTTGAGTTGTCAAGGCTTTGGTTCTTGGCAAGTGCCCTTGCTTTGGTTGTAAGGATGTCGTGCTCGTTGCCGGGCTGTTGTTTAAGTAAGTTTTGCTAGTTGGCCTTGGCTTGGTTAGAGTTCAGTTGGAACTGAACAAGAGCGGTGGTAGCAAAGCTGAGCAGTTTCTGATCGTTATGGCTAAGAGAGCTGTTCGGATCCTTGCCTTGGGCAAAAGTTTTGTTGAGGTTGAGCTTTGAGTAGGAGGATGACGCATTCTGTAGTGTTTCTGGTCGTCTTGGTTTTCAAGTTGGAGTTTGCCAGCTTAGTTGAGATGCTGGAGAGGATTGTGCCCGTGTAGCCGGTTGTCTGTTAGATCGTTTGACGACCGTGTGAGTCGGAGGGTGATCGGAGGATCCCTAGGTTGTGGAGAGCCTCTCCAGAGCTTAGTTAGACCCAGGCAGTGTTCCTTGGGTGAGTTGCTTGCAGATTTGGCAGTCTAGCAAGCTAGTGCTTGTTTGGAGCAGAGTTCGGATTGGTTCCGGTTTGGAGACTAGTTCGTGCTTTGGTGTTGACCAAGTTATTGTTCTCTTGTTGTTTCAAGAGCTAGCTCGGTTCGAGCAAGAGGGCGTTGCCCTGAGGACTTGTTTCTAGTCAGGAGGTTTTGGGAGTTGACCATTCCCTTGGTGGTTGAGTAAGTTTTGCTAGTTCTGGATTGGTGGTCCAATCAGTTGAGGTTTCCCCTTGGGTGTTGCTTCCAAGAGAGTTGGTTGTTGTTGCCCCTGGGTTGAGCTAGTCAGCGAGCATGTGTGATGTTCGCTGCCCTTCTGAAGTTCGCTTGCTGGGGAATCGTTCCCCGTTGAGGAGGAGTCAGCTTAGCTCCTAAGTTGTGTAGTTGATCAGAGTAGCGCAGTGGTTAGCCCAGCGAGAGGGTCCCTGCATGGTGTTGTTAGCAAGCGAAAGTTGTTTGTCCCCCCAAGGGCGGAGGCCAACCAGTTTAAGAGTTAAGCTTTTGCTGGAAAGTTGTTGGTTCTTCGGGGATTGAAGTTTTTCCCCCTAGTTTCTATGGTGGTTGAGTTGCACCATGGATGCCAGCCTCGAGTATTATCTTTGGAGATAGGCTCGTCAGTTTGCATTCCTTGCGATGTTTCGAGTGTGGAGTTTCTAGTCGCAAGATGAGATAGGTCTTGGCTAAAAGGAGGAAGTCCTTTGAGTAGCCAGTTGGACTTAAGAGTTGAGTGGTAGCCTGGAGGCAAGCTTTGCTCGTTATGAGCTTGGTTTGAGTTTCTGCTGAGCAAGCCTTTCTCGGGCTTTGTTCCTGGTTGTTGTGCTTTCGCAGTTGGCGATTAGCTGAGCCACAGTTGAGTGAGTTGACACAGAGGTGCCATGGCTTTGGTTGGTTAGACCCTTGAGTTGCTATCCTCAAGGTGTTATGTTGCAGGTAGCCCTGTGATGGTTTAGTCCAAGATGCCCGAGTTTTCCATGAGAGGAATGTTGGTTGTTTCCTTGCCTGGCAATGTTCTCTTTGGCCAGTTGCTAGTAGGTTTGCATGGAAAAGTTTGCGTTCGACTGTTGAGAGGCTCCAGTTTGTTGGCTTGGTCGAGTGGAGCCTGTGCCTGGTTTTGGCCATTTAGGGTTGGCCGTAGCTGAAGTTTCAGCTTGTGCTTGTTGGAAAAGTTTCCTTTTGGATCAATCGCCAGTTGGTGGTTTGATTGTATTTCGTTAAGGTTGTAGGCAAGCCTTGTGGTTCGCTGGCCTCATGAGAAGTAAGAGTAGGCCGTTTGGTTTCTGGAACCTGAGAGGTTCAGTTGTTTGGCCAACATGGTGTAGAGTTGAGGCTGTTTGTTAACAGCTGTGGGCATTTAGGAAAGTTACGCCAGTGCGTGGCGTTGAGTTTTGGAGCTTGTGCCAGTCTTTGTTGAGATAGTTATGGCAGTCTGGATAGCATTGTGGCTTTGAGCCTTTGAGAACCCAAGAGGGTTTGGTTCTCGAAGAAGGGCTAGTGTTGTCTTAGCCGAGAAGTTCTGTTGGCTAGGAATCAGTGGAGTATTCCTAGAGCCGTTTCGTCTTAGGACTTTCGAGGACGAAAGTCTTAAAAGGAGGGAGTATTGTAACGGCCCAGTTTTCTATTCCGGTTCTCGAGGAGCTTTCGGTTCAGATTCAGTGGTTCGGTTGGGCCGTTAGAGCTATTTTGACCCTTAGGGGTATTTTGGTCTTTTTGCTCCCCGAGCAAGATTTGTGGATTTTCAGGGCTTCGAGGCAGCTCCTGCCTTTGTTGAGGTTTGTTTGTTGTGGGCTGCGAGTCCCGAGGTGTTTGGGATTTTCGTTTGGGAGTTCGGTTGTGATTTGGGTTTTGGGCAAAGTTATGGTTGTTTGGGTGTTTCTTTCGGGATTCGAGCCGGGCCCTCAGTGTTTATTTGGGAGGTTGATTTGAGTGAGATTTATTGTTTGGAAAGGTTGCTTCAGTCGGGTCTCAAAGGAGGAAGCCGGGAAATGGGATTTAAGGATTTTAAGGATTTTTGGAAAATTGGAAAATGGATAAGTTTGGATTTATTTGGATAAGGATGGAAAAATAATAAAAGAGAAAAAGAAAAAAAAAAGAAAATCCCATTTTCCCCCCATTTTTCCCTTTCTCTCTCCTCCAACCCGATCCCCCCCGGCCCCTCACCTCTCAGCCCGAGCCAGCCTTTGGTCGCCCACGTCTGAGCCATCCGGAGCCCCTAGCCGCCCAGCTCGCCCGACCCCAGCGCCCAGCTCACCCAGCCCAGCTCGCCCAAGCCCCGCGTCGCCCGACCTCGCCCAGGACCGTGCGCCCCTGTAGCTCGCCGTGCCTTGTCAGCCCTAGCGCCCCGAGCCGTCGCGTCGCGTCGCCCCGCGCGCGCGTCTTTGTTGCTTACCGAGCTTGCGCCCGCGCGCCGTCCCCTGTGCTGAGCAGCGCCCCGCGCCTGCCTGTTGTGTGCTGGTTGGACCGAGCCTTGTGGCTTCTAGATGGTATTTCCCGAGTCTTTTCTTTGTTGGGCCCGGATTTGTTGGCTGCTGGTTATTGTATTTATTGGGCTGTTTTATGTATTTGATTTGGATGCTTTGTTTGATGTATAGGCTGTTCGGGTTTGATTAAAGGCTCGAGGATCGCTTGATTTGCTTGATGATTTATTATTGTTTTTCTGCTTGTTCCAAGTAAGGATTTCTTACCGTGGTTGTGTGGACCCTGCGATATTATCACGATATGCCTTGCTTGTTTGCTGACTGTTATGAGCATGTTAGAGATAGAGCAGTTGATTGATTTCTTGCTAGCATGTTTGCCTGATTTTACATGTTAGTGCCATGCTAGGTTTGTTCTGCCAGCATGCTTATGATTCCTGCTTAAGTTGTAGTATCATGCTAGGTAATGTGATTTATGCCAGGAATCATTGATTTTGCTCTGTACTCTTAGATAGAGTTGTAGGGTTTGTCATAATCTAGAGGCTGAGCGGACATAACGTACTTTGTCCCTACTGATCGGGAGTAAAGTGTGCGCAGTATAACGTATCTTGCTTCCCCCCCCCCCTCGGTCGCCAAGGTGGATTTAGCTCGGTCGGGAGTAAAGTGCGCGCGAGATAACGTATCTTGCTTTCCCCGACCCGCCGGTTGTGGACTTAGCTACCCACTTCGGCATAAGCCTAGTTTGTAGCCTACTAGAGCGGAACCCTGCCATCGGTGTAAGCCTGCCCTGGCCGGTTCTTAGCTTCAGGTGGGTGGATCATGTTGCATGCAGATGGTAGCGAGGGCCTCGCGCCATCGTGATCGATGACACCGCTCCGAGTCATAGGCATGCGTACCTGGCCCACGTAGTTTGCCCATAGGCCCCTGCATTTACGCAGGTTGCAGCAGCATGCGGTGTGCTCGCACACGCGTTAGTTGCCGATTCGGAGAGCTCCCCCGGGCTAATGTCATGAGTACACCATTCCTTCCATTAGAGCCTGACTTCAGGTACTCTCCCATAAGTCCAGTTTAGTGCAAGGGCAAGGAGGCCCTTGAGGACATTCTAGGGATCAGTGTATTCCCCCCGAGTGACAGATACCTTGGTGATGTCCAGGATTGGTCAGTGTATGCAATCCCTAGGCCGGAAGTAAGAGACTTCCGATGACTCCAGATCTTGTTTTATGAGCTCGTTGAGCTATGATCTGTGTTGATAGCTGTTTGCTTGCATGTTGAGGTGCTAGATGACTGATGTATCGTATTGTATCCCGGTTGGGGATTCTTACTGAGTATGTTTATACTCACCCTTATTTATCTTTCAGGTAACTTGGGACAACACCAGGATGGCTAGCGGAGGGAGTTGATTGATCATGGGGAGCCGCCGGCACTCTGTCATTTATTATTGCATTGTTTATTCAGCATGTAGATGGACAGGAGTCCTAGGGGAACATTGTTTAAAAAGTTGTTTAAATTGTATTGTATGTTTTATAAATACTGGCCAGGTTGTTTTACTTCGTTGGTTGTTTAAATGAAAATTGTTGTTTATGTTTTAAGGGTTCCCCCTTCTCATATGTTTTGAAAGGTTTTTAAATATAAGCACTAAACCGCTTGTTATCATATTTAACTTGCATGCTGAGTGAGAACCCCGGTTTAGGACCATGTTTTGGGTCGGGTTTGTCACACGTGCGGCAAGAGCAACGGTGAGTGATGGTTTCTTGATTTCCTTTCTTTTTTTTCCTAATTTAAATATGCTTTGGTGACCTAAAATCCCTTCCCAGGGCTTTCCTCCTTCGAGTCCCTATTGACGCGAGTTATTTCATAATTTAAATTCAAGCTTTCAAACCCCCTTTAAGGTTAGGGGTTCGAATCCTCCCTGAAACACTTTTAAAAAAAACCTTATTTTCAATTAACGGAAACCCGGGCCGTTACAAGAAGCATAAGCAATTACCTTCCCGTGCTGCATCAACACACAACCTAACCCAAACTTGGAAGCATCGTTGTAGACTACGAAACCACCTGTCCTCTCCGGGACTGCTAACAATGGTGCTGAAGTCAAACTACACTTTATCCTGGCAAAGCTCTCATCACACTTACCATCCCAAACAAACTAGACACCCTTCCTCATCAGACGAGTGAAGGGCGAGGCTATGGCTGAAAAGTCCTTGACTAACTGACGGTAGTAACCTGCCAAACCCAGAAAGCTGTGAATCTCGATACAACGTGACCTAGGAAGGCCACCTGCTCCAGCCAGATATCACAGTTGGAAAACTTCGCATAAAGCTGGTTTTCCCTCAAAGATGTCAACACTCGCCTTAAATGCTCTGCATGATCCTCATTAGTCCTCGAATAGATCACAATGTCGTCAATGAACATGATGACGGAGCTGTCCAAAAGTGATTTGAACACCCTATCCATCATGTCCATGAACTCTGCTTGGGCGTTAGTCAATCCGAACGACATGACCACAAACTCATAGTGACCATATCTAGACCTGAAAGCTGTCTTAGGAATGTCGGCATCCCTGATCCGCAACTGATGGTAACCGGATCTCAAATCTATCTTGGAGACCAAGGAAGCTCCCTAAAGCTGGTAAAAAAAATCATCGATACGGGGCAACGGGTACTTATTCTTCACGGTAACCTTATTAAGCTCACGCTAATCTATACACAAGCGCATCGAACCATCCTTCTTCTTTATAAACTGAACTGGTGCTCCCCACGAGGACACGCTTCGACGAATGAACCCTCGATCTAACATCTCCTGCAACTGAACCTTAAGTTCCTATAACTCTGCTAGCGCCATATGATACGTTGCCTTCGAGATAGGGAGGTTCCCTGGCTCGAGCTCAATTGTGAAGTTAACCTCTCTCTTCGGCGGCAACCCCGGTAACTCTTCAGGAAACACATCCGCAAACTCATGTACGACCGGTACCTGATCAACAATCAGCGAGGGGCGGCTCTCCCCAGACAACTTGGCTAGGTAGCCCCAAGCTCCACGAGCTAACAGATGACGAGCTTTCACAGCTAAAACCATCGGCGGGCAAACTCCACCCTGGACTCCACGGAACTTAAATCTTGGCCTACCCGGCGGCCTAAACACTACTTCTTTCCGGTGGCAGTCGATCAACGCATGGTTAGTAGGTAACCACTCCATACCAAGAATCACATCAAAGCCGCTCATAGGCAGGACTATGAGCATAGCTACAAGCAACTCTCAAGATATCTCGATCCGGCCATCCTTAACCTCATCTCTAGCAAACATACTGACTTCCGAAGGAGTTGCAACTGACAACTAAAATCCTAGAGGCTCCAAACTCAAACTAGCATGCTCAGCAAACGTAACAGATACAAATGAATGCGTAGAACCAGAATCAAACAAAACAAGTGCACAATGATCTAAAACAAGTAGCGTACCTGCCATATGAGGAGCTACTGGTGGCACACCATCTGTCTCAGCTTTGGACGATGTCCCAGCAGTATCTGAACCAATCACGATACCCTGACCTGCTGGTCTCTAACCTCCTCTTCCTATGCGGGTAATTGGCATGCTGAGGATCTACACCCAAACCAACAACGAGTCAGAACCTGCTCGTCTCCGCGCTACAACACTAAACAAGGCATACACTAGATGAATAGTGTTGTAAATTCTTAACCCTTTTTTTTAAAACAATAAACTTAGGCGTACCTGATGACTGTCGGAGTGCTATTGATCATGGAAAAACGACTTACAACAAAAGGTCATTCTACATAATCTATGACTCTGAGCTCTGATACCAACTGTAAAAACTCGACCTGAAAGAGGTCCTAAACTAGGCCTTTACCTCAATGCATGCTTTTAAAAACTAATAATAATGATATGCAAGATTTCTTTCCAGATTCTGAATGAAAATAAAAACTTGTAAACATTCATGAAATAACCAATTATAAAATGTCCTGAAACTTGTCCTTGTTTCCAAGCACCTGTTCCAAGCTAAAAGTAGTTTAAAACGTACTATGATCAGAGATTTATTCAAAACATTCAAAACCCAAACAGTTTACAACACTGCCAGAATCCATAAACAATCAGAAAACATCCTAAGGGCTCCGTGCCCAACTACATGCATTTAGAGGACAAAACAAAGACATGGTTAAAAGACAGCAGATTTCCATGAACAACAGCTCCTTCTTCAGCCATTCTGTCTCGCGCCTTGATTTCCTGTGGAAAACCACAAAATAAGGGTGAGTAACGAATTACCCAGTAAGAATCCTCAACTGGGGTACAATACGATATAACTGATCATCTAGCAGAAAGTATGCAAGCTATGAATACATGGTATATGTATGGATTAAAGTGATGTGCTCTCTTTTGTGTGTATATTCATAGCTTGCATACATTCTGCTAGATGCCCAGTTATATCGTATTGTACCCCGGTTGGGGTGTAACGGCCCAGGTTTTCACCCCGGTCTTCCAGGTATGCCCTAGGGGTATTTTGGTAATTTGGTCGGGCCGTCAGGGCCGTTTATGTCTTTTTTAGTTGCTAAAATTATTGGATGGTCTTATGTAGGATTTTGATGCTTTGTGGATGTGTTTGGGCATGGTGAGATGCAAAAGTAAAATTGAGAATAAAAGTGTAGCTGTTGGGGTTCGAACCCAGGTTGTCTGGGAGGTCAGTTGTGTGTTGTTGCCGGTTGTGCCTCGAGCTATTATTGATGCTCATTCTGCGGTATGTCTTGATTAGCTTTGGGTCTTTGGGGTTTTGGTGCATTTGACTAAATGAAGGGAAATTAGGGTTGTGTTTGCTTTCTTCTCCAAATTCCTCTAGCCGCCCAAGCTCTCCCTCCCAAGCTTCAAGCCGAGCTCCATCTCCCCTAGCAGCCCCATTGTTCGATCGTCATTCCGGGTAAGAGACCTCGTCCTTTTCATCTTCTTCCGATTGGAGTCTTGCTGGCCGAGAGGAAAAGAGGTGAGTTTTGTGTTTTTTTGTGCAGCCAGCCGAGAGGAGAGAGAGCGGCCACTGTCGCGCCCAGAGAATGAAAGCGGCCAGACACCTGCATCGCCCGGCCCTGCCGTCGTCGTACCAGCAGCCCCATCGCCAGCAGCAGACGCCTAGTCCAAAGAGCCCTACCCCATCGCGATACCGGATCAGACGCCCGACGCGCCCAAGCGGCGTGTTGCTCAGCCCAGATCGCGTCGCTCGTCCGCACACAGCCCGCACGCCCGTCGCTTGTCTGCGCCAGCGCGCCGCACGCCCGTCGCTCGTCCGCGAGCAGCTCCGCGCCCCAGCGCCGTGCCAGCACGCTCAGCAGCGCAGCCCAGCGCCCCAGCGCCCAGTCCCCTGTCGCCCAGCAGCAGCCACTACCGTGCAACCTGTCCGTCCTTGTGTCAGCCGAGCCGAGCTCTGTTTGTTTTATTATATTCAGGCCTATAGATTGTGATATTGTTGTGCTTGTTAGGTTCTCATTAGCTAGCTTGGGATCAATCGCAGAATAGGACCCTTGTGTGTAGTTGCCTCCCGACCAAAGTAAGGATTTCTTACCGAAGTTGTGTGGGCCCTGCGATATTATATGTGATTGTTGTTTGTATGCTTGTTTATGTTTATCAGCATGTTTAGTGATAGGTGCTCTATTCTGAATTTTTGAATGGCATGATTCTCGTGTTGTTCCTCATGTTAGTTCCATGCTAGGTTGTTATGTTCTAGCATGCTCGTTATCTGTTCTATTTCGTAGTATCATGCTAGGTTCGTTGTTTCTGCTGGGCACGTATTGGATTGTTTGTTGTATCTGTTATAGTTAGATTGATGATAGGTAGCATCATCTGGGCGAGGGTGCATAACATGACTTGCATCCGCGGCAGGGACGTACGAGGTAGTACTCCGCCCCTGATCCATCGTTAGGGTTTAGCTAACCCTAACGGCAGCACTTTGCAATCCTGGGTGAGGGTGGCAGACTGTTAAATGCCCCAACAGTCGGGATGATGACAAGGCATTGCCTTGTCCCCGGCAGTCGGCACGTCCTCAGCGTGTTCGGTAGTAGCCCTTGATTGCCACCTGATAGGGCAAGGACGACTTCCTGGTGTAAGCCTACCACGGCCCGGTTCCTTAGCCTCAGGTGCGGGGGTTCAGGCTGACATAGTTCACGTGTCCAGGTGTCACACCCCTATGTCAGTGACACCGATCCAGAGATTAGTTAGGCATGAGTACTGGACCTGGGCAGCTTGCCACTAGACCCGGCACCTCCCATGGTTTGCAGCAGCATGCGGTGCGCGCACACGCTCATTATAGCACCGACTGGAGAGCTCCTTGGGATCGTGAGCCAGTGCACCTTTCGTTGCTTGTTTCTCGTATAGGATCGTATCGTGTGGTGGATTTTCTGGAGTAAGACCCTGAGATGGCATCCGAGGTTTATGTGTTGATTTAAGCTATGTGCTCTCTTCTGTGTTTATATTCATAGCTTGCATACCTTTTTGCTAGATGACCATGTATATCGTATTGTACCCCGGTTGGGGATTCTTACTGGGTAATTCGTTACTCACCCTTATTTTGTGGTTTTCCACAGGTAACCATGGTGCAAGACAGGATGGCTGAAGGAGGAGCTGTGATCATGGAAACCAGCTGTCGAACTTTGAGTTTATGTCTATGATTCTTTGTGCTTTATTTTCCTCTGAATGCATGTAGTTGGGCACGGAGCCCTATGTTGTTTTTCTGATTGTTTTTCAGGATTCTAGCACTATTGTAACTGTTGGAAGTTTTAGAATGGTTTAAATAAATCTCTGATCAGAGTGAGTTTTAGAAATGTATTTGACTTGAAACAGGTGCTTGGAAACAGGATGAGTTTGGGAATTCTATAATTGTGTTTGTTTTAAATGGTTGTTTGCATGCTTTAGTTTTCACTTAGAATCCGAAACCCATTCTTGCATATTGTCTTTAAGTTTTGAACGCATGCATTGAGGTAAAGGCCTATTTTCGAACCCCATTCGGGTCGGGTGTTTACATGGGGATTCTTACTGAGTAATTCGTTACTCACCCTTATTTCGTGGTTTTCCACAGGTAACCATGGCGCGAGACATGATGGCTGAAGGAGGAGCTGTTGATCATGGAAACCAGCTGTTTTAAACTCTGAGTCTTGTGTTTATGCTTTATGTTTTTGTTGTCCTCTGAATGCATGTAGTTGGTCACGGAGCCCTTAGGATGTGTTATGATCATTTCTCTGGATTTTGGAATTGTTGTAAACTATTTGGGTTTTCTAGGATGTTTTGAATAAATCTCTTATCAGAGTAAGTTTTAAATTGTATTTAGCTTGGAACAGGTGCTTGGAAACAGGGACAGGTTCCAAGACATTTTTATGTTGTTTTAGAATGGATGTTTACCTCTTTTTAGTTTTAATCAGAATCTGGAAAGTGATCTTGCATAGTATTTTCTAAGTTTTTAAGCATGCATTGAGGTAAAGGCCTAGTTCAAGACCTCTTTCGGGTCGGGTCTTTCTGGTTTAAATTTACACTGGTCGTTGCAGCCGGGCACGCGACGTCATTGGGTTTGGTGTGCTCGCTGGTTGAATTTGCTGGCGTCGCGCGACTGGCGCCGCAGTTTGGCGACGACGACGGCGAGTGCGCGACTTTGTGTGCGGCGAGCGAAGAAGCGAGGGTGCGATCGCCGATGTCGCTGCGTCTTTCGCAGCGATCCGTATTCTACTGTTGCTTTCGGTTGGGCTGCACAATCCTCTTCTCTTGGCCAGCAAGAACAATACCAAAAAAGAAGAGAAAGAGGGAGAGAGAGAGAGAGAAAACAAAAGGGAAAATGGGATTTTTCTTTATTGTTTTTCCTTATTTCCCATCCTTATCCATTTTTAAATAGGCCTTAAAAAAATCCCTAACATCCCATTTCCCGGCTTCCTCCTCAAGACCCGGCTGAAGCAAACCTTTTCCAATAAATAAAACTCACTTAAATCAAACTCCCAATTTAACATTAAGGGCAAGGGCTCAAATCCCAATGGAAGCACTTAAACAACAATAACTTTGCCAAAACCCAAATCACTTCCAAACTTCCAAACGACTAGCCCAAACATCTTGGGACTCGCAACCAACAACAAACAAGCCTCGCCAAAGGCAGAAGCTGCCTTGGAATCCTGAAAATCCACAAATCTTGCCCGGGGAGCCAAAAGACCAAAATACCCCTAAGGGTTAAAAAGCTCTAACGGCCCAACCGAACAACCGAATCTTGAACCGAAAGCACCTGGAAAACCGGAATAGAAAACTGGGTCGTTACAATACTCCCTCCTTTTAAGACTTTCGTCCTCGAAAGTCCTAAGACGAAACAGCTCTAGGAAATCTCCACTGATTCCAAACCAACTGAACTCCGAAGGAAATAGATGCGATAAAGCTAGACGGCAAATCACATCCTCAACTCGCACCAACTCTCAAACGGTGCTACTCACAGCAAACTAGAGGACTGGCCACAAGCTCTAAAACTCTACACCACGCACTGGCAAAACTCCTATGGAAGCTCACAGCTATTAACAAACAGCCTCAACCCAACACCATGCTGACCAAACAACTGAACCTTCCAGGTTCCAGAAAACTAAACGGCCCACTCTTACTTCACAAGAGACCAGTGAACCACAAAGCTTGCCTACAAGCCTTAACGAAATCAAATCGAACCATCAGCTGTCGACTGATCCTAAAGGCAAACTTCTCCAACTAGAACGCGTCCACAACACTTAAGCAACCATCTTAAAGAGAAATCGCCGAACCAAAGGCAAGGGGCACAATCCTGGCACACCAAACGGCTAACAACACTCACACCAGCTGAAACTTCAGCTACGGCCACCTCTAAAAGACAAGGTCCAGGCACAGGCTCCACTCGGCCAAACCAACAAACTAGAGCTCCTCAACGGCCGGACGCAAACTTTTCAATGCAAACCTACTAGCAACTGGCCTAAGAGAACATCGCCATACATTCCTCTCATGGAAATCTCGGGCTGCAAGGACTAAACCATCACGCAGCTATCTGCGACACAACACCTTGAGGAGAACAGCTCAACAGATTTACCAACCAATGCCACGGCACCTCTGTGCCAACTCACTCAAACGTGGCTCCGCTAAACGCCAACTGCGAAAGCACAACAACTAGAAGCAAAGCCCGAGAAGGGCTTGCTCAACAGAACTCAACCCAAGCTTATAACGAGCAAAACTCGCCTCCAAGCTACCACTCAACTCTTAAGTCCAACTGGCTACTCAAAGAACATCCTCCTTTTAGCCTAGGCCTAACTCATCTTCCAACCAGAAGATTCACTCCCGAAACATCGCAAGGAATACGGATAACGACAACCCCAAAACTTACGGATCATCAGCCACACGAATCAACAAGACTACCTCAGAAGCTAATACTCGAGGCTGGGATCCATGGTGCAACTCAACCACCACAGAGACTAGGGGGGGGGGGAAATCTTCAATCCCCAAAGAACCAACAACTTTCCAGCAAAAACTCAACTCTTAAACTGGCTGGCCGCCGCCCTTGCGGGGACAAACAACTTTTCGCTTGCTAACAACACCATGCAGGGACCCTCTAGCTCGGCTAACCGCTGCGCTACTCTGATCAACTACACAACTCAGGAGCTAAGCTGACTACTCCTCAATGGGAACGATTCCCAAGCAAGCGAACTTCTGAAGGGCAGCGAACTTCACACACGCTCGCTGACTTGCTCAAACCCAGGGAAACAACAACCAACTCTTTCGGAAGCAACACCCAAGGGAAATCTCAACCGATTGGATCACCAACCCAGAATTAGCAGAACTTACACAACCGCCGAGGGAGGGGACAACTCCCGAAACTTCCTGACTAGGAATAAGTCCTCAGGGCAACGCCCTCTTGCTCGAACCGAGCTAGCTCTTGAAACAACAAGAGAACCAAATCTTGGTCAACACCAAGCACCAACTAGTCACCACGCCGGAGCCAATCCGGACTCTACTCCAAACAAACACTAGCTTGCTAGACTACCAAGTCTGCCAACAACTCACCCGAGGAACACTGCCTGGGTCTGACTGAGCTCTGGTGAGGCTCTCCACAACCTAGGGATCCTCCGATCACCCTGCGACACACACGGTCGTCAAACAATCTAATAGACAACTGGCTACACGGGCACAACCCTCTCCAGCATTTCAACTACGCTGGCCAACTCCAACTTCTTGAAAACCAAGAGGACCGGAAACGCTACAGAATGCGTCATCCTCCTACTCAAAGCATCAACCACAACATAGCTTCTACCCAAGGTAAGGATCCGAACATCTCTCTTAGCCATAACGATCAGAAACTACGCGGCTTTGCTACCACCGCTCTTGTTCAGTTCCAACTGAACTCTAACTAGGTTAAGGTCCAACTAGCGAAACTTGCTTAAACAACAACCCAGCTACGAGCACGATATCCTTACAACCAAAGCTAGGGAACTTTTCAAGAACTAAAGCCTTTACACCTTAAAGAATGAGCACTGGTTCCTCAACATAAACCTCTCGTGGATCCCAAAACATACACCACGGAACGAGCTACACAAAAGTACACCAGCATGTACAGCTCCAACTTGGTTCCTTAAGGTCCAATGCCAACAAGAACTCTCACACAAGGCAACCTTGCCTCCTAATAGAGCCACAACTAGCTAGGGAGCAACAAGAGTCCAAACCCACTCGGGGTCGACTCACCACGGAAAGCCACATTGACCAACTCACTCTAGCAAGAGCATATCCACACCAAGCTGACATACCTCAAACCAATGTGCCCACTAAATGAGCTCCGCTCAACCATCCAACTTATGGCTCTAACACTGGATCAACCACGCATCCATCAATGCCAACACTGTCCATACTAGGATAACTCAAAGGGTAGTCGAATCATGCTACCATCAAACTGGCTCACAAGCTCACAACACAGCCGCGAGAACTCGAACGCGCTAGCTCTTAACAACCTGCAACATCCTTTGGTACCCAACTCTCGATGACCCTGAAATGCTTCTACTTTCCCTCAAATGACATCATACTTGTAGTTCTCTGACTACCACCGAGCTAGATCTCTTATGCAACCCAAACCGGTGCAACCTCAGGAAACGGGTACAAGACTAGTGGGGATGCTATACTCTGGGCGGGTCATGGAACCACCTGCACAAAAGTGCCAACTGGCCTGAATCTAAGCCTCCTCTCAAAGCTTGGTGCCAACAGGCACTACATCCTTTACAACACAAATCAGCCATATACGAGCTTTATGCCCCTCTAAGGGTAGGGAAGGTCACACTCCAAGTGACGGGGAATTGGCACTTAACACAAGAGTCCCAACGCTCGAGCAGTCTAATCTCTAGCATCTCGCCTAACAGACATGCCACGGCCTACTCCTGCATCCCACTCGATGCTCAACAAAAGCTCAGGCCAACTTCTCGGGTGGCAACAACGTGTTCCACATTTGGAACATGCTAACAAAAGAGTGCTCCACTTTACTAGGCCGCTGCAATCCACAGACGGATAAAACCCTGACAAGCAAACTCCACACTACACCGTGGCTACGGGGGTACTAAAAGAACTGGCTATAAACAACAGCAGGCTTGCAAGGGGGCAAAGATGTCTCTACATCTTCCTCAAGCCACTAACCCCGCAACTTGCCAATCGATCGGGCGACTGGTGGAGACTCTGCTGGACCACCTCTCTCAAGGACTTCCACCACCAATTGCTGTATCAAACAGCACAAGAACGGCACACCTCGGCCTCTGAACAGCAGGACATCCCAACACTCGGATGATAAACTCAATCTTGGCCAACCGCTTTGCTACTAGCAGCAAGTCTTTCTAAAACATCAAGCTCTACAGGCTTCATCTTGCCAAACTCGGCGGCTTCATCAACGCCAACAAACTCATCGGCATAAACCTGTTGTTCCTGCCCTTTCGGGAACCTCCGGGGCTACAAGAGCTACTGGGGGTGTCTCCTGAAAAACTCTGCCAACTGGGCTATCTGTGCCCTGGACTCCTCACTACGCGCTACAAACTACGCCTGGGTCTCCGCTCTCTGATAGCTTAAGACCTGCCATCAATTCTCTCATGGCTGGAGCACACTCTGCTCAAGGAGTCACACTTTGAGGCGTGCTAGCCTCTACCCCCTCCACTTGGAAACTCAACTGCCAGGGCCAAAACTGGCCTGCGGGTTTAGACAACCCTGGACGCGGCCTCAACATCAACACGATCAGTCCAACTCCTCGGTTGGACATGCCAAACGTCCCTGCTCCTCCATGTGCATAAACAACATACTGGCGATCTGCACAAAGCATAAAAGCTAGCCCACGCTGGGGCTCTCACTGCTCATCAAGGGCAACACATGTATACTAGATGCAGTATCGTAAAAAGAAACCCTTAGTTTTAATGAACTCGGACAAACCTGACGGCCGTGGAGTGCTGATGATCATGGGAACAACAACCTACAAAGCAGGTTAGTCTACAGAATCTATGACTCTGTGCTCTGATACCAACTGTAACAACCCGACCCAAAACATGGTCCTAAACCTGGGTTCTTACTCAGCATGCAAGTTAAATATGATATCAAGCGGTTTAGTGCTCATATTTAAAACCTTTCAAAACATATGAGAATGCGGGGAACACTTAACACAAAATCAACAACTTTCATTTAAGTAAAACCAACAAAGTAAAACAGGCCTGGCCAGTATTTATAAAAACTATCAAAACAGTTTAAACAACTTTTAAACAACATTCCCCTAGGACTCCTGTCCATCTACATGCTGAACAAATAATGCAAATAATAAATGACAGAGTGCCGGCAGCTCCCATGATCAATCAGCTCCCTCCGCTAGCCATCCTGGTGTTGTCCCAAGTTACCTGAAAGATAAATAAGGGTGAGTAGAAACATACTCAGCAAGAATCCCCAACCGGGGTACAATACGATACATCAGTCATCTAGTACCCTAGCATACATGCAAACAGCCACCAACACAGATCATAGCTCAACGAGCTTACAAGGCAAGATCTGGAATCCTCAGAAGTCTCCTACTTCCTGCCTAATGATTGGTTCTCATAACCAATCCCGGGATATCTCCGAGGGTCTTTCTCCCTCGGCCATTTGATCAGCTCAAAAACTGATCCCAAGGATGTCCTCAACGGCCTCTTACCCTTGCTAACAAATCTGGACTTACGGGAGAGTACCCGAAGTCTGGCTCTAAACTGGAAGGAATTGGTGTACTCACGACATTAGGCCGGGAGCTCTCCGAACCGGCGACGACTAACGCGTGTCTTGCGCGCACACCGCATCCGCCGCAACCGGCGTAAATGTGGGGGCCTAAGGACAAACTACGCGGGCCAGGTATGCATGCCTAAGACTCGGAAGCTGTGTCACTGATCACAGTAGTGCGAGGCCCTCGACACTAATCTGTGCAGCCTAAACCACCGACCTGAAGCTAAGAACCGGCCAAGGCAGGTTTACACCGTTGGCAGGGTTCCACTCTAGCAGGCTACAAACTAGGCTTATGCCGATGTGGTAGCTAAATCCACATCGGCGGCCGGGGGGGGGGGGGAAGCAATGTACGTTATGCTTCGCTCTACTCCCGACCGGTGGGGACAAAGTACGTTATGTCCGCTCTCAGCCTCTGGATGATGACAAACCCTACTTTACTAGCTAAGAGTAGAGAGTAAATGATTCCTGGCTAGCAAATAATAATCGACATCAATCACACTTACCTAGCATGATACTACGAACTTTAAGCAGGAATCATAAGCATGCTGGAAGAACAAGCCTAGCATGGCACTAACATGTACAATCAGGTAAACATGCTAGCAATAGATCAATCATCGCTGCCCTATCACTATCATGCTCATAACAGTCAGCAACCACTGTAAGGAGTCCTTACCTGGAACAAGCAGAAAATAATTATCACAAATCAACAAGCGACCCTCGAGCCTCTAATCGAACCTGAACAACCTAAGCATTTAAATAAAACACCCTAATTAAATACATAATCAGTAGCCAATAGCTCAAGACCCAAAGGAGAAAAGACTCGGGAAATACCATCTGAGAAGCCACAAGGCTCGGGCCATCTCACACAATGAGGTAGGTTGTCGGCGCCTGTGGTTGGGCCGGGCGCAGAGTGGCGGGCGCTGGGCGCAGCGCAGCACTGGGAGCCGAGCTACGCTGCGACGAGCGGCTGGGCGACACTGGCGCGCTGGGCGTGGCGCGAGCTCGGCTGGGCAATGGCGCGTGGCGCGGCTCGGCACAGAGGACGGCGCGGGCTGGGCGACACGATGAGCTACAGGGACGTGCGAGGGGCGACGTGACGCGACGGCTTCAGGGACGCTCGGGATGGCACGGCGAGCTACAGGGGACGCGCGATCTGGTGCGGCTCGGTATAGTGCGCTACAGGGGACGCGCGATTTGGGCGAGGCTGGTCAGGCGGTGTCGCGGCGACGCCGGGAGAGGCGACTTCGGGGTGGGCGGCACGACACTATCTTGTGGCAGGCGAGCTGAGGCTCGGGCTTGGGAGAGCTGGGCTAGGGCTGGGCGAGCTGGGCGGCCAGGTTGGGCGAGCTGGGCGGCTGGGGTTGGGGCTCGGGTTGGGTGAGAGGAAGAGAGAGATAGAGAGAAAACAAAAGGGAAAATGGGATTTTTCTTTATTTTTTTCCTTATTTCCCATCCTTATCCATTTTTAAATAGGCCTTAAAAAAATCCCTAACATCCCATTTCCCCGCTTCCTCCTCGAGACCCGGCTGAAGCAAACCTTTTCCAATAAATAAAACTCACTTAAATCAAACTCCCAATTTAACATTAAGGGCAAATGCTCAAATCCCAATGGAAGCACTCAAACAACAATTACTTTGCCAAAACCCAAATCACTTCCAAACTTCCAAACGACTAGCCCAAACATCTTGGGACTCGCAACCATCAACAAACAAGCCTCGCCAAAGGACCAGAAATCCTTCTTGGGGAGCCAAAAGACCAAAATACCCCTAAGGGTTAAAAAGCTATAACGGCCCAACTGAACAACCGAATCTTGAACCGAAAGCACCTGGAAAACCGGAATAGAAAACTGTGCCGTTACATCGTGGGAGGAAGACGCACGGCAAGAAGGCTTGGAGAAGATGGAGGTGCGGCAAGGGATTTGGGGAAGGAGGAAAAGAAAACCTATTTCTTTTCTTTTTAATCAAACTCCCTAAATCTCGAAAACCAAGGCAAACCAAGATAACATGAGGTATGAGCATCAAAAACAACTTGCAGCTTGACTGGCAAGACCACATCGCTATCTCCCTAGCCACCCGGGCTCGAATCCCAACTGATGCACTTTTAATCCTAAATTTTATTTTTGCATCTCTCCATGCCCAAACTCATCCAAAAAGCAACCAAACCCTACATTCAGTAACCCGACCAAATTACCAAAATACCCTTAGGACATACCTGGAAGACCGGGATGAAAACCTGGGCCGTTACAGGAGTACAACAAGGATTCACAGCGAGCTATATGGGGGCATACAAGACAAATCATAGCATTCAGTTAACCTGCATAAACCTATCCACTATCAGTTTATAAATCATACAAAACAAACAACAAGGAGTTTATCAAAGCCATGCGCAGGGTCCACACAACCCCGACAAGGAACCCTTATCTGAATAGTGAAAAACGTCGACAGTGCTCTCGAACTGCAGGAACAACACCAATTACCTAACAGTAAACATAGCACGACATCGAATTAAACCTAAACAATGAATCACAAGAAACAATAAACAGCCTTAGGAAAAGGACCTTACCCACCACCGAGAGGGCATAGAACCTCGGTAGCTAGGTGAAGGCTCGAGAATGGGCTGCAAGTGAGCGGCGAAGACACGGCTACTCGATCGCTGGCTTGTGTGGTCTGCTGCAGCAGGGACACGACAACAAGGCTCGACAGGGGTGCAACAGACCTCAGCAAAGTGCAGGAGAGTGGCTACGTGCGGACGGGTGCAGCTGAGCACGCGCAAGGGGCTGCGATGAGCGTGGGTGAGGGCTGCTGGGCAAAACTGCTTGCGGGCGCGAGGTGCTGCTTGCAATGGCGTGCATTTGCGCGGCCTAGCGTCCCTCAGCAATGTGTGCGGTCTGAGCGAGCAGGTCACATGCGACGATGGGGGCTTGTCGTGCGATAAGAGCAGGATCAGCTGCAGTGAGGCTTGTGGGCGATGCAGCTACGGTGGGGCTCTTCGTGCAGTGCGGCTGCGCTGGGGCTGTGCGTGCAGTTGAAGGCAATGGCTCTCGGCTGCAATGGGGCAAAGGAGCTTGGGATTGACATTGAAGTTTGAAGGTGTGGTTTCGGCAAGGAGGAAGGGCGGGAGGAAGAAGATGGATCAGTTAGGGCATAGGGGAAGGAAAAACATGATTTTCATCTCCTAGTTTTTAATTAATTAATTCCTTGAAAATCCTCCAAATGCCACATGTCAAATGAGGTTCCCCCTTCGAGTCCTGGCAAGCTCACTTTTAAAAACTAATTTTCTATTTATTTCTGAACGACCTCCAAACAACTCCTGGTCTTGGAACCTCAAACCAGAACCCAAACAACAAATCAAAATAAGTCTAAATAGCAAACCAAAACCCTAAACAATTACCAGAATGCCCAGAGGCCAAATGACCAAAATACCTCTAGAAGCTCAAACAGCCCTAACGGACCACCCAAACGATCGAATAAATAATCGAACGTACCTGGAGTGCCAGAATGAAAACCTGGGCCATTATAGATGCTCACTACGAAAGATAGAGAGAAGCAAGAAGATGTCCACTGAGTCACGATCCTGGAGGCCCTCACCAGCGATCCTAGTCAACCTGTTCATACTTATCGCTCCACGCTAAGACCCTCCCATAGCAGACATAGACTATGATCAAGGTCTGCCTATAGGGCTACAAACTAGGCATCACTAGGGGTGGCATGTTACATCACAGCCCCGGCTATCTGGTGCGCGATGAAAATCCTCGACGACACCGACTGAATGAGACAAAAATACGTCATGTCTCTACAGCCTCTAGATGATGACGACTAAGAGTTTTATTACAGTTTCTAATCAGCTCAGTCTTAACAGATCACCAAACATGCTCAATATACTTATATAGTCACCCTAACAGGATACTACTCACTACTTGATCATGACTAGCTGCATACTAACACACGTCAACACTAGCTCACACACACGCCAAGAGAACACAAAGCAAGGAATAGAAGTAGCAACATACTAGGACCCCATAATCCTAGCATGTATGCAAGAGAAACAATTATAAATAATTAACATACAAGATAACACTATGGGACCCCATAATCTTGAGATACTAAGCATACAAATCATATTTAGCATTTAAATTAACATAAAAAGATGGCACCCCAGGACCCCATAATCCCGAAGCACAACATGCAAAACAATCAGAAACGAATACGCATACTACACCCATACCAGCAACAGTCTAGAACCAACAATTTTGAAACCAATAACTTAGAAACCATCAATGTAACACCAGGCTATATCCATATCAAACATCAATATAAAAAGAAACACGATGAGTTTCTCCCTGTGCAGGGTCCACACAACCTGGGTATAAATCCTTACCTGCTTCAAAAAAATACAAGACAATCCAACAACTTCCAACAAGTGAGAACTCGAACCACAACAACCTATCAATTACCATTAATTAGAAACGATACCTAAAGAGTTTATCGATTAACCACGAGATCGAGTTATAAACTTACCCAAGACTGAAATGCACCTGTTGTCCAATGCTTAGTGAAACACAAAGCGAACCAAAATCACAGACACACACCCACTTCTCTAGATCCAACAAGAACAATGCTTCACCAAACAACTCCAAACAAAATATTAGTCACGCAACTCATCCCAAAAAATAAGGTATACCAAAAATAGCATCGACTTAGAGATCATACCCAAAACCCGAGCCAAAGGAACCCGACACAGCTAAAACGTCGAGCTACAGGGGCTGTGGCTGCTGGTTTGGCATCTGTGCGTAGCTGCAAGGCATGCGAGGTGGCAATGGGCACGCGCGTAGACCACTACTGCTGCAACTCTACGAACGTGCGAGGTAGGGCCTGCGTGTGGACAAAATCAACGATTGGCTCGGTATGACACCGTGGCTAAGGCGAGGCGTGAAGTCACGACTGGGTTGCTGCTCGTCTGTGAGAGATTGCGTGCGAGGGAGCAAGGTAGGGACGGTGGTGGTTGCTCGACACAAGTACGGGAGGCATGCGCGCATGGCTAGCAAGTTGCGCTGGCGTGAGGGCAAGGCAGTGATGGCGGCAGGAGCCGATCGGCTACGGCAGGGGCTATAAGGACTTGACCCAAGAAACGGTCTCTAACCTAGATCCTTACTTAGCATGCATGATTAGGAATGTAAATCATCATTGAGAGTACCAGATTTAAAGCTTTGCATTCAACTCATTTAAAACAAAACCGTAAATCCAATAAATAAAAATCCACAAGTAAGTGACTGATCAGTACTTTCTTAAAACAAATCAAGAGAACGGTTCGAGAAACATGAAATAGTGTTCAGAGTGCTTTCCTAGGGACTCAAGTCCCACTACATGCTAAATCATAAAAAAAAAATAGTAAATAGACATGCAACTCAGAGTCAGCGATCCATGATCATCCAGCAGCCTCCTCCTAGCCATCCAGCCTCTGTCCCAAGTTACCTGGTGGAAAACCACAGAAAATAAGGGTGAATAACGAGTTACTCAGTAAGAATCCCCATCCGGGGTACAATACAAAAACATCTCATTTAGCACACGGACAAGCAACCATACAATGACTTAGAGCAATCAGTTGTGTTAATTTATACTCCAGTCCTAGAGCTTGCCTTTTCGAAGGCTTACAGCTATAAACTACCCTAGGTTCTTCACCTGGATGCCTTTCAGGCCTTGCACAACCTAGGTGTAACAGCCCGGTTTTCAGCTAAATGTAAAATAAGGTTTCCTTTTATATTTTTAAGTTTGGGAGGAGCTGTTGGAAGGACTCGAACCCTTGGCCTAAAAAGGGGTTTGGAAGCTTGGGTTTAAATAAGGAAAATAAACGCGTCAGCCGGGGCTCGAAGGGGAGTCTTGGGAAGGTCATATGAGATTCCCAAGTCTATTTAAGTTAAGGAAGGGAATTATATTTAAAGAAAAAGAAAAGAGAAAATAAGGAAAAAAAAAAGAAAGAACCCAAAACCCTAGACTTCTCCTTCACCCTCGCCCAAGCCGCCCCACACCGCCGCCGTGCTCCGCCCCACACCGCCGTCGTGTCTCACCCACGCCGCCGCCCAACGCCCTGCTGCTTCGCCCCACGACATCGCACGCCCTGACCGACCGCCGCGCCGATCAAGACCGAGCCACCGCCACCCGTAACGCAGCGTCGAGCGGCCGGCTCGCCCACCGCCAGAAGCCCAGCCTCCACTCCGCACCAGTCGCGCCAACAAACCGGCCGTGTAGAACCTCTCCGCGCCAGACGACACCACCCCAGCGCCGTCGCGCCCGCACGCCCTAACCTGTCATAGCAATCAGCAAACAATCCAATCAATCCAATACGTGCTCAATAAGAATACAACGAACCTAGCATGATATTATGAAGCAAGAACAGATACGAGCATGCCAGAAAGGAACAACCTAGCATGGACTAACATGAGAAACAATATAGGAAATCATGCTAGTCGGGAATTCAGAATAGAGCACTTATCACTAAACATGTCAATAAACACAAACAAGCATACAATCAGCAATCACATAATATATCGCAGGGCCCACACAACTCCGGTAAGAAATCCTTACCTGGTCGGAAGGCAACAACACACAATAAAATTAACTGCGATCGAACCCGAGCAACCTATAGCGAGCCAAACAAACACATCAATAATCATAAAAATAGGCCTAAACACAATAAAATAAACAGGGCTCAGCTCGGGAGCAACTCACGAGGCGCGGCTGACACGCGAACGAGCGGCTGCACGGGCGAGGCAGCTAAAGGGGCTGGCTGGGCGCGAGTGCGCGGGCACGAGCTCGCCTGGGCGACGGCGCGCGACGCGGCTCAGCACAGGGACAGCATGCGGGCGCGAGCGACACGAAGCCACGGCTACAGGTCGCGCGATCTGGCCGACACGGGCCCAGACGACATGGGCGATGCGAGGGCTGGGCGGCCTGGCACTGTGCTCGGCTAGGGCTGGGCGACGCGACACTGTGCGGCTGGGCTGGGCGAGCAAGGGCTCGGGCTCGGGAGACGGGAGCTGGGCGACGCGTCACGGCTCTGGGCGACACTGTGCGACCCGGACGAGGGGGTCGAGCTGGCGACACAGGGCGCGCAGGGGCTGGGCTCGGGCGACGCTGGCACTGCGCGGGCGAGGGGCTCGGGCTGGCGACTTGGCTCGGGCTAGCTGGGCTGGGCGAGCTGGAGGGGCTAGCTCGGTGTAAAGACCCGACCCAAAAGGGGCTCTAAATGGGCCCTTACCCCAATGCATGTATTGAAAATAAAAGACATTATGAAAAATACATTTCGGATCCCAAGTAAAAACAGAAACATTCAACAACCAAAACATACATTTCTAAAAGCATACTCTGATCAGAGATTTATTTAAACCATTTAAACAATCCACAAGTACAAATATGCTGGAATCCATAAAACGTAAGAAAACATCCTAGGGCTCCGTGCCCGTCTAAATGCATTCAGGGGAAATAACAAAAGTCAAGAGTCATGATATAATAAAATGGTCGAGAGATGACAAAGCAGGATTCCATGATCACAGCTCCTCCTTCACCATCTGTCTCGCGCCTTGGTTTACTGTGGAAAACCACAGAATAAGGGTGAGTAACGAATTACTCAAGTAAGAATCCCCAACCGGGGTACAATACGATATACATGATCATCTAGAAGAATGTATGCAAGCTATGAGTATAAACACGGAATAGAGCACATAGCTTAAGTCCACACTTGGACCTCGGATGCCAACTCGTGGTCTTAGTCCGGAAATAAATCCACCACACAATACGCCCTATACGAAACGAGTCCGGCCTCACCGCTTCATCGTCGATACGAAAGGTGCACTAGCTCAAGATCCCGAGGAGCTCTCCGGCCGGGCGCCGTAATGAGTGTAAGCACGCGCCGCTGCGTGCTGCTCTGCAGACTATGGGGGTGTCGGGTCTAGTGGCAAGCCGCCCATGTCCGATCACCACGCCTAACTAAATCTCCGGATCGGTGTCACCGACATAGGGGTGTGAGACACGACACGTGAACTATGTCACTGAACCACCGCACTGAGGCTAAGGAACCGTCGCGGTAGGCTTACACCAGAAGCGGTCCTTGCCCTAACAGTGGCAATCAAGGGCTACGGCCGAACACGCCGAGGACGTGCCGATCGCCGAGGACTAGGCATTGCCAAGTCATCATCCCGACCGGCCGGGTATCGCTTAGACTACCACCCTCACCCAAGATTGCGGGGCCTACCGGTTGGGATAGCTAATCCCTCACGGGGTCCAAGGACGAGAGAATCGTCTCGAACGTCCTTGCCATAGATGCAAGATACTTTATGCATCGGGCCCGGATGATGCTATCTACGAATTCTAACTCGCCTTAACAATCAAGCAAACAATCCAATACGTGCTCGAAAGAATACAGCAGACCTAGCATGGTACTACTGAACAAGAATGAATATGAGCATGCGAGCGGAACAACCTAGCATGGACTAACATGAAAGAACAACATACGAAGTCATGCCATCAGAATTGCACAGAGCACCTAAACTATACATGCCGATAATCACAAACAAACATACAACATCAATCACATAGAACATCGCAGGGTCCACACAACCCCGGTAAGAAATCCTTACCTTGGTCGGAAGACTTCTACACACAAATTCCTAAGCTGCGAAACAATCCCGAGCTAGCGAGCGGGAACCTAGCAAACCAATAATAATCAGCATCTAAAACGTCTAAACAACAAAAGAACAGCAAGCTCGGCTCGGGGAACTCACGCGGCACGGCGACACGAGCTTGGAGCTGGCGGCAAGCCGCACGGCAGTGGCTGGCGCAGGCCGCTGGGCACCGCAACGCACGCACGGATGCGCGGCGAAGCGGCTCGGGCATGCGGGCGAACAGCTCGGCGAATGCGCGTGGGCGCTGGCGTGCAACAGCGACGCGACGGCCCGGGGCTGGCGGCGAGCAGCGGGCGGGGCGCGCGCGATGGCGCTGGCGTCGCTTCGGCTGGCGCGATCGCGCACGATCCGCGAGCGATGGCGTCGCGGGAGGGCTGCTTCCAACAGATCTGGGCGACCGTGAGCGATGCGCGCGCGGCGGGGGCCGCTCAACGGATCGGGCGATCCGTGCGACGGCAGGGGCGATCGGCGTCTTTGGACGTGCGACGATAGCTGCTGGCCGGGCTTCTCTACGGTGGCCGCAATCAACACAAACACACACAACACACCTCTTTTCACTTGGCCAAAAGCACACCAAACGGATGAGAAGAAGAAGAGGAAGATCGATACCTACCCGGAATGATGATGAACGATCCAAGGGAGCTGCAAGGATGAAGAATCGGCAAGGGCTATGGAGAGGGTGAGCTTGTGCGGCCAAGAGGAGATTTGGAGAAGAAGATGGAATAAACCTAATTTCTATTTCATTTAACCAAATGCACCAAAACTCCAAAATCCAAGGCTAACCATAAAATGGTGCAGGAAGAGCAACAAGAGCACCTAATGGCTCAATTGGTACACATCCCCACAAGCTTCCCAGAGACCAGTTCAAACCCATTGCAACACAATTTCCTTTATTTTTACTTTTGCACCAAACCTTGCTCAAACCAAACCACAAATCCTTCCAAAAACCTACATAAAACCATCCAATAATTTTAGTAACTGGAAAAGACACAAACGACCCTGACGGCCCGACCAAATTACTAAAATACCCCTAGGGCATACCTAGAAGACCGGGATGAAAACCTGGGTCGTTACAATATTCCCTCCTTTTTATGACTTTCGTCCTCGAAAGTCCTTAAGACTGAAACAACACAGGATACTGCATTCTCATCCCGTCCTTCCCGCTCACGAGCGGCCTCCTCCGAACTCAGACTCCTTCACTAAACTTTTACCAACGGATCTCACTTCTACGCAACGTCTTCGACTCAAGACCAGAATACTCATAGGCTTCTCCTCGAAGCCCCAAACCCTCAATCAGCTGCAAGGGCTCAAAGTCCACAATGAGCAATGGGTCCGGCACATGCTGCCCCAACATCGATTCATAAAAACACTGTGCACAGCTGTCAACAAACAAACTCAACCCTACAACAAACTGGCCAAACTGAACCTTCCAGATTCCAAAACTAAACGGCCTACTCTTACTTCACAAGAGACCAACAAACCTCAAACCTTGACTATAGCCTTAACGAGATACAAACGAACCACCAACTGGCGACTGATCCAAAAAGACAAACTTCTCCAACTAGAACACGCCCACAACACTTAAGCAACCATCTTAAGGAGAAATCGCCGAACCAAAGGCAGGGGCACCATCCCGGTACACGGACGGCTAACAACACTCACACCGGTGAAACTTCAGCTCACGGCCAAAAAAAAAAAAAAAAACAAGGGCCAAGCACAGACTCCACTCGGCCAAGCCAACAAACTAGAACTCCTCATCGGCCGAACGCAACTTTCCAACGAACACCTACCAAAGAACCGACCAAGGAGAACATCGCGGGCAAGGAACATCCAACATTCCTCTCAAGGAAAACTCGGGAAGCAAGGACTAAACCATCACGCAAACTATCTGCGACACAACACCTTGAGGAAAACAGCTCAACGACTTACCAACCAATGCCACGGCACCTCTGTGCCAACTCACTCAACGCGGCTCGCTAACGCCAACTGGGAACTCACAACAACTAGGAACAAAGCCCGAGAAGGGCTTGCTCACAGAACTCAACCCAAACTTATAACGAGCAACGCCGCCTCCAAGCTACTACTCAACTCTTAAAATCCAACTGGCTACTCAAAGGACTTCCCTTTAAGCCTAAGCCTAACTCATCTTCCAAACGTAAGCTCCACTCCCAAAACCTCACAAGGAAAACGGATAACGACAACCTCAAAGCTTACGGATCCTGAGCCACACGAATCCGCAAGACTACCTCGCAAGCTATCACTCGAGGCTGGCATCCAAGAAGCAACTCAACCACCACAGAGGCTAGAGGGAAAGGAAATCTTCAATCCCCAAAGAACCAAAAACTTGCCAGAACAACTCAACTCTTACTGGCTGGCCTCCGCCCTTGCGGGAACAAACAACTTGTGCTTGCTAACAACACAAAGCAGGGACCCTCTCGTTGGGCTGACCACTGCGCTACTCTGATCGACTACACAACTCAGGAGCTAAGCTGACTCTTGCCAAACGGGAAACGACTTCCCCAAAGCAAGCAAACTCCGGAGTAGGGCAATGAACTCACACACGCTCTACGACTTGCTCAAACCCAAGGCAACAGCAACCAACTCTCTTGGAAGCAACACCCAAGAGAAAACTCAACCAATCGGACCACCAAACCGAAACAAACAGCACTTGCTCAACTGCCGAGGGAGGGGTCAACTCCCAAAACTTACTGACTAGGAACAAGACCTCAGGGCAACGCCCTCAAGCTAGAACCGAACTAGCTCTCGAAACAACAAACGAACCAACTCTTGGCCAAACACTCACAAGAGGCAGAACAACCTTTACTGCAGCCTCTAGAACACCATCCAAGAATCCGCTTAACCGGACAAACGACTACTTCCAAGCAAACCAACAAACTTTTCCTTCAAGCTAGCGCTTCCACCATTAACTCCAAGACCAAGGGAGTAACTCGACAACTCCCGAAGGAAAGCGGCTCATACAAGCGGACAACCAACGGACAGAGAACTCCACATACGCTCACCTGTCTTGCTCCACGAGCAACAACATCTAATCTCACGGGGCACAACAAGGGTCCATCTCAGACTGAACCTCCAAATGCCAAACGGGGCAACTCAACATCCTGGAACAGGAAAAACAACCAACATGGCACAAACCACTCGCCCCCTCGAGCAAAACTAAACTCTAGCAACTCCAATCCACACCTTGGTCAACACCAAGCATCAACTTGCCACCACACCGAAACCACTCCGGACTTTACTCCAAACAAACACTAGCTTGCTAGTCTACCAAGACTGCTAGCAACTCCACCGAGGCTACAAACTACACGCCTCCAGCTAGCCAACTGAAACTCACTAGCTGGGCCTGACTGAGCTCTGGAGAGGCTCTCCACAACCTAGGGTTCTTCGGCAACCCTCGACACACACACTGCCGGCATACGATCTAATGGACAACCGCTCGAACAAACAACTCCAATTTCCAAAGATCCCAACCATGTTGGCCAACTCCAACTCCTTGGGAACCTAGAGGACCCGAAACGCTACAGAATGCGTCATCCTCCTACTCAAAGCATCGGCCACAACATAACTTCTACCTAAGGAAGGATCCGAACAACTCTCTTAGCCATGACGATCAGAAACCACGCGACTTAGCTACCACCGCTCTTGTTCAGTTTCCAACTGAACTCCAACCAACGATCAACAAGAAGATCCGCCAACCAAGCTTAGGCCCAACTTAACAAATCTTGCCTAAGCAACAACTTGATACCACGAGCACGGTATCCTTACCACCTCAACCAAAGCCTTACAACAACCACCTGGAGTCCAACTTCTCAAGGAGGCGAGCACGAGATCTCCAAAGCAAACCCTACATGGATCTGAAACTCTCGCCACGGAACGAACCACACAAAACACACTTGTGTGCACAACTCCCAACCTTCCTTTAGAGATCCAAGACTAACAAGCGCTTTTCCACAAAGCAACGATAACTCCTGGCAGCGATACAAACAATCCAAGGAACACCAAAAGTTCCATCTCCACACGATACTCGAAGCTGAGGCAACCTTGCTCTACCAAAGCATAATCATGCCAAACCAAACTTACTTTGTACCAAGCCTCTACCAAGGGTGCTTACCCCTAAGGCATCCAAAACCTCTCGCAAGGCATCAGCTCATCTCGCCTCAAAAGCATCCAACTCGCCTCATAGGCATCCAGCTCATCTGATAAGCATCCAACTCATGGTCCCTCAGCTGGACCAAATTCGCATCTACAATGCTCAACTCTCCTCAGATTTGGGCACTCGAAGGTAGTTGACCGCACTACCAACCACAAAGAAAATCTCTTGGCCTTAACACTAGCGCGAGACTCACGCGCACCAACATTTACCAACCGGCAACCTGCTGACTTACTCAACCTCCAGAAACACTGGGAAGAGGCTCCGGCTCCTCTCGAGCATCCTTTCGCTTGTAGTCCATCGACTACCACTGAACTAGCCCTCTGGCACGACCTAAACGGGTGCAACTGCCATAAACAGATCCAAGGCTAAAGGAGTACGCTGAACTCCGAACGGCATAGAACCATCTGCTATGCCCAAGCCAAACTCAAGCTCGAACCGGACTTAGTGCCAAAGTGGCACACCAACCAATGCACCTCAAGTGCTACTACTACCAAATCCACATCCGAGGAAGCAACGTTAAACAACAAAGCAGGCTCGCAAGGGGGCAAAAATGACCCTTCATCCGCCTCAAGCCACTAACACGGCAACTTGCCAAACAATCGGGCGATCGGTGGAGACTCTCGCTAGTCCACCTCTCACAAGGGACTTCCACCACCATCCGATGAACCAACAAAGACAGAAACGGCACACCTCGGCCTCTCACGAGCAATGGGCATCCCACACACGGATGCTAAACTCAAACTGGCCAACTACTTTACTACTAGCAAAGAGGGACTTACTAAAACATCGAGCTCTCTACAGGCATCCATTTGCCAACCCGGGCGTCTCCATCAACGCCAACAAACTCATCTGAATAAACTGCTGATCATGCCCTCCGGGAACCTCCGGCTACAAGAGCTCTTTGGGGAAAAATGCTGAAACAAACTCTGTCACCGGCTGGGCTATCTCTGTGCAGGACTCCTCACTACGCGCTACAAGCTGCGCACTGGTCTCCGCTCGACGATAGCTAAAGACACGCCATCAAATCTCTCATGGGTGGAGCACACTCTACTCAAGGAGTCTCACTCGAGGCGCCGCTAGCCTCTACCCCCTCCTCTAGGCAACTCAATCGGGGCCAAACGGCATGCGGGCCTAACAACCCAGGACGGCCTTAACATCAACACGATCGGTCCAACTCCTCGGTCGGACATGCCAAGCGCCCTGCTCCTGCGGGTGCGATCAACATCTTGGCGATCCGCACGAAGCACCACCACCCTCTCACTAGGGAAAAGCGAAAGAATCGGGCCACAAATGGCCAACGGGAGTCTAAGCTCGCCTCCTCCGGAACGATGTCCTGGGGCATCCGAATCTATCTGGATACCTCAACAAGCCGCTAACAAATCGCTGCTCGATCTGCGGGAAAGTTGGCATGATGGCTCACTAAGCCCAAACCAACAACGAGTCGAGAACACCGCTCGTCTCGCTCCACAACACTACACAAGGCATACACAAGATGACAGTATTGCAAATTCTTAACCCTTTTTCAACAAAAATAGTAAACTTAGGCGCACACTGATGGTATCGCTTGAGTCTTGATGATCATGGAAAAATGACCTACAACAAAAGGTCGGGTCTCTGAGAATCTATGACTCGAGCTCGATACCAATCTGTAAAGATCCGACCCAAAAGGGGCTCTAAATGGGCCCTTACCCCAATGCATGTATTGAAAATAAAAGAAATTATGAAAAATACATTTTGGATCCCAAGTAAAAATAGAAACATTCAACAACCAAAACATACATTTCTAAAAGCATACTCGATCGAGAGATTTATTTAAACCATTTAAACAATCCACAAGTACAAATATCTTTGGAATCCATAAAACGTAAGAAAACATCCTAGGGCTCCGTGTCCGTCTACATGCATTCAGGGAAATAACAAAAGTCAAGAGTCATGATATAATAAAATGGTCGAGATGACAAAGCAGGATTCCATGATCACAGCTCCTCCTTGACCATCCTCTCTCGCGCTTGGTTACTCGTGGAAAACCACGAGAATAAGGGTGAGTAACGAATTACTCAAGAAGAATCCCCAACCAGGGGGTACAATACGATATACATGATCATCTAGAAGAATGTATGCAAGCTATGAGTATAAACACGAATAGAGCACATAGCTTAAGTCCACACTTGGACCTCGGATGCCAACTCGTGGTCTTAGTCGGAAATAAATCCACCACACAATACGCCCTATACGAGAAACGAGTCCGGCCTCGGCACTCTCATCGTCGATCACGAAAGGTGCACTAGCTCAAGATCCCGAGGAGCTCTCCCGTGTTGTAATGAGCGTAAGCGCGCACTTTGCGTGCTACTGCGAGACTATGGGGGTGCCGGGTCTAGTGGCAAGCCGCCCATGTCCGATCCACCACGCCTAACTAAATCTCCGGATCGGTGTCACCGACATAGGGTGTGAGAGACTGGACACGTGAACTATGTCGGCTGAACCACCGCACCGAGGCTAAGGAACCGGTCGCGGTAGGCTTACACCGAAGCGGTCCTTGCCCTAACAGTGGCAATCAAGGGCTCTGGCCGAACACGCCGAGGACGTGCCGATCGCCGGGGACTAGGCATTGCCAAGTCATCATCCCGACCGTTGGGGTATCGCTTAGACTACCACCCTCACCCAAGATTGCGGGGCCTACCGGTTGGGATAGCTAATCCCTCACGGGGTCAAGGACGAGAATCGTCTCGAACATCCTTGCCATAGATGCAAGATACTTTATGCATCGGCCGGATGATGCTATCTACACGAATTCTAACTCGCCTTAACAATCAACAAACAATCCAATACGTGCTCGAAAGAATACACAGACCTAGCATGGTACTACTGAGAACAAGAATGAATATGAGCATGCCGAGCTAACGACCTAGCATGGACTAACATGAAAGAACAACATACGAAGTCATGCGATCAGAAATTGAACAGAGCACCTAAACTATACATGCCGATAATCACAAACAAACATACAACATCAATCACATAGAACATCGCAGGGTCCACACAACCCCCGGTGAAGAAATCCTTACCTTGGTGGAAGACTTCTACACACAAATTCCTAAAGCTGCGAAACAATCCCGAGCTAGCGGCGGGAACCTAGCAAACCAATAATAATCGGCATCTAAAACGTCTAAACAACAAAAGAACAGCAAGCTCGGCTCAAAGGGAACTCACGCGCGCACGGCGACACGAGCTTGGAGTGGCTGCAAGCGGGCACGGCAGGCGGGCGCAGCGCGCGCTGCACGCAAGACGGGCAGGACAGCGCGCGCGGCGGCGAGCGCTCGGCGCGTGCGGGCGAACAGCTCGGCGAAGGCGCGCGGCGCTGGGCGGCGACAGACGACGCGACGGCGCGGTTGGGCGACCTTGTAGGCGAGCAGCTTCGGAAGCGCGCGCGACGCCTTGGCGTCTCGAGTTCGCTTCTTGGCGCGATCGCACGATCGCGAGCGATGGCGCGCGGGAGGCTGCTTCAGCGATCTGGGCGACTGGTGGCGATGGCGTCGGCGCGGGGCCGCTCAACGGATCTCGGGCGATCCGTGCGACGGCAGGGGCGATCTGGTGCGACGGCAGGGGCGATTTGGCGTGCTGGACGTGCGACGATGGCTGCTGGCTGGGCTTCTCTCGGCTGGCTGCAATCAACACAAACACACACAACACACCTCTTTTCACTTGGCCAAAAGCACACCAAACGGATGAGAAGAAGAAGAGGAAGATCGATACCTACCCGGAATGATGATGAACGATCCAGGGAGGCGCAAGGATGAAGAATCGGCAAGGGCTATGGAGAGGGAGAGCTTGTGCGGCCAAGAGGAGATTTGGAGAAGAAGATGGAATAAACCTAATTTCTATTTCATTTAACCAAATGCACCAAAACTCTAAAATCCAAGGCTAACCATAAAATGGTGCAGGAAGAACAACAAGAGCACCTAATGGCTCAATTGGTACACATCCCCACAAGCTTCCCAGGAGACCCGGGTTCAAACCCCAGCTGCAGCACAATTTCCTTTATTTTTACTTTTGCACCAAACCTTGCTCAAACCAAACCACAAATCCTTCCAAAAACCTACATAAAACCATCCAATAATTTTAGTAACTGGAAAAGACACAAACGACCCTGACGGCCCGACCAAATTACTAAAATACCCCTAGGGCATACCTGGAAGACCGAGATGAAAACCTGGGTCGTTACACTCGGGCTAGGTGGGGGGCTCGGGGAGAGAGAGAGAGAGAGAGAGAGAGAGAAAAAAAAAAGAGAAAAATAAAAGAAAAAAATGGGAATTTAGAAAATAAAAGGGAAAATGGGAAAATAAAAGGAAAATAGGGATTTTATCCATTTTTCCATACTTATCCATTTTAAAACCTTAAAATCCCATTTCCCGGCTTCCTCCTTCGAGACCCGACTGAAGCAACCCTTTTCCAATAAATAAAACTCACTTAAATCCAACTCCCAGCAAGCAAACTCTGAAGGGCAGCGAACATCACACACACTCGTTGACTTGCTCAAACCCAAGGCAACAGCAACCAACTCTCTTGGAAGCAACACCCAAGGGAAAACTCAACCAATCGGATCACCAATCCGGAACTAACAACACTTACTCAACTGCCGAGGGAGGGGTCAACTCCCAAAACTTCCTGACTAGGAAAAAGACCTCAGGGCAACGCCCTCCGGCTAGAACCTAACTAGCTTTCGAAACAACAAGAGGACCAAACACTCACAAGAGGTAGAACAACCTTTACTGCAGACTCTAGAACACCATCCAAGAGTCCGCTTAACTGGACAAACAACTGCTTCCAATTAGCCAACAAACTCTTCCCTCTTGCTAGCACCTCTACCATCAACTCAAAGACCAAGGGAGAATTCTGACAACTCCCAAGAGGAACAGCTCTTACAAGCAGACAACCGAAGGACAGAGAGCTCCACACACGCTCACTGTCTTGCTCCACTAGAGCAACAACATCTAAATCTCACGGGGCAACAACAGGGGGTCACCATAGACTGAACCTCCAAATGCCAAACGAGGCAACTCAACATCCTGGAAACAGGAAAACAGCCAACAGGGCACGAACCATTCGCCCCACGAGCAAAACTAATTTCTAGCAGCTCCAAACCATACCTTGGTCAACACGAAGCATCAACTTGCCACCGCACCGAAACCAATCCGGACTCTACTCCAAACAACCACTGGCTTGCTAGTCTACCAAGACTGCTAGCAACTCACCCGAGGCTACAAACTACACGCCTCCAACTTGCCAACTCAAACTCACTACACAAATTTGGTGAGCTCGAGAGGCTCTCCTCAACCTAGGGTTCTTCGGCAACCCTCGACACACACGGTCAACAAACGAGCTAATAGCCAACTGCCTGAACAGGCACAACTCTCTCCAGCATCTCAACCATGCTGGCCAACTCCAACTCCTTGGGAACCAAGAGGACCCAAAACGCTACCGAATGCGTCGTCCTCCGACTCAAACATCAGCCACAACAAGGCTTCTACCCAAGGAAAGGATCCAAACAACTCTCTTAGCCAAGGCGATCAGAAACTGCGCGGCTTTGCTACCACCGCTCTTGTTCAGTTTCCAACTAAACTCCAACCAAAGGAACACCAAAAGTTCCATCTCCACATGATGCTCAAAGCTGAGGCAACCTTGCTTTACCAAGGCATAACCATGCCAAACCGAACTTACTTTATACCAAGCCTCTACCAAGGGTGCTTACCCATAAGGCATCCTAATCCTCTCGCAAGGCATCAACTCATCTCGCCTTAAAAGCATCCAACTCGCCTCATGGCATCCAACTCGCCTCATAGGCATCCAGCTCATCCCATGAGCATCCAACTCAGGGTCCCTCTGCTGGACCAAACTCGCATCTACGATGCTCAACTCTCCTCAGATTAAGGCACTCGAAGGTAGTTGACCGCACTACCAACCACAAGGATCTTTTGGCCTTAACACTAGCGCGAGACTCACGCGCACCAACACTTACCAACCGCAAACCTGTTGGCTTACTCAACCTCCAGAAACACTGGGAAGAGGCTCCGGCTCCTCTCGAGCATCCTTTCGCTTGTAGTCCATCGACTACCACTGAACTAGCCCTCTGACACGACCTAAACAGGTGCAACTACCATAAACGGATCCAAGGCTAAAGGAGTGCGCTGAACTCCGGACGGCATAGAACCATCTGCTATACCCATGCCAAACTCAAGCTAAACCAGACTTAGTGCCAAAGTGGCACACCAACAAATGCACCTCAAGTGCTACTACTACCAAATCCACATCTTACTACAGATGGGGCCAGCAAGGTCACTACCTCAAGTGACAACAACTCTGGCTAGGCATACGAGGGCTCAAACTCAAACAACCATGCCTATGGCATCTCATCAAATCGAAGGCTCACAGCCTACTCTTGCATCTCCACATGATTCTCAACAAAACTCTGGCCGGATCTCTCAACATGCAGCAGCTAGCTCCACTCTAGGAGCTCACCAAGGAAGAGTGCTCAACTCTACCAAACATCTCGAGGAAAGCGGGAACATTAAACAACAAAGAGCTTGCAATGGGCAAAGATGTCTCTACATCTGCCTCAAGCCACTAACACGGCAACTTGCCAATCAATCGGGCGACTGGTGGAGACTCTGCTAATCCACCTCTCACAAGGGACTTCCACCACCAACTGTTGTACCAAATAAAGCCACAGGCAGCACACCTCGGCCTCTGAACAGCAGGGCATCCCAACACATGGATGCTAAACTCAAACCTGGCCAACCGCTTTACTACTAGCAGCAGGACTTTCTAAAACATCGAGCTCTACAGGCATCCACTTGCCAAACTTGGCGACTCCATCATTGCCAACAATCTCATTTGAATAAACCTGCTGATCATGCCCTCCCGGGAACCTCCGGGGCTACAAGAGCTACTGGGGAATCTTTGAAACAAACTCGCTTATTTGGGCTATCTGTGCCGGGACTCCTCGCTAAGCGCTACAAGCTGCGCACTGGTCTCCGCTCTCGATAGCTAAAGACACGCCATCAAATCTCTCATGGCTGGAGCACACTCTGCTCAAGGAGTCTCACTCTGAAGCGTGCTAGCCTCTACCCCCCTCCTCTAGGCAACTCAATTGCCAGGGCCAACTCTGGCCAACGGGCCTAACAACCCTGGACGCGGCCTCAACATCAACACGATCAGTCCAACTCCTCGGTCGGACATGCCAAGCGTCCTGCTCCTCTGAGTGCGATCAACATACTGGCGATCTGCACAGAGCACCTCCACCCTCTCACTAGGGGAAAAGCAACAACTAGGACACACGTGGCCTACGGGAGTCTAAGCTCTGCCTCCCTCAGGGACGACGTCCCAGGGGCATCCGAATCTATCTAGATACTTCAACAAGCTGCTATATAATGCTCACACTACAAAAAGTTGGCATGATGGCTCTCTAAGCCCAAACCAACAACGAGTCAGAACCTGCTCGTCTCCGCTCCACAACACTACACAAGGCATACACTAGATGAAAAGTATTGTAAATTCTTACCCCTTTCTTTAAAAGCGATAAACTTAGGCGTGCACTGATGACCGCTTGAGTGCGATGATCATGGAAAAATGACTTACAACAAAGGTCAGTCTACAGAATCTATGACTCTGAGCTCTGATACAAACTTGTAACGACCCGACCCGAAAGGGTTCTAAAATAGGCCGTTACCTCAATGCATGCATTCAAATCTATAGAAAATTCGCAAGATGGTGTTCGGATTCCAAGTAAAAACTAAAACATAAAACATCTATTTAAAAATCAACATCAATTCCTGGAACCTGTCCCTGTTTCCAAGCACCTGTTCCAAGACAAATACATTTACAAAACTTACTCTGATCAGAGATTTATTTAAAACATACAAGCTTTACAATAGTTACAACAATGCTAGAATCTGGAAATACATTCAGAGAACACCCTAGGGCTCCGTGCCCAACTACATGCAATCAGAGGACATTTAAATCATAAACATAAAACTCAGAGTTGAACAACGGGTTTCCATGATCACAGCTCCTCCTCCAGCCATCCTGTCTCGCACCATGGTTACCTGTGGAAAACCACATAATAAGAGTGAGTAACGAATTACTCAGTAAGAATCCCCAACCGGGGTACAATACAATATACAAGGTCATCTAGCTGAAAGGTATGCAAGCTATGAATATAAACACAGAATAGAGCACATAGCTTAGCCCACACTTGGGCCTCGGATGCCAACTCAGGGTCTTAGTCCGGAAATAACTCACCACACAATACGCCCTATACGAGAAACAAGTCCCGGCCTCAGCCTGTCTACTGTCGACGAAAGGTGCATTGGCTCAAGATCCCGAGGAGCTCTCCGGTCAGCGCTATAATGAGCGTTCGCGCCCACAGCGTGCTACTGCAGACTATGGGGGGTGTCGGGTCTAGTGGCAAGCTGCCCATGTCCAGTCACCACTCCTAACTAAATCTCTGGATCGGTGTCACTGACATAGGGGTGTGAGACCTGGACACGTGAACTATGTCAGCCTGAACCACTGCACCTGAGGCTAAGGCACGGGTCGTGGTAGGCTTACACCAGGAAATTGTCCTTGCCCTATCAGGTGGCAACTCAAGGGCTACCGCCGAAACACGCTCACGACGTGCCGGCTGTCGGGGACAAGGCAATGCCAAGTCATCATCCCGACCGTTGGGGCATTTAACAGTCCGCCACCCTCACCCAAGATTGTGGGGCCCGCCGTTAGGGTTAGCTAGTCCCTAACGGGATCAGGGACGGAGGACCATCTCGTACGTCCCTGTTGGGGATGCAAGGTTCGTTATGCACCCGGCCCGGATGATGCTATCTACCTGAACTCTAACCTGTCATAGCAATCAGCAAACAATCCAATCAATCCAATACGTGCTCAATAAGAATACAACAAACCTAGCATGATACTACGAAGCAAGAACAGATACGAGCATGCCAGAAAGGAACAACCTAGCATGGACTAACATGAGAAACAATATAGGAAATCATGTCAGTCGGGAATTCAGAATAGAGCACTTATCACTAAACATGTCAATAAACACAGACAAGCATACAATCAGCAATCACATAATATATCGCAAGGCCCACACAACTCCGGTAAGAAATCCTTACCTGGTCGGAAGGCAACAACACACAATAAAATTAACTGCGATCGAACCCGAGCAACCTATAGCGAGCCAAACAAACACATTAATAATCATAAAAATAGGCCTAAATATAATAAAATAAACAGGACTCGGCTCGTGAGCAACTCACGAGGCGCGGCTGACACGCGAACGAGCCGGCTGCATTGGCGATGCAGCTAAAGGGGCTGGCTGGGCGCGCTGGGGCGCAGAGCTGGGCGCTGGGCTGCGCGCGGACGGGCGCGTGAGCGACATAGGGGCGCGCGGGCGCGGGCCCATGCTCGGCTGGGCGACGGCGCGCGGCGCGGCTCGGCATAGGGACAGCGCGCGGGCGCAAGCGACACGTTGCCACGGCTACAGGACGCGCGATCTTGTCGACACGGGCACGGACGACACTGGCGACGCAAGGGCTGGGTGGCCTAACACTGTGAACGGCTAGGGCTGGGCGACGCGACAATGTGCGGCTGGGCTGGGCGAGCTGCGGCTCGGGCTAGGAGGGCTGGGTGAGCTGGAGGGGCTGGCTCGGGCTAGGTGGGGGGCTCGGGGAGAGAGAGAGAGAGAGAGAGAGAGAGAGAGAGAAAAAAAAGAGAAAAAAAAGAAAAAAATGGGAATTTAGAAAATAAAAGGGAAAATGGGAAAATAAAAGGAAAATAGGGATTTTATCCATTTTTCCATACTTATCCATTTTAAAACCTTAAAATCCCATTTCCTGGCTTCCTCCTTCGAGACCCGACTGAAGCAACCCTTTTCCAATAAATAAAACTCACTTAAATCCAACTCCCAAAGCAACATTAAGGGCCCGGGCTCGAATCCCAAAGAAAGCACACAACCAACCATCACTTTGCCAAAGCCCAAACCACAACCGAGCATTCAACCGACTAGCCCAAACACCTCGGGACTCGCAGCCAACAACAAACAAGCCTCGACAAAGGCAGGAGCTACCTCGAAGCCCTGAAAATCCACAAATCCTGCATGGGGAGCCAAAAGACCAAAATACCCCCTAGGGTCAAAACGGCTCTAACGACCCAACCAAACAACTGAATCTTGACCCGAAGGCACCTCGAAAACTGGAATAGGAAACTGGGATGTTACACATCGGGTCTTTGAAGTACTTGACCCAGCGGAAAGTTTGTTAGCACTATTATCTTATACGTTTGGAAGTAAGGACGTAGTCTCCTAGCAGAGGTTACCAGTGCCAAAGCTAACTTTTATACCTGCAGGTAACGAGTTTCGGCTTCTACCATGGCCTTACTGGTATAATATACTGGTTGTTGTCCTCCATTGTCTTCTCTAAAAAGAACAGAGCTCACCACTCTTTCTGATATGGCCAAGTAGAGGAAGAGGTCCTCGCCTGGAGTTAGTTTTGAGAGGAGGGGTGCTGCTCCTAAATACGTCTTTAGTTGTTCTAGGGTTTTTCCGCATTCTAGGGTCCATTCGAACTTCCCTTTGTTCTTCAAGATCTTGAAGAAAGGTAAGCACTTGTGAGTTGCTCTACTTACGAACCGACTTAGGGCTGCCACCTTCCCATTCAGACTTTGCAATTGCTTCAAAGTTTGTGGTGGTGTCAACTCTAGTATCGCAAGAATGTTTTCGGGGTTGACCTCAATTCCTCGTTGGTGTACCGGGAAACTCAAGAAGTTTCTTGATTGAATGCGCACTTGTTGGGGTTTAGCTTCATTTGATAAAGTCTTAAGGTCTGGAAAGCTTTCAAGAGATCAACTTGGTTATCTTTTGTTTTCTTGCTTTTCACCAACATGTCGTCTACATAGACATCCATGCTTTTTCCTATCAAATGAGCAAACATTTTGTTTACTAACAATTGGTAAGTAGCTCCTGCATTTTTCAAGCCAAATGGCATGACGTTGTAGCAATACAACCCCCAGCTAGTGATGAAGGATGTTTTCTCTTGATTGGGCACATGCATCTTGATTTGATTATATCCTGAATAGGCATCCATGAAAGTTAGCATTTCGTGTTCTACTGTTGCATCCACAAGTTGATCTATGCGTGGTAGAGGGAAGCTATCTTTTGGACAAGGTTTGTTGAGATCTGTGAAGTCGATGCAAGTCGTCCACTTCCCATTTGGCTTTTTTACCAATACTACGTTGGATAACCATTCAGGATACTGAACTTCACGAATAAAATTTGTTCTTAACAATTCATCCACTTGCTCGGCCAGCACGTCGTTTCGGGCGTGGTTGAATGCTCTTTGTTTTTGTCGAACCGGCTTGTGATAGTGGTCCACATTTAGCCTATGAACCATGATTTTTGGGGTCTACTCTGGGCATGTCGTGTGCTGACCAAGCAAAGATGTCTGCATTGCTTTTCAAGAATACAATAAGGCTCTCTCACTGTTCTTTGCTCAAGCCTGTACCGATGCTAACCGTTTGGGTTTCGCTTAACAAAGATACATTTTTGACATGGTCTACTTCTTCGTTCAAGGATGGAATTAACATAGGTGTTGTGCTTTCAGTATCAAGCGCAACCTCTCTTATGTCAAGTCCTTCCTCTACCATTTTTACCTTTGTCATGCTTATCTCTCCGTGTAAGGTTGTGTGATAACACTCTCTAGAGGTTAATTGCTCACCTTAAATTTGTCATATTCTCGTTGGTGTCAGGAATTTTATTAACTGGTGATAGGTTGATGGGACCGCTTGGAGCGCATGTATAGTAGGCCTCCCAAGTATTGCATTGTACGCTGAGTTATCTTTTACCACCAGAAAATTAACAAACTTCAAAACTGTGTTGGCTCCTTCCCCGAAGGTAACAAGCAATTCGATGATTCCCTCGGGTAGAAGAGTGCTTCCCCCAAATCCTACTAACAGGGTTGCGTTGGGTTTTAATCGCTCCCGCCCTAGCTTCATGGCGTCGTAAGCCTCTAGTGATAGTACATCTGCTGAGCTTCCTCCATCAACGAGTATTCTTCTAACTCGGATGTTTGATATCACCAAAGATACCACCAAAGAGTCATTATGGGGTTGATGCACAGCAGCGGCTTCAACTATAGAAAAATTAATAACATCACTAGTAGTTAATGTTATTCTCACTCCTTCACTTATAGGTGCTCCTCCAGCGTGCCTAGCTTTCTCCTTTCGGCTTTGATTAGATTCTCCTCTAGATGGTCCTCCAAGAATGGTTCAAATTTTACCCGGTGGTGGTGAGTCCTCTTTCCCATGCTTCTTGTTAGACCTTTCCTGCGTCCTTTCTTTGTTATCCACATATTCTTTCAGGCGCCCTTTTTAGATAAGAGCCTCAATGGCCTTTTTCAGGTCGTAACACTCTGACGTTGAGTGCCCATAGTCCTAGTGAAATAGATAGTACTTGTCTTTATTCCGCCGGCTGGACCCTGCTCTTATCCTAGTAGGCCATTTCAATGTTTCTTTATCTTGAATCTCCATTAGGATCTATTCAGCTGGTACCACCGTGGGGGTGTACTTTTCAAATTGGCTAGGGGGTAAGCCTTTCTGAACTAGCTTGTCCTTTCTTCTTGGGTGACCATCAAGCCTCCTCTTTCGTGACTTTTTCTGGTCTTGTTCACTTCAAGTTATTGACTTGTCCCGATCTGCGGTGGAACCCTTCCCTTCTAGGTTCCATCTAGAATTTAATAACTCTCCCTCACTCATGTACTTCTGGGCTCAGGTTAGTAATTCCACGTATGTAACTGGAGCTTTCTTACCCAACGACCACAAGAATTTCTCATCTTTGAGTCCTGCAACGATGGCTGCTAAAGTAGTACCGTTCGTATATCCCTCTACTTGCAGTGCTTCATTGTTGAAACGAGACACATTTTCCCGTAGTGTTTCATGACTCCTTTCTTTTATCGTCAGCAAATGGGTAGCAGGCATTTTCTAGTCTCGACCACCCAAAAATTGAGTGATGAAAGCCCTTGCCAACTCACGAAATGAGGTAATCGACTTTCGTTTAAGCTGCTTGAACCACCGTCGTGCTGGTCCAGTGAGCGAAAACAAAAATGCTCTACACTTGATTGCATCCTGGACTCCATGGAGTTCCATCCATGAGCGGAATGTATCTAAGTGTTCAACATGATCTTTTGACCCAACGTATGGCTTCATCGTTGGGAGTTTGAATTTCGTCGGAACCTCCACCTTCATAATATCGTCAGTGAAAGGAGGGTCGACTTGGTCTACAAGATTGTCCAAGTTGAGCCCGTCTTGGTCCTGCGCCTTTTTCATGTCTCCAAGCTGGTCTTGTAGGTTTCGTAACTCTGCAGCCCACGACTGACCTTCGACTTCCTCATGTGCCAGCTCTTATCTTAGTTAATTGATTAGATCTTGCAGGTCGGTTCCTAAATCTGACTCACTTACCAGTACACTTGGGGCTTTGGTAGCTCTAGGGTTATAGGACTCTTGCAGATTGGTTTGTGGCTGATTGCTCCTTACTGAGCGGGTCCTAGACCGACACCCTTCACTCCTAGAGGCAGCTTTTTAGTAGTCCGATCGGGCTCTTCTCTGGTCATTCCCGCCTAGCCTAAGTCTTTCGACTTGCTTTTGGGGTCTTATTGTGTCTTTGACAGGAGAGTCGGTGGCAACGACTTTTCCTTTAGCAGGATCCCTCCCCAAAGGTGGTGCGAGATGATGCTCGAGGCGTTGCCCATTGCCCTTCTACTTGCCTGTTTGAGCTCTCCTTTGGGAATGGGGGGGCTCCACTGCTGTTGGAGGTACCTCCTGGTTTTCGGTTATGGCGACCATGATCGGATTGGGTCTTTTGAATAACTCAACAAGCCAATTGATGCTCTCCACCATACCGTTCACCTTATTTTCCAGGGCGATCATCTTTGGATCAGCGAGCTCCTCTATTAGTTTGGGTTGTTCATGCATCTCTATAGATTGACCCCTAACTTGAATTTGATTATGAACTCCAACAGCCACTCTCCTTGGAGCATGCTCGTTGTCAGACTCAACGTCATTACATGTTTGCTATGGCTAACGTTGTTCGTCATTTTTTGGAAGAAAAGCTACGTGATTAACTTTTTTGGTAGAACACTACTCATCCCCACAGACGGCCCCAACTATTAATACCCAAAAATGGTTCCTCGGGATTAACGGTAATATGTGTATTACCAAGAATAGAGTAACCTGCAAGATGACAAAACAGCGTTAGACACCGGTGTGGTGTGAGCCACAGGGCCTCTGATGCCTAAGTCAGAAATGAGTTGGAAAACAGATATAGTATAGAGAGCTCAAGAGTTTTAGAATGGCTTAGCTTAGAGTGTTAAGTTAGCTTGCCCTTCTTTGTGGAAAAACTGACCTTTATATATAGCCATCAGACTGATAACCGCCCTGGAGCATTTAGTAAGGCGCATTATGGCGCTGGTTAAGGACGACGTCGGTTATAACGTTTTTGTCATTAACCTGACAATAAATAGGCTCATAATTTTAGACTGTTACACATCCATTTATTTATTTCGTTTGTAACCGTTGGAGTGGCTTGAAGTGTAACGGTCTTGGGGGGGAGTTGATATGGGTGAGGTCGGCCCCAAGGAAAGGTTAGAGTCCTCTTTGGCCGACCCCCAATAGGTCGGCTCGCCATTTGGTTGACCCCGGGGGGTCGGCCGCCGTTTGGCCGGCCCCCAAGGGGTCAGCTCGTCGCTTGGCCGACCTCCGTGGGATCAGCTCATTGCTCTCTGATCTCAATATACCTTCTTTAAAGTTTCACAGGTTTTTGTGCATTGCAAGTATTTTGGCCACAACATATTCTCTAGTTATTGCTCCTCTCTTTTGATAAAACAATGAATTTTCCTATCAATTTTAGTTCCTTTTTACTCCACAACCCACTAAAACCACCTTATTTCCTAATCTATTGCTATGTTTGAAGCAACAAATTTTCATAAACATATAATGCTTTAAAGTTTGCAATCAATGTATGACTTAACCTTTGACTCGTCTATTAGTTATAAAGAGGATTAGAGCATATTACATAAGTCGAGGATAAGTTCTTCCATATCAACCTTAACTAAAATCTAATCACATTGGGGTCAAATAACTGTTGTCCTTATTGTCTTTTGTTGTTACAATTTATTTACTAATCAAAACATATTATATGGTCCGTTGACCAATTAGTCAAGAGGGTCTTGAAAACTAAAACGTGATCCTCAATTTCATTTTAGACTTTGATATCATATTATGATGCCCTCTCTCCCTACCATCGATCAGTTTTTTGTCTTCAATGCTGTGTTTTCTTGTGTTTGAGCTATATTATGGATAGAAACATGTAGATCTAAAATCATGGCAAACATTCTAGTGAAAATCTTGGTATTTGGGATCACTACTAAGGCATGAATTCATTAACAGACTTTTTAAATAGCTTGTAACATCAAAATTATGATGGTTTGAGTTATTTAATCATGTAAGTTCAATGGAAATTCTGGAAGATCAATTTAGATGATAGTTTGAGTACATCACCTATATATTGAATCTCACGCATGTAATTTGATTTGACTACAATTTATTTTTCTATCTTTTCTTCATTATTTGTGTTTTACTTGCTATTAGCACTATAAAGTTGTATGTTTTCAAATATTTGCTTTGTAACTGAAAATGGATCACATCGTGTTTGAAAGAAATAACTTGGCCTAACCTTTTGTGTCTAAATGGTAAGTTTTGTTGAGCATACTTTATCAAAGTAGTTAGATGTCTTTATTGGTATAAGACTTCAAGAAAGAACTTGCGCTCATGACTTCCAAGCAACTTTGCATGATAATATGGAGTAAAATTCTTTCTACTGTACAATTATTTCATGTTCATATATACTTGGTCATTAGTAACTATCATCCTGTTTTTAATTCAATAAATTTATCTAATTTTCATGAACAGACTTAAATAGCTTGTAATATAAAAAATTATGACGGTTTCGTAATATATAGGTGATGGTTTAGATTTAAATTATAAACTTGATTCTTTGGATTATAAGAAAATAAGAATTTAATATCTATACTCTCAATTCTCAAGTCTTTATTTTATTGCTTTGTCGGGTTAGATTCATTGATGTAGTATGTTCTTTATTATATTATTTAGTTTGAAATGTGTCTTTACTAGATTCATTCTGCCATTTGCTTTGCTTTTTGTGTTGTTGTACACCAAATTTGACTTGTAAAAGAAAAAAAAAATACATTAAATAAAGTTCAATACAAAATTAAAAAAACCAAATTACACATTTCGACTAGGTCTCAAGGGCATTGCCCACGTACCCCAACCAAGCACTTCTCCTCTAGACCCTAAAAAACTTTCAAATCTTAAAAAACAAAAATCGAAATTGGTTATCAAAGAACTCTATTTTTAAAAAAGTAAAACAAAAAAAAAAACCCAAAAAAACGGTTATCAAATGGGGCCTAATTGTGTAGAATATAAACGTGGCTAAATTAGTTAAAGATGTATATTTATTACTTATCTTTGAAAAAACAAAGCTCTTCAGCATATCGTGACCATTTACTTGTAGTGGTTGAATGACTCCAAGAGCTTCATTACTAATTATTGTTCTTTGAACAGCTTTCTAATAATGGATAAATCGTGGATGAACAAGAGTAGATTATCTAAAGAGTTTGAGTTGGGTGTGGAAAAGTTTATTGAATATGGATTCTCTAATACAAATAGTATATCAATTCGTTGTCCTTATTTACAATGTTGTAATTGTGAAAAACATAGTCGCAATGTTGTTAGAGACCATTTATATGTCAATGGCATAGATCAAAGTTATACAGTTTGGTATTGTTATAGCGAAGATCTTCCTAGTTCAACTTTCAAAGTGGGTATTCTAAGTGGGACATTGATATGTATGAAGATAATGATGTTGGAGGTGTTAAGAAAATGTAACGACCCAGGTTTTCATCCCGGTCTTCCAGGTATGCCCTAGGGGTATTTTGGTAATTTGGTCGGGCCGTCAGGGCCGTTTATGTCTTTTTCCAGTTGCTAAAATTATTGGATGGATTTATGTAGGTTTTTGGAAGGATTTGTGGTTTGGTTTGAGCAAGGTTTGGTGCAAAAGTAAAAATAAAGGAAATTGCGCTGCAGCTAGGGTTTGAACCCGGGTCTCCTGGGAAGCTTGTGGGGATGTGTACCAATTGAGTCATTAGGTGCTCTTGTTGCTCTTCCTGCATCATTTTATGGTTAGCCTTGCATTTTGGGAGTTTTGGAGCATTTGGTTAAATGAAATAGAAATTAGGTTTGTCTCATCTTCTTCTCCAAAGTGTGTGGCCGCCCAAGCTTTTCTCTCCATTGCCTTGCCGAGTTCTTCATCCTTGCAGCTCCCTTGGTTCAATCATCATTCCGGGTAAGTCTTCATCCTCTTCATCTTCTCGATTGGGTGTTCTTGTTGGCCGAAGGTAAGGAGAAGAGCTTGTGTGTGTGTGTGTTTGTTGCAGGCTGCCCAGCATGCCCAGATCTGCCCAAGCCAACAAGCCCGAGCCGCCGGATCGCCTAGCGGCAAGCCAGCTGCCCAGATCGCGCAGCCAGCGAGCACGAGCCGCCCGGACCGCCAGCCCCGTCGCGGCCGTCGCGCGCCACCGGTGGCGGCGCGCGCGCCGCGCTCTCGCTGCGCCCGTCGCGCGCGCGTCGCGTCGCGCGCCGCGCGCCAGCGCGCGCTAGTCCCGTCCGCTTGCCGCGCCGTGCGCTGCGCCCGGCCGGCCGTCGCGCGCGCGCGCGCGCGCCAGCCCTGCCGCCTCTGCGCCCGTCGGCGCTCGGTGTGCGGTCCGCGCGCCATCAGCCCCTTCTGCGCCCGTCGGCGCCAGCAGAAAGCCCGCCGTCTTTGCCTGCCCGTCCGCGTGTCAGCCGAGCCGCGTGAGTTGCTCCCGAGCCGAGCCTTGTTTATTTTATTATATTTAGGCTTATGGATTATGATTATCATTGTTTTTGTTAGGTTCTCGGTAGCTAGCTCGGGTTCGATCGCAGCTTAGGTTTTGTGTGTAGTTGCCCGGCGGTAAGGATTTCTTACAGGAGTTGTGTGGACCTGCGATGTTCTATGTGATTGTTGTTTGTATGTTTGTTTGTGATTATCAACATGTATAGTTTAGGTGCTCTGCTCAATTCGACTAGCATGACTTCGTATATTGTTCTCTCATGTTAGTCCATGCTAGGTTGTTCCGTTACGGCATGCTCATATCTCATTCTTGCTTCGTAGTACCATGCTAGGTTCGTTGTATCTGTTGAGCACGTTTTGGATTGTATTGGATTATATGCTATTGAAATGATATGTTAGAGTGTAGGTAGGTAGCATCATCAGGGCCTGATGCATAAAGTATCTTGCATCCATGGCGAGGGCGTGCACGAGGTAATACTCAGTCCACTGGACCCCGTGAGGGTTTAGCTAACCCGACCGGTATGCCCTGTAATCTTGGGTGAGGGTGGCGATCGTTAAATGCCCCAGCGGTCGGGATGATGACTTGGCATTGCCTCATCCCGGCGATCGACACGTCCTCGGCGTGTTCGGCCGTAGCCCTTGATTGCCACACGATAGGGCAAGGGCGGCTTCTACGGTGTAAGCCTACCACGACCGATTCCTTAGCCTCGAGTGCGGTGGTTCAGGTGACATTGTTCGCGTGTCAGTCTCACACCCCTATGTCGGTGACACCGATCCGAGAGATTTAGTTAGGCGTGGTGACTGGACATGGGCGGCTTGCCACTAGACCGGCACCCCCATAGTGCTGCGAGAGCACGCGATGCGCGCTTACGCTCATTACGCCCGACCAGAAGAGCTCCTCGGGATCTTGAGCTAGTGCACCTTTCGTATCGACGACAGCATGAGACAAGTGAGGGGACTCGTTTCTCGTATAGGGCGTATTGTGTGGTGGATTTATTTCCGGACTAAGACCACGAGTTGGCATCCGAGGTCCAAGTGTGGACTTAAGCTATGTGCTCTATCTCGTGTTTATATTCATAGCTTGCATACACTCACCTAGATGACCATGTGCATCGTATTGTACCCCGGTTAGGGATTCTTCTTGAGTAATTCGTTACTCACCCTTATTTTGTGGTTTTCCACGGGTAACCAAGGTGCGAAAGCAGGATGGTGAAGGAGGAGCTGTGATCATGGGAACTGCTTTGTCGTCTCGATCTTTTATTTCTATGACTCTTGTCTTCTATTTTTCCCCTGAATGCATGTAGTAAGACACGGAGCCCTAGGATGTTTTCGAATGTTTTGTGGATTCCGCTTTATTGAAATTGAGGATGTTTCAATGTTTTAATAAATCTCGACTGATCGAGTGTACGTTTTGGAAATGTATTTGCCTTGAAAGCAGTGCTTGGAGACAGGGACGAGTTTAAACAAACCATCTTGATTTACGATTGAATCTCTTTTGTTTTTAATTGGGAATCAAAACCTATCTGCATATTGTTCTTTACTTTGAATGCATGCATTGGGGTAAAGACCTATTTTGAGCCCTTTTTGGGTGGGTCTTTCTGATTGGTATCGAGCTCGAGTCATAGATTCGTCAGAGACCGACCTTTCGTTGTAGGTCGTTTTTCCATGATCATCGGCACTCAGAAGCGGTCATCAGTACGCCTAAGTTTACTATTTGTTGTTGAAAAAGGGTTAAGAATTTACAATACCTTTCATCTAGTGTATGCCTTGTTTTGTGTTGTGGAGCGGAGACGAGCGAGTTACGACTCGTTGTTGGTTTGGGTTTAGAGCGCCATCATGCCAACTTGCGCGATGTGTGATGTATGTTGTGGCTTGTTGAGGTATCCGAGATAGATTCGGATGCGCTGGGGCGTCGTCCCGAGGGAGCGAGCTTAGTCTCCCATTGGCCATTTGTGGCCCAATTGCTCGCTTTTCCCCTAGTGAGAGGGTGGAGGTGCTTTGTGCGGATCGCTAGTATATTGATCGCACCCGGAGGAGCGGGGCGCTTGGCATGTCCGACCGAGGAGTTGGGACCGATCGTGTTGATGTTGAGGCGCGTCCGGGTTGTTAGGCCCGTTGGCGAGTTGGCCCCGGCGGTTGAGTTGCCTAGTGGAGGGGTAGAGGCTAGCGGCGCCTCGAGTGAGACTCCTTGAGCGAGTGTGCTCCGGCCATGAGTGATTTGATGGCGAGTCTTTAGCTATCGAGAGAGCGGAGACCAAAGCGATTTGTAGCGCGTAGTGAGGAGCCACAGGCACGGATAGCCCGGTGACAGAGTTTGTTTCAGCATTTTCCCCCCAGTAGCTCTTGTAGCCGGAGGTTCCGGGAGGGCATGATCAGCGAGTTTATGCCGATGAGGATGCTTGTGAAGCGAGTCCCCGTGTGGACTAGCACAGGTAGCTCAAGTGTTGATCTTGAGCCTTAGCGATTGTTTGTTTGCCCGGTGAGTAGCTGCAGAGTTGGCAGCTTCGAGGAGATTGTTGAGGCATCTTTGTGCTCTCTGTAAAGTGTTGTTGTTTGCGCCCGATGGCGGAACCCCGTGGTTAAAGTGCGATGAGCGATGTTCCCCGGATTTGATCCGTTGGTGTTTTCCTCGGATGTTTGGTAGAGTTGAGCACTCTTCCTTTGGTGAGCTCTGGAGTGGAGCTAGCTGATGCATGTTGAGAGAGCCGACTGCAGAGTTTTTAGCATCATGTGGGAGTGCAGGGGGTAGGCTGTGAGCCTTCGGTTTGATGAGATGCCGTAGGCATGGTTTTTGAGTTGGAGCCCTTGTATGCCTAGCCAAAGTTCTTGTCACTTGAGGTTGTGACCTTGTTGGCCCCATTGGTAGTAAGATGTGGTTTTGGTAGTAGTGGCACTTGAGGTGCATTGGTTGGTGTGCCGCTTTGGCACTAAGTCTGGTTAAGGCTTGAGTTTGGCTTGGGCATAGCAGATGGTTCTATGCCGTCCGGAGTTCAGCGCACTCCTTTAGCCTTGGATCCGTTTATGGTAGTGGCACCTGTTTAGATCTTGCCAGAGGGCTAGTTCAGTGGTAGTCGATGGACTACAAGCGAAAGGATGCTCGAGAGGGCGGAGCCTCTTCCGATGTTTACGGAGGTTGAGTAAGTCGTGAGGTTGCCGGTTGGCAAGTGTTGGTGCACGTGAGTTTCGCGCTAGTGTTAAGGCCAAGAGTTTGCTTGTGGTTGGTAGTACGGTCCAGCTGCTTTCGAATGCCTTTATATCGAGGAGAGTTGAGCATCTTAGATGCGAGTTTGGTCAGCAGAGGACCATGAGTTGGATGCTTTTGAGGCGAGATGAGTGATGCCTTGCGAGAGATTTTGGATGCCTTATGGGTAAGCACCCTTGGTAGAAGCTTGGTATAAGTAAGTTCGGTTTGGCATGGTTATGCCTTGGTAAAGCAAGTTTGCCTCAGCTTTTAGCATCGTGTGGAGTTGGAACTTTTGTTGTTCCTTCGGTTGGTGTTCAGTTGGAAAGGCCCGAACAAGTGCGATGGTAGCAAAGTCGCGCTTGATTTCGGATCGCCTTGGCTAAGAGAGTTGTTCGGATCCTTCCTTGGGTAAAAGTTATGTTGTGGCCGATGTTTGAGTAGGAGGATGGCGCGTGCAGTAGCGTTTCGGGTCCTCTGGGTTCCCAAGGAGTTGGTGTTGGCCAGCATAGTTGTGATGCTGGAAAATTGGAGTTGTTTGTTCAGGCAGTTGTCTGTTAGATCGTTTGCCGGCAGTGTGTGTATCGAGGGTTGTCGGAGAACCCTAGGTTGTGGAGAGCCTCTCCAGAGCTCAGTCAAGGCCAAGTAGTGAGTTTAGTTGGCCAGCTGGAGGCGTGTGGTTCGTAGCCTCGGGTGAGTTGCTAGCGACCTTGGTAGACTAGCAAGCTAGTGTTTGTTTGGAGTAAAGTCCGGATTGGTTCCGGTGTGGTGGCAAGTTGGTGCTTGGTGTCGACCAAGGTGTGGATTGGAGTTGCTAGAGATTAGTTTTGCTCGTAGGGCGAGTGGTTTGTGCCCTGTTGGTTGTTTTCCGTTGTTGCCCCGTGAGTTTTAGATGTTGTTGCTTTAGCAGAGCAAGGCAGTGAACGTATGTGGAGCTCTCTGTCCTTTGGTTGTCCGCTTGTAAGAGTCATTTTCCTTCGGGAGTTGTCGGAGTTACTCCCTTGGTCTTGGAATTGATGGTAGTGGTGCTAGCAAGAGGAAAAGTTTGTTGGCCGCTTGGAAGCGATCGTTTGTTCGGATTAAGCGGATTCTTGGATGGTGTTCTAGAGAGGCTGCAGTAAAGGTTGTTACGCCTCTTGTGAGTGTTTGGCCAAGATTTGGTTCTTTTGTTTTTTCGAGAGCTAGTTCGGTTCTAGTTGGAGGCGTTGCCACGAGGTCTTGTTCCTTGTCGGGAAGTTTTGGGAGTTGACCCCTCCCTCGGCGATTGAGTAAGTTTACATTAGTTTGGGTTGGTGATCCGATTGGTTGAGTTTTCCTTGGGTGTTGCTTCCTAGAGAGTTGGTTGTTGTTGCCTTGGGTTTGAGCAAGTCGTGGCGTGTGTGATGTCAGCGCCCTTCAGAGTTTGCTTGCTGGGAAGTCGTTTCCCGTTTGGTAGGAGTCGGCTTAGCTTCCGAGTTGTGTAGTTGATCGAGTAAGCGCGTGGTCGCCCAGCCCGTGAGGGTCCCCGCTTTGTGTTGTTAGGAAGCAAAGTTGTTGTTCCCGCAAGAGCGGAGGCTAGCTTGATCAAAGTTGAGTTGTTCGGGCAAGTTGTTGGTCCTTTGGGGAGTGATGATTTCCTTTCCCTCTAGCCTCTGTGGTGGTTGAGTTGCTCCTTGGATGCCATCCTCGAGTGATAGCTTGCGAGGTAGTCTTGCGGATTCGTGTGGCTCGGGATCCGTAAGCTTTGAGGTTGTCGTTATCCATTTTCCTTGTGAGGTTTTGGGAGTGGAGCTTACAGGTTGGAAGATGAGTTAGGCTTAGGCTTAAAGGGAAGTCCTTTGAGTAGCGGTTGGATTTTAAGAGTTGAGTAGTAGCTTGAGGCGGCGTTGCTCGTTATAAGTTTGGGTTGAGTTCTTTGAGCAAGCCCTTCTCGGGCTTTGTTCCTAGTTGTTGTGCATTCGCGATTGGCGTTTAGCGAGCCGCGTTGAGTGAGATGGCACGAGGTGCCGTGGCATTGGTTGGTAAGTCGTTGATTTGTTTTCCTCAAGGTGTTGTGTCGCGAGATAGATGCGTGATGGTTTAGTCCTTGCTTCCCGAGTTTTCCTTGAGAGGAATGTTGGATGTTCCTTGCCTGGCGATGTTCTCCTTGGTCGGTTCTTTGGTAGGTGTTCGTTGGAAAGTTTGCGTTCGGCCGATGAGGAGTTCTAGTTTGTTGGCTTGGCGAGTGGAGTCTCGTGCTTGGCCCTTGTTTTTTTGGTGGCCGAGTGAAGTTTTCAAATTTGGTGTGAGTGTTGTTAGCCGTCGGTGTACCAGGATGGTGCCCCTTGCCTTTGGTTGGCGATTTCTCCTAAGATGGTTGCTTAAGTGTTGTGGTCGTGTTCTAGTTGGAGAAGTTTGTCTTTTTGGATCGATCCGATTATTGGTGGTTCGTTTGTATCTCGTTAAGGTTTGTAGTCAAGGTTTGAGGTTTGTTGGTCTCTTGTGAAGTAAGAGTAGGCCGTTTAGTTTTGGAATCTGGAAGGTTCGATCGTTTGCTTGATTTGTTGTGTAGGTTGAGTTTGTTTGTTGACAATTTGTGCACAGTGTTTTTATGTATCGATGTTGGGGCGGCATATGCCGGACCCATTGCTCATTGTGGACTTTGAGCCCCTTGCGGTGATTGAGGGTTTGGTCTTCGAGGAGAAGCCTATGAGTATTACGGTCTTGAGTCGAAGGCGTTGCGTAGAAGTGAGATCCGTTGGTAAAAGTTTAGTGAAGGAGTGCGAGTTCGGAGGAGGCGCTCGTGAGCGGGAAGGGCGGGATGAGAATGCGATTATCTGTGTTGTTTGAGTCTTAAGGACTTTCGAGGACGAAAGTCATAAAAAGGAGGAATATTGTAACGACCGAGTTTTCATCCGGTCTTCCAGTATGCCCTAGGGGTATTTTGGTAATTTGGTCGGGCCGTCGGGGCCGTTTATATCTATTTCAGTTGCTAAAATTATTGGATGGATTTATGTAGGTTTTGGAAGGATTTGTGGTTTGGTTTGAGCAAGGTTTGGTGCAAAAGTAAAAATAAAGGAAATTGTCTTTGTGGTGGTTTGAACCCGGGTCTCTGGGAAGCTTGTGGGGATGTGTACCAATTGAGCCATTAGGTGCTCTTGTTGCTCTTCTGCATCATTTTATGGTTAGCCTTGCATTTTGGGAGTTTTGGAGCATTTGGTTAAATGAAATAGAAATTAGGTTTGTCTCATCTTCTTCTCCAAGTGTGTGGCCGCCCAAGCTTTTCTCTCCATTGCCTTGCCGAGTTCTTCATCCTTGCGGCTCCCTTGGTTCAATCATCATTCCGGGTAAGTCTTCATCCTCTTCATCTTCTCGATTGGGTGTTCTTGTTGGCGAAGGTAAGGAGAAGAGCTTGTGTGTGTGTGTGTTTGTTGCAGTCGCCCAGCATGCCCAGATCTGCCAAAGACAAGCCCGAGCCGCCCGGATCGCCTAGCGGCAAGCCCAGTGCCCAGATCGCAAGCAGCCAGCGAGCACCAGCTGCCCGGACCGCCCGCCCCGTCGCGGCCGTCGCGCTACCGGTGGCGAAAGCGGCTGCGCGCCCGCTCCCGCTGCGCCCGTGCTCGCATCGCGTCGCGCGCCTCGCGCCCGGCGCGCGCTCGTCCGTTCGCTTGCGCGCGCGCGTGCGCTGCGCCCAGCCAGCCGTCGCGTATGCGCGCGCGCGCAGCCGCCGCCGCCTGCCGCCGTCGGCGCTCGGTGTGCGGTCCCGCCGCCATCAGCCCCCGCTGCGCCGTCAGCGCCAGCCAAAGCAGCCGCCGTCTTTGCACTGCCCGTCCGCGTGTCAGTAGAGCGCGTGAGTTGCTCCCGAGCCGAGCCTTGTTTATTTTATTATATTTAGGCTTATGGATTATGATTATCATTTTTGTTAGGTTCTCGGTAGCTAGCTCGGGTTCGATCGCGGCTTAGGTTTTGTGTGTAGTTGCCCGGCGGTAAGGATTTCTTACAGGAGTTGTGTGGACCTGCGATGTTCTATGTGATTGTTGTTTGTATGTTTGTTTGTGATTATCGGCATGTATAGTTTAGGTGCTCTGTTGCGAATTCGACTAGCATGACTTCGTATGTTGTTCTCTCATGTTAGTCCATGCTAGGTTGTTCCGTTCGGCATGCTCATATCTCTTCTTGCTTCGTAGTACCATGCTAGGTTCGTTGTATCTCATTGAGCACGTTTTGGATTGTATTGGATTATATGCTATTGAAATGATATGTTAGAGTGTAGGTAGGTAGCATCATCCGGCACGATGCATAAAGTATCTTGCATCCATGGCGAGGGCGCACGAGGTAATACTCCGTCCCTGGACCCCGTGAGGGTTTAACTAACCCGACCGGTGAGGCTCTGTAATCTTGGGTGAGGGTGGCGGTCGTTAAATGCCCCAACGGTCGGGATGATGACTTGGCTTTGCCTCATCCCCGGCGATCGACACGTCCTCGGCGTGTTCGGCCGTAGCCCTTGATTGCCACCGATAGGGCAAGGGCGGCTTCACGGTGTAAGCCTACCACGACCGATTCCTTAGCCTCGGTGCGGTGGTTCAGGTGACATAGTTCACGTGTCAGTGTCACACACCCTATGTCGGTGACACCGATCCGGAGATTTAGTTAGGCGTGGTACTGGACATGGGCAACTTGCCACTAGACCCGGCACCCCATAGTCTGCGGTGAGCACGCGAGGCGCGCTTACGCTCATTTGGCGCCACGACCGGAGAGCTCCTCGGGATCTTGAGCTAGTGCACCTTTCGTATCGGCGATGAGGCCGAGGCGGGACTCGTTTCTCGTATAGGGCGTATTGTGTGGTGGATTTATTTCCGGACTAAGACCCTGAGTTGGCATCCGAGGTCCAAGTGTGGACTTAAGCTATGTGCTCTATTCTGTGTTTATATTCATAGCTTGCATACACTCACCTAGATGACCATGTGCATCGTATTGTACCCGGTTGGGGATTCTTCTTGAGTAATTCGTTACTCACCCTTATTTTGTGGTTTTCCACAGGTAACCAAGGTGCGAGACAGGATGGTGAAGGAGGAGCTGTGATCATGGGAAACCCTGCTGTCGTCTCGATCTTTTATTTCTATGACTCTTGTCTTCTATTTTTCCCTGAATGCATGTAGTCAGGGCACGGAGCCCTAGGATGTTTTCTGAATGTTTTGTGGATTCCCGCTTTATTGAAATTGAGGATGTTTCAATGTTTTAATAAATCTCTGATCAGAGTGTACGTTTTGGAAATGTATTTGCCTTGAAACAGGTGCTTGGAGACAGGGACAGGTTTCAGCAAACCATCTTGATTTCTGATTGAATCTCTTTTGTTTTTAATTGGGAATCCGAAAACCTATCTGCATATTGTTCTTTACTTTGAATGCATGCATTGGGGTAAAGACCTATTTTGAGCCCTTTTTGGGTCGGGTCTTTACAGGAAATGATTGAAGTTGCTCAAGAGGAATATTCAAAAGATCCAAGGGGATTTGAGAAGTTGATTATCGATGCAGAGAAACCATTGTATAAGGGATGCAAGAAATTCACTAAGTTGTCTACTCTAGTGAAATTGTATAATTTGCAAGTTAGATTTGGATGGAGCAACATTAGTTTTTCAGAATTGCTCAAAACATTTAAAGAACTTCTTCCTACAACTAATGAGCGTCATTCATCTATGTATGAAGCAAAGAAAACCTTGGGTGCATTAGGAATGGATTATGAAAAAATTCATGTATGCCCTAATGATTGTTGTTTGTATAGAAACAAATATATAAATGAAAATATTTTTCCTGAATTTGGTGAATCAAGATGGAAATATGATGCAAATAAAAAGAAGAAACAAAAAAAAATTCCTGCAAAAATTATATGGTATTTCCCACCTATCCCCCGATTCAAAAAAATGTTTAGAACTCTTGATTGTGCTAGGAACCTGACATGGCATTCTGAAGAGAGAGTCATAGATGGTAAATTATGCCATATTACAGACTCTCCAGCTTGGAAGTTAGTAGATTATAAGTGGCCAGAGTTTGATTTGAAACATAGGAAGTTAGTAGTTTATAAGTTAGTAGATTACGTTTAGCATTGCCAGCAAATGGAATAAATCCACATGGTAATAATTCGTTCTAAATATAAATGTCGGCCTATTATGATGATTATCTATAATCTTCCACCATGGTTATGTATGAAAAGAAAGTTCATGATGCTATCAATGTTGATATCAGGTCCATAGCAACCAGGGATGACATTGCCATATACTTAACACCATTAGTTGAAGATTTAAAAATTTTATGGGAAAATGGTATTCAATGTTATGATGCTTATTGAGAAGAATTATTCAACTTAAAGGCTGTTTTATTTTGGACAATTAATGATTTTCCTGCATATGGAAACCTTAGTGGATGTAGTGTGAAGGGCAAAAAAGCATGTCCAATATGTGGGGATAACACGTCTTCTATATGGTTGTAACATGAGAAAAAATTTGCATATCTTGGACATCGAAATTTTTTACCATATAATCACATATTTCGACATAAAAAAAAATCATTTAACAGACACAAAGAACTTGAAACCATTCCTGAACCTTTGTCTGGTGAAGAAGTAGTTGCAAAAGTTTAAAATATCGAATTCAAATTTGAAAAGAAAAATAAAAATAGGCGACTTGTGTTGGAATAGATTGTCTATTTTTTTTCGAGCTACATTATTGGAAGCATCTCCATGTTAGACATTGTTTAGATGTGATGCACATTGAGAAAAATGTATGTATGAATGTATTGGGTACACTATTGGATATTCCAGGAAAAAGTAAAGATGGATTGATGGCTAGACGTGATTTAGAGGCTTTAGAAATTCGACCCGAGCTTGCACCTATTATTGAGGAGAAAAATATATTCATTCCTCCAGCTTGTTATACACTTACTAGGGAAGAAAAACGTTGCATTTTGAGAACATTGTTTAATGTGAAGGTCCCTGAGGGTTACTCTTCCAATATTAGAAGTATTGTGTCAATGGATGATTTAAAATTTAATAGTTTAAAATCTCATGATTGTCATGTGCTTTTACATCAACGGCTCCCTGTTGCAATAAGATCTATGCTACCAAAATATGTCTGGTAAGCTATAACTAGATTGTGTCTCTTTTTCAATTCTATACGTAACAAAGTCATAGATGTTGCAGAGCTAGAAAAGTTACAAGAAGACATCGTGGTTACTCTTTGTATGTTGGAGAAATATTTCCCTCCTTCATTTTTCACGATTATGATACACCTCACGGTACATCTTATTAAAGAAGTAAAACTTTGTGGGTCTATATATTTGCGATGGATGTATCCATTTGAAAGATTCATGAAAGTTATCAAGAACTCGGTGAGAAAAAGGCACCGTCCAGAAGGGTGTATTGCTAAAAGTTACATCTTGGAAGAAGCAGTTGAGTTTTGTTCAAAATTTTTATCTAGAGTGGTTTCGATTGGTCTCGATAGTCAAACGTTGCAAAAAAAATGCAGAAAACTTCAATGTTGGCAAACCATTATCGAGTAGAGTTCTATTCATACCTGAATCAAAAAATTTATATCAAGCTCATTGATTTGTTTTGGAACATACAATTGATGTCCAACCATATATAGAGTAAGTGTCTTTTACTAAGTTCCATATTTTAAATTAAAATGTAACTATAATACATTATATTTCTTCAAAAGGAAACGTATGTCAGTATTGCAATCGCAACGACCTAGTAGACCCAAAAGTCAAAAATGGGTTCAAGATGAACATAATTGAGGTTTCATTTCTTGGTTACATGAAACGGTAATGGCAATGTTCCAAATGTGTATTATGGAATTAATATATGATGTTATTTAAAGTTAACTGTGTTAAGTAACTATGAAGTTAGGTGGCAGCTGAGCTTAAACTGGGAGATACTATGATTTTTTATAACTTGAGGTGGATTGCTCATGGACCTCATCCAAATGTGACCAAATATAATGGTTATTTAATTAACAGATGTCACTATCACAAAATCTTGTGACGATAATAGAAGCGTACAAAATAGTGGTGTTACTTTAGTTGCCAAAACAATGCAAGTCTCTAGTTCAAAAGATAAAAATCCTATTATTGGAGACATGTCTTTTTATGAAGTCATACAAGAAATTTAGGAACTAAATTATAATACATTTAAGGTTGCCATGTTTAAGTGTGATTGGATTGAGAACAACAACGGTATAAAAATTGATGAACTAGGTTTCATTTTAGTTGACTTGAACAGAATAGGTCACAAACTAGATTCGTTTAAGTAAGAACCCGACCCAAAACATACGGTCCTAAACCTGGGTTCTCACTCAGCATGCAAGTTAAATATGATAACAAGCGGTTTAGTGCTCATATTTAAAAACTTTTCAAAACATATGAGAAGGGGGAACCCTTAAAACATAACCAACAATTTTCATTTAAGCAAACCAACAATATAAAACAAGTCTGGCCAGTGTTTATAAAAACATACAATACAATTTAAACAACTTTTTAAACAATGTTCCCTAGGACTCTGTCCATCTACATCTTTGAATAAACAATACAATAATAAATGACAGAGTGTTGGCAGCTCCCATGATCAATCGGCTCCTCCGCTAGCCATCCCGGTGTTGTCCAAGTTTACGAAAGATAAATAAGGGTGAGTATAAACATACTCAGTAAGAATCCCCAACCGGGGTACAATACGATACATCAGTCATCTACACCTCAACATGCAAGCAAATAGCTACCAACACAGATCATAGCTCAACGAGCTCATAATGCAAGATCTGGAGTCATCGGAAGTCTCCTACTTCCGGCCTAATGATTGGTTCTCATAACCAATCCTGGGACATCACCGAGTCTCTCTCACTCGGGAAAATGATCAGCTCAAAAACTGATCCCAAGGATGTCTGACACCCTCGAGGGTCTATCTCCCTCGACCAATTGATTAGCTCAAAAGCCAATCCCAAAGCGGTGTCCTCAAGGGCCTCTTACCCTCGTTGCAAAACGGACTTACGGGAGAGTACCCAAGAAGTGCGGCTCTATCTGAAGGGCTGGTGTACTCACGACATTAGCCCTGTGAAGCTCTCCGAACCGGCGCCTAACGCGTGTGCGCTCACACCGCATGCTGCTGCAACCGGCGTAAATGTGGGGCCTAGGTACAAACTACGCGGGCCAGGTACGCATGCCTAAGACTCGGAAGCGGTGTCACGATCACGAGTGCGAGGCCCTCGGCACTCATCATGCAAAGCATGATCCACCGACCTGAAGCTAAGAACCGACCAAGGTAGGCTTACACCGTTGGAAGGGTTCCGCTCTAGCAGGCTACAAACTAGGCTTATGCCGAAGTGGGTAGCTAAATCCACAATCGGTGGCCCTGGAGGGGGGAGAAAAAGTAATGTACGTTATGCTTTGCTCTACTTCCAACCAGTGGGGACAAAGTACGTTATGTCCGCTCACAACCCCTGAAGCAATGTACGTTATGCTTCGCTCTACTCCCGACCAGTGGGGACAAAGTACGTTACGTCCGCTCTCGACCTCACGGATGATGACAAACCCTACTATACTATCTAAGAGTACAGAGTAAATGATTCATGGCTAGCAAACAATAATCGACATCAAACACGCTTACCTAGCATAATACTACGAACTTAAGCAGGAATCATAAGCATGCTGGAAGAACAAACCTAGCATGGCACTAACATGTAAAATCAGGCAAACATGCTAGCAAGAGATCAATCAAAGCTGCCCTATCAATATCATGCTCATAACAGCAAACAAGCATACAAGGCACAATCATGATAATATCGCAGGGTCCACACAACCACGGTAAGAAATCCTTACCTGGAACAAGCAGAAAATAATAATCACAAATCAACAAGCGACCCTTGAGCCTCTAATCGAACCCAAACAGCCTATACATTAAATAAAACACCCAAATCAAATCAATAATCAGCAGCCAACAAATCAGGGCCCAACGAAGAAAAGACTCAGGAAATACCATCCGAGAAGCCACAAGGTTCGGGCCAACCAACACACACAAGCAGGCGGTCGGGCGCAGGGGGCTGGCTAGCTAAGCGCTATGGCGGCGCGCCGTGCACTGCGCTGGGCACCTGAGCACGCAAGCGCTGGGCGCGAGGCTGCGCGCGAGGACGAGGCGGGCGACAAGCCTTATGGCGCGGGCTTGAGCTCAGCTGGCCGAAGGCACGTGGCTCGGCTCGGCACAGGGAGCGGCGCGTGGGCGCGAGCTCGGCAAGCTACAAGGACGAGCGCGGGCGACGCGACGCGACGGGCTATAGGGCGCTCGGGATGGCACGGCGAGCTACATGGCGCACGGCTCGCTCGGCTGCAGCAGGCGGCACGGACACTGGCGACGCGCGGGCTCTGGCGAGGGTGGGCTACGCGACTCGGCTGATCTTGGGGTGGGTGGCGAAATGGGCGGACTGACGACGACGCTGGCACGGGGTGGCTCGGCACGGTGAGGGCTGGGCTAGGCGAGCTGGGCGGCTAGGCGGCTCGTGCTGGGCTAGGGCTCGGGCTGGGGGGCTGGCTCGGGCTAGAGGAGAGAGAGAGAGAGGGAAAAGGGAAAAAATGGGAAAAAAGGAAAAATGGGGATTTTGGGGATTTTTCCTCTTATTTATTTATTTTATCCTTAATTTCCATCCTTATCCAAATATATAAATAAGCCTTAAAATCCCTAAATCCCATTTCCCGGCTTCCTCCTTCGAGACACGACTGAAGCAACCTTTTCCAATAAATAAAACTCACTTAAATCAAACTCCCAAATCAACACTAAGGGCTCGGGCTCGAATCCCAATGGAAGCACTCAACCAGCCATAACTTTGCCCAAAACCCAAATCACAACCGAACTTCCAAACGAATAACCCAAACATCTCGGGACTGGCAACCGCCAACAAACAAGCCTCGACAAAGGCAGGAGCTGCCTCGGGATCCTGAAAATCCACAAATCCTGCCCGGGGAGCATAAAGATCAAAATACCCCTAAGGGTCAAAAAGCTCTAACGGCCCAACCGAACAACTGAATCTGAACCGGAAGCACCTCAAGAACCGGAATAGAAAACTGGGTCGTTACAGTTTATACTTGCTACTCAAGCAAAAAAAGTGTTTTACATTAAGGATCCTAGTGATGTAAAATGGGCAATTGTGCTTACTCCACCACAAAGAGAGATTGAAGAACAATATTATGACGATGAACTTGGAGATATATTATTAAATTGTCAAGGGATGCCGAAAGATATGCCAAATTTTGAATCAACAAATGATTTGGATAAAAACGCATCAACACGAGTTGACTGTGAGGGCACTTACATAAATAACATTTGTGGATGGGTAACTATTTGTTACTTGTATGTATTAAAATATTTTATCTTAGCCATATTGTTGATATGTTTGTTTATATATATGTATTAATGTTTTATAACTTATTGTAGTCTAGTTCTTATACAATGAAGCAATCAAGTGACGAAAACTCAGCTGTAGGATCACATGATGTTACATGTACTGGAATGCTAATCTTGACTTAGGTGAAACATCTACAAAGAAGTAAAAATCTCAAGGTGCAACTGTTATGTACAATGTAACACGCAAAAGAAGTAGAGGAGGGAAAAGAATTGTTACCTATAATGAGGATGGAATACCAATTGGAAAAAATGGAAGCAAGTTGCATTCATTTATTGGAACCACTATGCATCATTGAATCCCCATTACTTATAAAAAATGGAAGGGTGTGCCAAAATAGTTGAAAGAAAAGATGTTTAATATAGTTGAGGTATGTTTTTTTTTTCATTCTAAAACATTTATGAGTTATGTGTTGAATATTAAAAAAAATATGTACTTTTAATGTGTAGGCTGCTTTTGAAATTGATGTTAGATAAAAAAAAAATTCTAAAAATGGCAAGTATTTCCTTCGTTAATTCAAGAACAAGCTAACCTCAAAACATATAATGTCGTTTAAGGATGAACCTCCATTGTTAGAGAATCCACCAACTGTATATGCATTCATCGACATAAATGAATGGACCAAGTTTGTCAAATCACGACTAACTAAAGAGTTTCAGGTATGAAAAACTTAGAATACTATATTATTATTTATATTGTATGTTATTGCTCATTACATGAAAATAGGAATGGAAAGTTAAACAACAAGAACGACGAGGCAAAGCAAAGTACAATCATCGACTTGCTCGCAAAGGTTATCCTAACATTAAGGAGGACTTGGTAATGGATTATATATGTGTCCACCACTATTAAAGTTTCTCACATTATATATCTAAAGCATTGTGTCCATTGGATTATTGTAGAAGAAACAAGGGGCAAGCGATATTGAAATGAAACGACACAATTTGTGGAAAATAGCTCATTCCAATAAGAAAGGACAGATTGAGGACAAGAAAGTACAAGAAGTAGTAAGAAGAATGGGAAGAGACCAATATTGCATGTGCATGTATACAAATTAATGTTTCAATAAAGTGATGATTTTTTTCTCTTTGTAGGATGAAATCCAACAAAATTGAACCAAACTGCCGAAAAACATTGTACTCCTAATGATGTTTTGGCACAAGCATTGGGTTGTCCAGAATATAGTGGTCGTGTATGTGGGGTAGGGGGTTTTATAGCACCTACGACATACTTTCACATAGCAAAAACAAAAACAAAACTAGAAGTACACAAACAGTAAGTGAAAAGGAGAAATAACTAATTGATGAGAACAAGGAGTTGCATCGACGAATGAAAGAATTGGAAGATAATGCTGTAACAGCCCAGTTTTCTATTCCAGTTTTCGAGGTGCCTTCGGGTCAAGATTCGGTTGTTTGGTTGGGTCATTAGAGCTATTTTGACCCTTGGGGGTATTTTGGTCTTTTGGCTCCCCGGGCAGGATTTGTGGTTTTTCAGGGCTTCGAGGTCACTCCTGCCTTTGTCGAGGCTTGTTTGTTGTGGGTTGCGAGTCCCGAGATGTTTGGGCTAGTCGGTTGGAAGCTCGGTTGTGGTTTGGGTTTTGGCAAAGTGATGGTTGGTTGAGTGCTTCCTTTGGCATTCGAGCCCGGGCCCTTAGTGTTGCTTTGGGAGTTGGATTTAAGTGAGTTTTATTTATTGGAAAAGGTCGCTTCAGCCGGGTCTCGAAGGAGGAAGCCGGGAAATGGGATTTTAAGGATTTTAAGATTTAAAAAGTGGATAAGGATGGAAAATGGAATAAAAATCCCATTTATTCCCTTTTTTCCCATTTTTCCCCATTTTTATCTCTCTCTCTCTCTCCCCCCGAGCCTAGCCCAGGTCGCCAGCCCAAGCCTGCTCGCCCAGTTAGCCCGAGCCAAGCCCCAGCCCGAGCTCTGCTCGCCCAGGTCGCCAGCTCGAGCCTCTAGCCCGCACAGAGCCAGCGTCGCCCAAGCCCGAGCCCAGCCCAGCCGCGCGCCCGTGCCCGCGTGGCGCCGCCGCAGATCTTGCCGTGTCGCACGCGCAAATCCCTCAGTAGCTCGCCGTGCCGGCCGCGGCGCCACGTAGCTTGCCGAGTCGTTGGCCCCCGTAAGCATGCCCTATAGCCGTCGCGTCACGTCGCCCCGCACGCGCGTCCCTGTAGCTCGCCGAGCTCGCGCCGCGACGCTGCCGTTCCTGTGCCCTAGCGCGCCGCGCCACGCCGCCGCGCCAGCCGAGCTCGTGCCGCGCCGCGCTCGCCTCATGTCGCCGCCGCGCGGCTTCGGCGCCCATGCGCCTTGACCACGCACCAGCCGGTGCCTCGCCGTGCTGCCGGTTCGTTCGCGTGTCAGCCGGGCCTCATGAGTTGCTTTCGAGCCGAGCCCTGTTTATTTATTGCATTTAGGCCTATTTTGTGATTATTGATGTGTTTGTTTGGTTCGCTTTAGGTTGCTCGGGTTCGATCGCAGTTAGGTTTGTTGTGTGTTCTTGCCTTCCGACCAGGTAAGGATTTCTTACCGGAGTTGTGTGGGCCCTGCGATATTTTCATGATATGCCTTGTATGCTTGTTGACTGCTATGAGCATGATAGTGATAGAGCAGCATTGATTGATTTCTTGCTAGCATGTTTGCCTGGTTGTACATGTTAGTGCCATGCTAGGATTTTTCTTCCAGCATGCTTATGATTCCTGCTTTAAGTTCGTAGTATCATGCTAGGTAAATGTGATTGATGTCGGTCATTGCTTGCTAGCCAGGAATCATTTATTTGCTCTGTACTCTTAGATAGAGTTGTAGGGTTTGTCATCATCCAAAGGCTGAGAGCAAACATAATGTACTTTGTCCCCACAGGTCGGGAGTAAAGTGTGTGCAGCATAACGTATCTTGCTTCCCCCCCGATCGCCAATGTGGATTTAGCTCTGGTCGGGAGTAAAGTGTGCGCAGCATAACGTATATTGCTTCCCCCCCCGACCGCCGATGTGGATTTAGCTACCCACATCGGCATAAGCCTAGTTTGTAGCCTGGTAGAGCGGAACCCTGCCAACGGTGTAAGCCTACCTTGGCCAGTTCTTAGCTTCTGGTCGGTGGTTCAGGCTGCACAGATGAGCGTCGAGGGCCTCGCGCCATCGTGATCGGTGACACCGCGCTTCCGAAGTCTTAGGCATGCGTACGCGCCCGCGTAGTTTGCCCTTAGGACCCGCATTTTCGCGGAGCAAAGCAACATGCGGTGTGCGCGCACACGCGTTAGTTGCCAGTTCGGAGAGATCCCCCAGGCTAATGTCGTGAGTACACCATTCCTTCCAGTTTAGAGCCAGACTTCGGGTACTCTCCCGTAAGTCCAGATTAGCAAGGGCAAGGAGGCCCTTGAGGACATCCTTGGGATCAGTTTTTGAGCTGAGCAATCCCCCGAGTGAAAGAGACCTCGGTGATGTCCCAGGATTGGTTAGGATAGCCAATCATTAGGCTGGAAGTAGGAGACTTTCGATGATTCCAGATCTTTCCTTGTAAGCTCGTTGAGCTATGATCTGTGTTGGTAGCTGTTTTCTTGCATGCTTGGGTACTAGATGACTTATTATATCGATTGTACCCCGGTTGGGAATTCTTACTGAGTAATTCGTTACTCACCCTTATTTTTGTGGTTTTTCCACAGGTAACCATGGTGCGAGACAGGATGGCTGGAGGAGGAGCTGTGATCATGGAAAACCCGTTGTTCAACTCTGAGTCTTATGTTTATCTTTATGATTTAAATGTCCTCTGAATTCATGTAGTTGGGCACGGAGCCCTAGGGTGTTTTCTGAATGTATTTCCGGATTCTAGCATTGTTTTAAATAAATCTCTTATCAAAGTAAGTTTTGTAGATGTATTTGTCTTGGAACAGGTGCTTGGAAACAGGGACAGGTTTCAGGAATTTATGTTGACTTTTTAAATGGATGTTTTATGTTTTAGTTTTTACTTAGAATCCGAACACCATATTGCAAATTTTGTGTAGATTTGAATGCATGCATTGAGGTAACGGCCTATTTTAGAACCCCTTTCGGGTCGGGTCATTACAAATGCGCACTAGTCATAATTCTCGCCAATTTCAAGAGAAGTAAGTTTCTCAAAGAGACCTTCAAAGAATGTAGATAAGAGAGAGGTTAAGATTGAAGAAGATGTTATCCTAGCGATGGTGGGGTTTTGTAAAGAACCAGAAAAGAAAGTGGTTAGTTCTTTAACATTAAACTTTTTAAAAATTCAAATGGGCATAGTTAACTCTTTAAATCTAATGAATTTATAACTTTCTTATGGTAGGAAAAACCTGTCAAGAAGACCAGTAAAGAGAGAAAATTTACTGATGTGTCGTCGCACAAGCTACTAGTGGCTTTAACTTCTATTCATAAGTTTTCTGCAAAAGCAATGGACAAGGATGATAATATTTCCTTCAAACTTCCGAGTGGGCTTTTTGGATGCAATCGCACGAGCTTTGTTTTATGACGAGATATTTTTTATATGTACGACATGAAAGAAGTCAATACTTTATCACTAGTTGCGTACATGGCGTAAGTAATTTTTACCTTATTGTATTTTAGTGTCTATAAATTTGAATGGAAACTTATATTGGTGGGCATTTTTGTTTACTTGTAGGAGCTTACACAATTATTTTATCGAATCAAATATAGTTACAAAATATATTTTCGTAGATCCATCCTTAATAACGGTAGGTTAATACAATCAAGAAGTTAGAGCCCGCAATCTTTGTTCCAAATTCATGATTACAGAAGACAATCAACTAGTCATTGCCCTTTATAATCCTGGGTTAGTAAAGTTGAAATCCTTTTTTTTTTGCTCGTTATTATAGTTAATGTGGAGCATTCTAATTAGTTTTTTTTTTCATTTAGTGGTCATTGGTCCTTGGTTGTTATTCATCCGTATAAGGATGTAGTTTACTACCTTGATTCAATGCGAACTGGATCAAAAGATGATCTCAAAGCTATAGTAAATATGTGAGTTGAGTTTTATTATTATTTAGTAAATTTCGAGTACTTATGATTTAGAGCAATCTCATATGTGTATTCTCTGGTTTTCATGTAGGGCATTTACGATGTACCAAGCTCAGAAAAACTTGAAATCTGCTAAAAAAAATACTTTGAAAAATGTTAAGGCAAGTAATATCCCTTTGCTATTTGTTATCTTAGGTTATTCTGTTGAAATAAGAGATTCATGGTTACTTACTATTTTTATTGTCCTGTGCAAATATTCCATCTTCAAAATTTCTGAAGTAATACCTTTACATTTTGGTTATTCTGTGGGAATAGATGTCTTTCTGTGATTGTGTTTTTTAAGTTGCAAACAGAGCATGTTTAAGCAATGTTTTTATCAGTAATTGTGTTTTAAGTAGCAAAGTGATGATTGATTAGAAATATTGTTTATTGCATATTGGTTTACGGATATATCATGATTTCGTATATTTCTTCTTTTGTTGGAATTATAGTGTCCATTACAAGAGGGGAGTACAGAATGTGGCTATTATGTAATGAGCAATATGAGAGATATCATCAAAACAAATAGCACAAATATCACCGATATAGTATGTTCTTTATTATATTGTTGTAAAGACCCGACCCAAAAGGGGCTCTAAATGGGACTTTACCTCAATGCATGCAATCAAAGGTAAAGACAATATGCAGGAATGGCTTTCGGAATCCAATTAAAAACAAAACATTCAAAACATCCAACTCAAAGTCAGACAATTTCTTGAAACCTGTCCCTGTCTCCAAGCACCTGTTTCAAGATAAATACGTTTCTAAAAGTTTACTCTGTTCAGAGATTTAATAAAGCATTCAAAACTTTAAACAGTTACAACCATGCTGGAATCCGTAAAAACATTCAGAAAAACAACCTAGGGCTCCGTGCCCGGCTACATGCATTCAGAGGAAATAAAACGATAAAGAGTCATAACATAAAAATTAGAGATGGACAGCTGGTTCCCATGATCACAACTCCTTCTTTAGCCATCGTGTCTCGCACCTTGGTTACCTGTGGAAAACCACAAAAATAATGGTGAGTAACGAATTACTCAGTAAGAATCCCCAACCGGGGTACAATACGATATACATGGTCATCTAGCTGGAAGATATGCAAGCTATGAATATAAACACAGAATAGAGCACATAGCTTAAATCCACATAAAAACCTCTGATGCCAACTCAGGGTCTTACTCTGGAAAATCCACCACACAATACGCCCTATACGAGAAACAAGTCTCGGCACTCGGCTTCATCTCTGTCGTCTGAAAGGTGCGCTCACAATCCCAAGGAGCTCTCGATCGGCTCTATAATGAGCGTATACGCGCACCGCATGCTACTCGCAAACTCGGGAGGTGCCGGGTCTAGTGGCAAGTCGCCCAAGTCCGATCCACCATGCCTAACTAAATCTATGGATCGGTGTCACCGACATAGGGGTGTGAGACACTGGACACGTGAACTATGTCGGCTGAACCACCGCTTTGAGGCTAAGGAACCGGTCGTGGTAGGCTTACACCAGAAGCCGTCCTTGCCCTATCGGTGGCAATCAGGGCTCTTGCCGAACACGCCGAGGACGTTTACCGCCGAGGACAAGGCAATGCCAAGTCATCATCCCGACCGTTGGGGCATTTAAGAGTCTGCCACCCTCACCCAAGATTGCAGGGCCTACCGGTAGGGTTAGCTAAACCCTAACGGGGTCCAGGGACGGAGTACTTGTAACGACCCGACCCGAATGGGGTTCTAAATAGGCCATTACCTCAATGCATGCATACAAATCTACAGAAAATTTGCAAGGTGGTGTTTGGATTCTAAGTAAAAACTAAAACATGAAAACATCCATTTAAAAATCAACATAAATTCCTGAAACTTGTCCCTATTTCCAAGCACCTGTTCCAAGACAAATACATTTCCAAAACATACTCTGATCAGAGATTTATTTAAAACATACAAACTTTACAACAATGCTAGAATCCGGAAATACATTCAGAAACCACCCTAGGGCTCCGTGCCCAACTACATGCATTCAGAGGACATTTAAATCATAAACATAAACATAAGACTCAGAGTTGAACAACGGGTTTCCATGGTCACAGCTCCTCCTCCAGCCATCCTGTCTCGCACCATGGTTACCGAGGAAAACCACATAATAAGGGTGAGTAACGAATTACTCAAGTAAGAATCCCCAACAGGGTACAATACGATATACATGGTCATCTAGCCGAAAGATAAGCAAGCTATGAATATAAACACAGATAGAGCACATAGCTTAGCCCACACTTGGGCCTCGGATGCCAACTCAGGGTCTTAGTCCGGAAATAATAACACCACACAAATCGCCCTATACGAGAAACAAGCCCCGGCCTCGGCACTGTCTCATCGTCGACGAAAGGTGCACTAGCTCAAGATCTCGAGGAGCTCTCCGGTCGTATTTGTAATGAGCGTAAACATGCACCGCGTGCTTCTACTGCACTATGGGGGTGCTGGGTCTAGTGGCAAGTCGCCCATATCCGAGATACCACGCCTAACTAAATCTACGGATCGGTGTCACCGACATAGGGGTGTGAGACACGGACACGTGAACTATGTCACTGTACCACCGCACCGAGGCTAAGGAACGGGTCGTGGTAGGCTTACACCAGAAGCCGTCCTTACCTTAACAGTGGCAATCAAGGGCTCCGCCGAACACGCCGAGGACGCGTTTGCCGCTGCGGGGACTAGGCATTGCCAAGTCATCATCCCGACCGTTGGGGCATCGCTTAGACTACCACCCTCACCCAAGATTGCAGGGCCTACCGGTTGGGATAGCTAATCCCTCACGGGGTCCAAGGACGGAGAAGTGTCTCGAACGTCCTTGCCATGGATGCAAGATACTTTATGCATCAGGCCCGGATGATGCTATCTACCTGATTTCTAACCTGCCTTAACAATCAGCAAACAATCCAATACAATCCAATACGTGCTCAAGAGGAAAACAACGAACCTAGCATGATACTACGAAGCAAGGGCAGATACGAGCATGCCAGAAAGGAACAACCTAGCATGGACTAACATGAGGAACAACATAGGAAAATCATGCCAGTCGGGGATTAAGAATAGAGCACTTATCACCAAACATGTCAATAAACATTAACAAGCATACAATCAGCAATCACATAATATATCGCAGGGCCCACACAACTCCGGTAAGAAATCCTTACCTGGCCGGAAGGCAACAACACACAAGAAACTTAAGCTGCGATCGAACCCGAGCAACCTAAAGCGAACCTAACAAACACATCAAAAATCATAATCCATAGGCCTAAATATAATAAAATAACAGGGCACGGCTCGAGAGCAACTCACGAGGCACGGCTGACACGCGAACGAGCCATTTGCCAGGCGGCAGGCTGGCTGGCGCAGATGGGCGCAAAGTGGCTGGCTGGCGGGCGCACGACACGGCCATTGGGCGAGCAGGCGCTCGAGCGCCGACGCGCAACGCACGGCGAAGCTGGGGGAGGCGGGCGCGACGCGCGCGAGCGCTTCATTGGGAGGCGGCGTGCGGCGCGGCTGCACACGGGGGCGCGCGGGCGCGCGCGCGACGCGACGCGACGGCTACAAGACGCTCGATCTGGCACGACGAGATACAGGGGACGCTCGATCTGACACGAGGCGGCTCGGATCTAGGCGGCACGGGCTCGAACGGGACGAGCGGCACTACGCGGCCGGTTGGGCGACGCGACCTGGCTGGGCGAGCTTTGGCCGGAGACGCGATCTGGGTTGCGAGCTCGGGCTGGCGACCTGGCTGGGCGAGCTGGGCGAAGCGAGCTTAGGTGGGGCGACTGGCGAGTGGGGCTCGGGCTGGGGGGAGAGAGAGAGAGAGAGAGAAAGTGATTTTGAAAAGAAAAGGGAAAAATGTGAAAAATAAAAGGAAAAATAGGGATTTTAATCCTAATTTCCATCCTTATCCAAATCAAAACCTTAAAATCCCATTTCCCGGCTTCCTCCTTCGAGACCCGACCGAAGCAACCACTCCCAATAAATAAAACTCACTAAATCCAACTCCCAAAATCAACACCAAGGGCCCGGGCTCGAATCCCAAAGGAAGCACACAACCAACCATCACTTTGCCAAAACCCAAAATCACAACCGAACTTCCAAACGACTAGCCCAAACATCTCGAGACTCGCAGCCACCAACAAACAAGCCTCGACAAAGCGCGAAAGGCGCCTCAAGCCCTAAAAATCCACAAATCCCGCCCCGGGAGCAAAAGACCAAAATGCCCTTAGGGGACAAAGCAGCGCTAACGGCCCAACCGAACCATCAAATCGAACGGAAGCACCTCGAGAACTGAATAGAAAAGCGGGCGTTCATAAGATCGCCTCATGACGTCCTCGCCGTGGATGCAAGGTACTTTATGCATTCTGGCCCGGATGATGCTACCTACCATATCTCAAACCTATAAACAGATACAACAAACAATCCAATACGTGCTCAACAGATACAACGAACCTAGCATGATACTACGAAGCAAGAACAGATAACGAGCATGCCAGAACGGAACAACCTAGCATGGACAAACATGAGAAACAACTTAAGAAATCATGCCAGTCGGGAATTCAGAACAGAGCACCTATCACTTAACATGCTGATAAGCACAAACAAGCATACAAACAACAATCACATATAATATCGCAAGGCCCACACAACTCCGGTAAGAAATCCTTACCTTGGTCGGGAGGCAACTATACACAAAAACCTAAGCTGCGATCGAACCTGAGCTAGCTACCGAGAACCTAACAAACACAATAATAATCACAATCCATAGGCCTAAATATAGTTAAATAAACAAGGCTCGGCTCAGGAGCAACTCACGCGGCGCGGCTGACACGCTGGGACGGGGCGGTGCATGGCGAGGTCTTCTTCTTTTGGCGATGATGGCGCGGTCGCACGCCGGCGCAGCGTTGGGGCACGGATGGGCGTGCTGACACGGCGCTGGGGCGCGGATGGGGAGTGGCTGGGCGCGCAAGCGCACACGTGCAGTGACGCTATTTGGCGCGCCGAGAGCAACGGGGTGGCGATCCGGGCGGCGACGGTTGGACGATCTGGGGCGGCTCGATGCGCTGCCGCTGCTGCACTACAGGGGAAAACGATGGGGCTGGCGATCTGTGTAAGGACCCGACCCAAAGAAACGGTCTCTATCCTAAAGTCCTTACTTAGCATGCATGATTAGGAATGTAAAACGTCATTCAGAGTTTGAAATTTAAATCTTTGAAGTAAGCACATTCAAAACAAAGAAAATATAATTCCATTTAAAATAAATAGGTAGATGACTGATCAGTACTTTCTTAAAAACAAATCAAGGGAAACGGTACGAGAAACATAAAATAGATTTTTGAGTGCTTTTCCTAGGGACCCAAGTCCCACTACATGCTAAATCATCAAAGAAAACATTAAAAGAAGCGTGCAACTCAGTCGACTATCCATGATCATCGAGCCGCCTCCTCCTAGCCATCCAGCCTCTGTCCCAAGTTACCTGGTGGAAAGCCACATAAAATAAGGGTGAGCAACAAGTTACTCAGTAAGAATCCCCAATCGGGGTACAATACGAAATCATCTGATTTAGCACACGAACATGCAACCATACAAAGACTTAGAGAAGAAACGGTTGGTTTAGGCTATGGGCTACTTCTAGGGCGAGCCTATTCAAGGGCTTCCATCAACAGCCTCTCCTAGGTCCTCCGCTTGGATGCCCTTCGGGCCTTACACAATCTAGGACTCAGTGATGCCCAGTGGGGCCTTACACACTTAGGACATAGTGATGCCCAGTGGGGCCTTACACATTTAGGATGCCCATCGGGCCTTACACCTTCAGTATCAGTGATGCCCAGTGGGCCTTACACACTTAGGATGCCCATAGGGCCTTACACCTCCAGAATCAGTGATGCCCAGTGGGCCTTACACACCTAGGATGCCCATAGGGCCTTACACCTCCAGAATCAGTGATGCCCAGTGGGCCTTACACACCTAGGATGCCCATAAGGCCTTTCACCTCCAGAATCAGTGATGCCCAGTGGGCCTTACACACCTAGGATGCCCATAGGGCCTTACATCTCCAGATTCAGTGATGCCCAGTGGGCCTTACACACCTAGGATGCCCATAGGGCCTTACACCTCCAGATTCAGTGATGCCCAGTGGGCCTTACACACCTAGGATGCCCATAGGGCCTTACACCTCCAGATGTCCATCGGGTCTTGCCCGAGCGGGACCCCAAACTAGTTGCCTCTATGGTCCTCTATACTATACATCACACATCTAACCGTAACTTGGATCTAGCAGCATACAAATGGCAGCATGGTTCTATCAAGATAGGAAAGCCTAACATGGAACTAACGGGATGTAAACATGTCACGAACATGAATCAAAAGAAAACATGTAACCTATCACTAGAAACTCATATAATTACTGAGAATCAGCGTGCTATCAACTATTCGCGAGGTCCACACAACCCGGGTAAGAATCCTTACGGAAATAAGTGGAGGTTAACTATCCCGAATCAAATAACGACCCTCGAGCTTTTAAGCGAACCCGAGCAACCTAAGCAAGTAATAAAATATCCTAATTAATAAACAAACATCTAAAATCGGGAAGTCCAAAGGGTGGAGGCTCGGGAATTTACCAACCGAGAAGGCACACGTCTCGCGCACAAGCGTTAGCGACAGAGGCCGGCGGCGCGGGCGGCAAGAAGCGCAGCGGCTGGCAGCTGGCTGGCGCTGTGCTCGGCGCGCGGGGTGGCGAGTGACACGCGGGCGGCGCGCTATCAAGGCGTCTGGACGGCGGTAGCGCGGCGGGCGACACTGGCTGCGAGGCGAGGCGCGCGAGCAGCGAACGAGTTGGGACGCGCGCGCGGCAAGCAGCGAGCGACGCGATTCGGGCGCTGGGTGCTATCGCTTGGCGCGAGGTGGGCTACACGACCGGTCTTATTTGGCCGGGCGCGAGCGCAGTCTAGGCGGCAGCGAGCAGCGTCGGGCGGAGCAGGGAGTGCGGCGGTTGGGCGAGCTGGCTGCTCGACGCGGTCTGGACTGGCGATGGCTCGGTGCGGTCGCGTGATGGCAGCAGGCGCGCGGGCGGTGGTGTGGCCGGTGCGAGCGGCAGTGCGCGCGCGATGGCGAGCAGGGCGTGCGGCGTGGGTGTTGGGCGTGAGGGTTAGGGTTTTGCGAGAGAGAGAGAGAGAGAGAGTTTTTTTTCTTTTCTTCTTTCCTTAAGTTAAATAGACTTGGGAATCTCAAATGACCTTCCCAAGACTCCCCCTTCGAGCCCTGGCCAACGCATTTATTTTTCCCTTATTTAATTCCAACTCCTATTTCCCTTTTTTTTTAAACTATTTCCGTTTAGCTGAAAACCGGGCTGTTACAATCTGTGCGGCCTGGGCTGGTGCGATCTGTGTGGCTTGGTGCCTGTTGCTACGCGCGACAGGGATGATGGGGCTGGCGATCTTGGCGGCCAGGGCTGGTGCGACGATGGGGCTGCTGGCTGGGGCTTCTCTCGGCTAGCTGCAACCAACACAAACACACACCCACTTCTAATCACTTGGCCAAACAGCACATCAATCGGAGGAGGAGAAGAAGAAGAGGGTGAAGAACCTTACCGGAACGACGATCGGATCTCGTGGATGCTAAGGAGAAGAAATTCGACTTGGGGAGATAGGGAGACAAGCTTGGGCGACCACAATGCATTTGGAGAAGAAGACAAAACCCTACACTTCTTTTCTTTTAATCAAATGCACCAAAACTCCAAAGATCCAAGGCTAACCAAGATATGACGCGGAAAGAGCAACAAGAGCTCTCCATAGCTCATGTGGCACACATCCCCACAGGCTTTCTCGGAGACTTGGGTTCGAATCCCAGCTGCAACATAATTTCCTCTATTTTTACTTTTGCATCTATCCAAGCTCAAACCCATCCACAAAGCCTAAAAAACCTACATAAACCCATCCAATAATTTTAGCAACTGGAAAAAGACATAAACGGCCCGACAAAATTACCAAAATACCCCTAGGGCATACCTGGAAGACTGGGATGAAAACCTGGGCCGTTACAATTGTTTAGTTTGAAAATTTATTATTAATTGTCATAACTTAGTTACTATTTGAGTCTTTATTAATGTTGACAGATTGATAAGAGAGAAGCATACACACAGGATGAGCTGGATGAAGTGTAGGTGGAATGGGCTGAATTTATAGTACCCTACATGTGAGTTGGATACGTGCGCTTGGAATAATATTTTGTTGGTAGCTCATGAATATATTTTGGAAGGCTACAACTTTTGAAGAAACATATTTCATATTCTTTTTTGTGGAAGAGTTAGTTTGGAAATAGTTGGGTTAATTTTTTGAATTAGGTATTTTTTGGAATGGGGGATATTTTAAATGGGGTATATTTTGGAATATGATATATTTTTTGTATATATTTAGGAAGACAACTTTGAAAGACATTTCAAAGTTCGAAACATGTTATCTTCCTTTCTGATTATGGTACTGTTGAAAATATATATTATGTTTATGTTCATATTGAAATATTTTGTCATTTATAATTGGAATTCTCTTCAACTGTATTTTGACAAGATGAACATGAAATTTAGTATATTATTTGACAGGATGAACAGGTTATTTGACAGGATAAACAAAACAAATTGATAAATTTCGACAAAAAAAAGGTATATTCTTTGACGTTTATTACATATAAACCATAATTTACAATGACGTTTTATACAAAATTGGTTATCTTACTAAAACTGTCAACTATAAATTTTATTGACATACAAAGAACAACAACAAAGGTAAGTTTACTTGACGTTTTGAAACTATCGTCGACGTTTTTGCATTGTCAATAAAACTCTTCGTTGACGTGTGCACAATGTCAACAAAACCATCACACGACGCTTTTTTTTGTGTCAATCATTCCTTTTCTTCACCTTTTGAACATGTCAATTATTATATTGGTTGACACTTGACAAACGTCAACTCTAGTGACTTTAGTTGACAGTCGATTTGTTTACATTTTTGGGAGCATCATCTAAACTGTAAAGTTGACGTTCTATGCATGTCAACTTTCTTGATTTTTGTAGTAGTACGAGTAACTGGAGGCTGGCATAAGTGGATAGCGAGCCGATGCATACTTAACTTAATTACAATATTATAAAATCAATCACCCACTATTATGCTTATCTAAACTCCAAATTAAATACGCTTCTTAAGTTTATATGAATGACTATTGCAGGAAGAGTTGTAGTAAAGATTAATTCAAAGCAAGTTAAGTTTTCATGAGAAACTTAGTACATACTGGACTAAATTTCAAGCCCCCTTCCGGAGTACTTGACTGTAACCTGTCGGTGCAATGCCCGTAGGTTTTCTTTTAAGCACAAGCCTTGCATATATAGCTAGTGAGATGGTTATTCCTAACTCCCTTCTAAAAATACTTAAGCTAAGCATTGCCTAGTGATTATTCTGAGATTAAACCCTTAGCATCTCCTTTCTCAAGATCAATGCTAAGCACTCACGAGTGGATGGTCAGTCGACTCGAGATTGTTAAAATAACCGTCATTCTTACTCTTTTTCCCCCTTAACTTGATCTTTAATTTAATAGTCATACTACTTAGCTTCCCTACTTTCTTAAACTTAAATCATGCATAAAAAGTTGCAAGAGATCAATTCTAAAACAAAGAACTTATAGATTAATTTTTAAGAAAGCAAAACACTTATGAATAAAGCAATAAAACAAAGTATGAGATGCAAATGAAATGACAAACTACTACAATATCTATCTATGGAGCAATAGAGTCAATCGTCATTGTTGCCAATGTTTTCATCGTCTATAACACCTCTTTGGTACTCAATTCTTCAAGGTCTACAGATGAACAGAGGTTACCAGGATCTCCAAAGAGACCCCGGTGTCTTGATCGCTCATTAATGGAAGCTTCCTCTCCGAATTGGCATACCTTCTTCTTCGATTCAACTTCTATTTATAATGCCCAGGGTTTCTTGTCAACCACGCCCAATCTATATGCCATCCTTATAGAATATTCTCCTTGTCGATTATTTTCGTCTTGGTTCCCTTGATTTCGTGATTTGATTGCCAATTATCTCTTTCCTTTTCTATTATGATGACTCATCCATTCCTTCCTTGTAACGATCTCCAACGATCATAAGACTCTTGATTGTCAATTATCTCCTTCATTTTCTATTCTAATGACTCATCTGTTCCTTCCTTGCAACGATCTCCTGCGAACATAAGACAAGTCAGCAAATTTATGCTTAATAGCCTTATTTCCATGCTTATACGCGTGTTTTGCATCTTAAAGATCGTATTTTGTCATGCGATGTTGTTGGCATGCATGTCTAGATAATGCGACTGTTTGCTATAAATTTCCTTCTTATGTTGTTCGCATACTTGCCCTTTTTCATTGAATGCAAGGTTTTAGAGGCTTAAATAGTGCTATTATTTAGCCATATCAAACCCCCAAACGTACATATTGCTCACCCCGAGAAATACAGGGAAATAAGGAATAATTTCACGTAAAGGATTCTGAACTTGGAAAACCACAATTCACTAATCATGACTTTACTCCCAATTAAAACATAAAGTTTTTCACTGGTGCATAAGATCACAATGTAAACTAGTCTGCTTATTTCATTAGCACTAGTTTCCTCTATTTTCGGCTGACAGACTGTACATCTCAAGAGTTCATGCCTACGACTACAAAGTATCTCACTCAATTTTTTGATTTTATAAGTTTTCCCAAAACAATATAACCAAATATGCATATTAGGTCCCAGTGTGTATAAGCCTATGCGACATGGGTAAATACCTGAGCAGGAATGCAAACAATATAGCCAAATATGCATAATGTGTGTGCATGCACATTGTATGCTGTTGTAAAATGCGTAAATGTGGGGCCTAAGGACAAACTACGCCGGTCCAGGTACGCATGCCTAACGAATCGGAAGCGGTGTCAATGATATACAGTAGTGCGAGGCCCTCGACATTCAACTGTACCAGCCTGTATGTTGGTTGATATAAAAAAATTTACCCCAATCCATCAGCTTAGGCTTTTGGATTGATTGGTGGTTTAACATAATTCATCATGGTATCAGAGTAGGAGGTCATGAGTTTGAATCTCTACCAAGTCATTTTATCCCAAATTAAAATTAAAGTCCACTTGTAGGGCATTTCTCAAATTTCAAAGCCCACAAGTGAGGGGGAGTGTTGGATGATATAATTAAATTTTTACCCTAATTCATCAGATTAGGCTTTTGGATTGATTTGTGGTTTAACATAATTCAACACTGTACCACCGACCTGAAGCTAAGAATTATCTTCGGGCAGGCTTGCACCCGTGATGGGTTCCTCTCTAGTAGGCTACAAACTAGGCTTATGCCGATGTGGTGAGCTAAACCACGTCCAACTGCTGGGGGCAGGAACAAGTCCTCACTGATCCCGACCTGTGGGGACAAGATACATTATGTCCGCTCTCAGCCTCTGGATGATGACAACCTGTTTGCGAAATCGTGAGCACACTGAATTAAAATAATAAGAAAATGAGAATGATGGCGTGGTAGTTTGGAGTGCGCTGAAGCGAACGCTCTACTCGGATTAAGCGAAATGTGTGTGATTTCCCAAGAATGTGCAAGTGTACACAATCGTGTTTGTAGCAAGTTTTAAAATAAGCAAGATCGTCTCCTCAGGGAATTGCAATCTATTCGTTAACACTATGAAGTACGAGTCAGGATAATGAAATAGGAATGAAATTTTGGAATCTCTTTTTTTTTCTAGTTAAGTTCTACTACTCAAATACTAATTGATATGCATCAAAATTCACAAGTTATCTTTCGTTAGATTCACAGCAGGTGGTTCAACTTACTTAGTTCCCTCGAAGTTCGCTGTCTAATATAAACCACACCCTAGTACTTCTTATTTCTAAGTGAGAATGAATTGCAAGTGCTAACTCAGCAAATCCTAAGGCAGTTATATGAGTTGTTTAACCTAATCTCTCGAACATGCCAAACAAAGGCAGCCTCCCGGACACCTTACTCAAATCTACTCGACTATTCTTCACACCTCGAAACGCATAACTTGTAAATTCCAAACGCAAATTTAGCTACTCATGTTCAATATTGCAAGCGAATAGAATGTAATATAAATTTCCATAAATAACAAAGTTTCCAATTAAACGGTAAATGGCAAAGACTACAACTGCTAAACTAGCTAATGCGAAATAACGAACAACTAAAAAGAGTTGACCAAATAAGAATAGCCCGGCTCAACACGAAGATCCACTATAAGCTCTGCAATTCTCCGGTAGCTCTCGCTCACCTTCTTGTCTGATCTTCATTTCAATAGTCATCTTTTCTTCTTCTTCAGAAAAACTCCCCTTTTTTCAATCGATCTAGGTTTCCTTATAAAGGCCCCTTTACTGCATCCGGGTTTATTGCTGGTTCCCCACGATCTATTGTGTTTCCGCTTTTTTCATGCACAACGTGTGGTCGTGGTTTGATCAATTCCGTAGTGTTTGACGAACAGTTCCTTCAAAGCAGCATGTTCGCTTCTTGCGTTCGCTGTAAATAACATGCTAAGGAAACAAACACATCAGAATGTTCATAAGAAAAGAAAATCACAATGCTTCGCTTTGCAAACACATCAGAATGTTCATAGGAAAAGATGAAGGATGCTGAAACGCGAACGTACATGTCTGGGTCAGTTGTATTCTTTCGACTATATTCCTAGACCAGTAACTCTCAATTACTTGGAGAGTTATCACACCCCCATACTTGAATTATTACGCGTCTCGAGTAATCAACTTGTCATCTAACCCTACCTTAACCTCTTCATCTAAAAAATTATCAATTGTCATTCCCTATCGCCAAATCATAACATATAAACGAAGCATGGATAAAGATTTCAGAGTTACTTGTTTGCATTTCTGCTCATGCGGTTAGCTCTTTAGTGATGGCGAACTCCAGTTTGCGAGTGTATTCTCTATCGAATTCCCACAGGTTAGGCTTGTGACCCTTTTCTCGATATCGGGAACGTTGGTGCCCGTATGATGGTTTGCCCATATAATGCCTGAAATTTTGTTCTCTTATTTTCTTAGGCAGCTCCCATTTTGCCGAAGCGAAGACTCTCCTTTTACAGTTCATGGAATCTTGGTCCATTTAGGATCCTTCGTAAGCCTACTCCGCTATCGAATAATAAAGATAATGATAGGTACGCGATATTGGAACAAACCTGGAAGATTGTTTTGTTACAGGGAGATTCCAGACTTGGGCTACTAGCCCTTTGATTTGCTTCGCCTCTCACTTTTGCTCGAACTTGTTTTTGGTTCTGCTTTTTTTATTATTATTATTGCATAAATGTAATAGAGGGCAGCGAATTGAGGGCAGCAAATCAATTGCTGGGTTCGTTGTGGCACACACACCCCCACATTTGAATTTTTCATTGTCCCAATGAAACAGGCTCAATAGGCGTTACGGCACGATACCTTGAGCCAAGTCAACAGTGGTGTTCGTGCAAATCGTCAATCGAACCACCCGTTAGTAGAGGACTTGATTGAACAAAGTGTCACCACACTGATCAGCAAATGAAAGCATGTTACATCATAAACATTAACACGTCAGTTTATAACATTAGGACTTTGCTCAAAGCGAAATAATATTGATAATGCGAAGATGTGAAGTGAAAGTAAGGATTGATTTCACATTGAAATGACGATTAAGCTACAATTCAAGTAAGGGTTAAATCAAGCATTGAGAGTTCCTGTGTAGGCAAGATACACAAAATCAACATGCAAAAGGCGAGATAACTGGAAAAGAAAGCAAACAAAACACAAAATGTATTGTATTGATAAAAATATGCATTCGCCACACAATATCGAAACATAAAAAACATACATTTAATCTCACTCACTCTCCTCACCACCTAATGGTCTACGATCCAAAATCCAATTGGGAAAGGCAGACAGGTGCGGACCCTCGTCTATTTGATCAAAGAACTTTTGAATAGCCTAGTCGCGACTTTAAAAGTACTTAAAAAAATAAATTTGACGAGCCTTCGCATCCTGCTGCTTGACTAAGATGAACTTCTGGATTTTCAACACTTCATCGAGGTTTGGTGGATTTGGCAAGCTGGTGTACGGCCGATTGTCAGTTTGGCAAGGCTGGCAAAAAGTTGGTTTCTTCTGAGGAGGAATCGCTTTTGGCGAGCTACTTTCAGATTACTCAATCTTCTTTTCACCCCTTGATGCGCACATATTGCAGAGATCGAGTGGGGGAAAATTATTCTGCTCGCCTTCTTGCCTCCTTCAGCCCAAAGGTAGATTTCCTCTTCCATTATTCGTCCAACGTTAATCGAGTGTCCTGCCATGATGGAATAGATGAGCAAAGCTCTGTCTTGAGTTAGTGTGGAGTCGTGTGTTGTAGGCATGAGGCTTGATTTGATGAAAGAAGCCCAGAATTTCGCTTCAACATTCAAATTGTTTGCTAAAAACTTAACAGATTTTAAACCAACATCCCACTTTGCACCTTCGCACCCAATTGTAGCGATGCAATCATCCAGATCTTCTTGAGTGCAGGTTTGGGTTAGGATGTCGTAATCGGATTCCTCCTCTGACAATCGAAACAACTTGTTCCATGCCGCAGAACTTCAATCGATCTTCTTCCCTTGAACAAAGGATGTTTGTGTTTCGCGATCGATGATACCTGCGAAGAATTCGATTGTCCATTCGATTCTTGCCTCCTCCCAGGGAACACAGAATTCTTCCCAGCTTCGCTGATCGACCTCATGCCTGACTGTAGGCGGGTAATTGTTTAATTCTTCCTTCAGGCCTTGTTCGAACAATACCAGCTTTGCTTGGAATTAGACCTTTCTTGCCTCAATCCGAACGTGGTTGTCAGCGAGCAACTTCACTTCATCCTGCGAAAGGGAGTGCTTTGGTTTCTTGGCCTTAGCCTTGCTTGGCTTCGGAATGATAGGGGGTCGTTGCTCATTCTAATCCTCATTTGGAGTGCTTGGTTGCTCCTTCTCATTCACTGATTTGTCAGCAAAAACAGTTTCCAGCTCTAACGAAGGGATTCCTACAGGCTCGCTCGCTTTCTCCAGATGCATCCATTCCTCATTCCTTCAGACTATCTCCATTCCTTCATCCAACATTGCATCTGGATCTTGTGATTGCATCACCTCTAGTTCCTGTGAAATTTCTCTTGGTGATGCAACTTGGCTGCTGCGAACTGCCTCTGGAGTGTTAGCAAAAACTCTTCGTCTGAGGAATTCGCATCGGTTGGTGAAACACTGGGGGAATTCATTGGCATGCTCTCTTCCATTACTTGAGTTATACTCACTTCTGCGATTGGCGCAGCTGCAGGAGGTGTTTGGACTCTTGGTTCTCCACCCTCCACGCTTAGGGTTAGCATCGATAATAACCCCTCCAAATTTCCCACCATCCGATCTTGTTGGGATGGAGCGATTCGTTGGTCATATTCAAACTCCTCAACTCTCGCCTCTGCAACATGAGTTGGATTCTCTTGTTCCTCGTTCACCACTTCTATTCCCTCATTAATAGGATTCGCATTTATTGCATCCTTTGAGCTTAATCCCATTAACTTTATTCTCTTGGCGATCCAATCTTGCCGAAGCGATTTCCGCCTTCCTTTTCAATTTCTCTTCTAAGGCTCGCACTGTTGCAGCCAATTCCTCGTTAGTTGGCTGAATAATCTGAGCCGCAACCCTTTCTACCATGGTTGGCATGAGATTCTCCCTCGTGCTTTCCTCTGGCACCTCGGGTTCTTTCCTCAGTTTGATTCTCTTATGTCTTGAACCACTAGCTTCCTTCGCCGGTTCCTTTGCTGGATAATCCATGTTCTCGCTAGTCGACTTAGAAATAGGGTTTTGGGTCCAGAGTTTCGACATTGCGTTATGACTGCAGACGAGTTACGGCAGCTATGTAAGGAACGAGAAGAAAACAAGGGTTTGAAGGATTCAGATTCGTAAAAAAAATGAAATGAGTGGGGTTTTTATAGGACTCTCCTAATCGTTTCGCATTTCAGAGTTCGAACTGCCATTTGGCTTTCACGAGTTTCTCACTGTTAGATCGTTCAATCTCTTTTACACGTGGTAGGTTCGGGATCATGTAAATCCCACGCCTTAGGCTTGGATCAACCCTAATGAAATATTCAAATCACGTCAATTCTACCCCTACTCCTATTCGCATTCACTAATTCCAAAAAACGCAAAATAACTAAGGCTTCAAATAAAGAAAATAAAAATGAAAGTTTATGTACAGACTCGTCAATCATGAATGCACGCGAAAGAGAAAAAAAATGAGTTTTACATACCATTCGCTGCATCCCACCTTTCTTTGTGTCAAGTGTCAATGAGATAGGAGAAATTTGCAGTTCGCGATTCATCACCATAGTAGTGCTTAAGTTGATGCCCATTAACCATGAATTCCAAATTATCCAACTCATTCCGCACCAACACAGCTCCATTCTGATGTACCTATATCACTATAAAAGGCCGACACCATTTAGATTTTAATTTCCCTGGAAAAAGTTTCAATCTCGAATTGAACAATAATACCCTCTGCCCAGGTAAAAACTGTTCAGGCTTAATTCGCTCATAATGCTATCGTTTCGTTTTCTCCTTGTATAGTTTAGCATTTTCATAAGCGAACTGTCTCAATTCCTCGAGTTCTAGCAGTTGGAGTTTCCTTGTAGGCCCTATCCTTATCGAGTCTACGTTTAATTCTTTGGTTGCCCAGTATGCTCTATGTTCTAACTCCAATGGTAGATGACATGCTTTACCAAACACCAAGCGGAATGGTGACATTCCTAGTGTTGTTTTGTGGGTTGTTCTGTAAGCCCATAGCGCATCATCCAGCCTATTTGCCCAGTCTTTTCTGTTAGGACTTACTACCTTTTCTAAAATTTGCTTGATTTCTCGATTAGCGACCTCTGCTTGACCGTTGGTTTGCGGGTGGTACGCAGTTGCAATTTTATGGTGAACGTTATATTTTTGCAAAATTGAAGTCAAAGTACGATTAATAAAATGAGTTCCTCCATCGCTAATTAAAGCGCGTGGAGTACCAAAACGCGTGAAAATATGTTTGTGCAAAAATTTGATAACTGTTCACGAATCATTTTTCGAGCAAGCCACTGCCTCAACCCATTTTGATACATAATCGACTGCGACCAATATATTTAAGTTGCCATGTGAATTTGGAAATGGACCCATAAAGTCGATCCCCCACACATAAAAAATTTTGACTTCGAGAATGTATTTCAAGGCCATTTCATCTCTCTTATTTATGTTACCTAATCGCTGACATTGATCACAAGTTTTAGCGAAAGCATATGCATCCTTAAAAATGGAAGGCCAAAAATAACCAGTTTGAAACACCTTGGCTACTGTTTTTGCTCCACCATAATGTCCCGCGTATGGTCCAGCATGGCATTCTGCAATGATTTCTTTTGCCTCACTCTGCGAAACACAGTTGTGAATAATATTGTCAGCACATTGTTTATACAAGTAAGGTTCATCCCAAAAGTATTTCTTAACAACATGAAAAAATCACTTTCGTTGTTGGTAATCGAAGTCCTTAGGTATAAATCCGCTAGACAAGTAATTCGCAATATCGGCGAACCATGGAGATTCTTCATCTACAGCTTCTACAGTGAATAACTTTTCATATGGAAAAGATTCTCTAATTTCGCTGACATCCTCTACTCCCCTGTTCTCAATTCGCGAAAGTTGATCAGCGATTACATTTTTGCATCCTTTCTTAACAACAATCTCCACATCAAACTCTTGGAGAAGCAGCACCCATCTCAGTAGTCGTGGCTTCGCATCTGCTTTCTTAAGTAAGTATTTGATCGCTGCGTGGTCAGAGAATACCGTTACCTTTGCTCCCAGCAAGTAAGACCGAAACTTATCTAATGCAAACACTACAGCTAAAAACTCTTTTTCAGTGGTCGTGTAATTCTTCTGTACCTCATTCATCATCTTGCTTGCATAATAAATGGGGTGAATCAGTTTTTCCCGTTTCTGTCCTAACATGGCTCCTACTGCATAATCGCTGGCATGGCACATTATGCAAAAAGGTTGGTCCCACTGAGGAGTCGCGGTTATTGGTGCTCACACCAATGCTATTTTCAAACTTAAGAATGCATTTTTGAAATGATCATCAAACACATAAGACCGGTCTTGCTCTGGCAATTCGCATAATGGTTTTGTGACTTTTGAAAATCCTTAATGAAACGGCGTTAGAACCCTGCATGACCGAGAAAGCTGCGAACGCCTTTTACATTACTTGGTTCTTCCAATTTCTCGATAACCTCTATATTTGCACGATCTACTTCCATGCCTTGCTTCGAAATGCGATGTTGTAACGGCCTAGTTTTCTATTCTGGTTTTCCAGGTGCTTTCGGTTCAAGATTCAGTTGTTCGGTTGGGCCGTTAGAGCTATTTTAACCCTTAAGGGTATTTTGGTCTTTTGCTCCCCGGGCAGGATTTGTGGGTGTTCAGGATTCCAGGGTCACCCCTTCCTTTGTCGAGGCTTGATTGTTGTTGGTTGCAAGACCCAAGATGTTTGGGCTAGTCGTTTGGAAGTGGTTTGGGTTTTGGAAAAATTATTGTTAAGTTTAGTGCTTCCTTTGGGATTTGAGCCCTTGCCCTTAATGTTGATTTGGGAGTTTGAATTAAGTGAGTTTTATTTATTGGAAAAGATTGCTTCAGCCGGGTCTCGAAGGAGGAAGCTGTGGGATGGGATTTTAGGTCTTCAAGACCTATTTTAAATTAGGAAAAGGAAAGAAAATCAAGGAAAATCCCATTCCCCCTTGTTTTACAAGTCTCTCTCTCTCTCTCTCTCTCTCACCAAACCCGAGCCCCAGCCCCCAGCTCGCCCAGATCCAGCCCTGCTCTGCACTAGGCCGCCCAGCCACGCCGCACCGCTCCGCACCAAGACGCCCAGACTCGAGCGCGCCAGCCTAGCGCGCATCAACCCACACGGGATCCGCCCCGGATCGCCCACTCCCGGCCGTGCTCTGCAGGCCGAAGCCGCCGCCGCGCCAAGACCGTCCCACTCTGCATCAGTCGTCGCGGGCACGCTCTGCGTGCCGAAGTCGCCTGCGGCGTCTTCCTCAGAGCCCATACGCGTCGCCCGTGCGCGCGTTCCCTGAAGCCCAGGCGCGTCTCCAGCACGTCGTTCTTCGTAGCCCAGGCGCCTCAATGCCGCGCCAGCGCGCCGTGTCCCTGTCGCCGTCCGCACCAGCGCGCTCGTGCCTCTGCGCCCCAGCGCCCAGCTCCTGTGCGCGCTTCCTCTGCTGCGCCAACGCTTCAAGCCAGCCTCCTTGCTGCCGACAGCCTGCCCTGCTGTGTTGGTGTGTTTCGAGCCTTGTGGCTTCTCGGATGGTAATTCCCGAGTCTTTTCTCCCTTGGGCCCTATGTTGTTGGCTACTGTTTATTTAATTAGGTTGTTTTTATTAAATGCCTAGGTTGCTCGGGTTTTCTTAGAAGCTCGAGGGTCGCTTGGTTGATTTGTGATAGTTATTTCTGCTTGTTTCCAGGTAAGGATTTCTTACCGCGGTTGTGTGGACCCTGCGATGTATCATGATTGTGCCTTGTATGCTTGGTTATTGTTATGAGCATGTTAGCTATAGGACAGCTTGTGTTTGAAATCTCGCTAGCATGTTTGCTTGTTGTTCATGTTAGTGCCATGCTAGGTTTGTTCTTCCAGCATGTTATTGATTCCTGCTTGAGTTCGTAGCATGTTTGCTAGAGGTTTTTCTTATCCTGGCATATCCTTGTTCCTGTTATATTCTGTTAGTTCCATGCTAGGGATAGGCAGGTGATCTATAGTGTAGAAGACTGTAGGGGTATCTAGTTAGGTTCCGCTTGGGTAAGCCCCTGATGGGCATCCGTATGTGTAAGACCCCGATGGGCATCATTGATAGTTGGAGTAAGACCCCGATGGGCATCCTAGATGTGTAAGACCCTGTTGGGCAGCATTGATGGCTAGAGGTGTAAGACCCCGATGGGCATCATTGATTTGAGGTGTAAGACCCCGATGGGCATCCGTATGTGTAAGACCCCGATGGGCATCATTGATTTGAGGTGTAAGACCCCGATGGGCATCCGTATGTGTAAGCCCTGATGGGCATCATTGATTTGAGGTGTAAGACCCCGATGGGCATTCGTATGTGTAAGACCCCGATGGGCATCATTGATTTGTGGAGTAAGACCTCGATGGGCATTCTTGTGTGTATGTCCCCGATGGGCATCACTGAGTCTAGTAGGTGTAAGCCCCTAATGGGCATCCTTATGTGAAGGACCCCGATGGGCATCATCGCGTCCTAGGTTGTGTAAGACCTCGATGGGCATCAAGGTGTAGAACCTAGTGTATGTTGTGGTCGTAAGTCCTTGAATAAGCAATTCCTAGATCGACGGTTAGCTTGAGACAACTTGTTGCTTCTGAGCTCGTATTGTTTGCATGTATACTAGGTTGCTAGATGACTGATGTATCGTATTGTACCCCAGTTGGGGATTCTTACTGATTATGTTTATACTCACCCTTATTTCTGTGGTTTTTCCACCAAGTAACTTGGGACGACATCAAGATGGCTAGCGGAGGGAGCTGTTTGATCATGGGGGCTGCCGGCACTCTGTCGTTTATTGTTTGCATTTATTTATTCAGCATGTAGAAGGATAGGAGTCCTAGGGGAATGATGTTAAAGTTGTTTAAACTGTTTTGAATGTTCTTTTATAAATACTGGCCAGGCTTATTTTACCTTGTTGGATTTGCTTTATGAAAATTGTTGGTTATGTTTTAAGTGCTCCCCGTTTCCAAATGTTTTGAAAAAGTTTTAAATATGAGCACTAAGCCGCTTGTTGAAATATTTAACTTGCATGCTAAGTGAGGACCTAGGTTTAGGACCGTATTTCAGGTCGGGTCCTTACAGTTGGTATCAGAGCACAGAGTCATAGATTCTGTAGACTAACCTGCTTTGTAGGTTGTTGTCCCCATGATCATCAGCACTCCACGGCCGTCAGGTTTGTCTGAGTTCATTACGCTAAGGGTTTTGTTTTTCGATACTGCATCTAGTATACATGTGTTACCTTTGATTGTAACGGCCCAGTTTTCTTTTCCGGTTTTTTAGGTCCTTCCGGTTCAGATTCAGTTGTTCGGTTGGGCCGTTAGAGCTGTTTTGACCCTTAGGGGTATTTTGGTCTTTTGGCTCCCCGGGCAGGATTTGTGGATTTTCAGGGCTTCGAGGCAGCTCCTGCCTTTTTCGAGGCTTGTTTGTTGGTGGTTGCGAGTCCCGAGGTGTTTGGGCTATTCGTTTGGAAGTTCGGTTGTGATTTGGGTTTTGGGCAAAGTTATGGTTGGTTGAGTGCATCCCTTGGGATTCGAGCCAGGGCCCTTAGTGTTGATTTGGGAGTTGGATTTAAGTGAGTTTTATTTATTGGAAAAGGTTGCTTCAGTCGGGTCTCGAAGGAGGAAGCCGGGAAATGGGATTTTAAGGTTTTAAAATGGATAAGGATGGATTTAATTAGGATAAAATCCCCATTTTTCCCTTTTTATTTCCCATTTTCCCTTTTATTTTTCTAAATCCCCATTTTTTCCCTTTTCTTTCTCTCTCTCTCTCTCTCTCTCTCTCTCTCTCCCTAGCCAGCCCGACCCAGGCCTGAGGCCTGTCGCGCCAAAGACCCTAGGCCCGGCTGCGCCGAGCCACCCCGTGCAGCGTCGTCTAGTCGCCCTAGGTCCGCCCCGCCCGCACTGTCACCGCAGATCGCGCCGAAGTCGCGATCGCCCGTGCCCCGTCGTCCCAGTCCAAGTGCCCTGCACTGTGCCGAGCCCGTGCGCCCTGTAGCCGTCGCGTCGCCCCGCCCGCGCATCCTTGTAGCGCTTCGTGTCGCTCGCGCGCCGCGCCCTCGATCCGATCCGCCGCGCGCGCATCGTCGTCGCCAGTGAGTCGAACCCGCGCCAGCGCTTGACTTTCCGCCAAGCCGGTGATTTTACGTCACACTGCCCTGTTGTCTTTGGTTGGCCCGAGCCTTGTGGGCCCTGATTTGTTGGCTGCTGATTATTGTATTTAATTGGGGTATTTTATTGAATGTTTAGGCTGTTTGGGTTTGCTTAGAGGCTCGAGGGTTGCTTGATGATTTGTGATAAATTGTTTCTGCTTGTTACAGGTAAGGATTTCTTACCGTGGTTGTGTGGACCCTGCGATATATCATGATTGTGCCTTGTATGCTTGTTTACTGTTATGAGCATGATAGTAATAGGGCAGCTATGTTTGATCTCTTGCTAGCATGTTTACCTGATTGTACATGTTAGTGCCATGCTAGGTTTGTTCTTCCAGCATGCTTATGATTCCTGCTTTAAGTTTGTAGTATCATGCTAGGTAAGCGTGTTTGATGTCGGTTATTGTTTGCTAGCCAGGAATCATTTTACTCTGTACTCTTAGATAGAGTTGTAGGGTTTTTCATCATCCAGAGGCTGAGAGCGGACATAACGTACTTTGTCCCCATCGGTTGGGAGTAGAGCGCGCGAAGCATAACGTACATTGCTTCCCCCCCCCCCAACCGCCGATGTGGATTTAGCTACCCCCATCGGCATAAGCCTAGTTTGTAACCTGCTAGAGCGGAACCCTGCCAACGGTGTAAGCCTGCCTTGGCCGGTTCTTAGCTTCAGGTCGGTGGTTCAGGCTACATAGATGAGTGTCGAGGGCCTCGCACTACTGTGATCAGTGACACCGCTTCCGAGTCTTAGGCATGCATACCTGGCCAGCGTAGTTTGTCCTTAGGCCCCCACATTTACTCCGGTTGCAGCAGCATGCGATGTGCGCGCACACGCGTTAGTTGTCGGTTCGGAGAGATCCCCCGGGCTAATGTTCTTGAGTACACCATTCCTTCCAGTTTAGAGCCAGACTTCGGGTACTCTCCCGTAAGTTCAGATTAGTAGCAAGGGCAAAGAGGCCCTTGAGGACATCCTTTGGATCAGTTTTTGAGCTGATCAATCCCCCGGGTGAAAGAGACCTCGGTGATGTCCCGGGATTGGTTATGAGAACCAATCATTAGGCCGGAAGTAGGAGACTTCCGAGGACTCCAGATCTTGCATTATGAGCTCGTTGAGCTATGATCTGTGTTGATAGCTGTTTGCTTGCATGTTGAGGTGCTAGATGACTGATGTATCGTATTGTACCCCGGTTGGGGATTCTTACTGAGTATGTTTATACTCACCCTTATTTATCTTTCAGGTAACTTGGGACAACACCAGGATGGCTAGCGGTTCCCATGTTTTCAGGTTAGTGCTTGGCGTTGTCCAAGTGTGGTTCCCATGTTGTTCGAGAGTTAGCTCTGTTCGAGCAAGCGGGCGTTGCTCTGAGGACTTGTTCCTAGTCAGGTTGTTTTGGGAGTTGACCCCTCCCTCGGCGGTTGAGTAAGTACTTTTAGTTCTGGGTTGGTGGTCCAATCAGTTGAGAAATCCCTTGGGTGTTGCTTCCGAAAGAGTTGGTTGTTGTTGCCCTTGGGTTTGAGTTAGTCAGCGAGCGTGTGTGAAGTTCGCTGCCCTTCAGAAGTTCGCTTGCTGGGGAATCATTCCCGTTTAGAAGAAGTCAGCTTAGCTCCTGAGTTGTGTAGTTGATCAGAGTAGCGCAGCAGTTAGCCCAGCGAGAGGGCCCCTGCATTGTGTTGTTAGCAAGCGGAAAGTTGTTTGCCCCGCAAGGGCGGAGGCCAGCCAGTTGAAGAGTTTGAGTTGTTGCTGGAAAGTTGTTGGTTCTTTGGGGTTTGAAGACCCCCCCCCCTCCTAGTCTCTATGGTGGTTGAGTTGCACCTTGGATGCCAGCTTCGATTTCTAACTTTTAAAGTAGCCTTGTCAGTTCGTGTTTCTTGCGATTCGCCAGCATCATGGTTGTCGTTATTTGTATTCCTTGCGATGTTCCAGGTGTGGAGTTTCTGGTTGGAAGATGAGATAGGTCTAAGCTATAAGGAGGGAGTCCTTTGAGCAGCCTGTTGGACTTAAGAGTTGAGTGGTAGCTTGGAGGCGAGCAGCCTTGGGATTTAAGACCCCGATGGGCATCCGCATGTGTAAGACCCCGATGGGCATCATTGATAGCTGGAGTAAGACCCCGATGGGCATCCTAGATGTGTAAGACCCTGTTGGGCAGCATTGATGGCTAGAGGTGTAAGACCCCGATGGGCATCCGTATGTGTAAGACCCCGATGGGCATCATTGATTTGAGGTGTAAGACCCCGATGGGCATCCGTATGTGTAAGACCCCGATGGGCATCATTGATTTGAGGTGTAAGACCCCGATGTGCATCCGTATGTGTAAGACCGTGATGGGCATCATTGATTTGAGGTGTAAGACCCCGATGGACATCCGTATGTGTAAGACCCCGATGGGCATCATTGATTTGAGGTGTAAGACCCTGATGGGCATCCGTATGTGTAATACCCGAATGGGCATCATTGATTTGTGGAGTAAGACCCCGATGGGCATCCTTGTGTGTAAGTCCCCGATGGGCATCACTGAGTCTAGCAGGTGCAAGCCCCTGATGGGCATCCTTATGGGAAGAACCCCGATGGGCATCATCGCGTCCTAGATTGAGTTCAACCTCCAAGGTTTCAGCACTCCCCATCCCATCATCTTTTGGAATGCTTCCAGTTACATCCTTGGTGCGAGTTCGATCTGTGTCAACTTTCGCCTGCGCGAACTTTAAGTCATTTGTGGTGATTGCTTTAATTTGTTCCTTACCTTCTCTTCGAGTTGGTTCAATGTCGGAAGGTAGCTTTCCTTCAGGTATTTGCCTAATCTCAGTTGCTAATTGCTTCATTTGCACTTCCAAATTTCTAACTGCTGCTTGTTGATTCTGCATGAATTCCTTCAACATATTCTCCATAACATGTTGGTTATGTTGCGGTACTACATTTCTTTGATAATATGAATTTTGAAAAGAGTTAGAGTTCTGACCTTGTTGGTTATTCGCAAGTTGAAATCCTTGCCAATTGCCATTTTGCTTTTGAAAGTTAGAATTACCTGTAGATCCAGTGCTTCATTGATCCCTCCATGAGAAGTTGGGGTGATTCCTCCATCCCAGATTGTAAGTGTTAGAATATGGATTATTCTGGTGATTTGTTGATTGGCTATTAACAAAGTTTACGGAAGCACCGCTATGAGGGCAATCTTCATATGCGTGACCATCGCCGCATAGAACGCATGGTTCCATCAAAGTTGGTTGCGCCTGATTATTAGCGGAACCAAGTGGTGTTGCCTCCATGCTTCTCACTGTTGCCTTAGCATTTTGATTCTGCAGATTCAACAACATCTCGCGCATTTCTCCTAACTATTGCCTCAGAGAAGAGTCATGTAACGGCCCAATTTTCTATTCCGGTTCTCGAGGTGCTTTCGGATCAGATTCAGTTGTTTGGTTGGACCGTTAGAGCTGTTTTGACCCTTAGGGGCATTTTGGTCTTTTTGCTCCTCGGGTAGGATTTGTGGATTTTCAGGGCTTCGAGGCAGCTCCTGCCTTTGTCGAGGTTTGTTTGTTGGTGGCTGCGAGTCCCGAGATGTTTGGGCTATTCGTTTGGGAGTTCGGTTGTGATTTGGGTTTTGGGCAAAGTTATGGTTGTTTGGGTGTTTTCTTTGGGATTCGAGCCCGGGCCCTTAGTGTTGATTTGGGAGTTGGATTTAAGTGAGGTTATTTATTGGAAAAGGTTGCTTCAGTAGGGTCTCGAAGGAGGAAGCCGGGAAATGGGATTTTAAGGTTTTAAAAATTGGATAAAAGTGGATAAGGTTGGAAATTAAAGATAAAATCCCATTTTCCTTTTATTTTTCCCATTTTCCATTTTTTATCTTTTTTTTCCCTTTCTCTCTCCTCCAACCCGAGCCCCCCAACCCCTCGGCAGAGCAGCCCTTGGTCGCCCAAACTAGCCCGGCCCGAGTCCCTGGCGCCCCACTCGCCAGACCAGCTCGCCCAGCGCGCCCGCCTGAGCATGTCGAGTCCCCGCTCCAGATCGCCCAGGCCTCGTCGCCCAGCCTCGCCCAGGTCCGTGTCGCGTCGCTCGAGCCCTGGCCGCACAGTGTCACGTCGCCCAACCCTCGCACAGGCCGTCCTCGCACCAGATCGAGCGCCTCTGTAGCCCGTCGTGTCGCGTCGCCCGCGCGCGTCTCTGTAGCTCGTGTCGCTCGCGCTGCGCGCGATCCTCAGACAAAAGCGCGCCACGCCGTCGCCAGTGAGCTTGAGCCGCGCCGCTCGCCGCGCACTTCGGCCCTCCGCGCCCGGCGCCCTGCGCTGCGCCGCGGCCGGCTCTGTCTGCTGCGGCGATGGCTGCCTATTGTGTGTTGGTTGGCCCGAGCCTTGTGGCTTCTCGGATGGTATTTCCCGAGTCTTTTCTTCGTTGGGCCCTGATTTGTTGGCTGCTGGTTATTGATTTAATTGGGGTGTTTTATTGAATGTTTAGGCTGTTCGGGTTCGATTAGAGGCTCGAGGGTCGTTGGTTGATTTATGATTAATTATTTGCTGCTTGTTCCAGGTAAGGATTTCTTAACGTGGTTGTGTGGACCCTGCGATATATCACGATGTGCCTTGTATGCTTGTTTACTGTTATGAGCATGATTGTGATAGGCAGCTTTGATTGATCTCTTGCTAGCATGTTTGCCTGATTTTACATGTTAGTGCCATGCTAGGTTTGTTCTTCCAGCATGCTTATGATTCCTGCTTAAGTTTGTAGTATCATGCTAGGTAAGCGTCTTTGATGTCGGTTATTGCTTGCTAGCCAGGAATCATTTATTTGCTATGTACTCTTAGATAGAGTTCTAGGGTTTGTCATCATCCAGAGGCTGAGAGCGGACATAACGTACTTTGTCCCCACTGATCGGGAGTAAAGTGTGCGCAGCATAACGTATCTTGCTTCCCCCCCCAATCGCCAATGTGGATTTAGCTCTGGTCAGGAGTAAAGTGTGCGCAGCATAACGTATCTTTCTTCCCCCCGCGACCCGCCGATGTGGATTTAGCTACCCACATCGGCATAAGCCTAGTTTGTAGCCTGCAAGAGCGGAACCCTGCCAATGGTGTAAGCCTACCTTGGCCGGTTCTTAGCTTCAGGTCGGTGGTTCAGGCTGCACAGATGAGCGCCGAGGGCCTCGCGCTACTGTGATCAGTGACACTGCTTCCGAGTCTTAGGCATGCGTACCTGGCCCACGTAGTTTGCCCTTAGGCCCCCGAATTTACGCCGGTTGCAGCTGCATGCGGTGTGCGTGCACAGGCGTTAGTTGCCGGTTCGGAGCGCTCTCCCGGGCTAATGTTCGTGAGTACACCATTCCTTCCGGTTTAGAGCCAGACTTCGAGTACTCTCCCGTAAGTCCAGATTAGTAGCAAGGGCAAAGAGGCCCTTGAGGACATCCTTGGGATCAGCTTTTGAGCTGATCAATCCCCCGAGTGAAAGAGACCTCGGTGATGTCCCAGGATTGGTCAGGGTAACCAATCATTAGGCCGGAAGTAGGAGACTTCCGATGACTCCAGATCTTGCGTTATGAGCTCGTTGAGCTATGATCTGTGTTGATAGCTGTTTGCTTGCATGTTGAGGTGCTAGATGACTGATGTATCGTATTGTACCCCGGTTGGGGATTCTTACTGAGTATGTTTATACTCACCCTTATTTATCTTCCAGGTAACTTGGGACAACACCAAGAGGGCTAGCGGAGGGAGCTGATTGATCATGGGAGCTGCCGGCACTCTGTCATTTATTATTGCATTGTTTATTCAGCATGTAGATGGACAGGAGTCCTAGGGGAACATTGTTTAAAAATTTGTTTAAATTGTATTGTATTTTTTTATAAATACTGGCCAGGTTGTTTTACTTTGTTGGTTTGTTTAAATGAAAATTGTTGGTTATGTTTTAAGGGTTCCCCCTTCTCATATGTTTTGAAAGGTTTTTAAATATGAGCACTAAACCGCTTGTTATCATATTTAACTTGCATGCTGAGTGAGAACCCAGGTTTAGGACCGTGTTTCGGGTCGGGTTCCTCACAAGTCACTAGCTTCATTTATTGCCCCCACTTTCCATGCATCATTCTTCCACTGACTGGTGTTTAAAGTTATGCATTCTATGATCTCCACTACCTCATTGTAGACCTTAGACAATATTGCTCCATTCGCTGAAGCGTCCAAAACCAGCTGAGCAGCTTCTGTCAATCCTCCGTAAAAATACTCTAGTTCACACAGCAAGGTATCTCACTGTGTGGACATTTCCTTTCAATGGATTTGATCCGATCCCATGCATCTGCAATGGATTCACCTGGTTCTTGTTTGAATGACATAATATCTCCTCGAAGTTTCATTAATTTCTTGGGTGGGAAATATTTCAGCAGGAATCGCTTCGCTAGTTCCTCCCAAGTAATATTTTCTACTTCACCCACATTGTCCAGCCATTCCTTCACTTTTCCTTGTAGCGAATATGGAAACAGATGTAACCGCAAGTTGTCTTGAGTTACATCAGGAATAATAAAAGAATCACAAACACTCATGAATTGTAAAGACCCGACCAAACTAATGGTCTCTAACCTAGATCTTTTCTTAGCATGCATAAATAAAATATGAAATCACTTATAGAGAGTACCAATTTAAAGCTTTTCATTCAACACAACTAAGTTCAAACATAAAATCCATTAAGTAAAACCAACAAATAAAGTGACTGTTCGGTACTTTCAAGAAAATCAAGGAACAGTCCGAGAAGTCTTAAACAAGTTTTCTTTTTGAATGAATGATGATCTAATGACTCCAGTCCCACTACATGCTAATCCAACAAGAACATAATAAGGTGACTCCAGTCCCACGCCCTGTCTCAAGCCCGCAATAAACTTCCTGATCTTCAGCTCAGGGGTAGCAATTAACTGCGGTGCGAAGTACCCATACTCCGAAAACTTTTTCTCATAAATCTCGATTGAATCAGAACCTTGCTTAAGGTTTGAAAATAGCTCAATCATCTTCTCTTGGGCTTCTTCACTGATAAATTTTGCCTTGAACTTCGCCTTGAAGAACTCCCAGGTGGCCGGTGGGGACCCGGCCGGCCTCTCACTCAAGGTGGAATCCCACCACCACTTAGCTGTACCAGCTAACGCATGAGCTGCACAACGAGCTCGCTGCACCTCAGGACAAGCCATCACCATGAAGGTATACTCCAGCTCAGCTATCCATCTAGCTGCTACCAACGGTTCTCCAGGGCCACTAAACTTCTCAGGCTTCCATTTGACAAAATCTTTCAGCCACTTGCCCAGGTCCTCGGCACCTTCCGCCACAACGGCCTCATTCACAATTGGTTCCTGTGGAACTGGCGGTGCTGGTGGCACTACAGTCCTCTGCTGAACCAGTTCAGTCAGCTGCTCTATCTGAACTCGGGACTCTTCCCTCTGTGCGGCTAACAAAGCCTGCGTTTCAGCTCGCTGTTCGGCCCTCTGGTCAGCCAGCAACCCAACCATAAGAGCCCTCATGGACTCCACAAAAGCTACTCCTGGAGCAGCCTCTCGAGGCTCAGATGCCCCCACGCCCTCCCCGGGCAACACAACAGATGGGCCTGCAGGTGGCCTAACATCCGCCCGGCTTGGGACGACATCCCTCCAAAGGTCGAATCGTCACGAATGCCTTGAGCGGTCGGCCTCGACCCTCCCCGCCCTCTGCGAGTAACTGGCATGCTGACAATCTGCACTCAGCTAACAATGAGTCAGAACCGGTTTTCCTGCCCTACAACAATAAGTCATGATCATGCAAGTGCAAATAGTATTGTAATTCTTAGCCCTTAACCTTATGGACAAACCTCGATGGTCGCTTGAGCTACTGATGATCATGGAAAGCAACTGCAATTGCGAGTCGATCTCTGAGAACCTATGACTCGAGCTCGATACTAATCAGTAAAGACCCGACCAAACTAATGGTCTCTAACCTAGATCTTTTCTTAGCATGCATAAATAAAATATGAAATCACTTATAGAGAGTACCAATTTAAAGCTTTTCATTCAACACAACTAAGTTCAAACATAAAATCCATTAAGTAAAACCAACAAATAAAGTGACTGTTCGGTACTTTCAAGAAAATCAAAGAACAAATCGAGAAGTCTTAAACAAGTTTTCTTTTGAATGAATGATGATCTAATGACTCAGTCCCACTACATGCTAAACCAACAAGAACATAATAAGGTGACATAGTTTGAGTTGGGCCATCCATGATCATCCAAAGACCTCCTCCTAGCCATCCCGCCTCTGTCCCATGTTACCTGATGGAAGGACACAGAAAAATAAGGGTGAGCAACGTATTACTCAGTAAGAATTCCCCAACCGGGGTACAATACTCAAACATAGCATTTAGCACATCTACGAGCAACCATACAATGACAATGGACAAACCAGCTTGTTTAGGCTAAGAGCTAACATTAGATTTGGCCTACCAAGGGCTTACAATTACAACTCGCTCTAGATTCTACACACTGGATGCCCATCGGGACTTACACCTCAATCAATGATGCCCATCGTGGTCTTACACATATGGATGCCCATCGGGGTCTTACACCTCAATCAATGATGCCCATCGGGGTCTTACACATATGGATGCCCATCGGGGTCTTACACCTCAATCAATGATGCCCATCGGGGTCTTACACATATGGATGCCCATCGGGGTCTTACACCTCAATCAATGATGCCCATCGGGGTCTTACACATATGGATGCCCATCGGGGTCTTACACCTCATTCAATGATTCCCATCGGGGTCTTACACCTCAATCAATGATGCCCATCGGGGTCTTACACATATGGATGCCCATCGGGGTCTTACACCTCAAGTACATACGGAATCAGTGCAGTGCCCATCGGGGATTTACCTATTTTTAGATCACCTGCCAAGCACTAACATGGAACTAACAGATTATAATAGGAACACTAACACAATACAAACCTGCAAGCAAGAGAAAATATGTAACCTATCCACTAGAAATTTATACAATCACAAGGTAAGACTTGCTAGCAATTATACGCAGGATCCACACACCCTCGGTAAGGAACCCTTACCTGGAAGCAAGCAGAGAAATATCAATCACACCCAACAAGTGACCCCCGAGCTTCTATGCGATCCCAAGCAACCTAAGCAAGTAATAAATCACCCTAATTAAACAATCAGCAGCTATTATCTAAAGGTTCAAGAGAGGAGGGCTGGATTTACCAACCGAGAAGGCGACAAGCTCGGCACCAAGCTATCACGGCCGAGCGAGCTCTCGCAGGCAGCGTGTGGCGCGAGGAAAGCGCAGGAGGCTCGGTGGGGCGTCGGGACGCTGTCGGCTGGGACGCATCCACGAAGCCGACGCAACGCGCGCAGAACACGATGGCTTTGGGCGCGCTGCATCGGGCGCGATCGGGCAGACACGACGGCGCTGGGGCGCTGGGCGACGTCTGACGAGGGCGCATGGCGACGCGCGAGAGCGTTGGGACGGACGCGAAGAAGGACGGCGGGCGGCGCGTCGGCTATGACTGGCTGCGATGGATCGCTGCGCAGGCTGCTCGCCGACGGTTCGGGCTGGCGGTCGCTGGCTGAGTCCGAGCGACGACGACGCGATCGGGCTGGGCCGGTGCGAGGGACGGCGGCTAGCAAGGGCGACGACGGCGCTGGGCGGCGAGGCAAGGCTGGGCGACGGCTTGGGTGAGAAGGAGAGGGTGGCTAGGGTTTTTCCTTTTTCCTTCTCCTTTTTCTCTTCCTTTCTTTTCCTTCCTAAAATTGAATCCACTTTGGAGAAATATCAAAATCCTTTCCCAAGGCTTCCCTCCTTCGAGTCCTAGCTGACGCTTAATTTTCCTTTATTTAATTTCAAGCTTCCAATTCCCTTAAGTCTAGGGCTCGAATCTCCCAAGGACCCAAAAAGAAATTTCTTATTTCACCCCCAACCAATAAACTGCCAAAACCTTAACAAATCCAACTGCTCCTGGAAACAATGCTACAAAAACCTTATCTCACAATTAACAGAAATCCGGGCTGTTACATGAATTCTCTCAAGTGAGTGTGCGGATCCTCATTTGCTATTCCATGGAATTGTGCTTTCTATTGCAACAATGTATTCATCATTGGCTTAAACTCAAATGCCCGCGCTCCAATGTCTGCTCTTATCATGCCTCTTTGTAAATCAGCAACATTAGGTGCGGCATAAGCTCTAATAACTCCATCCCTATTATTTGCCATCATAACAGGGTTAGCTAAATGCTGATCTGCCTGTTCGTTATGTCCCACTGGTGGTTCATGTGCGTCGACATCAACCAAAGGATTCCCTTAATTCATAACTATTCTTCTTTCCTGATCCGACGATGTATGCTTTTTTCCTCCTCTGGATCGAACGGAACAGCAAATAACATGCGCATACACACCGATTTACCTGCGAGAAGAGTTAATACATATTAGCTCAATGTAAACTACTCGTACGAATTGTAATAACAAATAAAATAACACAATTCCCCGGCAATGATGCCAAAAACTTGTTTGCGAAATAGTGAGCACACCGTAATTAAAATAATAAGAAAATGAGAATGATGACGTGGTAGTTTGGAGTTCACTAAAGCGAACGCTCTACTCGGATTAAGCCAAATGTGTGTGATTTCCCAAGAATGTGCAAGTGTACACAATCGTGTTTGTAGCAAGTTTTAAAATAAGTAAGATCGTCTCCTCAGGGAATTGCAATCTATTCGTTAACACTATGAAGTACGAGTCAGGATAATGAAATAGAAATGAAATTTTGGAATCTTTTTTTTTTTTTCTAGTAAAGTTCTACTCCTCAAATACTAATTGATATGCATCAGAATTCACAAGTTATCTTTTTCTAGATTCACAGCAGGTGGTTCAACTTACTTAGTTCTCTCGAACTTCGCTGTCTAATATAAACCACACCCTAGTACTCCTTATTTCTAAGTGAGAATGAATTGCAAGTGCTACCTCAGCAAAACCTAAGGTAGTTATATGAGTTGTTTAACCTAATCTCTCGAACATGCCAAAGAAAGGCAGCCTCTCGAACATGCCAAAGAAAGGCAGCCTCTCGAACACCTTACTCATATCTACTCGACTATTCTTCACACCGCAAAATGCATAACTTGTAAATTCCAAATGCAAATTTAGCTACTCATGTTCAATATTGGCAGTGAATATAATATAATATAAATTTCTATAAATAACAAAGTTTCCAATTAAAAAGTAAATGGCAAAGACTACAACTTCTAAACTAGCTAATGCGAAATAACGAACAACTAAAAAGAGTTAACCAAATAAGAATAGCCTGGCTCTACACGAAGATCCACTATAAGCTCTGCAATTCTCGGGCAGCTCTAGCTCACCTTGTAACGGCCCAACCCATCGCTAGCCAAGATATTGTCCGCTTTGGCCCACTGGCCTCACGGATTTGTTTCTCCCCCCCATGGGAAAACGCGTCTTGCTAGGGAAAGGTGTCCACACCCTTTATAAGGAGTGCTTCGTTCCCCTTCCCAACCGATGTGGGATTCCCCTATGGGTTTCCACCTCCCCTTAGAGGTCCAGCGTCTCGATGGACCCGGCACACCGATCCAATGCCTAGCTCTGATACCATCTGTAACGGCCCAACCCATCGCTAGCCAAGATATTGTCCGCTTTGGCCCACTGGCCTCACAGATTTGTTTCTCCTCTCCATGGGAAAACGCGTCTTGCTAGGGAAAGGTGTCCACACCCTTTATAAGGAGTGCTTCGTTCCCCTTCCCAACCGATGTGGGATTCCCCTATGGGTTTCCACATTGTAATTTTCTATTTCGGTTTCCCAGGTGTTTTTGGTTCATTATTCGGATGTTCGGATGGGCCGTTAGAGCTATTTTAACCCTTAGGGGTATTTTGGTCTTATGCTCCCCGGGGCCGGGTTTGTGGATTTTCAGGACTTCGGGGTCCCTCCTGCCTTTGTCGAGGCTTGATTGTTGTTGGTTGCAGGACCCAAGAAGTTCGGGCTAGTTGTTTGGAAGTTTGGAGGTGATTTGGTAATTAGCAAAATTATTGTTATTTAAGTGCTTCCATTGGGATTTGAACCCTTGCCCTCGATGGTGATTTGGAAGCTTGGTTTAAATGAGTTTTAATAAGGAGAAAAGGTTGCTTCAGCCGGGACTCGAAGGAGGAAGCCCGGGGAAGGGATTTAGGTCACCAAGACCTATTTAAATTAGGAAAAGGAAAGAAAATCAAGAAAATCCCATTCCCCTTGTTTTACCACTCTCTCTCTCCCTCTCTTTCTCTCTCTCTCTCTCTCCTTGCCGACCTCACCAAGAAACCCAACCGAGCCGCACCGAGCCACCAACCCCAGCAGCAGCTCCTACCGCCACACACAGCAGAAGAGCAGCTCTCGCTGTCGCCACCAGCAGCCCAGACGCTGTCGCAGCTGGGCAAATGGCCGCCCCGACGCCGACGCCTTGAAGAGCGCGTCGACACACTGTCGCCAGCGCCACAGACACACCGCGTCGGGCGTCTCCATCTCGTCATGCGCGCGCCCGGTCGCTGCGCCCAGCCAATGGCCGTCGCGCGCTGCAGACGACCGTGTCGCCAGCGCCCAGTCTGCTCGCCCCAGATGCACGTCCTGCCTGCCCACTTGCCACTGAGAGCCTGTTTTGCCGAGATAGATGGGACCGAGACCTAGTACCTTCTCGGTTGGTAATTCCCGAGCCTCCACTCTTTTGGACCCTAAGTTGATTGGCTATTGTTATTTAATTAGGATATTTTTTATTAAATGCTTAGGTTGCTCGGGTTCACTTAGAAGCTCGGGAGTCGCTTGATTGGCTTATGGTAGTTATTTTCTACTTGTTTCCAGGTAAGGATTTCTTACCGTGGTTGTGTGGACCCTGCGATATTATCAATGATGTGCTTTGTATGCTTGTTGACTGTTAAGAGCATGATAGTGATAGGACAGCTATGTTTGAATTTCTTGCTAGCATGTTTGCCTGATTTTACATGTTAGTGCCATGCTAGGTTTGTTCTTCCAGCATGCTTATGATTCCTGCTTTAAGTTCGTAGTATCATGCTAGGTTATGTGTGATTGATGTTGATATGTATGTTTAGCCAGGAATCAGTTACTTTGTACTCTTAGCTAGTATAGTAGGGTTTGTCATCATCCAGAGGCTGGGATCGGACATAACGTACCTTGTCCCCACCTGTCGGGAGTAGAGCGAAGCATAACGTACATTGCTTCCCCCCGGCAGCCGATGTGGATTTAGCTACCACATCGGCATAAGCCTAGTTTGTAGCCTACTAGAGCAGAACCCTGCCAACGGTGCAAGCCTGCCTTGGCTGGTTCTTAGCTTCAGGTCGATGGTACAGGCTGCACAGATGAGTGTCGAGGCCCTCGCACTACTGTGTTCAGTGACACCGCTTCCGAGTCTTTAGGCATGCGTACCTGGCCAGCGTAGTTTGTATTTAGGCCCCCACATTTACGCCGGTTGCAGCAGCATGCGGTGTGCGCGCACACGCGTTAGTCGCCGGTTCAGAGAGCTCCTCCTGGCTAATGTTCGTGAGTACACCAGTTCCTTCCAGTTTAGAGCCAGACTTTTGGTACTCTCCCGATAGTCCAGATTTGTTAACGAGGGTAAGAGGCCCTTGAGGACACCCATTGGGATTGGCTTTTGAGCTGATCATATGGTCGAGGGAGAAAGACCCTCGAGGGTGTCAGACATCTTTGGGATCGGTTTTTAAGCTGATCAATTGGCCGAGGGAGAAAGACCCTCGGAGATGTCCCGGGATTGGTTATGAGAACCAATCATTAGGTCGGAAGTAGGAGACTTCCGAGGATTCCAGATTCTGCCTTGTAAGCTCGTTGAGCTATGATCTGTGTTGGTAACTGTTTGCATGTATGCTAGGGTGCTAGATGACTGATGTATCGTATTGTACCCCGGTTGGGGATTCTTACTGAGTATGTTTATACTCACCCTTATTTCTGTGGTTTTTCCACCAGGTAACTTGGGACAGCACCGGGACGGTTAGCGGAGGGAGCTGTTTGATCATGGGAGTCGCCGACACTTTGTCTTTTATTGTTTGCATAATTTGTTCAGCATGTAGACGGACAGGAGTCCTAGGGGGATGTTTTTTAAAAGTTGTTTAAATTGAATTGTATGATTTTATAAACACTGGCCAGGCTTGTTTTACTTTGTTGGTTTGCTTAAATGAAGGTTGTTGTTTATGTTTTAAGTGTCCCCGCTTTTAAATGTTTTGAAAGGTTTTAAATATGAGCACTAAACCGCTTGATGGAGTATTTAACTTGCATGCTGAGTGAGAACCTAGGTTTAGGACCGTATTTTGGGTCGGGTTCTTACACACCTTCTTGTCTAATCTTCATTTCAATAGTCGTCTTCTTCTTCTTCAGAAAAACTCTCATTTTCTCAATCAATCTTGGTTTCCTTATAAAGGCCCCTTTACTGCATCCGAGTTTATCGCTGGTTCCCCACTATCTATTGTGTTTCTACTTTTTCCGTGCACAATGTGTGGTCGTGGTTTGATCAATTCCTTAGTGTTTGACGAACAGTTCCTTCAAAGCAGCATGTTCGCTTCTTGCATTCTCTATAAATAACATGCTACGGAAATAAACACATCAGAAAGTTCATAAGAAAAGAAAATCACAATGCTTCGCTTCGCAAAGATTCACTCAGGGTCGCGGATTCGCGGTTCGTGGTCGCCTATGCTGAAACGCGAACGTACTTGCCTGGGTTTGTTGTATTCTTTTGACTATATTCCTTGACCAGTAACTCTCAATTTCTTGGAGAGTTATCACAACCTGACAAGTTCTATCTAGGATAACACATCTCATTCCTAATAGTTCAATCATGCTAAATACATACAGCCTAGTAGGATACTACAACTCATCATAAAAATCATAATACATGCTGGAAGAACAACCTACCATGGTACTAACATGTCAATAGGAAAATACATGTCAGCCGGAACAGAACGAGAGCTAAAACCTATCCACAAAATATGCTTGTAAACAGTCAACAAGTAAATAGAATGCAATCACGATGTAACGTAGGGCCCACACATCCCCGGTAAGAAATCCTTACCTGGAAACAAGCAGAAACAACAACAATAACTAAGTGCTCCTTGAGCTGTAGAGTCAACACAAGCCTAACAAATAATATAAACAACACATATTAAAACCAATAGCTATCTAACAACTAGGTAGAAAAGACATAGGGCTCAAGAAGCTACCCAAACCAACAAAGACAAGAGCTCTTAGCAAGGTCCAAGGCTACTAGCGGCCAACAGGGATGCTCTCGGAAATGCACAAGGAGCAAGGCTAAGGTGATGCTTTCGGCTGCAAGGGTTTGTGCGTGGCGATGTGCAGCAGCAAGGTTGCTTAAGTGCTCTTGCGGCTAGGCTTGATTTGCGGCAAGGGAGACTCTCGGCTAGGGCTTGGTCCAGTAAAGAAGGTGTCCCTCTTAGCTGCAAGGAGGCTCTAGTCAATGGAATGAGTGGAAAAAGAAGGTTTCTCCTCCGCTAGGCTTTCAATAGTGATTGAGAAAGAGAGGAGCTCTTGACCAAGGATACTTGCAGTAACAAGGGGAGAACTTGGTGTTCTCGGCTAGGGTAGCAAGGTGAGAGGGGACAAGAATCAGCAATGATGATTGGAGAGGAGGAGACATCTACAAGAACCAATAGGAAGGAGGAATCGGCAACCAAGGGAGAAGAGCGGAGGAGAGATCGGCCAAGGGATGGAGAGATCGCAAAAGCTAGAGTTTGTTCTCTCGTGAAAATGCGGCTGGGAAAAGAATACACGAAAATTTTTCCCTTTCTTCTAATCGCAAAACCATTCCCCAAGTGCTACGTGTCCTGGCCACCAACCTTCGAGTCCTAGCGGCGACACTTCTTTTATCCCCTTTTCCTCTTTTAAAAACAAGCTTCCAAATGCCTTGTTGAATGCCCCTTCGAGTCCCAGCAAACACACAAATAAATTCTTATTTTAATCAAAAGCAAAACTCCCAAATCCACCACCCTTCGAGTCCCAACAGTGACATTTTTAAAATCTTATTGGGGATTTTGCATGTATAATAAAAAAAACCAAAGAAATTGCATCAATAGCAGAAATTTGGAAATAACTCATACATGGCAAATTATAGAAACACGTCTACCAAAAGTACCGAAAAGTCCATGTACGCTGCTACTGATTTTCTCCACTCATTGGCTAATTTCTATCAGTTACATAATGATCGACTTCTATCACTAAAGAAACTGACTTCTATCACTAAAGAAACCGACTTCTAATACCTACAAAAATGAATGACTTTTATCATTTAAAAAAAAAATTTACTTCCATCACTTACAAAAATGATTACCTTCTATCACTTAAAAAAATAATTGACTTCAATCACTTAGCAAACTAACGAACTTCTATCAGTTACATTATGATTGACTTCTATCACTAAAGAAACTGACTTCTATAACTATAGAAACAAACTTCTAGTACATACAAAAATGAAATGACTTCTATCACTTAAAAAAAATGACTTCCATCACTTACAAAAATGATTGACTTCAATCACTTAAAAAAATAATTTACTTCAATCACTTGGCAAACTAACGAACTTCTATTAGTTACATAATGATTGACTTCTATCACTAAAGAAACTGACTTCTATCACCTATAAAAATGAATGACTTCTATCACTTTAAAAAACAATTGACTTCCATCACTTACAAAAGTGATTGACTTCTATCACTTAAAAAAATAATTGACTTCAATCACTCAGCAAACTAATGAACTTCTATCAATTACATAATGATTGACTTCTATCACTAAAGAATCTGACTCCTATCACTAAAGAAACTAACTTCAATCACTAAAGAAACTAACTTCTATTATTAAAGAAACAGACTTCTATCACCTACAAAAATAAATGACTTCTATCACTTAAAAAATGAACTTCCATCACTTACAAAAATGATTGACTTCTATCACTTAAAAAATAATCGACTTCTATCACTTAGCAAACTAACGAACTTCTATCAGTTTCATAATGATTCACTTCTATCACTAAAGAAATTGACTTCTATCACTAAAAAAACTAACTTCCATCACCAAAGAAACTGACTTTTATCATGAAAAAAAAAATCATCCATGGTATATTTTTTAAGATATTCCATATATAGTAGAAAAATGGGACACCCCTTGTAAAATGATGGAAAAAGGCCTTCTATCAGTTTTCAATTTATAGTATTCAATCCGTTTCAAGCGATAGCCTTCTATCAAATTCAGACGATAGCTTCAATCAGTTTCAAGCGATAGGCTTCTATCAGTTTCAAGCGATAGTCTTCTATCAATTTTCAGTTTATCTATCATAACACTTTATATTTAACATTTAAGAGGATTGATTGAGGCATTCTAAAAAAAGAAAAAATTGATTGATACCATTAGTTTCCTATTTATTAAATTTAACTTATTAATTGAATCTATCTGTTGCTCATTAATTGAATCTATCAGTTATTTATTGATTGAAGCAAACAATTACTCATTGATTGAATCAATCAATTGCTTATTGATTGAATCTAATAGAAGCTCATTGATTGAATCTATCAGTTGCTTATTGATTGAATCTATTAGTTGCTTATTGATTGAATATTTGTCTTCAACTCCATCTTCTTCCTCAACCCCATTTTCTAGTGTCATTTTCAGTATATTCTAAAAAAACAGCTTTGTTTTCAGTCCATCCACGATTATGAACTCTAGCTCCATTATCAAAACCATCCATCATCGACGACCCAATTAGTTTGAAACAAAAAAGAACAAGAGCAAGGAAATAAATTTTTAACATAAAAAAACCAACAACAACAACAACTAAAGATGTGATGAAAAACAAACTAGTAAAAAACTCTAACATGCCAAAATCCTATGGATTATGATGAAATTGAAGGCCAAATTCGGCTGAAAAAATATGTACTCAGCAAACTGGCCAGAGGCTTATGTGGTTTTAATGTTTTCACAACTATATTTTAAACATGTTTAAGTTTGAATTCATTATAAAAGATGCTTAAATTTTCAGTCTGTTACTAGAATTTGAAATTGCATCGCAAAGTAAAGACTATTTAGGACCATTTAGTGTCGGGTCTTTACAAAAATAGAGCGCCAGCGACTCCCATGATCATGCATCTCTCTCCGCTAGCTGTCCCGATGCTGTCCCAAGTTACCTGGTAGAAAAACCACAGAAAATAAGAGTGAGTACAAAGCACTGAGTAAGAATCCCCAACCGGGGTACAGTACGAAACATCAATCATCTAGCATCCTAGTATACATGCAAATGGTTACCAACATAGATCTTTGCTCAACGAGCTAACGGAGCAAGTCCAAAATCCTCGAAAGTCTCTTACTTCCGGCCTAATGATTGGTTCTCCTAACCAATCCTAAATGACATCCTCGAGGGTCTTTCTCCCTCAGCCATATGACCAACTCAAAAGTTGATCCCAACTAGATGTCAGACACCCTCGAGGGTCTTTCTCCATCGACCAAATGACCGACTCAAAAGCTTATCCCAACTAGGTGTCCTCGAGGGCCTCTTACTGTAATGACCCAGTTTTCCATTACGGTTTCCTAGGTAAGTTCGGTTGTGTTTCCGATTGTTCGGTTGAGTCGTTAGGGCTGTTTAGGTCTTTTTTACTGAGCTTGGAGAATTATTCGTTGTAGGTTCCATGTTCCGGAAAGGTTTAGAGAAGTTCGGAGGGTTCCTTGTTCAGGTGGTTCTTGTGGAAGCCAGTTGCAAGCAGAGCTCATTCCAGTTGAGTTGTGAGGGTGAGTTATGCCCTTGTTCGTTTGGTATTTTGCTTGACCCTCGTTCGTCGTGGAGTTAAGAGTTAAATGAAGATTAAAGGGGTTTTTGGTGTTTTTCTTCATTCGTTTAGAAAAGAGAATCAGATCTCGTGTTCCTCTCTCAGTCGCAAAGCTTCTCCCAATCTCCCCAATAGACAATCGCCTATTCCGTCCATCGTCGTTCGACCAAGCCCTGAGAAGGTATGATCTCTTCTCCTACTTCGTTCTCCTTATTCGTTCTTGATTTTCCCTTGCATCTAAGCTAAATCGTGCATCCCTTTGTACCGAGAACAGCCCCTCCGATTGCATCTCCCATTGCATCACCGCAACCCTCGATCAGCCTTACCATCTCAGCCCCTATCGCCCACATCGCCTTCAATGATCCGCGTGCACAGCCACCAGCCCCTCACCGATCCGTGCAACCGAGTGCCTTACATAGCACAGCCGCAGAGAGCCTTCGTCGATCCGTGCGTACAACCCCACCACAAGCCTCACGCGTTCGAGCCCCCTTCGTCACTGCTATCCGCATGTACCGCACCTCCTTCACCCCATCGCTTCGCCCACGCATAGCAGCACAGTTGCCTTGTCGAGCCACAGCCTGCCGAGGTCAGCCCCTCGGCTTCACCGCAGAGACACGCACCAACAGCCCTACTTCGTTTCGCTGCTCGCTGCCATGTCGTTCGTGTCCGCGCACAACCTGCTCGTGTCACTGCTCTAACTGCCGAGAGCAGTTTTCGCCAAAGGGAAACCTTCGGCGTAGGTAAGCCCTTTCCCGAGGCTGTTGTGTTGTGCTTGTTGTTTGCCTTGCCGAGAGCTAATGATGTTGTGCGTTTGTTGTGTTGTTGAGGTACCTTGCCGATAGTCGCTCACCGAGAGTTGGTGATTGCATAGCCTCACTGAGATCCCTATTAGCCGTGAGGTTGTTCCGGGCTTCTGTTCGAGTTTGGTAAACTCTAACCCTAGCTCGGTTTAGTTGTTTAGCCTTGTTTAGCTAGTTTAGTTAGTAATGGCACGTTTGGTTTATGTGTTAGGTTCGAGTAGCTAGGCTTGGTATTCTGCAGCTCAAGGAGCACTTTGCTTGTGTTTATCTACTTGTTTTCAGGTAAGGATTTCTTACCGAGGGTTGTGTGGACCCGATATTCATCACGACTGCTATTTGCTATATATATGATTGTTATGAGCATGTTAGTGGATAGGTTGCTCGTTTGTGATTGAGCATGTTGATTATCTTCCTGTCCTGTTTTGCTAGCATGTGTTATATCTTTCGTGACATGTTAGTACCATGCTAGGTTATTCTCTGGCATGTGTTCCTTGTTATCTGTTGAGCATGTTTGGCCTGTTAAGGCATGGGGCAGGACTCTCAGATAGACTTGTGAGGTTGTCTTCATCTATAGGCTGAGAGCGGACATAAAGTAATTTGTCCCCATGGGCCGGGATAGCAAGTTGCATGGCGTATGTTGCTTGTGCCCCCGTAGTTGGTACGGAGTAGCTCCCGTATCGTTATAAGCCTGGTCTGTAGCCTGCTAGAGCAAAACCCAACAGACGATGTAAGCCTGTCGTGGCCAGTTCTTAGCTTCAGGTGTGCAGTGGTCTATGCTGCTTGACACTTGACTGTGTCACTAATGTTCGTTTAGTGACACTGCTCCGAGTCATAGGCATGTGTACCTAGACCAGTGTAACACATTTAGGTCCCACGTCTTTACACAGTTTGCAGCAGCATGCGGTGTGCGCACACGAGCATTAAGCATCGGGCTAAGAGCTCCTCCGGGATAATGCTTACAGTACACCATTTCCTTTCCGAGTCTAGAGCCAGACATTGGGTACTCTCCCGAGTGTCCAGGACCAGTTAGGATACCTGGTCACCAGTTGATTGGACTTACGAGTCCCAGATGATAGGACATTGGTGTCCTAGATGATTCAGGAGTCACTTGGTTGACTCAACGGTTTGATCTGTGTTGGTAGCGGTTGTGTGTATACTAGCATGCTGTATGAATGATGTTCGTACTGTACCCCGGTTGGGGATTCTTACTGAGTATGTTTATACTCACCCTTATTTCTGTGGTTTTCCACCAGGTAACGCAGGACAACGACAAGACAGCTAGGGGAGCGGCTACTTGATCATGGGACTCTGCCGGCAGCTCTACTTTTATGTTTATCCATTCTTTTATTGTTCAGCATGTACCGGGCATTGAGCCTTGGATTTCTTTATTTGGAACCTGTTAACTATCTTTGGTTTTCTAAGGTTTTTAACTGTGGATTTCTACCGCTGAACTGTTTGGATTTCCTTATTCTCTGATTGACTATGTTTGAATTGTTTTACTTAGTTTTGAAATAAACTCTGGCCAGGGTTGCTTTCCTACAGGTTGAATTTTGAATTTCTTGAACAGGTTCCATATTTGACAGGCTTTAAAACAGAAATTGTATCATTTAATGTTAATTCTTTATTGGTTTTAACTGCATGCTGAAGTAAGGATCCTTTTAGTACCATGTTTTTAGGTTGGGTCCGTACACTTACCCTTGGCCAAGCTATTGCTAAGACAAACGGGAGGGTACCGAAAGTCTGGCTCTAAACTGGAAAGAAAGTGGTGTACTCACGAACATTAGCTCGAGGGAGCTCTCCACCCAGCTCAATGCATGTGCGCGCACACCACATGCTGTTGTAAACTACATAAATATGGGAGCCTAAGGAAAAACTACGTCAGTCCAGGTACGCATGCCTAACGACTAGGAAGCGGTGTCACTAATCTAAAATAGTGCGAGGCCCTCGGCACTCAATTGTAGCAGCCTGTACCACCGACCTGAAGCTTAGAACTGTCTCTGGGCAGGCTTGAACCCGTGATGAGATCCACTCTAGCAGGCTACAAACTAGGCTTATGCCAGTATCGTGAGATAAACCACAACCGGCTGCCGGGGTGGGAACAAGTTCTCACTGGTCCCGACCTATGGGGACAAGATACGTTATGTTCTCTCTCAGCCTCTGGATGATGACACCCTGACAAGTTCTATCTAGGAAACATATCTCGTTCTAGAAATCAAACAAGCTCAACACATGCAACCTAGAATGATACTAACAGCTCAGTCATAATCAACGAGATGCATGCGGGAGAACAACCTAGCATGATACTAACATGACAACAAGAAAACACATGCCAACTGGGAACAGAACAAGTGATAGAACCTATCCACTAAACATGCTTGCAATCGATAAATAACAAACATACAACCTATCCATTAAACATCCTCGTAAAAATCAACAAATACACAGGATGCAATCACGATATATCACAGGGTCCACACAACACTATCAATAAACAGAGCTAACTAATCGAAATAGGAATCGAAAACACAAGGCAACAAGAGGCTACCCAAAATTGAGGAGGCAAGCTCTCGGTAGCTAGTGCTCTAGGCTGGCTCGCAGGCGCAAGGGTTGGGTCAACAAGACACGCGGAGGCTAATGAGTGCCAGGAGCCTCGACAGCGAGCAGCGAAGATGCGTGCAGAGTTACAGCTAGAGGCTGCATTGTGATCGGGCTGGCGTGCGTGTGCTCAAGGGCTACGGATCCAAGATTGAGTGCAGGCGAGGGAGGTCCAGCTTGAGCAACAGGATACGGTGAGGCTCGGCTGCACGGCTGAGCTGGACAGAATCGTTGTTGTGCTCAATTCAGCAAGGGGCAACCGTGTGCGTGTGGTGCTGCGGCTGCATTCGCGACTATGAAAGGCTCGCTGCAGTGATGTGGGCAATCAACCAAGGGGTGCTGCAGATGTGGGTGATGCAGCTGTAGGCGATGCGGGGGCTCTCGGCTACCAAGGTGGTTCGGCTAGATGAAAGGGAGGATGTGTAATGGCCCAGTTTTCAGTTCCGGTTCCCTAGGTATGTTCGACTATTATTTCGGTTGTTTGGTTGGTGTTTGACCAGATTTTTGGGTTGTTTCTGTCATTCGTTAAGATTGGTTGTTCTTTGGCTTTAGGTTTCCCGGGGTTAGAATGCATTTGGAGTAGTTTGGAGGACTTTCGGGTTAACAGATAAAATAAGATTTGTGTGTGCACCCGTTGGGTTTCGAACCTATGTCCTATTAGGCTTTTGGTGGCTTGGATTGAAAAAGGAAATTTCAAAAGAAAAGTGTCCGAGCCAGGACTCGAACCCAGGTTGGTCTAGTTTTAGACTGTTTGTAATTAGAAGCTGGTCTCGGTTATTAATTCACTTGTCCCTTGGTCGTTTGGAGGCTTGTTCTAAAAGGATTAAAATAGAGGAAAATGCGTTGGAGCTGGGACTCGAAGGGGAGATGCCTGGGGTTGGAATCGACAAATTCTAAACATTAGAATCAACTTCTCTTTTTGGTTTTGCGAACTCTCCATCCCTCCCAAAATCGCACAGAACAGAACTTTTCTTCCTCCTCTCTTTTGCGCCTACAAAATTCGCTTCTCGGGAGTCAATTGCAAAACTGCCGCAAATTGCCACCGCCTTGCCGAGTTCATTGCAGAGACCTCGCTGGTTTGTTTTTAGAGCTTTTGTTTAATTAAAAAGGAAGAAAAAAGGGATTTAAAGGTTAATTGTTTTGGTTTGTTGATTTTGTACAGAATGCTTCGAGTCGCATAGAAAATGCTTATTGTCTTCCTTCCCATTCTCCCTTCCTCGCCGATCGCATACCCTGTTGAGTTTTCTATCAGCCATGCCATTTCGATTGCTACCGCTCAGCCGAGACCATCACCTCAACACCCCCCATCGCCATCACAAAATAGCCCCTTTGCAAGCTTTGGTTGCGCAGCCCCTTAGCCGATCGCATCACAGTTCGCATCCACGAACGCAGCCACACACACACGGACCGCCCTTCGTAGCCACGAACAGCCCCGCCCGCGAGTGCAGCAGAGCCTTGCCGAAGCCTGTCGTCGGATCTCCATCGCCACGCTAAGCCCACCGAGGACAGCCCCTAGCCTCACCCACAGCCGCAGCACCTCGCAGATCCGCGCAGCACGCAGCCGCACAGCCACCTCTTTGACACTGCCTAGCTGCCGAGAGTTTTGTTGCCGTGTGGAGTTTTGGTTTGGGTAAGGCTCTACCCAAGACTTCTTGTTTGTTGTTGTTTGCTATTGGCCGAGAGATAATGTGTGGTTTGTGTTTGTGTTGTTGTTTGCCTAGCCGAGAATTGCCTTGCCTGAAGTGGTGTTGCTTAGCTCTTTCCGAGAGCCCTATTTGGCCAAGAGATTGCCCCGAGCACCCATTCGGGATCTGGTAAACTCTGTCCTTAGCTTGGTTTAGCTGTTTAGTTTATGTAGCTAGTTCGGTTAGTAATAGTGTGTTTGGTTATATGTTAGGATACTTGTAGCTAGGCTTGGTGATCTGCAGCTCAAGGAGCATTGTTCTATTGTTATTTCTGCTTGTTTTCCAGGTAAGGTGTAACGGCCCAGGTTTTCATCCCGGTCTTCTAGGTATGTCCTAAGGGTATTTTGGTAATTTGGTCGAGCCGTTTCTATCTTTTTCAGCTGTTAATATTCTTGGTTGGTCAAATGTAGGGTTTGGTTGCTTTCTGGATGAGTTTGGGTATGGAGAGATGCAAAAATAAAATTCAGGATTAAAAGTGCATCAATTGGGATTCGAGCCCGGGTGGCTAGGGAGTCAGTGGTGTGGTCCTGCCAGTTGGGCCACAGGTTGTTCTTGTTGCTCATTCCGCAGTATGCTTTGGTTTGCCTTGGTTTTCGGGATTTAGGGAGTTTGATTAAAAGAGAAAAGAAAATAGGTTTTTTTGCATCATTCCTCTTCTCCAAATCCCCATTGCCGCCCACCATCTTCCCTCAAGCCTCTTGCCGTGCTTTCTTCTCCCAAGAGCTCCATCGTTCATCGTCCAAGGTAAGCGTTCCTCGATCTCTTCTTCTCGTTCTTTTGTTGTTGTCCTTGCTGGCCGAGAGAAAGGATTGGGTTGATGGTGGAGTTTTGTGTTTGATGCAGCCAGCCGAGCAGACCCCAGCGCCGATAGCCTGCAGCGTCCCGCGTCGCACGCACAGTCACCCAGCTTGTAGCGCCCAACCTGTCGCAACCGATCGCAGCCCAGCCCTTTGCCTGCAGCGCCCCAGCCGTCGCGTTGCAGATCGTTTGCATCGCGCCTCCTGCCAGCAGTGCCCCAGCGCCCGTGCAGCCTGTCTGTCCGCTCGCCAGCCCCGTGCCGTGTGAGTTGCTCCCGAGCTGAGCCCTATTTGTATTATTATTTAAGGCCTATAGGTTGTGATAATTGTTGTTGTTTGTTAGGTTCCCGATAGCTAGCTCGGGTTCGATTGCAGCATAGGATCTTTGTGTGTTGTTGCCTTCCGACCAAGGTAAGGATTTCTTACCGGAGTTGTGTGGGCCCTACAGTATATTCTGTGATTGTTGTTTGTATGCTTGTTTATGTTTATCAGCATGTTAGTGGATAGGTGCTCTGTTATGAATTCCGACTGGCATGATTCCCACGTTGTTTCTCATGTTAGTCCCATGCTAGGTTGTTCTGTTCTGGCATGCTCGTTATTTGTTCTCACTTCGTAGTATCATGCTAGGTTCGTTGTTTCTGCTGAGCACGTATTGGATTGTTTGCTGTTATCTGTTTATAGTTTAGAATTCTGATAGGTAGCATCATCCGGGCGAGGATGCATAACGTAACTTGCATCCGTGGCAGGGACGTGCGAGGCAGTACTCCATCCCTAATTCGTCGTTAGGGTTTAGCTAACCCTAACAGCAGCCCAGTGCAATCTTGGGTGAGGGTGGCAGACTGTTAAATGCCCTAACGGTCGGGGGAATGACGAGGCATTGCCTTGTCCCCGGTAGTCAACACGACCTCAGCGTGTCGGCAGTAGCCCTTGATTGCCATCTGATAGGGCAAGGACCGGTTCCTGGTGTAAGCCTACCACGGCCGGTTTCTTAGCCTCAGGTGCGGTGGTACAGGCTGATATAGTCATAGTGTTCTGGTCTCACACCACTATGTTCAGTGACACCGATCCAGAGATTTGTTAGGCAGGAGTAGTGGACCGAGGCAAAGATGCCCTAGACCCAAAGACCTCCCCGGTTTGCAAAGAAGATGCGGCGCGCACACACTCATTATAGCGCCGACTGGAGAGCTCCTCAGGATCTTGAGTTCAGTGCACCTTTCGTATTGACAGCAGTAGGAAAGCTGAGGTCGAGATTAGTTTCTCGTATAGTATTGAGATGCGGTGTAGTTTTCCGAAGTAAGATCGTAAGATATCATCCGTGGTTTATGTATGGATTAAAGTGATGTGCTCTCTTCTGTGTGTTATATTCATAGCTTGCATACTTTCTGCTAGATGACCAGTTATATCGTATTGTACCCCGGTTGGGGATTCTTACTGAGTAATCCGTTACTCACCCTTATTTTGTGGTTTTCCACAAGTAACCAGGGCGCGATACAGAATGGCTGAAGGAGGAGCTGTTGATCATGGAAACCAGCTGTTTTGAAAACTCTGAGTTTATGTTTTAAGTTTATGTTTTGCTGTCCTCTGAATGCATGTAGTTGGGCACGGAGCCTTAGGATGTTTTCTGATCATTTTTCTAGATTCTGCACTGTTGTAAACTGTTTTGTTTTTTTGGATGATTTGAATAAATCTCTGATCAGAGTAAGTTTTAAATTGTATTTAGCTTGGAACAGGTGCTTGGAAATAGGGACAGGTTCCAGGACATTTTATGTTGTTTTTGAATGGATGTTTACCTCTTTTTAATTTCATTCAGAATCTGGAAAGTGATCTTGCATAATATTTTCGAAGTTTTAAGCATGCATTGAGGTAAAGGCCTAGTTTAGGACCTCTTTCGGGTCGGGTCTTTACATAAGGATTTCTTATCGAGGTTGTGTGGACCCTGCAATTACTTTAATGGCACGTTGATATCTTGTAATTGCTTATGAGCATTCTAGTGGATAGGATTCTTGTTTCTGACTTGCTGGCATGTTTGTTGTCTTGTTCATGTTAGCTCCATGCTAGGGATTTTCTTACTCTGGCATATCCATGTTTCCTGTTCATATTCTGTAGAGCCATGCTAGGATTGTTGCTGTTGAATATTGCCTGGTCAATCTGTTAGCTTGTGATCCTAAATTTAGGAGACTGTCACGAGTTACTTGCTTAGGTCTCGCATGGGTAAGACCCCGATGGGCACCAATGCGTTGCTAGTGTATGTAAGTCCCTGATGGGCATCACATTGTTGGCAATATGTGTAAGACCCCGATGGGCATCATAGTGCAGCTAGGGAGTGTAAGACCCCGATGGGCATCATCGTGTTCCTAGCAGGAGTAAGACCTCGATGGGCATCCTTGAGTGCTGGTTGAGTAAGACCCGAAGGGCATCATTGTGTCTGGTTGAGTAAGACCCCGATGGGCATCATTGTGTTTAGTATGTGTAAGACCCCGATGGGCATCATCGTGTCCTAGATTGTGTAAGACCCCAATGGGGATCACGATGTAAAACTGAATGTAGGTTGTAGTTGTAAGTCCCGATGGGCAGCTCGATAAGTCCTTGAATAGGCAAGTTCTAGGAGTGACGGTTAGCCTAAACCAAGTTGATTTCTCTGTGTTAGTGTTTGGTTGCATGTATCTGTGTGCTAGATGATTTGTTTTCGTATTGTACCCCGGTTAGGGATTCTTACTGAGCGACTCATTGCTCACCCTTACTTTTCTGTGGTTTTCCACCAGGTAACTTGGGACGACACCAGGACGGCTAGCGGAGGAGCCTGTATGATCATGGGAGTTGCCGGCGCTCGCTCTAGCTTTGTTTTAGTGTTTATGTTTATTCAGCATGTAGTGGACATGGAGTCCGTAGGTTATTGCATTGGAAACTGATGTATATTTTATTATGATTCTCCTAGTGTTTGCATGAGTTTTGTTTTATGGTTTTTTTTAAGTTGTTTGAAAACTATACTCCAGCAGGGGTAGCCTTTATATTTTTTAAAACATGAGATACTTTCATTGCTGCAAAACAGGTTCCCAAGGTCTAAATGTTATTTCTTCGAGTTGTAAATTATGTTTGAAATTTTTACGACTTTTATGCATGCATACTGAGTGAGGATCAAGTTTAGGACCGTTATTCAGGTCGGGTCCTTACAGGATGAGATCGGCAATGGTGATGGGGCTCGGTGTGGATGAATTTGGTGATCAAGGGAGAGGGAAATTGATTAGGAAAAAGAGAAGAAGAATTGTGTTTTGGCTTCTGGGAAAACGATCACAAAAGGAAAAGGAAAAGGGATCGACAAAGGTCTTTTGATCGGTCAAGGAAGCTTCTTCCACAATGTGTCCCTGGGCACCCGGCTTCGAGTCCCAGCGATGACACTTTTGCAACCAAATTTAATTAAAAGCCAAAGTCCAAAACCACCACTCTTCGAGTCGAACACAATTAAACTTGATTTTTCCCTTTTAACTGCTCGGCTTCCAAACTTCGCAACAAACGACACTAACCCTTGAAACCTGCAACCGACAAACAACCAAGCTCAGCAAAAAACAGAAACAACCCTGAAACCCTGATTAACTACAAAACCGGCCCTGATGGCAAAATGCCCCTAAAGGCTCAAATAGCCCTAACGGCCCAACCGAACAACCGAAAAACTAACTGAACATACTTGGGGAACCGAAATAAAATGCTTGGCCGTTACAATAACACCACTAAGTCAAATCCTTTTTTTTTATATCAAACTGATGTGTTGTTATATATATATATATATATTAAGGACTTCAGGTTAAAAAAAACAGAACCAAGAAACGTTTCTATTTTATTTGAGAAACAAAAAACGAGAATAAGAAATAGGAAATAGGAACGTTATCAATCGAGGCTTGGTGCCATGTAACGGCCTGACCCATTGCTAGCCAAGATATTGTTCGCTTTGGCCCAATGGTCTCACGAATTTGTTTCTCCCCCGTGGGGAAAACGCGTTTTACTAGGGGAAGGTATCCACATCCTTTATAAGGAGTTCTTCGTTCCCCTTCCCAACCGATGTGGGATTCCCCTATGAATTTCCACCTCCCCTTAGAGGTCCAGCGTCCTGATGGACCCGACACACCGGGTCGATGCCTTGCTCTGATACCATCTGTAACGGCTCAACCCATCGCTAGCAAGATATTGTCCGCTTTGGCCCACTAGCCTCACGGGCGCGTTTTCCCCATTGTGGAGAAACAAATCCGTGGGTTGGGCCGTTACATGCCACACATCTCATCTCTTTTTGTTTTTACGTTATATTTATTATAAAAAAGATTAAAAGAAAAAATAAAATGTGTGGCTTCACATGAGTCACATCGTGATAGGGGTGCCCTCGGCTACACCCAAATTCTTCTCTTTACTTAATCACTTGATTGAAGCCTATTAATTTTGTGACTAACAAATTAAGGTGACTCAATCATGTTTGCTATATTTGAATTTTTTTCTAAATTTGACATAGATAAAAAAAAATGGTATATACATATATAAAGTAATAGGTCACACAAATTCTTCTCTTTGCTTAATCACTTGATGAAGCCTATTGATTTTATGACTTAACAAATTAAGGTGATTGAATGATGTTTGCTACATTTGAATTTTTTCTAAATTTGACATCGGTAACAATTTTTTTTTCTTTTTGGGTATATATATATATAAAGTAATTGCCCGAAAAAGTTAAGGAACCGCACTAATTCGAGTAATGGAAGAAAAAAGTAATGGAAAAAAACTGATGCAATAACTTGCACGGTTAAAACAAGAGCCGCTCTCCCTAAGATGTGGACAAATGAAAGCGAGTAAAATAGTCGAGTTTGACTACACGTGGAAGCTTTAAGAGGTCGGAATAAACCCTGCTTTATTTTTATTTATTTATTATTATTATTATTATTATTATTATTATTATTATTATTATTTTCTTTTTTTTAGAAAGAGTAAACCCTACTTTTCTTTCGTTTTATTCTTTGTATTCCGCTAGAAAATTTGGTTAAATTGCAATTCTGGAGCAGCGAATGAGACCACAATTTAGTTGTTTGAAATTTTGACTTCAATCTTTATAGTTAGATCAAATATAATAAATAGTCATTATTGTTGTTTTGTTTTTAAATGCAATAGTTATTGTTGTTAATAACCGGGAATAATGGATCACATTTCTTCAATTATTTTTTTAGATTAAGGATTCGGGATCTCACTAATCCCACTGAGCTACTGCTCATATTAAAAAAAATGTTAATTCCATAATTACAAGTGATCTATACATAATTAAAGTTGTTGATGTAAAAAATATTTGGTATCAACGATGAATTTGTATTTCGTTGGGACTAATACCTACAAAACAAACCATAATTACCTGTGTGGTGTGAACCACGTAACCTCCGATGCTTAAGTCAGTTAGGTCAAAAGGTGTAGAAGAGTTATTTTTATGGTTTAGAATAGCTTACCTTTTGTTAGGCTCTGAACTGACTATTTATAGGCATGTGACCTTTTCGAGTAGCTCTACGAATAAGATTTGGGCTTGTGAACTGGACCGAGCCTGTTTTTTGGTCTAATCTCTTGTAATTGAGCTAGTGAGTTCCATTAGGGTCTTGATCACGACTTTTACCCATAACTATGCTCCCACTCTTGTGTTTAGACAAGATACTTTGTTTAAATTTCAAAAGTATAGGTTCATTAATCTAGGTTTTCCATAATTTTGGACACTTTTGAGATTTAATAATCTCCTAAAGGTGTTTACCATAATTTTACATCTTTGGAATCAAATAATCTCCTAAAAATGTTTTCTATAATTGGGACACTTTTGAGATTATATAATCTCTTAAAAGTGTTTTCCATAATTTAACATTTTTAGGATTTTACATATTTTGGATTAAATGAATAAGCTCCTAAAAATGTTTTCTATAATTGAGACATTTTTTAGATTTAATAATCTCCTAAAAGGGTTTTCATAATTTTAAATTTTTTGGATAAATGAATAATCTTCTAAAAATATTTTCTGGGACACTTTTGAGATTTAATAATCTCCTAAAACTTTTTTCTATTCCATAGCAGTGGATAGCTGATACTTAGTCTTACCCAATTTATACTATTAAATAGCTTGCATTTAGCCTTTGCCATTATGTAGTCATGGATAGCTCATAGTTAACCTTATCCAACTTGTACTATTGGATAGCTCATGCTTAGCCTGATTTAATTTAAAATTAGATAGCTCGCACATAGCCTTATCAAGTTTGTAGTACTGGATAGTTCATACTCAGCCTTATCCAACTTGTACTACTGGATAGCTTGCATTTAGCCTTATCAAATTTGTAGTACTGGATAACTCATATTAGCATTATCCAACTTGTATTACTGGATAGCTTGCATTTTGCTTTTTTCATTATGTAAAACTAGATAGTTCATACTTAGCCTTATCCAAATTGTACTACTAGATGCTCATGCTTAGCCTTATCCAACTTATTGGGAATAAACAGTAATTTTACCCATGACAATAGCCCCCACTCTTAGGCTTCAACTTCTAAGTATCGTGTAGAGACTGAAAGTATCTTTTGGGTTTCGAAATGGACTATGTAGTTAGAGCTAGGAAGCCTTCAGTATATTATAGGCTCTAGGCCTTTGAGACGTTGCCGTTGGGTCCCTGGGACTTGCTTGTGTCATATGTGCCTACTTTGTGGCACCAAACCTTTTCAATCTCTAATGTTGCCATATTTTCTTTACTTGTGTACTTGAATCTTGCTTTAGAAAGTTTCAAATTTCCAAATTTGATCTCCACCGTTCAGATTGAAACTCTATGTGTACCTAACATCATCATATAATTTCAACTCAATTCGTCGGTTCATTAATACAAAAATGGCGAAATACCAAACCTAGGCAGAACCCCTATTCTGCTCCTACAACGCTCTATTCTTGTTTTCGAATCTTGTCGTAGAACGCTCAAAATGAAATCTCCACTGTTCAAATGGAAGATCTTTGCAGTGGGAACAAAATACCAAAATTTCAACTCAATCCGACTGTCCATTAATTCGAAAATGCCAAAATACTAAACCTGGGTGGAATCCCTTTTTCTGCTCTTACGCCGCTCTATTGTTCTTCACTTGTGTTCTTGAATCTTATCGTAGAAGGCTCCAAACACAATCTCCACAGTTCATATTGAAGATCTTTGTGTTGGGAACATAATATTTAAATGTCAACTCGATCCGATAGTTCATTAATTTGGAAATGACGAAACACTAAACCTGGGCTGAACCACTTGTTTTGCTCTATTTTTCCCTTTAGAGTACTCTCGAGTTAAACTTTAGAAAAATTCTAATCTCGATCTCCACCGTTCAGATTGACTATCTTTGTGTTTCAAATATCTTATTAAAATTTCGGCTCAATCCAACGGTTGGTTAATTCAAAATTGTTGAAATACCAAACCTACACGAACTTTTTTATGAAAAAAATGTGGTTACCTCTAGGTCATTAAGCGTGCTGTAGTGGCTGGTGCACTCCTTCCACGCATGTGTTGTGCCCTATATTTGGAGTAGTTTTTCGCGTGGCTATCTTCTTAGTGGCCCTCTCCTCATCCGATTGAATTTTTGGGAAGCGGTTACTATGACCCATTTTCATCTTCAATGGTGAATTGCGACATCAGAAAATTATTGTAATTTTAAAAAATATGCTTGAACTTTGACAAAGTTTAAAAAACACCGTTAATCTTAGAAATGTCAAAAATATATATTTATCAATAATTTTTTTTATGAATATATTAAAGTTATGTATCAAATACTTTCGAAATAAAATTGTAGGAAAAAAAATTTAAAATTCATGAGAATAAATTAATAAGGTTTTTATAAATTAAAAATTAATGAGGTTTAACGTATATTATTAACGGTTGAAATATAATAGTTATAATTTGATCAAATAAACTTTAGAAATTTAAAATATCATAATAACTTATACTTTGCAATACTTTTCAATGACAAAAAAAAAAATTGTTGGGATGAATTTAAAAACTTAAATAGCAAGTGTGGATCAATGTTTAATTTAAATGATTTGAATTGGAAAAACTTGGAAGATTAGTCCAAATCTAGAAAATCATTATAAATATGGTCATTTTTAAAAAATTAGAAATTATAGTCATTGATATAAATAATATTTTTTTTATAATAGTGTATTAATAATACATAATATTGTATTAATGAGTATTTATAATACAGTATTGACGAATGTTAGATGCAAATACATTTAGATCTATCTATATTTGTAATTATTTTTTTGAGTAGAGCACCTCCACTAGAATTTTTCTTTAAATAATTTAGTTACCCAAATTGTTTGAATTTAATATCCAACTCTAAAGATGAAAATTATACTTTTATTACACACCTATCCAATTAAAATCAAGTTCTTTTTGTTTCCATTGCATCAATAACCTGTATGATATTTTTGAATGTCTAAGATTCTTCCTATCAATTTATAGTATGACATTAAACTTGAAAATTTTAAAACATATTACAACTAGTTGTATTGTGAACCCAAAAATATCACCTAGTTTGAGCTAATATTTCATACATTTCTATAATAAAAGACATAAATAAATGATAAAAGAATAATAAAAAATATATATTAAAATTTTAATTTTAATCTTCTAATCAACTATTCAATTAAATAAACCACAAATACGGAAGATGATAAAATTTATGAGATTTATTAAATTATAAAAATTAAATTATAATTTTTAAAATTAAAATAAACTAAGCCACTTTTATTGGTAAATGTGGGGACTTTGACTATAGTCTATGACTATTGTTCCTGCTCCTATCTTTCATTTTTATTAACACAAAAAGAGAAAAAAAATAAAAATAAAATAAAAATAAATAAAAAAAAATCATCATGGACTATCACATTCTGCCTCCATAGTACATCTTTCGACCGTTAATTCTTCTTAACAGTTGTTTCTCAAAAAAAAAAAAAATTCTTCTTAACAGTTATGGATAATGGAGATTGAAATAATAGGTACTTTAGAAAATAATAAAAGTAATTTTATGGATAATGAGTCCTAGGATAAGAAATTATCCTAGAAGATAGGAGAATATGTTCCAATACCATATTAATTTGAAAGAGTAAAAAGTCGATAATTTATTTCTTCTCAACTAAAATTAATAAATCTTACTAATGCAATAATTAAATATTTGATAACGAAGTTTATTCCTAAAAATCAATGCAAATTCTTTCACACATGTTGATTTATCTTACAAACTCTCCAAAAAAATCAAGAAAATCATTAACATAAAATTGTTGTATATTAAAAACAGTTAATTTTTTCTTTTGGGAAAGGAAAAAAACACTTAACTTTTAGGCGTGGATATTTTTAATACACTACTCAGTTATGCTATGTACCCATCAGCATCTTTATATATCACCATTTTTTTTGCTTACAAACAAAAGTGAACGTAATTAAAAGAAGAAAACAGTACTCAAAAAAAAAAAACTCAAAATTCGAAATCATGATTCATCAATTCAATATTTCTCTCGTTCAAGTTATTAAATGTTGGGAGAAAAGCTGTTTAAAAACATTGTTGGGAGAACATTTTCTTTTCTTTTCTTTTTCCTTTCAAAAATAAGAATGAACACATACATTTACCAGCCAGCAACAAATAGATGTTAAAGACTTGAATATCTTAAAGAGTCCAAAAGATTCAAAATAATTATTTAATTAAAAAGATAAACCCTAAACAAATATATAATTTCCAAATCACTAACACACTAATTAGTTAATGAAGTTCCACTGCTAACATATATATGTTAATTTGTGTGTTTCATTTGATCATCTCTAGTGTCTAATAGGATGGGACATTGAACTTGTTATATACAAAAGCTTCTGGGCAGAGCATGCTCTGTTTTTCACTATCTTCTTCTTCTCTGCCCCTTGCCACCAAACAGAACAAGAAAAAGAACATCTCCTGATGTTCCCATTTTCAGAATAAAGTTCTCCAAATTCAATCCCAAATAAATCCCAATTCTATTACACTCACAAAATCCCAATCCTCATTGCCTGAATCCAAACAGGCCGGCGACGCTCCGGTGCTGGGTCGAGTAGTCCACCTGGGAAAACGGAGCGGTAATTGAAGGAACGTAGAGATCGGCGATGCTGTTGTTGTTGTTGATGTTGTAATTGAAAGTTTCCGGCTGGCCTAACGGAGCGAGTTCCGGCACCGAGTAGAGTCCGGCCAGACTCGCCCAATCGGAATTTACGGAGTCCGCCGGGATTTCGTAGTTGAACTTATTAATGTCATTTTGTAGTGACGTTGTTTTAGGAAACTCGAAGAAATCGTTCCCGAATTCTGGGACCGACTCCATGACCTCGTCGAGGTAGGAGGACGACGACGATGGCGACCCGTTGCTGTATTCTTTACTTGAAATACTCCCCGTCGGCTTCTGGCAGCTCGAATTCTTTTTGTATATCCGACATAAAACCCAATCGTCCAGCTGAAATGAATTATAAAAAAAACCCCAAAATTCAAAATCAACAATGAACAATAAAAGAAAAAAAAAAAAGGTTGAATTCGAATTTTTTGTTGTTGTTCTACCTTGGAGCTTCCAATTTTCCGGGAAGAGGCGATGAGGCGATACTCGTGCATAATCCAATTGGTTTTGGTTCCTTTGGGAGCTTTTCCGATATAGAAAACCAGTGCCTTCTTTACCCCCACGGTTTTCCCTTCCGACGAGATTAATTTGTCCGTACCGGTTGCCTTCCAGTAACCCGAACCGGCCACCCTGTTCGGGCGAGAACCGTTCGGGTATTTCCGGTCTCTTGGGCTGAAAAAGTACCACTCCTTTTCCCCGAATAAGGCCTTCCCTGCAAATCGCAATATATAACTTTAAAACAGAAAAAGGGATGTATGGTTTTTTTTTTTTTTTTGTTCCGGTTGGGTTTGCCAATCTTACCGGGTAAAACCCATGGGTCGAATTTGTACAAGTCGATCTCAGCGATGAGCTGCAGGCTGAAATGGTGGCCGGCGACTTTCCGGCAAAGATAATGAACTAACAGCTCCTCGTCGGTCGGAAAAAATCTGAACCCCGCCGGTAAGCTCAGCTTCGTTAGCGGATCCATGGCAAATAGAAGACTAGGAAATTGAATTTTGGATTCTGAATTTTTCTATACAAAAGATTTGAACCTTTTTTTTTTTTTTAATTTTTCAAGATTTGAGCAAAGCAGGGGATATTTATATAGTGAGGCACCGACCGAAGATAAGTACGGTCGTCCTTGTCGGACTGTTGCATCATGGGCCCACATGGATAGATCACCGCTGAAAACAAGCCACGTGGAGTTCTCGAGCTTATCTGTTAACAACACTGGTCCAAAAAGTTGAAAAAAAATAATAACAAGTATCAACACCGGTCCAAGCTCCCGATGCATGAACGTTTGACGTCACATAAAAAACAAAGAAGAGTCATCGAAATTGGAAGACACGTGTCAGTATCTCAACTCACATTCTAGAGCTTTTTTCTTTTCTTTTCTTTTCTTTTTGAACGATGAAAATAAGATTCTAATTTTCTAAAACGTGAGGTAATTTTATCTTTCTTTTTTAACTTTTGTAGTTTTTCTCTTTAATGCTTTTTTCTTTTTTGGCTCTACTCGTCAAGAGCCACGTGGACAGTGGAGTAACGACAAATTGGAAACGTGGGATGGTCAAGAGCGGCACAGATTGTGTATTGAAACTAGGCGTGGGAATTTAAACCAAAGCAAAAATAGTGTAAGTCCAGCTCAATGCTCTGAATCTAAAAAAGAAAAATTAAAAAGTAGAATAAACAGCTCTATGCTCCACAATTTTTTTATTAATTGTATATAGAGAAGAATAGGAACGTAATTCACACATTTCTTACCCAAAATTAGAAACCCTACCCAATTCCTTTCCTTTATTTCAATTTAGTTCATAAAATTGGATAAAATCCCCCATATCATTCCTATCTAAATAATTGTATGGCACTACTATAATTTATGTTTAGATAATAGGTGTTATTATGGAATCAATTCATCCTTTTAGTTACTATATTTTCAAAAATTTTACTTGACCATAATATTTATTATGATTGCTAGATGTAAAAAATAATCACCTTGTGTCAGTTGTCTCATATTTAAAAATGAGAATTCTTCAACATATTTATAAGAGAATATAAGTTATTTCTCATCACAAAAAAGACAATTACAATAAAGTTTAAAATATCAATTATTAGTTTTATAAATATTAGAAAACATACACTTGAGATTAATGTAAGGATAAAGACGAAATGTAGAGATTTAAGAGAGAGAAGGATAAGAATCGAAAATTTAAGGAATGGGTGGGGGATTTTTTGAATGAATGGCATATGTTTACGTGGCAGTACATGAATGGGAGAGAATTCGTAATGTGAAAGGGTTTAAGGAGTAAAGGATGGTGTGATTGGATGGTTTTGGGAGTTAGGTGAACGTGTAGGATTTTAGTGGATGGAGAGAGTAGGAAGAAAAGGGAAGAGAGAAACCTTAATTAAAGAAAAAAGAGAATATAATTTGTTCTTTCTCGCAGATTGGGGAATGAGGATTGCGTGTGACTGACAAACAAAGTTTGGTGGGTCAAAGTGCCACGTGGGTAGCCATCGGCAAATGGATGTTATTTAGACATTACGACTTGTCGTTTTGCCGTCAACCCTCACGCTCTGCTTCTGACACTTGTAATATTCGGGTTTCTTTTCTTAATCAACAAAAATTATTAATTTTTTTTTTCAGATTGTTTGAACAACTAATTAAATTAATATTGACAAAATTAGTATGACTCTTGTAAAGTTATATAAAAAAATAACACAAAGTTTGGTGTTACACATGCAGTATTGCATGCTTGTCTTTTCTTTTTTTTTTGAGACAATGCAGTATTGCATGCTTAATTACTAATATATTTGAAAACGAATTGACATATTTAATGTATATAACATAACAAGGTTAAATCAAACTTTTGAGAAAACATGATCTCCCCTCTAGTGGGAGGAAATTCTCTCTCTGTGAGAGTGCGTGAGGCTTTTTTCGACGAATATTTTTATAGTTTCATTGGTTTTTTTGGTGTGAGGTTTTGGATTTCACGTGGAATATAGTTACGTTGTTAGGGAAAATGAAAGATTTTAATTTGTCATCTATGGAAGAGACAAGTATTATGGTAGGAGACTCAACTACCCTATTAGTTCTGGAGTGTCACGGTCATACTTGTCCGGTGCATGTTATACATAGTCGTATATGTGCTTAGACCATGTTTATCACGCTTTTATAGTATATAGGCTTTACTTTTCATGTTATTTTTGTTTCCTTATAGTTTTGTGAATGTATGTCTCCTCATCATTTAATATTCAAGCTTGCCACATTAGAAATGACCCAAAATGTATATTAAGGGATATCACTAGTCAAGCACATTACCAGGTTATATGACAAATGCAATATAGTTTATGTGGTTTTTTTTGTTGCGCAATATAATACTTTCGAAGTCCAAAGCATTTCAAAACCCTTTTTCTCCCTCTTTCAATAACCTTGTTCCTGAGACAGTGAGGGAGTTTGCTCCTAGTTGTGTCACCTGCTTTACATTTTTGTTTGGTTAACTTGCTCACTGGGTTAGAGTGGGTGCCTCTTGATCGCTTCGCGAGGACAAACGAAGTTAGATCATGACAGCTGGTATCAGAGGTTTGTTAACTCCATTCAAAAGTTTTTGTAATCATGTTCGAAAAGAAAATGTTGGGCAAATCTCACGTTGACTGGTTGGTCAAGATGGAAGAAGAGATGTTATATTTGAAAGGAGGTCCCTAATAATATTCAGTTTATGGAATCTTACCTAGATGAAATTGGTGCTATGGCCGATATGTTTGATGCAGTAGCTGGTCACCTTAATGGAATGTATGTCCAAGAGTTGATGATGAGGTTCCAAACTCTTGAGAAAAAACCAATAGACTCGTCTTCGAGTGTGGTGATAGTTCAATAAACTATTTCCAATATGGAAGAGCACGTCGAGAGCATTAAAAGCGTTCAAATGTAAATAACTTAATTAGTCACGAACCTTATTGAAAAGGTTAGAACTACAATCGAAAATATAAAGTAAATAATGCCATGTTATGGTTGCGGTCGCGATACATGAACATCCAAGAAGGAAGATGCACGTACATCTTTCTTCTTGGATCTTCCTTCTTCGATGTTCATGATATGTATCGCAATTAGAATTGTCACATGGAAAAATCTTAAACAAGAGTGCAGAATGTCGATCAATTAGGACTAGGGTTTTAAAAGAGTTTATATAGTGCACTCTCATAAAACTCTATTATAAAAAGTCCCAATACGTAAAAGCCAATCGGAATTGTAGTGACCAAGTAGCGACTGGGCAGCAAAACCCCTAACTTAGTAATCGTGGGGCGTCAAAATGCTAAAGGCATATCTCAACAAAAGGATTAAAAATGAGATTTTTAATTTTCCATTTAAAAACTGAATAGAATTCCATAAATCCATCTCGTTTTAATTATGCACATTTAAATCCACCAGAATTGTAACAAAACACTCTTGGATTTCCAAAACCATTGTGTACGCCTTCAAGGCGACATCGATGGCGATGTAGTGAAATCTAACGTATCCTCCTCTATCTCCACCTCCGACGACGACTATTTCTCATCGTAACATTTTTCATATTTAACTTTTTCAACTTTTCCAATGGTTGAATTGACACGATGCACCATCTTCTGAGAGATACAACTTAACAGAACATTATGTGCCTACACCAAGAAAACAACATTAGAAAAATGGAGATTACCAATTTGGTCGTTTGCTCCCGACAAGAGAATAACCAATAAATCCTTTTCAAACAACCATGGTCTGGTAGCTAACACTCTAGCTTTCTCCATAGTAGATCTGAGGTTGAAAAAGAATATATGTTTTCTAGAAACTTCAAACCGAATATCACTATGTACGTTCCACACTGATTTCATGACTAACATGAACATTTCAAAGTGAACCTGCTTGGATGTAAATATTTGGATAATCACACACAATTATATGTGAGGAAGTAATAGCAAGTTTAAAGGTAGATGAATGCAAGTCGTAAAAGCTAAATTCAACTTTAATATCGTCTTTTCTGCGAAAGAGACACTAGTAGAAAATTCATTTGTGATGGTGGGTACAACCCGCTATCATTAAAAAATAATGGTGGGTTCTAGCTCACCATCAATCGCTGAGGCATGGAATGCCTTTAAAGGCAGGCGAAGAGACGGTGGAGGGCCATGCCCGCCACCAAAGATGCACGCCACCAATGCCTTTTGAAGGCGTGTGTTAGTGTCCGCCACCAAAGCCCTTCGAAAGCGTGCGTTTGAGCCCACCACCAATGTTGTGCGAAGGCACGCGCACGTGCCCGCCACCAATGCCTTTCGAAGCCAGACAAGCACGACCCGCTACCGAAAGTATTTTATTTTATTTTACTTTAAAACATGAATCTATTCATATTGAAAGGGCCGGTTAGGCTGTAAAAGACATAAGATCTATATTTTATTGAAAATGACACATGTTTATTGTGCCTGCCATTAATAGTCATTCTACTTAATAAAAAAAAAGTTGGAAAATATGGAGCCTGCCATTAAAAAAGATCCATCACTTTTAAAAAAAGATGTATAAGTTGTGCCCGCCATTAATAGTCATCCTACTCAATAAAAAAAATTCGAAAATATGGAGGCTACCATTAAAAAAAGATCCATCACTTTAAAAAAAAGATGTATAAGTTGTGCTCGCCATTAATAGTCATTCTAACTTCTAAAAATAATATAAACACACACATATATGTCTGTCTTAACACAATAATGGGTATATGCTACCGAAATTTCGGCAGCATAACATGGAAATTATGCAATTCCCAAAAAAATTTACCTGTACAAAACTCCACCTGTATATTATCATAATGAAAAATCGAAAATCCATGATGCAATAAATGAGACTTTGTCCCTCTAGAATCTATGTCTACATGCATCAAGCTATTCAATTAAAATTTAAACTACGTACATACAGAAATACTAACTTTGTATCATATGTCTACTTACGAATTCTGCCCATTCTACTCGTACCTCATAAATATCGTCTTGAGTGAATGTGCTTGGACCGTTGGCGAACTACAAGACACATATAATTCAAAAAACCAAATTAGATATAGATATAGATCATATTTAACATGATCTGTAAATTACAAAACTTACCAGTCTTAATATGTGCGTGGATGTGTTGTAGATCATCTTCCGTATGAATAGTTGGACATAAAATCCACATACTACGGATCCACTTTGTCTAGGGCACTAGTTATATATACATATATATATATATATATAAAATTTTACTTTAGGGAGAGGAGATAAAATATAAATAAAAAGGTCAAAAGTAACTGTTTCTACTTTACCTGTACCCATTTCCAAAGTAACTGTTTGATCCTCAATGCGTTTTGTTGATGCCACTCTCGGTAGGCACTATATTTATAAAATAAAGTTGGAACTTTAGGTAGATAAAATATAAATGCAAAGCTGAAAAGTTTAATTATTTAGAAACTTACGAAGTTACGATATCGCATAAACCCTCATTGATCGGATTTTCTCCTAATGAGTTGAAGATGTAAGCCGTATTGTCTTCAAGAAGTAGGAAGACTAAAATCTAATGGTGCCTATATATACAAATTAACGAATATTCATTATGATATAGAAATAATTAATAAGTATTAAAGATGCAAAAATTGAAACACACATACCTAGTATTGAAGGGAAAGGATATTCGTTGGTTGGAATCCTCCAACATGTTCAACCTATGAACTAGACGGTTAATTTGATCATTATTATCTTTTTCTTCACAACCGTTGCAAAGTCGGAACCGTCTACTACTATGTAGTTATTCAATATTGTTATATCGCAAGTAGCCCATATGCAACTGAAATAGAATGTGAAAAATGTTATTAAACAAGACAAACAACTAAAGTAGTATAAGAATATAACAAAACTGTAAACTTACCCGATGTAACAAAATATAGGAATATAGCCTATTTCTTCCATACTGCAATATTGCAAAATTTCATCTTGAGCCATCCAACATTCAGAATCAAAGCAGTTTATGGTAATAGGTATACTTACTAAGCCACCTTCCCCCAATTGATCTTTAGCGTAATTATATACTAGCCTGATCATGGTTGGAAGGGTCGTGTTCGATTGATGGGATTGCAAATCCGATACAACCTTCTTACTAGTAGCGGATATAGACTTCTTGCTAGTCTTTTTTTTTTTTTGGATTAGAGGGCTAATGACAATAAAATTTTTTATATTATTAGTAAAATAAATGTGGTACGTGCTAAATTACTATAAAGATATAATGTACAATTATTATACGTGCTTTGATGCAGTATGTGCTATAATAATTAGTTTTCTTGGCTATGGCACAAAGGTTTTCAAAGCGTGTGTAAGATTGTTCAACTCGTTGTTTATAGGGATGGGAAAGTCCAAGTCCTCATTGTTGAAAAGTATCATATCGACCGTGACACGCGCCTTGAATTTCCCTAACGGCATACCATGTATCATACCGGATGAACCGCACGATTCATACATTGTACCAATGGCAACAATGTTACCACCATTATCAACTACTAGTTGACATGCCACACCCTATAAGAAAAAGAAAAGAGAAATCATAATTAAGATACAAAACGATTCAAATATATTACTAAAACTAAATAATATGAAACTTACTTCTCATAAATCAGAGATATCATCAGGATGATCAATTGGTTCCCCAATGCTGTTGACCCTTTGAAGGATTTGATTTTCTTCCCTTATTGCATGATCTCTATTACTTCCCTCACATATGGAGTAAATTGATGAGAGCAATCGACTTGAGGGTTTGGTTCAGTTGGTCGCTGACCCATCCTCGAATTTGTGTGAGTCATCTTAAAGAAAAGCAATGGAGATACAAATCGACCTGCTCCCCTAACACTTCCACGATGTTTCGGCGTTCTCAATGCATCTGCCAAAATATCCTGACCTTCATATGTACGTTCCAATTCATCCTGTTGCAAAATATTTTTAAATACACACCCAAAAAAGTTGAACTCAAATCAAATATAAATGAAATGAATAGACAACAACTTACAATTTGTTCGACCGTCTGAATTGTGTCTTGGTCGACGTATTGTTTATCCTTACCCTGTCGAGCTACTTTCCATAGTTCAGCACGACCCGAGAGATTAGTTTTAAGATCTATATTCTACAATTAAAATTTACCTCACATGACTTAGTAAATTTGAAAATGAATAGTGAGAACATATATATATATATATATATTCGTACGGTTTAGAAATTGTCTTACTAGTTCATAATCGAGCTGAGCATATCCCCTTCAAGCGGAACGATGAGGGTACTTTTGTTGAGATTGTAACTCTTTTTTCTCCTCACTTTCTTTATGTATAACATATACATAATGAATATACTGAAGGTTATAGATCACATTACATGCACTAACAAAGAGAATAGCTTGGTACCTTAAACTTATCTGACAATCCGATGTCTACGAAATGATCCCATTGATCTTAGGTTATCCAAGAGTATTTACAGGGTGATGTTCTTAAAATCGTCTCAGATTGGTCCATGAATGGTTTGATGTATTTTTTGTCTGATTCTACCTGAGCATTCTAAATGTCGTGGACATGCACATCATGACATAATGTTTCGTCGTAGGATCAACCTGAAATGCCATCTGCTAACTATAGAATAAGTTAGATCTTAAAACTTAAGTATGAAATACATGATAAAATTCAAATAATATGTAGTTACATGTATACAATCCCAAATCTTATTTTTTAGTTGGTCAGGGACAACATATGATAACTCTCAAAGAGAGCATATTTTAGGCTGCTTAGTTTGCATTATTTTAGAATTAAAGTAAAGAATATACACATTCTTAGTATAAATATGGAGAAATAACTTAGAAAATCAGTATGCATTCATAATGTCGCATCAAAAGCATGGATATGCTTTTTAGCATAAATCGCAAAGAAATTTTGTCTAATTAATGATTTTTAACAGGATTTCGCGCAGATCACGCGGAGATGCAGAACTCAAGAAGGAAATACATTCGGACAAATTTTCATCTACAAGGAAAGAATCGGAGAATCAATTACGAAATCAAGGCAGCGGCAATCAAATAAATCTCGTCGACAGTCACGAAATTTTGCATTTATGAAGATTCGAACAGCTCACCTCTACTTGCGGATCACGAAACTCAATTATATAAATACAAAGCAAGGACTGAAAATCATCGAGCTGGTCGGTTGGCCATGAACCGATCGAGTTACTAAAGCCAAAAGCTTGAGTCTACTTTAGAGGTGCAATTGGTGGTATTGTGGGAGCTGATGACAAGGGGACTACACACTTTTAGCCGTGCCAATTCCATTTTACTGTTTTTATTAGGAGTAGTTGTAGTATTTAAACATTTCATAGTTGTAATAAAATCGTCTGGTTTAAACCTCTATATTGTGTTTATTGCTATGATTACGTTATAAGAGTGCATGTTAGTTACTTATGATTAGATTATGTTAAGAGTGTAGCTCGCTGAATGTTATGCTGCTAAATGTTATTTTTATATATATGCGTCGATTAGCTACCCACGCATGTACCTTGTGAAGAATCAGAAGAGGAACCACATGTTGACACAGTACGCTACTTTAGGTTGCATGAGCGGCTGTTCAGCATTTAGGGAGTTAGAAATAACCTCACTACTGCTTACGTTGCCCTGTGCTAATGTAAGGGACCCGACCCGAATGGGGTTCTAAATAGGCCATTACCTCAATGCATGCATACAAATCTACAGAAAATTTGCAAGATGGTGTTTGGATTCTAAGTAAAAACTAAAACATGAAAACATCCATTTAAAAATCAACATAAATTCCTGAAACCTGTCCCTGTTTCCAAGCACCTGTTCCAAGACAAATACATTTCCAAAACATACTCTGATCAGAGATTTATTTAAAACATACAAGCTTTGCAATAGTTACAACAATGCTAGAATCCGGAAATACATTCAGAAAACACCCTGGGGCTCCGTGCCCGACTACATGCATTCAGAGGACACTTAAATCATAAACATAAACATAAGACTCAGAGTTGAACAACGGGTTTCCATGATCACAGCTCCTCCTCCAGCCATCCTGTCTCGCACCATGGTTACCTGTGGAAAACCACATAATAAGGGTGAGTAACGAATTACTCAGTAAGAATCCCCAACCGGGGTACAATACGATACACATGGTCATCTAGCAGAAAGATATGCAAGCTATGAATATAAACACAGAATAGAGCACATAGCTTAGCCCACACTTGGGCCTCGGATGCCAACTCAGGGTCTTAGTTCGGAAATAACTCACCACACAACACATCACACAAGTCGCCCTATACGAGAAACAAGTCCCGGCCTCAGCCTGTCTACTGTCGACGAAAGGTGCACTAGCTCAAGATCCCGAGGAGCTCTCCGGTCGGCGCTGTAATGAGCGTAAGCATACACCGCGTGCTACTGCAGACTATGGGGGGTGCCGGGTCTAGTGGCAAGCTGCCCATGTCCAGTCACCACGCCTAACTAAATCTCTGGATCGGTGTCACTGACATAGGGGTGTGAGACCTGGACACGTGAACTATGTCAGCCTGAACCACCGCACCTGAGGCTAAGGAACGGGTCGTGGTAGGCTTACACCAGAAGCCGTCCTTACCTTAACAGTGGCAATCAAGGGCTACGGCCGAACACGCCGAGGACGTGCCGATCGTGCGGGGACGAGGCAATGCCAAGTCATCATCCCGACCGCTGGGGCATTTAACAGTCTGCCACCCTCACCCAAGATTGCAGGGCCTACCGGTAGGGTTAGCTAATCCCTCACGGGGTCGAGGGACAGAGCACTGTCTCGACGTCCCTGCCATGGAGGCAAGGTACTTTATGCATCAGGCCCGGATGATGCTATCTACCTGCAACTCTAACCTGCCTTAACAATCAGCAAACAATTTCATAAAATCCAATACGTGCTCAATAAGAATACAACGAGCCTAGCATGATACTACGAAGCAAGGAACAGATACGAGCATGCCAGAAAGGAACAACCTAGCATGGACTAACATGAGAAACAACATAGGAAATCATGCCAGTCGGGAATTCAGAATAGAGCACTTATCAGGAAACATGTCAATAAACACAAACAAGCATACAATCAGCAATCACATATAATATCGCAGGGTCCACACAACTCCGGTAAGAAATCCTTACCTGGTCGAAAGACCTCTAAACACAAGAAACCTAAGCTGCGATCGAACCCGAGCTACCTATAACGAACCAAGCAAACACATCAATAATCATAGAATAGCCCTAAAAATAAAATAAAACAGCAGGCTCGGCTCGGGAGCAAACACACGGCACGACGACACGAGGCTGGGCACTGCTGGCGGGCTGGTGTAGTTGGACTGGGCGCTGGGGCGCGGCTGCGCGCGCGGACAAGCGCTGGAGCGGCACGGCGAAGGCGCGCGGACTCGGAGAACGTCTGGGCTAAGACGCGCGACCTGGGCGTGACGAGCTCGGCCGCTGGTGAGCTCGCGGGCTGCGACGGCGAGCGACGGCGTGCTGGGGCGTGCGACAGGCGTCTGGCTCGCAGATCTGGTGCGACGACGAGCGACGGCGCTGCTGCTCGGGCGGATCTGGTGCGACGACGTGCGAGCTCGGCTGCTGGGCGACGGGCTTCTCTCGGCTGCTGCGATCTGGGCGTCTCGGCTGCTGGCGTGCGACGGCGACAAGGCTGACCGGCAAGGGGGCTGACCGGCTGCTCGGGCTGGGGTGCTCGGGGGGGAGAGAGAGAGAGAGAGAGAAAGAGAAAAGAGAGAAAGAGAGAGAAAGTGAATTTGGGGAAAACAATAAAAGAAAAGAAAATGAATTTGGAAAAAAAAAGGAAAATGGGAAATACAAGGAAAAATAAGGATTTTATCCAAAATCCATCCTTATCCACTTTTATCCTTAAAAATCCCATTTTTCGGCTTCCTCCTTCGAGACCCGGCTGAAGCAACCTCTCCCAATAAATAAAACTCACTAAAATCCAACTCCCAAATCAACACCAAGGGCCCGTGTAAGAACCCGACCCAAAATACGGTCCTAAACCTAGGTTCTCACTCAGCATGCAAATTAAATACTTCACCAAGCGGTTTAGTGCTCATATTAAAAACCTTTCAAAACATTTAAAAGCGGGGAACACTTAAAGCATAAACAACAACCTTCATTTAAGCAAAACCAACAAAGTAAAACAAGTCTGGCCAGTGTTTATAAAAACATACAATACAATTTAAACAACTTTTAAAAACGTCCCCCTAGGACTCCTGTCCGTCTACATGCTGAACAAATTATGCAAACAATGAAAGATAGAGTGCCGGCGGCTCCCATGATCAATCTGCTCCCTCCGCTAGCCGTCCGGGTGCTGTCCCAAGTTACCTGGTGGAAAACCACAGAAATAAGGGTGAGTATAAACATACTCAGTAAGAATCCCCAACCGGGGTACAATACGATACATCAATCATCTGGCACCCTAGTATACATGCAAGCAGTTACCAACACAGATCATAGCTCAACGAGCTTACAAGGCAGAATCTGGAATCCTCGGAAGTCTCCTACTTCCGGCCTAATGATTGTCTCTCATAACCAATCCCGGGACATCTCCGAGGGTCTTTCTCCCTCGGCCAATTGATCAGCTCAAAAACGATCCCAAAGATGTCCGACACCCTCGAGGGTCTTTCTCCTCGACCATATGATCAAGACAAAACCAATCCCAATGGGTGTCCTCAAGGGCCTCTTACCCTCGCTTATAACTGGACTATCGGAGAGTACCCAAGTCCGGCTCTAAACAGAAGGAACCGGTGTACTCACGAACATTAGCCGGGAGCTCTCCGAACCGGCGACTAACGCGTGCAGGCGCGCGCACACCGCATCTTTCACGCAACCGGCGTAAATGTGGGGGCCTAAGTACAAACCACGCGGGCGTGCACGCATTCCTAAAGACTCGGAAACGGTGTCACCGAACACATGAGTGCGAGGCCCTCGGCACTCATCTGTGCGCACTGTACCACCGACTGAAGCTAAGAACCGGCCAAGGCGGGCTTGCACCGCTGGCGTGGTTCCGCTCTAGCGAGCTACAAACTAGGCTTATGCCGATGTGGTAGCTAAATCCACATCGGCCGCCGGGGAAGCAATGTACGTTATGCTTCGCTCTACACCCGACCGGTGGGGACAAAGTACGTTATGTCCGCTCTCACCGGATGATGACAAACTCTACTATACTAGCTAAAAGTACAGAGTAACCGATTCTGGCTAAACATACACATAATCATCAATCATACATAACCTAGCATGATACTACGAACTTAAAGCGGGAATCTGAGCATTTGGAAGAACAATCCTAGCATGGCACTAACATGTACAAACAAGCAAACATGCTAGCAAGAATGCAATCACAAGTTTTGTCCTATCCACTAATCATGTTCATAAAAGTAAACATGCATATAAGGCACAATCAAGAAAGCATCGCAGGTCCACACAACCACGGTAAGAAATCCTTACTTGGAAACGAGAGAAATAACTTTCACAATCAAATAATGACCCTCGAGCTTTAAAGCGAAATCGAGCAACCTAAGCATTTTAGTAAAAACAACCTAATTAAATAAATAAAGCAATGACCAATGTACCCTAGTGCCCAAAGGAGAAAAGACTGGGAATTACCGACCGAGAAGACACAAGGTCACGCCCCAACTCGCACGGCGGCAGGCGGCCGTCCGTCGCCAGCGACAAGGTGGCGCTGGCGTTGGCGCTGGCGCGCTGCACTGGCTCGCGCGCTAGCGAGGCAGGGACGCGGCAGACGCTGGCTGCTCGCGCAGCGAGCGAACACGCTGGGTCGGGCGCGGCGGGCGAGACCTCGGTTCGCGAGGACGCGGGCGACGCGTCTCGGGCGGCGGCAGCGGAGCGGCGCGTGGCGCGTCTCGGGCGCACTCGGGCCGAAGCGGCACGGGCGGCGCTGGGCGACGCGTGCAGGACGGCAACGAGCGGCGCGGTGCAGGGCGGCCTGGTGGGGTGTCTGGACTGCAGACGATCGGCGGCTGGGAGAGGCAAGGGGCTGAGCGGCCTGGTGCGGTCTGGTGCGGCGCAGTGGCTGGCTGAGCGGGCAGGAGTGGTGCGGTGTGGCTGGGGTGGCTTGGCTGAGTGGTGCGGCTGGGTTAGGGTGGCTCGGTTTTAGGAGAGAGAGAGAGAGAGAGAGAGAGAGAGAGAGAGAGAGAGAGAGAGAGAGAGAGAGAGAGAGAGAGAGAGAGAGAAAGAGAGAGAGAGACTACCAAGGGAACAAAGAGGGTTTTCCCTAATTTCCTTCTTTTTCCTATTTTAAAAGGGTTAGGAGACCTAAAATTCCCTTCCCAAGGCTTTCTCTTGCGGGTCCCGGCTAAAGAAATTCTTTTCTTTTTAACTAAATCTCTTTTTCTAAAAACTCCAATTCCACCATTAGGGCAAGGGTTCAAATCTCACTGGGACCAATTAAATTCCAATTAATTTTGCTATCAACCGGAATGACTCCGAACTTCTAATCAACTAACCCAAACTCCTTGGGTCTTGCAACCAACATTAATCAAGTCTCAACGAAGGCCGAAATGACCTCAAGCCACGAAAATCCTCAACCTCTGACCGGGGAGCAAAAGACCAAAATACCCTTAAAGGTTAAAAAGCTCTAACGGCCCAACCGATTGCCCCAATACTGAACCGAGAGTACCTGGGAAACTGGAATGGAAAACTGGGCCGTTACAATACTCCCTCCTTTTAAGACTTTCGTCCTCGAAAGTCCTAAGACGAAAACAACTCTAGGAAATCTCCACTGATCCTTAACCAACCAAACTCCCGGTCGAGACAACACTAAATCTTCTTTGAAATCCAAACCCCCCTTGGGTTCCCAAAGGCTCAAGCCACAAGCCATCCAGTCTGCCACAAACTATCTCAACCAAGGCTGGGCATACACCGAACTTCGAAGAAAATAGATGTGATAGTGCTAACGGTAATACACATCCTCAAACTCGCACTAGCTCTCAAACGACCTTAAAATCTTAGGGCTCACTTAACCCTGCTAGCCCAACTCGGAACGCCTCTCTACGGTGCTACTCTCAGCAAACTCGTGGACGGGTCACAAGCTCTAAAACACTACGCTACGCTCCGGCGTAACTTCTATGAATGCTCATAGCTGTTATCAAACGACCTCGACCCTTCACCATGTCGACCAAACAATGAACCTCCTGTGTTTTTGAAACTAAACGGCCTACTCATACTTCGCAAGAGATCTGTGAACCCCAATGGATGCCTACAATCCTTAACGAAATCCAAATCGAACCACCAACTGGTGACTGATCCCAAGGCAAACTCCTCCAACTAGCATGCGTCCACAACACTTAAGCAACCATCTTACGAGAAATCGAAGCACCCAAGCCAAGGGGCACTTTTCTGGTTCACCAAACGGCTACCACCACTCACACTAGTCGACTACTTCGACCGCCACCCCGAACTACAAGGTCCAGGAACAGGCTCCACTCAGCCAAACTAATAAGTCGGAGCCCCTCATCGGCCGACAACAAACTTTCCAATGCAATCCGATCAGCCACTAGCCTAGGTGAACATCGCCAGACAGGAAAACAAACAACATTGCTCTCACGGAAACCTCGAGCAGCAAGGAATAAAACAACACGCGGCTACTAGCAACATAATAGCTTGAGGATAGCAACTCTAAGGTTTCCAACCAAAGCCACGGCACCTCTGTGCCAACTCACTCAACTGTGGCTCAGCTAAAATGCCAACTGCGAATGCACAACAACTAAAAGCAAAGCCCGAGAAAGGCTTGCTCTGCAGAAACTCAACCCAAGCTTATAACGAGCAAGGCTCGCCTCCAAGCTGCCACTCAACTCTTAAGCCCATCCGGCTGCTCCAAGGACTTCTTCCTTATAGCTTAGACCTAACTCTTCTTCCAATCCAGAAACTCCACCCACGAAACATCGCGAGGAATAAGGATAGCGACGACCACAAGCTTGCGGATCCTGAACAACACGAGTCGGCAAGACTACCTCAAAAGTTAAAACTCGAGGCGGGCATCCACGGTGCAACTCAACTACCAAAGAACTAAGGGGTTCTACAAACTCCAAAGATCCAACAACCTTCCAGCAACAACTCAAGCCCTTGAACTGGCAAGCCTCCGCCCTTGCGGGAACAAACAACTTTCTGCTTGCTAACAAACAAACGCAGGGACACTCTCATTTGGGTGACGCCGCTCTACTCGATCAACTACACAACTCGGGAGCTAAGTCGACTCCTCCTCAACATGAACGATTTCCCAAGCAAGCGAACTTCAAGGGATGGCCGAACTTCACACACGCTCGCTGTCTTGCTCAAACCCAAGGGCAACAACAACCAATTCTCTCGGAAGCAACATCCGAGGATCCTCAATCGCTTGAACCCCCAACTTGGAACTAGCAGAACTTACTCAACCACCGAGGGAGGGTCAACTCCCGAAACCTCCTGACTAGGAACAAGTCCTCAGGGCAACGCCCTCTTCCTCGAACCGAGCTAGCTCACGAAACAACATGGGAACCAAACCTTGGTCGACACCAAGCACCACCTCGCTAAGAATTCCAAAAATAAACGTGGAGGTTACCAAGAACAACTCTAGCTTGTTAACCGACAACAAGCATCCAGAACTCAACCGAGGAACACCGCTCGGGTCTCGACTGAGAGCTCGTGAGGCTCTCCACAACTTAGGGTTCCTCCGATCTCCCTCCGACACACACACTGTCGTCAAACGGTCTAATCCGACAATCGCTACACGAGCACATCTCCCTACAACATCTCAACTGTGCTGGCCAAAAGCTCTGCCTTGCCACATCTGTAGCAAGCACGGGCGATGCTCCACACAATCCGAAAAGCGCCTTACCACACTTGATGCAATGAGCCGGCTGCCTGGCCCCGCCCTCTTGACGATCCTGAGCTCTAACCTACGGTCGGCGCTGATCGCGACCCCTAGACTGGCCCTGTCGACGAGTCTGCTATCCACCTGAGTGGGAACCACCGGAAGACCCAAACTTCCTCTTGCTCAAAGCATCAGCCACTTCGTAGCTACTACCCAGGGTAAGGATCCGAACAACTCTCTTAGCCATGGCGGCCAGAAACTCAGCGATTTTACTACCATCGCCCTGGATCAGTTCCAACTGAACTCCAACCATCGATCAACAAGAAATGCCTCTACCCTGGTCAAGGGCCAACTGGCATAACTTGCCTAAGCAATAACACGGCTACATGCACGGTATCCTCACAACCAAGGTTAGGGCGCTTGCCAAGAACTAAAGCCCTAACACCCCAAGAACTGAGCACTTGCTACTCAACACGATCCTCTAGTGGTTCCTGAAACATAACCACGAAACGAGCTACACAAAAGTACACCGGCGTGCACAGCTCCAACTTGGTTCCTTAAGATCCAAACTCAACAAGTACTCTCACACAAGGCAACTTTTGCCTCCCAATAGAGCCACAACTAGCACCGGAGCAACAAGAGTTCAAACCACTCGAGGTCAACTCACCACGAAAAGCTACATTGGTCAACTCAATCTTACCAGAGCATAACTACACCAATCTGACATACCTCATACCAATGTGCCCACTAAATGCTCCACTCAACCATCCAACTCATGGCTCTAACACTGGATCAACCACGCATCATCGATGCCAACCCTACTCATATTAGGGTAACTCCAAGGGTAGTCGAAACACACTACCATCAAGCTGGCTCACAAGCCCACACACAAGCGCGAGAACTCGGACGCGCTAGCCCTCACCAACCTACAACATCCTTTGCACCCATCTCTCAGTGACCCTGAAAAGCTCCTACTCTTCCCTCGAACGACCTCATACTTGTAGTTCTCTGACTACCACCGAGCTAGATCTCTTAAGCAATCCAACAGATGCAACTTCAGAAAAACGGGTACAAGGCTGGTGGGGATGCTATACTCCGGGCGGGCATGGAACCATCTCGCACTAAAAAGTGCCAACCGGCCCGAATCTAGGCCTCCTCTCAAAGCTTGGTGCCACCAGGCACAACATCCTTTACAACACAAATCAGCCCAAAACAAGCTTTATGCCCCTCTAAGGATAGGGAAGGTCACACTCCAAGTGACGGGCAAAGGCACTCAACACAAGAGTCCAAACATCGAGTAGCCTAAACTCTGGCATCTCGCCTAACAGACATGCCACGGCCTACTCCTGCATCCCACTCGATGCTCAACGAATACTCAAAGCCAACCCTCGGGTGGCGGCACCTAGCTCTACACGGAACATGCTAACAGAAGGTGCTTCTCTCTAATAGCCGGTGAAAACCACGGACGGATTAAGTCCTCACAAGCAAACTCACACACTACCCCGCTACGAGGGTACTAAAAGAACTGGCCTGCAAAACGATCGAGGCTTGCGGGGAGGACAAAATGTCTCTACATCTTCCTCAAAAGCTACTAACTTGCGCACTTGCCAATCGACCGGGTGGTGGTGGAGACTCTGCTGGTCCGCCTCTCACAGGATTTCCACCACCACACCGCTTTGCATCAAACAACACCGAATGGCGCGCCTCGACCTCTAAACATCCGGTCATCGACCCGAACACCGTGTCATCCCAACACTTGGATGATAAACTCGAACTGGCCAACCACCTTGTCGCTAGCGAAGAGGTCCCAAAACATCCAGCTCTACAGGCTTCCACTTGCCAAACTCGGCGGCTCGATCAACGCCAACTATCTTATCAGCAAAACCTGATGATCATGCCCTCCCGGGAACCTCCGGGGCTACAAGAGCTATTGGGGGGAAAAATGCTGAAACAAACTCCGCCGGTGGGCTATCTCGTGCCGGGACTCCTCACTTTGCGCTACAAATCGCACTGGGTCTCCGCTCTCGATAGCGAAGACCGCCATCAAATCTCTCATGGCCGGAGCACACTCGCTCAAGGAGTCTCACTGAGGCGTGCTAGCCTCTACCCCCTCCTCTAGGCAACTCAACTGTCAGGGCCAACTCTGGCCAACGGGCTAAACAACCCTGGACGCGGCCTCAACATCAATACAAACGGTCCAACTCCTCCGTCGGACATGCCAAGCGTCCTGCTCCTCAGAGTGCGATCCACACACTGGCGATCTGCACGAGCACCTCCACCCTCTCACTAGGGGAGAACCAACAACTGGGCCACAAATGGCCTACGAGAGTCTAAGCTCTGCCTCCCTCTAGGTGCAATCAACCTACTAGCGATCCACACAAAGCATAAAAGCTAGCCCACGCTGGGGCTCTCACTGCCAAACAAGGGTAACACATGTATACTAGATGCAGTATTGTAAAATAAAACCCTTAGCTTAATGAACTCAAACAAACCTGACGGCCGCGGAGTGCTGATGATCATGGGGGCAACAACTTGTAAAGCAGGTTAGTCTACAGAATCTATGACTCTGTGCTCTGATACCAACTGTAAGAACCCGACCCAAAATACGGTCCTAAACCTAAGTTCTCACTCAGCATGCAAGTTAAATACTTCACCAAGCGGTTTAGTGCTCATATTAAAAACCTTTCAAAACATTTAAAAGCGGGGAACACTTAAAGTTGAGTGGCAGTTTGGAGACGAGGTTCGCTCGTTGTAAGACTTGAGTTGAGTTTTCGCAGAGCAAGCCCTTCTTGGGCTTTGTCCCTAGTTGATGTGCGTTCGCAGTTGGCGTTATAGCTGAGTCACAGTTGAGTGGGTTGGCACAGAGATGTCGTGGCATTGGTTGGAAACCTAAGAGTTGTTATCCTCCAGCTATCGTGTTGGTAGTAGCCACGTAATGTTTTATTCCTTGCTGCTCGAGGTTTCCGTGAGAGGAATGTTGTTTGTTTTCCCGTCTGGCGATGTTCTCCTAGGCCAGTGGCGGATCGGATTGCATTGGAAAGTTTTTTTGTCGGCCGTTGAGGGGCTCTAGTTTGTTAGTTTGGCCGAGTGGAGCCTGTGCCTGGACCTTGTCTTCTAAAGGTGGCCGTAGCTGAAGTTTCAACTGGTGTGTTGGTGGTAGCCGTTTGGTGAACCAGAAAAGTGCCCCTTGGCTTTGGTGCTTCGATTTCTCGTAAGATGGTTGCTTAAGTGTTGTGGACGCATGCTAGTTGGAGGAGTTTGCCTTGGGATCACCACCGATTGGTGGTTCGATTTGGATTTCGTTAAGAATTGTAGGCAACCATTGGGGCTCGCAGATCTCTATGAAGTAAGAGTAGGCCGTTTAGTTTCAAACACGGGAGGTTCAGCTTGTTTGGTCAGCATGGTGAAGGGTCGAGGCTGTTTGATAACAGCTATGAGCATTCAGAAAAGTTACGCCGGAGCGTAGCGTAGAGTTTTAGAGCTTGTGACCTGTCCACGAGTTTGCTGAGAGTAGCGCCGTAGAGAGGCATTCTGAGTTGGGCTAGCAGGGTTAAGTGAGCCCTAATATTTTAAGACCGTTTTAGAGCTAGTGCGAGTTTGAAGATGTGTATTACCGTTAGCACTATCACATCTATTTCTTCGAAGTTCGGTGTATGCCCAGTCTTGGTTGAGATAGTTTGTGGCAGACTGGATGGCTTGTGGCTTTGAGCCTTTGGGAACCCAAGGGGGTTTGGATTTCGAAGAAGACTTAGTGTTGTCTTGACCGGGAGTTTGGTTGGTTAAGGATCAGTGGAGATTTCCTAGAGTTGTTTTCGTCTTAGGACTTTCGAGGACGAAAGTCTTAAAAGGAGGGAGTATTGTAACGGCCCAGTTTTCCATTCCAGTTTCCCAGGTACTCTCGGTTCAGTATTGGGGCAATCGGTTGGGTCGTTAGAGCTTTTTAACCTTTAAGGGTATTTTGGTCTTTTGATCCCCGGTCAGAGGTTGAGGATTTTCAGGGCTTCAGGGGCATTTCGGCCTTCGTTGAGACTTGATTAATGTTGGTTGCAAGACCCAAGGAGTTTGGGTTAGTTGGTTAGAAGTTCGGAGACATTCCGGTTGATAGCAAAATTAATTGGAATTTAATTGGTCCCATTGAGATTTGAACCCTTGCCCTAATGGTGAAATTGGAGTTTTTAGAAAAAGAGATTTAGTTAAAAAGAAAAGAATTTCTTTAGCCGGGACCCGCAAGAGAAAGCCTTGGGAAGGGATTTTAGACCCATTTAAATTAGGAAAAGGGAAGAAAATCAAGAAAGTCCCTTTCCCCTTGTTTTGCAATCTCTCTCTCTCTCTCTCTCTCTCTCTCTCTCTCTCTCTCTCTCTCTCTCTCCTTGCCGACCTCACCAAGAAAACCCAACCCTAGCCGCACCAGCCCTAGCAAAGACTAACCCGAGCCACACCGCCCCGCCTGGCGCTCTGCACCAAAGCCGCGCCGCTCGGCCCATGCCCACTGGGCTCGCACAGCGCGCGCGCGCGCGACCCAGCCACTCCTCCCAGTCGCGCCGCACCGCCCGCACCAGGTCGCCAAGACGTGCCGCGCCGCCTCGCACCAAAGCCGCTCGCACCGCGCGCTTCGTTGTCGTCGCAGACGCGCCGCCAGCGCCCGCTTGTTGCCGTCCGCGACGCGCCGCCCTGCGCCGCCAGCGGCGCCTCCGTGCCGCCGGCCAGTGCGACCAGACTCGGCCGACGCGTTCGCGACAAGGCCGTCCAGCGCGCCCGCGCCGCCGCTTCGCTGCCGCCCAGACGACGAAGTCGCCGCGCAGGCTGCTCGCGAACCCGACGTCTCGCCTGCGCGCCCGACCCAGCGTGTTCGCTCGCTGCGGCGACCAGCGTCGCACATCCTCGCTCGCTAGCGCCAGCGCCAGCGCCAGTGTTAACGCCAGTGCAGCGCCCGGCCCAGCCTCCTGCTTGTCCTTGCAGATCGACACTGCCCTGCCGTGCGGCGAGTTGGGGCGTGACCTTGTGTCTTCTCGGTCGGTAATTCCCGAGTCTTTTCTCCTTTGGGCACTAGGTGTTGTTGGTCTTTGTTTATTTAATTAGGTTGCTTTTGCTAAAATGCTTAGGTTGCTCGGTTTCGCTTTAAAGCTCGAGGGTCATTATTTGATTGTGAAAGTTATTTCTGCTCGTTTCCAGGTAAGGATTTCTTACCGTGGTTGTGTGGACCCTGCGATGCTTTCTTGATTGTGCCTTATATGCATGTTTACTTTTATGAACATGATTAGTGGATAGGATGACTTGTGATTGCATTCTTGCTAGCATGTTTGCTTGTTTGTACATGTTAGTGCCATGCTAGGATTTTTCTTCCAGCATGCTCGAGATTCCTGTTTTAAGTTCGTAGTATCATGCTAGGTTATGTATGATTGATGATTATGTGTATGTTTAGCAAGGAATCAGTTACTCTGTACTTTTAGCTAGTATAGTAGAGTTTGTCATCATCCAGAGGCTGAGAGCGGACATAACGTACTTTGTCCCCACCGGTCAGGAGTAGAGCGAAGCATAACGTACATTGCTTCCCCGGCAACCGATGTGGATTTAGCTACCACATCGGCATAAGCCTAGTTTGTAGCTCTGCTAGAGCGGAACCCCGCCAGCGGTGCAAGCCCTGCCTTGGCCGGTTCTTAGCTTCGTGTCGGTGGTACAGCCGCATGATGATGAGTGCCGAGGGCCTCGCACTACTGTGTTCAGTGACACCGTTTCCGAGTCTTTAGGAATGCGTACCTGGCCCGCGTAGTTTGTACTTAGGCCCCCACATTTACGCCGGTTGCAGCAGCATGCGGTGTGCGCGAACACGAGTTAGTCGCATGTTCGGAGAGCTCCCCCGGGCTAATGTTCGTGAGTACACCAGTTCCTTCCTGTTTAGAGCCAGACTTCGGGTACTCTCCCGATAGTCCAGATTTATAGCGAGGGTAAGAGGCCCTTGAGGACACCCATTGGGATTGGTTTTTGAGCTGATCATATGGTCGAGGGAGAAAGACCCTCGAGGGTGTCGGACATCTTTGGGATCGGTTTTTGAGCTGATCAATTGGCTGAGGGAGAAAGACCCTCGGAGATGTCCCGGGATTGGTTATGAGAGCCAATCATTAGGCCGGAAGTAGGAGACTTCCGAGGATTCCAGATTCTGCCTTGTAAGCTAGTTGAGCTATGATCTGTGTTGGTAACTGTTTGCATGTATACTAGGGTGCCAGATGATTGATGTATCGTATTGTACCTCGGTTGGGGATTCTTACTGAGTATGTTTATACTCACCCTTATTTCTGTGGTTTTCCACGTGTAACTTGGGACAAAGACCGGACGGCTAGCGGAGGGAGCTGATTGATCATGGGAGCCGCCGGCACTCTGTCTTTCATTGTTTGCATAATTTGTTCAGCATGTAGACGGACAGGAGTCCTAGGGGGACGTTTTTAAAAGTTGTTTAAATTGTATTGTATGTTTTTATAAACACTGGCCAGACTTGTTTTACTTTGTTGGTTTTGCTTAAATGAAGGTTGTTGTTTATGCTTTAAGTGTTCCCCGCTTTTAAATGTTTTGAAAGGTTTTAAATATGAGTACTAAACCGCTTGGTGAAGTATTTAACTTGCATGCTGAGTGAGAACCTAGGTTTAGGACCGTATTTTGGGTCGGGTTCTTACACCAGTCTTACTGGGGGTTGAGTAAGTCAGCAGGTTGACGGTTGGTAAGTGTTGGTGCGCGTGAGTCTCACGCTAGTGTTAAGGCCAAGAGATCTTTGTGGTTGGTAGTGCGGTCAACTACCTTTGAGTGCCTAAATCTAAGGAGAGTTGTGCTTTGTAGAAGCGAGTTTGGTCCAGCCGAGGGACCATGAGTTGGATGCCTATGAGATGAGTTGGATGCTTATGAGATGAGTTGGATGCCTATGAGATGAGTAGGATGCCTTATGAGAGGAGTTGGACGCCTTATGTGTAAGCACACTTGGTAGAGACTTGGTATAAAGTAAGTTCGGTTTGGCATTGTTATGCTTTAGTAGAGCAAGGTTGTCGCAACTTCGAGTATCGTGTGGAGATGGAACTTTTGGTGTTCCTTTGGTTGATTGTATCTCTGCCAGAAGTTAGTGTTGCCTTTTTGGAAATGTGACGAACCCGACCCAAATCACAGGTCCTAAACTGGGGTTCTCACTACGCATGCAAGTTAAATATGATATCAAGCAGTTTAGTGCTCATATTTAAAAACCCTCTTAAAACATATGAGAAGGGGGAACCCTTAAAACATAACCAACAGTTTTCATTTAAACAATCCAACTAAGTAAAACAACCTGGCCAGTATTTATAAAAATATACAATATAATTTAAACAACGTTTTAAACAATGTTCCCCTAGGACTCCTGTCCATCTACATGCTGAATAAACAATGCAATAATAAATGACAGAATGCCGGCAGCTCCCATGATCAACCAGCTCCCTCCGCTAGCCCTCCTAGTGTTGTCCCAAGTTACCTGAAAGATAAATAAGGGTGAGTATAAACATACTCAGTAAGAATTCCCAACCGGGGTACAATACGATACATCAGTCATCTAGCACCTCAACACGCAAGCAAACAACTATCAACACAGATCATAGCTCAACGAGCTCATAATGCAAGATCTGGAGCCATCGGAAGTCTCCTACTTCCGACCTAATGATTGGTTACCCTGACCAATCCTGGGACATCACCGAGGTATCTTTTACTCGGGGGATTGTTCAGCTCAAAAACTGATCCCAAGGATGTCCTCAAGGGCCTCCTTGCCCTTGCTAATAATCTGGACTTACGGGAGATGTAACGGCCCAGGTTTTCACCCCGGTCTTCCAGGTATGCCCTAGGGGTATTTTGGTAATTTGGTCGGGCCGTCAGGGCCGTTTATGTCTTTTTCAATTGTTAAAATTATTGGATGGACTTAATGTTGCATTTTTTATGCATTGTGGATGTGTTTGGGCATGGAGAGATGCAAAAGAAAAATAGGGATTTAATGTTGCAGCAACTAGGATTCGAGCCAGGGTGGCCTTGTGTGCTAGAGCAAGGCCTTGCCAGTTGAGCCACCAAGTGATCTTGTTGCTCTGTCCGGAACATATTTTAGTTAGCCTTGAGTTCTTGGGGTTTTGGTGCATTTGATTAAAATGAAAGGAAATTTAGGTTTTTGTGTTTTATTCTCCAAACCCCCCATGGCCGCCTAACCCTCTTCTCTCTAGCCATCTTGCGTGAGTCTTCTCCCGAGAGTCCTCCGAGTGTCATTCCGGCCAGCCAAGCAACCCAACCGAGAGCAGCCAACCAGATCGCACCAAAGAAATTTCAGCGCCAGCAGCAGGCGCCCGACGATCAGCGCCCAAAGAAGACGCAGCCCAGCCGTCGTGAGCGCCCCAGCGCCAAAGAGAGGCCATCGCGACGCACCAGACCGCGTGCGCGTCGCCGCCTGCCGCAGCCGCCGCGATCGCGTTGCTCGCCCACGCGCGCCCCAGCCCGCCCGCGCGCGACGCCATTGCCAGCCTAAGCTCGCGCGTCGCCGTCGTCAGCGCGTCGCGCTCAGCGCCAGCGTCTTTGTGCCCACTCGCCCGCCCGTGTCTCGCGCTGTCGGCGCTGCGCGTCGCGCCCGCGCCGTGCGTGCCAGCGCGCCTATCAGTGCCCCTCTGACTGTGCGGCGCCCACCAACAGCAGCCCGCGTGCGTGCGCCTGTCCGTCGTAGCGTCGGTGTGCGCGTGAGTTGCTCCCGTCTTTGAGCCCTCGTTTATTTTATTATATTTAGGCCTATGGATTGTGATAATTATTATGCTTGTTAGGTTCTCATTAGCTAGCTCGGGATCGGTCGCGACTTAGGATTCTTGTGTAATCGCCTTCCACTGTAAGGGTTTCTTACCGAGGTTGTGTGGACCTCGCGAATAATTGATAGTATGCCATATCTTGTGATTATATGAAATTCTAGTGGATAGGTTACATGTTTTCTCTTGCTTCCGGGTTTGTGTTGTACTGGTGTTCCTGTTATATTAGTTAGAGGCTAGGGTCTTTTATCTTGGCATATTCTTGTTCCTGTTATATTCTGATAGTTCCATGTTAGTGCCAGGCAGGTGATCCATAATGTAGGTAAGTCCCCGATGGGCACTGCATTGTTCCCTTGTGTGTAAGCCCCCGATGGGCATCATAAGGCCGCTTAAGAGTATAAGACCCCGATGGGCATCTCAGTGATCCTAGCTGGAGTAAGACCCCGATGGGCATCCGTAGGTGTAAGACCCCAATGGGCATCCGTATGTGTAAGACCCCGATGGGCATCATTGTGATCCTAGCTGGTGTAAGACCCCGATGGGCATCCTAGATGTGTAAGACCCCGTTGGGCAGCATTGATAGCTCGAGGTGTAAGACCCCGATGGGCCTCATTGTTTGTAGGTGTAAGACCCCGATGGGCATCCGTATGTGTAAGACCCCGATGGGCATCATTGATTGAGGTGTAAGACCCCAATGGGCATCCAAATGTGTAAGACCCCGACGGGCATCATTGTTTGTAGGTGTAAGACCCCGATGGGCATCCTTGTGTGCAAGTCCCCGATGGGCATCATTGTGTCATTGTATCCTAGGTTGTGTAAGACCCCGATGGGCATCCAGGTGTAGAACCTAGGATAGGCTGTAGTTGAAAGCCCTTGTTAGGCTAGCTCTAGTGTTAGCACATAGCCTAAACCTACCGTTTTGCTCTAAGTCATTGTATGGTTGCATGTTGGTGTGCTAAATGAGATGTTTTCGTATTCTACCCGGTTGGTTAGATTCTTCTTTGAGTAATTCATTACTCACCCTTATTTTGTGGTTTTCCACAGGTAACCATGGTGCGGGACAGGATGGCTGGAGGAGGAGCTGTGATCATGGAAACCCGTTGTTCAACTCTGAGTCTTATATTTATGTTTTGATGTTTTAAAGGTCCTCCGAAAGCATGTAGTTGGGCACGGAGCCCTAGGTTGTTTTCTGAATGTATTTCTGGATTCTAGCCCTATTGTAACCATTGGAAAGTTTGAATGTTTTAAATAAATCTCTGATCAGAGTGAGTATTGGAAATGTATTTGTCTTGGAACAGGTGCTTGGAAACAGGGACAGGTTTCAAGAATTTTATGTTGACTTTTAAATGAATGTTTATGTTTTAGTTTTTACTTAGAATCCGAAACACCATTTTGCATTTTGATTTTAGCTTTGAATGCATTCATTGAGGTAAAGGCCTATTTTAGAACCCCATTCGGGTCGGGTCTTTACAGGAGACTACCCGAAGTCTGGCTCTAAACTGGAAGGAATGGTGTACTCACGAACATTAGCCCGGGGGAGCTCTCCTAACTGGCAACTAAAGCATGTGCGCGCACACCGCATGCTGCTGCAACCGGCGTAAATGCGGGGGCCTAAGGGCAAACTACGCGGGCCGGGTACGCATGCCTATGACTCGAAAGCGGTGTCACTGATCACAGTAGCGCGAGGCTGTAAAGACCCGACCCAAAAGGGGCTCTAAATGGGCCTTTACCCCAATGCATGTGTTCAAAATAAAAGACATTATGAAAAAGAAATTTCGGATCCCAAGTAAAAACAGAAACATTCAACAACCAAAACATACATTTCTAAAAGCATACTCTGATCAGAGATTTATTTAAACCATTTAAACAATCCACAAGTACAAATATCTTTGGAATCCATAAACGTAAGAAAACATCCTAGGGCTCCGTGTCCGCTCTACATGCATTCAGGGAAATAACAAAAGTCAAGAGTCATGATATAATAAAATGGTGAGAGATGACAAGCAGGATTCCATGACCACAGCTTCTCCTTTCACCATCCTGCTCTCCCGCTTGATTACCGTGGAAAACCACGGAATAAGGGTGAGTAACGAATTACCCAAAGAAGAATCCCCAACCGGGTACAATACGATATACATGATCATCTAGAAGAAAGTATGCAAGCTATGAGTACAAACACAGAGCGGAGCACATAGCTAAGTCCACACTTGGACCTCGGATGCCAACTCGTGGTCTTAGTCCGGAAATACCACAACACACTATACGCTCTATACGGAACAAGTCCCGGCCTCCGCTCTCTCGACAATACGAAAGGTGCATCGGCTCAAGATCCCGAGGAGCTCTCCGATCGGGCGCTGTAATGAGCGTAAGCGCGCACCGCATGCTACCGCAAACTCGGGGTGCCGGGTCCAGTGGCAAGCCGCCCGTGTTCGGATCACCATGCCTAACTAAATCTCCGGATCGGTGTCACCGACATAGGGTGTGAGACACGGACACGTGAACTATGTCACTGTACCACCGCACCGAGGCTAAGGAACCGGTCGTGGTAGGCTTACACCAGAAGCGGTCCTTGCCCTAACAGTGGCAATCAAGGGCTACGGCCGAACACGCCGAGGACGTGCCGATCGCCGGGGACGAGGCAATGCCAAGTCATCATCCCGACCGTTGGGGCATTTAACAGTCTGCCACCCTCACCCAAGATTGCAGGGCCAGCCGTTAGGGTTAGGTAAACCCTAACGGGATCAGGGACGGAGTACCATCTCGCACGCGTCCCTCGCTCGGGATGCAAGTTACGTTATGCATCCGGCCCGGATGATGCTACCTACTTGAACTCTAAACCATAGCAATAATAACAATTCATTCAATGCAGTCCAATACGTGCTCAACAGATACAAGGAACCTAGCATGATACTACGAAGCAAGAACATATATCGAACATGCCAGAATGGAACAACCTAGCATGGGCTAACATGAGAAACAATACAAGAGTTCATGCCATCCAGAATTGAAACAGATCACCTAGGGCTAAACATGCTAATAATCATCATACACAGCATACAAAACAACAATCACAAATATACCGCAAGGCCCACACAACTCCGGTGAAGAAATCCTTACCTTGGTCGGGAGGCTTCTACACACAAATCCTAAGGCGCATGAACAATCTCGAGCTAGCGGCGGGAACCTAGCAAACCAACAATAATCAAGCATCTAAAACGTCTAAACAACAATAGACGAGCAAGCAAGCTCGGCTCGGGAACTCACGCACGGCGGCGACACGAGCTTGGAGCCGCTGGCAAGCCGGCACGGCAGGGCGGGCGCAGCCGCGCGGCTGCACGGCAGTGGCTGGCGCTGCACGGCACGACGGCACGGATGCGGCGGCAGGTGGCTTGTGGCGGCGGCGAGCGCAGCGTCGGGCGTGCGCGGCAGCGGGCGGCGCGGCGGCGCGCGGGCGCTGGCGGCGGCAGCGAGCGACGCGACGCGGCTGGGGCGAAGCGGCTTCGGGCGAAGGTTGCGCGGCGCTGGCGTCTCGCTGCGCGCGCGCGATTCGCACGACGACGAGCGATGCCGTGCGGGAGGGCTGCGACGGTGGATCTGGTGCGACCTGGCGAGCGATGGCGTGCGGGCGATCTGGCGAGCGATGGCGTGCGGGAGGGCTGCGACGGTGGATTCGTGCGACTCGGGCGAGCGATGGCGCGGCCGGGCGATCCGCGAGCGATGGCGAGGCGGCGATCCGCGGCGGCCGCTGTCCGCCTCGGCGTGGCGCTGGGGGCTGCTTCAACAGATTCGGGCGAGGGCGGCCGGCCTGACGCGACGATTCTTCGCTGGGTGGCTTCTCGGTGGTCGCAATCAACACAAACACACACAACACTCTACTTCTTACCTTGGCCAAAGATCAATAACCAAATGAGGAGATGAAGAGGATGAAGACTTACCCGGAATGATGATGATCGAACCCAAAGAGATGCAAGGGAAAGAAGAATCGGCAAAGGCTATGGAGAGGAAAGCTTGTGCGGCCAAGAGGTGATTTGGAGAAGAAGATGGAATAAACCTAATTTCTATTTCATTTAACCAAATGCACCAAAACTCCAAAATCCAAGGCTAACCATAAGATGATGCAGGAAGAGCAACAAGAGCACCTAATGGCTCAATTGGCACACATCTCCACAAGCTTTCCCAGAGACCGGGTTCAAACCCCAGTGCAAAGACAATTTCCTTTATTTTTACTTTTGCATCAAACCTTGCTCAAACCACACCAAAAATCCTTCCAAAACCTACATAAATCCATCCAATAATTTTAATAACCAGGAAAAGACACAAACGGCCCCTGACGGCCCGACCAAATTACCAAAATTACCCCTAGGGCATACTTGGAAGACCGGGAAGAAAAACCTGGGTCGTTACAATATTCCCTCCTTTTTATGACTTTCGTCCTCGAAAGTCCTTAAGACTGAAATAGCTCAGGGTAATGCAATCTCATCTCGTCTTCCCGCTCCCAAGTGGCTTCCTCGGAACCCCCGACTCTTCCATCGAACCTTTACTAAACGAATCTCGCGACACGCAACGTCTTGGTCTCAAAGGCAAGGATCCTCACCGGCTTCTCCTCGAAGTTCAAATCCTCATTCAACCGCAAAGGCTCAAAGTCCACAATGTGCGACGGGTCCGGCACATACCGCCTCAACATCGATACATGAAAAACACTATGCACCACCGATAGTGACGGAGGTAGGGCTAACCTGGTAAGCAACTCGCCAATCCTCTCTAGGATCTCAAATGGACCAACAAACGGGGACTCAACTTCCCACGCTTACCAAACCTCTCAGAACACCTCGTGATCGGAGCAACCTTAAGGAACACATGTCGACCAAGCTCAAACTCCAAATCTCGACGCCGAACATCGGCGTAACTCTTCTCGCTCGCTCGCTGCTGTCAACATACGAGCTCTAATCTTTCGTGATCGCACCATTGGTCAAGCTGCAGTAAATTTCGGGACCCAAAACTCGTCTATCACCAACCTCTTCCCAAAGATTGGGGACCGACAACGCTTACCATACAAAGCCTCGAATGAAGCCATCCGAATCGCCGATCGTAATCAGCGTTGTTATAGGCAAACTCCATCAAGTACTGATCATCTGGTCCCAATCGCGCGGGAAATCCAACACACAAGCCCTCAACATATCCTCGAGAATCGATTCACTCTCTCGGCCCGACCATCCGTCCGAGGGTGAAAAGTCATCTTTAAAGCGCACTCGTGCCCAAACCCTTCGAGCGCTCTCGAAACGAGAAGTGAATCGCGAGTCACGATCGGACACAATCCTCACGGGCACACCATGATAACGGATGATCTCGCTCCAAAAACAATCTGCGCCCTTTGTTCCACGGTATAAGTGTCTCTACCGGGAATGAAGTGTGCGCTCTTGGTCAAACGGTCGACTATCACCCAAATCGAGAGAACTTCCTGAGTCCTTGACAAACCAGAGATAAAGTCCATGGAGATCTCTTCCCATTTCCAATGGGGCACACTCGATGGTTGCAACAAACCGGTGGCCTCTGTCTAGGTGCCTTCACTTGCGACAAGTGAGACACCGGGTGACAAACTCGCCACATCTCTCTTCATTCCCATCCACCGTAAGGTCCGCTAAGGTCTCGATACATCTCGGTGCCCTTCGGTGCCAAGCAAAAAGGGGAATCTGTGGGCCTCAGAGAGCAACTCGCTCGCAAACCCGCAATGTCTGGAACACACAACCGCCTCTATAAGTCAACCCACCGTGCTCGTGAATATACAAAGTCAAAGTCACCGTCAAGACTAACTCTGTCAACCAATCTCTTAAGTGCGGGGTCACCCAATCTGGCCATTTATAATCCCGCCTAATAATCGACGGTGAGCAGTCCAATCGAGCTACTTCGCGCGTAACCTCACCCAACAACATCGCAACCTCGCCCGCTCGAACTCTCTCCGCAAACTGGTGGGAACTCAACAACGCCGCGTGAGTGCGACGTCTTTCTACTCAAAGCATCAGCCACTACATTGGCTTTACCCGGATGGTACAAAATCTCGCAGATCATAATCCTTTACCAACTCTAACCATCTCCTCTCGCCTCATATTCAACTCCTTCGAGTAAACAGATACTTGAGGCTCGTGATCGGTAAACATCTCGAATCCGCTCACCATACTGGTAATGCCTCCAAATCTTCATTGCAAACACCATGCCGCTAACTCCATATCATGAGTCGGGTAGTTCTCGCCAGACGGCCGGTGACGGAAGCATAGGCAATGACCTTCCCGTGCCGCATCAACACACAACCTAATCCAAACTTGGAAGCATCATCAGAGACCACGAAACCACTGTCCCCTCCGGATCGCCAACAGTCGTGTTGAAGTCAAATCGCGCTTGAGCACGGCAAAGCTCTCATCACACTCTTTGTCCCAAACAAACTCGACACCCTTCCTCGTCCGACGAGTGAGGGGCGAGGCTATAGCAGAAAAATCCTTGACGAACCGAGCGGTAGTAACTCGCCAAACCAGAAAGCTGCGAATCTCGGCAATCTGAAGTCGGCTTGGCCCACGAACTCACGGCCTCAATCTTCGCGGGGTCCACGGCTATACCATCTCTCGAAACCACGTGGCCTAGGAAGGCCACCGCTCCCAACCAGAAATCACATTTGGAAAACTTCGCATAAAGTTGGTTTTCCTCAAAGCCGCCAATACTCGCCTCAAATGCTCTGCATGGTCTTCTTTAGACCTCGAATAAATCAGAATATCGTCAATGAACACGATGCGAAAGTTTGTCCAAAAATGATTTGAACACCCTATCCATCATGTCCATGAACGCGGTGGGGCATTGGTCAATCCAAACGACATGACCACAAACTCATAGTGACCATATCTAGACTGAAAGTCGTCTTAGGAATGTCGGCATCCCCGATCCGCAGAATCGATGGTAACCGGATCTCGAGATCTATCTTGGAGAACACAGAAGCTCCTGAAGCCGATCGAACAAATCATCGATACGGGCAGCGGATACTTATTCTTCATCATCACACCTTATTAAGCTCGCGGTAATCAATACATAAGCGCATAGAACCATCCTTCTTTTTCACAAACAGAATCGGTGCTCCCACGGGGACACACTCGGACGGATGAACCCTCGATCTAACATCTCCGCGAATCGAATCTTCGCCTTTAACTCATTGGCGCCATACGATCACGGAGCCTTCGAGATAGGGAGGGTCCGGCTCGAGCTCAATTGTGAAGTCAACTCTCTCTTGGGGCAACCCCAGTAACTCCTCAGAAACACGCCCGCAAACTCCCCGCACGACCGGCACACGATCAACAGCACACGAGGGGCGGCTCTTCCCGCACAACTTGGCTAGATAGCCCCAAGCTCCATGAGCTAGCAAACGACGAGCTTTCACGGTGACACCATCGGCGGGCAAACTCCACCCCGGACTCCACGAAACTTAAAGTCACGACACGGCGGCCTGAACACTACTTCTTTTCGGTGGCGGTCAATCAACGCGTGGTTAGCAACTAACCACTCCATACCAAGAATCACATCAAAACCGCTCATAGGCGTAACTATTAGCGTAGCCACAAGCAACTCTCCGGATATCTCGATCCGGCCATCACTAATCTTATCTCTAGCCAACATATTAACTCCCGAAGGAGTTGCAACAGATAACTCGAAACCTAGAGACTCTAGTCTTAACTTAGCATGCTCAGCAAACAACACAGATACAAATGAATGCGTAGAACCAGAATCAAACAAGACAAATGCGCAGTGATCTAAAACAAGAAGCGCACACCGCCAGCGGCATCCGCACGCTCGGCCTCTCCCGACGGTCGTAGCAAACACTCGACCTCGCCGCGCCGTATTGGCCGAGCCGCCATAGTCGGTGATCACAAAAACGGGCCATGTGCCCCTCTCTACCACAACGGAAGCACAATCTAGGTGTAACGACCCAGGTTTTTCTTCCCGGTCTTCCAGGTATGCCCTAGGGGTAATTTGGTAATTTGGTCGGGCCGTCATGGTCGTTTGTGTCTTTTCCAGCTACTAAAATTATTGGATGGTTTTATGTAGGTTTTTGGAGGGGTTTGAGCAAGGTTTGAGCAAGGTTTGATGCAAAAGTAAAAATAAAGGAATTTGTGCTGCAGCCGGGGTTTGAACCCGGGTCTCATGGGAAGCTTGTAGAGATGTGTGCCAATTGAGCCATTAGGTGCTCTTGTTGTTCTTTCTGCATCACCTCTTAGTTAACCTTGGATTTTGGAGTTTTGGTGCATTTGGTTAAATGAAATAGAATTAGGTTTATTCCATCTTCTTCTCCAAATCTCCTCTTGGCCGCACAAGCTCTCCCTCTCCATTGCCTTGCCGAGTTCTTCATCCTTGCAGCTCCTTTGGATCGATCATCATCATTCCGGGTAGGTATCGATCTTCCTCTTCTTCTTCTCATCCGTTTGGTGTGTTTGTTTGGCCAAGTGTGTTTGTGTTGATTGCGGCCCACCGAGAGAAGCCCGGCCAGCAAGAAGAATCGTCGCGCGCCCACCCGGCGGCTCAGACGCCCAGATCTGTCGGCAGCCCGCCAAGACGCCGAGATCCGCCTAGCGGCCTTTGCGTTCGTCAAAGAGACCAGCTAGCCTTGTCGTCGGCAGCGGTCCCACGCCACGATGACTCGAAGCGGCAGCCCGCCGCGACGCCGAGATCGCGCGCCAAGCAGCAGCCTCGATCGCCGCTCGTCCTCGCCCGATCGCTCGCGACGCCAGAGAGGCCCTCGCCAGCGCCCAGCGCGTCGGCCGCGTCGCGTCGCCCATCGCACGCCCTCGCTGTGTCCGCTTGCCGAACCGCTCGCGCCGCGACGCTAAGACGTTCGCCGCGCGCGCGTCCTCGCGAAAGCGGCTTCGCCGTGTTCGCATCGCGACGCGCCCGGCGCCCGCGCGCCCGTGCGTGCCGCCGCTCGCTGCCGAGTCCCCGTCGTGTCCGTGTGCGCTACCGCGCCCAGCGCCATCTCTGCAAGCAGACGCGCGCCGCCGCCGTGCAGCGCCAGCCAAACCCGTGTGTACCTGCAAGCCAGCAGCGCTTTGTTTGCCGTGTCGCGGTGCCGTGTGAGTGCTCCTGAGCCGAGCCTCTTTGTTTTATTATATTTTTAGGGATATGGTTATGATTGTTACTATGTTTGTAGGTTCTCGATAGCTAGCTCGGAAGTGTTCGCAGCCTAGGAATTTGTGTGTAGAAGTCTTCCCACCAAGGTAAGGATTTCTTACAGGGGTTGTGTGGACCTGCGGTATATTTGTGATTGTTGTTTTGTATGTCCGTGTATGATTACTAGCATGTTTAGCCCTAGGTGCTCGCACATCAATTCTCGATGGCATGAACTCTTGTATTGTTTCTCATGTTAGCCCATGCTAGGTTGTTCTATTCTAGCATGTTCGATATACATTCTTGCTTCGTAGTATCATGCTAGGTTCCTTGTATCCGTTGAGCACGTATTGGACCGCATTGATTGAATTGTTATTATTGTTAAGGTTTAGAATTCGGGTAGATAGCATCATCCGGCCGATGCATAAAGTATCTTGCATCTATGGCAAGGACGTTCGAGACAGTTCTTCGTCCTTGGACCCCGTGAGGATTAGCTATCCCAACCGGTAGGCCCCGCAATCTTGGGTGAGGGTGGTAGTCTAAGCGATGCCCCAACGGTCGGGATGATGACTTGGCAATGCCTAGTCCTCAGCGGCCGGCACGTCCTCGGCGTGTTCGGCAAGAGCCTTGATTGCCACTGTTAGGTAAGGGGCGGCTTCCGGTGTAAGCCTACTATGACCCGTTCCTTAGCCTCAGTGCGGTGGTACAGCCGACATAGTTCACGTGTCCAGTCTCACCCCTATGTCGGTGACACCGATCCGAGAGATTTAGTTAGGCGTGGTATCGGATATGGGCAACTTGCCACTAGACCGGCACCCCATAGTCTGTAGAAGCACGCGGTGCATCCTTACGCTCATTACTGGCGCCGACCGGAGAGCTCCTCGGGATCTTGAGCTAGTGCACCTTTCAGATCGGCGAAAGAGTCGCCGAGGCGGGACTTGTTCCGTATAGCGCGTATAGTGTGTTGTGGTATTTTCCGGACTAAGACCCCGAGTTGGCATCCGAGGTCCAAGTGTGGACTTAAGCTATGTGCTCCGCTCGTGTTTGTACTCATAGCTTGCATACATTCTTCTAGATGATCATGTATATCGTATTGTACCCGGTTGGGGATTCTTACTGGGTAATTCGTTACTCACCCTTATTCTACGTGGTTTTCCACGGGTAATCAAGGCGGGAGACAGGATGGGTGAAGGAGAAGTCGTGATCATGGAATCTCGCTTGTCATCTCGACTATTTTATTTTATCATGACTCTTGACTTTTGTTATTCCCCGAATGCATGTAGACGGGCACATGAGCCCTAGGATGTTTTCTTACGTTTTATGGATTCCAAAGATATTTGTACTTGTGGATTGTTTTAATGGTTTAAATAAATCTCATCGATCGAGTATGCTTTTAGAAATGTATGTTTTGGTTGTTGAATGTTTCTGTTTTTACTTGGAATCCGAAATGTGTTTTTCATAATGTCTTCTATTTTCAATACATGCATTGGGGTAAAGGCCATTTAGAACCCCTTTTGGGGTGGTCTTTACAGATTGGTATCGAGCTCAGAGTCATAGATTCAGAGACTCGACCTTTGTTGTAGGTCATCCTTCCATGATCACCAAAGACTGGCTAGTCATCAGCACGCCTAGATTTATTGTTTTAGAAAGGAAAAGGGTTAAGAATTTACAATACCTATCATCTAGTGTATGCCTTGTTTGGTGTTGTGGAATGGTGACAGCGAGTTTTGATTCGTTGTTGGTTTGGATGTAGATCGCCAAAGATGCTACCACCCGCATCGAGAGAGGAGGTTCGAGAGCAGTCGAGGTATCGGGATCGGATCGATCATCTGCGAGGACATCATCCCAAGCCGACATCGATGGCATTCCACCAAAGCAGGCTCCTCGTTACGCCTAGAGCGGGCGTTGAGGCGATCGAGCGCCGCGGAGATCGCGCTCGGAGCAGAGTTTGCCGAGTCTATGAGAGCTTTTATGGTCAGCATGTTGAGTGACCAGAGGCGAGACCTGTGCCTTGTTAGCGCGCGCAGCGGGAAGAGTCCCGAGCCCAGATCGAGCGGTGACTCGATTGGTTAGCAGAGCTCAAGAGCACCTCCGGCTCCTCAGAGCAAGTAGCCCCAGAGGCGTATATGGCAGAGGGTGCCGAGGAATTGGGTAGGTGGTGAAGGATTTTGTGAAGTGGAAGCCGGAGAAGTTTGATGCCACCGGTGATGCGTTAGCGGCGGCCCGGTGGATTGCCCATCCGGAGTACACCTTCCCGATCATGGTGTGCCCCGATATTCAGAGGCCGAGGTGTGCGGCTCATGTGCTAGGAGAGGCACAATGAGATGGTGGTGGGAGTCCACCTTGAGCGAGAGACCGGTGGGTCTCCACCCGCTACTTGGGAGTTCTTCAAGGGTGAGTTCAAGGTAAAGTTCATCGGTGATGAGGCTCAAGAGAAGATGGTGGAGCTCTTCCGGAACTCAAGCGTGGTTACGATTCCATTGAGGATTATGAGCTCAAGTTCTCGAGTATGGATATTTTGCTCCTCGTTGATTGCCACCCCGAGTGAAGATTCGGAAGTTCATATCTGGATTGAGGCAGGTGTTTCCCAGATGTCGTGGCTCGGGCCCCCGACACTTATGCTAGGGGTGTCGATTGGCCACGATCTATAATGGGAAGTATCCTGCTTGAGCGGGTGGTTGCCGCTCTGTTCGGCGTCTGTTCAGTGCAGTGGGGCAAAAGAGAAAGTTTGAGTTTAGGGGTGGCGGCCAGCGTCGCCAAGTGTAAAGACCCGACCCAAAAGGGGCTCTAAATGGGCCTTTACCCCAATGCATGTAGTGAAAATAAAAGACATTAAGAAAAATACCTTTCGGATTCCAAGTAAAAGCAGAAACATTCAACAACCAAAACATACATTTCTAAAAAAAGCACACTGATCAGAGATTTATTTAAACCATTAAAACAATCCACAAGTACCAATATGCCGGAATCCATAAACGTAAGAAAACATCACGGGGCTCTGTGCCCATCTACATGCATTCGTGGGAAATAATAAAAAGTGAAGAGTCATGATAATTAAAATAAATAATCGAGAGATGACAAAGAGGTTCCATGATCATAGCTCCTCCTTCACCATCCTGTCTCCCGCCTTGATTACCCGTGGAAAACCACGAGAATAAGGGTGAGTAACGAATTACCAGAAGAATCCCCAACCCGGGGTACAATACGATATACATGATCATCTAGAAGAATGTATGCAAGCTATGAGAACAAACACAGAGCGGAGCACATAGCTAAGTCCACACTTGGACCTCGGATGCCATCTCGTGGTCTTAGTCCGGAAAATACCACAACACACAAAACGCACTATACGGGAACAAGTCCCGGCCTCGGCTTCATCGCCGGCGATCACGAAAGGTGCATCGCTCAAGATCCCGAGGAGCTCTCGATCGGCGCCGTAATGAGCGTAAGCGCGCACCGCATGCCACCGCAAACTCGGGGTGCAGTCTAGTGGCAAGCCGCCGAGTTCGATCCACCATGCCTAACTAAATCTCCGGATCGGTGTCACCGACATAGGGGTGTGAGACACGGACACGTGAACTATGTCACTGTACCACCGCTTTGAGGCTAAGGAACCGGTCGTGGTAGGCTTACACCGAAGCGGTCCTTGCCCTAACAGTGGCAATCAAGGGCTACGGCCGAACACGCCGAGGACGCGTGTCGATCGCCGGGGACGAGGCAATGCCAAGTCATCATCCCGACCGTTGGGGCATTTAACGACCGCCACCCTCACCCAAGATTGCGGGGCCTACCGGTTGGGATAGCTAATCCCTCACGGGGTCCAAGGGCGGAGAACTGCTCTCGAACGTCCTTGCCATAGATGCAAGATACTTTATGCATCGGGCGGATGATTCTATCTACCTCAATTCTAACCCTTAACAATAATAACGATTCAATCAATGCGATCCAATACGTGCTCATCGGATACAAAGAACCTAGCATGATACTACGAAGCAAGAACAGATATCGAACATGCTAGAATAGAACAACCTAGCATGGGCTAACATGAGAAACAATACAAGAGTTCATGCCATCAGAATTGTAAGCGAGCACCTAGGCTAAACATGCTAGTAAACATACACAGCATACAAAACAACAATCACAAATATCATAGAGGTCCACACAACCCCGGTAAGAAATCCTTACCTTGGTCGGAAGACTTTTACACACAAATCCTAAGTCTGCGGAACAATCCCGAGCTAGCGGCGGGAACCTAGCAAACCAACAATAATCATGATCTAAAATATCTAAACAACAATAGAACAGCAAGCTCGGCTCGGAGAACTCACGCGGCGCGACGACACGAGCTTGGGGTCGCGCGCAAGCCGGCTCGGCAAGGTGGCGGCCGCCGCTGCGCACGGCAGCGAGGACACACGGCCTGCACGGCAGACGACACGCTACTGGCCGCTGCTTGCCGCACGGCACGGCAAGCAGGGACACGACGCGCGCTGGCGAAGCGTCTCGACGGCGGCGCGCGGCGCGGGCGTCGCGGGCGATAGCGCGCGCAGGCGAGCAACTCGGCAGGGGACGCGCGCGGCGAATGCGTTCGAGCGAAGGCGCGCGCGGCGAAGCGGCTCGGCAAGCGGACACGGCGAGGGCGTCGGCGAGCGATCGGGCGATCTCGCTGGCCGGGCGAACGGCGAGGCTGGGCTGCGGAGCAGTGCGGCGCGTGCGCGGTGGCTGGCTCGACCGATCCGGGCGTGGCGACGGTGGCGCTCGGCCGATCCGGGCGCGGCGATGTGGTGGCTCGACCGATCCGGGCGTGCGGTGGTGGTGGGGATGATGGTTGCTCCTCTACCGGGCCGCACAACACACACACACACACAACCCCTTTTTCTTACATTCGCCAACAAACACCCAAATGAGAAGATGAAGAAGACGAAGACTTACCCGGAATGATGATGATCGAACCCAAGGAGATGCAAGGATGAAGAACTCGGCAAGGCTATGGAGATGGAGAGCTTGGGCGGCCAAGAGGTGTTTTGGAGAATAAGATGGAATAACCTAATTCTATTTCATTTAACCAAATGCACCAAAACTCCAAAATCCAAGGTTAACTAAGATGTGATGCAGAAGAGCAACAAGAGCACCTAATGGCTCAATTGGCACACCTCTCTACAAGCTTCCCAGGAGACCGGGTTCAAACCCCACTGCAAAGACAATTTCCTTTATTTTTACTTTTGCAACAAACCTTGCTCAAACCAAACCACAAACCCCTCAAAAACCTACAAAAACCATCCAATAATTTTAGTAGATTTGGAAAAGACACAAACGACCATGACGGCCCGACCAAATTACCAAATTACCCCTAGGGCATACGGAAGACCGGGAAGAAAAACACTGGTCGTTACAATATTCCTCCTTTTTATGACTTTCGTCCTCGAAAGTCCTTAAGACGTAAACATGTACTCGAGGGTAATGCAACCTCATCTCGTCTTCCCGCTCCCAAGTGGCTTCCTCGGAACCCCGATTCTTCCATCGAACCTTTACCAAACGAATCTCGCGATTACGCAGCGTCTTGGTCTCAAAGGCAAGGATCCTCACCGGCTTTTCCTCGAAGTTCAAATCCTCATTCGGTGCAAAGGCTCAAAGTCCACAATGTGCGTGACGGGTCCGGCACATACCGCCTCAACATCGATACATGAAAAACACTATGCACCGCGATAGTGACGGAGGTAGGGCTAACAGGTAAGCAACTCTGCCAATCCTCTCTAGGATCTCGAATGGACCAACAAAACGGGGACTCAACTTCCCACGCTTACCAAACCTCAAAACACCTCGCATCGGAGCAACCTTAAGGAACACATGCCGACCAACCTCAAACTCCAAATCTCGACGCCGAACATCGGCGTAACTCTTCGCTCGCTCTCGAGTTTGTCAACATACGAGCTCTAATCTTTCGCAGACCGCACCATTGGTCAAGCCGCAGAATCTTCGGGACCCAACACTGTCTATCACCAACCTCTTCCTGAACACGTGGGACCCGATAACGCTTACCATACAATGCCTCGAATGGAGCCATCTCAGATAAATCGATTGGTAACTATTGTTATAGGCAAACTCCATCAAGAACGAGATCATGGTCCCAATCGCTCGGGAAATCCAACACACAAGCCCTCAACATATCCTCGAGAATCGATTCACTCTCTCGGTCGACCATCCGTCCGAGGGTGAAAAGTCTGTCTGAAATCGCACTCTGTGCCCAAACCCTTACGGAGCGCTCTCGAAACGAGAAGTGAACCGCGAGTCACGATCGACACAATCCTCACCGGCACACCATGATAACGGATGATCTCGCTCCAAAAAACGCAGTGCGCCATCGTTCCACGGTATAAGTGTCCCTACCGGAATGAAGTGTGCGCTCTTGGTCAAACGGTCGACTATCACCCAAATCGAGAGAACTTCCTGAGTCCTTGGCAAACCAGATATAAAGTCCATGGAGATCTCTTCCCATTTCCACTGGGTACACTCGGTGGTCGCAACAAAACTCGTGGCCTCTGCACAGGTGCCTTCACTTGGCGACAAGTGAGACACCGGTGACAAACTCGCCACATCTCTCTTCATCCCCATCCACCGTAAAGTCCGCTAAGGTCTCGATACATCTTGGTACCCCGGTGCCAAGCAAAAGGGGAACAGTGGGCCTCGAGAGCAACTCTCGCGCAAACCGCAATGTCCGGAACACACAACCGGCCTCTATAAGTCAACCTTTATCTCCGTGAATATACAAAGTCAAAGTCACCACAAGACTAACTCTGTCAACCAATCTCTTAAGTGCGGGTCACCCAACTGGCCGTCTATAATCCATTTGCCGAATCGACGGGTGAGCAGTCAATCGAGCTACCTCAGCGGTAACCTCTCCCAACAACACTTGCAACCTCGGCCCGCTCGAACTCTCTCGCAAACTGGCTGAACTCAACAACAACGCCGCAGAGTGCGACGTCTTTTCGCTCAAAGCATCGGCCACTACATTGGCTTTACCGGATGGTACAAAATCTCGCATGATCATAATCCTTTACCAACTCTAACCATCTCCTCTGCCTCATATTCAACTCCTTCGAGTAAGCAGATACTTGAGGCTCGGTGATCGGTAAACATCCGAATCCGCTCACCATACAGGTAATGCCTCCAAATCTTGATTGCAAACACCACTCGCCGCCAACTCCATATCATGAGTCGGGTAGTTCGCTCATACGGGCCGGTGACGGAAGCATAGGCAATGACCTTCCCGTCTTGCATCAACACACAACCTAATCCAAACTTGGAAGCATCATCAGAGACCACGAAACCACTGTCCCCTCCGGATCGCCAACATCAGTCTTTGAAGTCAAACTACGCTTGAGCCCGGCAAAGCTCTCATCACACTGCTTTGTCCCAAACAAACTCGACACCCTTCCTCGTCGGACGAGTGAGGGGCGAGGCTAAAGCGTAAAAGTCCTTGATGAACCGACGGTAGTAACTCGCCAAACCCAGAAAAGTCGCGAATCTCGCAGAATCGAAGTCGGCTTGGCCCATGAACTCACGGCCTCAATCTTCGCGGGGTCCACGGCTATACCATCTCTCGAAACCACGTGGCCTAGGAAGGCCACCGCTCCAACCAGAAATCACATTTGGAAAACTTCGCATAAAGTGGTTTTCCTCAAAGCCGCCAATACTCGTCTCAAATGCTCTGCATGGTCTTCTTTAGACCTCGAATAAATCGAGAATATCGTCAATGAACACGATGACGGTTGTCCAAAAATGATTTGAACACCCTATCCATCATGTCCATGAACGCGGTGGGGCATTGGTCAATCCAAAGCGACATAACCACAAACTCATAGTGACCATATCCGGACACGAAAGCCGTCTTAGGAATGTCGGCATCCCCGATCCGCAATCGATGGTAACCGGATCTCAGATCTATCTTGGAGAACACGAAGCTCCTGAAGCCGATCGAACAAATCATCGTCACGGGGCAGCGGATACTTATTCTTCATTGTCACCTTATTAAGCTCGCGGTAATCAATACATAAGCGCATAGAACCATCCTTCTTTTTCACAAACAGAATCGTGCTCCCACGGGGACACACTTGGACGGATGAACCCTCGGTCTAACATCTCCCCTGAACCGAATCTTGAGTTCCTTTAACTCACTGGCGCCATGCGTCACGGAGCCTTCGAGATAGGGAGGGTCCACGGCTCGAGCTCAATAATGAAGTCAACCTCTCTCTTTGGGGCAACCCCGGTAACTCCTCAGAAACACGTCCGCAAACTCTGCGCACTGGCCGGCACTGATCAACAGACAATGAGAGGCGCTCTTCCGCACAACTTGGCTAGATAGCCCCAAGCTCCATGAGCTAGCAAACGACGAGCTTTCACGGTGACACCATCGGCGGGCAAACTCCACCTGGACTCCACGAAACTTAAAGCTAGGCCGACTGGCGGTCCAACACTACTTCTTTCCGGTGGCGGTCAATCAACGCGTGGTTAGCGACTAACCACTCCATACCAAGAATCACATCAAAACCGCTCATAGGCGTAACTATGAGCGTAGCCACAAGCAACTCTCCCGGATATCTCGATCCGGCCATCCTTAATCTTATCTCTAGCCAACATACTAACTCCCGAAGGAGTTGCAACAGATAACTCAAAACCTAGAGGCTCTAGTCTTAACTTTGCATGCTTTCAAAAACAACACAGATACAAATGAATGCGTGGAACGAGAATCAAACAAGACAAATGCGCGGTGATCTAAAACAAGAAGCGTGCACGCCACAGCCGCATCCGTGACGCTCGGCCTCTGACGGGTCGTAGCAAACACTCGACCCCGCTGCTTTGCTGGCCGAGCCGCCATAGTTGGTGATCACAAAAACGGGCCATGTGCCCCTCTCTACCACAACGAAAGCACAATCTAGGTCCAGCCGACAAGCTCCGCGTGGACTTTCCCACAAGTAGCACAAGCGGAAATCGCTCGGGTCCTCCCTGCTGTCGGAGTGAAACGGATCGAGCTCTCACGATCTCTGTTCGAAGCGCCTTGGCGGCGCTGGCCGCCTCCCGAAAGTCAAACTTCCTCTTCTTCCCCACATTTGCTGGGACAGGGGCCTGAACAGAGCGGCAACAACCCGCTCAGCGGGGATACTTCCCATTATAGATCGTGGCTAATCGAACAGCCCTAGCATAAGTGTCGTGGGCACGAGCCACGACATCTGGGAAACACCGCCTCAATCCGGATATGAACTTCCGAATCTTCACTCCGGGGTGGCAATCAAGCGAGGAGCAAAATATCCATACTCCGAGAACTTGCGCTCATATTCCTCGATGGAATCAACCACCGCTTGTGGTTCGGAAGAGCTCCACCATCTTCTCCCGAGCCTCATCATTTGATGAACTTTACCTTGAACTCGGCCTTGAAGAACTCCCAAGTAGCGGGTGGAGACCCGGTGGTCTCTCGCTCAAGGTGGACTCCCACCACCATCTCATTGTGCCTCCTAGCACATGAGCCGCACATCTCGGCCTCTCGAATATCGGGGCACACCATGATCGTGAAGGTGTACTCCAAATGGGCAATCCACTGGCCGCGCTAACGCATCACCGGTGGCATCAAACTTCTCGAGCTTCCACTTCACAAAATCCTTCACCACCTACCCAATTCCTCGGCACCCTCGCATATATCCGCCTCTGGGGCTACTTGCTCTCGTGGAGTGGAGGTGCTCTTGAGCTCTCTTTGAACCAATCGAGTCATTTGCTCGATCTGGGCTCGGGACTCTTCCCCGCCGCTACGCCAACAAGGCACAGGTCTCGCGCCTCCGGTCACTCAACATGCGACCATAAAAGCCCTCATAGACTCAAAGCAAACTCTGCTCCGGGAGCGATCTCCGCGGCCTTCGATCGCCCTAACGCCCGCTCTAGGCGTAACAGGAGGAGAGCTGGCTGGTGGAATGCCATCGGTGTCGGCTTGGGACGATGTCCTGCGATGTCGATCCGATCCACGATACCTCGACACGCTCTCGAACCTCCTCTCCCGATGCGGGTGGTAGCATCTTTGGCGATCTACATCCAAACCAACAACGAATCAAAACTCACTGTCACCATTCCACAACACCAAACAAGGCATACACTAGATGATAGGTATTGTAAATTCTTAACCCTTTTCCTTTCTAAAACAATAAATCTAGGCGTGCACTGATGACCGCTTCTGAGTCTTGATGATCATGGAAAACGACCTACAACAAAAGGTCAGTCCTACAGAATCTATGACTCGAGCTTTGATACCAAGCTCAGAAGACCCAGGCCAAAAAGGGGCTCTAAATGGGCCTTTACCCCAATGCATGTAGTGAAAATAAAAGACATTAAGAAAAATACCTTTCGGATTCCAAGTAAAAAGCAGAAACATTCAACAACCAAAACATACATTTCTAAAAGCACACTGATCAGAGATTTATTTAAACCATTAAAACAATCCACAAGTACCAATATCTTTGGAATCCATAAAACGTAAGAAAACATCCCGGGGCTCTGTGCCCATCTACATGCATTCAGGGAAATAATAAAAAGTGAAGAGTCATGATAATTAAAATAAATAATCGAGAGATGACAAAGAGTTCCATGATCATAGCTCCTCCTTCACCATCCTGTCTCCCGCCTTGATTACCGTGGAAAACCACGAGAATAAGGGTGAGTAACGAATTACCCAGAAGAATCCCCAACAGGGGTACAATACGATATACATGATCATCTAGAAGAATGTATGCAAGCTATGAGAACAAACACAGAGCGGAGCACATAGCTAAGTCCACACTTGGACCTCGGATGCCATCTCGTGGTCTTAGTCCGGAAAATACCACAACACACAAAACGCACTATACGGGAACAAGTCCCGCCCACCGGCTCATCTCGTCGTCACGAAAGGTGCACTGGCTCAAGATCCCGAGGAGCTCTCGGCGGCGTGTAATGAGCGTAAGCGCGCACCGCATGCTACCGCAAACTCGGGGGTGCGAGTCTAGTGGCAAGTCGCCCGAGTTCGATCACCATGCCTAACTAAATCTCCGGATCGGTGTCACCGACATAGGGGTGTGAGACACGGACACGTGAACTATGTCACTGTACCACCGCTTTGAGGCTAAGGAACCGGTCGTGGTAGGCTTACACCAGAAGCGGTCCTTGCCCTAACAGTGGCAATCAAGGGCTACGGCCGAACACGCCGAGGCGTGTCGATCGCCGGGGCGAGGCAATGCCAAGTCATCATCCCGACCGTTGGGGCATTTAACGATGCGCCACCCTCACCCAAGATTGCGGGGCCTACCGGTTGGGATAGCTAATCCCTCACGGGGTCCAAGGGCGAGAAGCGTCTCGAACGTCCTTGCCATAGATGCAAGATACTTTATGCATCGGGCGGATGATTCTATCTACCTCAATTCTAACCCTTAACAATAATAACGATTCAATCAATGCATCCAATACGTGCTCATCGGATACAAAGAACCTAGCATGATACTACGAAGCAAGAACAGATATCGAACATGCTAGAATAGAACAACCTAGCATGGGCTAACATGAGAAACAATACAAGAGTTCATGCGATCGGGAATTGCAACAGAGCACCTAGGCTAAACATGCTAGTAAACATACACAGGCATACAAAACAACAATCACAAAATATACCGCAGGTCCACACAACCCCGGTAAGAAATCCTTACCTTGGTGGAAGACTTTTACACACAAATCCTAAGTCATGAACAATCCCGAGCTAGCGGCGGGAACCTAGCAAACCAACAATAATCGGTATCTAAAATATCTAAACAACAATAGAACAGCAAGCTCGGCTCGGGGAACTCACGCGCGCGCGACGACACGAGCTTGGGGGCAGCCGCAAGCCGGCTCGGGCAAGGTCGGGCGCTGGCCGCTATTGCACGGCGAGGACACGCTTGGCCGCTTATTGTATTGCGCACGGCACGGACACGCTGTTTGGCCGCTGCTGGCTATTGCACGCGGCAGCGAGGACACGCGCGCGCGGCGAGCGCTCGACCTTGCGCGCGCGGCGGCGGCGTCGGGCGGCGCGCGCGGCGAGCAACTCAGCAGGGACGCGCGGCGCGAATGAATCGAGCCCGGCGCGCGGCGAGCGCTTCTCGGCAAGCGGACACGGCGAGGGCGTGGCGAGCGATCGGGCGATCTCTGGCTGGGCGAACAGCGAGGCCGCCGCGAATGCAGTTCGGGCGTGCGGCGGGGGCTGGCTCGACCGATCCGGGCGTGCGGCGACAGGCCGCGCTCGGCCGATCTGGCGCGTGCGGCAGTGGTGGCTCGACCGATCTGGGCGTCTGAGTGGGTCGGGATGATGGTTTGCTCCTACCATTTGTTGCACAACACACACACACACACACAACCCCTTTTTCTTACATTCGGCCAACAAACACCCAAATGAGAAGATGAAGAAGACGAAGACTTACCGGAATGATGATGATCGAACCCAAGGAGATGCAAGGATGAAGAACTCGGCAAGGCTATGGAGATGGAGAGCTTGGGCGGCCAAGAGGTGTTTTGGAGAATAAGATGGAATAACCTAATTCTATTTCATTTAACCAAATGCACCAAAACTCCAAAATCCAAGGTTAACTAAGATGTGATGCGAGAAAGAGCAACAAGAGCACCTAATGGCTCAATTGGCACACCTCTCTACAAGCTTCCCGGGAGACCCGGGTTCAAACCTACTGCAAAGACAATTTCCTTTATTTTTACTTTTGCAACAAACCTTGCTCAAACCAAACCACAAACCCCTCCAAAACCTACAAAAACCATCCAATAATTTTAGTAGTGGAAAAGACACAAACGACCATGACGGCCCGACCAAATTACCAAATTACCCCTAGGGCATACCCGGAAGACCGGGAAGAAAACACTGGTCGTTACACCAAGGGCGTTCCAAAAGCGGGATCGACTTAGGGCCCCGATCCGTTTCGGCCTCGCCCGCACAGGCGGTCCCGAGCGAGTTCTGCTTGTGCTTCTTGCTTGGGAGGACCCACACTGGAGCTTTGCGAGCGGGGCCCGAGTGTGTTTTCGTTGTGGTAAAGAGGGACATATGATCCGTTTCTGTCCTCAGCCAGCGCAGCAGCAAGGTCGGGTGTTTGCTACGACCGTCAGAGGCCGAGCGCATCGATGATGCTGCGTGTGGCGTGTACGCTTCTTGTTTTAGATCAACGCGCATTTGTCTTGTTTGATTCTGGTTCTACGCATTCATTTGTATCTGTGTTGTTTGCGAGCATGCTAAGTTGAGACTAGAGCCTCTAGGTTTTGAGTTATCTGTTGCAACTCCTTCGGGAGTTAGTATGTTGGCTAGAGATAAGATTAGGGATGGCGGATCGAGATATCCGGAGAGTTGCTTGTGGCTACGCTCATAGTTACGCCTATGGGCGGTTTTGATGTGATTCTTGGTATGGAGTGGTTAGTCGCTAACCACGCGTTGATTGACCGCCACCGAAAGAAGTAGTGTTCAGCGCTGTGTCGCGTGACTTTTAAGTTTCATGGAGTCGGGGTGGAGTTTGCCGCCGATGGTGTCATTTGTGAAAGCTCGTCGTTTGCTAGCTCATGGAGCTTGGGGCTATTTAGCCAAGTTGTTCGTGGAGAGCCGTCCCCTGGCTGTCTGTCGATCGGTGCCTTGCGTGCAGGCAGAGTTCGCGGATGTGTTTCTCGAGGAGTTGCGGGGTTGCCCCAAAGAGAGAGGTTGACTTCATTATTGAGCTCGAGCCAGGACCCTCCCTATCTCGAAGGCTCCATATCGCATGGCGCCCAGTGAGTTAAAGGCGAAGATTGAGTTGCGGGAGATGTTAGACCGAGGGTTCATCCGTCCGAGTGTGTCCCCGTGGGGAGCACCGATTCTGTTTGTGAAAAAGAAGGATGGTTCTATGCGCTTATGTATTGATTATCGCGAGCTTAATAAGGTGACGGTGAAGAATAAGTACTGTTGCCCCGTATTGATGACTTGTTTGATCGGCAGGAGCTTCCGTGTTCTCCAAGATAGATCGAGATCCGGTTACCATCGGGCCATGGATCGGGGATGCCGACATTCCTAAGGCGACTTTCGAGTCCGGATATGGTCACTATGAGTTTGTGGTTATGTCGTTTGGATTGACCAATGCCCCACCGCGTTCATGGACATGATGGATAGGGTGTTCAAGTCATTTTGGACGGCTTCGTCATTGTGTTCATTGACGATATTCGATTTATTCGAGGTCTAAAGAAGACCATGCGAGCATCCGAGGCGAGTATTGGCGGCTTTGAGGAAAACGACTTTATGCGAAGTTTTCCAAATGTGATTTCTGGTTGGAGCGGTGGCCTTCCTAGGCCACGTGGTTTCGAGAGATGGTATAGCCGTGGACCCCGCGAAGATTGAGGCCGTGAGTTCATGGGCCAAGCCGACTTCGATGCCGAGATTCGCGACTTTCGGGTTTGGCGAGTTACTACCGTCGGTTCGTCAAGGACTTTTCCGCTTTAGCCTCGCCTCTCACTCGTCGACGAGGAAGGGTGTCGAGTTTGTTTGGGGCAAAACAGTGTGATGAGAGCTTTGCGAGCCTCAAGCGTAGTTTGACAAAGCACCACTGTTGGCGATCCCGAGGGGACAGTGGTTTCGTGGTCTCTGATGATGCTTCCAAGTTTGGATTAGGTTGTGTGTTGATGCAAAGACGGGAAGGTCATTGCCTACGCTTCCCGTCGATTGAAGCCGTATGAGCAGAACTACCCGACTCATGATATGGAGTTGGCAAAGCGAGTGGTGTTTGCAATCAAGATTTGGAGGCATTACCGTATGGTGAGCGGATTCGAGATGTTTACCGATCACCGAGCCTCAAGTATCTGTTTACTCGGAAGGAGTTGAATATGAGGCGAGGAGATGGTTAGAGTTGGTAAAGGATTATGATTTGCGAGATTTTGTACCATCCGGTAAAGCCAACGTAGTGGCCGATGCTTTGAGTAGGAAGACGTCGCACTCCGCGTGGCGTTGTTGAGTTTCAGCCAGTTTGCGGAGAGAGTTCGAGCGGGCCGAGGTTGCGATGTTGTTGGGTGAGGTTACCGCCGAGTGGTAGCTCGATTGGACTGCTCACCGTCGATTAGGCAAATGGGATTATAGAAGCAGCCAGTTGGGTGACCCGCACTAAGAGATTGGTTGTGAGTTAGTCTTGACGGTGACTTTGACTTTGTATATTCACCGGTCGGTGGGTTGACTTATAGAGGCGGTTGTGCGTTCCGGATATTACGAGTTTGCGAGCGAGTTGCTCTCGGAGGCCCCCATTCCCCTTTTGCTTGGCACCACGGGGGTACCAAGATGTATCGAGACCTTAAGCGGACCTTACGGTGGATGGGTATGAAGAGAGATGTGGCGAGTTTGTCACCGGTGTCTCACTTGTCGCCAAGTGAAGGCACCCAGCAGAGGCCAGTGGTTTGTTGCGCCCATCGAGTGTGCCCCCAGTGGAAATGGGAAGAGATCTCCATGGACTTTATCTCTGGTTTGCCAAGGACTCGAGCAAGTTCTCTCGATTTGGGTGATAGTCGACCGTTTGACCAAGAGCGCACACTTCATTCCGGTAGAGACACTTATACCGTGGAACAAAGGCGCATTTGCTTTTGGAGCGAGATCATCCGTTATCATGGAGTGCCGGTGAGGATTGTGTCCGATCGTGACTCGCGGTTCACTTCTCGTTTTCGAGAGCGCTCGAGAAGGGGTTTGGGCACGAGTGCGTTTCAAAGATGACTTTTCACCTCGGGACGGATGGTCGACCGAGAGAGTGAACCAGATTCTCGAGGATATGTTGAGGGCTTGTGTGTTGGATTTCCCGAGTGATTGGGACCGATATCAGTACTTGATGGAGTTTGCCTATAACAACGATTACCGATCGGCGATTGAGATGGCTCCATTCGAGGCATTGTATGGTAAGCGTTATCGGTCCCCGTGTTCGGGAAGAGGTTGGTGATAGACGAGTTTTGGGTCCCGAGTTACCGCAGATTGACCAATGGTGCGGTCACGGAAGATTAGAGCTCGTATGTTGACAAATTTCGGAGCAGCAGAAGAGTTACGCCGATGTTCGGCGTCGAGATTTGGAGTTTGAGGTTGGTCGCATGTGTTCCTTAAGGTTGCTCCGATGCGAGGTGTTCGAGGTTTGGTAAGCGTGGGAAGTTGAGTCCCCGTTTTGTTGGTCCATTTGAGATCCTAAAGAGGATTGGCGAGTTGCTTACCGGTTAGCCCTACCTCCGTCACTATCGGTGCATAGTGTTTTTCATGTATCGATGTTGAGGCGGTATGTGCCGGACCCGTCGCACATTGTGGACTTTGAGCCTTTGCATTTGAATGAGGATTTGAACTTCGAGGAGAAGCCGGTGAGGATCCTTGCCTTTGAGACCAAGACGTTGCGTAATCGCGAGATTCGTTGATAAAGGTTGAGTGGAAGAATCGGGGTTCGAGGAAGCCACTTGGGAGCGGGAAGACGAGATGAGATTGCATTACCCCGTGTTTTTTTGTCTTAAGGACTTTCGAGGACGAAAGTCAAAAAGGAGGGAATATTGTAACGACCAGTTTTTCTTCCCGGTCTTCGGTATGCCCTAGGGGTAATTTGGTAATTTGGTCGGGCCGTCATGGTCGTTTGTGTCTTTTCCAGCTACTAAAATTATTGGATGGTTTTATGTAGGTTTTGGAGGGGTTTGAGGTTTGGTTTGAGCAAGGTTTGATGCAAAAGTAAAAATAAAGGAATTTGTCTTTGCAGCCTGGGGTTTGAACCAGGGTCTCTGGGAAGCTTGTAGAGATGTGTGCCAATTGAGCCATTAGGTGCTCTTGTTGTTCTTTTCTGCATCACATCTTAGTTAACCTTGGATTTTGGAGTTTTGGTGCATTTGGTTAAATGAAATAGAATTAGGTTTATTCCATCTTCTTCTCCAAATCTCCTCTTGGCGCGCAAGCTCTCCCTCTCCATTGCCTTGCCGAGTTCTTCATCCTTGCAGCTCCTTTGGATCGATCATCATCATTCCGGGTAGGTATCGATCTTCCTCTTCTTCTTCTCATCCGTTGGGTGTCTTTGTTTGGCCAAGTGTGTTTGTGTTGATTGCGCGCCAGTGAGAGAGAAGCCCGGCCAGCAAAGAATCGTCGTCGGCGTCCGGCCGGCACCAAGACGCCCAGATCGTCGCCGGCAGCCGCCGCGACGCGAGATCCAACTAGCGACTTTGCCGCGTTCGTCCCGGCCAGCTAGCCTTGTCGTTGGCGGCCGGTCCCACGCCGAATCGCCGGCGAGCAGCCGCCGCGACGCGAGATCTCGCGCAGCAGCCAGATCGTCGTTGCGTCGCTCCTCGCCGTCGCTCGCCAGACGCCGAGAGAGCCCTCGCCAGCGCCGCCGCGCGTCAGCCGCGTCCGCGTCGCCCATCGCACGCCCTGCGCCGTGTCGCTTGCCGAACCGCTCGCCGCCAAGACGCTAAGACGTTCGCCGCGTCGCGCGCCTCCTGCCGGCGGCTTCGCCGTGTCCGCATCGCACGCCGGCGCCCGCGCTTGCCCGTTGCGTGCCGCTTCGCCGCCGAGTCCCGTCTGTCCGTGTGCACAGCCGCTCCCAGCGCCCATCCGCCGCATGAGCAGATGCGCCAACGCCGTGCATGCATGCGCAGCAGCGCCAGCTCGGCCGTGCCTGCTGCTGCCGCCAGCAGCGCCTTTGCTTCGTGTCATGTGCCGTGTGAGTGCTCTGAGCCGAGCTCTTTGTTTTATTATATTTTTAGGGATATGGTTATGATTGTTACTATGTTTGTAGGTTCTCGATAGCTAACTCGGAAGTGTTCATGCCTAGGAATTTGTGTGTAGAAGTCTTAGACCAAGGTAAGGATTTCTTACCAGGGGTTGTGTGGACCTGCGGTATATTTGTGATTGTTGTTTTGTATGCCCTGTGTATGATTACTAGCATGTTTAGCCCTAGGTGCTCTGTCAATTCTGGTGGCATGAACTCTTGTATTGTTTCTCATGTTAGCCCATGCTAGGTTGTTCTATTCTAGCATGTTCGATATCTGTTCTTGCTTCGTAGTATCATGCTAGGTTCCTTGTATCTGTTGAGCACGTATTGGACTGCATTGATTGAATTGTTATTATTGTTAAGGTTTAGAATTCGGGTAGATAGCATCATCCGGCCGATGCATAAAGTATCTTGCATCTATGGCAAGGACGTTCGAGACGATTCTCCGATCCTTGGACCCCGTGAGGGATTAGCTATCCCAACCGGTAGGGCCCCGCAATCTTGGGTGAGGTGGTAGTCTAAGCGATGCCCCAACGGTCGGGATGATGACTTGGCAATGCTTAGTCCCGGCGGTACGACGTCCTCGGCGTGTTCGGCAAGAGCCCTTGATTGCCACTGTTAAGGTAAGGACGGCTTCACGGTGTAAGCCTACTATGACCCGTTCCTTAGCCTCAGTGCGGTGGTACAGGTGACATAGTTCACGTGTCCAGTCTCACACCCCTATGTCGGTGACACCGATCCGAGATTTAGTTAGGCGTGGTATCCGGATATGGGCGGCTTGCCACTAGACCCGGCACCCCATAGTGCTGTAGAAGCACGCGGTGCATCCTTACGCTCATTCTGGCGCCGACCGGAGAGCTCCTCGGGATCTTGAGCTAGTGCACCTTTCGTATCGACGATGAGTCAGTCGGTGAGGCCGGGACTTGTTCCCGTATAGCGCGTATAGTGTGTTGTGGTATTTTCCGGACTAAGACCCTGAGTTGGCATCCGAGGTCCAAGTGTGGACTTAAGCTATGTGCTCCGCTCTGTGTTTGTACTCATAGCTTGCATTCATTCTTCTAGATGATCATGTATATCCTATTGTACCCGGTTGGGGATTCTTCTTTACTGGGTAATTCGTTACTCACCCTTATTCCGTGGTTTTCCACGTGTAATCAAGGCGGGAGACAGGATGGTGAAGGAGGAGCTGTGATCATGGAATCTCTTTGTCATCTCGACTATTTTATTTTATCATGACTCTTGACTTTTGTTATTTCCCGAATGCATGTAGACGGGCACAAAGCCCTAGGATGTTTTCTTACGTTTTATGGATTCCAAGCATATTTGTACTTGTGGATTGTTTTAATGGTTTAAATAAATCTCGATCGAGTATGCTTTTAGAAATGTATGTTTTGGTTGTTGAATGTTTCTTTTTACTTGGAATCCGAAATGTGTTTTTCATAATGTCTTCTATTTTCAATACATGCATTGGGGTAAAGGCCATTTAGAACCCCTTTTGGGTGGGTCTTTCTGATTGGTATCGAGCTCGAGTCATAGATTCTGTGAGACCGACCTTTGTTGTAGGTCATCCTTCCATGATCACCAAAGACTCAAGCAGTCATCAGTACGCCTAGATTTATTGTTTTAGAAAGGAAAAGGGTTAAGAATTTACAATACCTATCATCTAGTGTATGCCTTGTTTGGTGTTGTGGAATGGTGACAGTGAGTGTTTTGATTCGTTGTTGGTTTGGATGTAGATCGCCAAACATGCGACCACCCGTCATCGGGAGAGGAGGTTCGAGAGAGCGGTCGAGGTATCGTGGATCGGATCGAGCATCGCAGGACATCGTCCCAAGCCGACATCGATGGCATTCCACCAGCAGCTCCTCCTGTTACGCCTAGAGCGGGCGTTGAGGCGATCGAGCGCCGTGAGATCGCTCCCTGGAGCGAGTTTCTTTGAGTCTATGAGAGCTTTTATGGTCAGCATGTTGAGTGACCGGAGGCGAGACCAGGCCTTGTTAGCGCGGCGGGAAGAGTCCGAGCCCAGATCGAGCGGTGACTCGATTGGTTAGCAGAGCTCAAGTAGCACCTCCGGCTCCTCAGAGCAAGTAGCCCCAGAGGCGGATATGGCGAGGGTGCCGAGGAATTGGGTAGGTGGTGAAGGATTTTGTGAAGTGGAAGCCGGGAGAAGTTTGATGCCACCGGTGATGCGTTAGCGGCGGCCGGTGGATTGCCCATCCTGAGTACACCTTCCCGATCATGGTGTGCCCCGATATTCAGAGGCCGAGGTGTGCGGCTCATGTGCTAGGAGGCACGGCGAGATGGTGGTGGGAGTCCACCTTGAGCGAGAGACCGGTGGGTCTCCACCCGCTACTTGGGAGTTCTTCAAGGTGAGTTCAAGGTAAAGTTCATCGGTGATGAGGCTCAAGAGAAGATGGTGGAGCTCTTCCGGAACTGAAGCGGGGTTACGATTCCATTGAGGATTATGGCGCAAGTTCTCGAGTATGGATATTTTGCTCCTCGGTTGATTGCCACCCGGAGTGAAGATTCGGAAGTTCATATCTGGATTGAGGCGGTGTTTCCGAGATGTCGGGGCTCAGGCCCACGACACTTATGCTAGGGTACATCCGATTGGCCACGATCTATAATGGGAAGTATCCTGCTTTGGCGGGTGGTTGCCGCTCTGTTCGGCGTCTGTTCCGGTGCGCAGTGGGGCAAAAGAGAAAGTTTGAGTTTAGGGGTGGCGGCGGCGTCGCCAAGGGCGATTCAAAGCGGGATCGGCTTAGGCCCCGATCCGTTTTCGGCCTCGCGGCAGGGCGGTCCCGAGCGAGTTCTCGCTTGTGCTTCTTGCGGGAGGACCCTGCTGGAGCTTGCGAGACGGGCCCCGAGTGTGTTTTCGTTGTGGTAAAGAGGACATATGATCCGTTTACATCCTCGGCCAGTAGCAGCTGACAAGGTCGGGTGTTTGCTACGACCCGTCAGAGGCCGAGCGTCATCGATGCCGCTGTGTGGCAGTGCACGCTTCTTATTTTAGATCAACTGCGCATTTGTCTTGTTTGATTTCGGTTCTACGCATTCATTTGTATCTGTGTTGTTTCCGAGCATGCTAAGTTGAGACTAGAGCCTCTAGGTTTTGAGTTATCTGTTGCAACTCCTTCGGGAGTTAGTATGTTGGCTAGAGATAAGATTAGGGATGGCCGGATCGAGATATCAGGAGAGTTGCTTGTGGCTACGCTCATAGTTACGCCTATGGGCGGTTTTGATGTGATTCTTGGTATGGAGTGGTTAGTTGCTAACCACGCGTTGATTGACCGCCACCGGAAAGAAGTAGTGTTTCAGCCGCCGAGTCGGCCCAGCTTTAAGTTTCATGGAGTCCAGTGGTGGAGTTTGCCCGCCGATGGTGTCGGTGTGAAAGCTCGTCGTTTGCTAGCTCATGGAGCTTGGGGCTATTTAGCCAAGTTGTTGTGGAGAGCCGAGTCCCCGCTGCATGCATCGATCAAGTGCGGTCGTGCAGGAGTTCGCGGATGTGTTTCTGAGGAGTTACGGGGGGTTGCCCCCAAAGAGAGAGGTTGACTTCATTATTGAGCTCGAGGCAGTGGACCCTCCCTATCTCGAAGGCTCCATATCGCATGGCGCCAGTGAGTTAAAGGCGAAGATTCGATTGCAGGAGATGTTAGACCGAGGGTTCATCCGTCCGAGTGTGTCCCCGTGGGGAGCACCGATTCTGTTTGTGAAAAGAAGGATGGTTCTATGCGCTTATGTATTGATTATCGCGAGCTTAATAAGGTGACGGTGAAGAATAAGTACTGTTGCCCCGTATTGATGACTTGTTTGATCGCCTTCAGGAGCTTCCGTGTTCTCCAAGATAGATCGAGATCCGGTTACCATCGATTTGCGGATCGGGGATGCCGACATTCCTAAGGCGACTTTGAGGTCGAGATATGGTCACTATGAGTTTGTGGTTATGTCGTTTGGATTGACCAATGCCCCACCACGCGTTCATGGACATGATGGATAGGGTGTTCAAGTCATTTTTGGACAAACCGTCATTGTGTTCATTGACGATATTCGATTTATTCGAGGTCTAAAGAAGACCATGCAGAGCATCCGAGGCGAGTATTGGCGGCTTTGAGGAAAACCGACTTTATGCGAAGTTTTCCAAATGTGATTTCTGGTTGGAGCGGTGGCCTTCCTAGGCCACGTGGTTTCGAGAGATGGTATAGCCGTGGACCCCGCGAAGATTGAGGCCGTGAGTTCATGGGCCAAGCCGACCGATTCTTGCGAGATTCGCGGACTTTACAGGTTTGGCGAGTTACTACCGTCGGTTCGTCAAGGACTTTTCCGCTTTAGCCTCGCCCTCACTCGTCGGCGAGGAAGGGTGTCGAGTTTGTTTGGGACAGCCAGGTGTGATGAGAGCTTTGCGAGGCTCAAGCGTAGTTTGACCCGGCACGGTGTTGGCGATCCGGAGGGACAGTGGTTTCGTGGTCTCTGATGATGCTTCCAAGTTTGGATTAGGTTGTGTGTTGATGCAAAGACGGGAAGGTCATTGCCTACGCTTCCGTCACCAAGCCGTATGAGCGAGAACTACCCGACTCATGATATGGAGTTGGCAGCAGTGGTGTTTGCATTGAAGATTTGGAGGCATTACCCGTATGGTGAGCGGATTGAGATGTTTACCGATCACGAGCCTCAAGTATCTGTTTACTCTCGAAGGAGTTGAATATGAGGCAGAGGAGATGGTTAGAGTTGGTAAAGGATTATGATTGCGAGATTTTGTACCATCGGGTAAAGCCAACGTAGTGGCCGATGCTTTGAGTAGGAAGGCGTCGCACTCGCGCGGCGTTGTTGAGTTTCAGCCCGGTTTGCGGAGAGAGTTCGAGCGGCCGAGGTTGCGATGTTGTTGGGTGAGGTTACCGCTTGAAGTAGCTCGATTGCTATTCGGCCGTCGATTAGGCAAATGGATTATAGACGGCCCGATTAGGAAGACGTCGCACTTTTAGAAATGTATGTTTTGGTTGTTGAATGTTTCTGTTTTTACTTGGAATCCGAAATGTGTTTTTCATAATGTCTTCTATTTTCAATACATGCATTGGGGTAAAGGCCATTTAGAACCCCTTTTGGGTCGGGTCTTTACACTAGGTCCAGTCTGACAAGCTCCAGCGTGGACTTTCCCACAAGTAGCACAAGCGGGAACTGCAGGTCCCCCGCTGCTGGGAGTGGAAGCGGGTGGAGCTCTCCGTGATCTCTGCTCGAAGCGCCCTTGGCGCGCTGGCCGCCTCCCGAAAAATCAAACTTCCTCTTTCGCCCCACAATTTCTTTGGGACAGACGCTGAGCAGGCGGCAACAACCCACTCAAGCAGGATACTTCCCATTATAGATCGTGGCTAAGCTGGACTGACCCTAGCATAAGTGTCGGGGCACGAGCCACGACATCTCGAGAAACACCCCGCCTCAATCCGGATATGAACTTCCGAATCTTCACTCGGGGTGGCAATCAAGCGAGGAGCAAAATATCCATACTCGAGAACTTGCGTTCATATTCCTCAATGGAATCGAACCACGCTTGAGGTTCGGAAGAGCTCCACCATCTTCTCTTGAGCCTCATCACCGATGAACTTTACCTTGAACTCGGCCTTGAAGAACTCCCAAGTAGCGGGTGGAGACCCGGTGGTCTCTCGCTCAAGGTGGACTCCCACCACCATCTCATTGTGCCTCCTAGCACATGAGCCGCACACCTCGGCCTCTCGAATATCGGGGCACACCATGATCGGGAAGGTGTACTCCAAATGGGCAATCCACACTGGCTGCCGCTAACGCATCACCGGTGGCGTCAAACTTCTCGAGCTTCCACTTCACAAAATCCTTGACCACCTACCCAACTCCTCGGCACCCTCGCCATATATCCGCTGCTGGGGCTACTTGCTCCCGAGGAGTGGAGGTGCTCACTGAGCTCTCTTGAACCAATCGAGTCATTTGCTCGATCTGGGCTCGGGACTCTTCCGGCTTTGGCGCCAACAAGGCACAGGTCTCTCGCCCTCTGGTCACTCAACATGCTGACCATAAAAGCCCTCATAGACTCAAAGCAAACTCTGCTCCCGGGAAGCGATCTCACGGCGCTTCGATCGCCTCAACGCCCGCTCTAGGCGTAACAGAGGAGAGCTGCTTTGGTGGAATGCCATCGATCTCGGCTTGGGACGATGTCCTGCGAGATCGAGATCCGATCCACGATACCTCGACGCGCTCTCGAACCTCCTCTCCGATGCGGGTGGTAGCATCTTTGGCGATCTACATCCAAACCAACAACGAATCAAAACACGCATGTCACCACTCCACAACACCAAACAAGGCATACACTAGATGATAAGTATTGTAAATTCTTAACCCTTTTTCTTTCTAAAACAATAAACCTAGGCGTACACGATGGTAGTGAGTCTTTGGTGATCATGGAAGGATGACCTACAACAAAAGGTCGGTCACTGAGAATCGACTACGAGCTCGATACCAAGCAGTAAAGACCCACCCAAAAGGGGCTCTAAATGGGCCTTTACCCCAATGCATGTGTTCAAAATAAAAGACATTATGAAAAAGAAATTTGGATCCCAAGTAAAAACAGAAACATTCAACAACCAAAACATACATTTCTAAAAGCATACTCACGATCGAGAGATTTATTTAAACCATTTAAACAATCCACAAGTACAAATATCTTTGGAATCCATAAAGCGTAAGAAAACATCCTGGGGCTCCGTGCCCGTCTACATGCATTCAGGGAAATAACAAAAGTCAAGAGTCATGATATAATAAAATGGTCGAGATGATGGTGAGATTCCATGATCACGACTTCTCCTTGACCATCCTGTCTCGCCTTGATTACTGTGGAAAACCACGAGAATAAGGGTGAGTAACGAATTACCCAGTAAGAATCCCCAACGGGGGTACAATACGATATACATGATCATCTAGAAGAAAGTATGCAAGCTATGAGTACAAACACAGAGCGTGAGCACATAGCTAAGTCCACACTTGGACCTCGGATGCCAACTCGGGGTCTTAGTCGGAAATACCACAACACACTATACGCTCTATACGGGAACAAGTCCGGCCTCGCCGCTATCTCGGCGATACGAAAGGTGCATCGGCTCAAGATCCCGAGGAGCTCTCGATCGGTTGTAATGAGCGTAAGCGCGCACCGCATCTCACCGCAAACTGCGGAAGTGCGGGTCTAGTGGCAAAGCGCCCGTGTTCGATCCACCATGCCTAACTAAATCTCTGGATCGGTGTCAGCGACATAGGGTGTGAGACTGGACACGTGAACTATGTCACTGTACCCACCGCTTTGAGGCTAAGGAACCGGTCGTGGTAGGCTTACACCGAAGCGGTCCTTGCCCTAACAGTGGCAATCAAGCGCTACGGCCGAACACGCCGAGGGCGTGCCGCTGCCGGGACGAGGCAATGCCAAGTCATCATCCCGACCGTTGGGGCATTTAACGATCCGCCACCCTCACCCAAGATTGCGGGGGCGGCCGTTAGGGTTAGGTAAACCCTAACGGGATCGGGGACGAGTACCATCTCTCGCACGTCCCTCATCGGGGATGCAAGTTACGTTATGCATCCGGCCGGATGATGCTACCTACTTGAACTCTAAACCATAGCAATAATAACAATTCATTCAATGCGATCCAATACGTGCTCCAGCAGATACAAGGAACCTAGCATGATACTACGAAGCAAGAATAGATATCGAACATGCGCGAATGGAACAACCTAGCATGGGCTAACATGAGAAACAATACACAAGAGTTCATGCGATCGAGAATTGAGCAGATCACCTAGGGCTAAACATGCTAATAATCATACAGGCATACAAAACAACAATCACAAATATACATGAGGCCCACACAACCGGTAAGAAATCCTTACCTTGGTGGGAGGCTTCTACACACAAATCCTAAGCTGCGGAACAATCCCGAGCTAGCGGCGGGAACCTAGCAAACCAACAATAATCGGCATCTAAAACGTCTAAACAACAATAGAGCAAGCAAGCTCGGCTCGGGGAACTCACGCGCACGGCGACACGAGCTTGGAGTCAGCTGCAGCGGCTTAGCACGGCAGGCGAGCGCGCGCTGTGGCGCAGCGCGCGGCGGCTGGCGGCGCACGCACGGCGCGCACAGATGCCGCAGCGCGGGGGCGCGCGCGAAGAAGCCTTGTATGGCGCGCAGCTGGCGCGGCGCGCGGGCGAGCGGCTGGCGGCGCGCGGCCGCAGCGCGCTGGCGCGGCGGCGGCGGCAGCGCGGCGACGCTGGCTGGGCTGGCTGGCGCTGGCGTCGCTCTTCTGCTGCGCGATCCGCACGACGACGCAGCGATGGCGTGCGAGAGAGGCTGCGACGGTGGATCACGTGCGACTGGCGGCGATGGCGTCGCGCGGGCGATCGCGCGAGCGATGGCGTCGCGGGAGGCTGCGACGGTGGATCTCGTGCGACTGGCGAGCGATGGCGTCTTTGGCGATCTGGCGGCGATGGCGTCGCGGGCGATCGCGCGAAGGCTGCTTTGTCCGGCTGGAGTGCGGCGGGGGCTCGCTTCAACAGATCCGGGCGAGGGCGAGGGGTTGGCGGGTGGGGCGGCGACGATTCTTCTTGGTTGTCTTCTCTCGGTGGGTGCAATCAACACAAACACACACAACACTCTACTTCTTACCTTCGGCCAAAGCATCAATAACCAAATGAGGAGATGAAGAGGATGAAGACTTACCGGAATGATGATGATCGAACCCAAAGAGATGCAAGGAAAGAAGAATCGGCAAAGGCTATGGAGAGGAAAGCATGCGGCCAAGAGGTGATTTGGAGAAGAAGATGGAATAAACCTAATTTCTATTTCATTTAACCAAATGCACCAAAACTCCAAAATCCAAGGCTAACCATAAGATGATGCAGGAAGAGCAACAAGAGCACCTAATGGCTCAATTGTCACACATCTCCACAAGCTTCCCAGGAGACCCGGGTTCAAACCCCAGCTGCAGCACAATTTCCTTTATTTTTACTTTTGCATCAAACCTTGCTCAAACCACACCACAAATCCTTCCAAAAACCTACATAAATCCATCCAATAATTTTAATAACCGGAAAAGACACAAACGGCCCTGACGGCCCGACCAAATTACCAAAATTACCCTTAGGGCATACCTGGAAGACCGGGAAGAAAAACCTGGGTCGTTACAGAGGCCCTCGGCGCTCATCTGTGCAGCCTGAACCACCGACCTGAAGCTAAGAACCGGCCAAGGTAGGCTTACACCGTTGGCAGGGTTCTGCTCTAGCAGGCTACAAACTAGGCTTATGCCGAAGTGGGTAGCTGTGACTAACCCGACCCAAAACATGGCCCTAAACCGGGGTTCTCACTCAGCATGCAAGTTAAATATGATAACAAGCGGTTTAGTGCTCATATTTAAAAACCATTCAAAACATATCAGAAGGGGGAACCCTTAAAACATAAACAACAGTTTTCATTTAAACAATCCAACGAAGTAAAACAACCTGGAAAGTATTTATAAAAATATACATTACAATTTAAACAACGTTTTAAACAATGTTCCCCTAGGACTCCTGTCCATCTACATGCTGAATAAACAATGCAATAATAAAAGACAGAGTGCCGGCGGCTCCCCATGATCAATCAGCTCCCTCCAGTAGCCATCCTGGTGTTGTCCCAAGTTACCTGAAAGATAAATAAGGGTGAGTATAAACATACTCAGTAAGAATCCCCAACCGGGGTACAATACGATACATCAGTCATCTAGCACCTCAACAAGCAAGCAAACAGCTATCAACACAGATCATAGCTCAACGAGCTCATAAAACAAGATCTGGAGCCATCGGAAGTCTCTTTCTTCCGGCCTAACTAGGATTGGATACACTGACCAATCCTGGGACATCACCGAGGTATCTATCACTCGGGGGGAATACACTGATCCCTAGAATGTCCTCAAAGGCCTCCTTACCCTTGCACTAATCTGGACTTACGGGAGAGTACCCGAAGTCAGGCTCTAACGGAAACAATGGTGTACTCACGACATTAGCCCGGGGGAGCTCTCGAACCCAACAACTAACGCGTGTGCGCGCACACCGCATGCTCTCTGCAACCGGCGTAAATGCGGGGGCCTAACGGCAAACTACGCGGGGCAGGTGCACATGCCTATGACTCGGAAGCGGTGTCACTGATCACAGTAGCGCGAGGCCCTCGGCGCTTATCTGTGCAGCCTGATCCACCGACCTGAAGCTAAGAACCGGCCAAGGTAGGCTTACACCGTTGGCAGGGTTCCGCTCTAGCAGGCTACAAACTAGGCATACGCCAATGAGGTAGCTAAGTCTCATTGGCTGCCGGGAGGGGGGAGAAAAAGCAAGGTATGTTATGCTTTGCTCAATATCCGACCACTGGGGACAAAGTACGTTATGTCCGCTCTCAACCCCTGAAGCAATGCTTCGCTTTACTCCCGACCGGTGGGGACAAGATACGTTATGTCCGCTCTCAGCCTCTGGATGATGACAAACCCTACAACTCTATCTAAGAGTACAGAGCAAAAATCAATGATTCCTGGCTAGCAAGCAATGACCGACATAAATCACATTACCTAGCAAGATACTACAACTTAGCGGGAATCATAAGCATCTTTGTGAGAACAAACCTAGCATGGCACTAACATGTAAAATCAGGCAAACATGCTAGCAAGAAATCAATCAACTGCTCTATCTCTAACATGCTCATAACAGTCAGCAAACAAGCAAGGCATGTCGAGATATATCGCAGGGTCCACACAACCACGGTAAGAAATCCTTACCTGGGACAAGCAGAAAAACAATAATAATAAATCACAATCAACGAACGACCCTCGAGCCTCTAATCGATCCCGAACAGCCTGAACATCAAACAAAGCACCCAAATCAAATACATAAAGCAGCCCAATAAAATCAATAACCAGCAGCCAACAAATCCAGGCCCAACGAAGAAAAGACTCGGGAAATACCATCCGAGAAGCCACAAGGATCGGGCCAAACCAACACACATCAGGCAGGCTGCTGGGCGCGCTGGGGCGTGGAGCTGCGCGCGGGCGAACTGGGGCGAGGCGAGGGAGCGCGGCGCTCGACGCGGCTCGGCACAGGAGACGGCGCGCGGGCGCGAGCGAGGCGACGGGCTCGAGGCGCTCGATCTTGCACGGCACTGTGCGAGGCTGGGCGACGCGGCACTGTGCGCGGCTCGGCATAGTGCGGGCAACACGGACCTGGGCGAGCTGGCTCGGGGACGGCCTGGGCGAGGCGGATCTTGGCGACGTAGACGCGGACGAGCGACGCGAGGGCTGGGCTCGGCACTGTGCGACGCGGGAGGGGGAGCTGGGCAGCTAGGCTCGCGACCATGGGCGAGCTGGGCACTGGGGCTGGCTCGGGCTGGGCGGCCAGGGCTGGGCGACCTAGGGGGCTGCTCGGGCTGGAGGAGAGATAAAGGGAAAAATGGGATTTTCTCTTTTTTTTTCTTTTCTTTTTCTCTTTTATTAAATTTCCATCCTTATCCAAATAAATCTAATTTTCCAAAAATCCTTAAAATCCTTAAATCCTATTTCCCAGCTTCCTCCTTCGAGACCCGACTGAAGCAACTTTTTCCAATCAATAAATCTCACTTAAAACAACCTTCCAAATCAACACTGAGGGCCCGGGCTCGAATCCCAAAGGAAACACCCAAACAACCATCATTTTGCCCAAAACCCAAATCACAACCAAACTCCCAAACGAATAGCCCAAACATCTCGGGACTCATGACCACCAAAAACAAGCCTCAACAAAGGCAGGAGCTGCCTCGAAGCCATGAAAAACCACAAATCCAGCCTAGGGAGCAAAAAGACCAAAATACCCCTAAGGGTCAAAACAGCTCTAACGGCCCAACCGAACCACTAAATCTGAACCGGAAGCTCCTCGAGAACTGGGATAGAAAACTGGGCCGTTACAATACTCCCTCCTTATAAGACTTTCGTCCTCGAAAGTCCTAGGATGAAACGGCTCTAGGAATACTCCACTGATTCCTAACCAACTGAACTTCTCGGCTAAGACAACACTAGCCCTCTTTCGAGAACCAAACCCTCTTGGGTTCTCAAAGGCTCAAAACCACAAAGCTAACCAGTCTACCACAGACTATCTCAAAAGACTGAGCATGCGAAAAGCACTGCTGCCATAGACGGGGCAAGGCTTACAAACTAGGGGCTCAATCAAAACCCTGCTAATCCAACACTGAACACCTCTCTACGGTGTTACTCTCAGCAAACTTGCAGACTGGGCGCAAGCTCCAAAACTCAACGCCACGCACTGGCGTAACTTTTCTAAATGCCCACAGCTGTTATCAAACAGCCTCAACTCTACACCATGCTGGCCAAACAGCTGAACCTCTCAGGTTCCAGAAACCAAACGGCCTACTCTTGCCTCACAAGAGACCAGCGAACCACAAAGCTTGCCTACAGCCTTAACGAACAACAAATTGAACCACCAACTGGCGATTGATCCAAAAAGGCAAACTTTTCCCAACAAGCACAAGCTGAAACTTCAGCTACGGCCAACCCTAAATGGCCAAAACCAGGCACAGGCTCCACTCGGCCTAGCCAACAAACTGAAGCCTCTCAACGGCCGAAAGCAGACTTTTCCATGAAAAACTACTAGCAACTGGCCAAACCATCACGCAGCTACTAGCAACACAACAGCTTGAGGAGAACAGCCCAAAGGCTAACCAACCAGAGCCATGGCACCACTGTGCCAACTCTCTCAACTGAGGCTTAGCTAACGCCAACTACGAAAGCACAACAACTAGAAGCAAAGCCCGAGAAAGGCTTGCTCAGCAGAAACTCAACTCAAGCTCATAACGAGCAAAGCTCGCCTCCAAGCTACCACACAACTCTTAAGTCCAACTGGCTACTCAAAGGACTTCCTCCTTTTAGCCAAGGCCTAACTCATCTTGCGACTAGAACTCCACACTCGGAACATCGCAAGGAAAACAAACTGACGAGGCTATCTCCAAAGATAACACTCGAGGCTGGCATCCATGGTGTAACACGACCACCATAGAAACTAGGGGGAGAAAAACTTCAATCCCCAAAGAACCAACAACTTTCCAGCAAAAGCTCAACTCTAAAACTGGCTGGCCTCCGCCCTTGCGGGGACAAACAACTTTTCGCTTGCTAAATAACACCATGCAGGGACCCTCTCGCTGGGCTAACCACTGCGCTACTCTGATCCACTACACAACTCAGGAGCTACGCTGACTCTTCAACGGGAACGATTTCCCAGCAAGCAACCTCTGAAGGGCAGCGAACATCACACAAGCTCGCTGACTAGCTCAAACCCAAGGGCAATAACAACCAACTCTCTTGGAAGCACACCCAAGGGAAAACCCAACTGATTGGACCACCAACCAGAACTAGCAGAACTTACTCAACTACCGAGGGAGGGGACAACTCCCAAAACCTCCTGACTAGGAACAAATCCTCAGGGCAACGCCCTCTGGCTTGAATCGAGCTAGCTCTTGAAACAACAAGAGAACCAAAACTTGGTCAACACCAAGCACCAACTAGCCAACAAACCGGAACCAATCCGGACTCTGCTACAAACAAGCACTAGCTTGCTAGACTACCAAGTCTGCAAGCAACTCACCCAAGGAACACTGCTTGGGTCTAACTGAGCTCTGGAGAGGCTCTCCACAACCTAGGGATCCTCCGATCACCCTCGACACACACACGGTCGTCAAGCGATCTAACAGACAACCCGGCTACACGGGCACACCCCTCTCCAGCATCTCAACTACGCTGGCCAACTCCAACTCTTGAAAACCAAGAGGACCGGAGACGCTACAGAATGCGTCATCCTCCAACTCAAACATCAGCCACAACAACCTTCTGCCCAAGGTAAGGATCTGAACAGCTCTCTTAGCCATGACGATCAGAAACTACGCGGCTGCTACCATCGCTCTTGCTCAGATCCAACTGAACTCTGATCAGGCTAAGGACCAACAAGAAAAACTTGCTTAACCAACAACCCGACAACGAGCACGACATCCTTTCAACCAAAGCTGGGGCACTTGCCAAGAACTAAACCTTGACAACCCAAAGGTTGATCACTGGCTCCTCAACACGAACCTCTCGTGGTTCTCCAAACATAAACCACGGAACGAGCTACACAAAAGTACACCGGGGTGTACAGCTCCAACTAGATCCAATGCCAACAAGGGCTCTCACACAGGGCAACATTTGCCTCCAATAGAGCCACTACTAACCAGGGAGCAACAAGAGTCCAAACCCACTCGGGGTCGAGTCACCACGGAAAGCCACATTGGCCAACTCACTCTACAAGAGCGAATCCACACCAAGCTAACATACCTCAAGCCAATGTGCTCACTAACGCTCCGATCAGCCATCCAACTCATGGCTCTAACACTGGATCAACCACGCATCCTCGATGCCAACACTACCCATACTAGGGTAACTCAAAGGGTAGCCGAATCATGCTACCAACAAACTGGCTCACAAGCTCACAACACAGGCGCGAGAACTCGAACGCGCTAGCTCTTAACAGCCTACAGCATCCTTTGTACCCAACTCTCGGTGAACCTGGAAAGCTCCTACTTTCCCCCGAAAAACCTCAAACGTTTAGTCCTCTGACTACCACCGAGCTAGATCTCTTATGCAACCCAAACAGGTGCAACCTTAGGAAAAGGGTACAAGACTAGAGGGGATGCTATACTCTAGGCGGCCATGGAACCACCTGCACCAAAGAGCCAACTGGCCTCAAACTAGGCCTCCTCTCAAAGCTTGGTGCCAACAGGCACCACATCCTTTACAACACAAATCAGCCTTAACAAGCTTTATGCCCCTCTAAGGGAAGGGAAGGTCACTCTCCAAGTGACGGGGCAATGGCACTCAACACAAGAGTCCAAACACTCGAGCAGCCTAATCTCTGGCATCTCGACCAACAGACATGCCAAGGCCTACTCCTGCATCCCACTCGATGCTCAACAAAGCTCCGGCTAACTCCTGCATCCCACTCGATGCTCGACAGAAGCTCAGGACAACTCTTGCATCCCGCTCGATGCTCAACAGAAGCTCAGGCCAACCCCTCGGGTGGCAACAACTAGTTCCACACTGGGAACATCCAAATAAAAAGAGTGTTCCACTCTACTAGCCCGCTGAAATCCACAAATGGATAAAACCCTGGCAAGCAAACTCCACACAACACCCTGGCTACGAGGGCACTTAAAAGAACTGGCTGTACAACGACAGCAGGCTTGCAAGGGGGCCAAGATGTCTCTACATCTGCCTCAAGCCACTAACCAGGCAACTTGCCAATCAATCGGGCGACTGGTGGAGACTCAGCTAGTCCACCTCTCTCAAGGGACTACCACCACCAACTGCTGTACCAAGCAAGACAGAGAGCGGCACAACTCGACCTCACGAGCAATGAGGGCATCCCAACACACGGATGCTAAACTCAAACCTGGCCAACTGCTTTACTACTAGCAGCAGGACTTTCTAAAGCATCAAGCTCTACAGGCATCCACTTGCCAAACTGGGTGGCTCCATCAACGCCAACAAACTCAATGGCAAAAACCTGCTGATCATGCCCTCCCGGGAACCTCCAGGGCTACAAGAGCTACTTGGGAAAGCTGCTGAAACAAACTCTGTCAGTTTGGGCTATCTGTGCCGAGGACTCCTCACTACGCGCTTACAAGCTGCGCACTGGTCTCCGCTCTCTTATAGCTAAAGACACGCCATCAAATCTCTCATGGGTGGAGCACACTCTGCTCAAGGAGTCACACTCGAGGCATGCTAACCTCTACCCTCCACTTGGCAACTCAAGCGCGGGGCCAACTCGCCAACGGGCTTAACAACCACGGGACGCGGCCTCAACATCAACACGATCAGTCCAACACCTCGGGTGGACATGCCAAACGTCCTGCTCCTCTGAGTGCGATCAACACACTGGCGATCTGCACAAAGCACCTCCACCCTCTCACTAGGGGAAAAGCAACAAGCCCCGGGCCACAAATGGCCCTCACGGAGTCTAAGCTCTACCTCCTGCTGGGTGCGATCGACACACCTGTGGCGATCTGCACAAAGCATAAATCTTTGGCCCACACTAGGGCTCTCTTTGCTCATCAAATCTGCTGCGCCTTTGTGGAAAGTTGGCATGATGGCTCTCTAAGCCCAAACCAACAACAGTCGAGAACCGCCGCGTCTCGCTCCACAACTCTACACAAGGCATAAAAGCTAGATGAAAAGTATTGTAAATTCTTACCCCTTAGCTTAATTGAACTCAGACAAGCCTGGCGGCCGTGGAGTGCTGATGATCATGGGAGCAACAACCTACAAAGCAGGTTAGTCTACAGAATCTATGACCCTGTGCTCTGATACCAACTGTGACGAACCCGACCCAAAACATGGCCCTAAACCGGGGTTCTCACTCAGCATGCAAGTTAAATATGATAACAAGCGGTTTAGTGCTCATATTTAAAAACCATTCAAAACATATGAGAAGGGGGAACCCTTAAAACATAAACAACAGTTTTCATTTAAACAATCCAACGAAGTAAAACAACCTGGCCAATATTTATAAAAATATACAATACAATTTAAACAACGTTTTAAACAATGTTCCCCTAGGACTCCTGTCCATCTACATGCTGAATAAACAATGCAATAATAAAAGACTGAGTGCCGGCGGCTCCCCATGATCAATCAGCTCCCTCCGGTAGCCATCCTGGTGTTGTCCCAAGTTACCTGAAAGATAAATAAGGGTGAGTATAAACATACTCAGTAAGAATCCCCAACCGGGGTACAATACGATACATCAGTCATCTAGCACCTCAACAAGCAAGCAAAAAGCTATCAACACAGATCATAGATCAACGAGCTCATAAAACAAGATCTGGAGCCATCGGAAGTGTCTTTCTTCCGGCCTAACTGGGATTGGATACACTGACCAATCCTGGGACATCACCGAGGTATCTGTCACTCGGGGGGAATACACTGATCCCTAGAATGTCCTCAAAGGCCTCATTGCCCTTGCACTAATCTGGACTTACGGGAGAGTACTCGAAGTCAGGCTCTAACGGAAAGAATGGTGTACTCACGACATTAGCCCGGGGGAGCTCTCCGAACCGGCAACTAACGCGTGTGCGTGCACACCGCATGCTCTCTACAACCGGCGTAAATGTGGGGTCCTAAAGGCAAACTACGCGGGCCATGTGCACATGCCTATGACTTGGAAGCGGTGTCACTGATCACAGTAGCGCGACGCCATCGGCTCTCATCTGTGCAGCCTGATCCACCGACCTGAAGCTAAGAACCGGCCAAGGTAGGCTTACACCGTTGGCAAGGTTCCGCTCTAGCAGGCTACAAACTAGGCATACGCCAATGAGGTAGCTAAGTCTCATTGGCTGCCGGGAGGGGGGAGAAAAAGCAAGGTATGTTATGCTTTGCTCAATATCCGACCACTGGGGACAAAGTACGTTATGTCCGCTCTCAACCCCTGAAGCAATGCTTCGCTTTACTCCCGACCGGTGGGGACAAGATACGTTATGTCCGCTCTCAGCCTCTAGATGATGACAAACCCTACAACTCTATCTAAGAGTACAGAGCAAAAATCAATGATTCCTGGCTAGCAAGCAATGACCGACATAAATCACATTACCTAGCAAGATACTACAACTTAAGCAGGAATCATAAGCATGCTGGCAGAACAAACCTAGCATGGCACTAACATGTAAAATCAGGCAAACATGCTAGCAAGAAATCCATCAACTGCTCTATCTCTAACATGCTCATAACAGTCAGCAAACAAGCAAGGCATATCGAGATATATCGCAGGGTCCACACAACCACGGTAAGAAATCCTTACCTGGGACAAGCAGAAAAACAATAATAATAAATCACAATCAACGAACGACCCTCGAGCCTCTAATCGATCCCGAACAGCCTGAACATCAAACAAAGCACCCAAATCAAATACATAAAGCAACCCAATAAAATCAATAACCAGCAGCCAACAAATCCAGGCCCAACGAAGAAATGACTCGGGAAATACCATCCGAGAAGCCACAAGGCTCGGGCCAAACCAACACACATCAGGCATGCTTTTGGCGCTGGCTGGGCGCGGGCGGGGCTGGCTTGGGCTGGCGAGCGTGAGTGCGTGCGTGAGCGAGAGAGGAGAGGCGAGGGCGCGCGGTGCGCGACGCCGCTCGGCACAAGGGACGGCGCGCGGGCGCGAGCTCGACAAGCACAGAGGCGCGCGCGAGGCGACGGGCTCAGGGCGCTCGATCTTGCACGGCACTGTGCGAGACTGAGCGACGCGGCACTGTGCATGGCTCGGCACAGTGTGGGTGACACGGACCTGGGCGAGCTGGCTCGAGGACGGCCTGGGCGAGGCGGATCTGGGCGACGCAGACGCGGACGAGCGACGCGAGGGCTGGGCTCTGCACTGTGCGATGCGGCAGGGGGAGCTGGGCGGCTAGGCTCGCGACCATGGGCGAGCTGGGTGCTGGGGCTGGCTCGGGCTGGGCGGCCAGAGCTGGGCGACCAAGGGGGCTGCTCGGGCTGGAGGAGAGAGAAAGGGAAAAATGGGGGAAAAATGGGATTTTCTCTTTTTTTTTCTTTTCTTTTTCTCTTTTATTAAATTTCCATCCTTATCCAAATAAATCCAATTTTCCAAAAATCCTTAAAATCCTTAAATCCCATTTCCCGGCTTCCTCCTTCGAGACCCGACTGAAGCAACCTTTTCCAATCAATAAATCTCACTTAAAACAACCTTCCAAATCAACACTGAGGGCCCGGGCTCGAATCCCAAAGGAAACACCCAAACAACCATCATTTTGCCCAAAACCCAAATCACAACCAAACTCCCAAACGAATTGCCCAAACATCTCGGGACTCGCAGCCACCAACAAACAAGCCTCAACAAAGGCAGGAGCTGCCTCGAAGCCATGAAAAACCACAAATCCAGCCCAGGGAGCAAAAAGACCAAAATACACCTAAGGGTCAAAACATCTCTAACGGCCCAACTAAACCACTGAATATGAACCGGCAGCTCCTCCAGAACCGGGATAGAAAACTGGGCCGTTACAGTAGCTAAATCCACAACCGGCGGGTCGGGGGGGGGGAAGCAAGATACGTTATGCTGCGCACACTTTACTCCCGACCAAAGCTAAATCCACATTGGCGACCGGGGGGGAAGCAAGATACGTTATGCTGTGCACACTGAACTCCCGATCAGTAGGGATAAAGTACGTTATGTCCGCTCAGCCTCTGGATGATGACAAACCCTACAACTCTATCTAAGAGTACATAGCAAATAAATGATTCCTAGCTAGCAAGCAATAACCGACATCAAAGACGCTTACCTAGCATGATACTACAAACATAAGCAGGAATCATAAGCATGCTGGAAGAACAAAAATAGCATGGCACTAACATGTAAAATCAAGCAAACATGCTAGCAAGAGATCAATCAAAGCTGCCCTATCAATATCATGCTCATAACAGCAAACAAGCATACAAAGCACATCATGATATATCGCAGGGTCCACACAACCACGGTAAGAAATCATTACCTGGAACAAGCAGAAAACAATAATAAATACAAATCAACGAGCGATCCTCGAGCCTCTAATCGAACCCGAACAGCCTAAACATCAAATAAAACACCCCAATAAATACAATAACCAGCAGCCAACAAATCAGGGCCCAACGAAGAAAAGACTTGTGAAATACCATCCAAGAAGCCACAAGGCTTGAGCCAACCAACACAGCTGGGCAAGTTGTCGGTAGTAAAAGAGGTTGGCTGGGTGCTGGGGCGCAGAGCTGCGCGCAGGCAAGCTGGGGGGAGGCAAAGGAGCGCTGGCGCGGGCTCTACTTAGCTGGGCGACGGCACACGGCGCGGCTCGGCATAGGGAATGGGGCGCACAGACGCGAGTGACACGAAGCGTTACAGGGACGTGCGCGCGGGGCGACGCGACGCGACTGGCTCAGGGTGCTCGGGATGGCACGACGAGCTACAGGGGCGAGTGACTCGGTGCGGCTCAGCACAGGGCAGGGCGGCACGCACCATTGCGACGCGGGGCCTGGGCGAGGCTAGGCAACGCGGGGACGGCCAAGGCGAGGGGAGGACGGCCTGGGCGAGCTGGGGCTGGGCTCGGCGCGACCTGGGCGAGCTGGGCGGCCAGGCTTGGGCGAGCTAGGGCTGGCTCGGGCTGGGAGGGGGGTGCTCGGGGCTGGGGTCGGGCTGGAGGAGAGAGAAAGGGAAAAAAAATGGAAAAATGGGATTTTATCTCTTTTATTTTATCCTTATCCAAAATCCAAACTTATCCAATTTTATCCAAATTCTAAAAATCCTTAAAATCCTTAAATCCCATTTCCCGGCTTCCTTCTTCTAGACCCGACTGAAGCAACCTTCTTCCAATCAATAAACCTCACTTAAATCAACCTCCCAAATCAACACTAAGGGCCCGGCTCGAATCCCAAGGGAAACACCCAAACAGCCATAACTTTGCCCAAAACCCAAATCACAACCAAACTTCCAAACGAATAGCCCAAACATCTCGGGACTCGCAGCCACCAAAAAACAAGCCTCGACAAAAACAGGAGCTGCCTCGAAGCCCTGAAAATCCACAAATCCTGCCCGAGGAGCCAAAATACCAAAATACCCCTAAGGGTCAAAACAGCTCTAACGGCCCAACCGAACCACTGAATCTGAACCGAAAGCTCCTCGAGAACCAGGATAGAAAACTGGGTCGTTACAATAGCATCTGTTAGTCTTGGATCTCTGAAGGAAGGTTGAGAGTTGTGCACACAAGTGTTTTTTGTGTAGTTCGTTCTGGTGGCAAGAGTTTCGGAACCATGTAGGGTTTGCATTGGAGAACTGGTGCTCAGTTCTTGGAGGAGTTGGACTCCAGATGGATGTTGTAAGGCTTTAGCGGAGGTTGTAAGGATACCGTGCTCGTAGTTGGGTTGTTGCTTAGGCAAGTTTGGTTAGGTTGGACCTAAGCTTGGTTGGTGGAACCTCATGTGGTTCATGGGTGGAGGTCAGATGGTACTGAACAAATGGTGGTTGTAGTGAAGCCGCGTAGTTCACGACCATAGTTGCTAAGGGTGTTGCTCGGAATCCTTACCACAGGTGGAAGCTACGATGTGGTGATGCTTTGAGTAGGAGGATGACACATCTCAAGCGCGTTTCTAGTCTTTTTGGTTTCGAGGTTCGGAGCGAGCGGCATGGTTGTGATCTTTGGAAAAGGAGTTGTTTGTTGAGCGATTGGTACATTAGACCGTTATACGACGGTGTGTGTCGAGGGTTGTCGAAGAACCCTAGTTGTGGAGAGCCTCACACAGCTCGGTCGAGCCCTGAGTAGTGAGTTTCAGTTGGCAAGCCGGAGTCGTGTAGGTTGTAGCCTCGGGTGAGTTGCTGGCAGTCTTGGTAGACTGGCAAGCTAGTGTTTGTTTGGAGTAGAGTCCGGATTGGTTCCAGTGTGGTGGCAAGTTGGTGCTTGGTGTTGACCAAGGTGTGGTTTTTTAGTTGCTAGAAGTTAGCTTTGCTCGTGGGGCGAGTGGTTTGTGCCCTGTTGGTTGTTTTCCTGTTTCCAGGATGTTGAGAGTTTCCCCTTTGGTGTTTGGAGGTGTGTCTTGGCTAGTGTGTGGTTGGAGGTTCAGTCTGTGGTGGACCCTCTATTGTTGCCCCGTGAGACTTAGGTGTTGTTTCTTTAGCTGAGCAAGACAGAGAGCGTGTGTGGGGCTCTCTGTCCTTCGGTTGTCCGCTTGTAAGGATCTGTTTCTCCTTGGGAGTTGTCAGGTTATTCCTTGGTCTTGGAATTGGTGGTAGTGGTGCTAGTAGGAGGAAACGTTTGTTGGCTGCTTGGAAGCAGTTGTTTGTCCAAGTTAAGCGGGCTCTTGAGTGGTGTTCTGGAGGTTGCAGTAAGGGTTGTTCTGCTCCTATGAGTGTTTGGCCTAGTTGGTTAAGGTTTTTGTGTGTTGGCATGGGAGCTGTTGCACCTTTGTAGTTGAAGAACTTTTTTGTATCAGTTGTGGGTTGAGGTTGCACCATTGTGGTTGGATTAGGGTCTTGACCTTTTGAGGGATCCTTGCTGGTTAGTGTGGCTTGTGCTCTGCCAGCCATTTTTGGTAATCTGGTTCTTGGTAGGTGGTGTTTACCGAGTAGTGGAGTTCCGTTTATGAAGTTTCGGTGGGAAGGTGCAATAAGCCTAGCTAGAGGGTTAAGCCTGTATGTGTTATCGTTTGGAGTTGTGAGATGTGTTTCATATTTGAGGCAAGCTTCGTTTCGTTGCTTGCATGGAGGTAAGTTTGGTGGAGGGAACCCTCTAGGGCCCGGTTGTTGGCAGGCTGACTTGTCCAGCCAGTGATTTGAGTCAAGCTAGAGTTGTGTGGATTAGCATAGCTATGCAGTTTGTAGTTGTGTGAGCTTCTGGGTGCGTAGCACTCAAGTTGTTGCTTGTAGGAGTCCGTGTGGAAGCTGGCAGCTGGTTGAGGTTGTTGTGCGAGTTCGGATTTGGAGGATTGGTTTCAGTAGCTAGAGCTCGCACCTCGTTTCGTGTATAGAGGCCATTTCTATGGAGTAGAGGTATGTCAGTTTCAGGCCGGAGTTGTTGTCACCAGCGTGTGGCAACAAAGGTTTATTCTAGGCAGTACGTTGATAAACTGTGGTTCTGGAGAGCGTTGTTAAGAGCTTATGAGCCGAGTGCAGTCCTGTAGTGTTTTCACCCTCTGACCGATGGTCTTTTGGGAGGAGTGAGCCAGATCCTTCAGAACTTGTTGCGAGTTGGTGTTTCCGTGATGAGGCAGCGGGAGACCAGTGTTGGTTTTATGAGTTTGCTTTGGGTAGCAGTTCCCAGCTTTTAGTTCATATAGTTCCGTTGAGGCGTTGTATTGTAAGTGTTGCAGGATTCTAGTGTTCTGGGAAAAGGTTGGTGGTCGTCAGTGTTGTTTTGGGTCCTGAGTTGCTGCGGTTGGTCAACAGTGCAGTGCAAAAGTTTAGAGCTCGTGTTGTCAACTCAGAGCAGGCAGAAAAGTTTCGCCGATGTTCGGCGTCGAGTTTTAGAGTTTGAGGTTGGACAGTGCGTGCTTTTAAGGTTGCACCGTTGTGAGTTGTGTTGAGGTTTGGTAAGCGGGAGAAGAGGAGTCTCCTGTTGTTGGACCATTTGAGATTCTCGAGAGAATTGGCAGAGTTGCATATTGGTTAGCTTTTTCTGTCATTGTCAGCTGTGCACAGTGTTCCATGTATCGATGTTGGGGTAGTATGTGTCGGACCCATCGCTCATTGTGGACTTTGAGCCTTTGCAGTTGAGTGAGGATTTGAGCTTCGAGGGGAAGCCTGTGAGTATTTTGGTCTTTTAGACAAAGACGTTGCGTAATCGTGAGATCCGTTTGGTAAAAGTTCAGTGGAGGAGTTGGAGTTCTGAAGAAGCCGCTCGTGAGCGGGAAGGACGAGATGAGTTTGCGATATCTGAAAGTTGTTTGAGTCTTAAGGACTTTCGAGGACGAAAGTCATAAAAAGGAGGGAATATTGTAACGGCCCAGGTTTTCATCCCGGTCTTCCAGGTATGCCATAGGGGTATTTTGGTAATTTGGTCTGGCCGTCAGGGCCGTTTATGTCTTTTTCCAGTTGTGAAAAATTATTGGATGGGTTTATGTAGGTTTTTTAGGCTTTGTGGATGGGTTTGAGCAAGGTTTCATGCAAAAGTAAAAATAAAAGGACAATTGTGTTGCAGCTGGGATTCGAACCCGGGTCTCCGAGAAAGCCTGTGGGGATGCATGCCAATTGAGCTATTGAGAGCCCTTGTTGCTCTTTTCGCGTCATATCTTGGTTAGCCTTGGTTCCTTGGAGTTTTGGTGCATTTGGTTAAATGAAAAAGAAATTAGGTTTTTGTTCTTCTTCTCCAAAACTCATCTTGCCTTCCAAGCATGTCTCCCAAGCTCCTCTAGCCGATTCTCTTCTCCCTAGCAGCCCCAAGATCCGATCGTCGTTCCGGGTAAGTTTCGTCTTCTTCTACTCCTCCTCCGTTTGGTGTGCTGTTTGGCCGAGTAAATAGAAGCTTGTGTGTGTGTGTGTGTGTGTGTGTGTGTGTTGTGTTAGGTTGCAGCCAACCGAGAGGAGCCCCCAACAAGCAGCCTTCGTCGCACCCAGCAGCAAGCCCAGACTGCCCAGATCGCACCAGCAGCAAGCCCAGCCGGCCAGATTGCGCCCAGATCGCCATTGCAGCCCGCCCAGATCGCACCAAAGAGCACCGAGCGCCCAAAGAAGAAGACCAGCAGCCCTGCCTCGCCCGACGCCGTGCACTTAGCGGCTTGTCGCGACGGCCGTCCCAGCTCGCCGTCGCGATCCCAGTAGCGTCGCGCGCGCGGCAGCGCCCGCGCGCCTGTCGCCGTCCCAGCGCTCCCGTGCCGTGCTGCTCGCCCGCCCGTGTCCAGCTCGTCCGCGCAATGCGCCTGGGCCAGCCGGCCCATCCGCGCCCGCGCAGCCCATCAGCGCCGAGCCAGCGCGCCCAGCGTGCGGCCCCTGCCGCCCATCAACGCCCAGCAGCAGCCACACCGTGTAACCTGTCCGTCCGCGCGTCAACCGTGCCGCGTGAGTTGCTCCCGAGCTGAGTCCTATTTATTTTATTATATTTAGGCCTATGGGTTGTGATTATTATTATATTTGTTAGGTTCTCGTTAGCTAACTCGAGATTGATCGCAACTTAGGATTTTGTGTGTAGTTGCCTCTCGGCCAGGTAAGGATTTCTTACCGGTGTTGTGTGGGCCCTGCGATATTATATGTGATTGTTGTTTGTATGTTTGTTTGTGTTTATCAGCATGTTTAGCGATAGGTGTTCTGTTCTGAATTCCCGACTGGCATGATTACTTATGTTGTTTCTCATGTTAGTCCATGCTAGGTTGTTCCGTTCTGGCATGCTCGTATCTGTTCTTGTTTCGTAGTATCATGCTAGGCTCGTTGTATCTATTGAGCACGTATTGGATTGTATTGGATTGTATGTTATTGATATGATAGGTTAGAGTGTAGGTAGGTAGCATCATCCGGGCCCGAATGCATAAAGTATCTTGCATCCATGGCAGGGACGTACGAGGTAGTACTCGAGTCCACGAACCCCGTTAGGGTTTAGCTAACCCGGCCGGTGAGGCCACGCAATCTTGGGTGAGGGTGGCGGTGTTAAATGCCCCAAAGGTCGGGATGATGACTTGGCATTGCATTGTCCCCGGCGGTAAGCACGTCCTCGGCGTGTTGGCGGTAGCCACGATTGCCACTGTTAGGGCAAGGGCGGCTTCACGGTGTAAGCCTACCACGGACCGGTTCCTTAGCCTCAAAGTGCGATGGTTCAGGTGACATAGTTCACGTGTCGAGTCTCACACCCCTATGTCGGTGACACCGATCGGAGAGATTTAGTTAGGCATGGTGATCGGACCTTGGCGACTTGCCACTAGACCGGCACCCCGAGTCTGCGGTAGCATGCGGCGGCGCGCTTACGCTCATTACTGGCGCCGACCGGAGAACTCCTCGGGATCTTGAGCTAGTGCACCTTTCGTATCGGCGATGAGCAGTGAGGACGAGACTTGTTTCTCGTATAGGGCGTATTGTGTGGTGGATTATTCCGGACTAAGACCCTGAGTTGGCATCCGAGGTCCAAGTGTGGACTTAAGCTATGTGCTCTATTCTGTGTTTATATTCATAGCTTGCATATCTTTCGGCTAGATGACCATGTATATCGTATTGTACCCCGGTTGGGGATTCTTACTGAGTAATTCGTTACTCACCCTTATTTTGTGGTTTTCCACAGGTAACCAAGGTGCGAGACAGGATGGCTGAAGGAGGAGCTGTGATCATGGGAACCTGCTGTCATCTCTGACTTTTTTATATTATGACTCTTGTCTTTCTATTTTCCCCTGAATGCATGTAGTTGGGCACGGAGCCCTAGGATTTTTCTCAATGTTTTTGTGGATTCCAGCATTGTTGTATCTGATAAGGTTTTGAATTATTTTAATAAATCTCTAATCAGAGTAAACTTTTGGAAATGTATTTGTCCTGAAATAGGTGCTTGGAGACAGGGACAGATTTCAGTAAACTGTATTGATTTCTGTTTGAATGTTTTAATTTTAATTGGAATCCGAATTCATAGTTGTATATTGTCCTTACTTTGAATGCATGCATTGGGGTAAAGGCCCATTTAGAGCCCCTTTTGGGTCGGGTCTTTACAGTCTCCTACTTCCGGCCTGATGATTGGTTCTCCTAACCAATCCCTGGACATCACCAAGGTATCTTTCACTCGAGGGATTGATCAGCTCAAAAGCTAATCCCAAGGATGTCCTCAAGGGCCTCTTGCCCTTGCTACTAATCTGGACTTACGGGAGAGTACCCGAAGTCTGGCTCTAAACTGGAAGGAATGGTGTACTCAAGACATTAGCCTGGGGGAGCTCTCTGAACCAGCAACTAACGCGTCTGCGCGCACACCGCATGCTGTTGCAACCGGCGTAAATGTGGGGGCCTAAAAACAAACTACGCGGGCCAGGTATGCATGCCTAAGACTCGGAAGCGGTGTCGCGATCACGAGAGCGAGCCCTCGGCGCTCATCTGTGCAGCTTGAACCACCGACCTGAAGCTAAGAACCGGCGAAGGTAGGCTTACACCGTTGGCAGGGTTCCGCTCTAGCAGGCTACAAACTAGGCTTATGCCGATGTGGGTAGCTAAATCCACATCGGCGGTCAAGGGGGAAGCAATATACGTTATGCTGCGCACACTTTACTCCCGACCAGAGCTAAATCCACATTGGCTATCGGGGGGGGAAGCAAGATACGTTATGCTGCGCACACTTTACTCCCGACCTGTGGGGACAAAGTACGTTATGTCCGCTCTCAGCCTCTGGATGATGACAAACCCTACAACTCTATCTAAGAGTACAGAGCAAAATGATTCATGGCTAGCAAACAATGGCCGACATCAAACACGCTTACCTAGCATGATACTACGAACGTAAAGCAGGAATCATAAGCATGCTGGAAGAACAAACCTAGCATGGCACTAACATGTAAAATCAAGCAAACATGCTAGCAAGAGAACAAACATAGCTGCCTATCACTATCATGCTCATAACAATCAGCAAACATACAAGGCACATCGTGATAATATCGCAGGGTCCACACAACCACGGTAAGAAATCCTTACTTGGAACAAGCAGAAAACAATAATAATCACAATCAACCAAGCGATCCTCAAGCCTCTAATCGAACCCGAACAACCTAAACATTAAATAAAACACCCCAATTAAATCAATAACCAGCAGCCAACAAATCAGGGCCCAACGAAGAAAAGACTCGGGAAATACCATCCGAGAAGCCATAAGGCTCGGGCCAACCAACACACAACAGGCAGGCTGTCGGCAGCACAGAAACTGGTTGGGCGCAGGCGCAGGGGCGCTGGGCGCAGGGGAGAGGCAAGGGCGAATGGGCGCAGACTCGACTCAGCTGGGCGACGGCGTGCGGCGCTGCTCGGCACAGGGAACGGCGCGAGGGCGCGAGCTCGGCAAGCAACAGGGACGCGCGCGGGCAACGCGACGCGACGACGGCTCGGGCGCTCGGCCGGCACGCCTTTATCGCGGGGTGGCGACGCGGCAGCGGCAGGCGTCTTGTGGCTAGGCCATCTGCACACCGGGCGACACGGACTGGCGAGGTCGGGCGGCGCGACGGGCGGCGGGGCGGCGGCGACCTGAGGCGAGCGGCGAGCTGGGGCTAGGCTCGGCGCGACACAGGCGGCTAGGGGCTCGGCCGCGAGTGGTGGCCCATTGGGGTTGGGCGAGCTAGGGTGGCTCTGGTGCTGGGGGTGTGTGGCTCGGGGAGAGAGAGAGAGAGAGAGAGAGAGAGAGAGAGAGAGAGAGAGAGAGAGAGAGAGAGAGAGAGATAAGGGGAAAATGGGGATTTAGAAAAATAAACGGGAAAATGGGAAATAAAAAGGAAAAATGGGATTTTATTCCTTATTTAATTATTTTCCATCCTTATCCAATTTTATCCAAACTTATCCATTTTTCCAACCTTAAAAATCCTTAAAATCTCATTTCCCGGCTTCCTCCTTCGAAACCCGACTGAAGCAACCTTCTTCCAATAAATAAAACTCACTTAAATCCAACTCCCAAATCAACACTAAGGGCCCGGGCTCGAATCCAAATGGAAGCACCCAAACAACCACAACTTTGCCAAAACCCAAATCACAACCGAACTTCCAAACGAATAGCCCAAACATCTCGGGACTCGCAGCCCACAACAAACAAGCCTCAACAAAGCGTGGAGCCGCCGAATCCACGAAAATCTACAAATCCTGCCCGGGGAGCCAAAAGACCAAAATACCCCTAAGGGTCAAAATAGCTCTAACGGCCCAACCGAACCACTGAATCTGAACCGGAAGCACCTCGAGAACCGGAATAGAAAACTGGGTAGTTACAAGTAGTCAAAGCGACTGTTATAATGTGAATGGATAGTCAAGTCAAGAAAATTGGCGCACTAAAGGACTTAATAGAGGAGATGGCAGATGATCGAGTTTTTCCAACATTGAGGTTATAAATGTCATAAGTATGGTTACTATGCGAGTGATTGCGATTCTGACAAATATTATAATTGCAAAAAATAGGGATATTTGTGAAAGATTGCAAAGCGGATAAAAGGGTTGAAGAAACAACTAACTTAGCATTAGAAAACAATGCGAATGAAGGTCTTCTGTTGATGGTGCATAAAGAAGGGTGCGACAATGATGCGACAATTCAATGCGGTATAAATAAGCAAATGATTAATTCTAAGAGTGAAACTAAGTTCTACACTTTGAATCGCATTAATATGCAAGTATACGCAGTCGAGTATGCAGCAAATGATAAGTATTTATATTTTACCATTCTCCACAAGGATTGATGTCTACAATTAGTTAATTCATCTAAAAGTCATGCAAGAAAAGTAAAATGAATGGTGTTGATATTTTTTGTTTGTTTATTATCTAATTCGAAAGTAAAAATAAAATACGAAATGAACTAAGTAAGGCTCGGGCTAAGGTTATAGGATGCATATAGCAATTCCTAGGATAAAATTGTGGTAAGTAGTAATTGTCATACTTCGCCTAACAAACTGTCGCTTCCGCTTTCGTTCAGCATCAAGTCCGACTTCTGTTGCAACTCGATGTAATGATAACCTGGCGCTACGTATGCAATAGTTACGCGTTTATTCCTAAACTTTGATTTAAAGTACTATAGTCTTCTAAATACTAACCTATTGATGTAAACTAGCCTTAGGTTATTTCCTCTTCCGATTTACAACCTATTAGCGCACGTGGATGATCGATCAACATTTGTTATTTAATTAAGATCCTAATTTAACATGCTTCAATTAACAACTCCCTTTACCCTAGTACATGATTTCTACAACCCGCACATTTAACCTTCGCCTAAAATGCTTAGTCAGACATGAAAGTAAGGGAAAGAATAAATAAGAATAAAGCGAAATTCATTGCAAAACAAATTGAATTAATTCAAATGAAAGAACTGTTTGAAAGGGACACAATGATGCTGAAAATAAATAAAGCGTAAAAGAAATAAGAAAAGATAAACTAGAAGGCAGTAAATGGTGGCGACTGCTTGAAGAATATGACTCTGTGTCAATAGGAACACGAACTTTGCTTTGAAACCTTCATCCCAAGTGTGGGAGAAGAACTCTGAAAACAGGCACACTTTCACTCTTGGTTTTTCTCCTTTTTATAGGCTTAAGATGCTTGGGGACTAAGAAATCAACTTGGAAGGCAAGGATTTGATTTGGACTTTTATTTCCTTTTATTGCATATCCCTTGATTCTTGCAACAGATTTCCTCTGATTTTGTCAATCACATCTTTGTTGATTAAGGTATGAATCTCATGATTATTGCAGTTTATCTATTCTGCAATCTGATAGTTGGCATTAGCTCGGCATTTGATTCTTTCCTTCTTGAAACTTTTGCATTTGATCTGATCTACGGTTTTCGCATTAACATTTTCAATCTGCATTGTTCTTCTCATTTCTGCATTAATTCTTGCTTTATTTTTGCAACAGATATTTGTCCTTTGCAAATATTATTTCGGAGATCCTGCAGTCTGCCACCTTCAAAGTGTCCGGATGCGCATTTTGACCTTTCGCTTCTCCTCTAAATGCGATGCTAACCATGTTTCCAATTCTGGTAGATATAGCAATAAATTAGCGCAGCATGGAGTCTTTGGCATTTAAGTACAAAAGGCTTTCAACATTCACATTTTACTCTAAAATACGCTAATTGCCTTAACCTCTTATATCTCGGCTCATAAATCATGCATGCATCGTATTTATATGAATTTCTCATCTTAATGTTATTCTAACTCTAAAATTTATTCAATTAATGCACAAATACCTTTAGAATATATTAAGATATTAGCCTAAATAATGCTATATTTGAGAGTTATCAGACAACAACGATACTTTGTGATATCTCAACTTAGGGGTAAGCAACCATATGTGTGAACATGAGCATCTATTCAAAGAGATGCAAAAATAGAAGATGGTCATGTATTTTTTGGTGATGCGTCAAAAGTGGAGGTCAAAGGCAAAAGTACGATTTCTTTTGTGCAAAATGATAGCTTGAAATGGTCAATCCAAGATGTTTATTATGTACAAGATCTTAAACAAATGTTTTGAGCTTGGGGCAACTTACAAAGAAGGGTTACTCTATATTCTTGAATGACTAATTGTTACACTTAAAGGATAAGTGAGAGCGTTTAGTCACTCAAGTTGAGATGGGAAGAAATCGCATGTACAGGTTGAATTTGAGAAGCGTACGAGAAAAGTGCTTGCAAATTGATGTAGAAGGTAAGGCATCACTTTGGCATCTTCGCTTTGGTCGCCTACATAATGGTGGACTAAAAGAGTTAGCGAAGAAGGATATGGTGCATCGGTTACCTGACATGCACTATGAAGGAAAAAAATTTATGAAGAATGTGTGCTCGGTAACCATGTGAGAACCTCATTCAAAGAAAAGGAAAATATCGGGGAAACAACCACTCAAGATAATCCATACTAATATATGCATACCAATTACCCCAAAATCTTTCAGCGGTAAAAGGTACTTCATTTCTTTTATTGTTGACTTCTCATAGAAATCTTAGATTTAGTTTTTGAAAGAAAAACCATAAGCATTCAAGGCATTTAGAAAATTAAAAGTGAATGCAGAGAAAGAAACGATTAGATGCATTAAAGCTATGCGATCTGATAGAGGTGACGAATATACTTCATCAGTTTTCATGGAGTATTTCCTGAAGCAATGCATTAGGCATTTTCTAATCACACGATACACTAGTCAAAAAATGGTGTGGCTGAGAGAAAGAACCAGATCATTCTTTCCATGGCTCGAGCAATGCTAAAGAGTAAAAGGGTGCCTAAATAATTTTGGACGAAAGCTGTGAAATGCGCAATTTATGTGCAAAATCGATGTTCACATGCGAAGTTAGGAGATAGGACACCACAAAAGGCATGGAGCAGATAGAGATAGACAATGTCGCATCTTAGAGTGTATTTAACCCAACCCAAGTACAAAATATCAAAGCGATGGGTATTTTTGTATCGTAGGAGCAAATATGCGAAAGAGATTTTGAAGAAGTACAAAATGGTGATGTAACCCGGTTACAATTCTAATGGAACCAGGTACGAAACTCTCGAAGTTCAATGGAGGAGAACATGTGGATGTGAGAAAATATCAAAGTTTGGTGGGAAGCCTTCGCTATCTCACATGCACAAGGCCGGATATCGCACTAAGTGTTGCATATTTAGTCGGTTCATTGAGGAGCCGATTTATTCACATTGGAAGGCGTTGAAGCGAATTTTGCGATACATGCAAGGAACAGTGTCACTTGGGATGTTTTATTCAAAAGCAGAAGATTACAAGTTGAGTGGTTACTCTAACAACGATTGGTGCAGAGACATAGGCGATCAACAAAGTACATCAGGATACACATTTTTTTATGGGCAACACATCATTTAAGTGACTGTCAAAGAAACAATCAATCGTGACGCTTTAAATATGGGAAGCTAAATATGTTGCAGCTTCTTAGTGCGTATGTCATGTGATATGGTTTAGAAATATGTTGAGCAAGATAGAGTTAAAGCAACTTGGTGCAAGAATGATTCAAGTTGGCAACAGATCAACAATTGAGTTAACAAAGAATCCAGTGAATTATGAAAAAAGCAAACACATTGATGTTTGCTTTCATTTTATCCGAGATCATGTGAAGGAAGGAAGTGTGAAACTGAAGTATGTAGCAAGGCAAGATCAAGTTGCGGATATTTTTACAAAACTATTACCAAAGGTTTTGTTCGAAAAATTCAAGAAGATGATTGGCATAGCAGATGCTAGAAGCATTTAATTTTATGGAGGAGTTTTGTTGAATAAACTTAAATGTAATATTTAACGTATTTTGAATATTGTTATTTGAGACTTTAATTAAAGAATTGATAGGTTTTAATTGAGGAACTAATTAAAGAATGAGCGGATCCTTAATTTAGCAATTAGTGGGAAATGTTTTTGGTAAGAACTTGGAGATAGACTATAAATAGAGTGCTCATTCCATAGAGCAATGTAGAGAAAGAAAGTGTAAGAAAATGATATAGAGATTGAGAAATAAAGAAAATTGTTTGTAGAGAAATTGTTGTGTGTCTTGGCTCTCCAATCCCGAAACGAAACGCTTGCGCGATTGTTTATTATCTTATTCTTATTTTGCATTCGTTAATCACATTTAGATTTTACAATTTTTCAGCTTGAATGGATTGGTGGTGTGTTAGTTATTTGAATGAGTCGTAATCCATTTTAACCCAAAAAAATTAGTATTTGGCTCTCATATTATTTGAGAGTAATAGTGCCAATATATCATAGTTGTCTTTCCTTGTATGTCATTACAACGTTTTCCCTCCAATCAACAAATGATTGAAAATCTGAAGCCTCTTCGATACATGAATCCACAGGCCCCGTCTCTTTTCCTTTCAAGTAACCTTTTTAAGTTTCTAATATTGGACCGAGCATATAAGTTCACAAACTCAAAATTGGACATATCTCAAAATTTGTTCAATTTCATTTCTAGGGTTTCTTCATTTGGCTTACAATAAACATGGTTCACGCTGAAACAATTATACTTCCCCTTTAGGCCGTACCCCTCCACAATTTTGTTTCTCTCTTGTTTTATTTAAAAATTAGGTGTTGTAATGATAACTTGATTTACCAGTTTAACCGCCCCCCCCCCCAATGTTTAGTTATTCATCCCTCATTCTCCATTGCTTTTTATTTTCTTTAATCATCACTGATAATTTTACATATATACCTCTTTTCTAGTTAGACCCTAAACAAATTTATTTACTAACTCTACATATATATATATGTATATGCATATGTATGTGTATGTATGTATATGCATATGTATATATGTGTGTGTGTTTGTTTATGAAGTGTGTAAATGCTTAGATTTTTAAAGCATTAAATCCTTATGACTTCTCTAAATTTTTTTACTTTTTGTGTGATCATATTCATCAAAATTTGTGGATCTCTGTTGAAAGAGTCAGCTCATTTGTTGATTATTCAATGTTCCAAATGCCAAAATTAACAGACTTTAAAGTATATAAGGTCCTTATAATTACTAGAAATATGAAGTAATAGTTGAAAATTTGAAGAGTTTCTAGGTTGTTGAATTCTCCTACAAGTTTGAAAAAACAAATGTTCATTAAACATATGTATGGTAAGAAATTGACCGGACTTAAAAAAAAGATACAATACTTTATTTCTTGTTGAAGTTTGTGAATTCAAGGAGATCAAAATCTTGTGCATTGATCGTTCAAAAGGCTGAGATATACTTGATATTTAAGCTTTTAGAGATTTCTACTCTTTTTTTTTTTTTTGTTAAATTTAGTAGGTCAATAGAATGATTTTGTTATAATTCACTGAGGTTGTTGCTTGCTTTTTTGTTGGAATATTCACCTGGCAAGTTGATTAAACTGAATTATTTAGTTAATAGCCAAAGTAGCAAATTTCATTTAAGATTTTGCCAAATCTATTTCTCGTTTGCCTTATATTGTTAACTGAATATCATATGTTCATGCATATCATTTGTGAACAACGTTATATTTGTAGAATCTAAATGCGATTAACGAATGTGAAATTAAAACAATAAACAATTGCGCTAAGCTTTTCTTCAATTTTTCGAACAAAGCCTTCGTAACGATTTTGTGAAAATATCCGCAACTTGACCTTGGTTCGCTACATGCTTCAATTCCACGCTTCCTTCTTTCACTTGATCTCGGATAAATGAAATCAAACATCAATATGTTTGCTTCTTTCGTGATTTAATGGATCCTTTGCTAACTCAATTGTTGATCTATTATCAACCTGAATCACTTTTGTGCTCATTTTCTTTAGCTCCGTCGTGCTTAACAAGTTCCTCAGCCATATCGCATGACATACGCACCAAGAAGCTGCAACATATTTAGCATCGCATGTTGAAAGCATCACGATCGGTTGTTTCTTTGACAGCCAAGTAAATGTTGTGTTGCCCATAAAAAATGCCTATCCCAAAGTATTTTTTTGATAGTCTATGTCTCCGCACCAATCACTGTCGGAGTAACAAGTCAACTTTTACCTTTCTACTTTCGAATAAAACATCCCAAGCGACTCTATTCCTCGGATGCATTGCAGAATTCGCTTCAATGCCTTTCAATGCAAATAAACCGGCTCTTCCATGAACCAACTTACAATGCCAACACTTAAAGCGAGATTTGGCCTTGTGCATGTGAGATAGCGAAGGCTTCCCACCAAACTCCGGTATCTACTTGCATCCACTCGTTCTCCTCTATTGAATTTCGAGAGCTTCTTACCTTGTTCCATTAGTATTGAAACCAGGTTGCAATTCGCCATCTTGAACTTCTTCAAGATCTCCTTCACATATTGCTCCTACGATACAAAAATACTTGTCTCTCCTTGTTTTTTTTTTATTGAAACAAGGGTAACCACGCCCGTCCCTAGGCCAGGAACCGGGAGACATGTCTCTCCTTGTTTAACCTCCAAACTGAGGAAAAACTTCAGCAAACTCAAATGTGTCATCTTAAACTCTCGCATCATCATGTTCTTAAACTCTTCTATCATCGCATCACTATTACCCATAAATATTAGGTCATCAACATAAAGAGCAACAAAAATCGCATTACCTCCACACTACTTTGTGTAAAGCGCATGCTCGTAGGGACACTGCTTGGACCCATTCTCCTTGAAATATGTATCAATGTGAGTGTTCCATGCTCATGGTGCTTGCTTCAATCCGTAAACTGCTTTCTTCAATTTTATCACGTTCTTCTTTTCTCCAATTTTCACATATCCAGGTAGTTGCTCAATATACACTTCTTCTTTAAGCACACCGTTCACAAATGCCATCTTGACATCCATCTGATAAATTGACCATCTAAATTGAGCCACTTGAGAAATGAACAATCGAATTATCTTCATTCTCTCGACGGAAGCAAAAACTTCATCCTAGTCGATTCCCGCTTTCTGCTTGTATCCCGTCGCAATAAGTCTCTCTTTGTAGCGCTCTATCTTGCCTTGAGCATTCATCTTCTTCTTGAATACCCACTTCACTCCAATCAACTCTTTCAGCTTCCATGTATCATTGCGCTCTATCGCATTAATCTCCTCATCCCTGATAGTTCTTCATTTCTTGTCTCGCACTACTTCTTCAAAGTTAATACTTTCAGCATCATCCCAAAAACATACAAGATGTACCTCATTTTTCGCATTGTACAAATCTTACAAACTCCACATTCTGGGTTGTTGTGGTTCATCTTCATCTTCAATTGTTTCAAAATCTCTTAGCATAGCAGTTTTCCAACTTCGATGTTGACTTCCATCGAATTGTTCCAGTCTCATTCGCTTTCTTCATTTACTTGCACATCGCGGCTCACCATCACCTTCTTTCTTATTGGGTCAAGCAGCTTGTACACTTTTGTGTTCTCATCATAGCCAATAAATACATACTTCTTGCTCTTATCTTCGAGCTTCGTTCTTCATCGACACTATTTAAGTTCGGCTATGTATAGTACTTTAACATTGATTTTAAACTTAAATGCTATTGATAACAACTAAGTCTTAAATTGCAGGCATACACAAATATACGTAGTCGAGTCGCGGCAAGTGATAAGTATATTATTTATCATTCTCCATAGGGATTGATGTCTAGAAATATTATTACTAACTTGAGAGTTATGAAAATATGTACAAGAATGTTGTTGGTGATTGTTTGATTTATTATAAAGACTCTAAAATATGAAATGCAGTTGAGCTTAGGTAAAAATGTCGATGTGGGAGATACTAATCATGCTTTAGTGGTAATTAGATTTCATGCTTCCTTATCCTAATTAGTACTTCCACACTTATTAATTTATGTCTAACCTAGCTTCCATTGCGATTATTCATACTTAGCTCAGGGCAACGCATGCGATAGTACGGTTATTCTTTAACAATGCGAGAGACTTCACATCAGACCTATCGTAGCATACTGGATCACTCGACAGTTCCTTCTTCCGAGTTCACTGAAGGATAGCACGCGTGGATAGCTAATCGACGCATATATAGAATGAAATTGCATTAGTGTAAAATCTAACAACCTACAATCTTAGCATGCATTCTACATACGAATTCTTTCCATTGGCTCTTAACTAATGCAACATAAAAACAAACAACAATAGATAATAGAAACTCATAAATTTCATTACTAAAAGTTGTATACAATTCTATGATCTACTCCTAAGTATGAAAAGAAATAAAAAAAGATAGGAATTGGTGCAGTTGTGAAGATGTGCTGACTCTTTTTCATCGACTCTTACAAACATCACTAGTTGTGTTTCGACGTGGATTGGCTTCTAGCGAACCGACCAACTCACCGATTGCAACTTCTTTCCTTCTATATAAAGAGATAATTTTCTTGGCTAGCAAGTTTGGGTGAGTTGGAATATCTTTATAAATCCAAAAATCTCTTAATTATCGTTAGAATTTCTTGATCAACGTTGACTTTTATTGCTTGATTGATTTCTCCACTTTTTCCTTGTCGTTGTGACCCTTCGAACGTGATTGCCTTGTGAATGCATCATGTTGCTTTTGTTTTTCGCCGTTCAAATTTAGTTCATCCTTCTCGCATAAGAGTTTTGTATTCCATGCATTGTATAACAATTAGCACAATTTTATTCGCAAAACTATGTTGCTCGTGCTAAATAATGGATGCATCCGACTTCTACAGTTTTTATTTGCAAATTATGCAATATAACTCAAATATTTCCCTTGAACCTTAGTAAAATGCAGAATATAATAACCTCAATTATGCTCTATTTGAGAGCTATTAATTCTTTGCTGATTAGATAAGTGTGCATAAACCACACTACCAAACACTCTGAGATGTGATACTGTCAGCTTCTGTCTGCTTCATGCTTCTTGCGGCGTTTGATATCCTAATTTTTCATGTAGACATCGATTTTACACATAATTACGCATTGCACTACTTCCGCCCAAAATTCCTTTGGCATACTTTTGCTCTTTAACATTGCTCGAACTATATCAAGAATGGTTTTGTTTTTCTTCTTAGTCACACCATTGCGTTAAGGAGTGTATGGTGCAGTTAGAAAACACCTTATGCCATTCTACTCGCAATACTCCATAAAAATCATTGAATTATATCCCCCACCTCTATCAGATCACACGCCTTTAATGCATCTACATGTTTCTTTCTCCACCTTCACTTTGAATTTTCTGAATGCTTCGAATGCTTCTGATTTTTCTTTCAAAAAATAAACTCAATTTTTTCGTGAAAATCATCAATAAAAGTAATGAAATACCTTTTACCGCTAAAAGATCCGAGGGTAATTGGTTAGCTTATGTTAGTATGAATCGTCTCGAGTGCTTGTTTTGCCCGATATTCTGCTTTCCTCTAAAACGAGGTTCCCAAACGCTCGGTGACCACGCATTCTTCACAAAACTTTCCTTCATAGTCCATGTTAGGTAGCCCGTGCACCATATCCTTCTTTGCTAACTCCTTTAGTACACCGTGATGTAGGTGACCAATGCGAAGATACCAAAACGATGTTTTATCTTCTACATCGACTCGCAAACACTTTTCTTGCATGCTTCTCAAATTCAATCTGTACATGCGATTTCTTCCCATCTCAACTTCAGCGATTAAACGCTCTTGCTTATTGTAACAGCCCAATTTCCTATTCCAGTTTTCGAGGTGCCTTCGGGTCAAGATTCAGTTGTTTGGTTGGGTTTTAGAGCCGTTTGGACCCTTGGGGGTATTTTGGTCTTTTGGCTCTCCGGGCAGGATTTGTGGTTTCGGGGCTTGAGGTAGCCACGCCTTTGTCGAGGCTTGTTTGTTGGTGGCTGCGAGTCCCGAGGTGTTTGAGCTAGTCGGTTGGATGCTCGGTTGTGGTTTGGGCTTTGGTAAAGTGTTGGTTGTTGGGTGTTTCCTTTGGGATTAGAGCCCGGGCCCTTATTGTTGGTTTGGGAGTTGGATTTAAGTGAGTTTTATTTATTGGAAAAGATTGCTTCGGTCGGGTCTCAGCCCAAGCAGCCCCAGCCCTTGGTCGCCCGAGCCCAGCCTCCGCGCGCCCGAGTCGCCCGCACAGTGTGTAACGACCCAGGTTTTTCTTCCCGGTCTTCCAGGTATGCCCTAGGGGTAATTTGGTAATTTGGTCGGGCCGTCAGGGTCGTTTGTGTCTTTTCCAGTTACTAAAATTATTGGATGGTTTTTGTAGGTTTTGGAGGGGTTTGTGGTTTGGTTTGAGCAAGGTTTGTTGCAAAAGTAAAAATAAAGGGGTTTTTGCTGCCAAGTAGGGGTTTGAACCGGGTCTCTGGGAAGCTTGTAGAGATGTGTGCCAATTGAGCCATTAGGTGCTCTTGTTGCTCTTTCTGCATCACATCTTAGTTAACCTTGGATTTTGGAGCTTTGGTGCATTTGGTTAAATGAAATAGAATTAGGTTTATTCCATCTTCTTCTCCAAATCCCCTCTTGGCCGCACAAGCTCTCCCTCTCCATTGCCTTGCCGAATTCTTTTTCCCTTGCATCTCCTTGGGTTCGATCATCATCATTAGGGTAAGTCTTCATCCTCTTCATCTCCTCATTTGGTTTTTATCTTTGGTAGAAGGTAAGATGTAGAGTGTGTGTGTGTTTGTGTTGGTTGCGGCCGGTAGAGAGGAGCGACCATCATCGCCGGCCGGCTCAAGACGCCCAGATCTGTCGAAGCGACCCGCCGCGACGCCAGATCCGCCTAGCGACCTTGCCGTTCGTCAAAGCGAAAGAAGAATCGCCCCTGTCGTCGTTCGTCCTCGCCCGATCGCTCGCGACGCCGAGAGGTCCTCGCCGCCGCCCAGCGTCGGCCGCGTCTCTGCGTCGCCCATCGCGCGCCTCGCGCCGTGTCCGCTTGCGACCGCTCGCCGCCCGCGCGGCCGCGCGTCTGCGTCGCGCGCTGACGCCGCGCCGCAGCGCCTTCGCCGACGCGCTTCGCCGCGCGCGTGCGTGTACCCTGCCGTGCCGTGCGGTAGCGTAGCGGTAGCGTGTCCTCGCTGCCGTCGTGCGTGCGGCCACGACCTTGCCGTGTGCTGCTGCTTGCGTGACCCCAAGCTCGTGTCGTCGCGTGCGCGTGAGTTCCCTTTGAGCCGAGCTTTTCGTTCTATTGTTGTTTAGACATTTTAGATGCTGATTATTGTTGGTTTGCTAGGTTCCCGCTCGCTAGCTCGGGATTGTTCATGACTTAGGATTTGTGTGTAGAAGTCTTCCGACCAAGGTAAGGATTTCTTACAGGGGTTGTGTGGACCTGCGGTATATTTGTGATTGTTGTTTTGTATGCTGTGTATGATTACTAGCATGTTAGCCCTAGGTGCTCTGTTTCAATTCTGATGGCATGAACTCTTGTATTGTTTCTCATGTTAGCCCATGCTAGGTTGTTCTATTCTAGCATGTTCGATATCTATTCTTGCTTCGTAGTATCATGCTAGGTTCCTTGTATCTCATTGAGCACATATTGGGTGCATTGATTGAATTGTTATTATTATTATTGTTAAGGTTTAGAATCGGGTAGATAGCATCATCCGGGCCCGATGCATAAAGTATCTTGCATCTATGGCAAGGACGTTCGAGACAGATTCTCCGTCCTTGACCCCGTGAGGGATTAGCTATCCCAACCGGTAGGCCCCGCAATCTTGGGTGAGGGTGGCGATCGTTAAATGCCCCAGCGGTCGGGATGATGACTTGGCATTGCCTCGCCCCGGCGATCGGCGCGTCCTCGGCGTATTCGGCCGTAGCCCTTGATTGCCACTGTTAGGGCAAGGACCGCTTCACGGTGTAAGCCTACCACGGCCGGTTCCTTAGCCTCGGTGCGGTGGTTGGTGACATAGTTCACGTGTCGAGTCTCACACCCCTATGTCGGTGACACCGATCCGAGAGATTTAGTTAGGCATGGTGATGAACACAGGCGACTTGCCACTAGACCCGGCACCCCCGAGTTTGCGGTAGCATGCGGTGCGCGCTTACGCTCATTACTGGCGCCATCGAGAGCTCCTCGGGATCTTGAGCGAGTGCACCTTTCGTATCGGCGATGAGGCAGTGAGGCCGGGACTTGTTCCCGTATAGCGCGTTTAGTGTGTTGTGGTATTTCCGGACTAAGACCACGAGTTGGCATCCGAGGTCCAAGTGTGGACTTAGCTATGTGCTCCGCTCGTGTTTGTACTCATAGCTTGCATACATTCTTCTAGATGATCATGTATATCGTATTGTACCCGGTTGGGGATTCTTACTGGGTAATTTGTTACTCACCCTTATTACGTGGTTTTCCACAGGTAATCAAGCGGGAGAGCAGGATGGTGATGGAGGAGCTGTGATCATGGAATCCTGCTTTGTCATCTCACGATTATTTTATTTTATTTATCATGACTCTTGACTTTTGTTATTTCCCCCGAGTGCATGTAGCAGGGGCACAGAGCCGAGTGTTGTTTTTCTTACGTTTTATGGATTCCAAAGCATATTTGTACTTGTGGATTGTTTTAATGGTTTAAATAAATCTCGATCGAGTATGCTTTTAGAAATGTATGTTTTGGTTCTTTGAATGTTTCTGTTTTTACTTGGGATCCGAAATGTATTTTTCATAATGTCTTTTATTTTCACTACATGCATTGGGGTAAAGGCCCATTTAGAGCCCCTTTTGGGTCGGGTCTTTACACAGTGCCAGCGTCGCCAGCCCGCGCCATCGAGCAGTGTCGCCCTCCCCCTGCTCGTGTCGCCCGAGCTCGCCCAGGCCGTCTCGTCGCCAGCCCGAGCTCACCCAGCTCGTGTCCGTCCGCGCTTGAGTCGCCCAACCTCGAGCCGCGTCGCCCTGTGCCGAGCCCAGCTCGTTCGCGCGTCCCAGCGCCCGTGTCGCTCTCTATCGCGTCGTGTCGCTCGCGCCGCGCCGTCCTGTCTTGAAGCCGCGCGCGCGCGCCGCGTCGCCCATCCGAGCAAGCACGCGCTCACGCGCCAGCGTCGCCCAGCCAGCGCCAGCCCGCCACCTTTGGTTTGCCCGCCCGTCTGCCGGCTCGTTCGCGTGTTAGCCGCACCTCGTGAGTTGGTCCCGAGCTGAGCCCAGTTTATTTTAGTGTATTTAGGGCTATTTTATGATTATTGATATGTTTGTTTGGCTCGATATAGGTTGCTCGAGTTCGATCGCAGTTATTTTATTGTGTGTTGTTGCCTTCCGACTAGGTAAGGATTTCTTACCGGAGTTATGCAGGCCTGCGATATTTTCATGATTATGCCTTGCTTGTTTCTTTGATTGTTATGAGCATGATAATAATAGAGCAGCTTTGATTGATTTCTTGCTAGCATGTTTGCTTGATTTTACATGTTAGTGCCATGCTAGGTTTGTTCTGCCAGCATGCTTATGATTCCTGCTTAAGCTCGTAGTATCATGCTAGGTTAGTGTGATTGATGTCGGTCTTTGTTTGCTAGCCAGGAATCATTTCTTTTTACTCTGTACTCTTAGATAGAGTTGTAGGGTTTGTCATCATCCAGAGGCTGAGCGGACATAACGTACTTTGTCCCCCGATGAGCTCGGTCGGGAGTAAAGTGTGCGCGACATAACGTATCTTGCTACCCCACGACCGCCTGCGGTTGTGGACTTAGCTACCCACTTCGGCATAGCCTAGTTTGTAGCCTACTAGAGCGGAACCACCGCCAGCAGTGTAAGCCTACCACCGGCGGTTCTTAGCTTCCAGTCGGTGGATCAGGCTGCACAGATGAGCGCCGAGGGCCTCGCGCTACTGTGATCAGTGACACTGCTTCCTAGTCATAGGCATGTGCACCTGGCCCGCGTAGTTTGCCCTTAGGCCCCGACATTTATGCCGGTTGCAGAGGAGCATGCGGTGTGCGCGCACACGCAGCGTTATTCTGCCGGTTCGGAGAGCTCCCGGGCTAATGTCGTGAGTACACCATTCCTTCCGTTAGAGCGACTTCGGGTACTCTCCCTTAAGTCCAGATTTAGTGCAAGGGCAAGGAGGCCCTTGAGGACATTCTAGGGATCGAGTGTATTCCCGAGAAAGTGACAGTGATACCTCGGTGATGTCCAGGATTGGTCAGTGTATCCAATCCTAGTTAGGCCGGAAGAAAGAGGCTTCTGATGGCTCCAGATCTTGTTTTATGAGCTCGTTGAGCTATGATCTGTGTTGGTAGCTGTTTGCTTGCTTGCTTTGGTACTAGATGACTGATTATATCATATTGTACCCCGGTTGGGGATTCTTACTGAGTAATTCGTTACTCACCCTTATTTCTGTGGTTTTTCCACAGGTAACCATGGTGCGAGACAGGATGGCTGGAGGAGGAGGGGAGCTGTGATCATGGAAACCCGTTGTTCAACTCTGAGTCTTATGTTTATGTTATGATTTAAATGTTCTCTGAATTCATGTAGTTGGGCACGGAGCCCTAGTGTGTTTTCTGAATGTATTTCCGGATTCTAGCATTGTTGTAAAGTTTGTATGTTTTAAATGAATCTCTGATCAGAGTAAGTTTTGTAAATGTATTTGACTTGGAGCAGTGCTTTGGGAAACAGGACAAGTTTCAGGAATTGATGTTGATTTTAAATGGATGTTTTATGTTTTAGTTTTTACTTAGAATCTGAACACCGTCTTGCAAATTTTCTGTAGATTTGTAATGCATGCATTGAGGTAACGGCCTAGTTAGAACCCGTTTCGGGTCGGGTCGTTACAAGTTGGTATCAGAGCTTAGAGTCATAGATTCTGTAGACTGACCTTTTGTTGTAGGTCATTTTTCCATGATCATCAGCACTCTGACAGTCATCAGGTACGCCTAAGTTTACTGTTTTAAAGAAAGGGGAAAGAATTTACAATACTTTTCATCTAGTGTATGCCTTGTGTAGAGTTGTGGAGCGAAGACGAGCAGGTTCTGACTCGTTGTTGGTTTGGGCTTAGAGAGCCATCATGCCAACTTTTCCGCAGTGCGAGCATGATTTAGCAGCTTGTTGAGGTATCCAGATAGATTCGGATGCCTGGGGCGTCGCCCCCGAGGAGGTAGAGCTTAGACTCCCATTTGCCATTTGTGGCCCAGTTGCTGCTTTTCCCCTAGTGAGAGGGTGGAGGTGCTTTGTGCAGATCGCCAGTATGTTGATCGCACCCAGAGGAGGAGGACGTTTGGCATGTCCGACCGAGGAGTTGGACTGATCGTGTTGATGTTGAGGCCGCGTCCAGGGTTGTTAGGCCCGTTGGCCAGAGTTGGCCCTGGCAGTTGAGTTGCCTAGTGGAGGGGGTAGAGGCTAGCACGCCTCAGAGTGAGACTCCTTGAGTAGAGTGTGCTCCAGCCATGAGAGATTGGATGGCGGTCTTTAGCTATCGAGAGCGGAGACCCAGCGCGATTTGTAGCGCGTAGTGAGGAGTCTGCGCACAGATAGCCCAAAAGAGACAGAGTTTGTTTCAAGCATCCCCAGTAGCTCTTGTAGCCCCGGAGGTTCCGGGAGGGCATGATCAGCGAGTTTATGCCGATGAGTTTGTTGGCGATGATGGAGCCGCCTGGGTTTGGCAAATGGATGCTGCAGAGAGCTCGATGTTTGATAAGTCCTGCTTTGCTAGTAGTAAAGTAGTTGGCCGAGTTTGAGTTTAGCATCCATGTGTTGGGATGCCCCATTGCTCAGAGAGGCCGAGGTGTGCCATTCTGTCTTTGTTTGGTACAGTGAGTTGGTGGTGGAAGTCCCTTGTGAGAGGTGGACTAGCAGAGTCTCCACCAGTCGCCCGATTGTTTGGCAAGTTGCCGTGTTAGTGGCTTGAGGCAGATGTAGAGACATCTTTGCCCCCTTGCAAGCCTGTTGTTGTTTAACAGCCCAGTTTCCTCAGATGTTTGGTAGAGTTGAGCACTCTTCCTTGGTGAGCTCCTAGAGTGGAGCTAGTTGCTGCATGTTGAGAGATCCCGCCAGAGTTTTGTTGAGCATCATGAGGAGATGCTAGTGTAGGCCGTGAGCCTTCGGTTTGATGAGATGCCATAGGCATAGTTGTTTGAGTTGAGCCCTTGTGTGCCTAGCTAGAGTTGTTGTCACTTGAGGTAGTGACCTTGCTAGCCCCATCTGTAGTAAGATGTGGATTTGGTAGTAGTAGCACTTGAGGTGCATTGGTTGGTGTGCCACTTTGGCACTAAGTCTGGTTCAGGCTTGAGTTTGGCTTGGGCATAGCAGATGGTTCTATGCCGTTTGGAGTTCAGCGCACTCCTTTAGCCTTGGATCCGTTTATGGCAGTTGCACCTGTTTAGGTCGTGCCAGAGGGCTAGTTCAGTGGTAGTCGATGGACTACAAGCAAAAGGATGCTCGAGAGGAGCCGGAGCCTCTTCCCAGTGTTTCTGGAGGTTGAGTAAGTCAGCAGGTTGCCGGTTGGCAAGTGTTGGTGCGCGTGAGTCTCGCGCTAGTGTTAAGGCCAAGAGTTTCCTTGTGGTTGGTAGTGCGGTCAACTACCTTCGAGTGCCTTAATCTGAGGAGAGTTGTGCATCGTAGATGCGAGTTTGGTCCAGCAGAGGGACCATGAGTTGGATACTCATGAGATGAGTTGGATGCCATGAGGAGAGTTGGATGCCTTTGAGGCGAGATGAGCTGATGCCTTGCTAGAGGATTTGGATGCCTTATGGGTAAGCACCCTTGGTAGAGGCTTGGTATAAAGTAAGTTCGGTGTGGCATGGTTATGCCTTGGTAGAGCAAGGTTGCCTCAGCTTTTAGCATCGTGTGGAGAAGGAACTTTTGGTGTTCCTTCGGTTGGAGTTCGATTGGAAACCTGAGCACATGTCTGATGGTAGCAAAGCCGCGCAGTTTCTGATCGCCTTGGCTAAGAGGGTTGTTTGGATCCTTTCCTTGGGTAGAAGCCTTGTTGAGGCTGATGTTTGAGTAGGAGGACGACGCATTCGGTAGCATTTCGGGTCCTCTTGGTTCCCAAGGAGTTGGAGTTGGCCAGCATGGTTGAGATGCTGGGGAGAGTTGTGCCTGTTCAGGCAGTTGGTTGTTAGCTCGTTTGTCGGCAGTGTGTGTCGAGGGTGATCGGAGGATCCCTAGGTTGTGGAGAGCCTCTCTAGAGCTCAGTCAGCCCAGGTAGTGAGTTTCAGTTGGCAAGTTGGAGGCGTGTAGTTTGTAGCCTCGGGTGAGTTGCTAGCAGTCTTGGTAGACTAGCAAGCCAGTGGTTGTTTGGAGTAGAGTCCGGATTGGTTCCGGTGCAGTGGCAAGTTGATGCTTGGTGTTGACCAAGGTGTGGTTTGGAGCTGCTAGGGATTATCTTTGCTCGTGGGGCGAGTGGTTTGTGCCCTGTTGGTGGCTTTCCTGTTTCCAGGATGTTGAGTTGCCCCGTTTGGCATTTGGAGGTTCAGTCTGAGATGGACCCCTGTTGTTTCCCCGTGAGATTTAGATGTTGTTGCTCTGGTGGAGCAAGACAGTGAGCGTATGTGGAGCTCTCTGTCCTTCGGTTGTCTGCTTGTAAGAGCTGTTTCCTCCTGGGAGATGTCACTACAACAAATATGCCTTTCTATAGCATTTTAGTATAACAATTTTTAAAAATGCTATGAAAGAGAACAAAAAAGAGCGGAAAATTGCCCGCTCAATTTTTTAGAAAGTTTTTTTTTTTTTTTTTTTTTTTTTGAAGATGAGAATACCTAATGTAATCCTTTATCACACTTCCTGCACTTTATCATTCCAAGAAACCCCTCAAAATCCCATTACAATCTATTAGAAACCCACTCAAATCCCAAATCACGAGCAAAACAATAATTCTAATTCGTGATGCTAGCGAAAAATTTGATTCTTCCAAATCCACAACCACAAAATTCCATTAGAAGTCATGGAAGAGGCGATTAAGGGAATCTGACGATTTCTCTAAACCCTCACCATTTTCAAATAGCAGTGCACGGTGAAAAAAACTTGGATGGTGAAGAACAGGAGGATGGACGAACTACTAACGCGGATGGACGTATAGAAGTCGTTGGCAATGAAGATGAAGAGGCTTTTGCAGATGACGTGGTTGGCATGGGATGTAATGGTGAGACCTTAGAAGAAGAAGATCAAGAGGCTGAGACTAAAAGTTGGTCAATCAATTCTAAAAATAGGCTTACGGTATGTTTAATTTTAATTTTTTAAATTTCATCTTTAATGCTTTGAAGTAGTAGTTTTGCACTTTGTATATGAGTGAATGGAGGTTGTATTGGATTCCCACCCATGGAGAATGTTGCTTGGGGCTGTCTTGCTTTTTGATTATAGGGTTTTTCAAGTATTTTGATGGTCTAATTAATTTAAGAATGGCAGTTTTAAAGAAATTTTCTTTCTGATTATAGTCATTCAAAGTTTCAACTCTTGTTTCAATGACTTTTCACATTAATTTAGATCCCTATTTTTTTTATTCATTGGTGGAGTGTGAATGATGCATTTTCCATTATTTCAAGCTTCTTCAAGAACATGCCCCAAATGTAGTTCTGCACTCAAGCTCATTTAGGCATTTTATCAAACACTTTGTGTGCAACTATTGTCTTTTCATCAAAATTGCAACCCCTGTATCAAATGGCTTCCACACTGATTTATAATAGTTGAATGATTCATTTTCTATACAACAAATACTGTCCAAAGTCATTTAAAAGATCAATCAAATTCATGTCAAACCGAAAACCCAATCGACGGTTGTTGGCCCTAACAGACAAGTCAATCGCCAACAGCTCGTCGATTACGACATTGGATTCTACAGAGACGCCATGGGAGGAAAAGGAAGTCAAATCTACATAGTTGATGGGTATTTGCGTTGGAGAATTTTTTACCAGGAGTAGAAGCTTCAAAATCATCTTCTTCATTTTTTTTCTTTTTTTTTTATATTTAAAAAAAAATCGTAGACCTTGCTTCTAATTTCAGCACAAACAAACAAGATCCCCACTTTTTCACACCCATCAAGTTATATCACTATTACAACACACAACTTGTAGTATACTTATCCATAGGATCAATTGAGATCAAATCTTAAGCTCCCGAACTTGTTAGTATTTTTAGTGCCCAGCAAAAACTTTACACAATAAGCATAAAAATTGTTACAATTTTTTTGTTAAAAAAATTTGATCAAAACTGGTACCTTTTCTTCATTCTTTTTTTAAACAAGGTAACCACTCTCGTTCCTAGGCCAGGCACTGAAGACATCGAAGGAGTAATGTCACTGGTGAGTCTCGAACCTTAGACTTGGAGAGAGCATACCCTCAAAGCCCAAGTATTCAATCACGATGTCATCCCTTGGGGACTATTACAAATTTGCTTTATTATCTCAATCTTAACTTTGTGGTTTATGTTTTTTAGTTAATATTGCTATTCAAGTATGTTGCAAACATTAGCTTCACAAACATCACAATTTCTCGCATGACGTGTGTTTTATGTTTTTAGTTAATCTTTGCTATCCAAGTAGAATCTATATCAAGAAGGTGCTGCAAGTTGGTGTGATTTATTTCATGAGGACCAATTTATACAATTCTTCTTTTGGTCATCAAATCCATCATTAATTGTTATTTCCCTTTCAGGTAAGATCTATCTCTTACATCCAATTTTAAAATGCACAATTCTTTTTCAATCTCTAGCAACAATCCCTATAGTTTGTATTTCTATAGAGGTGTTTTAAGATGTTGAATTGTAGCTCTTAATTTTTCCCTATTTTTTGCCCATGATTTTTATTTTATTCATATTGCTCTTTTGTTTATTTCATTTGGTATGTTTCATTTGACCTTACTTTCCATGAAAAAGGTTATAAAACGTATGTAACCATCTCCAACCCAAAATAAATATGTTGTTTGTGAAGTCTATAAATTTGTTAGTTTGGACGGTTCTTTTGATTATCGAACTTTGTGGCTGTTTTATGTTCTACTTGTGAGCGCTTGATTTTAGTTGTTGTAGGAGGAGCTTTGATTTGATTGCTTTTCTTGTTTGAGTTGGATGTCTCTTATCAGCTGTTCGATATAGTGTTTTTTTGTTTAATCGTGGCTGATTATTTTTGGTTTTGGCCAGTTCTATTTTGTTGAGATTTCTTTGAATATGTGGTTTGATGTTGTGGAGTATTGGATTTTTAGAGCGTTTGTTGTGTTTGGAGAAGGAGCTATAAAGAGGAAGATTGGTTGGAAAAGGATATTTAACGTGGAAGATCCGAGGAAAAAAGTTCCTAAATCTAAAGGGAAGGTCTCAGATGCTAATCAAGCTTTGGAAGTTGCTAGATATTCTTTCTATCATGCTCCTCCATTGAAAGGTTCCTTCAATCTCATGTTGCTTTATTTCTCTTTTCGATTACTCCGTTGACATTCATTTTCTTTTAAGACTTCTAGTATGTAAGTTAATGTTTTTTGTTTTACATAATGTGTATGTTTTCTTTGCAGGTTTCGTTCGTTGCTCAAATTTTTGCTTCCACCTCTCCTACTACCAAGAAAGAACACTAGCTTTATTTTGACCTTAATATAATCTATGTCCAACCTTTATGAAGAAAGTTGTTATACAAAACCTTACATTTGGTATGATTTTTTTTTTATAGCATTTCCTTTTTAATAAATTCTTATTTAGCTATCCAACTTTACCTTTGAGATGACTGTAGGAAATTGTTTTGCTCTAGGTTAAGAAATTTTATTGTACCTCTTGCTATAATCTACACTTTTCTTTAATCCTTCATAGATCTTTTTTTGTATTCATATATGTGTTTATTTTGATATGATTTCTAACATTTCTTTATTCAAATAGGAATAAATGAAAAAGTATTTCATTGAAGATTCTATCCATGCTCATGCTACAAATAAGGTGGAATTGATGAAGTACAAGTGCAGAAAGACCTATTGTTGAACTCAATAATTATTTTTATGTATTTGTAAATGTTTGATGATGTTTTTTTTTTATGTAGGGTAGATGAACATTATATTCATTCTTTATTTAAATTCTAGTAAGCACTCGAAGTGTAATTCAATTTGGTTTAATACAAAGATGTGAAGTTCTATTTAATTCATTGTTATAATAAAATACTCATTATTGGGTTATTCTAAATGCTATAAAATATTTTCATAATATTAGAATTACACAAAAATATGATTAGTAGTTCTTTCTATAGCATTGCAATAACATTATGAAAAGTTAGGACTTCCAATAACATAAGCTACGATAGCACTACAAAAAACGCTATGATATGTTTTTATAGCATTTATTTACAGCTATAACAATCATATGTTATAGAAAGTATAGCATTTTTTCGATGTTATAAAATAATTTCATAGCATTAAAATAACGCTATCAAAACATATTATTTATAGCATTTTTTATAGCTGTGAAAAAATGCTATCGAAACATCGATACTTTCAATAACATCGGCTATGACCGCGTTTCGCAAAACGTTATTATAAGTCTACGATAGCGTTTTTTGAATGCTATCGTATGCGATTTTTCTTGTAGTGTGTCAGATTTCTCCCGTAGCCATGAGTTGATGGTAGAGGTGCTAGCTTGAAGGAAAAGTTTATTGGCTGCTTGGAAGCAGTTGGTTGTCCAGTTAGGTGGACTCTTGGATGGTGTTCTAGAGGCTGTAGTAAGGGTTGTTTTGCCTCTTGTGAGTGTTGGGCCAAGGTTTGGTCCTCTTGTTGTTTCGAGAGCTAGTTCAGTTCTAGTTGGAGGGCGTTGCCCTGAGGTCTTGTTCCTAGTCAGGAAATTTTGGGAGTTGACCCCTCCCTCGGCGGTTGAGTAAGTGTTGTTAGTTCCGTATTTGTGATCCGATCGGTTGAGTTTTCCCTTGGGTTTGAGCAAGTCAGCGAGCTTGTGTGATGTTCGCTGCCCTTCTGGAGTTTGCTTGTTGGGAAAGTCGTTTCCCGTTTGGCAGGAGTCAGCTTAGCTCCTGAGTTGTGTAGTGGATCGAGTAGCGCGTGATGGCCACCCCGAGAGGGCCTCGCATTGTGTTGTTAGCAAGCAAGTTGTTTGTCCCCGCAAGGGCGGTGGCCTGCCAGTAAGAGTTGTTTCTGGCAAGTTGTTGGTTCTTTGGGGATTGAAGATTTCCCTTTCCCCCTAGTCTCTGTGGTGGTTGAGTTGCTCCCTGGATGTCAGCCTCGAGTGTTAGCTTCCGAGGTAGTCTTGCGGATTCGTGTGGCTCAGGATCCGTAAGCTTTGAGGTTGTCATTATCCGTTTTCCTCGTGAGGTTTCGGGAGTGAAGCTTCTGGTTGGAAGTTGAGTAGTAGCTTCGAGGCGAGCGTTGCTCGTTATAAGCTTGGTTTGAGTTCCTGCTGAGCAAGCCCTTCTCGGGCTTTGCTCCTTGTTGTTGTGCGCTCATGATTGGCGTAAGCGGAGCCTTGTTTGAGTGAGTTGGCACGCAGAGGTGCCGTGGCTTTGGTTGGTAAAGCCGTTGAGCTTATTTTCCTCAAGGTGTTGTGCCGCAGAGAGCTGCGTGATGGTTTAGTCCTTGCAGCCCCGAGTTTTCTTGGAGAGGAATTTTGGTGGTTTCTGGCCCGGCGGTATTTTCTTTGGCCGATTGCTAGTAGGTTTGCATGGAAAAGTTTGCTTTTCGGCCGTTGAGAGAGGTCTTTGTTTGTTGGCCGTTTGGTTTTGGAACACAGGAGGTTGATTGTTTGCCGATTTGTTGTTGGGTTGATTTGTTTGTTAACTGGTGTGAGCTTCAGAGGAGTTAAATCGGTCAGGCGTGGCGTTGAGTTTGAGCTTGTGGCCCATCCTCGAGTTTGCTGAGAGTAGCACCGTTTGAGAGTTGGTGCGAGTAGAGGATGTGGTTTGTCGTTTATTCCCTTTGGAGTTCAGTGTATCCCCAGTATGGATGGCATTGTGGCCTTGAGTTTTTGAGAACCCAAGAGGGTTTTGTTTTCGACGAAGGTTGATGTTGTTGGCCGAATGTTCAGTTGGCTGGATCAGAGGAGATTTCCTGGAGCTGTTTCGTCTTAGGACTTTCGAGGACGAAAGTCTTAAAAGGAGGAGTATGTATGTGATTGATTTCCTATTCCGATTTTGAGGTGCCTTGGTCAAGATTGATTGTTTGGTTGGGTTTTAGAGCCGTTTGGACCCTTGGGGGTATTTTGGTCTTTTGGCTCTCTGCAGGGGATTTTTGGTTTCGGGGCTTTCGAGGTAGCTCCTGCCTTTGTCAAGGCTTGTTTGTTGGTGGCTGCGAGTCCCGAGGTGTTTGGGCTAGTCGGTTGGATGCTCGGTTGTGGTTTGGGCTTTGGTAAAGTGTTGGTTGTTGGGTGTTTCCTTTGGGATTCGAGCCCGGGCCCTTATTGTTGGTTTGGGAGTTGGATTTAAGTGAGTTTTATTTATTGGAAAAGATTGCTTCGGTCGGGTCTCGAAGGAGGAAGCCGGGAAATGGGATTTTAAGGTTAAAAGTGGATAAGGTTGGATTTTGGATAAAATCCCTTTTTCCTTTTTATTTTCCCATTTTCCTTTTCTTTTCCAAATTCATTTTCTTTTCTTTTCTTTTTTTTTCCCAAATCTATTTTCTTTCTCTCTCTCTCTCTCTCTCTCTCTCTCTCTCTCTCTCTCTCTCTCTCTCTCTCTCTCTCTCTCTCTCTCTCTCTCTCTCTCTCTCTCTCTCTCTCTCTCTCTCCCCGAGCCCCCCACCTAGCCCAACCCCTTGGCTCGCGATTGACCAGCAATTTGACCCTTAGTCGCCGAGCCCAGCCTCCGTCGCGCGCTTGCCAGTCGCCGCCGCCTGATGCAGCGTCGCCCGGCCCCGCGCCATCGCGCAGTGTCGCCCTCCCCCTGCTCGTGTCGCCCGAGCTCGCCCAGGCCGTCGCGTCGCCAGCCCGAGCTCACCCAGCTCGTGTCCGTCCGCGCTTGAGTCGCCCAACCTCGAGCCGCGTCGCCCTGTGCCGAGCCCAGCTCGTTCGCGCGTCCCAGCGCCCGTGTCGCTCTCCCCCGCGTCGTGTCGCTCGCGCCCGCGCGCCCCTGTGCTGTAGCCAAGCCGCGCCTCGCCGTCGCCACCGAGCAAGCACCACACTCGCCACGCCAGCGTCGCTTGGCCGCTTGTCGCGTGTGCCCAGAGCGCCAGCCCAGCCCCTTTGTTTGCCTCGCCCGTCTGGCAAATGGCTCGTTCGCATGTTAGCCGCGCCTCGTGAGTTGGTCCCGAGCTGAGCCCTGTTTATTTTAGTGTATTTAGGGCTATTTTATGATTATTGATGTGTTTGTTTGGCTCGATATAGGTTGCTCGAGTTCGATCGTAGTTATTTTATTGTGTGTTGTTGCCTTCCGACTAGGTAAGGATTTCTTACCAGAGTTGTGTGGGCCCTGCGATATTTTCATGATTATGCCTTGCTTGTTTGCTGACTGTTATGAGCATGATAATAATAGAGCAGCTTTGATTGATTTCTTGCTAGCATGTTTGCTTGATTTTACATGTTAGTGCCATGCTAGGTTTGTTCTGCCAGCATGCTTATGATTCCGCTTAAGCTCGTAGTATCATGCTAGGTTAGTGTGATTGATGTCGGTCTTTGTTTGCTAGCCAGGAATCATTGCTTTTTACTTTGTACTCTTAGATAGAGTTGTAGGGTTTGTCATCATCCAGAGGCTAAGCAGACATAACGTACTTTGTCCCTAGTAGCTCAGGTCGGGAGTAAAGTGTGTGCAGCATAACGTATCTTGCTACCCCCCCGACCCGTCGGTTGTGGACTTAGCTACCCACTTCGGCATAGCCTAGTTTGTAGCCTGCTAGAGTGGAACCCTGCCAACGGTGTAAGCCTACCCTGGCCGGTTCTTAGCTTCAGGTCGGTGGATCAGGCTGCACAGATGAGCGTCGAGGGCCTCGCGCTACTGTGATCAGTGACACCGCTTCCGAGTCATAGGCATGTGCACCTGGCCCGCGTAGTTTGCCCCTTAGGCCCCGCATTTACGCGAGTTGCGGAGGAGCATGCGGTGTGCGTGCACACGCAGCGTTAGTTGCCGGTTACGAGCTCCCCGGGCTAATGTCGTGAGTACACCATTCCTTCCGTTAGAGCGACTTTGGGTACTCTCCGTAAGTCAGATTAGTGCAAGGGCAAGGAGGCCCTTGAGGACATTCTAGGGATCAGTGTATATTCCCGAGTGACAGATACCTCGGTGATGTCGAGGATTGGTCGATGTATCCAATCGTTAGGCGGAAGAAAGAGACTTCCGATGGCTCCAGATCTTGTTTTATGAGCTCGTTGAGCTATGATCTGTGTTGGTAGTCATTTGCTTGCATGCTTTGGTACTAGATGACTGATTATATCGTATTGTACCCGGTTGGGGATTTTTACTGAGTAATTCGTTACTCACCCTTATTTCTGTGGTTTTTCCACAGGTAACCATGGTGCGAGACAGGATGGCTGGAGGAGGAGGGGAGTTGTGATCATGGAAACCCGTTGTTCAACTCTGAGTCTTATGTTTATGTTATGATTTAAATGTTCTCTGAATGCATGTAGTTGGGCACGGAGCCCTAGGGTGTTTTCTGAATGTATTTCCGGATTCTAGCATTGTTGTAAAGTTTGTATGTTTTAAATGAATCTCTGATCAGAGTAAGTTTTGTAAATGTATTTGACTTGGAATAGGTGCTTGGAAACAGGGACAGGTTTCAGGAATTGATGTTGATTTTAAATGGATGTTTTATGTTTTAGTTTTTACTTAGAATCCGAACACCGTCTTGCAAATTTTCTGTAGATTTGTAATGCATGCATTGAGGTAACGGCCTAGTTAGAACCCGTTTCGGGTCGGGTCGTTACACTTATCTTTCAAATGAAATAGTCGGTCTTTCAAGAATACAAAGTAATCCTTCTCTGTGATTTTTCCCAAACTCAAAATATTTGTTTTGAGGTATGTTACATAATAAACGCCTTGATTGACCCTGTCAAGTCATCTTTCTGCACAAAAGAGATCAAACCTTTGCCATTTACTTCCACTTTTGATGCATCGCCAAATGATACATGTCCATCTTCGATTTTCTGCCTCTCCTTGAACAGCCCATGACTGTACATATGGTTTATTTCCCCTGAGTCGAGGTACCATATAGTATCACTGTTGGCACTTCCTTCTTTATGCGCCATCAACAGAATGCCTTCATTCAAATCGCCTTCTAAAGTTAGGTTGGTTGTTTCTTCAACTTTTTATCTGCTCTACAATCTTTCGCAAAATGTCTCATTTTTCGGAATTCCAATCACTCGTATAGTGACCATACTTGTGATATTTATAACATTCAATGTTGGATTGATTCTATGTTAAGGCCCAGGTTTTCATCCTGTCTTCCAGGTATGTTCTAGGGGTATTTTGGTAATTTGGATGGGTCGTTGAGGCTGTTTGAGTCCTTTGCTGAGGTTGCAAAACTGAAATTAAAAAGAAAAAGGTACCCGAGCCAAGGATCAAACTCGGGTTGTCTTGGTTGTGGCAGTTAGCAAAAAGAGGCTTTTCCAATTGAGCCGGGTAAGTAGTTTGTGCTCTTGTTTCGTTGGTGTTTTGCTTATCCCGTGGTTGCTTGGGATTTGGGGTAAAATTAGAAGCTAAGGGTTAGGGGTTGTTTCATTTGTTCCAGAATACAGAAAGTTGGTTCCTCTCCCTCTCCCTCTTCGTGTTGCGATTCCACCATCTCCCGAGCGCCATCTCCGATCGCTCAAGCCGTGAAGGTAAGCTCTCGTCTTTTCCTTTTGTTCTTCCGGTTCCATTCGTCTCATCTCCATTCCAGCCTAATTGCTGCCCTTGATCGTTCGAGACAGCCCTTGCAGTCGTCCATCCGCGCGCCCAGCCGTTCACACGCTTGCCTCGCCGATCGTAGCCCCTCACGATCGCCCACTTGCCCTGCAACGCCCATTGTCGGCATGTGCCACCCGCATCGCCCACGCGAAGCCGCAACCCTGCACCCTCATCGCCGATCGCAGCCCCTCGCGATCGCCCACACTCCCACGTCTCAGCCCCTTCGCAAGCGAGCGCAGCCGCCCGATCGCACGTCGCCGCTCGCCCATCGTAGCCTCAAGCACGCCCGCTCCCTGCCCAGCCGGGCAGCAGCCCATCGCTCGCCCTGTGCCGCACGCTCTTGCAGAGCTCAGCCGCTCACGCTCGCGAGCAGTCTGTCCACATGCCAGCTCCTTGCCTTGTGCCATGCAGCCGAGACACCCATGGTACTTGGGCGTGTTGTGTGAGTTGCTTCCGACCAAGCCGAGCTTCTGTTGTATTTGATTTAGGGCCTATTGTTATTGATGTAATTACTGTTTGTTTGTTAGGGTCCGTTAGCTAGCTCGTGTTTGTTTGCAGCTCGGGAGTCCTCTTGTGTGTTTGTTTGTCTACCGCTTCGGGTAAGGATTTCTTACCGGAGTTGTGTGGGCCCTGCGATATTTCTGTGATTGTTGTTTATATGTTTGTTTATGGTTACCAACATGTTCAGTTGTTAGGTGCTTTGTTCTGAATTCCGACTGGCATGATTCTCGTGTTTATTCTCATGTTAGTTCCATGCTAGGTTGTTCTGTTCTGGCATGTTCATATTCTTTTCTGTTCGTAGTACCATGCTAGGTTCGTTGATTCTTCTGAGCATGTGTTGGTATGTTTTCTGTTAGCTGTTTATAGCATAGTGTTCTGATAGGTAGCATCATCCGGGCGAGGATGCATAAATGTAACTTGCATCCGTGGTAGGGACGTGCGAGGCAGTACTCTATCCTTGATCCGTCGTTAGGGTTTAGCTAACCCTAACGGCAGCCCAGTTGTAATCTTGGGTGAGGGTGGCAGACTGTTAAATGCCCCAACGGTCGGGGGAATGACGAGGCCTTGCCTTGTCCCTGGCAGTCGACACGACCTCAGCGTGTTGGCAGTAGCCCTTGATTACCACCTGATAGGGCAAGGACCGGTTCCTGGTGTAATCCTACCATGGACGGTTCCTTACTTTAGGTGCGGTGGTATAGGCTGACATAGTCATAGTGTCCTGGTCTCACACCATTATGTTCAATGATACCGATCCAGAGATTTTTTTAGGCATGCGTACTGGACCAGGGCAGCCTGCCTTAGACCCAGCACCTCTCTGGTTTGCAGCAGCATGCGGTGCGCGCAAACGCTCATTACAGCGCCGACTGGAGAGCTCCTCGGGATCTTGAGTTCATTTCACCTTTCGTATCGGTAGTAGTAGTAAAGCTGAGGCCGAGATGTAGTTCCCGGAGTAAGACCGTAAGATGGCATCCGTTGTATTTATGTATGGATTAAGTAAAGTGCTCTCTTCAGTGTTTGTATTTATAGCTTGCATACATCCTAGTAGATGACCAGTTGTATCGTATTGTACCCCGGCTGGGGATTCTTACTGAGTAATTCGTTACTCACCCTTATTTTTGTGGTTTCCACAGGTAACCAGGGCGCGAGACAAGATGGTTGAAGGAGGAGCTGCTGATCATGGAATCCTGCTGTTTTACAAACTCTGAGTTTATGCTTTATGTTTTTTATCTCTGAATGCATGTAGTTGGGCACGTAGCCCTTAGGATGTTTTTGGATTGTATCTGGATTCTGTCTTTTATTGAACTGATTTGGAACTGAATGTTTTGAAATAAAATCTCTGATCATAGTACGTTTGAACTTTTTTTAGCTTGGAACAGGTGCTTGGAAACAGGGACAGGTTTCAGGATGTTTTTAATTGTTTGTTAAATGAATGGTTGCAAGTTTTACATTTTATTCAGAATCTGGATGACAATCTTGCATAACATATTTAAGTTTTAAAAGCATGCATTGAGGTAAAGGCCTAGGTTAGGACCTCTTTCGGGTTGGGTCTTTACATTCTATCTATCACATCTTCCTTACCAATTCACTTGACTCATCTGTCTTTTTCCTTCATAACTGTCACTTCGATTATGCGACCATATCCTCGATCTCCACAACCAGTGCCTCTACAGTGAAATTTTATAAAATATAGTACCTTTTTATCTTTGATTGAAGAATTGGTTTGAAGTGCTTTCTCTAGCATTTCGTCCTTCTTTTTGTTCTTACGTTGCTCATGTGCCTTAAGAGAACTAGCAAGCTCGTCAACCGTAAGCATCACAAGGTCTTTTGATTCTTCAATAGCCTCAAAATCATTTCCACAACTCGCGCACCTGTTAGCCTTTCGCCATTGCAATTGAGTTGATTCACCACCGTCTCCACACATGTGATGTAGTCAGATATGTTTTCTGGCTCCTTCATATTTATGCTCTCCAAATTACCGCAAACAGTCTGGAGACACACTTGTTTGACTCGGTCGGCTCCTTTGCACACTTTCTCTAAAGTGTCCCACGCTTCTTTTGAAGTAATTACACTGGCAATCTTCTCAAAGCCCAATTCGCCAATAGCTCGAAACAGCTTGTACAATGTCCTTTTATCCTTTGATCGCATTTCTTTTATTGCTTTGGTTTGATTCACTGTGTAATTCACGATATCTTCTAGTTCTACGTAACCTTCTTCAACTACTTCCCATGCATCATGAGATCCGAGAAGAGCTTTCATTTGGATGCTCCAATTCTCATAATTCGCCTTCATCAATCATGGCAGCGACATTTGACCCGTCACGTTCGCCATTGGCTCTTATTAAAATCTAAATACGATTAACGAATGTGAACTAAGCAAAAGACAATAAACAGACGTACAAACTTTTCACTTTGGGATTGGAGAGGCAATGTAACGACCTAGGTTTTCATCCCGGTCTTCCAGGTATGTCCTAAGGGTATTTTGGTAATTTGGTCGGGTCGTTAGGGTTGTTTCTGTCTTTTCTCAGCTAATTATATTCTTGGTTGTTCGCAGTTGGGGTTTGGTTGCATTCTGGTTGAGTTTGAGTGTTGGGGGTTGCAAAAATAAAAGTGGGGTTTTGCCAGAATAAAGGTGCAGCAGCGAAGGCTTAAACCAGGGTGGCCTGGTTAGGTAATAGTAGGGTTTTGACAGTTGTCCTATAGGTGGTTTCTGATACTCTTTCCATAGGTTAATTATTTGGCCTTGGTTTCAGGACTTAAGTGGGATTTACTTGATAAAATAGGTCTTATTCTTTTCTCTCCCAAATCCCTAGATGCAATTCGCCGTTCTTCCAAGCTTCTTGTGCAGTTTTCGATTCCACCATCTCCCGAGAGCCTTCGTCGATCGACCATTTCGGGTAAGTGATTCTTGTTCGATTCTTCCTCCTAGGTTGTTGTTGTCGATTTCTTGCTGGCCAAGCTCTAAGCTTTGTTGTATGTGTGTGTTCTGCCCAGCTGAGAACAGCCCCAGCGCCGCCCAAGCCTAACCGCATCGTGGACCATCACCGAGGCAGCCCCGTCGCACAGCTGTCACCGCAGCGATCTGCCACGCCAGCCGCTCGCCTTGCCTCGCCTCGCCGATCCGCACCGCCATCGCTGCCCATCGATCACGCCATCGCAGCCCAGACCGCACGTCAGCCCGCACCTGCCTAACATAAGACGCGTCGCCCAGCTCACGCCAGCACGCGCTCTGCCAAGTCGCGAAGCTGTACAACCTCGCCGAACCGCTCGCCTGCGCATGCCAACGCGCCCAGCAACCGTCCGCTCGTCGTTCCCCTTGCTCGCTTGCCTTGCCACGCTCGCCAGCTTCCTTGTCGTGTGCCTTGCAGTCGAGACATCCTTGGTGTTTGGCCGAGCCGCGTGAGTTTGCTCTCGACAGATCCCGAGCTTCTATTTTATATTTTATTTTAGGGCCTATAGTTAGTAATTTAATTACTGTTTGATTGTTAGGTTTCCGTTAGCTAGCTCGTGTTCGTTTGCAGCTTAAGGATTACGTTGTCTTTGCTACCCTCCGACCCAGGTAAGGATTTCTTACTGGAGTTGTGTGGGCCCTGCGATATTTCTGTGATTGTTGTTTGTATGTCTGCTTATGATTACCAGCATGTTTAGTTATTAGGTGCTTTGTTCTGAATTTCGACTGGCATGACTTCTCGTGATTATTCTCATGTTAGTTCTATGCTAGGTTGTTCTGTTCTGGCATGTTCGTATTCTGTTCTTGTTTCGTAGTACCATGCTAGGTTCGTTGATTCTGCTGAGCACGTATAAGTATGTTATTGTTAGCTGTTTATAGCATAGTGTCATGATAGGTAGCATCATCCGGGCGAGGCAGTATTCCGTCCTTGATCCGTCGTTAGGGTTTAGCTAACCCTAACAGCATCTCCGTCGTAATCTTGGGTGAGGATGACAGACTGTTAAATGCCCCAATGGTCGGGGGAATGACGAGGCATTGTCTTGTCCCCGGCGGTCGACACGACCTCAGCGTGTCGACAGTAGCCCTTGATTACCACCTGATAGGGCACAGACCGATCTCTGGTGTAAGCCTACCACGGACGGTTTCTTAGCCTCAGGTGTGGTGGTACAGGCTGACATAGTCATAGTGTCTTGGTCTCACACCACTATGCTCAGTGACAACGATCCAGAGATTCTTTTAGGCATGCGTACTAGACCAGGGTAGCTTGCCCGAGACTCAGCACCTCCCTAGTTTGCAGCAGCATGCGGTGTGCGTTCACGCTCATTACAGCAACGACTGGAGAGCTCCTCGGGATCTTGAGTTCAGTGCACCTTTCGTATAGTCAATATAGCAAAAAAGCTGAGGCCGAGACTAGTTTCTCGTAGAGTTCCGAGTTTTTAAGATAACTCCCGGAGTAAGACCGTAAGATGGCATCCGTTTATATTTATGTATGGATTAAAGTAAAGTGCTCTCTTCAGTGTTTGTATTTATAGCCTGCATACATTCTGCTAGATGACCAGTTGTATCGTATTGTACCCCGGTTGGGGATTATTACTGAGTAATTCGTTACTCACCCTTACTTTTGTGGTTTCCACAGGTAACCAGGACGCGAGACCGGTTGGCTGAAGGAGGAGCTGCTAATCATGGAATCCTGTTGTCTTATCTCTGAGTCTTATGTTATGGTTTTCTTTTCTTTAAATATTCTTGAATGCATGTAGTTAGGGCACAGAGCCCTTAGGATGTTTTGGATTGTATCTGGATTCTATCTTTTCATTGAAATGATTTGGAACTAAATGTTTGAAATAAATCTCTGATCAGGGTACGTTTTGAATTATTTATAGCTTGGAACAGGTGCTTGGAAACAGGGACAGGTTTCAGGATGTTTTTATGCTTGCTAGTTTAATGGATGATTGAAAGTTTTAAATTTATACAGAATCTGGATGGCAATATTGCCTAACTTTTTTAGGTTTTAAAAGCATGCATTGAAGTAAAGGCCTAGGTTAGGACCTCTTTCGGGTCGGGTCTTTACAGGCAAGGCCCAAAACAATTTCTCTACAAAAAACTTTCTTTATTTCTCAATTTCTATATCCTTTTCTTACACTTTCTTGCTCTACATTGCTCTATGGAATGAACACTTTATTTATCGCCTGTTACAAACTTGGTCTCCAAGTTCTTACCATAAACGTTTCTCACTCATTGCTAAATCAAGGATCCACTAATTCCTTAATTAGCTCCCACAATTAAAACCTATCAATTCCTTAATTAAAAGTCCTAATTAACAATATTCCAAATACATTAAATATTACATTTAAGCATTATTTAGTAGTTTTGAGTGTTTTCTGTATAGGAATATGATAGAAATAGAGCTTACAATGCCAGTGATGTGCATTCTTCAGCTAACTTTTAGAGCTCCTATTTGAAATTCCAAACAATCAATAATTTCGAAATATGTTGCAAGTAAATATGTTTGGTGTGTTATGAAAAACGACAGTCAACCGACTAAAAATGAAGATTAAGAAAATGCGTAAAAGAAGAAGAACACAACAAGTTACGTGGTTCACTAACGTTGTGTTACCTAGTCCACGAGCAGAGATGAGGCACAATTTTATTAAGGAGAGGCAAAATACATATTACAGAATGAACATCATTTAATCGGCTAGGGTTTAATTCGAGTTTATATATGCACTCTCATTAAAACCCTATTACAAAATGTGTAGAGGAGAAATACATAATGTATGACAGAATGAGAAATGAGATCGCGCATGAGTAATGCAATTGTGGTTGTTGTTGAAGCAATCATCCAAATTAAAATCAAGAGGTTAAAATCTCTAGCATAACAAGAGCTACTCGATTGCATAATACAAGGAACAAAGGTTGATCAGAAACCCAAACACAATACATGTTCATGTATAAACTATATATCAAACCCCCAAATATAAAAGAATGATAGTGGGATTTGAGGCAGTGTCAATTTACTAGAAAAAACACTAAAGGAAGAAAATACAAAGATAAAAAATAATAACTTTATGATGAGATAATGAAATTTAGAGCATTATACATCTGGAGAGTTTATGATGTCAGCGTTGGCTAATGGAAAATTTTCTTTAGTAATCATAAGCTACTTTGGTCCTAGTGTGATCGTGTTAAGTCGAAGAGGAATCAAAGCAACAACTCTTGACAATGATTGGCGTGGCGACACTCAGTCGTGCCAACGAATCGTTTTCGCTGTTGATTAGCGTGAAACTCACCTTAAAGTGTTCGCAATTTGTCTTAGGGGAACACCTGTTCAAAATTTTCCTTTGAGGAATGACTGTTCACGATTTGCCTTTCGGCCTAGAGAGTTGGTTGTACAAATTTTTGTCTATTGTCGATCTTTCAAAATTAGATAGAACGTAAGATAAAAATGTTTTAATTGGAAGGAGCCCTTGACATTTTTACGATTTTAAATTAAATTAGTTAGCTGGAGATGCACACTTGTCAACACATTGATGTTACAATTGAAGCCTATATTAAAAGCCAGCGTTAAAAAAGCGACCAACTAAAGTAACTACAGTTTATTATTATTTTAAAATTTAATTTAATTGACATTTTTTAATATATATATAAGACATGTTTACTCAACGTTTTATCTTAAAATCTGTATTTAAAACATCCTAGTATTAACTATAGTATTTTTGTAGTAGTGAATTAAAAATAAAATGTTTGATTTTCTCGTATATAAAATTAAAATTATCAATATTAAGAACATTGTCAAACTATTGGATCAATTTGATTCCATTCATTATTTTAAGTTTTCACCCTGGTTTTATATCTCCTCACTTTTAGCCGTCATATATGTTTTTTAATATCATGAGTAGAAGATTTGAATCCAATATATTTTAAACAAACATCATGTAAACTGAATTAAGTTCTTCTTGACATCAACCTGTAATACATCAATCTATTCTTTCTTTCTTTTCTCTTATTTTAGTTTTTTTAACAAAAAATTTAATTTCCCAAAATTTCTTTATTATTATATAAAAGCTTTGAAATGCTTCCATAAGAAAAACAAAATAATCGAACAACTCAAATTAACCTAAGAAATACGCTAGGATAAAAACTAATATATATGTTTTTCGAATAGCAAATCAATCAAAAGAGAAAAAAAAAACTTGTTCACACGAGATTTCGATAGATAAGATAGAAATGAGACACATGTAAATACACTTTAAATTTTGTTGATTATGTAATTTGTGCGCATGTGGGTACAATCTCTAATTTATTCATTTAATTATTTCTCTCTCGTATACAATTGTCGAAAGAGTTTTATAACTTATTCTTGAGGTTGACTTGTCTTAATGAGCTTTGTAAGTAGTTCTTGAGGTTGAATTTTTTGTACAGTTTCATAGCTTGTTCTCGAGGTTTGATTTGTGTTGAGGGTTTCACAACTTGTTTTCAAGGTGTACTTGTTTCAAGGGCTGGGCAACTTGTTCTTGATGTTGACTTGCCTTAAAGGCTTTGCAGGTTGTTCTTAAAGTTTAGTCGTCTCGAAGGCTTTCGCAACTTATTCTCGTGATTCGATTGTTGATATTAGATTTGTCTATAAACTTGTAAATCTTTGATTATCATTCTTTGACTTGTCGATCTTATTAAATGCTTCACTTGAAAAATGTGATACGTGTTCTTCGTACTTGAATTTCTTTTTTATGGAAATATTTGACTTTCAATTGAGGCTTGAAAAGAGTGTTTGATGCTTAAAAATTTGGAGATACATCAACTTTGGTGAATTCTCTCTGGTGTTTCTAATTTCTCAATCATTGAAATGGAGAAGAGTTTCTCTATTTATAAAGTTCCCATGGATTATGTGTTTAGGGCTTGGTGGGCTAGTTGTGACCTAACTATTCAACTTGGCCCTTTGGGCCATTCTACATGGATTGGGCCTAGCCATTTGGATTTGGACTTGTTAGTTTGGAGGGAAATGGTATAAAATGGCTAACTTTAAAAAAAACAATTAACAATGTAGTTACTTTGTGGGAGTATTTAAATGCATGGCTAAAAAAAAAATCTGTGTAAAAAAAATAATAATCTTTTCCCATAATACCCCACATTATCTTTTAATTTTCTTATTAAATAAAAAATATATCTAATTAAATCATCTTATTCATCCTAAATTTAAAGGATAATCATCTCATTCTAACTAACTTTATTTTTTTAAAAATTATATATTTCAATTGATATTTATCTAAGATTCAAAACACTCGTAATATGTTCGATATCTTTTCATTTGCTTCTGATTCCTGTACCAAATTTGGAAGTGTTTTTTTTATAAAATCGTCAAATAGCAGGTTTATGTCATTTTCAATTTCACCTTCGCAAAATATCTCTCTAGTGTTCTATTTTTCAACAAAAATATCATCACTATCGTACGAAGCATTAAATTTGCTCACAAGAATCGTGTGCAACAATCTCAAATGGAAGTTGCTTCTACCACAGTTGCATCCAGTAACATTTAGGATGAAATAGATACATATTCAAAGCAAATGGAACAACCATAGGCCAAGATGAGCATTCTTTAATTGCTAACATATCATGTTACAAAGATGAGACAGAAAAAGGTAAGTTCTTTTTTTTTTTACGAAGAAAAAGGTAAGGTTACAACTCTAAAAGATGATCGTGATGTAAAATTGATGTACAACAGATTCGTGAATGTAATCGGTGGTATTTATCGGCCGTCAAGTTTCAAAGATAATGATGGTGCTCATAGTCAATCTTTGTTGTGTAAATGGGGGATGAGTGTATATTTTGTTCAAGCAAAAGAAAGATCTCTTCAGCTTCCTATTTTAAAAATGAGTATTAAAACTTCTCACAGTGGATTCGAGATGTATGGTGGATGTACAACGGGCCGCGAACATAACTGGTGGTGTTTATCTGACACCAAGTTTCAACGGAAGTAATGGTGCTCATGTTCAATCTCTTGTTTATAAACGAGGGATAGATGTATATTTTGTTTAAGAAAATTAAAGATATCTTCACCTTTCCATCATGATGTACAATAGATGTACAATGGGTTTGCAGACAAAATTGGTGGTGTTTATGTGACGTTGATGGTGCTCGTAGTCAATCTCTGGTGTGTAAACAATGGTATGAGTATATGTTTTGTTCAAGAAAGTTAAAGATCTCTTCTCCTTCCCATCTTCAAAAGTTTGTACTTAAAGCCTCCCTCACAAACTCAAGCTTGAATAATGATACAATATCAACTTCACGTGACTACTTCATTCTATATTTTAATTTAATTTTTAATTACATGCACACAAATCCCATTAATTTATGTACGGGTTAAGGAATACAATGCTAGTGAAGAACTCTACAAAAATTAGGCAAAGATTTTTAAATTTTAAAAAATTACTTCCAACTTTTTTTAATTGATTTTCGAATAATGAATCAAAATATTTAATTATATTATACAAAGATATTTTATCTCTTTTTTTTTTGAATTTTTATAGATTCTTAAGAATAGTTATAGAAAACAAATTTTAAAATAAAATTTTTGAATTAGGTAGAAAATTTAAAATTTCAAAATCTCTTCTTTCATTATTTTGTGTACTTGATTTGTTGATTATTTATTTATGATATTTAATTATGTTTAACTCTTATATTTTATTATTATTAACTTTCTTTTGAATTGTTCTAGGTAGTTACAAAAAAATCTATTTTAAAATGGATTGAAAAAATTGAGATAAACTTTGGAAGGGTAGAATTGTCCATTATTTTCAATAATAAAATTTAATTAAAATTAAAAATTAAAAAAGACATAAATTTAAAGTCTAAATATAGTTAGCCATGTTTTTAATTAGTTTTTAAATTTTAGCCATTTCCCTAGTTATCCCTTTACTAATTGAACTTGAGCTACTTTTATTTTGACCCGAATTCTAATGAGACCAATTTTTAATAAATAAATTTTTTGGACTAGATTGATTTATAATTGGCTCTATCTTAATTAATTTCATTTCGACATTAATTTTGGAATAAAGTCATCGCATTTTGCTATAAGCCGAACTTCTCAACCAACAAATACCCTTTCTTGAGGTTTGTGAATGGATATGTGTGGTCAAATCTAAAAAAAAGTTTGAAATCGACCTAAAATACTTTTTTTTGAATGTCAGCTCATTGATGCATCTCAACATGGGCATGATTTAAATTAGAGTGCTGGTCAAAATTTTGATTCTTCATGTGAAGTTTTGATTTGAAATTAGAGTAGAGTCCCTAATTACTTAATTCAAAATTTGAACATTTGAAATTACTACAACTATGTGCTTAGCTAAAATTTTATTGAGCTTAAACCGTCTTTTAAAATGAACTCTAAAATATCTTAAAATTTGTCCGAGATTTATCCGAATTTAAAGTTGAACAAAAATTGGAATTTTCCTTTGAACTTCAACAATTTGACTTGGTTTGAATCTTGAGTGTGTAATTTGCCCATTCTAAAAGGTGCCTCATATTGAATGTCACAATTTTGATTTTTTTTAATATTACAATTTTTATTATCTTGAACCTGAACATGGATAAACTTTTTATTGTTTGAACTTAATTGAACTTTTGCATCAAATCTCTATAAAATGTGAAATATGTCTCACATTTATCGAATAATAGAATTCCAAATATACCCTATTTTAATTTGAAGCAAAATTTCAATTTGTTTAAATTTGAATTTGGATCTATTTTTAATTGAACTTTAGACTTTATGGTAAAATAATTTGACACTGATAACTCTCAAGAATTGAGAGTTAAAGTAGCTTAAATTAATATGATTATGGATAAAATTTGCTATAATTAACTACTGAAATAAAAAAACTTCGCCCCAATAGACTATAAATCGAGCGAAATGTCATATAATATCTTTCTTAAAATGAATATAGTAGTATGTTTCAACAAAATGTGCACGAATGCATAAGAAATTGTTAAGTGTTAAAAGAACTGATATTTGTAGTTTGTTGCAGCAAAACTTGGGGAAGTAAAGCAGAATGAAAGAATAAAAGTTCGCTCAATCGAAGGAAAGACCCATCAAAGCAGTCCTAAAACAACTAATTTTCGCCAAAGCAACGCGGATCGAAAGGTTGGTAGAAACTATCTAATCGAGGGGACGCGTGGCAAAGATCTAAAGCTCAAATGATTCATCTTGGTCATTGATTATTGTCAGCTCTAACACACTCGACAAAGCGGATCATGGAGCAGAAAGGCATCAGAAGCAGAGCAGCTTTTCGTGGAGCAGGCTTTGCAACAAATGTCGTGAGGCCTATATAAGGCGAGGTGCTTCTCAGATGAAGGGGTTGGCCAATTTTCTTCAGAACTTTCTCATTCCATTTGTGTTCATCTTCCCAGTCTGACCAAAATTTTATCCATTCCGTTAAGTTTTCAAGCCGCTAGAGCGATTTCGCCGGACTTAGTTTGTTGCCTTCCTGTTTAACTTTTTTTCTAGTTTAGTTTCACTACATTTTGAAGAAAATTAGATTGCAACCTGCATTTCCACTAGAGATCTTTCAAGTTATCTAAGTTTCAGGTGCTTTCCTACTCTTCCATCCTTACTTGTATTATTTTGTGTCGTTTTTTTTTTTATTTCTACCAAAGAATATTTTCCATCTTTTATTTGAGTTTGAGAATATTTTCTGATATGAGGAACTAAATTCTTTATCGGGGGGTTTTGGGGAAGTATGGGCTTTCGCTAAGGCGAAGAGGTTAGCAATCAGAACGTATTATGCATGTTGTCTTTTATCTAATATACATTTTGTTGACAAAATATTTGTATTAACTCTGTGTTGACTCGAGAAAGTAAATATAGAGCGAACTTGCATGTATGACATTAGGAGTGTTAAGCTTGCTTGCCAATTAAAGAAGACTTAGAGATAAGTTTCACCTAATGCTAACTGTTGATTGATTAGTGATTCGATGCGACTCTGGTGCTAATATAATGTCTAGTAACTAATTCAAAGTCAACTTATGCTAAGTGTAAGTCGGAATCACTTATGCGCAAGTATACGCCGTCGGATATTGGAGCAAGTAATAAGTATAAAAATTTATTGATCCCACAAGGATTGATGTCTAGAGCTAAAATTATTAGGATAAGAGTTATGCAGAAAAGTAAAGCATGAGTTAGATAAGTTGTTGTGATTTGTTTTAAAAATGAATGCGTAAACAAATATGATGCTAAGACTAAAATAAATATGATGCTAAGACTGAAATAAATATGGTGCAATGAGTAAAGATAACTAACAATCCTAGAAGATACTACACGCGCGGGCTAGTCAAAGTGAGTCTTGCTTCCCTAACAAATAAGTACTTCTGCACTTAATGATTTAAGGCAGAGCCAGCTTTCGCTACGAATTCCATACTAATAACAAGGCGACGCAAGCTGTTAGTATGGTTATTCCTAACACTTTAAGCGGTGAAAAGATTTCCATACAACCTAACATAACATACTGGATCAACATGCAATTCCTTCTTCCAACTCACCGCAAGGTACACGCGTGGATAGCTAATCAACACACACACACATACATATATGTAGATGTAACATGCAGCAGTATAAAACGCAACGACCTACGCTCCTAGCATACTTCTATTCATGAATAATTAACAAAAACTCCTATAGTGCAACCATAGAAATAAACATAAGATAGAGGTTAAATCAGAAGATTTTGTTGCAACTATAAAATTCTTATAACTACAAGCTACTCCTATTAAAACATTAAATTAGAATTGGTTCGGCTGAAGATGTGCAGTCCCCTTGTCATTGGCTCCTACGAACACCACAATTTGCTTCTCTCGACGATAGGATTGATAGCTAACTGACCAACTCACCCTTCTCGGCTCCTTGCTTTGATATTTATAGAGTCAAATTACTTGGCCAACAAGTTGAGGTTAGCTATGAAATCTCCATTAATGTAGGATCTCTTGATTTCTGCTGGAATTTATTTGATTGGTGTCAGCTTAATTACTTATTGATTTTCAATTATTTCCTTATTGGTGTGTCTTTTTCGAATGTGTTTTCATTTTGAATTCGTGCCTTTTTGCATTGTTGGTCATCATTCGTGTTGTTTGTCCTTCTCGCGATTTAGCTTCATATGTCCTTCCAATAGCATTGATTAGGCACAATTTACTCAAGATTTATGCTAAAAACGCAAAACTATGCTTCTGATGCTAAATTATGAATGCATGTTGATTTCTATGTTCCTTCATCTTATTTCTTCTGTTAGCGCTCGTTTTCCCCCTTTATTTCTAAAATAATGCAAACTAAAACAACCTAAAATATACTTTATTTGAGAGCTATCAATTAGCTGTTTGAGTTCGAGAGAATCAAATTAAGAGCTCGAGAGAGCTAAATGCCAGAGTTCGAGAGAACGAAGGATCCCTGTTAGTGTTCGCTTTTGCTAGTCGCTTCACTTAAGCGAATCCCTAAAAACCTTAACCTTAAACATGGATAGTTCCACAACAAGTTTTTGGCGTCGTTGCCAGGGATTTTTAAATTGTTTTATATTTGCAGAGTATTGTTAAGAGTAGTACTTTAAAGCTTAACTTATCAGTGTGTTCATTGTAGGAGATTTCGCGAAAGCGTATGTGAAGGCAAAAGGTCGTGGAACCTTTCGATCCAGAGCAAGAGCAAAATTTGAATAGAAGAAGGCGAAATCGCCCTAATAGAATGGTTGAACCAAACAACATCCCAGCTAGAAACGCTGAGGCAAGACCTGAAGAACCAGTACATCCAAACTAAGAACACATAGATCGGTTCCTTGCTACTCCTATCGTTATGGCAGATGATAGGGGCGGAGTAGTTAGAGCTTACGCCACACCTAATATTACCAAATTTATGTGAAGAGGCGTAAGACTAGATAATGGGGTTTCGGGCGTTTGAGTTCAAGCCAATGATGAATACGCTACTTCAAAAAAAAGTTAAGTTTCATGGATTAGCGAGCGAAGATCCACACAATCATCTGAGAGAATTCATGGGAGTATGTGATGCTTTTGTGATTCAAGATATGACACAGGATAATCTGAGGTTGAGCTTGTTTTCGCATTCCCTACAAGGAAAAGCGAAGGAGAGGTTGTTTATGCTGGAAAATCTAAATGAGATAACATGGGAAGAACTCGCAAGACAGTTCTTATTAAAGTATTTTCCACCGAAGAAAATGATGCAACTCCGGGACGAGATAATATTAATTAGACAGGCACCCGACGAATCGTCGATGCGTGGGATCGCTTTAAGATGATTCAGTGAAAGTGCCCCCACAACGGATTCCCTTGTTGCATTCAATTTGAATACTTTTATAGAGGGTTAAGCGAAGTTGCAAAGATGATGCTCGATGCATACGCAGCCAGAGCTCTTTAGTCAAAGACTTACAACCAAGCTATTGAGATTGTTGAAAGCATAGCACTGAACACCAGTCAATGGAAAGACGACGTGCGTAAAAATTCCAAAGCTGGAGCGAAAGTTGAAACTGTTAGTGACTCAGAATTAAAACAGGAAGTATCAGAGATGAAAGCAATATTGATGAACATGCAAGGTGGAAGTAGTGTTAATAGCGGAGCCCAAGGTGTAAATTTTGCCCAGTTGGCTTTAGCGAACACCCAGCAGCAACTCGCTATGTCCGAGTCGTGTGGCTTGTGCGGCAAAGCACACCTCTATGCAGATTGCCCTCAAAATACAGCATCGGTGTTTTTCGCGCAAGTGAATCGCAAACATAACCCTTTCTCGAACACCTATAATGCAAGATGGAAAAAGCATCCAAACTTTTCTTGGTCAAACAATGCGAATGCTAGCAGTTCAAGTAACCAAGTGTATTCACAGTGACACAATGAAATTCTTACCAAAATCAGAGGAATAGTTATCATAACAGTATTTCTAACAAACATCTAACAGTTCGCTAGAAGGACTGTTGAAGGAGTATAAAGCGAAGAGTGAAGCCAATTTGCAAAATCAACTGGCAGTTATTCAAAATCAACAAGTGGCCTAAAGATTCAGATGGGACAGCTTGCGAATAAGCTGCGTCAAAGACCCATAGGATGATTGCCATCTGACATAGAACCGACGAAAAGAGAAGGTAAAGAGCAAATCAAGGTAATCTCAATCGATAATCTAATGTGTATTTTTCTAGAACGAAGCTTTATAGAAGAATGTGAAGAATTTTTTAATGACGAAGAGCAACCTAAGTCTGTGAAGGTTGAGGAAGTTGCTATGGCAGGAAGGAAAATTGAGGAAAGTCAAAATGCGGATCCATGTAATGCGGGAGAAAGTGACAAGCAAAGCGAAGTGGTGGAGTTTATGCCCCCACCTCCATTTCCGCAACGATTGAGAAAAAAGAAAGAATGACTGGGCTTTGAGAAATTCATTGAGATACATAATGGAATATTGATAAACCTACCACTATTGGAAGCATTGCGAAAAATGCCAACCTATGCGAAATTTTTGAAATACGTTTTGTCGAAGAAATACTGAGTAGAAGATGCAAAATTAATTTCGCTAAATCAAGAATGTAATGTGATGACAACACACATTATTTCGACGAAAGAAAAAGATCCAGCAACCTCGGAAAACATTATGTGATCTCGGAACAAGTATTAACTTAATGTCGTTGTCTGTCTACAAGAAGTTTGGGATAGGCAAAGCCCAGCCAACATCGGTCACAAATATAACTTGCAGATCGCTCCATAGCAAAGTTGGAAGGAAAGATAGAAGATATTTTCGTAATAGTTGACAAGTTTATCTATCCCGCTGATTTTATAATCATGGACAACGAGGTGGATCCAGATGTTCCCATTATTCTAAGACGACCATTTCTGCAAACAGGACGAACACTGGTTGATGTTTATGAAGGTACAATCACGTTACAAATGAATAGCGAGCATATTAAATTCAACATCATTGACTCAATGAAGTATCCATCCGAAGTAGAAGAATGTGCAACGATCACTTCGCTGGACGAAGATTTTAGCGAAGCCTACGCTAGAAGATCGTGTGAGCAGCGAGAAGACGTGAATGAAGACTACTGGGGATCGAGCGAAGACGAGCCACTTGCTGAACGATTAAAGGTCAATGAGGTTTTCTATGTTGAAGACAACTCGCTAAACTCATCGGATAGAATAACACCACTAGCAAGACTATCGAACAATGTAAGGCCTGAATTGGAACTCAAGCCCCTTCTAGAAAATTTAAAGTACGCTTACCTGGATGAGAGCAAAATGTTACCTGTGATTATCTCTTCCAAGCTATTACTTGAACACGAAGCGGCGTTGCTTGATTTTTTGAAGCAACACAAAAGAGCAATAAGATGGACTCTCGTAGATTTAAAAGGAATAAGTTCATCGTTTTTCATGCATAAGATCAGTTTGGAAGATGTTGAGTTTCGCTCCATCGAACATCACGACGATCAAACCTTGCCATGAAAGAGGTGGTAAAGAAAGAAATAATCAAGCGGCTCGATGTAGGAGTCATCTACCTTATTCTTGATAGCAAATGGGTTAGCCCAGTCTAATATGTGTTGAAGAAGGGTGGCACAACCGTGGTAAAGAATGAGCAAAACAAACTATGAAAAAAAAAAACAAGATATTCTTTTTCAAATTGTTTCTATTTTAACAAAAATTATTTCCATCTTATCTTCATTCAATCCTAACCATATACTACCTATGTCCTAAATCTAATGGCCACCATTTATCATATCTTCATCAATTTTCGTTCGATCATTTTTCCATAAATTCAACGAGCACCTTTCATCTTCTCTCCATTAAATACATTGACTAAAGAACTAAATTTCTACATAAACTATCATATTAAAAAAAAAAAAAAAAAAAAAAAAAAAAAAAAAAAACTCCAAATTTTGATCCCTCCACACATTCTTGAATCGGCGCATTGCAAAATTTTGTGAAGAAGCTGCAACGCTCAACTTGTGCATTTTGTCTACAATAGGCAATATTGTAAGCTTTATTTTTATTGTTTATTTGGGATCTGTATTAAGGTGGTGGAACACCTTGGGTGGTGAGAAAATGAAATTGGTTTAATCCTGAAATAGTAAAAAGAATGGGGTTTCTCTTTAGCCTAAGAAAAAGAGGGTTGGAGTGGTTTTATCCTGAACCCGGTAAAAGGATTGAAGTTTCTCTTTAGCCTAGGAAAAAGAGGGTTGTGTAGGTTTGGTTCCCACCCGCAAGAGCATCATATAGTAAAATACACAAGGAGGAGCCTTGGGGAGTGGATTGGGAATTTTCGAACCCCTATAAAACTTTGGTGTCTCTCTTTTCCCTTCTTTTACTTTATGCTACTTAATTCTTTCATATCAATATTTTAATGTTGGGTGATCTAACTAAATGTTGTGTAGGTTTGGTTCCCACCCGCAAGAGCATCACAAATATTAGGTGAACTCTATTCACCCCTCCCCCCAGTGTTGCCTTTCAATCCTACACTCAACACTCTCTCAACACACACTCAACGACGAGCAAACATAATTTCTCAGATCTAACTCACTTGACCAAAAAACCAACCTTCACTTAATTAATTGCAACCAAACTTAATAATCTAGACTTTCAAACATTTCTCTAACCAAGCCTCAACTTGAAACCACTCAACCTATTTTCCTCTTGAGAAATTCGACAACAGACTCCACTTGCTCAAATTTTACTAGAGTCTTAAAACTCAAGTATCACACTCTAAATTGTGCGACTTAAGATTTTTTAGAAGTTGAACAAATATCAAAATTTGTTCTGAATGGACATGGAAACTTTTGTCTTGACTTAATCAAAATTGGAAAATTTTCATTCTCTTTTGTAAAATCAAATTGTAGATCTATACCAAATCAAAGTGCAAATTCTATATCTAATCCAAATCAAACCAAATTGAGATGAAAATGAAACAAATAAAGAAGGATAATGGAGAAGAGAGACAAAGCACACCGGGTTTAAGTGGTTCGGAAACGTCCCTACTCCACTGTTATAAATCGATTGAGTTTGATTGATTCACCATCAAAATGTCATTGCTAAGATTGTAGAAGGCTCTCAAGGTGGCTAGGGTTTCTAACTCTCTCTCTCTCTCTCTCAAGGAAGAAGATAATCCAAGCGAATTTTTATTAATTCATTTTCCTTTTTAAAAAAAAAAATAACTCTCATTTCTAACCATTCATTTCTAACTATTCAATCATTTCTAACCACTCATTTTAAATCATTCATTTCAAATCAATCAAAATAACTTATTTTTAACTACTCATTTTTAATCATTATTTTTTTTAACTACTCAAAACAATCTTTTGATTCTAACTCTTCTACACAAAAACCACATTCAAACGAGTTTTTAGCTACAACCCTCAATTTTTAACCATTCACAAGAACTCTTCGATATAAACTAAATCCTTTTTTAAATATGACAAACAAAGAGCCCCAATTTCATCAAATTTTAAAATAATTTCAAATTTCAAATGGATCTTGAAAATTGCCTCATATTTATTGTGATTGGAAAATGGAGAAATCACTTCGAGTCTTATTGATCTTCCCAAGAAATATCGACTTGATATACTTGATGTCCTTTTTTTTCTTTTTGAAGTTGTATCAACTTTCCATTGTTTGAAATCTATTGACATTTTGAAATTGAATCCACTTGCATGAGTCCTTTTTTTTTTTTTAAATAGTTTTAGCTTGGCATTTGAATTTGTTTACACCATATTTTGATAGAAAAGATAGAATTGAGACGCACATAAATAAATTTTATAATTTTATTGATTTGTAGGTACAGTCTAAAATTTATTCCTCTAATTATTTCTCCTTCATATACAATTATTTCGAAGGTTTTTGCAGCTTATTCTTGAGGTTGTCATATCTTATTAGGTTTTGCAGCTTGTTGTTTAAGGTTAACTTTTTCGTGGGTTTTGCAACTTGTTTTTAAGATTGACTTGTCTCAAGGGTTTTGCAGTCTTTTTTTTGAAGTTGACTTGTCTTGAACGCTTTGCAGCTTGTTCTTGAGGTTTACTTGTCCTCGAGACTTCATAGTTTGTTCTCGTGATTGGGATTGTTGTTAGATCGATCTCTGGGGCATGTTGATCTTTGGATGCTCGGCCTTTGCCTTCTTGCTAATCTTTCTGAATGCTTCATTTAAATAATGCGATGGGTGTTATTCATATTGAGTTGCTTGTTTATGATTTTCTTGACCTTTGAAGTACTTTAAAATTTCGAAAGAGTATTGGATCCTTAGAAATTTGGGGAGGATTTAGGTATGGTGAACTCTCTTGGAGTTTGAAATGGAGAAAAACTTCTATATTTTTTTATTTATAGACCTCTCATCCACCATCGGTTTGGGTTTTTGGTGGGCCTCTAGCCTTTCCATTGGGCTTGACCCTTTGTGCTAGTCCATGGACTTAAGTCTAGGCATTTGAATTTGGACATGTTGGTTTATGTTTACTAATTGGACTTAGACCTAGTTTAATTTTGAGTCAAATTCCAATCACACCAATTTTTAATCCAATTAATTTGAGATTATATTGATTTATCATTGTCTGAAAACTTAATTTAATTTTCATGTTAATTTTGCAATCGGCCAAAAAAATTCAGTCAATACTTTTAATTCAAGTACGCCTTACTTGAAGTAACCTAAATAACTTAAAAGGTAAGTTATTACATTGTATTGATACGAGGGTAAGTGCGTTTATTTTATGTACGAGGCAAAGAAACATTGACTATCAATATAATTTTTTGGTGATCATGACAAACCAAACAAAGTATGGATGCATATTGTTTTCTATATTATTATACTTAAAGAATTACAGGCTTTAAAATATAAAAATATAAAAATATAAAAATAAAAAAATAAAAAAAAATTACAGGCTTTAATTATACATTATGATACATTTTCTTTATGTTGGAGAGAGTGAAGATGATTAATAATCAATAATGTATAAAAGAATGAATTAAAAAAATAATAATAATGTATAAAAGAATAGAAACTGTTGGATGTTGCCCTACATTTGATTCTTCAGTTCATTTCCAACCAAACTCCTGATGACAATCTTTGAAGCCTTTGTGACAACTTCTGATAAGGTCCTGAAAAACCAGTGAAATAATTTAATCGCGAGAAACAAAATTATATAATTATGAAACAAAACAACCCTACTTCATGATAGGATCGACACATGAGACTTTTATATCCAACTGAACTAAATTACTTGTTTTGGCGATGGACTGAAAATATTATTGGAAACTTTTGCCATCTTCTTACCAAAAACGTCATATAAAATTTAGAGCATAAACAGCCATATTAGACCCATAAAAAAGAATAGGAACAAAAGAGATTGGAAAATCTCAATAAATAAGATGACTAGGAAGTTGCAAAGGATCTCATCAGAAACTTTCATTTTATTAAATATATGTTAGACATTAAATTTTATCAATGTCCCTTATTTATAAATTAGTTTTCTGCCAATTATTTTGACAACTAAAAATTATATAATCAGAAATAGTATTTCCTAAGAATAGTAAAAGTGCATATAATCTGATTTTAACATTCATAAGGAAAAAATAAATAAATAAACAAACTTTAAGAAAATCAAATTTATGCTTATTTTTTTCTTACACTTTTGAGGAATTAAATTTGAGTCCCTCAAACTGCTTAGCTTTTTGGAGAGCCCAATTGAACCTCATCAACTCATCTGTTTCATATTCACCATTATCTTCTATGTGAAGTTGAGATGGTGTTACATCACAAAATATAGGAATGACCTGTTGAATATAAAGAAAACGAAATTAATTTTTCGTTATTCTTTCAAAAAAAATTTAAAAAAATTATCGTTATCCAGCATTTTACTTTGAACTATAAAAGGAAATTATATTAAGATTTGTAAAGTGTTTGCGATTAAAATAATAATAATAATTTAAGATACTAAAGCAAAGAATACAAAAATTTTATGGGCTCATTACAGGTGTGCTTAAAAAAAAGGGTTAATTACTTTAAGCAAAGCAAAGCAAAGTAATTACTTTCTTAAATTTGCAAACCTGACAAGAATAATTGCATAAAAAATGGGTTAAGAAATTTAATACAAGCTCAAATTTTATCCAATAAATGCTTGAACTCAAGTGACAACATAATATAAAATATGAATATATAAACGATTGAAACTAATTTTAAGTCTAAATTTTAATCTTATTAAAGCCATAGTTATGCATACCTTCTTCTTACACTCAAGGATCATAGCCAACTCATGAAGGCAAAAGTAAGACTCGCAATATCTAGGCGAAAAAACAGCAACACCAACTTTACATTGTCGAATGGCGCCATGAATTTCATCGAACAGCTTCTCTCCCGGCTTCAAATTCTTGTAATCCAGAAACGGCTGGAAGTTGACCCGAACAAGCCTGTCGTACAGCAACGACGCCACCGTCTTCTTCGTATCCACGCCTCGGTGATTTATGAACACGTCACAAGGCTTCGCAATGGCCCGGTGTTGCGTGTTCCCCAGCTGAGCTAGAAACTGCCTCGGCGTAATATTGGCAACAGCAGCCACACGGTTCATCATAATATATTATCGGAGCTAGCTTGAATTTTTTTTGGTGTTTGTGTTTGTTTCAAATCTTGGAAGAGAACGGGATTTTTATAAGTAAGTTTTTTGGAGGGGATAGAACTTTGAATATGGGAGAGACAAAAAGACATTTTGATTTGAAATTCAAAGGGGAATATGTTTGGGCATTTGAATTGACAGGAAATTTTGTTTTGCGCCCAAAGGACAAGAGAGAAAAGTAAAATGAAACTTTGACCAAGTATAAGAAAGAAAGTAGGGGGAGATTTTGCAAGTATAATGGCAAAATATTTGCACAAATCAAAATTAATTTATTTGTAACAAAAAATTCAAATTAAGTTCTATCACTTATTGGTGATAGATGTCAATCACTTATTAGTGATGAGTTCTATCACTAGTTATTGATAGATGTCTGATATGCTATACATTCAATTATTTTAAAAATTATACGACAAAACTAATACAAAAGATAGAATTTGGTGCTCAGTGCAAATTCTCAAAATAGAGTTTAGAATGCATGCTTTAAAATATGAAATTTTAAGATGGGCCGTACCGTTGTACGTAAAAGACACTTCCCTCGTGTGAATTGGAATTTCTTTCTCATTTCTTTTATATTTATTAAGAAGTTTCCATGTAGAATATGTTGGATCTCTTATGTTTGAATAATTAGGATATATAGTTTACGGGTAGTTTCATATTCTTTTTCGTTTTCTGTTTTTTCCTCTTTTCATTTTCTTATAAAATTGTTGTTTGATGGCCGAATTTTGTGCAGTTCTTTTTTTAAAATACTTTCAAAATTAATAAACACTCTTTTCTTTTACGGGAGTGTTTGGGTGCAGGCGAAATGAGATGAAATGAGAGAAGATGACAGGTTTGAAAGCAGAAAAATCTTGTTTGAAGTGAAATGAGATGGAATGACAGAAAAACCTTATTTGGGAGGAGAGAAGATGAGATGTTAAAGTTTTTTTTAATTTTAATTTTTATGTTTTTTAATAATAAACTTATTTTCAAATCTTTAGCTAAGTAGGGAAATATAACCACTATCATAAATAAATTGTAAGTAATATAAAATCAACATCATATTACCATTGATCATATTAACGGAGTTTCAATGATATTATGTACCACCTAATAACTATGAGATCAAAGTTTTAAATCTCTCACACCTAAATATTCTTGAATTAAAAAATAATAATGAGCAAAAACTTCATACAACAAAAATGAAGTTTGACTAATCTAAAATATTTATAAACTTTTATTTATTTCAAGATTTTTTAGACTTAAATAATAAAAAAAATTAAATATCAAAATTCTATTTATTAAAAAAGAATGAATTAAAAAAAATTAATTTTATCAAAAAAGATTTTTTTTTTTAAGTAGAGAGGACTAACTGCTCTCAAATAATATAAGAGTTAAATACTAATTTCTCATTTCGAAAGTTCATTTTATTGAACTCAATGACATTTTGATAATAATTATTAAATTGGGGGAGGGGACAAATACCGATTCTCGGACTCGAACCTGTGATGTTGTTGTTGAACTGGTTTACAACCAAACAATGAAACAATTGCACCAGTGACCCATTCATTATTTTAAGTCTAGCTTAATACAAGAGAAAGATTTGAACCTCATTTTTATAACAAAAAAATAAATTCAACACTTTTAAATTTATTGAAATGAGTTCATATTTTTTAATTTATCGTAAATTAAGAATAAAAATTCAAGTTATACAAATTTAATTGTTGTTTTAATAATAAATTGTTGTCTATATTTGTAAAGACCCGACCTGAAAGAGGTCCTAACTTAGGCTTTTACCTCAATGCATGCTTTTAAAATTTAAATATAATATGCAAGATTGTTATCCAGATTCTGAATGAGAAATAAAACTTGTAAACATTCATGAAGTAATCAGTTATAAAACGTCCTGAAACATGTCCCTATTTCCAAGCACCTGTTCCAAGCTAAAAGCAGTTTAAAACATACACTGATCAGAGATTTATTTCAAAAACATTCAATTCCAAACAGTTTACTAACAAGCCAGAATCCAGAAACAATCAGAAAACATCCTAAGGGCTCCGTGCCCAACTACATGCATTCAGAGGACAAAACATAAACATAAACATAAACTCATAGTTGAAAAGACAGCAGGTTTCCATGATCAGCAGCTCCTCCTTCAGTCATCCTGTCTCGCGCCCTGGTTATCTGTGGAAACCACATAAATAAGGGTGAGTAACGAATTACTCAGCAAGAATCCCCAACCGGGGTACAATACGATACAACTGGTCATCTAGCAGAACGTATGCAAGCTATGAATACAAACACAGAAGAGAGCACATCACTTTAATCCATACATAAATACCACATATGCCATCTTACGGTCTTACTTCGGAAACTACAACTAATCTCGGTACTCTACGAGAAACTAGTCTCGGCCTCAGCTTTCCTACTACTGTCGATACGAAAGGTGCACTGAGCTCAAGCTCCCGAGGAGCTCTCCAGACGGCGCTGTAATAAGCGTGCGCGCGCACCGCATGCTGCTGCAAACCAGGGAGATGCTGGGTCAAGGGCATGTTGCCCTGGTCTACTACGCATGCCTAAAAGAATCTCTGGATCGGTGTCACTGAACATAGTGGTGTGAGACCAGGACACTATGACTATGTCAGCCTGTACCACCGCACCTGAGGCTAAGAAACCGTCTGTGGTAGGCTTACCCCAGGAACCGGCCCTTGCCCTATCAGGTGGCAATCAAGGGCTACTGCCGACACGTTAAGGTCGTGTCGACTGCTTGGGGACAAGGCAATGCCTCGTCATTCCCCCCGGCAGTTGGGGCATTTAACAGTCTGCCACCCTCACCCAAGATTGCACTAGGCTGCATTTAAGGTTAGCTAAACCCTAACGACGGATCAGGGACGGAGTACTGCCTCGCACGTCCCTACCACGGATGCAAGTTACGTTATGCATCCTCGCCCGGATGATGCTACCTATCAGAACACTATACTATAAGCAGCTAACAGAAATCATACTTAACACATGCTCAGCAAAATTAAAGAACCTAGCATGGTACTACGAAACAAGAACAGATTACGAACATGCCAGAACAGAGCAACCTAGCATGGAACTAACATGAGAATAAACACGAGAATCATGCCAGTCGAAATTCAGAACAAAGCACCTATCAATTATCATGCTGGTAAACATAACAGGCATACAATCAACAATCACAGAAATAACGCAGGGCCCACACAACTCCAGTAAGAAATCCTTACCTGAATCGGAAGGCAAACAAGCACACAAGCGGACTTCCGAGCTGCAAATGAACTCGAGCTAGCTAATGGAACCCTAACAAACAAATAGCAAATACATCACTAACTATAGACTCTAAATAAAGTACAACAAAAACTCGGCTCGGTCGGAAGCAACTCACACGGCTTGGCCAAACACCAGTGGTGTCTCAGCTGCAAGGCACTCGGCAAGGAGCTGGCACGAGGACGGACGGGCTGCAAGGCACACTGCTCGGCGAAGTGCGGCTGGGCGTGCTAGCGAACAGGCGATGGTCGCATTGTTATGCCGGCTGAAATGAAGCAATGAAGGCGAGCAGCCAGCGTGGGTGAAGCGTTCGCTGCGCGCGCGGCGCGAAGCGAAGGGCCGCGGCCGCGATCGGGCGTGTGGCTGTGAAGGCGAAGCGGGGCTATGCGACTCGGTCGCAGCGAGGGGCTGCAATCGCGACAGGGGTTGTGCTCGCGGCTGCGGGGCTGCGATCACAACAGGGCTGCTCTCGGTTGGGCGGCGACGTGCGGCTGCAAGGGCGATGGGGCGATCGGCGATACGGCTGCAAAGGGCTGCTCTCGGCTGCAACCACAACAACAAACACACACAACCACAATCACCTTTCCCCTTCTCTCGGCAGCAAGAACAACAAACATAGCCCTTAGCCAATAGATCGGCAACAACAACAAGAGGAGGAAATCGAAGCACAAAGAAACACTTACCTGGAACGATAGATCGAAGCTCTCGGGAGGCTGGAAATCGCAAGGCAAGGTGAGCTTGGAGGAAAGGATTTGCGGCAAGGAGTTTGGGAAGGAGAAAGAGAATAAAACCTATTTTTAATCAAACTCACTTAAGTCACGAAAACCAAGGCAAACTAAGATAACCTGCGAAATGAGTATAAAAAACTACTTGTAGCTTGATTGGCAAAACCTCACTACTATCTTCCCAACCACCTTAGCTCAAGCCTTAGTTGTTGCATCTATTTTCTGCCAAAAACCCCTATTTTATTTTTGCAACTCTCAACCGCCAAACTCAACCAGAATGCAACCAAACCCTAATTTTGAACATCCAAGAATATAAACAACTGAGAAGACAGAAACGGGCCGACCAAATTACCAAAATACCCTTAGGACAGACCAGGATGAAAACCTGGGCCGTTACAATATTGTTGATATTCAAAAAATAAAATATTTTTTAATAATAATTTTTAATTATAAATTTATAAATACGATTATTTTTAAAGTATTCAAGTTTTATAAACTTTTTTGTTAATAAAAATGATTAATAAAAGAAAGTATTTAATTTTTTACAAATAAAAAATATTAAAATTTATTATTATATATCGAGAGATAATATATATCTATTTATTTTAATTTTCAAAACTCAAATTTATTTAAATAAATATTTGATATAATAATAATATAATTTTTATAATTATAATACGGGATATTAATGTATTTAAATAATAATAATATAACCACAAATATATCAAACATAAAAGAAGTAAAAATATGCAAATAAAAAAATGAAAAAAATGATAAAAAAAAAGGAAAAAGAGAAGATGAAATGAGATAAGACAAGAGGAGATGATGAACACGTTGTGTCAAAAAAGGTGTTGGGCAACACCTCCTCTCTTCTCCTCTCATCTCAAAACAAACACACTTATGTGTACTTGTATTTAAATGCTCTCAAATTTGCAAGGCATCATTTACTAACTCTTTTATTTTATTTTATTTTAGTTTTTTTTTTAAAAAAAACTCTTTTATTTTTTCCGTTTTAAATTTTTGAAATTTAAATTTGTAAATAATTAAATTTTCTTTTCCTTTTTTTTTTTGAAAAAGGCGTAACTTAAAATTAAAACACCAAAATTCTTACAACTTAATTTTACTTAAGGACCCCAAATTAGTCCATCTCCACAACCACACACTTGAGAAACACTGACAATAAGGCCTACACATCTAAAGAAACCACAAATTTATGCTAGGATCTATACCGACATGGAATTGCCACACTTCACTTGTAAAGATACCAAACCCATCAATAACCCTATTTTGGGGAATTTTTTAATAATACTTAGAGTATTCGCTCGTGCATATACCTGACTCAAGTATAGGTTCCTTTCAAAGCAAAATTGAGGAGATTTACACCTGCAAGAATGTCATCCCTCTTTTGCCACAAAACCTCCAAAACTTTAGAAGTCATATATTGTAACGGCCCAGTTTTCTATCCCGGTTCTCGAGGAGCTTCCGGTTCAGATTCAGTGGTTCGGTTGGGCCGTTAGAGCTGTTTTGACCCTTAGGGGTATTTTGGTCTTTTTGCTCCCTGGGCAGGATTTGTGGTTTTTCAGGGGCTTGAGGCGCTCCTGCCTTTGTTGAGGCTTGTTTGTTGGTGGCTGCGAGTCCCGAGATGTTTGGGCTTTTCGTTTGGGAGTTCGGTTGTGATTTGGGTTTTGGGCAAAGTTATGGTTGTTTGGGTGTTTCCTTTGGGATTCGAGCCCGGGCCCTCAGTGTTGATTTGGGAGGTTGTTTTAAGTGAGATTTGTTGATTGGAAAAGGTTGCTTCAGTCGGGTCTCGAAGGAGGAAGCTGGGAAATGGGATTTAAGGATTTTAAGGATTTTTGGAAAATTGTATTTAAATGGATAAGTTTGAAAATGAGGATAAAATCCCCATTTTTCCCATTTTTTCCCATTTTTCCTTTTTTCCTTTTCTTTTCCGTTTTTCTCTTTTTTCCTTCCCTTTCTCTTTCCTCCAGCCCGACCCCAGCCCCTGCCCACGCCCGAGCCAGCCCCTGGTCGCCCACCCAGCTCGCCCACGCCCGAGCCAGCCCGAGCCCAGCCGCAAGACAAAGCGCCGCAGCGTCGCCCAGTCTGTCCGCCTACCGCCAGCCTGCCGCCCGATCGCCGCCTGTGTCTCCCAGTTGCGAAGTCGCGTCGCTCACCGCCTCGCCCGACCCCGTGCCGCCTCGCCTTTGTCGCCGAGAACAGGCGCCGCCAGCTCGTCGTGCCATCTCGAGCGTCCCCGAGCCCGTCGTCGCGTCGCGTCGCCTCGCGTAGCGCCGTGCTTGCCGAGCTCGCGCGCGCGCGCGCGTGTACCTGTCTGAGTCAGCGCGCGCGCCAGAGCTCAGCTAGCTGCTCTATCGCGCCCGCGCGCCCTCGCCTCGCCCCAGCCCGCGCCCGCGCGCAGCTCCGCGCCCCAGCGTGCCCCTGCGCCCGTGTCCGAGCCCCAGCGCGCCCAGTGTCTGCGCCCGGCCCATTTGACCCTGCGCCCGGCACCGCTTGTTGTGTGTTGGCTTGGCCCGAGCCTTGTGGCTTCTCGGATGGTATTTCCCGAGTCTTTTCTTCGTTGGGCCCGGATTTATTGGCTGCTGGTTATTGATTTAATTGGGCTATTTTATGTATTTGATTTGGGTGCTTTGTTTGATGTTCAGGCTGTTCGGGATCGATTAGAGGCTCGAGGGTCGTTCGTTGATTTGTGATTATTATTATTGTTTTTCTGCTTGTCCCAGGTAAGGATTTCTTACCGTGGTTGTGTGGACCCTACGATATTATCACGATTGCGCTTTGTATGCTTGCTGATTGTTATGATCATGTTAGAGATAGAGCAGTTGATTGATTTCTTGCTAGCATGTTTGCCTGATTTTACATGTTAGTGTCATGCTAGGTTTGTTCTCACAAAGCATGCTTATGATTCCTGCTTAAGTTGTAGTATCATGCTAGGTAATGTGATTTATGTCGGTCATTGCTTGCTAGCCAGGAATCATTGATTTTGCTCTGTACTCTTAGATAGAGTTGCAGGGTTTGTCAACATCCAGAGGCTGAGCGGACATAACGTACTTTGTCCTCCACTGATCGGGAGTAAAGTGTGTGCAGCATAACATATCTTGCTCCCCCCCCCCGGTCGCTAAGGTGGATTTAGCTCGGTCGGGAGTAAAGTGTGCGCGACATAACGTATCTTGCTTCCCCCCGACCGCCGGTTGTGGACTTAGCTACCCACTTCGGTAATAGCCTAGTTTGTAGCTCGCTAGAGCGGAACCCCGCCATCGGGTAAGTAAGCCGCCTGGCCGGTTCTTAGCTTCGTGTCGGTGGATCATGCCGCATGAGATGGCGAGCGAGGGCCTCGCGCTCATCGTGATCGGTGACACCGCTTCCGAGTCATAGGCATGCGTGCACGCCCGCGTAGTTTGCCCTTAGGCCCCGCGTGATTTACGCCGGTTGCAGAGAGCATGCGGTGTGTGTGCGCACACGCCGCGTTAGTTTCGGTTCGAGAGCTCCCAGAGCTAATGTCGTGAGTACACCATTTCTTCCGTTAGAGCGACTTCGGGTACTCTCCCATAAGTCCAGTTTAGTGCAAGGGCAAGGAGGCCCTTGAGGACATTCTAGGGATCAGTGTATTCCCCCCGAGTGACAGATACCTCGGTGATGTCCAGGATTGGTCAGTGTATCCAATCCCTAGGCCGGAAGTAAGAGACTTAGATGACTTGAGATCTTGTTTTATGAGCTCGTTGAGCTATGATCCGTGTTGATAGTCGTTTGCTTGCATGTTGAGGTGCTAGATGACCTGATGTATCATATTGTACCCGGTTGGGGATTCTTACCGAGTATGTTTATACTCACCCTTATTTATCTTTCGAGGTAACTTGGGACAACACCGGGATGGCTAGCGGAGGAGCCGATTGATCATGGGGAGCCGCAAGCACTCTGTCATTTATTATTGCATTGTTTATTCAGAGCATGTAGATGGACAGAGTCCTAGGGGAACATTGTTTAAAAAGTTGTTTAAATTGTATTGTATGTTTTTATAAACACTGGCCAGGATGTTTTACTTCGTTGGATGTTTAAATGTAAATTGATGGTTATGTTTTAAGGGTTCCCCCTTCTCATATGTTTTGAAAGGTTTTTAAATATGAGCACTAAACCGCTTGTTATCATATTTAACTTGCATGCTGAGTGAGAACCCCGGTTTAGGACCATGTTTTGGGTCGGGTTCGTCACATATATGACATTTACCAACCATTTTATCACAAGTGCGCATATCACTAATAAACTCGGGACCAAAATAACCACCAAGAGACTATAAACATAAAAGGCTACCTTAACAATATGAAAAGTACCTCTAAACCATTGTTTCAAAATAAAAAAAAAAGTACCTCTAAACCAAACAAAAGGCCTAACAAAATCCTATTCCACGTGAAACTAGAAAAAATAAAAATTAAACCATAAACTACTTTGGTCCAAATGGACGAACGAAAAATTTTCAAAGTCAATCGAGTTCTATCAAATTGGAAGCTTGACTCTAGCGCTGAACCAAACGTGTCGAGCTCACACGCACTTTCCAGGTTGGTTGGCCTTAACCGACCCGATCTAAACATCAGCTCAATTTAGGGACAACAAGCTGATAACTCTCAAGAATTGAGAGTTAAAATAGCTTAATTAAGATATTTATAAAAGAAATTAAATCAATTTTGTAAGAAAATTCACACTTTGTAGACTTAAACCACGCATAAGCGAAAATCTAGACAAAAGTATGTCAAAAGCCTAAGCGAACATAGAAGTAGCGAAATAGCACGAAGACGAGTAAAAATATGGTTATCTTAAAAAAGAATTGATATTTGTATTCTGTTGTAGGTCATCCCAGTCGAGCGGAAGAAACAAGGGAGAGGGAAGCTCGCGCTTGCGTCACAACAACAAAGCTGAAGCCCGCCAGATTGTAAAATAAGCGAACCTACGTTCAACCTAGTGAAGTCGTGCGAAGTATCAAGCCAAGATCAACGAAAATATCTCCCAAAAATGACGCGTGGCAACAATCGGTGCTCTCAAGCTAATCTCAACCATTCATCTTGTCAGCCCTAATACACCCGACAAAACAGATTTCAGAGTACCCTTTTGGTAGAGAGGATATCAGAGCAGCTTTTGACAGGATCGAATCGTAGAGCAGAAGATAAAGCGAACGTTTCGGGAGTTCTATTTAAGGCGCGAGTTCCATCAATTTCGAGGAGTCCAATTTTTCCAACTTTTTCTCTCTAGTTTTCAGTGCTCCAATCACATTTCCAACCAAGCATTCTTCTTTTAGCAGATTCCAGCCGTCGAAGTAGTTTTGTCGAGCTTCGTTGTAGTTGTTTATTTCTTTCTTGTTCTTGAAGTTTTCTTTATTGCACAAAACTTTGTAACCAGTTCTTTAGCAATTTCAGTGTTCTAGTTTGCTTTTATCTCGTTAGTATTTGGGAATCCCATTTACGATTGGAGCATGGTTCTCATCTTTTATTTATTCTTAAGCATGTTTTTCGCCAGAATGAGTTATTAAATCTGTTGTCGGAAGGCTAAAGGGAAGTAAGGAAATCGCGTAAGCAAAGGGATTAGCGAAGTAGAAGTTTCTGCATGCGAACATCATTTATCGTACATCTTGCTTTTAGCCATTTGTATAAAGTTTGTGCTAAGTCGAGAGACCAGGACGGAGCGAACCTGTATGTATAACTTTATAAGCGAACACTTAGAGATAAGAATCGCTTAGAGCTAACTGTGGTGTAGTTGCTGTTGAACTCGAGAGAGTCAGCTAAGGTGCTCGAGAGAGCCGTTTTCAAAGTTCGAGAGAACTTAAGGGCCCACTTTTAGTTTAATCTTTCGCTAGTTGCTTCGCCTAAGCGAAGCCTTGAAAACCTGATCCTTCCGATACTTTATCCATTTGTTAACATATCGTGTCGCTTTTATTTATTGCACCATACCATTCGCTCTGTTATCATATTGGTTACCTTTAACTCTCGCATGAAAACAAGTTTAAACGCATCAAAAGTCCCTGTGGAGAATGACCTTTACTTGAAAAGCTTGTTTCAACAAAGACTGCGTATACTTGCACAACCTTTGGGGAAATACCTTCACACATTTCGCTTGAACTATAGTAAAAATTTCTCCTTGGTGAAATCTAAGACAAGCCACGTCACCATTCCTCGAGAACAATTATTTTTTATAAATTGTGTGTTGATATTTTGAACAACACAAGCCAACACATGGCCTTAAATTTTAGTTTGCATGAGTCTCATCTAACCCAACCTTGAGCCCTACACGTACCATCCTTCTATCTCTATCCACCTGTAGCTGTCCTCATATTTTATTAGGCTTCTCACATGTCTCTTCGATTTCCCCAAGCGTATCGAGCTCACGTGCATCTTTCCAGTGACCATGATCCTCCATCTTCATTCTGGCAATCCCTTAAGATTCATCTGACGGTAGAACAAGTTTTGAAACGTCGCTCAGACCTTCCCTCTTAGCTTTTCTCTTCGTCTTCTACACAATTAACCAGACGATCAGACCTAGTTTCTCCTTGTACAAAAATGGATTTCCTCTGTCAAATGGAGTCATCCCTCTTCCTAAGCCCTTGTTTCTCAGTTTCACCTGCTATGTTCTATCTTTTCGATTCTCCAATGGAGCTCCTTTTCAAATTCCACGTAGCTCTTGGAAACCTCCTGATGATGCTCACCACCACCCTCACCCCAACCATTTTCAGACCTTGAATTGGAGCTATGTGCAACCCTAAAATGCCCCTAGTCGAACCTTCCATAGAGTCTGTTGGAGCCAAAGATGCCCACAGTAAGGCCTTCCAAGAAAACTTGTTGGAGCCCAAGATCGCTCACATTTAGATCTTTGAAGAAAACCGTTAAGAGACTAGTAACACACCCTATGATGCCCCCATAAACCCATAAGCGAACTAAAGAAAGAGTCCTCTTGGAGCCCAAGGAGAGATCTCCTCTCAATAAGATTAAAAGTGAGTGAACTTCATCCTAAATTAAAGAAGTCTTTCTCTCTACATATAATTTCATCTTTTCTTAAAGAAGTATATAAATTCTAACAAAATTTTATATACCAAAACTAGTATTTGGAAACTTTTTGTTTTCTTAGCTTTCATTTTTTTCTTTTTAAATTCAATCAAAATGTAGATATCAAAGTAAAGTATATGTTAGCGTAGTAGTTGTAGGCTTGGATTAAAAAAAAATAGAAAAAAAAATTAAATCAATTTGATAACCATTTGAATTTTTGTTTTTAGTTTTTACATTTTACTTCTAATTTTAAAAACCAAAGCAAAAGGTAAAAGGTAAGAAAAATAGTTTCCAAATACTTGTTTTATTTTATGAAATTTTGTGAGAATTCACATACTTTCTAGGAAGATGAAATCATATGTAGAATTTGAGTATATATATAAGCTTAAGTTCAAAAAAACAAAAATAAATAAAATAAATGGTTACCAATTGGGGTCTAAGTTTTTTTTCTTTACTTTTTTTTTTAAAATCCTCTACAAATGGAGGAGAGTTCTCTAGTTATAGAGTTCTCATGAATTTATAGAGGCTTGGGTTTTATGGACCTTTGAGTCTAGCTTTAGAGCTTGTGAGTTTCATAAATCTTTCAGTCTAACCATTGAATTTTGAATTTGAGCTTCGTGGACCTTTGGCCTTGATCAGTGAATTGGGTTTCCTGGAGCTTTGAGTTCACCACATAGATTTAGACACGATTAAATTTCAACCTAAATATCAAAAAATCTTACTTTTAATCAAATTGATTCTGCAACTATAACTATATTTGACCCAATTTATAATTAGATTTCGTAAATTAATCAGAAAAATTTCGAAGTCAACAAATGTCCTATTTTAAATCTTATGCACAAAAATGTGTGATGAATAGAGATGTTTATTTTTTCCATGGGACTGGGGACCTGCTGCTAATGTGCGGTGAATCTCCGTTTAGGCACGAAATGAGGGAGTGAGCAAGGAAAAAAAAATTTGCGAGGTAAACGGAGCTCGGGAATGCATTCCCCATTCATGATTCCCCAATCTTCGTCATGTTTACATTATTTATTTATTTTATTTTTAAAAATATCATTCTTCTCTATTTTTACCAATTTAGTCTTTAGAATTTTTTTTTGCAAAAATATTTGCTCAAATAAATATATTTGTTTAATAATTAAGTATCTAAATGAAAATCAATACATATTTTTATATGAAAAATTTCTATTTGAAAAATATTATTTAAATAATAATTATAAAATTAAAGATTAAAAAAGTAGAAGAAAAAAACTATAAAAAAAATTCCCCCCATAGGACTGGATCCCCGCCCATTCCCGCGATAAATCCTTGCTCCGATCAAAAAAAAAAAAATTTAAAGTCAACTTCTTGATATACTAATTTAATCAAAATACGGACTTGCCTCATTACTTTTATTTTATTGTTTTAAAACATTTCCTATACTCATTGATCAAAAAGGTTAAAAATTGGTCAAAATTTTGATTTTCCTTTTTTGACGTGAACTCTTGATTTTAATTAGAATTGAATTTACAATCTACCTAATTTCCATTTTGAACTTAAGAATATGTTAATTTCATTGCTCTTGAACTTGAACTCATTGCTCTTGAATTTGACATCGATTTAACTTCACCTAGCTTGAATTTGAGATAAGTTTTACACCTAATATCAAATCTCAAATAATTTCGAGTTTATATAATATTTGAACTTTTTCCACATTGATTTTAATGTAAAGTGGAATAAATAGTACAGTTTTCCTTGAATAAACTTGAATAAAGCTGTCATTTTGACTTAATTTAGAACGTCTAAAATTCTCAAATGTCTATTTTTTATTTTGAAATGAAATTTCATTTGGCATAAACTTTGAAACAAGCTTTGATGATGGACTACCTTTCGATATAATGCATCTATGATGATGGGTAACTCGTCATTAAAGGTCATCATTATCAAAGATGTCCATCGCGAAAGATTACCCATCATAGAAGATTTGTATGTTTTTTCTAACTTAACTTTGATTTGGAACGTTTTATAGGTGTCTTTATTAGATATTTTCTAACACAAAAATTAAATGTGATCAATAAAATCACCTGCAGCGGAAACGTAATTAATAAATTAGCGTACCTCCTGCAATTGTTTTTGGTAATCGAAAATGAAAGCCAAGCACATTTGGAACTGCAACACGAACACCCGCAATGGACACAAACACATCGGCTGCAGAGTTCTTGGTTCTTCTACATCCTCACTCTTCCTAACTCAAATGGTGTGGTTTATTCTTAGAGGAAGAATAGGCATAGGGACCAACAACAGATGAAGAAAATACAGAGAAAAGTTCTATAAAAATTACCTGGGTTTCCTTTATATTTTGTTATGAATAGTATATCGATAAATCACTACCATTAAGAGATTTAATCGATAAAAATAAAGCTTAAAAAGTGGGTGGAGTGGTTACTAAATGATGAATGGTTATTCAAATAATGGATCACAAATAGAGAAGATAAATTAATAAATTGAAAATTAAATAATTTCCAACAGTCATGTCATGTTAGATCCGTGATTTTGAAATATTTTATACATATTATTGATTGAAGTTATGAATTGGTGTAGTGTAATTTTCCTTTGCTTTGGAATTTGAGGCTGAAAAGTTGCCATTTTATTTTGCCAATTCCAAATTCAAAATTTCTTCAATTTAGACTAAAATATTTTAGTATCATAACCATTTCATTGGTTAATTCACACAATGGTTATGAATAAATTAGAAATAGAATAATCATTGTTGCGAGATTTTTATTTTTTGAAAAAAAAACAGAAACGGTTAATTTTCATTCTAGAAAATAACATAACTTTCATTTACAATTCAAATTTGATTTGATTTTGAAACGATTTTATTCTTTAATTGTCTTTTAAGTATACATATGAGCAAAGATTGAATTATACATTGGTATCTTGGTAATTGAAGCATTGTTGTTAGAACTAGCTCAATATTGCCATCAAAGTGCTCATTGTTGTAGTATATCGTTCATTAGAGATAGTCGCTCACCGTCTCTAACGTTTCAAGTTTTACACCAACGTTCCAGATTTGTCACATCATCAAGGTGTTAACGAAGCACTCTTCGCCAATAGAAACCACTAAAGTTGTCTACAGATTATTGAATCGTGTAATAATATTTCTTTTGCTTCTTTCATCAAGTTTCGATAGTTGGTTTTTTCACTAAAGTGACTTATCTTTCTAGAACAAATTGATATTATTTGGCTTGTTTCGATAGTCGGTCATTGTTAGCTTGGACAACTGTCTTTCACAAGCTACTGCAAGTCTATGAAGTTTGCACCACTGCATGCAGTCAAGCTAATCCCATGTGTTTGATGAGTTTTGTTGTTGTTGTGAGCTTTTGTCAACGTCATTGGCTGTCGCTCGAAGCTCGCTATAAGCCGCCATTTTTTATTCACTCCAAACATACAGTCACTTGAGTTCGTTAGATTGGGGCAATAAATTTTTTTGAATAAAATTCAAAGGATTCTTTTTGTGAAAAAGTAGGTTAAGAGAGAAACATTATTTTCAATACTTTTATTTATTTTTATTGACATGCACATTTTTTATGTTTTTTTAACGATATCAAATTTATTGGAGCATCACATTCTCAATAAAAATTGTATAGTTTTAGTTAACACCATAGATCATCTTAGACGGATCAAATCCTTAGCAAAAGTGACACGGCTAGATAAATGATGACTCTCAAATAGAGTTGGAATTCAGGATAATTTTGAATCGTTGTGTGCAGTCGTTATCTAATATTTAATGCGAATAAGGTAAAAATAAAGAGAAAAATGTGTAGTTTGCTCATGCTTACGCATTAGGGGAATAAATTGCGAGATATGAATAATAGCGCTTAAAATGAATGAATTAGCATACTTAACATGTATTTAGCAAGGTTTATGCTGATAAATTGTTTTTGCAGGAATTTGCATTTATGAAGTAATGTAGAGTTGAGATTTGAGACGCCCGATTACGAGCAAGTCATGCTCTGGATAAATGACAAAGCGCTACAAACAAAATAAGGAAAGAATCAATTAAAAGCAAGAAGTTGACTAGCCAGACACTACGAGACTGATTGTTGAAATCAAGAGATTCTTACCTTAGACAAATAGAAACACAATTGGCAAGTTTAAACAAGGAAAGATGTCGCGTTGATTAATTCGTGCCTATTTTGGAATATTTTGAGCGTTGACGAAGAAGCTTATAAAAGACTATCTATGTAATAGGTTAGAGAGGGGGGAGAGAAAAGCTGGAGAGTTAGAAACCGAGAGTTTTTTTCTTTCTTATTTCATTCAGTAATACTATTTCAGCATGTTTTCCATGTCGTTATCTGTGTTCTTTGTTTGTTTGTTGAACTAATTTCTTTAAGGCAACACTAGGAAACAATGGAGTAGTTGTAGCATGTGTAAGAAGAAATAGGAATGGCTTAACTAATGCATGTTAACTAGGAGTAAATCTCAATAGTAAGTGTTGACCGGCCATCCACACGAATTAATAAGTTGTAAATTGGAAGAGGAAATAATCTAAGTCTAGTTCCATGTTCAGTAGATTAGAATTAAGTCTTTAATTCTTTGAATTGGAGTTTAGGAATAAACGTGTAACTATTGCATATGTAGCGCTGGTTTATCATTACATCAAGTTCCAGCAGAAGTCGGACTTGATGCGAAAGGAAGTGGAAGCGGAAGTTTGTAAGGCGTAATATGTTAGTTATCCCTTACCGCATGTTTCTTCGCAACGCATTGCTATTTCTTTCCATGAGTATCTTAGTTTAGCATTATCTCTCTCAATCCATTTTACTATTGTTAAGTTTCCTTTTTATTATTCAACCAAACTATCACAACATCTATGTGTTTATTTCTGTTCAATTCTAAGCATCTCCTTGGATAAATCACAGTCCCTGTGGAGATCGATAATTTACTCACTACTTATTGTAGACCGCGTATACTTGCGCAAGTGTGTGACTATTGTACACGAGACAACTCAGCTTTCTCAGTCAATAAACTTCAGCTCATAAGCAACCATAGTTGACGTTCACTACTAGAGGGTGAGAAACTTGGCTACTCGATCATTCATGCTTATTCACATCTATGAAGAACATTTCAAAGAACAACTTCTTGAGCTTATCACATGTTGTCATGTGGCTTTAGTGCATTAATCACGAACTTCCACTGTGGTAGTAATATAGTGCGATGATTAAAAATTATCTTTATGACAACAAATATGGTTAGAAGTCCCATAGTCCCATCCAACCTTTTGAAGAAAGTAAATTAGTCTTCTAAAAGTTGTTTGACTACGACTGTCCGAATGCGTTTGTAAATAATATATGAATTCTAAGCTTAGACTTATTGCTAAGTATCGGCTTCATAATCGTTTTCACGCAAGTATACGCGGTCGAAATCTTAGCAAGTGATAAATATTTATTTTATTATTCTCCATTGGGAATCGGTATTTAATAGTTACTATCTTAAGAATCAGTGTAGACTAGTAAAATAGTTGGTTTTGATTTGATTTTGGCTTAAAATGGAATGCTGAATAAATAAATGAACTATGTGAGAACATAGACTAAGAACAACCAAATTGATTCAAGATAAATAATTGTGAGAATGCTAACACCTGCTATCCTCTAACCTTAGGATCCCTCCCGGAACACCTAACAACAACTCGCCCCGTGAGTTTGTGATTTTAACAAGTATGCACAAGCGATTAGTAAATGGATATTCCTATCTCAACTCTAAAGACGCTTAAGACTGCGCATCACTTAGCAATTACGGTTAGGCTAAGCCATTGTCGCCTCTTCTCCCAAGATAAATGACAAGCAAGCTACATATGGATTGTCAGTCGATCCTGCTAATGAAAACAACCGCCGTAATTACTAACGTATACCCTGTTATCCTAAGTCTAATTTAGCTATTATCATTCCCTATTTCTCCTAACTATGCTTCTTTGAATTAAGGTTACTCATGAATGTAAATATGCGATCAATTCTGAAACAAGTATGCATATGATTGATTCAAATAGGCGTTAGAACTACTTCTATGAAGTACAACAGAATGCAACAAATTTTTATCTAAGAAAGCAATAAGATTAACATAACAAATGGGTTGTTGAAGTTGACGTCGTTTTCTCTAACGAATCCTTCTACCAACAGATACCATGGCACTATTTTATTAGGGTCTACAGACGAATCCACACAGTAGAGATCTCCACTGAGACCTTGGGGGTCTTACAATCTATCCACGGTAATCCCCAATAAAAACCAGCACCCTTTGGTAGTTGATCCTTCACCTATTTATAGGCATCAGTGGTTTCTTGTAGGCTACGTTCAATCTTCGTGAGAATCTCTTAAGCGATTTATTCGATTTATGGCAATTTCCAGCAATGGCCTGTTAATTTTGCAATCTATGTTGTGTCGAGAATGTTTCCTTATTTGCTTGCTCCCAAGCGCATTCAATCACACGTTCAGCTATGATGCGATACTAAGCATTGCGTCCCTGATCTTGTGTGAATAAAAAGTGAGTTAATGAGCTTAAGGGTCCGCAATGTATTTGATGCTTTAAATGCGTGTAAATTTATGTCCTTGGCCACGTTGTATCTTAATTCTTGCCATTATTATACTTTACCCTTCATGCGGAATATATGTGAATAGCTATAACTTCTAGCAACATTTCTATCATCAAATGTGATTATTACTCTTAAATGTGTTGAAATGCAGAAATGTTGAGGCTTTAATGGCTCTATTATTTAGTATCATCATTGTTCAAGAATTACATACCTGCATTTTATATGAGAAGTAAAAGCCTCGATACTGAGTTTTGTAGCCACAAGCTTGGTTGTAAGTGGGCCAAGATATTGTTACATTGAGCAATGTCATTAGAAAGAAAAATCAAATGAATAACTCATAGAAATATTATTGACATCAGATGTCATAGTGGAAATTGAATGAGATGTCGAGAAAGTATGAGTTTTTGAAGCATTTTGAATGTGATGTCTAAAAGGTTGCCATGAAGTTTATAGTAGCGATAAATAGTGTGGCCAAACTATCACAATGAGTACTTTGATAAGGATTCTTCTATTATCAACCACCATATTAAGAAGACATAGAAACCTTCCTCCTGAGAAACATTAAGCAAAATTGTTAGGGTAGAAAATAAAATATTCAACGAATGTTGTTGCTTTTTCTAGGAGATTAGAGCAAAGGCTTTACTAATAGTAGGGGGAGGGTCCATCAAAAAAATTTGAGAATAAGAATGACTGAAGAGTCGTTCAACCACATCAAAGAAAACTCACGAGATAATCAATCCTGAAAAAAGATTCAATCACCTCTCAGCCTCCATTAATGCATAGCTTGCAAGAACATTCTAGACGATAAGTTTTAAAATCGTCTCATATGCCTTTCAATTTAGAGAAACGAATTGTTAAGGTTATAAGATTGCATTCAAATGAAAGATTCTTGGACATGTCTGTTTTTTTAAAACAATCTTGAATATCTAACCAAATAACCCTAGCGGATTCTGTAAAGAGGATTATGTTTGAGGAAATATCCTTCAAAACGTAGTTGAGAATCCATGTGATCACAATGTTGTTAATCCGAGTTCATGACGACAAAGTGGAACCAATGGGTTTTCGAGTTGAAGGATCGACGAAGCCTATTATGTTTGAATTGAAAGGGAAATAAGCATCAACCTATACCAGGTAACGTAATTGTCCTTTGTGAGAAGTTTAGAGACAAGAAAAATATTTGAAGTCTCACAAGATTGGAGGAAAAACGACGGTTCTAAGTAGCTTCATTAGATACTTATGGAGTGGTAGAGGTAGGAGACGAACCAAAAGAAAAGAAATGTCATGGTTAATTTTGAGAAACAGACTTGTTTGTTTTATTTTGTAAAGAGACTCACCCATACTGTGTGTTCTAGTGTGAAGGGTGATTGTAATAGACTGGTTGTTGACTGTTCTGGTTAATGAATTGCTTTTAAAAAAAATATTTTATGATAGAATTATTTTTTTAAATGTATAATTTTTGTGCACCTAATGGTGCCACATCCTCAAAACGTAAGACTCTCTTACACACGAGAGCTTTACTTTAAAAAAACCTATCGAAAAAGAAAAATTAGAAAAAAAAGGTCTTAAAATCAGAGAAAAATAAGAAATAGAGATGCAACTGAATGGCCCCATCCACTGGTGGGCAAAATTTTGCAATAAAAAAGGTCCGTTAAGGAAATTACAGATTTCTCCATCTCTGTCCCGCCGACACAAATTTAATCACAGAAATGCCACCAGAAATTAATTGGGTATTTATGTCTTGTTTTCAATTTCTCTATCCGCTTGCATTTTGAATACCCCTTAATCCTCCGTTTGTTAAAGACAGAAAGCAGAGTTTTTTATCAAAAAGAAAAAGAGCTTTCTAGAAATAGATCTGCGAAGCTGTGGAGCTGCTCAACAATGGCGTCAAAGCTACTAGTTTTCACAGTCTTTCTGTTTGATATCATTGCTTTTGGGTTGGCCATTGCAGCTGAGCAAAGGAGAAGCATTGTAAGCTCAACCCTCTTATCCTTTTTGTGTCTTTCCTTACCATTTCTCTTCATTATTCCCTTTTCTTTAATCCAAAATCTTGGGGACATGGTTTCTTTCTGCTGTTGAGAGAATAATGTGCTTTAATCTTGTACTTCAATTTTCTTTTTTAGGTTAAAAGGGTTTAGAACTAAAAGAAAAGGTTGAAAAGTTTAGAACTTTCCCTCTAGCTTTCTCAGTGACAGAACAAAGGAAAGTCCTTTGTTTCAGCTGAAAATGAGCTTAGATCTACTTTCATTGGTTCTCTTGAACCCTAATTCCTGCTGTTTTCATGGAAAATTTTCTTGTTAAAAGTAAAAGAAAAAAACCATTTTGTACTATATGTTTAAAATTTATTGATTTAGGGTTTCTCAATGAGCAAAAGATAAAGACTCCACTATAGAGAAATTTCTTGTGAACAATTCCTAATGAGCAAAAGATGATTTGGCCCTGCTGTTGGGACTAAATGTGCAAGATAGATGGAAGGTGGTGATACACCATAACAAATCTTGAAAGATTATTCTTTTTTATATCCGTGAATGACTGGGCCAGCCTAAGGACACACCACCTAATCCTACAACATTTGACTGTCAAAGAAATCTATTGAAAATTAATTTTTAGGTAAGTGGCCATCATGGATTGAAATCATAACCTTGTAGATTTTAATGTCCTCTATGACACTAGGCCAAGCATGATAGTTATCTTAAAAGATTACTCTTTGTGTAAGCTTGGATGCTTGACTTGATTCCAAAAACCTTCTGTAAGGAGAGATCTGCGAATCTCAAAAGACCACTCTTTCGTCTAAAGATGCTTAAGCGCTGCACCGATGTTTTCGCGGCTGAGGTTGATCTATAGATCTCAAAAGACCAATTTTTTTGCTCTAAGGAATCTTCTTTAAAGAAAAATCTGTTGCTCTTAGGTCCCACATTGTTTTGAACTACCAAATCATTGTTTTCTCCTTGTTTTCTTTACCTGCTTCCAACAAGAACAGCCAAAGTCATAAGGACTATTTTTCAGTCAATAATAGTCATCTTTTATTGAAGAATTGGTTTAAGTACTTGTGCATTATTGTGTGTACAAAGGGGAAAATATTTATCCCTGAAAACTTTGAAAACTCCAGAGGATTCATAATATCCTTTCATAATAATGTTGCCAAAAAGCCCATTGAATTGAGATGAATATTTTAGGCCCCGTTTGATAACCATTTTGTTTTTCATTATTTGTTTATGAAATTTAAGCCTACAACAATTACCTTACTATACTTTTTCCCTTATTTGGATATCCACATCTTACCTATATTTTAATAAACAAAACCAAAATTTGGAAACAAAAAGAAGTAGCTTCCAAAAGCTTGTTTTTGTTTTTGAAATTTGGTTAGTATTCACCTACTTTCTTAAGGAAATCAGGATACATTGTAGGAAAGATGGAGCACATGGTAGGAAATTTGAGTAGAAATAAGCTTAAATTTCATAAACCAAAAACAAAAAATCAAATGGTTATCAAACGAGGCCTTAATTCCTTAAAGATAATTTTAAACTTTGGATCTCAATAAGTCTTATCCCCGGGTTTGAATCGACATTTTCATTTTGTCATCGTAATCCTTGGCTTTCTTTTCAACATTGGTTAATAAGCATGATTTGGAATCGTTTCACAGGCGAAGATAGTTGAAGACCCAGGTTCCAAAAGAAACTATTGTGTATATGATTCAGACATTTCAACTGGATTAGGAGTTGGAGCATTTCTCTTTCTGATGGCTAGCCAGATCCTCATAATGGTTGCTAGCCGCTGCTTCTGCTGCGGTAAGCCTCTGAGTCCCGGCGGTTCGAGGGCTTTATCTGTTATTCTTTTCATTACCTGCTGGTAAGTAAAGCAAACTAACTTGTTTGGACACTGAATTCTTGTACCAAAAAAGGTGGTTTTTCAGGGTTATGTTATGATATTGTTTACTGTTGATATAATCGGATTCAGGGTGTTTTTCTTAATTGCCGAGATTTGCTTGCTGGCGGGTTCGGCGAGGAATGCATACCATACCAAGTATAGAACAGCGCTCACTGAGACTCCTCCCTCTTGTCAAATGTTGAGAAGAGGAGTGTTTGCTGCTGCAGCAGCTTTCATCTTCTTCACTTCCATTGTTTCTCAGGCTTACTATGTTTGCTACTCAAGGGCCCGCGAGAACTTCCAATCGCACAATAGAGACGCTGGCGTTAGCATGGGTACATATAAATGAGATCCGTAAACATCGTTTCAATCACGCTCTGGTTCAAGATAGTTGTCTTTCATCTTTTGTAGTTTTCTATCCGGTTTATAGAAGCCTGTAGGTTGCCTTTTCTACTATTCTATGTTTCGACCGATGTCCGTGGTCAGTAGTCTTTTGTTCGGTATCGAAAAACATTGCTTGTTTGATTGTTTAGGGTACTGTGATGTTGGGCCGTAGGTTATTCTGCTTTATAGGGAGATGAACACTATGTTGCTGGTCATTGTTTTTGTGTTCCCATTCTTTCAAAAGTTGTGTAACCAATGGAGTTTAATCTTTCTATATGCCTCTTCTGGAATTATATATTATGTACCCAAAGTTTATGATGAAAATGCTTCCCTCTGTTAATTTAGGCTCAACTGTCAGAGGTATTGGTGGGCAAAGGGATCTCTTAAGCTCATTCTAGAATAGAAGAAGTATAATTTTTCTTCTTTTTGAGATTACAACAATTGGTGGTAGGTGGACTTGAATCCAAGACTTCTGGTCATTGGGCATACACTGTTGCCGCTGAGCAACTGCTCATGTTGCTCATGTTGCTCATGTTGGCCTAAAAGGAAAAGTATAATTCGAACCCAAGAAGTATAATTTGATCTTAACTTTAAAGAAAATGTTTATTTATGAAAAGATTTTCATAATTTGTGAAATATTTCTTTTAAATTTAACAGCATAGGGAGATAGATTCTTTCAATCTCAAATTCATACAAATTGTTATTTAAGTTAAATTTTGAGTAAAATATTAATTTAGTCTCTATGGTATGAAGAAAGTTAAAATTTAGTTTCATGGTTTCAAAACTAGAGTTTTACCCTATCGTTCGAAGAAAGTTTGAATTTAGTCTCTAGAGTTAAGAAAAAGTTAGAATTTAGTTCAAAAAAGCTAAAATATAGTTCTTATCGAATGTAATTGTTGACGTATTAAACATATGGAAACTTATTATTCATTCATAAATTATATAAATTTTTTTATATAAGTCACTAACTCATAACTTATTATTATTACTGATACATGAATAACTAATTTACAAGTAATAACATAGGAACATGTGTTTATAAGGCAGGTGTGTATTGTATTGTTTATTTGCAATTTACTCCGATTTTGGGATAGTAGCAAAACATGAAACCTTTTTTTTAATACTTTGATTGTTACTTTGAAAGAGGTCATTTCTGACAAGTTTTACCCTAATTTGACCTTGATCTAACTTTGAAAAAAGTTTATTTATGAAAATATTTTCATAATTTTTTTTAGATTATCATAATCACGACCTCATGGTTGCTGATAGATGTCATTGAACTACTATTTTTGTTGTGAAATTATTTTCATAATTTGACTTACCTAGCTTATGTAATATGTTTTAAGTTTAACAACATTCGCTCATAAATTCTTTGAACCTAAAATATATATAAATTTTTATTGAAGTTAAATTTTTTATTAAACTTTTCTATTCTATTATGATTTTAATCAAATAAATGTACATGTGTTTTGAAATGCACGTGTCTATTGTATTGTATTATTTGAAATTTACTTAAATTTTGGGACACAACTCCTTTTTTTTATATACTTTTGATTGATTACTTTGAAATGTTTATTTATGACAAGTTTTACCCTAATTTCACCTTAACTAACTTTGAAAAGTGCAACATAATTTTATCTTAACTTTAAAAAAGTGTTTATTTATGAAAAGATTTTCATAATTTTATTTTCCTAGCTTATGTAATATGTTTTTTAAATTTAACAATATTGGAAGGTAGATTCTTTCAACCTCAAATAATTTATTAAAGTCAATTTTCTATTAAACTTTTCTATTCTATTATTAGGATTTAATCAAACTTGTGAACATGTGTTTTGTAATGAACGTATGTATTGTATTTGTAATGCCCCGACCCATGATATGGAATCCAGATTTGCCCATATGGGTACCGACATTCCCCTGCGACCTGATCACGTTAACATCTAGCCTTTATCGCTTCTAAGAATGAAGATTGTCTCCCACAAACCAACACGAGTCCTTTCAATATGTTTTGTCCTCACTCACATGAGTCCTAGGAATTTTCCTAGGAGGTCACCCAACCTAAGACTATTCCGAGCTAAGCATACTTCTAAGTGTTAAATTCCTTAGATTGAGCTACCAAAAATGAAGGTTCACACCTTGTTGGTATAAGTAGTGCAAATCATATCTTTTCAACCCTCTCATTCAGATGTGGTGGGTGTTACATGTCCACCATCTTTTACTTTGGTTCGTCCTCAAACCACATCTTATGAGAGAGGTTCGACTATGATACCATTTATAACGCCCCAAGTTTAGGATATGGAATCTAGATTTGCCTATAGGGACTGTCCATAAGGACAAATTCGGATTCCATATCTTGGGCCTCGAGCATTACAGTATTATTTGCAATTTACTCAAATTTTGGGCAGTAACAAAACATAGTTTTTTTAGATATATTTTGTTTGATTACTTGGAAAAGGTTTATTTATGAGAAGTTCTACCTAATTTGATCTTGAAAAGTGCAATATAATTTTGATCTTAACTTAAAAAAGGGTTTATTTATGAAAAAAAATTCATAATTTGATTTACCTAAAAAAAGTGTATGCCAACAACTAGAATAATCAAATATGCTACAAATGGTTCATAAAAATGTCATTTCATAAAAAGTTCATAAAAAAGGTCAAATTTTAAAGTAGGTTCATACCAAATTCACAAGGTCAAAGTTTTAAAATAATTCTATTTAAAAAATGGTTGTGAAAATGTTATAGGAAAAAAGTATGAAATGCTCGTTTTCAAACTTATCTAATCATACATTATTGTGAAATTAACTTATGTTGCCATAAATTACAACTTTCATTTGTTCAAATAATTTGATTCTATACAAAATTAAACATATTTGGTAATGAAATAAATTAGTTTTCATATTCATCCTCATAGGTCCTATATATTATAAGCTCCAATTCAGCTGCAATTTTATTTCATATTTATTTAAAAAGATATCTACACCAATTATAAGACAATGAAAATTGAAGTAATGTACGATACAATAATTAGTGAACAAATAGATTTAGTTGCTACTACGCTTGATATTGGCAAAAGTTCGACCATATTGAAGAAAAATCTAGGTAACGTAATGACACATTAGTCTTTAGGCCTCGTAATATGTAATAATTTGTACTTTTAAGTCATCAACTGTACACGCATATACTCATTTTTTCACCCGTGCACATTATACAACATAACATAATGGAAATGATTTATCTTATGTAGGTAGCTATACAACATATTAGGGGTAAGACAACGACAAGTTAAAATATTTCTTCATGAGTTTGGCAGCGTCAATCCAAGGATGGACTGTGTTGCTGGGGCATCCTTTAAGAATAAGTTCGATGGGACTCTAATAACTGCATGCACATTTGATGGCATTTTCGGTATTTGTTCTTGGACGACTAGGAGGAAGTCGTTGCCCTTACCTTGTGGAAGAGGACAAATCTTAGACTCGCAGGGGGTGTAGTTAAACATTCTTCTTTGTAGGGCGGAGATTGATGGGTTTTGGGAGTTTTGCTCCTTTGGGGTCACACAAGATTCCGAACAGTCTCAAAACGCAAAAAGTGTGAAACTCTACACCTGCAAAATAGTGATAATCCGCCTACATGTCAAGTAAGCCTACATTTTGGTCTTATTTTTCATTTATATCAATAAAAAATTTCAACCACCAAGAAAAGCCACCATACATATTGTTGTGCAAAAAGTGGTGAGGTTTGGCTTTGCTTTCGCAGCAGCGACTTATTAAATTCTCAAGTCCTTTTCGCTAAAATTCTTTAGTCGTGTAAGTGCACACGATCGTTATAACAAGTTTTAATAAGTAAAGATCGTCTCCTAAGGAGATTGTAATCTATTTTTCAATGTTTCCATGTAAGAGTCAAGAATGTGAAATGTTGGAAATGAATAAGATTAATTAACTAGGTCGCAGTTAAGAGTTATACGGATTAATAAGAGAATCAGAAATAATAAGTTAAATACTTTGCCGCAGCAAAAGGAAGATGAGCTCAAATTAGTTTCCATAGGAGTTCTCTCGAACCAAACCGTTCTCATTATCACAAGCTAACACACTAGTACTCCTTATCTCTAAGTGAGGATGAATTTGTAAGCACTAATTAACTTAACAAAACCTAGTATAGACATGCAAGTTCGCCTAATTTTATTCTCTCTAAGTAAAAATTAGGCTCTATGGCGATCTCTCGGTCAATATACTTAATAAATTTCATGCATTGAGAATTAACTTCCTTCACCGACCGAAATACATAAACTTACGATTTCCAATGAACAGAATTTAGCTACTCATGCTTCTAATCGAAAACATTAAAATATAATGAAAACCTTCCATAAAATAATATATATTACGAAGTTAAAAGTATGTACTAAAGAATGTAAAACAACGAAATACAAATTAAAAAAAATAAACCAAGTAGAAAATATGAAATGCTTAGAAAATGCAAATTTTGGGCTTTGACAAATCACCAGACAACGGCGTGTACAAGATGTTTCTTCAGTCTACGTCACTACAGCTTTTTCACTCTCCTTCCTCTTTCACACCCCCTTCTTGTTTGATGCAAGTATGCTGGTAAAGGCCCTCATTACGCATCCGAAATTCGTGCATATACTCCACGATTTATCACCTTTTCCGCTTGACAACATGTGGATATGGTTGTACGACTTTCTATTTCTTTTCAAATTATGTCACGCGTCTAAGGTGCTTCCTCAACCACTATAGGGGATGTTTGCTTCCTTGACTTCACTGCATTCGAATTATGCCTTCAAAACACAACCGTTAAAATGCTCATATGTTCGCTAAATTTACTTAACATTGTCTTGCTCAGAAAACAGCAAGACTACTCATTTCACTTTTTGCTAATAAGCAACAGCGAAAGCATCATTTGGTTGAATCTAAAATCTACAACATACTACATCAATACATACACTTCAGTCCATTAACTCTCAATTACTTGAGAGTTATCACATACACATATGTAAATGTCTCGAAGGGAATCAGAGAGTTATTTTAAATTTCATATTTTAAATCTATTTAGTATATTTCAATTCTAAAGATTATAATTTTTTCTTTTTTTATTTAGATTCTGAGGGAGTTAGTTTAATTTTTGTTTGTATCAATTCAAAATTTCAACCCCATCAAGGTCACACCATATGCATGTGTTTGTAAATGGTTGGAAGGGGATAAGAGAGTTATTTTAACTTTCATATTTCAAATCTTCATCATATTTTCTCATCCCTTGTATTTCGATTATGTAGGTTATAATTTAATTTTTTTTTAATAATTCAATTTTATTTTTAGTCAGATTCTAAGAGAATTAGTTCGATACTATCTATAATGGAAATATTAAACATTTAAAAAATAAATGCATAAAAATAGTATAAATGTCATTTAATTATTAAATTTCAAACCATTAGATTTAGACATAAATTTAAATCATCTAGACCTTTTCAAAAAAAAATAAAAATAAAATAAACATCTAGAAAAGTAAACATTTTATATTTATTTTATTTAAAATAGACATTCAACTACTTGGCCCTTTAAAATTCAAGCTTATAACTACTCTATTTTCCATTATTTTACTCTAGATCTTACCTTTTTTTTTTTAAACCAATCCAACATTTGAAAGTTACAAAACCTAACTTCCAAAATTATGTTTTGTTTTTTAAAATTTGGATATGACTCACATATTTACCGGGGAAGATGAAACACTTTGTAAATAACTCAAATCAATATAAGCTAAAATTCTAAGTACGAAAAGGAGCCTTAACATTTAAATTCCAATTTCTCTTTTCATGTTTCCTCATAATATTTTGATATTTATTTTAAAAAAAGAATACATCTAAATTATAAGCTAAATCTTAACATAAATTTTTAAAAAGTAATTTTATAGCTAGGCTAGAATTTCAAGATATAAAACAAAGAAATAGTAAATAAACAAATTCAATTTCTTAAGAACAGAAACAGAGTTATGACCAAAGCAAACAAAGTGTTGAATGTTAAAGTAACAAACGACAAGTAGTTTTCTGAATCCAAATATTCTGTGAAGGGCAAACGCCAAAACATCGACAACTTTATCCATATAGATTAGAATCATCACCATGGAAAGGCAAATGTTAGCGTGTCATTTTATCCTTCAAATATGCTAAAACAGCTTTGGTTCCTCTGTCCAAGATTGTCCTCCGAATGCTGTATAAGAAATGCTGATTGGTTAACAAAATACTAACAGATGGGGAACTTCATCACATAGTAAAGAAGTTTATTTTAACGTTGAAGTAGAAGCACCTTCTTAGCGGATTTCCATCCAGTCTCAGTACTTGTAGGCTGGGTTCAAGCAAGCTCTAATTAGAAAAAAAAAAAAAAAAAAAAAAAAAAAAATGTAAATTGTTAGTTAACGGGGGTGTGCTAGACAGAAACGACAGAAAGGTAGAAGGATATAGCATAATACTTAAATGTAATTTTAATGTATTTAGAATATTATTAATTGAGGCTTTAATTAAAGAATCGATGAGTATTAATTGTTGAGCAAATCAAGCAATTAGTGAATCCTTAATTTAGAAATTAGTGGGAAACGTTTTCGGTAAAAAAAATCCAAATATGGAAAAGTCTTGGAGATCAAGTTTAGGGCGGTAAATAGAATGTTCATCTCATTGTGAAAGGTAGAGCAAGGTAGACGTAGAACAAAGCACAAGAGCAAGTGCGAGAGCAAAAGAAAGCGAGAGAAAGAAAGTGAAAGTTGTAGAGGAAAGAAATTGAGAAATAAAGATAGTGATTTTAGAGAATTTCGAGTGCCATGTCTCTCCAATCACAAAGTGAAAAGCTTGCACGATTGTTTTATTGTTTTGTTATTCGCATGTCGTCATTTACAAAATAGTATCAGAGCATTTATAAATTGGTATGAGAGCCGATGGGGAACGTGACGAGTCAAATGTCGCTGCCACGATGGACGAAGGCGAATTACGAGAATTGGAGCATTCAGATAAAAGCTCTTCTCGGATCTCATGATGCATGAGAAGTGGTCGAAGAAGGTTTCGAAGAACCAGTCGATACCACAGGTTATATGGCGAATCAAACCAAAGCGTTAAAAGAGACATGACCAGAGGATAAAACGACATTGTACATGTTTCGAGTTGTTGACGAATTGGGTTTTGAGAAGATTGCAAGTGCAACTACTTCAAAAGAAGCGTGGCACTTTAGAAAATGTGTTCAAAGGAGCTGACCGAGTCAAGCAAGTACGTCTCCGAAGGCTTTGCGGCACGTTGGAGAGCATAAAGACGAAGGAGTCAGAAAGCATATATGACCATCACGTGTGTATAGACGATGGTCAACCAACTCAATCGCAATGGAGAAAAGCTAACTGATGCGCAAATTGTCGAAAGATTTTGAGATTGTTGACCAACAATTTCGAGAATGTGGTGTGCACAATAGAAGAGTCAAATGACCTTGTGACGCTCACTGTAAACGAGCTTGCCAGTTCTCTTGAGGCACACGAGCAACGAAAGAACAAGAAGAAGGAGAAAACGCTAGAGCAAGCGCTTTAAGCCAAGGCGTCACTCAAATACGAGAAGGTACTATATTCTAAACAATTTCAGGGTAGAGGTTGTGGCCATGGAGGTCGTGGATATGGTCGCGGTAGTCAAAGCGACAGTCATGAAGCGTATAACAAGGATAAAGGACAGTCGAGCCAAGTAAACTGGCATGGAAGAGGACGTAGTCAAAGAAGAGGTGGTCGATCAAGTTATCCCAACATTGAATGTCATAAATGTCATGAGTATGGTCATTATGCGAGTGGTTGCAATTCCGAAAAATGTTATAATCGTGGAAAAGTAGGACATTTTGCGACAGATTGCAGAGTGAAAAACAGAGTTAAAGAAACAACCAGCTTAGTACTAGAAGACGATGCGAATGAAGGTCTTCTCTTGATGGCGCATAAAGAAGGCAGCGCCAAGAATGAAACTTAGTGGTATCTTGACTCAGGGACAAGCAATCTGATACGATCCTGAGATCTTTGAAAGTTTATTCGAGGCGGACCAAGAAGTGACGGATCTATTTTATTATTATTTTTAAATATAATTCTGTTTTAGCTATTTAAGTTGTATTGGGTTTTTGGGCCTTATTAGGGCTATTTACTAAATTAGGTTAAATCCTATGATTACTATAAACAGGATATGATAGGTCACTAGGACATTCATTCAGTTATCATCTTTGTACGCTGGCTCTTTGAGAGATCCTCTCGAGAGATTTATCATAATTAATAAAATAGTGTGGTAGTTTCTATCATTTTGGTATCAGAGCCATTTGCCGATCCAGGAATAGTTACTACTGGGATGGAATCCAGGATGCAAGAATGTGAAGAAGGAACGGCCGACTTGGCCAGGAAGTTACAAGAGACTAACGCGAAGATGGAATCGATGGAAGAAAAGTTAGGGAAAAGGATGGAATTGCAGGATTCGAAGCTCGAGACGATGAACCGAAATCTAGAACTTTTAGTGGAGACAATCCGAGCAGACAAGGGGAAGGGCTCGATGCCCGAAGCTACAGGGGAAGGATCGAGCGGCATACTGGGCTAGCTCTTGCGATGCGAGGGTGTGGCGATCGGGCAAGGCGAAGCGAGGCACGCAGCGAGGTCGCGGCAGCGAGGTGGGCGACGCGGGGGCCGTGGCAACGCGAGTTCGGGAGGCACGCACGCGGGCTCGGAGGGGCTGGGCAGCGCTAGCGGCGCGGGTGGCTCGGGGGTAGCGGTCTGTGCGAGGGGTGCGGGAGGCACTGGGCGTGCGGGCTGGGGGGTGTCGGGCAGGGAGGAGCTGGGCGTGAAGCTACGAGGGCGAGCGGGGGCGTGGGTGAGCGCGGGTGGGGCGCGGGACCTGGCTGTTGGGGGGGTCTGGGCGTTGCTGCAGGCGTGAGCTAGCGCAGGTGGGGTGCGGGTCCAGGAGGAGAGAGCCGGTGCTGGGGCGCGGGTCCGGGCGGCGAGAGCCGGGGCTGGGGCGCGACAAGGCCGGGACGGGGCGGGTCAGCTAGGCCGAGTCGGCTTGGGCTGATCGGGCTGGACCGGAGGGAGAGTTTCCAGGGTTGGACCGACGGGGAAAATTGTATGGGCTCGGATTTAGACCGACGGGGAGGAGAATTCTGATCTGGTGGAAGGGGAAACAATTTTAACGAGGAAGGAAGAGTGTGCATCGGCTATGAAAAGTCGATAGCGCATGATGGTTGGAACGAACGGGGTTGGGACGGCTGTAATCGGGAAGGAGAGCATGATGAATGGAGAGATAGGCAGAACCGTTTTGAGCGAAGGGGGCCGGGAATAGGCGGTCGAGATGGACCCATGGTAGATAGGAGGCTACGGAAGCTAGAAATGCCCGTGTTCAAGGGATTGGCGGATGAGGACCCGGAAGGGTGGCTTTGTCGAGTGGAGAGGTATTTCTGGGTTAACCGTTTGATAGGACAGGAAAGGGTTGATGCCGCAGCCTTGTGTATGGAAGGGGAGGCATTAGAGTGGTTGCAATATGAAGAGGACCGAGCCCCGATTGCGTCATGGGAAGAATTTCGAGAATTGTTGTTGCATCGTTTCCGACCAACGGTCAATGACAATAAATACGCCAATTTAATGAGCCTGCAACAAGTCGGAACAGTCAAAGAATATCGTCGACTGTTTGAAAAATACGCAAAAGGTATGCGCGACATTAGTGCGAGCGCCTTGGAAGGGAAATGGGAGAGTGGTCTGAAGGCAGAGATACGGAGTGAGATGAGAAAACTTCGACCCGTGGGAATTCAGGACAAGAAATTTATGGCACAGGTAATTGAAGATGACCTTGCTTTTCGAAATCAGGCAAAAGGGGTGAGCACGACGACAACAGTGAAACCAAGTATGGGATCAGGGGCTGTAAGTGCAAGAATGGCAAGTAGTACGAACCAAAAAACGATCATCCTCACTCCCACTTTCAACTATTCCAACCGGTCAACACCATCGAACACCCTCACCTCCACCATCCCCTATAAGCGCTTAACAGATAGTGAGATTCGCATACGAAAAGACAAAGGGCTGTGTTTTAGGTGCGACGAGAAGTTCGTATCGGGTCACCGGTGTAAAAAGGAGTTGCAGGCTCTAGAGATACTTGTAGCACGCGATGCAATAGAAAATTTGAACATCGAAGAAACCGTTGATCCCCAAAATTATGTGATCGAAGATGAGATTATTGAAGAAACCGTGGATACACCAAACATGGCAGCTCTATCCCTACACTCAATGGCAGGGCTGAGTTCACCAAAAACACTAAAGGTCACAGGCTCGATACAAGGACACGAAGTAGTAGTATTGGTCGATAGTGGAGCTACGCATAACTTCATATCAGATGACATTGTTGCTAAATTGAAATTACCAATGGAGCCCTCGGATGATTATGGCATTATGTTGGGAACTGGTGATTCTGTGAGAACTGCTGGCATCTGTAAAAATGTGGAACTCCAGTTGGAAAAATTAAGAATAGTGAACGATTTCTTGCCCTTACCCCTGGGCAGCGCAGATGTGATTTTAGGAGTTGTGTGGCAGGCGACCTTGGGGAAAATTGAATTCGATTATCGTACACTAAAAATGCAATTCAAAGTGGGAACAGTAAGGGTTGAGTTGCAAGGCGAGCCACGGGTGGTCAAGGCCCAAGTCTCGTTAAAATCCATGATGAAGTCCTTACGACCAGAGGATCAGGGGCTTCTAGTCGAGCTTAATATGATTGAGAAATCAATACCGACTCGGGAACAGACTGGAGTTCTCCCAGATCTGTCTCAGGTACCTACAGAACTGCACTCTGTACTTCATTTTTACTCACCGATTTTTGAATCATTGACAGGTTTACCCCCGCAACGTAATTGTGACCATGCTATTGAACTATTGGCCGGCAAAGGGTCAGTAAATGTACGTCCGTACCGGTACCCACAGTATCAGAAGAACGAGATTGAAAAATTAGTGGGAGAAATGTTGTTGGCAGGAATTATTCGACCTAGCACGAGCCCGTTTTCAAGCCCAGTTGTATTGGTTAAAAAGAAAGATGGGAGTTGGCATTTTTGCGTCAACTACCGCGCTTTGAATCAAGCAACAGTGCCCGATAAATATCCGATACCACTGGTGGATGAGTTGTTGGATGAGCTGCATGGGGCGACCGTGTTTCCAAAGATTGATCTTAAGGCAGGTTACCATCAGATTCGTGTTAAGCCAACTGATGTTCATAAAACGGCATTTAGAACTCACGAGGGCCACTATGAATTTGTAGTCATGCCTTTCGGATTACGCAATGCTCCGACAACGTTTCAGTCAGTTATGAATGAGATTTTGTGACCGTTTCTACGCCAGTTTGTGCTAGTATTTTTTTATGATATCTTGATCTACAGTCTGTCCATCCAAGAACATGAGCACCTAGTTCGAGTGTTCGAAGCCCTACAAACCCATGCCTTGGTAGCCAATGCCAAGAAATGTCAGTTTGGGTTGCGCCGGATTGAGTATTTGGGGCACTTTATATCTGCTGAAGGAGTGGTTGTCGATCCAGAGAAAATTGCAGCAATGGTACGTTGGCCAAGCCCTAAGAATATTAAAGAGCTTCGGGGTTTTCTTGGGTTGACAGGTTACTACCGTCATTTTGTGGCAAATTATGGGTCGATGGCTTTTCCACTGACTCAGCTGCTAAAAAAAGGAAAGTTTGAATGGGGCCCGACAGTAGAAGATTGCTTTCAGAGACTTAAGCATGCGATGAGTAGTGTACTAGTTTTACGATTGCCGAATTTTGATCAGTTGTTTGTTGTAGAAACTTATGCTTCCGGTATTGGTGTGGGTGCAGTCTTGATGCAACAGGGGCAACTGTTAGCATATTTTAGTAAGGCCTTACCAATCACCCACTGCGTTAAGTCAGTTTATGAGTGCGAGCTGATGGCAATCGTGTTTGCAGTACAGCGCTGGCGAGCGTATTTATTGGGACACCATTTTGTCATCCGTACGGATCAAAAGAGCCTTAAGTTCCTACTGGAACAACGTGTAGTCGATGGGGAGTATCAGCGATGGATTGCGAAGCTTATGAGTTATGATTTTCATATTGAATATAAGAGAGGCCTAGAAAACCGGGCGGCAGATGCTCTTTCTCGAATGCCATCGACAGGTGAATTGAGCATGTTGAGTTGTGTGGCAGGAGTGAACACAACAGTGTTTTCCTCAAAGAAAGGGCGCATTTAAAAGTCATTTTTTCTTTATATACGGCTCAGTTCTGCAGCAGGAAAGTCTGCCAGGATATTCCATCACTGGCGAGGTGCTATTATACCAGGGCCGACTGGTGCTACCTCCGACGTCCCCCACGATTCCATTGTTACTAACTGAGTTCCATGGGGGCGCCATTGGAGGACATTTCGGGGTTCTCAAGACGTACCAACGCTTAGCTAAAGAAGTTTATTGGCCAAGAATGAAGACCCGCATACGCGCATTTGTGGCCGAATGTTCGATTTGTGTGCAAGCAAAACATTTATCATTGTCTCCAGCTGGCCTACTACAACCATTACCGATTCCCGAAAGAATTTGGGAAGACATCTCGATGGATTTTGTGGAAGGACTTTCTCGTTCCGAGGGTTATGACACTATTTTGGTGGTGGTCGATCGGCTTTCTAAGTACGCTCATTTTATACCCCTACGACACCCATTCACTTCTCTCACAGTGTCTCAGGTCTTTATCAGAGAGGTGGTCCGTTTGCACGGGATACCTAAGAGTATCGTGTCGGACCGCGACAAGGTATTCACTAGTCTACTCTGGGAGGAAATCTTCAAGGCTTTTGGGACGCAGCTCCGTTGCAGTACCACTTACCATCCACAGACTGATGGTCAAACCAAGGCAGTGAACCGCTGTTTGGAATCGTACTTAAGATGCTTTGTGTTGACGCAACCAAAGGCATGGTGTCAGTGGCTTGCATGGGCTGAGTTCAGTTTTAATACGTCATACCATTCGTCCACGGGCATGACACCTTTCGAGATTGTTTATGGGCGTTCCCCGCCGACACTGTTGGGTTACGATTATGGGGCTAGCCCGGTTGCGGCTGTGGATTCATTGATGATGGAACGAGATAAAATGTTGAAGAAGCTTAAGACAAATTTGTTGCGAGCTCAACAATTGATGACGGATCGTGCTAATGTAAAACATCGCGATGTTCAGTTTAATGTGGACGATTGGGTGTATGTTAAGCTCCGACCTTACCGCCAGTCCTCCTTGGCAAAATTTAAACACCCTAAGTTAGCACCACGATTCATTGAGCCGTACCGAGTGTTAGCTCGAGTGGGGCCAGTCGCGTACCGGTTGGAGTTACAACAGACTGTGAGGATTCACCCAGTTTTTCATGTTTCCGTGTTACGTAAGGCGGTTGGTTCCCCTGGACTGGTCTTCCCTACACCGGCTTTGGTAGGAGATGATTTAGGTGTGCTGGTTTGTCCAAAGGCTGTTTTGGGCATACGAGAGTCTACACAGGATGGAGGGTCGCGCCAGATTTTGGTACAGTGGGAGGGGTCCACTCTTGACGATGCTACTTGGGAGTCCGCTGCCGACCTGGAGTTACAGTTTCCGGACTTTCACCTTGAGGACAAGGTGGCTCTTTAGGGGGGAAGTATTGATACGATCCCGAGATCTTTGAAAGTTTATTCAAGGCGGACCAAGAAGTGACGGATCTATTTTAATATTATTTTTAAATATAATTCTGTTTTAGCTATTTAAGTTGTATTGGGCTTTTGGGCCTTTTTAGGGTTATTTACTAAATTAGGTTAAATCCTATGATTACTATAAATAGGATATGATAGGTCACTAGGATAGGACATTCATTCAGTTATCATCTTTGTACTCTGGCTCTTTGAGAGATCCTCTCGAGAGATTTATCATAATTAATAAAATAGTGTGGTAGTTTCTATCACAATCATATGTGCGGTCACGAGCATCTATTCAAAGAGATGCAGAAAATTGAAGATGGTCATGTATCTTTTGGCGATACGTCAAAAGTAGAGGTCAAAGGAAAAGGTACGATTCATTACTTTCATAAGGATGGCTTAATAGGGTCGATCCAAGATGCTTATTATGTACCAGATCTCAAAACAAATATTTTGAGTTTGGGGCAACTCACAAAAAAGGATTTCTCGATATTTTTTACAGACCAACTGTTACACTTGAAGGACAAGAAAGAGATTTTAGTCGCTCAAGTCGAGATGAGAAGAAATCAGATGTATATACTTAATTTCAGAAGCGTGCGAGAAAAGTGTTTGTGAGTCGATATCGAAGATAAGGCATCACTTTGGCATCTTCATTTTGGAAACCTTCATCATAGTGGTCTAAAAGAGATAGCGAAGAACAATATGGTGCACGGGCTACCTGACATGGACTACTAAGGACAATTTTGTGAAGAATGCATGCTCAGCAAGCATGCGAGAACCTCGTTTCAGAAGAAAGCAGAATATCGGTTACAAGCATGTGAGAACCTCGTTTCAAAAGAAAGTGGAATATCGGACGAAGCAACCGCTCGAGATGATTCACACGGATATACGTGGACCAATTACCCTAGGATCTTTCATCAGTAAAAGGTACTTCATTTCTTTTATCGATGATTTCTCTAAAAAAACTAGGGTGTATTTTTTTTTAAAGAAAAGTCAGAAGCATTCGAGGCATTCAAAAAATTCAAAGTAAAGGTGGAGAAGAAAACTGGTAGACAGATCAGAGCAGTGCAATCTGATAGAGATGGAGAATATACTTTGACAACTTTCATGGATTATTGTGAGGAGCAAGGCATAAGGTTATTCCTAATCGCACCATACACTCCTCAAAAGAATGATGTGGTCAAGAGAAAAAACATAATCTTTCTTGATATGGTTCGAGCAATGCAGAAGAGCAAAATGATGCCTAAAGAATTTTGGGCGGAAGCAATGCAATGCGCAATTTATGTATAAAATTGATGTCCACATGTGAAGTTAGGTGATTGACCACAAGAAGCATGAAGCAGACAGAAGTCGGCAGTTTCACATCTCAAAGGGTGTGTTTGGGCCCCCATTTATGTAAACGGTCGGGTTAGTTATAATAACCCAATCAATGTTTGCCCCACCGTTTGGTTACCTAAATCTGCATGCTCGTTTATCTAAATCTTACCTATATTATTTTTTGTTACATAACCAGCCCTTCAAACACCGTTTATCCTAATCTCTGTTATAATAATTTGTCTCTCAAACACCATTTATAATAACCCACCGTTTATCATAACCTTCCATCCATCGTAACCAAACCGGTGCTCCAAACATATTTACGTTTATGGAGGAGTCTTGTTGAATAAACTTAGATGTAATTTTAATGTATTTATAATATTATTAGTTGAGGCTTTAATTAAGGAATTGATGAGTTTTAATTGTGGAGCAAATTAAGGAATTAGTGGATCCGTAATTTAGGAATTAGTGGAAAACGGTTTTGGTAAAAGAAAAGTCAAATATGGAAACCTTGGAGACCAAATTTGTAATAGGGCTATAAACAGAGTGCTCATCTCATTGTGAAAGGTAGAGCAAGGTAGAGGTAGAACAAGAGCACAAGAGCAAAAGAGAGCAAAAGAGAAAGAAAGTGAAAGTTGTAGAGAAAAGTAGAGAAATAAAGATAGTAATTTTAGAGAATTTCGAGTGGCTTGTCTCTCCAATCACGAAAAGAAAAGCTTGCACGATTGTTTATTGTTTTGTTATTTGTTTATAGTCATTTACAAATTAGTATAAGAGCATTTACGAATACATTTTATTGAAATTTTTCTTTCCCTCAACAGTCAACACTATTCACTTTCTGTTTTGTTTTTGGATTTTAATTTTGAAAGTGTCTGTTTTAGCTTCCAAAAATTGAGAAACTTTTCTAAACTTGCAAGTTATTTAAACTCTTCTTTATTTTGGAAACCGGCAAATCACAACTTTGCTCCACTATATCAGGGATAACCCACACTCGTCCCTAGGCCAGGCATCGAGAGACATTGAAAGAATGGAAACATGGGAGTTGTCTACAAATTAATGTCATGGCTAAGTCTCGAACCTAGAACTTTGAGGGGAGCACACCTTCAAATCCTAAGTCTTCGACCGCCACGCCACTCTTTGAGGATTATTTAAACTAAATTTAAACCACGTAGATTATAATTTTTAATATAACATGGGCTAAATTGGCCACTCTAAGCATAGCTTAATAGATAACTATTAAGTTCAGATCTCCAATCCTAGCATTTATTGAAAAAAATAAAACTAAGCAAAACTTAATCTAGAATTTTCTGTCCGTAATGTAATCCCTCTTATCTTTATATGCGCTAAGAAAGTTGTACAAAGTTCAATCCATTTTCTCACCAGCTCTGGAGGGAGCATTGATACGTTATTATCTGATAGGTCCAGCTCAGCAAGGGAGGAAAGATTCTTCAATCCCTGCACAAATTCAAAGATGAATCAGAGAACCAAAATAGAGAGTATTCCTTTAGCTAAAACCACAATAAAGTAGTAAGACAGAGTGTTGAAAGTAGAATGATCCGTGTTAATGAACCAAAGGAATGAACTAACACTTAAATACATAGACTCTCAAGATAATAAAATAAAGACAAGAAAAAAACAGTGGTTACACTTCTATCAAACTATCTGCATAATGACTGATACAAACTCCCAACTGTAGCTAAATAAACTGAGATAGCAGAATACATTATGTTGTATCATCCCTCCCAAAACGAGTGCTTAAAGTAGTTAAGCCAAGCTTGTCACATAGATAATGAAACCGATTTGTATGAAGAGTAAGAAAGTCAGTAAGGATTTGATCGGAACATAACATGTCCACTTAGCGCTCAAGGACTTGATCACGAATAAAATGTTGATCAATTTCAATGTGTTTTTGTTGGTTGATATAACTAACTTTACCCCAACGGCCCAACCTATAAATTTAAACTTTTGGATTGATTTTTTATTCAGCCTAATGCAATGCAGTGTTAGAGTAGAAGATCTTGTTGAACTTCATAGATTTTCAAACCCTTAAAGGAGTGTTGGTTGATATAATTAAATATACCTAAACTTAAAAGGAGAATGTTGGTTGGCATAATGTAGCACTCTCGATCCTTCCAAGTTACAAACTTGAAGGACACCTCATGAAATGTTGATCATTAGCCCCCATCAGAGGAGCCAGGTAGATATCTTGATGGAAATAACTTGGTTTAGCGGTTCATGAACGCAGGGTGTCCAACTTGGATGGTCCCTGATCCGACTTCAATCGACCCTAACTTTTTAATAACTATTAGTATTACTGTATTGGGATTAGCCATTGAGGATCTCATACCAGATTACAATTAGCAGACAAAACAGAGAGTATAATGTTCTGTTTTATAGCCTTGATGAACCAAAGGAATGAATTAACACTTACATACATAAAGAATACTCTCACGATAAAGTAAGGACAAGACAAAACAGGGGTGGTTAAGCAACTCTCAACCACCAGCATAGTGACTGATACTAACTCCCAACTGTAGCTCAATAAACTAAGGAATTATCAGAATACATTATATATACTGAAACAGAAAGTACTAGGAAAGGATACAGGGGAAAATAGAATGACCTTTTAAATCAAGTAATTAAGTGAATTAGTAAAATAGTATAATAGCCTTTATATTGAACATAGTCCTCAGATTTTTGTCCATAGCCAAGAGAAGTAAGAATACTTGAGATTTTATCTTCTTGCATATGGGTTCCAAGCCCTTGCATTTGATTACAGAGACTCATATGCTTCAAAAGACAAAACTTTGAAAAGCAAAATTAAATCAATAAAATCATAGCTGCTGTGCTTCAAGTCTTCAACAAATCGAAAATAATGGAATAGTATGTCATTTAGATAATCATCTGTGCTGATTCTGTATAGGTCTGATAATCAAACTGATAATGCTAATTTAAATCTGAACGTGAAGGCCTCTTGAGAGTACACTACCAGCTAAATAACGAAACAAGTTACCTCTGGAACTAATTGAATTGAATTTTGGCTCAAATCAAGTGTCCGCAAGTGCTTTAAGCCCAATATAGATGATGGAACTTCATGTAAACGCATTCTCCTGTTAATTAAAAGTCGTTAAAAATAGAGTACCAATATTTTTCAGAGTCTCAGACACGAGAAAATGATGCATGAAAGTAGAAAATAACCCAATTTATAGTGAACTAACCTTAGGTAAAGCTCTTGCAGAAGGGGTAAGCTAGTAAATGTTGGGTGCTCTGGCAAGGAAGCTATATTACCACCAAGATCTAGAACCCGTAGCATGGAGACTGCTTGAAACCCATCTGATGGAATCTATAATGTCAAGTAATATCAACTGGTTAGATTTCTAAAAGTAATAAAGCCAATTACAGGAATCAGTCCGCTGTTAACTTTTAAGCATCATTGATGAGAAAACAGAGTCAGGTAAGAATTTCAGACAATAAATTTAAAAAATACCAAAAAACTTCAAAAACTAGATTTGGCAACCAGTCTATCAGAGAGTAACAAATGTATGACCTTAGAAATATTATAATAAGCTCCTTTGAGTTGAATGGTCCACTCTGTTGGTTGCTAAATCCTTTAAGAAATGTCACAATTTATAATTCTGACTCTAGAGCATCTCTAGGGTTTATTTTAGTATATTATTATTTTAAAAAATGAAAGAAAAGAAAAAAAAGGAAAAAAAAAACAAGAACAGGAGCAGGAAACATCTCATGAATTACTTTTTACCTGTTTAAGTGGATTATTGTCCAGCTTTAAACAAACGAGATTAGGCAGTGACTTGAGAATTGCACCTGGCCAATCTTTAATTTTGTTCCTAGACAAAATCAAAGTCTGCATATTTTTATGAATTAATGCTATCAATAGCTCGAAAAGATTTAACAAAAAATCGTTAAACTACGTGAGCTAATTCCCATATCAATCTTAATGAGTATTTTATGCAAAGTATTGAGGTTTTTTATTACGGCTAGCCTAAATTTCTACATCTAACTACAGCGAGAATATTTTCCTACAACCCATAAATAAAGCATATAGACCTGTAATGAAGTACACGAGGAAAGTTCAACTGGTAGCTCCTCGAGGGAATTCTTGGACAGATCAAGTTTCATGAGTTCACAGGACTTCCAAACTTCAGAGGGCACAGCACTCAGCCCTTGCCCTTCTAGAGAAAGCTCCTGAAAGCAAGAAAAACATAATTAATGATAGAAGGGAAAATCAGTGAATCGATAGTCAATGCACATTAACTAGCTTAAGGTTATTTATAAAAAAAATTTAAAAATAAAACTAGCTTGAGGTACTCTTTAGTAGAGTAGGAAGTAAGCAAAGCCAAAGACGATATGAATGATTCTCCAGATTACCATGGCACCAAATCTAAATTTTTTTCCATCCCATTACTGATAAATGAACCAACCAGTTCTCTTAACTCATTAGTAATTAGAAATTTTGAGACTTACCATATGACCTTTTCATCCAATTTTTGCAACACCAAAACAGGTTGGTAAGGGCCTGTTTGCTAACATCTCTACTTCTTATTTCTTGTTTCTTGCTCTATTTTTTTTAAAAAAAAAGTGTTCGGTAATATTTCTCTTTGAAGAATAAACCTAAACCAAATTGATTTCAATAGTTTTTTTATTGCAAAAAAGTGTTTAGTAGATAATATATATATATATACATATATATATAATATGAATTAAAAAATGTAAAACAATTCTAGAAAGTTTATAGTATCTCTATCTAATGTCACTAAAATCCCAAAGAATTTTTTGAAGTAGTTGTTATGAAAACGGCAATAACCAATCAAACGAAAAATAAAGAAAATGTAAAAGAAGAACACATAAATTTATGTGGTTCACTAATATTGTGTTAGCTACTCCACGGGTAGAGAGGGGACACAATTTTATTAAGGAGAGGTCAAAAATAGATAATGAACATCATTGGGGCTAAAGTTTAATTCGAGTTTATCTAGTGCACTCTCATTAAATCCTATTACAGATAAATGCAAAAATTACATAAAAACCCATAAATGAAAATAGAAATAGCAATACGAGACTCATGCTCGCTAACCGGGCAGCAAGACCCCTGACTAAGTAATCGTAGGACATTAAATCATTCAAGACATATCTCAACAGTAGTAATAATAATACTAGTTTATCCTTCGAAGGGTTCCAAAATTTGATCTGCAATATCATCCCTCACTTGACCCATTTGCCAAAAAAGTATTATAGGAGATTTAAATGGAAAAAGGATAAAGTGGGAAAAGAAACTCACGGAGTGGTAAAAAATTTAAGGCATGGTAAACATAAGAGAGAAGATAGAAAAAGATGAGAGAAATACAATTCGAATAACCAGCGTAAGGTTGGGAGCCAAAAAGAAGTTAAAAAAAAGATGAAGTGCTATCGAAGTATCCATAATCAAAGAGGAGGTTATCCTTGTTGCGAGCTTTGGAAAGAGTAAAATTGCCAAGAGCGGAAACTATTTTTATAGTATTTGAAATTTTGCGCATTTTGGGAACACTTCAGAAAATTTTGAAAAAACTTGGTTTACCCAACACATCTATTTCTTGAAAGATGAAACATAGGAACTGGAAACAAGAAAAGGAGAACATTACCAAATAGAGCTTATGAAACTGTAAGTTGTAACTAATTTACAAAATTCTGTTAAGGTATCCACAACCTGAAACAAACAGAAAATAACACCAAAACGGAACAAATCACATCCTCACAAAGAGAGCTGAAATCCCTCCCTAGACCTCACATACCTTCCACTCCCCCTACTTACCACAGAGCACGAACTAACTGGTCCCACTTTTGTAACTACTCCCATTTGTCTTTTTACCCTTCCACTGATATGTTTTTAGTATAGGAGTGATAGAATCTACCACACTTTTTATTAAACTACGATAATTCTCTCGAGAGGATCTCTCAAAGAGCCAAAGTACAATGACGACAATTCAAATGGATGATTGACAATGACCTAACAACTCCAACCCTAATTTGACATAATTAATAGAAGACTAATAATAGGCCCAAGCCCAATACATTTAAAATAGCAATTAACTAATAATTAATAAATACTAATATTCATAAAATGCCAAGGCCGGATCGTATCAATACTTTCCCCCCCAAGAGCCACCTTGTCCTCAAGGTGTTCCATCTCCGATGCCATCTTTTACAGCCCCGTCTTCTGGCAAAAAGTCTTTCACATCAACATCCTGGCACTCGTGCGCATCCCGAACGACCCACACATCCAAGTTCTGGAGCTCCTTCTTCTGACAACGATGTCCTGGGACAAATTGTTCATCGCAGCGGAAGCATAACCCTTTGTCCTTCCTAGCTCGAATTTCGGCTTCAGTGAGTTTTTTACAAGACGTCGGGTGAACAGTTGTAGTCCTGTGGGACAAAATCTCTGTGCTTCCAGTTCCTAATACAATCGTTCCTGCTTTAGCCTTGACTGTTGCAAAAGTACTTCCCTCGTTTTGGGTAGCCTGAAAAGCAAAATCATCCTCAATCACTTGGGCCATAAACATTTTCTCTTCAATGCCCACTGGCCGTAGTTTACGCATCGCGCTCCGTATCTCCTCTTTCAATCCACTTTCCCACTTCCTCCAATGCACTCATACCGATATCGCGCATTCCCCTTAGCAAAGCGCTCAAAGCTCCGGCGATATTCCTTCACCGTTCCTATTTGCTTCAAACTTATGAAGTTGGCATACTTATTGGCCTGGGCCACCGGTTGGAAACGCTCCAACAACCCATCTTTGAATTCGTTCCACGAACGAAAAGGAGCACGGTCCTCCTCATACTGAAGCCACTCCAATGCCTCCTTCTAAACATAACCCTGCTTTGCCTCAACCCCTTCATATTCGGGCCAACTTGTTTACCAGAAATAACGCTCGACCCGACTCAACCATCCTACCGGATCCTCGTCAGCAAGACCCTTGAAAACCGGCATCTCCAATTTCCTGAATCTCCTGTCACATCCCAGTCCTTCCCTTCCTCCTACTCTCTGAATTCCCCGTTCAAATCTTTCTTCTCCTCCCCACCCAAAATCTCATCCCCTATTTCGGGCATTGTCACTCCACCCCCTGTCGTTCCAACCGTCATGCGCCAACGACCTTTCATAGCCCACGCGCAACCTCCTCTCCTCCAGTACCCTGTTTTCTCTCCCCACGACCCTTGGATCTCCCCTTTGGCCGAACTTCGGTCCCGGTAAATCGTCAACCCAATTTCGGCCTCGATCGTTCCAACCGTCATGCGCTATCGGTTTGTCAATCCCAAAGCGCACTCTCCTCTCTTCTGACAACCCATCTCCTCCCCAATCCCCCCGGGGAACTCCTCGTCGATCACAATCTGGCCTAGTGCCCATGTTTCCGTCAGAATTCCCTTGAATTTCCGTCCTCCGGTCCAACTCGACTACCCGACCGACCCAGTCCGACCAGCCCACCCCGTCCTGGCCAGCCCGCACCCGAGCCACGCCCCTCGCTGCCTGGTTTTGAGCCCACCCCACGCCCGCCCATGTCGCCCTTGCCCACGCCCAGCCCGACACCCTCTCCGCGCCCAGTTCCGCACGGCCCAGCACCCCAGCCATGCTCACCCCCGTCGCACTCGCCCACGCCCCCACCCGAGTCGCCACCCTCACCCTAGCTCACATGGCCTGCGCTCGCCCCCCAGACCGCTCCACCCGACCCCGTGCCCGAACTCGCACCCGCGCCCACGCCGCGACCCTAGCCCGCGCGAGCCATCCTCTGTTTTCCCACGTCCCCTCCTGCGCACGCGACCCAGCTCCAGCCCACGCCGCCCCTGCTCCTGGTTGGCCCGGTCCCCTCGCCGCCGTTCTCCTCTGCCACCACTGCAGCCCTAACCAACTCCGGCCCGACGACGTTTTCTTCCCCTTGGTTTTCGCTCGCGGTTCCTTTCCCCTTGGCTTCTTGGTTTGATTCGATAATCGGCAGCCCCGGAGTGTGTTCTAACAAAATCTGAATATTCCGATTTATTTGTTCGATTTGTGAGTTAAATTTCGCATCTTGTTGTTCGAACTTCGAGTCAATCTTTTGCCCTAATCGTTCTTCCAATGAGTCTAGCCTTGCTTCCGTTTCTCGTTGTTTCTTGGACAATTCGGCCGAGCTTTCTTCCCAACCTTGCATCCTTGTTTCCATCTTAGTCGAGACCATTTCCAGATCGGTAAACGGCTCTGATACCAAAATGATAGAATCTACCACACGTTTTATTAAACTACGATAATTCTCTCGAGAGGATCTTGTTAGAGTCTAAATGTGTGATTGTGTTTAATGTACTGTGTAATACTGTGTAATAGATCTAGGCCCGTTAGGCCCGCTAGGCCCATTGTAACTCTTATATAAAGAGGTTGCCTCTCAATAATAGAACACACTGTTTTGAATCATATTGATAACATGGTATCAGAGCCATCAGGGCAGAAATAGGGTTTGGGAAAAAAGGAGGAGAAAATTCCAGCCACCGCCGCCGCCGTCCGCCGCCGCCGGAGTCACCGCTTGTACCATCTGAAAGCCCGGTCGCCGATCTATCCAGTCGTTCGAGTCGCGACTCCGTCCGAGCAACGACGGAGCCGCGACGCTGCCGCCGTAATACTTCCGCCTAACCGCGCCGACTTCCGTCGCGCGTGGCAGCTCCGACCAGGTCGGGTCTTCTCGGGTTTTGTGCGCGCCGACGTGTTCTACACGTGTGTGAGGTTCGTTTCGCATTTTACACACCAGGGTGCCTCGGGTGTGCCATTTTTCGTTACTGTTGGTGCTGTTTTTTTCCAATTTCCAGATTCTGTTTCGTTTGATTTGTGAAATAATTGAGTTATCTGTTTGTCCGTTGACACTTATCGGGAAATATGAGTGATACCAAGCATACAAGTGTGATTTCTCATATGACGGAGATCACAAAACGCAAACCGAATGGGGACAGATTATCTCGACCGCATCGAGCGATTGAAACCCTGCCGAGTAATGAGCTAGAAGGACACATGGATAGTGATCCGCCTGACGCGAAGTTGAAAAGCGGAAGTGGGAGCGCGTTGATGCTCGCTTGTATAATCAGATTACTAACTCAATGAATGATGAGATTGTCGATCCGATTAGTCATTGCACTACGGTGAAAGAACTCATGACGTATGTGGAATTCCTGTACTCGGGGAAGGAGCAGGTAACAAGGACGTATGATGTTTGCTCATCCTATTTCCACGCTGACCAGAATGGTGAACCATTGTTGACCTATTACACAAGGCACAAGCGTAATAGTGCCGAAAGTTAAATTCTCTCATGCCGTTCGGTGCGATATATCAGCGATTCAGCGGACCCGGACCCGGGGGAAAAGATGGGGGTTATCGGTTTCTTGCGTGGGCTTGGTTGGAGTATGAGAATGTGAGGTCTCAAATCTCGTCAGAACCGAACTACCATCGTTGGATGATGTGTTTCGCGCGCCGCAACGAGCAAGAAGTTCATTTAATTGAACAATCGAATAGCGCCTTGCTTGGGAGGAGTGTGGTTCGTGGTGGGAGGAACGTTAGTTTTTCTGCATCGAAGTCTGGGAATGACCGACGTCAGGATATTCCTAGTGACAACCGACGTCCGGATACTCGAATGACTCCGCCATTCGCGTAAACCCGGTCATTTAAAGAGAGATTGCAGAAAGTTGCAATATGACAATCGGAGGCTTGTAAGGCCCACCTTGTGTCCGGTGAGAAAGTACTGGTTGACGAGTGTCTGTGCGCTCCGAAGTTCCCACAGCTCCATCACGACCATCATCCTCGGCACTTTCGCTTTCGCAACCACGGTGAAACAGTAACAACCATTGTCTTCTTTTCGCCGTCCACAAAGTGGGTCATTGACTCGGCGCATTGCTCATATAATGAGTGTAACGAAGCAGGTTGTTCTCTACATCATTGTCATCTGTTCCTTTTCCTACTGATTTACCTTAGGTGATGGATCCTTGTCTCCCGTAAAGGGAGTTGGGTCTATTACTCTTACCCCTACCTTGTCGCTATCTTCCTTGTTGTGTCTGCCTACGTTTTCATATAATCTGATTTCGGTTAGTCAATTGGCTCGTGACTTACATTGCTTTGTTTCCTTCTTTCCTGACTACTGCTTGTTTCAGGATCATTTGACGAAGAAGATTATTGGTAGGGGGCATGCAGCTGAGGGTCTCTATATCCTGGATCAGCAGCTGAAGATTATTGTCGGATGGGTCATCCCTGTTTGTCTATTTTGAAGAAGTTATTTCCGAATTCAAGATGCTGATGTCTTCCTCGATTGCGAGTCATGTCGATTTGCAAAGTTTCACCGATTGAGTTCTAGTCCTAGGGTTAATAAACGAGCAAATTGCTCCTTTTGAATTGGTCCACTCGATGTTTGGGGTCCGAGTCCTGTTATGTCTAAAACGGGATTTCGCTATTTTGTCACGTTTGTTGATGACTTTTCCCGATTTACTTGGGTCTATTTAATGAAAAATCGTGTTGAATTGTTTTCTCACTTTTGTACCTTTAATGCTGAGATTCGTAATCAATTTAAAGCTTCCATCCAAATTTTACGACCGATAATGGGGCGAATATTTTTGGGCACCCTTCGTTCCTATCTTAGTGAGAAGGGTATTATTCATCAATCGTCGTGTGCGGACACACCATCCCGAGCGGTGTGGCCGAGCGTAAGAACGAGCATTTCCGGAAACGATTCGTGCCTGTCATTTCGGATGAATGTTCCAAAACTTTTTTGGGTTGATGCTGTGTCTTCAGCCTGTTTTCTCATTAATCGAATGCCGTCGTCGATTTTGGGTAATCAAATTCCATTCCAGGTTTTGTATCCCTCCACGGAGATGTTCCACCTTCCCCCGAAAGTTTTCGGGTGTACGGCCTTTGTTCGCGATGTTCGTCCTCAAAGGACCAAGTTGGATCCTAAGTCTTTGAAATGTATCTTCCTCGGGTATTCTCGCGTCTAGAAGGGTTATCGTTGTTTTTGCCCGAGTACGGGTCGTTATGTCGTCTCTTCTGATGTTGCCTTTTTTTAGGATACTCCGTTTGATCCTGTGTCTAGTCCCCCAGCTGTGGAGGATGATTTGTTGGTTTATGAGATCGTGTCCTCGTCCGATGGTTCCGACCCCCCCCCCCCCTCCTAGTCCGCCTCTTACTCAGGTATACACCCGGCGACCGCGACCCTCGGCAGCCTGTCCCATGCCGGCAGATTCTTCGTCATCTGACTTGCAAGCTAGTAATGATCTAGACTTGCCCATTGCTCTTCGCAAAGGTAAACGGTCTTGCACGTATCCTATCTCCACATATGTGTCATACCATCAATTATCCCCTACTACGCTTTTTTCTTTTCGACTTCCCTTGATTCTCGTCTCTCGTCCCTAAAAGTACTCGTGAAGCCTTGTCCCATTCAGTTGGCACCAAAGCGATGGTAGAGGAGGTGGCCGCTGGATGCGAATGGTACTGAGGCGGTAGCTCGCCCGTAAGGAAAAGCAGACGATTGGTTGTAAGTGGGTGTTTCTTTGTCAAAATGAATTCTGACGGGTCCGTGGCTCGCCTCAAAGCACGCTTGGTTGCTAAGGGGTATGCTCAGACATATGGGATTGATTACAGTGAGACCTTCTCTCCTGTTGCCAAGATGACGTCCGTTCGCCTGTTTATTTCTCTCGCACAATGAATGATTGGCCATTATTTGATTCGATATTAAGAATGCATTTTTGCATGGTGATCTTCTTGAGGAGGTCTATATGGAGCAACCACGGGTTTGTTGCTCTCGGGAGAATGCCAAAGTGTGTCGTCTTCAGTAAATCTTTGTATGGCTTGAAACAAAGCCCGCGAGCGTGGTTTGGTAGGTTCACCAAGTTCTTGCTTGCTAGATTTGGAATGCGAAATGCTCTTGAGATCATTCTCGTCTTCTTCCATCGGTCCCGACCATGGGATTGTGTTACTTGTGGTATATGTCGGCGATATTGTGATTACTGGGAGTGATAGTTCGAGGATGGCCTCACTAAAGGTTTTCCTTCATAGCCATTTCAAAGACTAAAGATCTTGGAAATTTGAAATATTTCTTGGGTATTGAGGTCATGAGAAGTAAGAAAAAGGATCTTTTGTCCCAAATGAAAGTATGTTCTCGACTCTTGGATCAAGTAGGAAAGTTAGGTGTGAAACGCAGTGTAGTACCCGATGGTGCCAAACCAACGATTCGTCAAGGGCGGTGAAGCTTTTTCCGATCCGAAAAGGTACAGAAGCTAGTTGGGAAGTGAACTACTTGCGATCCACGAGGCGAGATATTTCGTGATTCTGCGTGAGTATCGTGAGTCGCTTTATGTCATCTCCTCTGATTGAACATTGGAGAGTCTGTGGAGCAGATCTGAGTTATCTTAAGTTTGCTCTCGGGAGGGCATCTTGTCACCGAAACCATGGACATTCCGATATTGAATGTTTTTTTGAGATCGATCAAGTGGCGGAGTTCTAAAAAAGACAGAGATCAACCTCGGGATCTTTGTGTGTTTATGGGAGGTAATTTGGTTTCATGGAAGAGTAAGAAGCAAAATGTGGTGTCGCGTTCTAGTCTTTGAGTCGGAATACTGAGCTATGTCCCAAGGAACGTGTGAGATAGTATGCATTTGGTTCAATCTTTGAATGAAGTTGGAATCAAAAGCGCAACACCTTCTAAACTATGGTGTGACAATCAAGCAAACAATTCATATTGCCTCTAATCCGGTATTCCACGAGAGAACTAAACATATTGAAATAGACTGCCACTTTATCCGAGAGAAGATACAACAAGGGTTGGTTTTGACGAGCTATGTGAAGAAGACGGAGAACAGGTTGGGTGATATCTTCACTAAAGCATTGAATGGAGCTCGGATAGACTATCTTTGTAACAAGCTGGGCATGATAGATATATTTGCTCCAGCTTGAGGGGGAGTGTTAGAGTCTAAATGTGTGATTGTGTTTAATGTACTGTGTAATACTGTGTAATAGATCTAGGCCCGCTAGGCCCATTGTAACTCTTATATAAAGAGGTTGCCTCTCAATAATAGAACACACTGTTTTGAATCATATTGATAACAGATCTCTCAAAGAGCCAAAGTACAATGACGACAATTCAAATGGATGATTGACAATGACCTAACAACTCCTATTTATAGCCCTAAACCCTAATTTGACCTAATTAATAGAAGACTAATAATAGGCCCAAGCCCAATACATTTAAAATAGCAATTAACTAATAATTAATAAATACTAATATTCCTAAAATGCCAAGGCCGGATCGTATCAAGGAGGTCTTACAAATTATAATTCTAGAACTACCACAAACTTGTAAAGATCCCTCTACCTTCTTTTTATTCAGATTCCTTGACTAAAAAAATTATCCTTCAGAAAAATGCTCAAATTAGGCTTTGTTTATTCCTAATAGTGTGAGTCTGGCCCAATATCTCCATTTAGTAACCAACCAATGTAGTGCGAGGTCAGCTTCAAATTGAAAATTCAGAAAATACATATTAAATCATCATTTTATGACAGAAGACCTGTATAAGCTTTCGGATTTTCTTTTTAAATATGATATGCAATACCTTTGAAGTGATAGACATTCTAGCTGCCATAGTAATTACATCCTCTCTCTGAGAGCTACTAGCTTCAGGATCTAAAAAGTGGAAACAATATTATTTAAACACCATAACAGAGAGAGACCACGTATATGAAATAAGAGGTAGCCTAAAATACTAGTAAATAAATATTAATAAAAAAAATTCTGAACCTTCATTCTCAGGAAGTCTACTTCGGAGACACTTCAGTAAAGCAGGTGTTGGCCCAGAAACTAGTGAGCTAGCGTGAGAGAAGCATTCAACTTAAGTCATTTTTAGTGGAACTGTGAAAGTAAATCAATGAAAAGCTATTTTTAAGCAAAATGGAAGGTAAAAGTACACTCAATAGAAATTTTACACCTTCGAAGAGTTCGTATCGGATTGCCTGTCAGCAAGAGCTTTCGCAAAGTAGTCATCTTACCTACACAAAGGATCAATCGATTAATATCTTGCGTCAAGTTTTGACATATTCGTCTAAGATTTTCCTGTAAAATTAAAAATTGGATTCTCATCGAATACAGTGACATTGTTACTCAGTCCTCCTTTTAGTCCTTCCAGCCAAAATAACAGTTCCTAGATTCACCAACTCAGCATTCAAAGAATGCAAGAGGCATTCGTTGTGGTCATAAAAGAAATACATAGTCACCCCGATGAGGCAGCGGAAGAGGAAAGGCAACACTTACGTGAAAGAAGAAATGGATAAAGCTAACTTTTCATATAAAAAAACCCAACCCATGTAAAAGTGTAAATTATTTATCAAAACCTCTTTCTGCTTATGAAAATGTCCATCAAAGAATTAGGAGCAAGTGGAATAAAGCTAAGTTCACTAGCATTGATAAACTCTACTCTATAAAGAGAGTGCGAGGAGAATATATAGAACTATGAATCATTAAAGCCCCATTTGATAACCATTTGGTTTTTTGTTTTTTGTTTTCAAAATTTAAGCTTATTTCTACTCATATTTCTTATAATGTGCTCCATCTTTCCTACAATGTATCTAACTTTCCTTAAGAAAGTATGTGAATCCTAACCAAATTTCTAAAACAAACTTTTGGAAGCTACTTTTTTTTGTTTCAAAATTTTGGTTTAGTTTCTACAAATATAGGTAAAATGTAGAAATCCATGTAGAAGAAAACATATGGTATAGTAGTTGTTGTAGGCTTAAATTTTAAAATCCAAAAACTAAAAACAAAATGGTTATCAAATGGGGCCTACATAATTTGTAAGAGTTCTAAAACCCTACATTTTATCTGCTAACCTTACCCATTTCTGGGGGCAGTCCACTCAGTGAATTGTTCGAAAGATCTAAGACCAGCAGATGCAACTTGCATGCCTCAACTGGATACTCTTTCAACTGCATTTAGTAGTAAGCAGGCATATCAACCAAAACCCAAGATTTACTGTAAGTAAGAGGATTCCACTGATATGTAAAAAATATACTTGGTACAATGTTCTCTAATAAGTACGTTAAGTGTACAATAAAAATAATAAATTCATATGAATGGCCAATTTTATCTAAAGTAAAAAAATTACTTCTGTTCTCCATCCATGCAAGATTTGCAAATATTTTAAAGTCTAACATGAATAATTAACCATCATGGATTGGTCAAGTGGTCAAGAGGGTCTTGGACAACAAAAAGGCTAAGGGTTCAATCCATTGTACTTATGAATTAATTTCCTATAGATTTCCATGACAACCAAATGTTGTCGGGTCAAACAGTTAATCCCATGAGAATAGTCAAGGTGTGTGTAAGTTGGCCCAAATACTCAAAAGTATTTTTTTAAAAAAAAAACAAAGTATCACATGGATATGTACCGAATTGCAAGCATTTAGCTTGCTCTTTTCTCCAACAAAGGGCAAAAATATTTTATTTTCATTTCAATTCAAGGCTGGAATTTGGAAGTTCATGAGAAAAACATTGATCTGAATTTAATCCTAAGATGGAAAAGTATGAAATTACGACTGAAATTGTAGTATGAATTAAAATAACACAGAAAATTTTAGTTGGTATGAAAAAAACGAGATTTCTCTCCTAAAAATAATCCAGAATATGCCCATTTCCAACTTCTCCAATGTATTCCATTAATAACATTCCACTGACAAGCAAAATTCATGTCCCTAATAGCCTTAATGATTTTTAATGCTGAGTAATGGAAAAGCCTGAAGAAATCAAGGTCTGATTTATTTATGCTTGGATGTTCACTTACCCCAAGTCTATCCAAGCCAACATTTCTAAGGGCTGTATTCCTCCAACAGTTATCCAATTCCTATTTTCTTCTTAACATTTTCATTATTATATGTCCATTTATTTCTTTTATTTATTATATTTGTGAGCCCGGACACTCAGATTTCCAAATAAATATATATATCAGTGTCTGAGCCATCTTACGCATACCTCTACTATTTTCAAGGGAAAATAACTTGTTAAGGTAACTCGTAGGAAATTTAGGTAGGTGGCCATCATAATTGAATCCATAACCTCTAAACACTTCATGTTTTCTAAGGCATTCATTTGACCACAAGTTAAGAAGCAAGGATACGGACACGATAAGCACATGATACGCACACGTAGACACACCATTATTGAAAAATGCAAGACAAAGGTACATTGAGGACACGTTATTTATTACTATTTTATGATACTTTTAAAAGATCAAATACAAAATATTTTAGTTTTTTTACTAACTATGAAAAATATTCAAACAAAGATCAACATGAAAATTCAATTAGCTTTTGAATTTAACCCACATAGATAGTTATATGAGTTCATTTAAATCCAATAAAGAACAAAAGCTAACCATTCTTTAAATGCCTACTAAAGCACACAAAACAAAATCTATAAGTCTACCCTTAACAATCTCAAAATATTTTAATTTTTGCCTCATTTTCCTTCTCTCCATTCTATTTTATCTCTTTCTTTCCCAGTGTTTTAAAAAGCGCAAGGCGCACTAAGGCGCAATGGCCCTCTGGAGCCTTGAGGCGCAAGACATACCAAAAGGCGAGGGCTTTTTTACTTAAGGTGCCCTATATAAAAAAACAAAAAAAATTTATATATATGGGTGTATACACAATAAAAACACTTTTCATGGACACAAATGAAGTTTTAACCAAGAATAATATATAAAACATACATGATATTCAACTATCAACCTTCACGCGCTTCGAATGACCTAGTACGGAGATCTAAAACACAAAGGAAATTAAAAAATCCCACGAGGCGCATGCCTTTGGCGCTCGAGGCTTCACATAAGGCACCATAAGGCGCGCGCCTTATTACACGCGCCTCACCTGGGACAAGCGAGGCACAAAAGGTGGGACTTGAGCTCAGGCGCGCCCAGGCGCTCACCTGGGCGCGTCTTTTAAAACACTGTTCTTTCCTTTTTCTATTTTAATCCATCTATCTTCGATGGACATCGTCACCGACGACCTCCACCAACACTACTTGTTGTCATGTCATCAACCATTTGAAACAAATACGTTTTAAATGGAGTGTCCCCGAAGTGTCCAAAATTAAAAATAATAATAATAAAAGAGGACACAAAATTATGAATGTCGGACATGTGTCCAAAGAGTGTCCGAAAGTATCAATTTCAGACACGCGCAGACCGGATACTTTCTCAAAATAGAAGTGTTTGTGCTTCCTAGACCACAAGGTCAGCCCATGATAGTTTATATATTGTCCATTTATAGACGTAAGAAAAAAGATATAGGTAAGAAACAACGTAAGATGAATGGACTACCTGGTTTGAGTGAAGATCTAAGGTCCCTAAATGAGAAAGTGCCCCAACCTCCTCTGGTAACGTACTCACTGAATTATTTCTATAATTTGAAATCACATTTTGTGAAATAAGGTTAAGAGAAGAAACAACATTTTATGAAATAAAGTATGGCAATCTAAGCCAATTCGTACGATAATGGATGGAACATTACCCCATATATAACTCCGCAAGAGCACAACAATTCTTTATTGAAGGTGGAATTGACGAAACTTCTGCAGAAGGGACATATTTGAAAAGCCTTGGTTAAAGGATGCAAGAACAGGATTAAATAATTAAAGTAAAGTAGATTAAGTGGGCTCTTCAGACTAAATCACTCACGGTTTTGGAAAACATTTAAACGAATGAGTCGTGATAGGCTACCAATATTCTCAGGCAATTCATTAAGCATATTCTTTGCTGCACAAATTTCATCGTAAGACAATATTTCTCAGTATCCAGTAATTCGAAATAAAAATGATCCAAGTAACATCAGATGGTTAGGTCAAGGCTTAAAAAATTACACGCATTGAGTTCTGTGAGCATGGTCCATGATGCAATCAAATTTTTGGAGATAATTGTTAGCTTGTTCCCCTGCCAGGAAAAAGGTTATATTTGAAAATGGATTACTAGGGCCCCGTTTGATAACTATTTGGTTTTTTGTTTTTGGTTTTTGAAATTTAAGCCTACAACAACTATCTTACCATAAGTTTTTTCTTACTTGGATATCTACCTCTCACCTATATTTGTAGAAACCAAACCAAAATTTGGAAACAAAAAAAAGTAGCTTCCAAAAGTTTGTTTTTGTTTTTAAGTTGGTTAGTATTCACCTACTTTCTTAAGGAAAGATGGATAAATTATAGGAAGGGTGAAACACATTGTAGGAAATTTGAGTGAGAATAGGCTTAGATCTCAAAAACCAAAAACAAAAAACCAAATGGTTATCAAATGGAGCCTAAAAAATACCATTACTAAACCAAACATACACGCTTATTATCAGCATTTTTAAATAAATATGATGTCTCGTTACCTCCACATCAAGCTTTGTCAATTTTGAGCAGTTTGCAAGTTCATCAGGCAAGCTGGAAACGGAATTGTTTGATGCCTGAGGAAAGAGTAGACTAAGAAATCTTACTAGATATGTTATGCTAAAAATAAATAAATATTAAGTTTTTATCATGAATTATAAGCTGGTATTCGCCACCACCACAACGCCTTGAGATGTTAGAAACCAGGAGTTTGTAGGTTTTGGTTTAACCACCATTTACATGAAATTGAACAAACCGTGTAAGTATCAACCAAGGAAAATTTAGAATAGGAGAGAAAACAGCAAATGCTTATCATATGCACCTAGGCAGTGTTTTAAAAAGCCCAAGGCGCACTAAGGCGCAACGACCCTCTGGGGCCTGAGGCGCAAGCAGTGTTTTAAAAGGCGTGCCTGGGCGCAAGTCGCACCTTTAGCGCCTCGCTTGGGAAAAGCGAGGCGCGGTTAATTAGGCGAGCCTTTTGGCGCCTTACATGAAGCCTCGTGCGCCAAAAGGCGGGCGCCTTGTGGGCTTTTGTGTTTTCTTAGGGTTTTACCTCAATTTTTTGTGTTTTAGAGTCCCTATAAGCTTTTGGCTTTGGGGGCGTTGCCCCCGAGCCCCCATCGGGGGTCACGTTGCACCCCCGAACCCCCAAAATTGGGCGCCCCCCTGGATTCCGACTACTTCGATCGGCAGGCGTGAGACCCCATACTAGTCATTTGAAACGCGACATAACTGATTCAAGACATTTCAATGCCTTAAATAACTTAATTTTTTAACTCACAAAGACAACATTCGCTTAAAATGAAAGGTTAATAGTTTAATGTTATGTATGTTTTATATAGATTCTTTGTTAAACTTCATTCTATTCATGAATGAAGTTAATAGTTAAATGTAATGTATGTTTTATATATGATTCTTGGTTAAAACTTCATTTATATCTATGGAAATGTTGTTTTATATATGATTCTTGGTTAAAACTTCATTTATATCTACAGAAATGTTTTTATTGTGTATACACACACACATATATATATATTGTATTTTTTTTATATAGTGCGCCTTAGGTAAAAAAGTCCTCACCTTTTGGTGCGCCTTGGGCCTCAGGCTCCAGAGGGCCATTGCGCCTTGTGCTTTTTAAAACACTGGGCGCAATGCGCATCTTAAGACGCGGGCTTTTTTATATAAGGCGCACTATATTAAAAAATATATATATATATATATGTATGTATATATGTATATATAATATGAGTTTATATGCACAAATTGACAATAAAAAGAGTTTTATGACAATAAATGAAGCTTTAACCAAGTCCAATTGTATAGAGTAATATCCAAGATTCAAACATTACATATATAAATAACTTAAGTAACTTAAAAGATGCATGCAACGAACAAGAGTAGTTAACAACCAACACTAAAAGTAAAAACAAAGCATAAGATTCTAAAGTCATGATTCTAAAGATCAAAATCTCCATCTTCATCATCACTAAATATTTCATCCATCTCGGCCTCTACATCATTAGATTTATGAGCACTTGGATCTTCTTCTTCATCAGTGTCGGTATCCAAATCATGCAAGGCTAGTGGTATAGGTGCGGGTCGTGCTCGTGGTGGAGGAGGGGGGACTCGTGATCGTGATATTGGTTGTGTAGATGATGTTGACGAACATGGAGCTTTATCCTTATTTTTTGAGGTGGCTCTAGAATAATAAGCAGGTTCTTTTGAACCATATGCTCTTGAAACATCACCCCATGTTAGTGCGTCATCCTCATCGTTAAATACAAGATCTTTATCCTCGTCGGAATCATCATCCAATCTTCCGATCAACCACTCATTACTTTCATCAATTTCATTTAAAGAGATGGGATCTGCAACATCTTTAATGTTAAATCGACGTTTCAATGCTCTGTTGTATTTTATGAACACCAAATCATTGAGACGACGTTGATCAAGTCTATTCCTCCTTTTGCTAGGAAGCTGCATAATGAAAGTTCCATCACAATTCAAGGTTTAGTCCTAGATTTTAAACCTTAAACAAGATATTATTTTTTTTTTATGAATAAACAATTTCATTACTGATGAAATGGGGTCCATAAGGACTATTACAGAGTTACAAAATACTCTTCCAACTAGAAAGGAGAGAAGAGAAGGAGTAATCAATAAAGTAAGGATGGCGCTTGATCCAAGTTACAACTGTATGAACAATGCCATCAAAGAAGCGATGAAAAGGAGTTTCTATGTCTTGAAAAATTCTATTGTTCCTTTCACACCAAATGCTCCAGAAGAAAGCCCTAATAAAGGATTCCCATAATAACTTGGCCTTTTCCTTAAAAGGATGACCCACCAGACAACTGCTTAAAAGCATCACCGGGTCGATAGGGAGAGGGCCATGCCAATTAAAAGTTAGGCATCAAGATTGTTTGAACAACTCTTTGAGAGCAAATGTGATAGTGTTCCAAAATTTAGGCATCAAGATTGTTTGAACAACTCTTTTCCCTTGTTGTTCTTTACTCCATTTGCTACCTCTCCAATCTTCTGATGTAAACATCGTCCTCATATTGCATTTAACTCTACGCATACTTGACAAAGTAATACATGCAGTTGCAAAACGAGTCTTGGCCGGTCTTATCAACTCTTTGTTATTAGTGAATTGCCTCATCATGTTTAGCAACCCAGAACGACCGTATATAAAATTGCTAACCTCCATTGCTCTTTTCAATGTTCTTCTTATATTCGAGATCTTAAAGATGTCTTCCAATATCAAATCCAAGCAATGAGCAGCACATGGTGACCAGACCAAGTGAGGTCGTTTTGCTTCTAATAATCTCCCTAATTGATGATAAATAAAGCACATGTTAAGAAACCTGAAAAATGTTAAATACATTAATCAACGTTCAAGCATGTTATTCAAATTCTTACCTGCCATTACGTTTGCAGAGGCACTATCCGTAACAACTTGTACCACATGCACTTCTCCAATTTGTTCAACAAAATCATCTACCAATTCGAACATTTTCATCTCATCCTTTATGTACGATGATGCATCGATAGATTCAACAAACACTGTTCCTTTAGGACTATTAACTAAGAAGTTAAGTAAAGTCCTATTTCTTCGATCTGTCCATCCATCAGTCATGATTGTGCATCCAACTTTCTTCCACTCTTCTTTGTGATCTTTCATCAAATTGTTTGTTATTTCCAACTCCTTTTCAAGCATGGCACTATTTAGTTCATGATATGTAGGCGGCTTCAATCCAGGGCCAAATTGACCTATCGCTTCAATCATAGGTCCGAAACTACTATAATTACAAGCATTCAAGGGTATTCCAGAATCATAAAACCATCGAGCAATTTTTTGGATGGCATTCTCCCTCATCTCCTTGTTGTAAGCTACATTTAATGTTGTTTGTTTACCGCTTTCATCCTTATCAATCACGAATTTTTTATTTCTAGCAAAATAGGAATTCATCGGACCCTTTTGCTTCTCCTTCTTTTGAATGGATGAATCTATTGATGACGTGCGTGACATCGACGACCTCTTGTTACCAGAAGAACAATAAATAATATCCTCATCTTCATCTTCTTCAAATGTACAATCATTTTCAGGAATGATCACCTTTCTTTGTTCTTTCACCTCCTTTCTCTTTGACATATATGCTTGAAGTTCGTCTTTTACATGTTCCAGACATTTTTTACATGTCGTTGCATTTCTATAACCCCCGATTAGGTGTTGTTTCATTCTATACACTCCTTTTGTTACTTTAGAACAAAAGCTACATATCACAGTATTAAGGTCTTCGGCATTTACCAATCTAGAATACTTTCAAGCTGGATCTTTTCTCAAACTTTCTTCACCCATAGTTTATAGTAGACAATCTGACTAGAAAAGTAAAATCAGCCACAATTCTAACTTAAGTCAAAACCTCAACAACAAAGCTCACATTTTCACTTTTTTTAGTGCAAATGATTGAAGGAGAGGATTCAACAAACATGCTATGTTATGTCAAAGAATAAAAAAAAGAAAAGAAAAAGAACTTGTGTTCAAGTTCAACCATTAAGAACAACATCACTGTGAGAATGTAAATGAAAAAAAAAATAAGAAGAATAAACTTGTGTTCTACTTACAGCCGAGAATCGTCCAAGGAAGAGAGGAAAATCGAAGGAACTGGTTGGAATGGAAGACGATTGAAGGAACTGGTTGGAATGGAAGAGTCAAAGCCACGAGTGACGAACTTTTGAATGTTGAAGGCGAAGCTCGAAGCCGCGAGTGACGAACTAGAATAGAAGACGATCGAAGGAAGGTCGAAGACGATCGATTCTTTAGTTTAGGGTTTTTTATTTTTATTTTTAATTTAAATGCACGCGGATTTTAATCGCTTTAAAAAAATAAATAAATAAATAAAACGACGTCGTTTTGACATCGAATTCGAAAATTAAAAAATAATAATAAAGCCCAGCAGGCGCGCGCCTAATGATACGCGCCTCGCCTTGCAAAGGCGAGGCGCAAGAAGTGCGACTTGCGCCTAGTCACGCCTAGGCGCGCGCCTAATTGGGCTTTTTAAAACACTCCACCTAGGACAAAGAAAAAAGAGCCCCCACATGATCAGCCGAGGAAGACTGCTCAAGAAGCAGCCCAATTCGGAAATGGAAGTACAGTACAAATCACAGCAGGAAACAATTACCTTCAAATCTGACAGATTCGAACACCTTCCAAGTGCACCTGGTAGTTCTTTAAGGCGATTGCTTGAACAATCCAATCTAAAGGGAAACAAATGCCTCAATTAGTGACAAGAATGAAATTCTCAAAAATAAACAAATAAAAATGGATTTAAATGCATAAACCGGATTTAGTTTACATGCAGGAATTACAATTAGAAGTGAACACTTGCAGGAATGGTAAATGAGATGGAAAAAAAAATTAATGTATTTGCAAAGCTGCTAATTACTTCTAATAAAAAGAACGCTAAACATTGATTTTAAGATGACTTAAACAACACTCCCGTTACTAATGTCCATGCAATGCCATTCCCCTACATGATCATTGAATAAAACAAGTACAACCTTGAGGAAAATCAGTTCATCAATTCAAGAATCTCCCATTTCAAAAAACATACTGTGCTAGTTTCTCTCACAAATAAAGAAAAAAATGCAGAAGAGAGGAGGAATACTTGACAAGTGAAGTGGCAGATCCAATCTCTTCAGGCATTCTGATCAACAAATTGAAGGACACATCTAACAGCTTTAGGGCAGGAAGCCTGCAAGAGTATAAATTAGTAAACAACGGTATCAATCAAGAACTCCCAAAATACAAGTCCGAACTCACTCTCCAATTGCAGCTGGTAGCTCAGAAAGTTGGTTGTGAGTAACATTCAACACAGAAAGAGAAGACAAATTCCTGAGTTCTTCATTCAGCAATTTAATATTATTATGAGCCAGAATTAGCTTCTGTAGCTCCACAGACTGCAAAAACGGAGTGCAACGAATGAAACGATTGGAAACCAAATCTTAAAATTTCTACACGAAAGTGACGAAACATTACCTCCCACCATTTCTCGTCTGCCTGAACAGCATCCAAGCTCCGATAAATCTCACTTGGCACATCACTAAAGAAGATCACAACAAAAATTCAGGTACGACAGGTTTTGTTCAAGCCATGATCGGAATGTGTAAATGAGTGAAGAACTTGCCTGAGAGAGCGATTCGATAGATTGAGAGAGCCGGATGCTCTTGCGGCCTTGAGCAGACGATCCATATTTACAGGGTTTAGAGCTTTGGATTCAGATCTATGGCGGTCGCAGGCGATTGAGAAGCTCTAGCGTTTTCTCTTGATTCTTCGATTCTCCTTGTTCACGTTCGAAAGAGAGAATAAATATTTCAACCGTGGAAGCCACAACATAGATGTCCATTTGTTTTTTTTTTTTTTTCTTATAGACGTGTGGGTTATTTCTTTTCAAAAAGAATGTATTATTATTTCGTGATTTATAAGAAAAATAGCAACAGTCAACCTCATTTGCAAACTTTTTTTTATATAATTAAAAATATACTTTTTTAATCTTTATAATTAGAGTTGAGATATTTTTGTAATCCATGCGACTAAAGATTAGTTATATATTTATTAGATGAGAGACAACACCTTTATATAAGTATTACCATGGGGGGCTTAATGGGCCTAGATCCATTAAGCAATAAATCTACTAAATGCATATTATACATTTAGGGTATATTTGGGGAAATGGAAATAGTAATGGTTAAGTGGGAAATGAGAATAAGAAGGAGAATGATTATTTGTACTTGAGGTGAAGGCAATAATTTTTGTACTTGAGGTGAAGGCAATAATTATGAGAAAAATAAAATAATGAGTTTGAGAGTGAAAAATAGTGATGATGTATAAAAAGTTGTTGGAGAGAGAATAAAAAGTAGTTAAGAGGAGAATAAAAAAAGTGATTTTCGAAAAACGTGAATATGGCACGGGGAATGATTCTCGATGGCCCAAACCTCCCCTTAACTCTAACACTTCCTCTCAAGCTGGAGCAAATACATGTATCATGCCCAACTTGTTTGTGAAGGTAGCTTATCCGGACTCCATTCAATGCTTTGTGAAGATATCACCCAACTATTCCCCAATCTTCACATAATTGGTCGAAATCAAACCATGTTGTACCTTCTCTAGAATAAAATGATAGTCCACTTCAATGTGCTTAGTTTTCTCACGAAACACTATATTAGAGGCAATGTGGATCGTTGCTTGATTGTCAAACCATAGTCTTATAGGTATTGTAGTTTTCACTCCAATTTCATTAAGTAGTTGAACTAGCTATACTACCTCACATGTCACTTGAGGCATTACTATATACTCTAACTCAGCACTTGAACGAGACACCATGTTCTATTTCTTACTCTTCCATGATACCAAATTTCCTCCCATAAACAAACAGGAACTTGAAGTTAACCTCCTATCTTCCTTAGAACCTGCCCAGTCAGCATTTGAAAAACATTCAATATTGGAGTGTCCATGGTTCTTGTATAAAACACCCCTTCTAGAAGCAAACTTGAAATAACTTAAAATCTGTTCCACGGCTGTCCAATGGTCAACTGTGGTGGACGACATAAACTAACTCACGATACTCACGGAGTATGAGATATCTGGTCTTGTAATTTAGTTTCCCAACAATCTTACTGTATCCCTCGGGATTAGAAAAAGTTTCACCTTCCTTGACGACCTATTAGTTGGTATCATTGGGGTACTACACGGTTTCACACCTAACTTCCCTATTCCAGTCAATAAATCAATAACATACTTCCGCTGAGACAAAAAGATTCTCTTCTTGCTTCTCATGACTTCAATGCCCAAGAAATACTTCGGGGTTCCAAGAAATACAACCAAATCACAATAGATCCGATCAAATATCAATCTGTGACTTGTTACAAATATTAAAATTCAACGACCAATCAAAGATGAATAAGTCACATGCTAATCAATATAGAAAATTAATAAGTCAATGACCGATCAAATATCAACAAGTCAACGATCGATCATATCAAAGAAGATACAAGTTAACCTTGAGAACAAGCTATGAAGCCCTCAAAACAATTCCAACACTAAGAACAAGCTACGAAGCCCTCGAAATAAGTCAACCTTAAGAACAAGTTATAAAGCCCTTGAGACAAATTCTAAGACTGATGAAGAAGAATGCGCAACACACAATTTTAGAAATAAATAATTAAGAAGAATGATGATGTGGCTTGTTCAAGACTTCGCCAGAGCGAAGTCTCTACTTCTGATTAAGCGAAATGTGTGTGTGTGATCCCTAAAGGTTGTGCAAGTATACACAGTCTTTGTTGCAGCAAGTTTTAAAGTAAGTAAGGTCATCTCCACAGGGAATAGTTATTAATGTCATGCTTAAGAGAAATTGAAAGTCAGGGTAACGGGGGAAATTGTTGTGGCGAAATTAATCTAAACTAAGTAAATTTAAGGCAAATCGAACTGACGAAATACATATGAAGGGAATAAGACATTTTCGGAGAGTTTCGCTTAGGCGAAACTATTTACAGTGAAGAAGCAACAACTGATAGCTTTCTCTTTTACTCTCTCGAGTCTTAGAGTTTGGCTCTCTCGAGCTCTTGGTTTAGTTCTCTCGAACTCAAACACTGTTAAAGCGAAGCAACAAAACATTAGGCGAACCTTATCTCTAAGTGTTCAATTTAGATGCAAGTAAACTCATCTCTAAGCAAACTTTGCGAACCTAATGTTATACATGCAAGATCGCTCTATTTATATTCTCCGAAGCGAAATAAAGACAATACACAGTGGATTAAACGGGATGTATTTCGAATTAACATAGCATGCCTAATGGTTTATCATCTTGCTAAAGCTTCGCTTAGGCGAACTACTCTTATTTGTCTATTTCCTTCCAATGATGAATTTAGCTACTCATAACGATAAATAAAGTAGAAGCAACAAGTTATCTTCATTAAAAACAACAAATAACAAGGTTCGTTAAAACTACACTGAGACAGAAGTAGATGAAAGCAAAAGAACTAAACTACGACTAAGCTAAACTAAGGACTAAGGAAATGGTGATCAGAAATTTCTCGGAATGCTCTGAAAGATGGATGCCCTAGTGGGCGACCTAGAATGGCCGACTCCAAAACTGGTCTCTCGACCCAAAAATGGGTGACAATTTGCTCTGAAGGATGGACGCCTATTTATACTCCAGCTCCAAGCGACAAACCTTGCTTCACGATCCTGACAATGTGGGACTGTTCTTCGATGCTTTTCAGACGAATGACTGCTTTACCTTGACATTTCTGCTCCACGATCCACATTGTCGGTTGTCAGAGCATCTTGGCTTCGCTATGTTCACGAGCGAGTTCTTTCGCAGAATACCTTCACTGTGGCGAAGCTTTGACGATTCTTCAAGCTCTGCTGTCGTTAGAGATGTCCACGGGGCGGGGCGGGGCCTGGGAATGGCTTCCCCGTCCCCGTCCCCGCCACTTAATTTAATCTCCGTCCCCGAAAAAATCCTCGATTTTTTTTCGGGGATCGGGTCCTCGTTGGGATTTTTGCATTTTTTTTTTTTTTTTACATTTTTTATATATTTTTTTGGACAATACTTTTAAATAATTAGATTTTCTTAGAAAATATTTATAAATTTCAACTATACTGTTAATTATCAAAGAAAAATACTTATATGCATGGATAATTTCATCAAAAAATATATTTTTATTTGAAATAAAAGAAGTAAAGTATAGAAAAAATATTTTTTTTTTTTTAAAAAAAGTAATCGGGGCGGGATCAGGGAATCGGGGACGGGGACCCGGCCCCGAGGGGAAAATGGACATCTCTAGCTGTCGTGCTGAATCTCCTCAAGGCATGCTTGGCTGGGTTCAGGTTCGTTTTGGCGAACTCCTTCTTGTGTGAATTTCGCTTCGCTCCATCATGAATGCTGCAGACAAACTAGAAAAATATCAATTCTTTTTCAAACATATAACTTCGCACACATTCAAACACACTTTGCTGCAGCGAACCCATAAAATGCATCTTAATCAGAAAACTAAAGGATGTTTTGTTTAAGCGATATTTAGGTATGATTGGGCGAAATTCAATATTAAATTAATTAAATATTTGCAAATTCTTATGAAAATATATTCTCTTAAGCTACTATAACTCTCAATTCTTTGAGAGTTATCAAAGACCCTCGTGATATTTGTATATGAGAAAGAAATAATCAGAGGAACAAATAGAAATTGTACCCCACACTTGCATATATATTCAAATCAATATACAAACACAAAATTTAAATTTACACATGTCTCAATTATATATTATCTATCGAAATCTTGTGTGAACCTGTGTGTCGCATTTATATTTCTAAATATAATTTGTTAAGAAAAAAGAAACTTATTGCAACTAAATAAAATCAAGTTAGAGGTTAGATTTAGTAATCCACCAAAAAATATTATAAGACAAATTAAGACATGAATGATGAATTATAATTTTTTTTTTTTTTTGAGAAGGATGAGTTACAAAATTTATGCTTTAACTTTAAAAGAAATTTCAAATTTTATGTAAAATGTTGAGAGAGGTTCTGTACGTCAATACTATCATCTTTATTTCCTCAAAAAAAAAAAAACTATCATCTTTATAATTTGCACATCTTCTTCTTTGTTTTTCTTTTCTTTTTTTAATTACAAAGGTATACACAATTGCTACCAAAAATAATAAAAAATAAGTGTTAAACAAAAATATAAAGAAAAACAAGACATTAATAATAAATTTTAAAAGTATATCTCATCAATAAGAAACAAAAAAAAAAAAAAATCAATTTTGCTAGAAAAATGTGGAATGATAGTCCTTGATGTATAGTTCTTAGAAAGATAGAAATTACAAACCTTTAATTTTTTTTTTCTATTAAATGAAATAATGATAAATTTATAAGTTATGAAAATTAAGATATAACTTTATATATCATGAATCTGTCTATTTATTATATACAAATAATGAGTATATGAAAATTATTTAAATAATTAATGTTAATTTGTTAAGTAATTTTTTTAGATACGTACTTTTTTAATTAAAGAAGATGGAAGTGTAAAACGATTCTTAAAAATAGCAATTTTTTAAAAAGAAAAATAAAAAAGGAAAATGGTAGGAGTTGGATCATCTCGGTATGGATCTAATATTAAATTTAGAATAGTTTAAATAAACAATATTTAATAGATGATAAGTGTTTTTTTAGTACATATTGGGAGGAGGGCAAATATCAATTTTCGAGATCGAACCTGTGAATCTATGATGCTGATATTGAATTGGTTTACAATCAAACAATGAAACTATTGCACCACATTCGGTAGATGATAAGTGTTAGATTGTAATCCACGGTTTATCAAAAAAAAAAAAAAAGATTAGCAATGAAAGGTAAACTAGAAATTGAAATTGTCAAACATGAGCAGTTGCTCAGCGGCATTAGTGTACGCCTAATGATTCGAGGTCTTGGATTCGAGTCTTCCTACCCCAAATATTGTAATCTCAAAAAAAAAAAAAAAAAAAATCGAAATTTCCTTCTGATTTAAAAAAAAAAAGAAAAAAAAAAGAAAGAAGATCCTTCTTAAGTTGGGCCAAAATTCAATGGCTAAGATTTACTGTGTCCAGGGAGCAAATGAAACTTTTGAGAGAAGGCTGTTCATGATGTAAGAAAGTTCATTGCTTTTACTACTTTTTGTTGAAGGCATTATTTGCTTCAAACAAATAGAAATTTAAATTTTTTTAAGTTGTATTTTTTCCCCTTAATTACAGGATGCAGAGTTCTGGGCGTGTTCATCCATTCCCCTGAAAATGGATTCGACCGACCGATTTCAGGGTGGTCGGTGTCGGTTCGAAAAATTTAACAAAAAATTTATCGATTAATATTTTTCATATATTTAATTAAATTTATGGTTAAATTATTACAAAATTAATTTTAAGTTTAAATGTATTTTCGAAAATTGTTTAAGATGTTCAAAATTTTAAAATTAATTCTTAAAATTTTATTAAAATATTTATATGATGAATCCTTTTAAAAAAATTATACGATGTATATGTTTTTTTAATTAAAAAAATAAACTTAACCATCAATCAGTTCAATGTCATTTTGAAGCAAACTGAGAGGATCAGTTTGGTCTCAATTGTCAACAAAAACCGACACCGAGCAACAGATGAACAGCCATACAGAGTTCAATGCAAGGCCCATAGCAGCCACTCAACAGTCTGTGAAATCTCGCCTATATCGCCCAAATCAAAGAACTACAGCTTGATCGTTGCATTCGATGATGTCTTGTGAAGTTAACCCAATTACTCGAGATGGTGGGTTTCAATGTGAGACAAGGCTACATTTCATTCATCAACTTTTCCATCCCTCATATCATTGGTATCAAGGTGGTGCATTTGTCACGTATGTCAAACTCTCACTTAAAAAGTAAGGGAAATTGTATTGGATAGTACATCCATAGCCATCAATACTATATCATAAGTATTCATTAATATAGTATTATGTATTATTAATATAGTAGTAAATGATTATGGCTGCTAATATTTTTTGAATTAATAATATCGTTAGCATCATATACTACTATATTAATGGACACGGCATAAATTACAGTTTATATTGTTATCAAATAATATTCATCATACTTGAAGAAAAATTTATGCAGAGAAGATAATAGTGATTTGAGATGTAAGAACAAGTTTTTGTAGAGCAGATAATACTGATTTTCAGATTACATCTAACTAAATTCATAAAAAAAAAATGAAAACAGACATAAAAATATTATCTAGGAAATAATTTTCCAAAATAAATCTACGAGCACAAGGACTTAGGTTGAATTATAATAATCCAACCCATGTTTGGACCACCGATTATAATAACTAGTAGGTTAGCTTATAACCTCTTGATCGGACTATTATAACCAAGTTATAATGAAACTCTCTCTAATTTCCTAATATAATAATTTGTACGCCAAATAGAGGTTATTATAGCCTTCCTATTATAATCGCCTATTATTTGTAATAATTCAACCGTCGGCTCAAACACACCTTAGTGGGGAAGAACAAGCTTATAGGAAAGAAATAAAAATAAATAAATAAATAAGCACATTTAAGTTCCTGAACTTTTTCAAACCTAAAATCCAGTTGGTCAAAAATCTTGAAAGAGTATTTAGGACTACCAAACTGAAACAACGTGTTTGATATTTGTTTCCAATAAGAATCCCACGCGATTCAAATTTCTTAACAATCAAATAGTTAAGACTGTAAGTTGGTTTAGACTTTAGACTAAATTCAGAAATGGGAAAAGTATAGCAGAGGGGCATGAATACTAAAGATTCATGGTGGATTTTGGGAAGAAAAATGGTTAGGACTTGATTACAAGTAAAGAGTTTGAATTCAACAACAATTAAGGGTAAAATATTCAAACATATAATAACCTCCTGGTCATTAGTCTAAATATTATGCTAGTTGAACCATGTTTTATTTTAATTTTCTTTCTTTCTTTTTTTTAATTTTATTTTCTAATATTCATCAGAGTTGTGACTAGCTTACACGCACTTGAACTATTTTCAATGCATAACACCATATGACCCTAGAACATTGGATTGTTAATAAAATATGTAGGGAGTTAATTTCTAAATAGATGAGTACCATGAATTGAACTCGTAACCTCATAGTTTTCAAGGTTTTCTTAACCACTCGACAAACCCATGATCCTTAGCTATCCTCTAGTAGATTACAAATTAAGGAGTTTTTGTTCATCAGATGAACTTTCATAAAATAAGGTGAGGGATCCATATGTTTTGTGGAAAGAATGGGTGAAATTTTGTGATTATGAGAGATGGGTGGGTACAGGGAGGTGATTTCGATCAAAGAATGATAGGCGTCATAGATTTTGCCAAAGGACAAAGCTCTTTAAATCAAGTCTCCATTTTGGTATAAAAAATAGTCTACTACCATGGTCGGTGCGGCTAGAATTCCAAAGATTCAAATATATATGTTCTCTAGAGAAAGAAAAAGCTGAGCCCCTAATTCAAAATACAATACTAAGGGAGAAACAGAACTTTCATTTATATGTATCAAATATAATGTAATAGGGTTAGCGGTTGCTTCTCGTGAGAACAATCAAAGTGTGCATAATGAATATCAAAATAAAAATCTCTGCCTAGAGGTATTTCTCCTGAAACTCATCCGGAGCAACAAAAAGCATGTTTTTGAAATTTTGAACTTTTGATAAATCTGTTGCTAAATCCCATTTCTCAAAATGGCTTAGTAAACACCAATTCAGTTTAATTCATTGTATCCCACGAATTCAAATGAAATCCACTTTCAATACTAAACATGGGTTTAATTATTTCATTTAGTTGGAAGCTCACAGCCTTGATTTGAAGCCACCAGAAGAGATGTGAAGCGCTTTGCAAACGGCAGAATCTCGATAATCCGAATCTCCGTTTCGACAATCCCAAAAAATGCCTAAACATTCTCACCACCACCTTCTGATTCCATATCTTTCAGGCTTTCAGCCAGCATTCTTTCCCTGTTCTGTAATTGTCTCTCTTGAGCAACCATATACAAACCTACACAAGTGATAAAAATGATCAAGTTGGGAAAATTTATAATGTTAGTTTCAACTAATTAGATGAAAACTTGGTGTGAAAGATTTAGTAAGCAAGTATTTTTGTGTGAGAAGATGAAGAGCAATTACCAATTGCACTCCCTAAGGCACAGATCCAGAGAACCCTCATGGACCATTTATCACCAATAACACCTCTACCTCCCATATCTATCTGCAAATGGTTGAATTATGTTAAATCACCAATCAAGCCAAGAACTTAAGTTGATAGATAGGAGTAAATATAATTATATCAACAAACACTCTCCCTCACTTGTGGACTTAGAAATTATCATGTATTGCTTGCTAAAATAATTCACACTAGATCCTCTTATATAGGAGAAAGACCTTTTACAATTATGGAAACATTACAACAATGGAAAAGAATAAATATGATAAATACAATTATAACAAATATTCCAAAATGGTAAGAATTCTAATACTCCTAAATAGTAAAGATTCCAACACAAATATTAAGCAAATAGCCTATTCCAGTAATTACGAAAAAACATGGCATGATCAGAGGTTCAATTTTTAAGCTTTTAAGTGGGAGATGCATTGATCTGGAACTAAATGTGAAGGTAAGGAAATAGATTTGTATGGTGGACATGGATATGGGAGGTTGAAACTATAGCAACTGATCCAGTCTGGTTAAGAATGTCATTTTCAGAGAAAGCATATGGCTCCCTATAGAACAAAGCAGCTGGTAACATGGCAAAATGGTAATGAAAACAGGGAATTGAGCCCCAAAAAGGATCACTAGTCATTGATAAACAACATAGAAAGTCAGAAACCTTATCTCAAATCTATGCTGGATATAGATAATAATTAAAGACAATTGTAGAGATAAAATGAAGACATGAAACAGATTAAAACCCACCAAATTTTTTTTTGAAACAAGGGTAACCACACCTGTCCCCTACGCCACGCACGGGACAAAAAAAACCCACCAAATTAGGAAGATCCAAAGTCAACAACAAGAAGTCAAATCTCGTAGCAGAAGTAAATTGACTGAAAATCAAAGAATCAGGAGTTCCTAAACCCCTTTTTCTAGTCTGTCTCAAAATTTTGGTGCTTTTAAATGAATTAACCAAACGATTCAATCAATCAAGATCTCAGCAGTCATCCCAATTCCTTCAAAAATGAAAACAACATTCATATGAACAAGGAAAAAAAGGTGGAAAAAGATAAACGAATATAGATTAGACCCATTTCTGAAAATGATGAGAGAGCAATTAAGGAAGAAGTATGATGGCAATCGTCGAAATGCAGCAAAAAAACCCACATAAAACATTCTGAATTTGAAATCAGATACGAACAGAAACGAGAATTACAATACGAGAGAGAGATACCTTTAACAGGTTGGTGTTGTTCTTCTAAATTGTTTTCCCACTGGATTGGACTTCATTAGGGTTTTAGAATTTTAGGAATCACAACCTGAATATGGGAATAATCTTTAGTGGCTTCTTGTACGAGGACAAACATTTTTGGACCATTTTATCTACATATTTTTCTTGAAATTTCAAATGTGCCACTTTTTTTTTTTTTTTTTGAAATTATAATGGTGGCTATTTTTTTTTTTTACTATACTTACAATGGTAGCCATTGAAATCAAGTTATTCAGCATCCTTCCACTTTTTTAATGTTGTGTAAATAATGACATCATTTTGAATTGTATTGTATATCTATTCATTTACTACAAATTTTATAAAAACACGACTATCTTCTTTTCACGTAAATAATGACATCATTTTGAATTGTATGATAAATCTATTTATTTATTTTAGTACAAATTGATAGAAGGGATTACTAACCTTACATATAACCTATTATTATTCTCAAATAAATAAAAAATAAATATTAGTTTTTAAGATTGAAATCGTGATAGTCCTATAGAACTTAATTACCACCAAACAATGAATCTTTCAAGTATAATGAACTTGAAGTCACACGTTCGAATTCCCCACCCCCATATATTATTATATCTTTAAAAAAACTCCTTTTTTTGAATTCATGCAAATAACTACTTGTTTCACATATTTCTTAATTGTTTTTTCAATTTAGTTTTTCTGCTCTAAAACCTTTTGATTTGGTCTTAGTATGTATTTATATCTTTTCTTTAGTTCAATAGCATCTGAATTTGAAGCTATCACCTTAAAGAAATCAGTATGAACCTGTTAGCAAATGTTTAAATTTTGTTAAAGGTGCACTTAGTTTATATGAGAACAAAAGGCACGTAAGAGAATAAAATTTGAAATTTATATTAACTTTTAGGTTCGAACTCATCATCATTTGATCATGAACACACATTTATGCCAAACAATTAGGATAATTGCTCTTCCCTAATTAAATGCCAACGATAGCAGTAGCTCAACAATATCGGTGCATATTCAATTATGAAGAGGTCATGATTCGAGTCTCCACACCCCATAATTGTAATTCAAAAATAAAACATCAAGAGTTAAATGATATATATTTAGCATAATAGACAATATTTCAATGCTAAATAACACTCAACCATCCTAACATTGTTTTTGTGCAGCAAAGGATAGTAACCATGACTTGGTCCATCACCAGGGAAGCCTGCTTTCAAACTGACATAGCCATTGCTGACTTGGGCTTCTCTTCTGGACCAAATACTTTTATGGTTGCCTTCAATTTGATCAAAGGACTAGAGAACATTTGTTGCAAACTTGACAAAACAAATCTCCTCAATATATATAAAATATATTTTTAGTACACTCATGATCTAAATTAAAAACTGTACTCATTTTCAGAATTTTTTTTTAACTATATTTAAGATGACTCACTGCCACCTATGGATATATGTAGGTGGCAGTGAGAATTTGAACAACAAATATTTTAGATGATATTATAATGTTTTAATAATTTGAATTATATTTAAGATGACAATATGAATATATAGATCCGTCATTAAATTTACAAATATTCGTGTAAGTTTTTTTTTTAGTTATTTAATTTTTAAAATCAAACTAAAGTTTTGAAAATTTAAAACATTTTAAAACCTCTAGTTTTTTATTTTTATTTTTGACTAATAAAACCTCTAGTTTTCTGGTTAGCTAGGAATTAATACATATGTGGAGAGGTTAAATTTATTATATTAATTTTTTTTTTTTGCATTTTTGCATTTTTGCTGCGAAAAATGTATGGACTACACCATAAAGATATGCGTGATCAAGCGAGGCCAATGTTAGTAGTTTGGGTACAATAATAGGATCCCAAAGATATGTGATAAGAAGAAAAAAATGGAAGTTGGTTCTTATCACAATCCCAAGATTGTCGTGGCTTATAAATAAAATTATGAACTTCTTTTAGATGTTAGCTCTAATCCTTTAAGCTACTTTTTATATTTTTTTTTTATGACTTATAAATGAAACTATGAAGCTAGGGGCTGTTTGTTTGACATATTTAGGGAGAAGTTAGTTCTAAGATTTATTAACTCCTCCTTAAAAACTTCCATCCAAACGAATTTTTATTAATTCATCTTCATTAAATAACTTTCATTTCTAATCATTCATTTTTAATAATTTATTTATAATTATTCAATCATTTCTAACCACTTATTTTTAATCATTTCTTTCAAATCAATCAAAATAACTCATTTTCAACCATTCATTTTTAATAAATTTTTTTTAACTACTAAAAATAACTACTCATTTTTAAATCTACATCCAAACAAGGTTTTGACTCTAACTTCTTTATACAAAAACTACACCCAAAAGAGTTTTTGACACAACTCTCAATTTTTAACTCCTCAATATAACTCCACACAAAAATTACCTAAATATGTCAAACAAACAGCCCCTATGATATTTAATGTAATAATAATTGTGATGAAATTTTTTCATCGATATCTCTTTAAGTATTTTGGAGCAGAGTCAAGTAGTTGCAGAACAATAGAAGAAGAAAAGAAGAAATGGAAGAAAAATTCGTAATAACTAAGAGCTGTTGGAAGGAAAAAAAAAACTGGATGTTCCACCCTCAAAACCGGAGGGTTTGGTAAAAAATCCAAACGCCAATTTGGTTGAATCTAAACCAGCAAACTAAAAAGAATAAAAAAGTATATTTTTTTTATTCGATAACATTTTAAAAGGGACAATTAAAATCTATAATCTCATAATTATTAAAGCTATGTCTTTTCAACCAACATGGTTCATGAGCAACAGGAAAGCAGCCAAGCAGCAATATAGAAAATGAGCAGGAGCATAAAGTAATTGGGTCGTAAAATCTTCAAAACCGTGGGCTTACTTTTCAAGGATAATGCATCCGCTGAAGTTCATGATCCACATTTGGTACCTAAACTCCATTTGATAACCATTTGATTTTTTATTTTTGTTTACGTCTACATCTACCTTACCACATACTTTTTCTTACTTGAATAATTAAAGATCAAACCAAAATTTAGAAACAAAAAAAATAGTTTCCAATAGTTTATTTTTATTTTTAAAAGTTGATTAACATTCACTTACTATCCAAGAAAAGATAGATAAATTATAGGAAAGGTCGAACACATTGTAGGAAATTTGAGTAAAAATAGGCTTAAATTTCAATAACAATAAACAAATAGTTATCAAACTGGACCTTAATTATAATAACAACGAGAATTCGTGGTTTCTACACCTTTATGCGCCTGCCCGCCCCTTACTATTCCAAATGTAAAACAAACCAAAAAACAAGTCAAAATCATTCATGCGTTGCTACAAAATTACACAGGTCATTAGAAATGATTGGATCGGAGAGCTTCCCTTCGCTGGAAATCCGAGGACAACAATCAGGAACCTGGAAGTTCTTGCAGAGTCGAACCGAAAACACGAGATAATTCGTGCAAGCACACAGACAACTCTTACAGGGCAACATCTGGGTCCAATCTTCGCTGGATGGCTGCTGCAGCCTGTAATAAAATGTAGCAAAAATTCAAGGAACTAGCCTACAAGATTGGATCTTCAGCCATTAAAACCACATGAACATACCTCGAAGTTGCCAAGCTTATACTGGTAAGCCATCTCCTCCCTCAGTCGAGCTTGTTCTTTCATTGCTTGTGCCTGTCAATAAGTGTTGAAGTTAGAAACTTGCAATAAGGTTGGATATCCAAGAAACTAATTTCAGAGAGTAAAACCACTGACCATTCCAGTTTGCATAGAGCGCTTTAAGGCTTCAACTTCTTCTTCCTTTTGTTTTTCACGTGCCAGGAGTTGTTCTTGCCTGAAAGATCGAGTAAAAAGACAATTTCATTCATGATTGAAAGGCCTAGTGAAATTATTAACTGGACCAACAAACAATACTCACAACAACTTCAACAAACAATAATCGTATTAAGTCCAGGAACAAGACATCACTTCAAATGATATGGTGAGTTGCTTAATTAGCTTTTCAGTTGGTTGATAATTTTTCATGCTCTTGTATTAGGAATGTGCGAGAGTACTAGTAAAGGTTATCTTGGAGATTAGTAGCATACTAATCAGGGATACATAGTGGTTAGAGATTGTTATGTAAACGGCAATCAACAATCGAACAAAGAATAATATAATATAAAATCAGGGATACATAGTGGAGAAACATTTTTTAAATTTTGAACCATATAATATAATATAAAATATCTTTTATTTAAACTTATCAACTATTACATCAAAATTTCTTTAAATTTCAACCACATAATATAAAATAAATTTGATTAATTATTATAAATATGTAATGATTACATTAAAAAAAATAGTATAAAATATATACTTTTTACAACATCTCCTCTCCAAAACACCCATCTCCAAACAACTACTTCATATCTTTAAATCACTCCATTTCCTCTCTCTCTTCCACATTCTCTCCTCTCCTCTTTTCAACTCCAAAATCATATTCTATCTCTTGTATTATATTTGCGGCAGAATTTTTAAAATAATTAATCTATAGCACATTAATTTCTATGACTCAATTAGTGATAGACCGCAATTTAGATTTCTCATAGAAAACTCAAGCAGTGATAGAATGAATTTATCATTAATTGAATTCTATCACTAATAGAACTCAACGAGTGATAGAATTCAATTTGAACTTTCTCCTACAAATGAATTAATTTTGATTTTATACTATAGATGGAAATATTTTTTTCCTTTTTTGTTATACATGCAAAATCCTCTTTAATTTACTTCAAAAATTGATTTTTTTTTTTGGTGTGAATTCTTGAAGAGTGGTAAAGCTCCATCCATCATCAAACATCCACATTCAACCACCAGATGAGCAAGAGTTGTAAATATGAGACACTCAAAAGGAATATATGTCAAGAAAGGGGAAGACATGTGAAAGTACCTCCTCTGTTCTTCATCATCAAATACAGTACGTTCCCCAGCCACAACCTTTTTGTGGCCTTTCTTCATTGCTTTTTGCATTTTATGCTGGTAATAGGCATCAAGATTGTAATACCTGAAAATAAATGCAAGTGGATCGAATGATGGATGGCTTCCTATCATGCAAAAAAATGAATACCCATACCAATCTAATATGTGTAAGCAGGACTATTAACATGAGTTGATCTTCAAAGAAAAGCTCCAGTTTTTTTTTTTTTTTAAAATAGACTTTGGGGTTAAAGTATTACATAAAATGCGCCTACAAGAAATATTTACCATAGTAATGGTCCATCTAGCCTTCTATGTTTATTTCATTCATACAACCTCCAACAATATCATTAAAATAAACCACGCAGAAGTCAGAACCTTACTTTTTAGATGGAAAAGTGGCCGTGTTGTGGTCCTCCATGAATCTGTACAAACAACAATCACAAGACGAGCAAGGTTGAGTGATAATTGAATTAAAAAAACACATAACAGTTATCTTCGTGAGTAATGCCAATCAGGAGTAAACTAAACAGGATCAGTTCATCTACTTACTCCTTAAACATTTGCTTCTCTTCCCAATTAGCTAGACTTTCCAAGTTCACCTAAGTGCAATGTAATATTCAAAAGAACATGATCAGTAAAAATATCACAACTACGAAAGCAGTAGAACATAAATCATCCTACCTTAGTAGACTTTTATGTTCAATCAAAAGAATATGCATGCTACTTAAGTAATTTGAGTCCAGAAAATAGCAAAAGTCGGGTTTATCTGGATCGAGTAACATCAAAACCAATTTGGTTTTAGTTAATTCAAATCCATGTATTGAATACATACTGAGGTTGGCACCATTGTATCAAGGACAATTCAACCATAGTATAATGACAGCAGAAGGATAATGGTACAGCTTTCAAATGTCATAAATTAGCATTATTGAGCTAAGAAACATTGGGCATAAATCAATTTACCTTTTTAATTTCAGCCAACCAAGCAGTGAACTCCGGTCGCTTGTTCCTACAAAATATAGTTACTAAGAAAAAGTTGCAAGAAAAGAATTAACAATTATGCAGAAGAAACCATGAGCCAATATAGAAAAGCCTTTAGTTTCTCTTAGCTATACATTCTCCCTTAGTTTTTCCTATATAATTTTGAGCACTTCAAAAGTTTGAACTACAATAACGAGAAATAGAACTCGACCAATCATAATAGGAATAAAGTAGCAATAAATCCAAAAACCCAAATCATAAAATATCTTTTATTAGTAGCAATAAATCCAAAAACCCAAATCATAAAATATCTTTTATTAGTTCAACAATAATTGATGGTAGAGGAATTCAAAAGTATGATATCTTGATCATAAACATGCAGTTTATGTTAGTTAAGCTATATTATTATTATCTAAATCATGAAATTTCCTTCCTTAGAGAGATCATCACATTCAGAACAGAGTAAAAGTAGTGGAATTGGATTGACCATAACTTAACATTCCTCTTTCAAAAAAGAAACTTGTAAAAATGCAAAGTGAAAAAATTGTGGAACTTGGTAGAACATTGTCAGCTGCTCAACTATAAGACCTCGGTTGTCCCTCAAATTTCAGTTCCCATCATTCCCCACAGCCATTAAAAAACCACCCCACATAAAAAAGTAAATGAATTCACAAAATAAACTGTCAAATTATCTATCTTCCATAGTTATCCATGAATACAGCATCTCCCATGAGAGAAATTTGAAATAAGAAAAACGAATGATACCACATCCTTCAAAAGATTCCACTAAAATCCTCCTTTTGGGTGTATATTGGCGAAAGTCCGAACCAATCAGGAACAACAATTAAAATCTTTCTTTTTTTTTTGATAGGAAACTGGAAACTTTCGTTGATAAATGAATAGTTACAAAAATACCTATTGGGAATTACACAATGAAAATAAGACAACAGTTAAAATCTTTCCAAACCAAGCAACTGTAATCAAACGATTTTATCATTTAAAATTTTGACTTCTCAATAGTTCAATATTTGTTTGAAGATTCTGATTCTACTTCCTACAACTTTAGCATTTCCCCCCTCAAATTCAGTCAGAGATGGGTATGGAAGAAATGAAGGGTCATAATTGAATGAACTCTGAGTTTCAAATAAAACGAAGCAGATTTAAAGTAAAACCCAAATATTTTGTCTGGAAGATTGTGGATTTGTTATTAGTCCCCGTTTGTTTTCCTATACCTGAAGACAAAAGCTAGCCCTTAATGACCATAACCGAATTACATTTTCATCAAACAAGACATGAATGTGCCTCATGTGTAACTTAACACAAAACTGCAATGCATGCACAGTACAGTAATTACCCTGATATTTCAAAATACAAAACAAAGACAAATTTTCACAGGAATATTGAAGGAGTTGATTGTTTAGGTACCACATGTCAGTTTCTTTGATTGTCCCGTACTTTCCCCAGGAATGGGTGACAGCCCCTCTTTTTCCCCGTTCCTTCTTCTCCTTCTTTTTCTTTTCCTTCTTTTGTTTCTGTTCATCCCTTTCTTTTCTCCTCCTCTTCTTCTCCCTCTCTTTTCTCCTCCTCTTCCGCTCCCTCTCCTCCTTTTCTCTTCTCCTTCTCCTTTCCTTCCTCTTCCTCCTCCTCCTCTCCTCCTCCTCGCTCTCCCCTTCCGAACCCGAACCATTCGACGCCGATTCCGCATCGGAGCCGTCCGAATCAGAATCGTACTCCCAGCTTCCAGATTCGGAATCAGAATCCTCCTCGCTACAACTGCTGTATCGTCTACGGGATTTTGCCTTTCTTCTCGAACTCCTGCCGCGTTTCCTATCGTATTTCTGATCGGAATCCGAACTGCCTCGCGACTTTCTTCTAGATTTGCGGCGTTTTCGTCCCTCTTCTACATCGGAATTTCTCTTGGACGGAGCCCCGTTCTCAACTTCTTCTTCTTCTTCTCCTCCTTGGCTGTCCTCGTCGTTGTCTGAGCTTGCTCTCTTAGTAGATAGCCCACTATTTTGATCTCTCGCCATGTTAGAGTTTGGGTTTACAGAATTTCAGGAGGCGTTCGAGTACGAAAGATGGCGATTGAAACTACAACGCCGGGACCGAGAGCTGTAATATATTTACGGCCCGATGGGCTGTCTCTTAGGCCCACACAAAAGCCCAAAACTGCTATATGGCAAATATAAAGTTAAAATGGAAAACTACCTAAATATCTAAAATTAGAAACTATTTTAAGGGAATGTCTACACTTTTTTAAAATTTAAATAAATGACTATTTTTAATTTAAAAAATAAAATTTAAATAACTAAATGTAAAATCGACCGTTATACCCAAAATTTAAATCCATTTATTTTTTAACGTATTATTCCAAATATTGACTTTTTGTAACAACCCTTCAAACAAAATTTCACCAAATCTAAACAAAAATCCTCAACATAATTTCACTAAATCTAAATAAAAATCTACTCCTATTTGAATATGAAATATTTCTCACTAGAATTTCACCAAATTTAAACAAAACTCCAAAAAATGGTTTAAACAAAAAAAAATTGAAAATAAGGATGAAATATATCAGTTTAAATTTGATTTTTTTAACCAACATTAATTTTTTTTTTACTGTATATAGACATACATAACACTACATACGAAACCTCTACCGAAAATCTATTGGTAGCTACATGTATTAAAAAGAGAAAAACTCACATGGCAACTGCATCCTTTGGCTGTGTGTAACTTTCTGTACGACTACACAGAATAATATATACAACAAATTGGGATCAAAGACTGCACTTGGATCTATATACGACTGTCCGTACCCGTACTCAATCACATCAGTCAATGTGCATTTACCTTGTTGTTAGCCCAAAATGCAGATTCCACGTGGATACATTCTATTATGGGAGTGGCTTTGTTGTCATCATGAACAACATCAAATGGGGGCATGCGTGGGAGTCTGTAAACTTCCAAACCACAAAAGTTACTACCTGCCACGCATGAACGTACTAGTTACAAGTCTCGTGGTCATTCACTGTCATTGCATGTGTACACTTACTATCATTGCATCTTTTGTTTAAGAATCTTTTTGTTTCTGATTACGTACCAATATATACCATTGACAAAATGAGCGATTTCACCCTAGAAGAACTCCAAAATATAAATCAATAGCGCAGACAAAAAATCGACTAAGGGAGTGCACGACGTGGGGATAAAAAACGCAACTTCGTCAAATCCTTCAGACTTCTAAATGATCACTATTACGAAAATGCATCTGGAATGAAAATAAGAAACCGCACATCGTGTTCTAGATTACGTAGCTTACAGCAAACAATGGAAAAAGAAATTGTATTTGGGAGGGAGATGAAAGAAATTGTAAAATTGTAGTTGGGAAGGAGATGAAAGAAATCGTGAATATGTACTTGAGAGAGGTAGATGAAATAAATCGTAAAATTGTATTTGGGAGGGGATGGAAGAAATCATTCTTATAAAGAAGATAATGTGGAGTATGCAAAAATAAATGTTATGATAGCAAGATTTTAAATATTTAGATATTTATTTAAAATATTTGAGTAGAAGATCTTTTGAAATATACATTAATAAAAATAAAAAATTGAAAGGGTTGGGATTAGTTGGTGTTGTTTATCCCTTGAATCAAGGATGGAAAATTTGTAAAATATGTTTTTTTTTAAAAATAATTGAAAAGCTAAAATAGGGCAATTTGAGAATGAAAATATTATCTTTCTTCTCACAATTTTGGTTTAGACAAAAATTTAAAATTAAAAATATTGTAGACATACTCTTAATTAGTTTAGGAAATCTAGACATTTACTAGTATTTCCCAAGTTAAAAATGGGACGGTCCAATAAAATGACCAGTTGATAATATTCCATCATTTTTCAATGCACATTTAATTGGTTTCCAGCGAATAGTTTTTAGGGAAATTGCAGCGGATAAGCTGTTCAAAGAAAGTAATTACAAAACTATTCAAATGGTAAAATAATTGTAGCCGTGTTTTTTCATTTAATAGTAATTAAATAATAATTTTTCATAAATACTATTATGCCCCTGTTATTAAGATTTATCTTGAAATTTCCTTCCACAATTTCTGTATCTCTTTCCATAATTCCTCTTGAAAAAAACCTCCCCCAAATTGATTTCATTCTTAACTAAAAAAAATTTCAACAATTATCTTTGTAACTGGAAAGTGGTTCACAATCTAGTATTTTTTTTGTAGGAGCTAAATCGTTCATAGCCTAATTTAGTATTTTTATGTATTGAATTGCAGCCCTTATACATTCTTATTAATGTAGTATATTTTAAAAAATATGTGATAATATTTATTAATATTAATAATTATATTTTTTTAAAAATAAATATATTTATAATTTGACTAGTTTTTAAATTTTCCATTTAACTATTAGATATTAAACTAACCATATATCTAAAATTCAATAATATTATATAAATTAGTGCGATCGAAAAATAATACTTTTTTTTAGAAGAGTATTTATTAAAACACATGTGTGTTAATTAATAATACCATATTTTTATTGTGTGTATTAATAATATACTCAAACATTAAACAAATATTAATATCTATTAATAACTAGATACAAAATATATACTAATAATATGATAATGAGATTATATGAATTATGTATTTAGTATTTTTTTTTTTTTGAGAAGAATGTATTTAGTATTAATAACACCCATCTATAAATATTAATACCATATTTGCTTAAAAAAAGAATATTAATGTTATATTAAAATCAGTATTAGTACATACATTTTATGAAAGTGACAAATATTAATACGTATTAGGAAAATAAATATCATTTATTCTATAAATAACACTTTTATTGATACATCAAAAAAATCATTTTTCGAAACAAATATATGTTTTATACTTATAATTAATGTAACTATTAAATAATATTAATGATACATAAATACGATTTATGAATCAACTATAGAATATAGTACATCTTATTATTATAAATCTTAACCTACTTGATGTTTATTGTTATAATTAATATCAACATAATTCTTGAATACTTGTATATGTTAAATTTTAAATTGATAAATACTGTATTTATTATAAATAAAACAACTATTAATACTGTAGTTAAATAGGAGGACATTCTTCCATATCTTTTAATAGTAAATCACTAATCTATTTTCACTAATATATTTTAGTTTCTTAATAAAAAAAAGAGTCATTTGAAAGTTTATTACATGTTGAGACATCTTACAACGATAATATTAATACAGTATTAAAAATGAAATCTTAAACATTTATTTAGTTTGTACAACTCCTTTATTTTTTATTTTCTAGGTCACTCTTGAATGGATGAATAGTTTAGTTTTTTTAATTTCTCAACTATAAAGATTTGATATTCTTGTATTTATAATAAAATTATTCTGAGATCATCAATAAATAATACAAATAAATATAAAATAGGATGAATTATTACTCCTCCGTAAGATAAATACATATTATTATACAAGACATCTTAGTTATAAAATATGGTACTAATAAGGTACTTATACATGTTTCTAAAAAAAAGTACTTAAAAATACCAAAGTAAAAAATACGGTAATAATATATTTTATAATAACTAATACATTACCCAACTTATTTCATTGGATGAATACTAAAAAAACAATAACGATTCCCAACCAGAGTACTTGCTTAACCATATTAGAGTACACTCAATGACCAAAAGGTTATAGGTTCGAATCTTCCCATTCAAATGGTTATAATCTCAAAAAAAAAAAAAAAACCATCCAAAAATCTATATTTATTTATTAATAAGTTTGATTTTTTTTTGGGGGACAATCAAAACAACTACCAACAACAAAAATTATATATCTAACATAAAATCATAAAAATAAATACTAATTCTAATAATAATAATAATAAAACATAAGGAAAAATCTTGTTATAACTCCACTATTTAGGAGATTTTTAAGGACAATTGTTGAAAAGTGTCGCGATTTGAGAGAGATAAAAAAAGAGAAAATTTGTGCCTTTTTATTTTAATAAATGTTGACGCACTAACTGTAACAGCCCAAGATTTTCCTTTCGGTTCTCCAGGTTTGTTGGTTGTTCTCCAATGAGTTGTTAGGGCTGTTTGTGCTTCCAGGGGTATTTCAGTCATTTTATCTTCTAGGGGTATTTTGGTCATTTTGCCTTCCCGGGACAGTTTTTCAGTAAGTCAGGGTTTCAGGGTTGTTTTTGTCATTGTGGATTTCAGTTATTATTCGGTTTCAAGTTACAGATCAAGAGTTCCGTTTATGGTAAGTTTGGAGCCCTTCCGGTTAAAAGAAGAAAAATGAAAATAAAAGTGTTGGAGCTAGGATTCGAACCATGGTGGCTTGGGAGTTGAGTTTGAGCCTTGTGTAGAGAAAAATAAAAGAGTTTTTAAAAGTGCTCTTGGTGGGATTTGAAGGTGGGATTTTTGGTGGCTTTTTATTAATTAAAAATAGGGAAATATCAAGTAGGGTTTCATCTTTTTCTCCTCATTTCTCCCCTTGGCCGACCCACACTCCTCCATTTCTCCCCTTGGCCGAGACACATCTTCAACATAGCTTCTCCATTGATTCCAAGCTCATCTTGCTTCTTTCCTCAAGATCTCCAAGTGTGCTCCCTAGCTTTTCTTCTCCCATTGTTATTCCAAGGTAAGCCTTCACAAAATAAATTCTCTTTCTCTTTTCCTTGCCATGGCCGAGCCATCATGTAAGGGACCGACCCGAATGGGACACTAAATGGGCCCTTATCCCAATGCATGCATTCAAAGTAAAGGACATTTAAACAGACATGATTTCAGATTCCAATTAAAACAAAAACATTCAAAATAACTCCTTTAAAAACTAGACAATTTCCCTGGAACCTGTCCCTGTTTCCAAGCACCTGTTCCAAGATAAATACATTTCCAAAGTTTACTCTGATCAGAGATTTACTAAAAGCCATTCAAAACCTGTTCAGATACAAAATGCTGGAATCCACAAATATTTACAAACATCCTAGGGCTCCGTGCCCGACTACATGCATTCAGGGAAAAACAAAACACACGAGAGTCATAATACAAAAATCAGAGTTGGAAGACTGGGCCCCATGATCACAGCTCCTCCTTTAGGCATCCTGTCGCGCACCACGATTACCTGTGGAAAACCACAGAATAAGGGTGAGTAACGAATTACTCAGTAAGAATCCCCAACCGGGGTACAATACGATATACATGGTCATCTCGATGAGCGTATGCAAGCTATGAATATAAACACAGATTAGAGCACATAGCTTAGCCCATACTTGGGCCTCGGATGCCAACTCAGGGTCTTAGTCCGGAATAATATCATCACACAGTCCAATACATAAGTCGCCCTATACGAGAAACAAGTCCCGGCCTCACTGCTCTCACTGTCGACGAGAAAGGTACATCGGCTCAAGATCCCGAGGAGCTCTCCGGCCAGGGCGAATGAGCGTAAACATGCACCGCGTGCTCTCTGCGAACCATGGGGGTGCCGGTCTCAGAGGCAAGCGCCCATGTCCGATCCACCACGCCTAACTAATTCTTTGGATCGGTGTCAGCGACATAGGGGTGTGAGACACGGACACGTAAACTATGTCACTGAACCACCGCTTTTTGAGGCTAAGGAAATGGGTCGTGGTAGGCTTACACCAGAAGCGCCCTTACCTTAACAGTGGCAATCGGGGCTACGGCCGAACACGGCCGAGGACGTGCCGATTTGCGGGACGAGGCAATGCCAAGTCATCATCCCGACGGTTGGGGCATTTAACAGTCTGCCACCCTCACCCAAGATTGCAGGGCCTACCGCTCGGGTTAGCTAATCCCTCACGGGGTCCATGGACGGAATGACTTGCTCGACGTCCCTGCCATGGATGCAAGGTTCTTTAATCATCAGGCCCGGATGATGCTATCTACCTGCAATTCTAACCTGCCCTAGCAAACAGCAAACAATTCCATAAAATCCAATACGTGCTCAATAAGAATACAACGAGCCTAGCATGATACTACGAAGCAAGGAACAGATACGAGCATGCTAGAGAGGAACAACCTAGCATGGATTAACATGAGAATTAATCAGGAACAACATGCTAATCGGGAATTCAGATTAGAGAACCTAGCTACATATGTCAATACACACAAACAAGCAATCAATCAGCAATCACATATAATATCGCAGGGTCCACACAACTCCGGTAAGAAATCCTTACCTTGGTCGGGGACGATGGCACGAAAACCTAAGCTTCAAACTATCTCGAACTAGCTACCGAGAACCAATCAATCACAACAAAAATCACACAATAGGCCTAAATATAATAAAATAAATGAGGCTCAGCTCGGGAGCAACTCACGAGGTACGACGAACGCACGAACGAGCCAATTGCACGAACGGGGCAGCAACGGGGCTGGCTGGGCGAGCTGGGGCGCAGAAATGGGCGCGTGGGCGCTCTGGGCGCGAGCTGCGCGCGGACGAACAGAGCGTTGGTCGCGGACGCGGGCGCGCGAGCGATGCAGAGGCGCGAGGGCGCGCGCGGGCGAGCGGCGTGACACGGAGCTGGGCGAGGCGTGCGGGCGGGCGCGAGGCGATGCGCGGCGCGACTCGGCGGCAGTAGCTCTGTTTCTGCGCGCGAACAGGGGCGAAGAAGAAAAATCCGAATTCGAGCGTTTGGCGAAGATTCGACGGCCGATTCGTTGATGGACGAACTCCCCTACACTAGCTACACAAAATCCACAAGAAGCTCAGTTCGTCTTGGCCGGCAACGGCGAAACCAAAACAGGGGAAACGAATTGGAAGGAGAAGAAGAAAGAAGGAACTTACCGGTGTGGGGCGATCGGCGAGGGAGCTTCGGCGAGGGTGAGGAGTTGTAGTCGGTCGAGGGGAATGGAGAAGAAATCGCGAGGGAGAAGTGAGTCGGTCGGAGGAAAAATCGCGAAGAAGAAGAAGGGAAATGGGGAAGCATCGGGCGAAATTCTGCTTTTATACAAAAATCCCACTGCGCACGGCATATATACCAAATCGCGCGCATAGATTAACAAACACGCCCGATGGGCTCGCCGGTGGCGCTTCCTTGCCTAGCACGCGACACGTCCCTGGTTCGAATCTCACTCGACGCGCTATTTAATTCCTCATTTAATTTTACTCTTTCCCAAGCCCAAATGCCTTCACCAAAAATCCCGATCCTATTCAAATTGACTCATAATTATTCCGGCAATTTTCAATTTCAAAACCGGCCCTGTCGGCCCGACCCAAAATTACCAAAATGCCCATAGGCCTCCCGGGAGGTTCAGTTGTTTGGACAGTTTGTTGTTGGGTTGAGGCTGCTTGTTAGCAGCTGTGAGCTTCCAGAGGAGTTCGCCAGTGCGTGGCGTTGAGTTTCAGAGCTTGTGGCCCGTCCTCGAGTTTCTTTGGGAGTAGCACCCTTCGAGAGTTGGTGCGGGTGAGGACGTGGTTTGCCGTCTTTTCCATTTGGAGTTGTGTATGCCCTGTCTTGGTCGAGATAGTTATGCCCGGTTTGGATGGCATTGTGGCCTTGAGTTTTGAGAACCCAAGAGAGTTTTGGTTCTCGAAGAGGGCTAGTGTTGTTGGCCGAGAAGTTGATTGGCATTTGGATCGGTGGAGTTTTCTCGAGTATTTTTCGTCTTAGGACTTTTCGAGGACGAAAGTCTTATAAGGAGGAGTATTATAATGACCCGATTCCTATTCCAGTTTTTGAGGTGCCTTGGGTCAAGATTCGGTTGTTTGGTTGGGTTTTAGAGCGGTTTTGCCCTTGGGGGTATTTTGGTCTTTTGGCTCTCCGGCGAGGATTTGTGGTTTTACGGGCTTCGAGGTAGCTCCCGCCTTTGTTGAGGCTTGTTTGTTGTTGGTGCGAGTCCCGAGGTGTTTGGGCTAGTCGTTTGGAAGTTCGGTTGTGGTTTTGGGTTTTGGCAAAGTGATGGTTGTTTGGGTGTTTCTTTTGGGATTCGAGCCAGGAGCCTTTAGTGTTGCTTTGGGAGTTGGATTTAAGTGAGTTTGATTGATAGGAAAAGATTTCTTTGATCGGGTCTCGAAGGAGGAAGCGGGAAATGGGATTTTGAGGTTTTAAGTGGATAAGGATGGAAAATGGAATTAAAAATCCCATTTTTTCCCTTTTTCCCATTTTCCTTTTTATTTCTCTTTTTCTTTTCTTTTTTTCCCAAAATGCATCTCTCTCTCTCCTTCTCTCTCTCTCTCCCGAGCAGCACCCCACCTAGCCCGACCCCTCAGCCATGGCTCGCCCACCCATTGGCCGTGCGGCCTTGGCTCGCCACGCCAGCCTAGCCCGAGCCAGCGTCGCGCGAGCCGGCCGAAGCTCGCCCAGCGCCCGCGCGCCCTGCCTCGCCGGCCCGAGCATCGCGCGCCCGCGCCAGCGTCGCCCGGCTCGCGCACCTCGCCCGCCCTGCCTGGTCCGTGTCGCCCGGTGCGCCTCGTGGCCGTGCGCGCGCAGACGATGTCGCGTCGCGTCGCCGAGCCTCGCCAGCTCGATCGCGCGTCAGCGCCAGATCGCGCCCCGCGTCGTGTCGCTCGTGCGCGCGCGCCTCTGTCTGAAGCGCGCCGCGCGCCGCGCGCGCCACCGAAGCAAGCTCCGCGCCAGCGCCATTGTCGCATGCACCAGCGCCCCTCCGCGCGCAGCTCGCGCCCAGCGCCCGTGCCAGCGCGCCCCAGCGCGCCCAGCCAGCCCCTTTGGCTGCCTAGCCCGTGCAGCCGGCTCGTTCGAGTGTCAGCCGCGCCTCGTGAGTTGCTCCCGAGCCGAGCCCTGTTTATTTTAGAGTATTTAGGGCTATTTTATGATTATTGATGTTTTTGTTTGGCTCGATATAGGTTGCTCGGGTTCGATCGCAGTTATTTTATTGTGTGTTGTTGCCTTGACCGGTAAGGATTTCTTACAGGAGTTGTGTGGGCCCGCGATATTGTCATGATTTTGCCTTGCTTGTTTTTTCGATTATTATGAGCATGATAATAATAGAGCAGCTTTGATTGATTTCTGCTAGCATGTTTGCTTGATATTACATGTTAGTGCCATGCTAGGTTTGTTCTGCCAGCATGTTTGTGATTCCTGCTTAAGCTCGTAGTATCATGCTAGGTAGTATGATTGATGTCGGTCTTTGCTTGCTAGCCAGGAATCATTGCTTTTTCCCTGTACTCTTAGATAGAGTTGTAGGGTTTGTCATCATCCGCAGGTCGAGCGGACATAACGTACTTTGTCCCCACCGATCGGGAGTAGTGTGCGACGCATAACGTATCTTGCTTCCCCGGTCACTAAGGTGGATTTAGCTCGGTCGGGAATAAAGTGTGCGCGCAGAGATAACGTATCTTGCTACCCCGCCCGACCAGCCGTTTGTGGAATTAGCTACCCATTTCGGCATAGCCTAGTTTGTAGCTCGCTAGAGCGGAACCCCGCCACGGTGTAAGCTTTGCCTTGGCGGTTCTTAGCTTCAGTCGGTGGACCGGTGCGCAGATGAGCGCCGAGGGCCTTGCGCCTCGTGATCGTGACACCGCTTCCAAGTTTTAGGCATGCGTACTGCCCGCGTAGTTTGCCGCCTTAGGCCCCGCATTTACGCCGGTTGCGAGAAGAGCATGCGGTGTGCGTGCACACGCGTTAGATGCCGGTTCGGAGAGCTCCTTCCGGGCTAATGTTCGTGAGTACACCATTCCTTCCGCTTTAGAGCCGGACTTTGGGTACTCTCCGTAAGTCCAGTTAGCAAGGGTAAGAGGCCCTTGAGGACATTCTTGGGATCGGTTTTGAGTGATCAATTGGTGAGGAGAAAGACCCTCGAGAGATGTCCCGAGAGATTGGTTAGGATAACCAATCATTAGGCCGGAAGTAGGAGACTTCCGATGACTCGAGATCTTTCTTTGTAAGCTCGTTGAGCTATGATCCGTGTTGGTAGCATTTGCTTGCATGCTTTGGTTCTAGATGATTGATTATATCGTATTGTACCCGGTTGGGGATTCTTCTTGAGTAATTCGTTACTCACCCTTACTTATCTTTCAGAAACCATGGCGCGAGCGGGATGGTGGTGGAGGAGGAGCGTGATCATGGAAACCCGTTGTTCAACTCTGAGATTTATGTTTATGTTTTAAATGTCCTCTGAATGCATGTAGTTGGGCACGGAGCCCTAGGTTGTTTTATGAATGTATTTCCGGATTCTAGCATTGTTGTAAATGTTGTAAAGTTGTATGTTTTTAATAAATCTCTGATCAGAGTAAGTTTTGGAAATGTATTTGTCTTGGAGCAGTGCTTGGAAACAGGATGAGTTTCAAGAATTTTGTATTGACTTTTTAAATGAACTCTTGCCGGTTTTTGGTTTTTACTTAGAATCCGAAACAACCATCTTGCAAATTTTACAGTTGATTTGTATGCATGCATTGAGGTAAGGGCCCATTTAGAGCCCCATTCGGGTCGGGTCCTTACAGGTAGTGCGGTCAACTACCTTCGAGTGCCTAAACCTCAGGAGAGTTGAACATCGTAGAAGCAAGTTGGGTCCAGTTGAGGGACCATGAGTTGGATGCCTATGAGGTAAGTAGGATGCCTTGTGAGAGGAGTTGGATGCCTTAAGGGTAAGCACCCTTGGTAGAGGCTTGGTATAAAGTAAGTTTGGTTTGACGTGGTTATGCTTTGGTGGAGCAAGGTTGCCACCGCTTCGAGCATCGTGTGGAGATGGAACTTTGGGTGTTCCGTTGATTGGTTGTATCTCTACCAGGAGCTAGTATGGCTTTTGGGAAAAGCATTTGTTAGACTTGGATCGCTAAATGAAGGTTGGGAGTTGTGCACACAAGTGTGTTTTGTGTGGTTCGTTCTGTGGCGAGAGAGCCAGATCCATGTAGGGTTTGCTTTGGGGATCTGGTGCTCAGTTTTTGGAAAAGTTAGACTCCAGGTGGATGTTGTAAGGCTTAGTGAGGTGGTAAGGATACCATGCTCGTGGTATCAGGTTGTTGCTTAGGTGAGATTGTTAAGTGGACCTAAGCTTGGTTGGCGGATCTTCTTGCTGATCGTCATGACTGAGAGAGTTGTTCGGATCCCTCCTTGGGTAGGAGTTATGTTGTGGTTGAGGTCTGAGTAGGAGGATGACGCATTCGGTAGCGTTTCGGGTCCTCTTGGTTCCCAAGGAGTTGGAGTTGGCCAGCATGGTTGTGTTGCTGGAAAAAGGAGTTGTTGTTGTGCAGGCAGTTGGCTGTAGGCCGATAGTTGGCACTGGATGTCGAAGGTTGTCGAAGAACCCTAGGTTGTGGAGAGCCTCGCTAGAGCTTAGTCAGGCCAAGTAGGGAATTTCAGTTGGCAAGCTGGAGCCGTGTAGTTTGTAGCCTCGGGGGAAATTGCTGGCAGTCTTGGTAGCCTAGCGAGTTAATATTTGTTTGGAGTAGAGTCTAGATTGGTTCTGGTATGGTGACAAGTTGATGCTTGGTGTTGACCAAGGTGTGGATTGGAATTGCTAGAGGTCAGTTTTGCTCGTGGGGCGAATGGTTCGTGCCCTGTTGGTTGTTTTCCTGTTTCCAGGAAAGTTGAGGGTTGCCCCGTTGGTAATTGGAGGTTCAATCCGTGGTAGACCCTTGTTGCTACCCCGTGAGATTTTGAGCTTGTGCTTTAGTGGAGCAAGACAGTGAGTGTAGGTAGAGCTCTCTGTCCTTCGGTTGTCTGCTCGTAGGAGCCGTTTCTTTCTGGGTTTGGCAGTTTGCTGCCGTCGGTTTGTTAAGGATTTTTCCGCCATAGCCTCGCCCCTCACTCGTCTGACGAGGAAGGGTGTCGAGTTTGTTTGGGACAGTAAGTGTGATGAAAGCTTTTCCAAGCTCAAGCGCAGTTTGACTTCAGCACAGATGTTGGCGATCCGGAGGGAGTCTGAGGTGGTTTCGTGTTTCTGATGATGCTTCCAAGTTCGGGTTGGGTGTGTGTTGTTGCAAAGACGGGAAGGTCATTGCTTATACTTCCCGTCATTTGAAGCCATATGAGCGAGAACTATCCGACTCATGATATGGAGTTGGCGGCGGTGGTGTTTTAATCAAGATGTAGAGGCATTACCGTATGGTGAGCGGATCCGGATGTTTACCGATCACCAGAGCCTCAAGTATCTGTTTACTCAGAAGGAGTTGAATATGAGACAGCGGAGATGGTTAGAGTTAGTGAAAGATTATGACTGCGAGATTCTGTACCATCCGGGTAAAGCCAATGTTGTAGCCGATGCTCTGAGTAGGAAGACGTCGCACTCCGCGGTGTTGTTGAGCTCCCGGCCAGTTATTACGGAGAGTTCGAGCGGTGAGATTGCAGTGTTGTTAGGTGAGGTTACTGCCAGAGTGGCTCAGTTGACAGTCCAGCCATCGATTAGACAGCGAATTATTGATAGTCAGCTGAGTGACCCCGCACTTAAGAAATTGGGTGACCGAGTTAGTGCTGATGGAGATTTTGATTTCGTATATTCACACGAGACGGTGCAATGACGCGTCTGAGGCCGTTTGTGTGTTCCGGATGTTGCAGGATTGCGAGCAGAGTTGCTCTTAGAGGCCCACAGTTCTTCGTTTGATTGGCACCCCAGGGGTACCAAGATGTATCAGGATCTTACGCAGACATTCGGGTGGATGGGTAAGAAAAGAGATGTTGCGGAATTTGTCAATCGATGTCTCACTTGTCAGCAAGTGAAGGCACCCAGGCAGAGACTAGCAGGTTTGTTGCAGCCGCTGAGTATACCTCAGTGGAAATGGGAAGAGATCTCCATGGACTTTAATTCTGGTTTACCGAGGACTCCGAGAAAGTTCTCTCAGATTTGGGTGATAGTCGCTCGATTGACTAAGAGCGCACACTTCATTCCCGGTAGAGACACTTATACCGTGGAACAGTGGACGCAGTTATTTTTGGAGCAGATCATTCGCTATCACGGTGTGCCTGTGAGGATTGTGTCTGACCGTGATTCGAGGGCTTGTGTGTTGGATTTCCCGAGCAGTTGGGACCGAGACACAGATATCGATGGAGCTTGCATATAACAACGATTATCGATCGGCGATTGAGATGGCTCCATTTGAGGCTTTGTATGGTAAGCGTTGCCGATCTCCCGTGTTTCGGGAAGAGGTTGGTGATAGGCGAGTTTTGGGTCCCGAGTTCTGCGATTGACCAATGATGCCATGCAGAAGATTAGAGCTCGTATGTTGACAGCTCAGAGCAGACAGAAGAGTTATGCCGATGTTCGGCGTCGGGATTTGGAGTTTGAGGTTGGCCAACATGTATTCCTAAAGGTCGCACCGATGCGAGGTGTTATGAGGTTTGGCAAGCGAGGAAAGCTGAGTCCCCGGGTTGTTGGTCCATTTGAGCTTCGAGGAGTAACTAGTGGGGATCCTTGCCTTTGAGACCAAGACATTGCGTGATCGTGAGATCCGTTTGGTAAAGATTCAGTGGAGGAGTCAGAGTTCAGAGGAAGCCACTTGGGAGCGGGAGGATGAGATGAGATTGCAGTATCCCGAGCTGTTCAAATCTTAAGTGACTTTCGAGGACGAAAGTCTTATAAGGGGGGAATATTGTAACGGCCCGGAAATTTCATCCCGGTCTTCCCAGGAGGCCCAGGGGCATTTTGGTAATTTTGGGTCGGGCCGACCGGGCCGGTTTTGAAATTGTTAATTGCTGGAATAATTATGAGTCGATTTGAATGGGATCGGGAATTTTGGTGAAGACATTTGGGCTTGGGAAAAGGTGAAAACAAATAGGGAATTAAATAGCGCGTCGAGTGAGATTCGAGCCAAGGACGCGCTGCAGGCTAGGCAAGGGGCGTTGCCAATCGAGCCACTGAGCGCTGTTGTGCTTCTAAACGCGCCATCTAATATTTATGCCTGTCTTCGTGTGTTTTATTTTAAAAGCCAAAATCGCCTGAGTTCCTTCCCCCTTTTCTTCTTCTTCTTCTTCGAGATTCTTCCTCCGACCGACAACGATTTCCCTTGCGATTTCTTCCTTCTCCAGCTCCATTTCGACCGAGCTTCTTCTCCAAATTCGAAGTCGATCTCTTCCCGAGCAGCAGGTGAGCGTTTTCTTCTCCTTCTTGCCCTCCCCTGTTTCCGATTTTGAGTTCTGCTGGCCGAGAGAGTGAGGGAATTGCGTGGTTTTCGTGCAGCCAGTGTAGGGAATTCCAGCCATCAGCGAATCGGCCGTCGAATCCTCACCAATAGCTCGAATTCGAGCTCGTTCTTCTCCTCTGCCCAGATCGTCCCTCTGCCCGAAGCGTCTCGCGGTCGCACGCATGAAGAAGATCGCCTCGGCGCCCGCCGCGCATCGCGTCGCCGAGCCCCCGCTCGCCGAGTCGTCTTTGCATCGCCCGATCTTGCTTCGCGTCGCGCGCGTGCGTCCTCGCCAGCGCCCAGCCGAGCCGCATCGCCAACGCTCTGTTCGTCCGCGCGCAGCTCGCGCCCATGCGCCCCAGCTCGCCGAGCCAGCCCCGTTGCTGCCCCGTTCGTGCAATCGGCTCGTTCGTGCGTTAAATGCGTGCCTCGTGAGTTGCTCGAGTGAGCCTCATTTATTTTATTATATTTAGGCCTATTGTGTGATTTTTGTTGTGATTGATAGGTTCTCGGTAGCTAGTTCGGGTTCGTTCGCCGGTTAGGATTTCGTGTCAAATTGTCCCCGGCCAAGGTAAGGATTTCTTACCAGGAGTTGTGTGGACCTGCGATATTATATGTGATTGCTTTGATTGATTGCTTGTTTGTGTTTATTGACATGTATAGCTAGGTACTCAGTGCGAATTCCCGATTAGCATGTTGTTCTGATTAATTCTCATGTTAATCCATGCTAGGTTGATCCTTTCTAGCATGCTTGTATCTATTCCTTGCTTCGTAGTATCATGCTAGGCTCGTTGTATTCTTATTGAGCACGTATTGGATTTTATGGATTTGTTTGCTGATTGCTAGGGCAGGTTAGAGTTGCAGGTAGATAGCATCATCCGGGCCTGATGCATAAAGTACCTTGCATCCATGGCAGGGACGTCGAGCAAGTCATTCCGTCCCTGGACCCCGTGAGGGATTAGCTAACCCAAGCGGTAGGCCCTGCAATCTTGGGTGAGGGTGGCAGACTGTTAAATGCCCCAACCGTCGGGATGATGACTTGGCATTGCCTCGTCCCCGACAGTCGGCACGTCCTCAGCGTGTTCGGCCGTAGCCCCTGATTGCCACCTGTTAAGGTAAGGGCGGCTTCCTGGTGTAAGCCTACCACGACCCGTTTCCTTAGCCTCAGGTGCGGTGGTTCAGGCTGACATAGTTTACGTGTCCAGGTCTCACACCCCTATGTCAGTGACACCGATCCAAAGAATTAGTTAGGCGTGGTGACTGGACATGGGCAGCTTGCCTCTAGACCCGGCACCCCCCATGGTCTGCAGTAGCACGCGGTGCATGCTTACGCTCATTACAACGCCGACCGGAGAGCTCCTCGGGATCTTGAGCCAGTGTACCTTTTCGTCGACGATGAAGCAGTGAGGCCGGGACTTGTTTCTCGTATATGGCGACTTATGTATTGGGTCGTGTGGTGATATTATTAGGACTAAGACCCTAAATTGGCATCCGAGGCCCAAGTGTGGGCTAAGCTATGTGCTCTATTCCGTGTTTATATTCATAGCTTGCATACGCTCATCGAGATGACCATGTATATCGTATTGTACCCCGGTTGGGGATTCTTACTGAGTAATTCGTTACTCACCCTTATTGTGGTTTTTCCACAGGTAACCAAGTTGCGAGACAGGATGGCTGAAGGAGGAGTTGTGATCATGAGGCTCAATCATCAAACTCTGATTTCGTGTTATGACTCTTTATGTTTTATTTTCCCCTGAATGCATGTAGCAAGACACTTGAGAGCCCTAGGATGTTTTCTGAATATTTTGTGGATTCCAGCATTATTGTATCTAGACATGTTTTGAATGATTTTAAGAAATCTCTGATCGGAGTATACTTTGGAACTGTATTTATCTTGGAACAGGTGCTTGGAAACAGGGACAGGTTCCAGGGAAATTGTCTAGTTTTTAAAGGGGTTATTTTGAATGTTTTGTTTTAATTGGAATCCGAAACCATGTCTGTTTAAATGTCCTTTACTTTGAATGCATGCATTGGGATAAGGGCCCATTTAGTGCCCCATTCGGGTCGGTCCCTTACAATGTAGTGGTTAGGACTGTTTCACTGTTTATCTCTGCTAGCATGTTTGCCCTGTTTCTACATGTTAGTGCCATGCTAGGTTTGTCCTTCCAGCATGTTCTGAGTTCCCTGTTTACATTCGTAGTATCATACTAGGTTGTACTTGTATTCTTGTTAAGCATGTTCAGTTGCTAGGGGTGTATATTATGTGATATTAGATAGTTAGTTATATTTGTCTTCTAGAGGTTGAGAGTGGACATAACGTATCTTGTCTCCACAGGTCGGGATCAGTGAGAGGCATAATGTACTTTGTCTCCGTCCCCGACAGCCGGTGCGGATTAGCTCCCGCATCGGTACAAGCCTAGTTTGTAACCTGCTAGAGCGGAACCCGTCACGGGTGCAAGCCTGCCCGGAGACAGTTCTTAGCTTCAGGTTGGGGTACATGCTACAGCTGGGTGCCGAGGTCTCTGCACTACTGTAGATCAGTGACACCATTCTTATTCTTATTAGTTAGAGCTTGACTTCAGGTATTCTCCCGTTGTCTTAGGGTTTAGCCTGGCCGGGGGTAAGAGGCCCCCGAGGACACCTATTCGGGATCAGCTTTTGAGTTGGTCAATTGGCCGAGGGAGAAAGACCCTCGAGGGTGTCTGCCATCTATTGGGATCAGCTTTTGAGTTTATCATTTGGCCGAGGGAGAAAGACCCTCGAGGATGTCTTTGGGATTGGTTAGGAGAACCAATCATTAGGCCGGAAGTAGGAAACTTCCGAAGTTCCCGAACTTATCTTGATAGATCAGCTTGGACATAACGCACTTTGTCCCATTAGTTTGGAATAGGATATGACAGCTGATCTCTAAGCCGGAAGTAGGAGACTTCCGAGGTTTCTTGACTTGTCTTGATTAGCTTGATGAGTAAAGTTTCTGTGCTGGTAACTGATTGCATGCATACTAGGATGCTAGATGATGGATGTATCGTATTGTACCCCGGTTGGGGATTCTTACTGAGTATGTTTATACTCACCCTTACTTATCTTTCAAGTAACTTGGGACAACACCGGGATGGCTAGTGGAGGGAGCTACCGGCGAACTCTGTGTCTTTTATGTTTGAGTCTTTCATTCTGTAGTAGCATGCTGGGAGAATTGTATTGATTTTTTAGTGGTTTAACTGTTTACTGTTGTGACTTGTTCAAACTGTTATGTTGAAACACTGGCCATGCTTGTTTTAAGGAACTTATTAAATGAATGTTTTCTATTGAGGTTTGAATAAGTTTTATCTTGAGTTATTTCCTTTAATGTTTTAAGAATTTAAAATTGTAAGCATACTAGGAAGGACCGGGTTTAGGACCATTTTGAGTCTGGTTCTTACACTAACGGAGGGTATTTGGGTAACTTCATTCTAAAGTATGTTTCCTTTTTTTACAGTACTTAACTACTTTTGCAAAACATTTTACATATGAACAAATTTGTAATTTCTTTCTCCATTTGGCCTAGTACCGTAAAAAGCCCAAAAAGTGAATTTTTTGTCCGATATACACTTTACGAGATATATTACATTTTAATTTTATTTTTTTATACTAGACTACCAATGCGATTGTGTGATACATGGGTGGTTGAGGGATTCAAACGTTTTTATGTTAATTTTATCATCGACAATTGTATTTCGGAATGAAGTAGCCAGTCGGTGATAAAATATCATGAAATGACGTTGAGGGAGAGAACAAAAGAACTTGTATGCTCACACTGAGAGAATGAAACAAAGACTTCAAGTAAAGAGACTTCCAACTTCTTCCTCCTAACAATGTAGCCCCTTGGGAAAATTACAAACCAGATTGATTGAAACCAAAATAAAATCAGGTAAATACTTTCATAAAATCTAACATCTAACATTTCGCATACTTTCATATACATGTATATCTTGTACGCACAACATATATTTACTAATATGTGACATACTCACTGTCTAATCCATATCTATTATTCAAATGTATGGTGAAGTTTTCTAAGAATGAACTTCAAATTGTTCTTGATAGAAATGGTAGTGCATAACAAAAAGATGGGATTTTAATTTGAAAAAAAAAAATCCAAACATTTTACTTGTTTGAAGTCATACATTATTCTCCATACTTGTATAGTCTTATACACGGATATACTATACATACAACATGTACTTATTATATATCACTTTCATTATCAAGAATACAGACTTTAGAGAATAAGTTCAGACCAAGACCACCTATACCTAGAATTTAATATCTTCTAACTCAAACAAGTTCGTACAACTAAATATGGTAGCAGAGTAAGTACAAAATCACAAACAATATTCTTGAAGCCTGACTATAAAAATGTAAAGCAAAAATTCAACCTCTACAGTTATATTCCTAGATCCTACATTGCAACTTGATTTTGCAAATTCTTAAATATTTAATAAGAGCATTTAATCACCTCACCTCCAATCTGCCAACAACATTTGGGATGAGAGTATGAACTCGTAACCTCATAGTTAGCCGGTTATACATTATGCCAATTGAGCTCAGCTTTGGTTGGCTCCGTGATTGCTATTTCATCATTGTTTTCTAATGTGTCCAAAAGCTCATCAAAGGCATTACTTAGTTTTCCATCCATGGAGGGTACAGTCTTCAATGAGCTCAGAAACTCTTTCAGCTCCTCATATCTTCCGTTTTCAGATAACCATCGCAGTATGCTCGATAAAACGCTTGGTTTAGGCCTCCACCCTATGTTTTGCTCTTGTACAGCTACAGCTTCCTTCATGCACTTAAAAGCTTTCTCCATGTTCTGCTTTTCCAAGTACCCTGCTGCAATAATGCCCCAACTATTTGGTGTTGGGATCCTCCCATCACTGATGATATTTTGAAGCATCTTTTCAGCTCTTTCAATTTGCCCCTTTTGGGAGTATCCAATAAGAACAACATTCGGAACCCGAAAGTCATAACACTGGCAAGACGACTCCCATTCCTTGACTAGTTTCTCAGCTTCCTCAAGCAACTCGAACTTTACCAAAGAACCCAACATGGTTATATAATCCCTATTGACCTGCTTCTTACACTTCTTCTGGAGAGCCCACAATCTTGTTACTTCGTCTTTACATCCTAGACCGCTGTAGAGTGAAATGAGATGATTGAAGCCAAGTGCATCTTGATCAACCTTATCCTCACATTTTCGAAGGTAGCTCATTGCTTTCTCATGCATATCTGCTTTTATGAAAAAATTGGCAACCATTGAATAAGTAGTCCAGTCCATGGATATGTGAGTTTGACTCTCCATTTCTAGTAAGACCTTTTCCATACTGATTAGATCAGACTTAGCTCCATAAGAATTGATGCAAATTCTATAGCTAAAATTGTCAGGTAGAACATCATTCTCCTTCATTTCTGATAGTACATTAGGAACTTTATCGACCTGGTCAGTGTTCAAATATAGACACATTATATCATTGTAGCAGAGGGGATTGGAAGCAAAACCCATCTCTTTCATCTTCTGCATAAGGGAAAGGGATTTATCTACAAGGCCTTCCCTGACATAACAATTTAGAAGAGAACCATAGAGTTTACCAATTTCCTTTTGGTTAGAAACACTGCTGAAATACTTCTCTGCAGAATCGAGCCCCCGAACTCGGCCAATCAGATCGAGCTGTACAGCAAAGTCTCTTGTTGTAGGGGAAAAAAGTCCCTTGCTATTCATCCATTCAGACACCTTCAATTTGAATAATCCAAGATAAGAGCAAATGATCATCTATATATCCAGAATCTTATCGAGATTTGAAAAGTAAAATCAAGGGCTGATGAAAAATCAAATGGAATGAGAGCAGGTTAGGACATCAGCCTAGTGCAAAGCTAAGCTAACAACAAGAATCCAACAATGCAACTAATGCATTGCCATTTTTTTAATGCAACTAATGGGTGCTTTGGAGCTTAAGCTCCTCTAAACTCAGAATACACCACCGACTCATCCCTATGGTGCAGCACCAAGATAAATTGGAGGAATAGAGACACGGAAGGTGTTTGTCTACCGTTAAGTTTCGAACTCGGACCTTAAAGAAATACACCTTCAAAGCCCAAGCCTTCCATGGGGATGGAATGCATTGCCAATTTGCTACTGCTAGAATCATGCTGAAATGGAGGCGAGCATGTAAAATCACAATTAGCTGAACCACATGTGGTGTGAAGACTTCATAATTCAAAATGCAGCAATGAATCAAAGCATTACGGGAATAGAACACAAAAAATGAATTTATCATTAATTCAATAAAACACACAAGAATATCACTGGATCCAAACAGAAATCATTTACAATACAAGCAATCCTTCAATGGGGAAATGGTAAAATGAATGAGAATAGAGTCTGTTATTGAATCGCACTCACCTCAAGGGCTTGGCCGTAGCGGCGGCAAGTACGAAGATCGCGAACGATTCGCCGAAGCTCAAAGTCCTTGATCTTTCTGCCTTCCTCAATCCACTGATCAAGAACGGGAACGACACTAACCTTAGGGGAACCGAGAGGACTAATTCTAGCGAAGAGGTTTCTTCGGTTGCAGTTTCGTCTGGCGCTGTATAATCTTAACGCAACAAAACAGAATGCATCGTAATCTGTTCTTGAAGTTCTTGCCGTTCTCGTGCTACAACAAGAGCTCCTCAAGATTCTGAACACTCCCATCGCCGCCGCCATGGCCGGAGCTTTGAAGAGCTTGAATTTCAGGAATATTTCAATTTGGTTTCGATTTTTTGATTTTGTGTATTTTGAAATGTAACGACGATTTTATTAGACTGGTTTCTTTGAGGGCTCACTTCACCGTTGTGTTTCTAGGGTTGTACTCATACAAAACAATCAGAGTATCATTTAATTCAAATTTGTAATAATTTAATCTCTCTCTATTTATATATATTTTTATTTTGAAATGGTTAATCTATAAATCTTGATTCGTAATTATTTATAGAAAATTTACTATCAGCAGCACATTCTACCTCTTGTATTATATTTGTAGCATAATTTTTAAAATAATTCTTCTATAACATATTTATTTCTATCACTCACCTAGTGATAGAACTCAATTTAAAATTCTATCACTGATAGAAAACTTAAGCAGTGATAAAATGAGTCTATCATTGATTGAATTCTATCACTAATAGAACTTAACAAGTGATAGAAGTCAATTTGGATTTTCTGCTACAAATGAAATTATTTTAGATTTTGTGCTATAAATGGAAATATTTTGCTATTTTTTGTTATACATGTAAAATCCTCATATTTATAACTCTCCAGAATTGAGAGTTAAATAACTTAAATTAAAATATTTATAAAAGAACAATACTCAAATGAAATAATAAAGTAAGAAGTTCGCTCCTGCAAATCAGAGTTAAGCTTAAAGTGAAATATCTAACGAAAGTCTATTGGAAATGAAATTTAGAAGTCAAGTGCAACGAAGTATGAATGAAAATATTTCTAAGTGTGTAAAAAAGAAAGAAAGAATTGATGCTTTGTAAGGGACCGACCCGAATGGGGCACTAAATGAGCCCTTACCCCAATGCATGCATTCAAAGTAAAGGACATTAATCAGACATGATTTCAGATTCCAATTAAAACAAAAACATTCAAAATAACCCCTTTAAAAACTAGACAATTTCCCTAGAACCTGTCCCTGTTTCCAAGCACCTGTTCCAAGATAAATACATTTCCAAAGTTTACTCTGATTAGAGATTTACTAAAAACCATTCAAAACCTGTTCAGATACAAAATGCTGGAATCCACAAAACATTTACAAAACATCCTAGGGCTCGTGCTGCGTCTACATGCATTCAGTGGGAAACAAAACATAAAGAGTCATAATACAAAAATCGAGTTGGAAGACTGGGCCCCATAATCACGGCTCCTCCTTCAGCCATCCTGTCTCGCAACTTGGTTACCTGTGGAAAAACCACAGTAAGGGTGAGTAACGAATTACTCAGTAGAATCCCCAACCGGGGTACAATACGATATATATGGTCATCTCGATGAGTGTATGCAAGCTATGAATATAAACACAGATTAGAGCACATAGCTTAGCCCACACTTGGGCCTCGGATGCCAATTTAAGGTCTTAGTCCGGAATAATATCACCACACACTCCAATACATAAGTCGCCCTGTAACGGCCCGGAAATTTCATCCCGGTCTTCCCGGGAGGCCCAGGGGCATTTTGGTAATTTTGGGACGGGCCGACAGGGCCGGTTTTGAAATTGTTAATTGCCGGAATAATTATGAGTCGATTTGAATGGGATCGGGAATTTTGGTGAAGACATTTGGGCTTGGGGAAAGGTTAAAATAAATAGGGAATTAAATAGCGCGTCGAGTGAGATTCGAGCCAAGGACGTGTCGCGTGCTAGGCGGAGGGCGCTGCTAGCCGAGCCACTGGGGGCGTTTGTTAATCTAATTGCACCAACTTGTATATAAGCCGGTTTGAGCTGAGTTTTGATTTAAAAGCCAAAATCGCCCGAACCTTCTTCTTCCTCTTCTTCTCCCTTCGCGATCTCTTCTCCATTCCTCTTCGGCCGACTGCGCTCTCTCCCTCGTCGACCAGCGATTCGCCGGAGCTCCCTCGCCGTTCGTCCCTCCTGTAAGCTCTCCTTCTCTTCTCTTCTTCTTCTTCCTCTTTTTCTCCTCTAATTCCGCCTCCCCTGTTTTAGTTTTCGCCATTGATGGCCGAGAGAGTGAAGGGAATCGTGTGGGTTTTGTGCAGCAAGTAAAGAGGAGCTGATCCAGCTGAAATCGCCTGCCAATTCGTCGCCGAGCTCGCCAGTTCGTGTTCGCCCCTGTTCGCTCGCAGAAGCTCGCCTCAGGCTCTTGTCGCGTGCCCTACCGCAGCCCAGCCTGCCGAGCCACGCCGCGCCGAAAGCGCCCCGTGTCGCCGCGCGATGCGCGCGATCGCGCTGGCGCTATATCGCGCATGCCGTCGCGCGCCACCCAGCGCGCCCACGCGCTCATTCCTGCGCCCCAGCGCGCCCAACCAGCCCCGTTGCTGCCCCGTTCGTGCAATCGGCTCGTTCGTGCGTTCGTCGTGCCTCGTGAGTTGCTCCCGAGCTGAGCCTCGTTTATTTTATTATATTTAGGCCTATTGTGTGATTTTTGTTGTGATTGATAGGTTCTCGGTAGCTAGTTCGGGCTCGTTCGCCATTTAGGTTTTCGTGTCAAATCGTCCCCCGCCAAGGTAAGGATTTCTTCACAGGAGTTGTGTGGACCTCTGCGATATTATATGTGATTCTTGATTGATTGCTTGTTTGTGTTTATTGACATGTATAGCTAGGTACTCAATTCGAATTCCGATTAGCATGTTGTTCTGATTAATTCTCATGTTAATCCATGCTAGGTTGTTCCTTTCTAGCATGCTCGTATCTGTTCCTTGATTCGTAGTATCATGCTAGGCTCGTTGTATTCTTATTGAGCACGTATTGGATTTTATGGAATTGTTTGCTGTTTGCTAGGGCAGGTTAGAGTTGCAGGTAGATAGCATCATCCGGGCCTGATGCATAAAGTATCTTGCATCCATGGCGGGGACGTCGAGACAGTGGTTCGCCCCTGGACCTGTGAGGATTAGCTAACCCGAGCGGTAGGCCCCCGCAATCTTGGGTGCGGGTGGCGGTCGTTAAATGCCCCAACGGTCGGGATGATGACTTGGCATTGCCTCGCCCCCGACGGCGGCATGTCCTCGGCATGTTTGGCAAGTAGCCCCTCATTGCCACTGTTAAGGCAAGGGCGGCTTCTGGTGTAAGCCTACCACGACCCGTTTCCTTGGCCCCAGTGCGGTGGTTGGTGACATAGTTTACGTGTCAGTCTCACACCCTATTTCAAGAATAACAGATCCAAAGATTTAGATAGGCGTGGTGGATTGGACATGGGCAGCTTGCCTCTAGACGGCACCCCATAGTCTGCAGATAGCACGCGGTACATGCTTACGCTCATTCATTACAAGCGCCGACCGAGAGCTCATCGGGATCTTGAGCGGTGTACCTTTCGTCACGACAAAGATGAGGCAGTGAGGCCGGGACTTGTTTTCTCGTATAGGGCGATTTGTGTAGTGGGTGTGTGGTGATATTATTAGGACTAAGACCACGAGTTGGCATCCGAGGCCCAAGTGTGGGCTAAGCTATGTGCTCTATTCTGTGTTTATATTCATAGCTTGCATACGCTCATCAAGATGACCATGTATATCGTATTGTACCCCGGTTGGGGATTCTTATTGAGTAATTCGTTACTCACCCTTATTGTGGTTTTTCCACATGTAATCGTGGTGCGCGACAGGATGCCTGAAGGAGGAGCTGTGATCATGGGGCCCAGTCTTCCAACTCTGATTTTTGTATTATGACTCTTTATGTTTTGTTTCCCCTGAATGCATGTAGCCGGGCACGGAGCCCTAGGATGTTTAGTAAATATTGTGTTGATTTTAGCATTTTGTATCTGAACAGGCTTTGAATGGTTTTTAAGAAATCTCTGATCAGAGTATACTTTGGAAATGTATTTATCTTGGAACAGGTGCTTGGAAACAGGGACAGGTTCCAGGGAAATTGTCTAGTTTTTAAAGGGGTTATTTTGAATGTTTTTGTTTTAATTGGAATCCGAAATCATGTCTGTTTAAATGTCCTTTACTTTGAATGCATGCATTGGGATAAGGGCCCATTTAGTGCCCCATTCGGGTCGGCCCGTTACAGTTGGTATCAGAGCTCAGAGTCATAAATTCTGTAGTTTGACCTTTTGTTGTAGGTCATTTTCCCATGATCACTAGCACTCCGACAGTCATCAGGTACGCCTAAGTTTTCAATTTGTTGTAGAAAAAGGGTTAAGAATTTGCAATACCTGTCATCTAGTGTATGCCTTGTGTAGTGTTGTGGAGCGAGAGGCAGAAAGGAGTTACGACTCGTTATTGGTTTGGGTTTAGAGCGCCATCATGCCAACTTCCCGCAGTGTGTGATGTATGTTGTGGCTTGTTGTGGTATCCAGGTAGATTCGGATGCCCTGGGACATCGTTCCAGAGGGAGGTAGAGATTGGACTCTCATAGGCCAACTGTGGCCCAGTTGTTGGTTTTCCCCTAGTGAGAGGGTGGAGGTGCTTTGCCTTGGAATACCACTCCAAGAGAGGAATTAGCTGTGGTTGTGCTGAAGTGGATGTTTGTGGAGCAGGTCCCCGTGTGGACTAGCCTGGGTAGCTCAAGTGTTGATCTTGAGCCTTGTTAGATTATTTGGTTGCCCAGAGAGTGGTTGCAAAGTTGGTAGCCTCGAGGAGGTTGATGAGGCATCTTAGTGCTTCTGTGAAGTGTTGTTGTTTGCAGCCAGTAAGCCGGAACCTTGTAGTTAAGGGTGCAGCAAGCAGTGTTCTCTACGGACTAGATCCGTTGGTGTAGTTTCCTCAGTTGTTTGGTAAAAATGAACACTCTTCTTTTGGTAAGCCCTAGAGTAGGGCTAGCTGCTGCATGTTGAGAGAGCCGGCCAGAGATTGTTGAGCATCATGTGGAGATGCAAGAGTAGGCCGTGAGCCTTCAGCTTGATGAGATGCCTTAGGCATGGTTGTTTGGGTTTGACCCCGTTGTGGTAAGATGTGGATTTGGTAGTAGTGGCACTTGAGGTGCATTGGTTGGTGTGCCGCTTTGGCACTAAATCTGGTTCAGGCCTGAGTTTGGCATGGGCATAGTAGATGGTTCTATGCCGCTCGGAGTTTAGTGCACTCCTTTAGCCTTGGATCCGTTTATGGTAGTTGCACCTGTGGAGGTCGTGCAAAAAGGGCTAGTTCAGTGGTAATCGAAAGATTTCAAGCGAAGGGATGTTCGAAAGGAGCCTTTTCGGTGTTCTTTGGAGGTTGAGTAAGTCAAGCAGGTTGACGGTTGGTAAGTGTTAATGCGCGTGCATCTCACGCTAGTGTTAAGGCCAAGAGATCCTTGTGGTTGGTAGTGCGGTCAACTACCTGCGAGTGCCTAAATCTGAGGAGGATTGAGCATCGTAGAGGCAAGTTGGGTCCAGTTGAGGGACCATGAGTTGGATGCCCATGAGGTGAATATGATACCTTGTGAGAGGAGTTGGATGCCTTATGGGTAAGCACCCTTGGTAGAGGCTTAGTATAAAGTAAGTTTGGTTTGGCATGGTTATGCCTTGGTAGAGCAAGGTTGCCACAGCTTCGAGCATCGTGCGGAGATGGAACTTTGGGTGTTCCGTTGATTGGTTGTATCTCTGCCAGTAGCTAGTGTTGCTTTTGGGAGAAAAGCATTTGTTAGTCTTGGATCGCTAAATGAAGGTTGGGAGTTGTGCACACAAGTGTGTTTTGTGTGGTTCGTTCTGTGGCGAGAATTTCAGATCCATGTAGGGTTTGCTTTGGGGATCTGGTGCTCAGTTCTTGGAAAAGTTGGACTCCAGGTGGATGTGGTAAGGCTTTAGTGAAGTGATAAGGATACCATGCTCGTGGTATCAGGTTGTTGCTTAGGTAAGATTTGTTAAGTGGACCTAAGCTTGGTTGGCGGATGTTCTTGTTGATCGTCATGACTGAGAGAGTCGTTCGGATCCTTCCTTGGGTAGGAGTTCTGTTGTGGTTGATGTCTGAGTAGGAGGATGACGCATTCGGTAGCGTATCGGGTCCTCTTGGTTTCCAAGGAGTTGAAGTTGGCCAGCATGGTTGTGTTGCTGGAAAATGGAGTTGTTGTTCAGGCAGTTGGCTGTAGGCCGTTAGTTGGCAGTGGGTGTCGAGGGTTGTCGAAGAACCCTAGGTTGTGGAGAGCCTCTCTAGAGCTCAGTCAGGCCAAGTAGTGAGTTGCAGTTGACAAGCTAGAGCTGTGTAGTTCGTAGCCTCAGGGGAAATTGCTGGCAATCTTGGTAGCCTAGCAAGTTAGTATTTGTTTGGAGTAGAGTCCGGATTGGTTCCGGTATGGTGACAAGTTGATGCTTGGTGTTGACCAAGGTGTGGATTGGAATTGCTAGAAGTCAGTTTTCTCGTGGGGCGAATGGTTCGTGCCCTGTTGGTTGTTTTCCTGTTTCTAGGAAAGTTGAGAGTTGCCCCGTTGGTATTTGGAGGTTCAGTTCGTGGTGAACCCCTGTTGCTACCCCGTAAGATTTTGATCTTCTGGCTTTAGTGGAGCAAGACAGCGGGTGTAAGTGGAGCTCTCTGTCCTTTAGTTGTCTGCTCGTAGAAGCCGTTTCTTTCTGGGTTTGGCAGCTTGTTGCCGTCGGTTTGTTAAGGACTTTTCCGCCATAGCCTCGCCCCTCACTCGTCTGACGAGGAAGGGTGTCGAGTTTGTTTGGGACAGTAAGTGTGATGAGAGCTTTGCCAGGCTCAAGCGCAGATTTGACCGGCACGAGTGTTGGCGATCCGGAAGGGACAGTGGATTCGTGATTTCTGCCGATGCTTCCAAGTTCGGGTTGGGTTGTGTGTTGATGCAGCACGGGAAGGTCATTGCTTATGCTTCCCGTCAGCTGAAGCCATATGAGCAGAACTATCCGACTCATGATATGGAATTGGCAGCGATGGTGTTTGCATCAAGATTTGGAGGCATTACCTGTATGGTGAGCGGATCCAGATGTTTACCGATCACCAGAGCCTCAAGTATCTGTTTACTCAGAAGGAATTCAATATGAGGCAGAGGAGATGGTTAGAGTTGGTGAAGGATTATGACTGCGAGATTTTGTACCATCCGGGTAAAGCCAATGTTGTCGCTGATGCTTTTAGTAGAAAGACGTCGCACTCCGCAGTATTGTTGAGTCCCCAGCCCAGATTGCAGCGAGAGTTTGAGCGGGCTGAGGTTGCAGTACTGTTGGGTGAGGTTACTGCCAGAGTAGCTCAGTTGACAACGGGTTATTGATAGTCAGCTGAGTGACCCCGCACTTAAGAAATTGGGTGACAGAGTTGTGCTGATGGAGATTTTGACTTTGTGTATTCACTAGACAGTGGGCTGACTCACAGAGGCTGGTTGTGTGTTCCGGATGTTGCAGGATTGCGAGCAGAGTTGCTCTCAGAGGCCCACAGTTCTCCATTTGCTTGGCACCCCGGGGGTACCAAGATGTATCGGGATCTTAAGCAGACATTCTAGTTGATGGGTATGAAGAGAGATGTTGCGGAGTTTGTCAGTCGATGTCTCACTTGTCAGCAAGTAAAGGCACCCAGGCAGAGACCAACTAGTTTGTTGCAGCCGCTGAGTGTACCTCAGTGGAAATGGGAAGAGATCTCAATGGACTTTATTTCTGGTTTGTCGAGGACTACGAGGAAGTTCTCTCAGATTTGGGTGATAGTCGACCGATTGGCTAAGAGCGCACACTTCATTCCCAGTAGAGACACTTATACCGTGGAGCAAAGGCGCAGATTGTTTTGGAGCAGATCATTCGTTATCACGGTGTGCCTGTGAGGATTGTGTCTGACCGTGATTCGAGGGCTTGTGTGTTGGATTTCCCGAGCAGTTGGGACCAGTTCCTGTATCTGATGGAGTTTGCATATAACAAAAGTTATCAGTCGACGATTCAGATGGCTCCATTCGAGGCTTTGTACGGTAAGCGTTGCCGATCTCCTGTGTTCTGGGAAGAGGTTGGAGATAGGCAGGTTTTGGGTCCCGAGTTGCTGCAGTTGACCAATGGTGCCGTGCGGAAGATTAGAGCTCGTATGTTGACAGCTCAGAGCAGACAGAAGAGTTACGCCGATGTCTGGCGTCGGGATTTGGAGTTTGAGGTTGGTCAACATGTATTCCTAAAGGTCGCACCGATGCGAGGTGTTTTGAGGTTTGGCAAGCATGGAAAGCTGAGTCCCCGTTTTGTTGGTCCGTTTGAGATTCTGGAGAGGATCGACAAGGTTGCTTATCGATTAGCCTTGCCTCCGTCATTGTCGGCAGTGCACAGTGTTTTTCATGTTTCGATGTTGAGGCAGTGCGTGTCGGATCCGTCGCACATTGTTGATTTTGAGCCTTTGCAGCTGAATGAGGATTGGAGCTTCGAGGAGAAGCCTATGGGGATTCTTGCATTTGAGACAAAGACACTGCGTAATCATGAAATCCGGTTGGTAAAGGTTCAGTGGAGGAGTCAGAGTTCAGAGGAAGCCACTTGGGAGCGGGAGGACGAGATGAGATTGCAGTATCCCGAGCTGTTCCAATCTTAAGTGACTTTCGAGGACGAAATTCTTATAAGGGTCGATTTGAATGGGATCGGGAATTTTGGTGAAGACATTTGGGCTTGGGGAAAGGTTAAAATAAATAGGGAATTAAATAGCGCGTCGAGTGAGATTCGAGCCAAGGACGTGTCGCGTGCTAGGCGGAGGGCGCTGCCAGCCGAGCCACCGGGCGCGTTTGTTAATCTAATTGCACCAACTTGTATATAAGCCGGTTTGAGCTGAGTTTTGATTTAAAAGCCAAAATCGCCCGAACCTTCTTCTTCCTCTTCTTCTCCCTTCGCGATCTCTTCTCCATTCCTCTTCGGCCGACTGCGCTTTCTCCCTCGTCGACCAGCGATTCGCCGGAGCTCCCTCGCCGTTCGTCCCTCCGGTAAGCTCTCCTTCTCTTCTCTTCTTCTTCTTCCTCTTTTTCTCCTCTAATTCCGCCTCCCCTGTTTTCGTTTTCGCCATTGATGGCTGAGAGAGTGAAGGGAATCGTGTGGGTTTTGTGCAGCAAGTGAAGATGAGGTGATCCAGCTGAAATCGCCTGCCAATTCGTCGCCGAGCTCGCCAGTTCGTGTTCGCCCCTGTTCGCGCGCAGAAGCTGGCCCGCACGCACTCGCGCCCCAGCGCTATGTCGCCCGCGCGCCGTCTGCGCGCACCCAGCGCGCCCACGCGCCCATTCCTGCGCCCATTCCTGCGCCCAAGCGCGCCCAACCAGCCCCGTTGCTGCCCCGTTCATGCAATCGGCTCGTTCGTGCGTTCGTCGTGCCTCGTGAGTTGCTCCCAAGCTGAGCCTCGTTTATTTTATTATATTTAGGCCTATTGTGTGATTTTTGTTGTGATTGATAGGTTCTCGGTAGCTAGTTCGGGCTCGTTCGCCATTTAGGTTTTCGTGTCAAATCGTCCCCGGCCAAGGTAAGGATTTCTTACCGGAGTTGTGTGGACCCTGCGATATTATATGTGATTGCTGATTGATCGCTTGTTTGTGTTTATTGACATGTATAGCTAGGTACTCAATTCTGAATTCCCGATTAGCATGTTGTTCCTGGTTAATTCTCATGTCAATCCATGCTAGGTTGTTTCTTTCTAGCATGCTCGTATCTGTTCCTTGATTCGTAGTATCATGCTAGGCTCGTTGTATTCTTATTGAGCACGTATTGGATTTTATGGAATTGTTTGCTGTTTGCTAGGGCAGGTTAGAGTTTCAGGTAGATAGCATCATCCGGGCCTGATGCAAAAGTATCTTGCATCCATGGCAGGGACGTCGAGACAGTGCTCCGTCCCTGGACCCCGTGAGGGATTAGCTAACCCCCTACCGGTAGGCCCCGCAATCTTGGGTGAGGGTGGCGATGTTAAATTCCCCAACGGTCGGGATGATGACTTGGCATTGCCTCGTCCCGGCGCAGCCGACATGTCCTCGGTATGTTTGGCAAGAGCCCCCGATTGCCACTGTTAAGGCAAGGGCGACTTCTCGTGTAAGCCTACCACGACCCGCTTCCTTGGCCCCAGTGCGGTGGTTGGTGACATAGTTTACGTGTCCAGTCTCACACCCTATGTCGGTGACACCGATCCAAAGATTTAGATAGGCGTGGTGGATCTGGACATGGGCGGCTTGCCTCTAGACCCGGCACCCCCATAGTCTGCGAGAGCACGCGGTACATGCTTACGCTCATTACTGGCGCCGACCGGAGAGCTCATCGGGATCTTGAGCGGTGTACCTTTTCGTCGACGATGAAGCAGTGAGGTCGAGACTTGTTTCTTGTATAGGGCGATTTGTGTAGTGGAGTGTGTGGTGATATTATTCCGAACTAAGACCCTAAGTTGGCATCCGAGGCCCAAGTGTGGGCTAAGCTATGTGCTCTATTCTGTGTTTATATTCATAGCTTGCATACGCTCATCAAGATGACCATGTATATCGTATTGTACCCCGGTTGGGGATTCTTATTGAGTAATTCGTTACTCACCCTTCATCGTGGTTTTTCCACGAGATAATCGTGGTCTTGTGACAGGATGCCGAAGGAGGAATTTGTGATCATGGGGCCCAGTCTTCCAACTCTGATTTTTGTATTATGACTCTTTATGTTTTGTTTCCCCTGAATGCATGTAGCCGGGCACGGAGCCCTAGTATGTTTTGTAAATATTGTGTGGATTCCAGCATTTTGTATCTGAATAGGCTTTGAATGGTTTTTAAGAAATCTCTGATCAGAGTATACTTTGGAAATGTATTTATCTTGGAACAGGTGCTTGGAAACAGGGACAGGTTCCAGGGAAATTGCCTAGTTTTTAAAGGGTTTCTTTTGAATGTTTTTGTTTTAATTGGAATCCGAAATCATGTCTGTTTAAATGTCCTTTACTTTGAATGCATGCATTGGTATAAGGGCCCATTTAGTGCCCCATTCGGGTCGGTCCCTTACACGCCCTATACGAGAAACAAGTCCCGGCCTCAGCCTGTCTACTGTCGACGAAAGGTACATTAGCTCACAATCCCGAGGAGCTCTCCAGTCGGCGCTGTAATGAGCGTAAGCATGCACCGCGTGCTACTGCAGACCATGGGGGGTGCCGGGTCTAGAGGCAAGCTGCCCATGTCCAGTCACCACGCCTAACTAAATCTTTGGATCGGTGTCACTGACATAGGGGTGTGAGACCTGGACACGTAAACTATGTCGGCCTGAACCACGGCACCTGGGGCCAAGGAACGGTCGTGGTAGGCTTACACCAGGAAGCCGTCCTTGCCTTAACAGGTGGCAATCAGGGGCTATTGCCAAACATGCTGAGGACATGCCGGCTGCCGGGGACGAGGCAATGCCACTTCATCATCCCGACCGTTGGGGCATTTAACAGTCTGCCACCCTCACCCAAGATTGCAGGGCCTACCACTTGGGTTAGCTAATCCCTCACGGGGTCCAGGGACGGAATGACTTGCCCGACGTCCCTGCCATGGATGCAAGGTACTTTATGCATCAGGCCCGGATGATGCTATCTACCTGCAATTCTAACCTGCCCTAGCAATCAGCAAACAAAATCCATAAAATCCAATACGTGCTCAATAAGAATACAACGAGCCTAGCATGATACTACGAAGCAAGGAACAGATACGAGCATGCTAGAAAGGAACAACCTAGCATGGATTAACATGAGAATTAAATCAGGAAAATCATGCTAATCGGGAATTCAGAATCGAGAACCTAGCTACACATGTCAATAAACACAAACAAGCAATCACCAGCAATCGCATAATATATCGCAGGGTCCACACAACTCCGGTAAGAAATCCTTACCTTGGTCGGGGACGATTTGACACGAAATCCTAAGCGGCGAACGAACCCGAACTAGCTACCGAGAACCTATCAATCACAACAAAAATCACACAATAGGCCTAAATATAATAAAATAAATGAGGCTCAGCTCGGGAGCAACTCACGAGGCGCGACGAACGCACGAACGAGCCGTTTGCTTGCACGAGGCGGCAAAGAACGGGTCGGGCCGGGCGCGTCTTGGCCGGGCACGAAAATGGCGTCTTTGGGGCGCGAAGCGCGGACGAATCTTTGGGAGAAGCAGGGGCTCGAAAGAGCGCGCGGGCGAGCGGCACAGCTGGGACGGCGCGCGGCGTGACACGGAGCTGGGCGAGGCGCGCGCGTGTGCGCGCGAGCTCGGTGGCACTGGCCGCCGCAGACGTCTGAGAGCTCGGTGAAGCAGGGCGTAACAGAGGATCAAGAAAACGAGCTCGTTTCGGGCGATTGGAGAAGATTCGACGCGCGATTTGAAGTGGACCACTTCCCTACACTAGTTGCACAAAACCACACGAATCTCCTCTCCCCTTTGTCGTGCAGTAACGAAATCGGAACCAAGGGGAAAGAAATCGGATTTTTCGAAGGAAAGGAAGAAGAGGAAGAACTTACCAGCTGCTCGGAGGGAGAATGGGCTTCGAATTGGAGAGGAGGAGCTCGGAATTGGCTGGTCGGCGAGGGAGAAAATCGCGAAGGAACGCAGTCGGTCGGAGAAGAAAATCGCGAAGGAAATGGGGAAGAAGAAGGAGAAGCTCGGACGAGCTGGCTTTTTAAACCAAAACGCGCATCAAACAGGCATATGTATTAGATCGCACGTTTAGATTAGCAAACGCGCCCAGTGGCTCGGCTGGCAGCGCCCCCTGCCTAGCACGGGACACGTCCTTGGCTCGAATCTCACTCGACGCGCTATTTAATTCCCTATTTATTTTTACCTTTTCCCAAGCCCAAATGTCTTCACCAAAATTCCCGATCCCATTCAAATCGACTCATAATTTTTCCGGCAATTAACAATTACATAACCGGCCCTGTCGGCCCGACCTAAAATTACCAAAATGCCCCTGGGCCTCCGGAAAAAGATGGGATGAAAATTAGGGCCGTTACAATATTCCCCCCTTATAAGACTTTCGTCCTCGAAAGTCACTTAAGATTGGAACAGCTCGGGATACTGCAATCTCATCTCATCCTCCCGCTCCCAAGTGGCTTCCTCTGAACTCTGACTCCTCCACTGAACCTTTACCAACCGGATTTCACGATTACGCAGTGTCTTTGTCTCAAAAGCAAGAATCCCCACTGGCTTCTCCTCGAAGCTCAAATCCTCATTCAGCTGCAAAGGCTCAAAATCAACAATGTGCGACGGGTCCGGCACGTACTGCCTCAACATCGAAACATGAAAAACACTGTGCACTGCCGACAATGACGGAGTCAAGGCTAATCGATAAGCGACCCTGCCGATCCTCTCCAGAATCTCAAACGGACGAACAAAACGGGGACTCAGCTTTCCACGCTTGCCAAACCTCAAAACACCTCGCATCGGTGCGACCTTTAGGAATACATGTTGGCCAACCTCAAACTCCAAATCCCGCGCGAACATCCGCATAACTCTTCATCGCTCGCTCCGAGTTTGTCAACATACGAGCTCTAATCTTCTGCACGACACCATTGGTCAACTGCAGTAACTCGGGACCCAAAACCTGCCTATCACCAACCTCTTCCCAGAACACAGGAGATCGGCAACGCTTACCATACAAAGCCTCGAATGGAGCCATCTCGATCGCCGATCGATAGCTGTTGTTATATGCAAACTCCATCGATACTGATATCTGGTCCCCTACCGCCCGAGAAATCCAACACACAAGCCCTCAACATATTTGAGAATCTGGTTCACCCCCTCTCGATCATCCATCGGTCCGAGGGTGAAAAGTCAGGTCTGAAATCGCACTCAAGTGCCTAAACCCTTCTAGAGCGCTCTCTCGAAACGAGAAGTGAACCTCGAATCACGGTCGATACTATCCTCACAGCACACCGTGATATCGAATGATCCGCTCCAAAAACAGCTCGCGCCTTTGTGCTCCACGGTATAAGTATCTCTACCGGGAATGAAGTGTGCGCTCTTAGTCAATCGATCGACTATTACCCAAATTTGAGAGAACTTTCTGAGTCCTCGGCAACCCGAAATAAAGTCCATGGAGATCTCTTCCCATTTCCACCGAGGTACACTCGTGCAGTGCAACAAACCGGTGGGTCTCTGCTGGGTGCCTTCACTTGGCGACAAGTGAGACATCGATGAAAAACTCCGCAACATCTCTTTTCATACCCATCCACCGAATGTCCGCTTAAGATCTCGATACATCTTGGTACCCAGGGGTGCCAAGCAAACGGAGAAGCTGTGGGCCTCGAGAGCAACTCGTTTCGCAATCCCGCAACATCCGGAACACACAACCGACCTATGTACGTCGTCAGCCCCACATGCGGTGAATACACAAAGTCAAAATCTCCATCAAGACTAACTCTGTCACCCAATTTCTTGAGTGCGGGTCACTCACCGGTGACTATCAATAATCCATTTGTCTAATCGATGGTCGGATCATCAACCGAGCCACTCTGGCAAGAACCTCACCCAACAACATCGCAATCTCGGCCCGCTCGAACTCTCTCCGTAACTGGGTGGGAACTCAACAACACCGCGGAGTGCGACGTCTTCCTACTCAGAGCATCGGCTACAACATTGGCTTTACGGATGGTACATAATCTCGCAGTCATAATCTTTCACTAACTCTAACCATCTCTCTCGCCTCATATTCGGCTCCTTCGAGTAAAGCAGATACTTGAGGCTCGGTGATCGGTAAACATCTGGATCCGCTCACCATACGGTAATGCCTCCAAATTTTCAAAGGCGAAGACCACTGCTGCCAACTTCATATCATGAGTCGGATAGTTCTGCTCATATGGCTTCAACTGACGGGAAGCATAAGCAATGACCTTTCCGTGCTGCATCAACACACAACCCAACCCGAACTTGGAAGCATCGCTGTAAACCACGAAACCACTGTCCCCTCGGGGTTCGCCAACACTAGTCTTTGAAGTCAAAGCGCGCTTGAGCACAGCAAAGCTCTCATCACACCTACCGTCCCAAACAAACTCGACACCCTTCCTCGTCAGACGAGTGAGGGGTGAGGCTATGGCGGAAAAGTCCTTAACAAACCGACGGTAGTAACCTGCCAAACCCAGAAAGCTGCGTATCTCGGTAACTAAAGTCGGCCTGGCCCACGAACTCACGGCCTCAATCTTTGCAGGATCCACAACTATACCATCTCTCGAGACTACGTGACCTAGGAAGGCCACTTGTTCCAACCAGAACTCACATTTGGAATACTTCGCATAAAGCTGGTTTTCCTCAAGGTCATCAACACTTGTCTCAAATGTTCTCGCATGATCCTCTCCTGGTCGCTGAATAGATCGAATATCGTCAATGAACACGATGACGGCCGTCCAAAAATGCTTTGAACACCTTATCCATCATGTCCATGAACGCTGTTGGTGCATTCGTCAATCCAAACGACATGACCCCAAACTCGTAGTGCCCATATCTAGACCTGAACGCTGTCTTAGAAATGTCGGCGTCCCTAATCCGCAACTGATGATACCCGGATCTCAAATCTATCTTGGAGAACACGGAAGCTCCCTGAAGCTGATCGAACAAATCATCGATACGGGGCAACGGATACTTATTCTTCACTGTCACCTTATTAAGCTCACGATAGTCAATGCATAGGCGCATCGAACCATCCTTTTTCTTCACAAACAACCTTTGGCGCTCCCCACGGGACACACTCGGACGGATGAATCCTCGATCTAACATCTCTCGCAATCGAACCTTGATTCGCCTTTAGCTCGGCTGGCGCCATACGATACGGAACCTTCGAGATAGGGAGGGTCCCTGGCTCGAGCTCAATTGTGAAGTCAACCTCTCTCTTCGGGGGCAACCATAGTAATTCCTTAGGAAACACATCCGCAAACTCTCGCACAACCGACACTTGATCAATAGTCAGTGAGGGACGACTCTCTCCAGACAATTTGGCTAGGTAGCCCCAAGCTCCATGAGCTAGCAAACGACGAGCTTTCACAGCTGACACCATCGGCGGGCAAACTCCACCCTGAACTCCACGAAACTTGAAGTCGGGCCGACCCGCGGCCTGAACACTACTTCCTTCCGGTGGCAGTCAATCAATGCGTGGTTAGCAGCTAACCACTCCATACCAAGAATCACATCGAAACCACTAATGGGTAGAACTATGAGCGTAGCTACCAGCAACTCCTCGGATATCTCGATCCGGCCATCCTTAACCTTATCTTTTGCTAACATATTAACTCCCGAAGGAGTTGCAACAGATAATTCAAAACCTAGAGGCTCTAATCTCAACCTAGCATGCTCAACAAACAATACAGATACAAACGAGTGCGTAGAACCAGAGTCAAACAAGAAAAATGCACAATGATCCAAAACAAGAAGCGTACCTGCCACTGCGGCATCTGCACGCTCAGCCTCGACGACGGTTCAGAGCGAACACTCAAGCCGCCGCTGCTTTGCAGACAGTGAATCGCCATATTTGGCTGATCACAAGAACGGATCATATGCCCCTCCTTTCCACATCGAAAACACCGCCTGGGCCCGGTCTGACAAGCCCCGAAGTGGACTCTTCCACAAGTGGCACAGCGTGGAATCGCCTAGGGCGCCTGCCGTGCGCGTGGAAATCGGGCTGGTATCTCTACGCTGATCCAGTTTCAGGAATCGCCCTGGCGACGCTGGCCGCCTCCTCGTACTCAAACCTCCTCTTCGTCGCCCCACTCTGGTGGGACGGAGACATCGCACCGGAAGCGACAGTCCGCTCAACAGATACTTTCCGTTGTAAATAGTGGCCAGCTGAACAGCTCTAGCATAAGTGTCAAGGCCCTGTGCCCTGACATCCTGAGACACACCCTGCCTCAGACCAGAAATGAACTTCCGAATTTTCAACTCAGGGGTTGCTATCAGCTGCGGAGCAAAATAACCATACTCCGAAAACTTCCTCTCGTACTCCTCTATTGAATCAGAACCCTGCTTCAGATTCTGGAAAAGCGCTACCATCTTCTCTTGAGCCTCATCACTAATGTACTTGGCCTTAAATTCTGACTTGAAGAACTCCCAGGTAGCAGGTGGAGACCCAGCTGGTCTCTCACTCAGGGTGGACTCCCACCACCATCTAGCAACGCCCCTAAACACATGAATTTTGCACACCTCGGCCTCTGTACATGGGGCACACCATAATCGGAAGGTGTACTCCAAATGGGCAATCCATCTAGCTGCTTGCTAAAGCATCACTGTGGCATCAAACTTATCAGGGTTCCATTTTACGAAATCCTTCAACCATTTACCAAGCTCATCGGCACCTTCTGCCACCTCTGCCACAAGAGTGTCGCTGGCTCTGCGGGAGTGGGGTCTTCTTTGCGCCTTCTTTGAATCAAACGAGTCAGCTGCTCGATCTGAGCTCGGGACTCTTCCCGCTGCGCTGCCAACAAAGCCTGGGTCTCTGCCCTCTGGCCACTCAATAGGTCGACCACCATAGACCTCATAGAATTAGCAAATTCTGCTCCAAGAGCAGTCTCACGGCGCACAGTCGCCTCAACGCCTACTCTGGGCTCAACCGGGGGAGCTACAGGCGGAATGCTATCAGTCTCAGCTTGGGACGATGTCCTGCGGGGTCGATCCGATCCCGACACCTCGGCCTCCTCTCGGGCGTCCTCTTCTCGGCGCGGGTAACCGGCATCGCTGGCGATCTACACCCAAACCAATAACGAGTCAGAACCTGCTCGTCTCCGCTCCACAACACTACACAAGGCATACACTAGATGACTGGTATTGTAAATTCTTAACCCTTTTTCTCAACAACAAATTGTAAACTTAGGCGCACTGATGATAGCCTGAGTGCTAGTGATCATGGGAAAACGACCTACAACAACAAAGTCAAACTACAAAATTTATGACTCTAAGCTCGATACCAAGCTGTATGAGGACCGGCCGAATGGGGCACTAAATGGGCCCTTACCCCAATGCATGCATTCAAAGTAAAGGACATTAATCGGACATGATTTGATTCCAATTAAAACAAAAACATTCAAAATAACCCCTTTAAAAACTAGACAATTTCCCTGGAAACATCCTCCTGTTTCCAAGCACTGTTCCAAGATAAATACATTTCCAAAGTTTACTCGATCGAGATTTACTAAAAACCATTCAAAAACTGTTCATATACAAAATCTTTGGAATCCACAAAACATTTACAAAACATCCTAGGGCTCCGTGCCCGGCTACATGCATTCAGGGGAAACAAAACATAAAGAGTCATAATACAAAAATCAGAGTTGGAAGACTGGGCCCCATGATCACAGCTCCTCCTTGAGCCATCCTGTCTCGCAACTTGGTTACCTGTAAGAGACCGACCCGGATGGGGCACTAAATGGGCCCTTACCCCAATGCATGCATTCAAAGTAAAGGACATTTAAACAGACATGATTTCGGATTCCAATTAAAACAAAACATTCAAAATAACCCCTTTGAAAACTAGACAATTTCCCTGGAACCTGTCCCTGTTTCCAAGCACCTGTTCCAAGATAAATACATTTCCAAAGTTTACTCTAATCAGAGATTTACTAAAACCATTTAAAACCTGTTCAGATACAAAATGCTGGAATCCACAAATATTTACAAAACATCCTAGGGCTCCGTGCCCGACTACATGCATTCAGGGGAAAATAAAACATAAAGAGTCATAATACAAAAATCAGAATTGGAAGACTGGGCCCCATGATCACAGCTCCTCCTTCAGCCATCCTCTCTCGCAACTTGGTTACCTGTGGAAAAACCACAGTAAGGGTGAGTAACGAATTACTCAGTAAGAATCCCCAACCGGGGTACAATACGATATACATGGTCATCTCGATGAGCGTATGCAAGCTATGAATATAAACACAGAATAGAGCACATAGCTTAGCCCACACTTGGGCCTCGGATGCCAATTTAAGGTCTTAGTCCGGAATAATATCACCACACAGTCCAATACACAAGTCGCCCTATACGAGAAACAAGTCCCGGCCTCGGCACCGTCTCTCGTCGACAGAAAGGTACATCGGCTCAAGATCCCGATGAGCTCTCCGGTCGGTATTTGTAATGAGCGTAAGCATGTACCGCGTGCTGCTACTGCGGACTGGGGGGTGCCGGGTCTCAGAGGCAAGTTGCCCATGTCCAGTCACCATGCCTAACTAAATCTTTGGATCGATGTCACTAACATAGGGGTGTGAGACCTGGACACGTAAACTATGTCAACCTGAACCACCGCACCTGGGGCCAAGGAACGATCGTGGTAGGCTTACACGAGGAAGCCGTCCTTGCCTTAACAGGTGGCAATCGAAACTCTTGCCAAACATGCCGAGGACATGCCCATTTGCCGGGGCGAGGCAATGCCAAGTCATCATCCCGACCGTTGGGGCATTTAACGATCGCCACCCTCACCCAAGATTGCGGGGCCTACCGCTTGGGTTAGCTAATCCCTCACGGGGTCCAGGGACGGAATGACTTGCCCGACGTCCCTGCCATGGATGCAAGGTACTTTATGCATCAGGCCCGGATGATGCTATCTACCTGCAATTCTAACCTGCCCTAGCAAACATCAAACAATTCCATAAAATCCAATACGTGCTCAATAAGAATACAACGAGCCTAGCATGATACTACGAAGCAAGGAACAGATACGAGCATGCTAGAAAGGAACAACCTAGCATGGATTAACATGAGAATTAAATCAGGAAAATCATGCTAATCGGGAATTCATAATAGAATACCTAGCTACACATGTCAATAAACACAAACAAGCAGTCAATCAGCAATCACATATAATATCGCAGGGTCCACACAACTCCGGTTAGAAATCCTTACCTTGGTCGGGGACGATTTGACACGAAATCCTAAGCGGCGAACGAACCTGAACTAGCTACGGAGAACCTATCAATCACAACAAAAATCACACAATAGGCCTAAATATAATAAAATAAACGAGGCTCAGCTCGGGAGCAACTCACGAGGCACGACGAACGCACGAACGAGCCGATTGCACGAACCAAGGCGGCAAAGAACTGGCCGGGGGACGCAGAAATGGGCGTCTTTGGGCGCGGGAGATCTGCCGGGCGCGGAAGGGGCGAGCGCTAAGCGCGCGCGACGCAGCGAGCTACCGCGGTAATGCTGGCGCGCGGCGTGACACGGAGCTAAGCGAGGCGCGCGCGCGGTGTGCGGCGAGGCTCGGCGGTAGGGCTGCTTCTACGCAAGCGAGTACGGCGAACAGGGGCTCTGTTTTTGTTCGCGAACAGGGGTGATGGAGAAAATCCGAATTTGAGCGATTGGCGAAGATTCGACGGCCGATAGTTGTTGGACGAACTCTCCTACGCAAGCTGCACAAAACCCATCCAGAAATTCACTTCAACACGGCCGGGAAACGAAGCCCGGAAGCAGGGGGCTCGGATCGAAGAAGAGAAGAAGAAAAAGAAGAAAAGCTTACCTTCTGCCCGAAAAAGGATCGACCTTCGAACTGGGGAAGACGAATACGTGCGAATCGGAGCTGGAGAAGGAAGAGATCGCAAGGAAATCGCCGGTCGGTCGAAGTGAATCCGTGAAGAAGAAGAAGAAGAAATGGGGAAGAAGCTCGGGCGATTTTGGCTTTTAAATCCGAAGGCACGCAACAAGGGATATGTATTAGATCGCGCGTTTAGATTAACAAACGTGCCCGGTGGCTCGGCTGGCAGCGCCCTCTGCCTAACACGCGACACGTCCTTGGCTCGAATCTCACTCGACGCGCTATTTAATTCCCTATTTATTTTTACCTTTTCCCAAGCCCAAATGTCTTCACCAAAATTCCCGATCCTATTCAAATCGACTCATAATTTTTTCGGCAATTTACAATTACAAAACCGGCCCTGTCAGCCAGACCCAAAATTACCAAAATGCCCCTGGGCCTCCCGGGAAGACCGGGATGAAATTTTCGGGCCGTTACATTACCTGTGGAAAAACCACAGTAAGGGTGAGTAACGAATTACTTAGTAAGAATCCCCAACCGGGGTACAATACGATATACATGGTCATCTCGATGAGCATATGCAAGCTATGAATATAAACACAGATTAGAGCACATAGCTTAGCCCACACTTGGGCCTCGGATGCCAATTTAAGGTCTTAGTCCGGAATAATATCACCACACAGTCCAATACATAAGTCGCCCTATACGAGAAACAAGTCCCGGCCTCAGCCTGTCTACTGTCGACGAAAGGTACACTGGCTCACAATCCCGAGGAGCTCTCCAGTCGGCGCTGTAATGAGCGTAAGCAAGCACTGCGTGCTACTGCAGACCATGGGGGGTGCCGGGTCTAGAGGCAAAGGCGCCCATGTCCGATCCACCACGCCTAACTAAATCTTTGGATCGGTGTCACTAACATAGGGGTGTGAAACACGGACACGTAAACTATGTCGGCTGAACCCACGCGCACTGGGGCCAAGGAACGGTTGTGGTAGGCTTACACCGAGAAGCCGCCCTTGCCTTAACAGTGGCAATCGGGGCTCTTGCCAAACATGCCGAGGACATGCCGAATTTGCCAGGGACGAGGCAATGCCAAGTCATCATCCCGATAGTTGGGGGCATTTAACGATCGCCACCCTCACCCAAGATTGCGGGGCCTACCGCTTGCAGGTTAGCTAATCCTCACGGGGTCCGTGGGCGGAATGACTTGCTCGACGTCCCTGCCATGGATGCAAGGTACTTTATGCATCAGGCTCGGATGATGCTATCTACCTGCAATTCTAACCTGCCCTAGCAATCAGCAAATAAAATCCATAAAATCCAATACGTGCTCAATAAGAATACAACGAGCCTAGCATGATACTACGAAGCAAGGAATAGATACGAGCATGCTAGAAAGGAACAACCTAGCATGGATTAACATGAGAATTAAATCAGGAAAATCATGCTAATCGGGAATTCAAAATCGAGAACCTAGCTACACATGTCAATAAACATAAACAAGCAATCAATCAGCAATCGCATAATATATCGCAGGGTTCACACAACTCCGGTAAGAAATCCTTACCTTGGTCGGGGACGATTTGACACGAAATCCTAAGCGGCGAACGAACCCGAACTAGCTACCGAGATCCTATCAATCACAACAAAAATCACACAATAGGCCTAAATATAATAAAATAAACGAGGCTCAGCTCGGGAGAAACTCACGAGGCGCGACGAACGCACGAACGAGTCGATTGAACGAACGGGCAAAGAACGCGAAGTGGCCGGGCGTCTTTGAAGCGCGACGCGCGCGGACGGATCTTTGGATCGGGCGGAAGCGGCGCGAGGGCGGGCGTGCGCGAGAGAAGACAACGTGGAGCGGCGCGCGGCGTGACACGGAGCTGGGCGAGGCGCGCGCGCGGTGTGCGGCGAGGCTCGGCGGCAGGGCTGCTTCTGCGCACGCGAGCTCGGCGAACAGGGGCGAACAGAGGATCAGAGAAAACGAGCTCGATTCCGGGCGATTGAAGAAGATTCGACGCGCGATTTGAAGCTGGACCACTTCCCCTACACTAGCTGCACAAAAACCACACGAATCTCCTCACTCCCACGGTTGGAAGAACGAAATCGGAACCAAGGGGAAAGAAATCGGATTTTTCGAAGGAAAGGAAGAAGAGGAAGAACTTACCAGCTGCTCGGAGGGAGAATGGGCTTCGAATTGGAGAGAGGGAGCTCGGAATTGGCTGGTCGGCGAGGGAGAAAATTGCGAAGGAACGCAGTCGGTCGGAGAAGAAAATCGCGAAGGAAATGGGGAAGAAGAAGGAGAAGCTCGGGCGAGCTGGCCTTTTAAGCCAAAACGCGCATCAAACAAGCATATGTATTAGATCGCGCGTTTAGATTAACAAACGCGCCCAGTGGCTCTGCTGGCAACGCCCCCTACCGAGCACGCGACACGTCTTTGGCTCGAATCTCACTCGACGCGCTATTTAATTCCCTATTTATTTTTTACCTTTTCCCAAGCCCAAATGTCTTCACCAAAATTCCCGATCCCATTCAAATCGACTCATAATTTTTCCGGCAATTAACAATTACATAACCGGCCCTGTCGGCTCGACCCAAAATTACCAAAATGCCCCTGAGCCTCTCGGGAAGACCGGGATGAAAATTCTGGGCCGTTACATGCTTATAGTTCGTTTATAGGGAACTTCGACAGCTTGGCGAAGCAGAAGGACGAAAAGAAAGAAATATTTATTCCAATGACGCGTGGCAAAGATCCGTGACTCCCAAACTCATCTCTACCGTTAATGCGCGTCGGCTCTGACGCACTCGACAAAGTAGATCGTTGAGCAGCCTTTTTGCAAAGGTGGTTCGTGTAGCAGATGTAGCAGCAAATTGTCGGGAATCCTATATAAGGAGAGATCATTCTCAAATTCAACATCGACAAATTTCTACTTCTAAGAGTTCTTTTTGTGTCCCTTCTTCTTGTCCGATCAAGTTTACTTCCGTTGAGTTTTTTGGTGAATTTTTCCAGCCACGAGCGAGTTCGCCAGGCTCTGTTGTTAGTCGTAGTTGTAATTTCTTTTACTTTCAAGACAGTAGCTGTAGCATCTTGTAACCATAGTTGTTGGAATATTTTTTTGTGTTTAAAGTTGCAAGAATTTTCCAATCTCTACTCTTCATTTCTATCTATTTTTCTATTTGCATCAATCATGCCATTTAATTCTTTACTTGTTTTATGATTACGTTATGTCGCTATGAGTAGCTAAACTTGTTGTCGGGAGGTTTTAGGGAAGTAAAGGAATTCGCAACAGCGAAGGAGTTAGCGAAGAGGACGTTTTGTGCATGCCGTTTCCATTAATTTACATTGTGTTAGCAACTCTTTGTATGAACTCTGTGTTAAGTCGAGAGGGTTAAGATAGAGCAAACTTGCATGTATGACATCGGGACTGACAAGCTTGCTCGCTAATCAAAGAAATTTTAGAGATAAGGTTCACTTGATGCTAACTTGGTAGAATAGCGTGTTTGAATTCGAGGGAATTGAACTAAGTGCTCGAGAGAGTCAAATATCAGTGTTCGAGGGGACCAAAGGGATCTCTGCTAGTGTTCGTCTTCGCTAGTGCTTCGTTTAAGCGTATCCCTGAAAACTCTAACCCTTCCGATACGTCATTTCCTATATTTACTTGTTACTTGTTCATTCGCTTATTTAATTGCAATCAAAATACCTTTTTATTCACAACATTGTTACCTTGACTCTTGCATGAAACCGACCTTAAACAACCCTAAACATTCCGGTGGAGAATGACCTTTTACTTACATTAAAACTTGCTGCAACCAGACTGCGATTACTTGCGCACTCATAGGGAATCACACATTTAGCTAAGTTAGAATCTATTCGCTTTAGTGAGTTGAGAATCTGCCACATTATTATTCATTCAATCAGAATCTTAATTAATTGTAGACGTGTGAATCATGTGAACACTTGATTTTTTGGATAGGAAAATGAGTATAGTTAAGGAAAAAATGATTAAAGAATTATTAGTTTAAGTAAATCTAGTTGTATCATTCAAAACTCTTCCTTAATTTTAATTTATTTTGGTATCACGTTCACTTCTATTAAATTGTTAACCAATACAAAAATTTGTACTAATCAATTCGAATAAATTTAATTATATGATCCAATAAATAGAGCGGGAAGTTTTAATAATAACATGTAGGATGTGAATTTTTGTAGAGAAATTATAGATAATAATTTGTTGGGATGCATATTTTTGTAAAAAAGAGGCTATAATTTATTTGGATGTGTGCTTTTGTAACTAAGTTACAACAATAACTCTTTGGATGTAATTTTTGGTGGAAGAGTTGTATGTGAATTTTGTGTTTTATTTGTACATTATTTCTCATTTTCATTTTCTCGCTTCTAATTATTTGTTTTTTAATATTTAATTTATTTAAATAATATTAAAAGTTTCTAATTTGCATTCAATATTGTAATATTCATCAATAAGACCACCATTGTCTACTTGGCCGTTCTTGGTGTTAAAGATAATTGTTGGTTAAAACATTCTTTTAATCCAAGTTTCTTCCATATTAGTCATGTACTTGTAATGTTTTAGTTCATGTAAATTGATTTTTATAATAAGTTTGAAACTAAGTTTAATCGAAATTGAATTTAATAATAGTTTGTTATAAATAAAAATGCAGTCAATTTAAAATTAAAAATTTAATATAAATAAAAATCTTATATGTGACTTGACCTAAAAAATTGTTATCCATAAAATGTTTGTCAATTAAAGTTATAATAGAAGCATGGTAGGAATTAAAAAAAATGTTTCGTGGTATGACAGAAAAAGTATAGACTTTAACTATTAATGTAAAGATCTGACTCTAAATGGTCCAAAATGGCCTTTACTAAATGATGTAATTCAAAAAATTCATTAAACTTTAATCAAAAGATCTCAAAATTCTCTTTCATAAAAAGAATAATCAAATTCCAAATCCTATAATGAAAACATTCAAATAGTTAAGCCTCTGGCCAGAGTATAACATAACAAATACAAATCCTAGTAAAACATCCCAATAGTTTAAACATGTAATGAATGAGGAAATGCAACAGACTCTCCCATGATCATCTAACTCCTCCTCTAGCCACCTCGATGTTGTGCCAAGTTACCTGGTGGAAAAACCACAGAAAGGGTGAGTACAATTGCACTCAGTAAGGATCTCCCAACCGAGGTACAATACGCAAGATAAATCCTCTAGCATCCTAGCATACAAGCATAACATAGTAACACATGGCAGTCTCAACAAGTATAAACAACAGGATGTACAACATCAAAGGTCTAAGCTCATAGCTAGACCGGGTTAACACACACTGGGCTGACAAACATGAGAAACAACTAAGTAATCTTGGAAGTTCTATCACTATAGCAAACATAGTTAGCACACACTGGGCTAACAAAGGATAGAAACACACTGGGCTAGTCCTGGACATCACACACTGGGCTAGTCCTGCTCAATACTGGTCAGCACACACTGGGCCAACAGTGAACAACAACACACTGGGCTAGTTTTGAGCAACCTGGGTAGCACACACTGGGCTAGCCTGGAATCAGCAACACACTGGCCAATCCCAAATGATCTGGTCAACACACTCTGGGCTAACAATGGGACAGCACACACTGAGCTTGTTCGGCTCATTCCTGGTCAGCACACACTGGGCCAATAGGGGACAACAACACACTGGGCTAGTCCTAGGTAAACCCGATCAGCACACACTGGGCCAACCTTGGACAACACACACTAGGCTAGTCCTGAGTATACTTAACAGAATCCACCTATTACCAAATAACCTAGAGCTAGCATGGTTCAACATCAACAGTGAACAACAGAAACATAATAACAATAGTCATTAGAAACAACACAGTGCAACAACATGATACATCATTCTACATGCCAAGCCCTAACAAACAGTTTAGACAAACCCTATCCACTAACATGCTTGACCACAACATATGAGAATATGGCATACAACGTACAAGGACATGTCAAACAAACATATAAGATCAGGACATAAACATTAATAGAGTAGTAACCAGATAACCTATACAAGCCTATCCACTAACAATATGTAAATCAGACAACCTGCACAAGCCTATCCACTAACAGTTTTAAACGAGCATATCAAAGAACAAACAACTAGGAGCTATCAAAGTCAAGTGCAGGGTCCTCACAACCCCGACAAGGAACCCTTACCTGAAAAGTAGAAACAGACAACAATCGAGTATTGCTCCTCGAGTCGTAGAATCACACAAGCAACCTAGCAAATAAAGTTATGCATCTCCAATCAACACCTAAACAACCGATATAACAATTCAGCAAACAAGTCTCGGGAACTAGGGTTTTACCTAAAATCGAGAACACAAAGCTCGGTAGCAACATGCTCGGCGGGTGTGCGGCAGCGAGCTACGAGGGCGACCTTCGCAACATGGCTGCTCGACAACAACACAGGTGAGCGATAGGGAGTGAGTGGGCGTGAGCGGCTGCGCGGCGAAGCGTGCTACGTGTGCGAGGCTCGACGATGTGCGAAGGGGATGCGATGGGCGTGGGCGAGAGCTTCACGATCGCTGGTGCATGCAGCTGCTTGCACTTGCGGCTGTACGTGCTTGCAGCTGTGCTGGGCAATGGCAAGGGCGAAGGAGCTTGGCGATGGTGATGAAGCTTCAACAATGGGGAGAAGAGGAGAACACGAAGAAGAAGAGAGGAGAGACAAGGGGGAGGGGCCGACTAGGGTATTGAGGAAGGGAGAAAATGATTTTTCTCTTCTTTTCTTATTTTTTTTTAATTCATTTAAAACTCCACCCAAAAGCCACTTGTCAAAAGGTTCCCCCTTCGAATCCTAGCGACAACATAAATAAACTTTTATTTTCTGTTTTAAAGCGAACAATCCCCAAACCTCTCAATAGAAACTTCCGATCCTGGAACCTGAAACCGAAACACAATTATCTGCTCAACACAAGTCTGGAAATAACTCGAAACCCTGGACAATTACCAAACTACCCCTAAAAGCCAAATGACCAAAATGCCTCTAAAAGCTCAAACAACCCTAACGACCCAACCAAACGACTGAATAATCAACCGGCCGTACCTAGAGAACCGGAATAAAAACCTGGACCATTACAATTAAATATAATCAAATTTTGGTTAAAATATAATTTTGGACCCTATGCTTTGAGTTTTGTTCCATTTTGATTTTAAACTTTCATAAATGTTCAATTATAGTCTTTCGATTTTCAAGTTTACTCCACTTTGATATATTAACTTTCAAATGTTCTATTTTAGCCATAAACTTAAAAAATAATAATAATTTTTTAAAAATGAATCCTTATAAATAAGAAAACTATGTCATAGTCAATTTATTTTACCACGGGTTAGTTAAGAGATCAAGTTAATCTAATTCATTTGAGAGGTGTAATTAATTGATATATATATATATATATATATATATATATGAAGATTGGATGTAGAGTTAGTCCCAAACCATTTAAATCGATATATTATTTTCTTTTTCATCTTCTTCTATTTGTTTATTCATCTCATTATATTCAAATTTTGTATTGAATTTAGAAGAAATCAGATAATTTTTTTTTAACAAAATCAAATTTCATTAATGTTAACTTTAAATTAATCCTAAAAACTAATTTCAAACTTTTCTTAGTAGTTTAAAGACTAAAATTGAATATTTGAAAATTCAAAGACTAAAATGAAAAGAATTGAAATTAAAATTGAACTTTAAAAAATTTAAGAACCAAAATGAAATAAACTTCAAAGTCTAGGAACTTAAATGATATTTTAACCTAAAACTTTATTTTAAAATATTAAGTCCAAAGTTCATCAGGTTAAATATATATAAATGATAAAAAAATTCATATACATTAAAATTTTACTTTATCTAACACCTACATCTTGATAATACACATGGGTGAACACAAAAATTAAGTGTTAGAAATGAGTGATTATTTAGAGTGATTTTAAAATGAAAAGTTATTTTAAGCGGTTAGAAATGAATTGTTAAAAATGAATGACTATTTTTTTTTTGAAACAAGGGTAACCACGCCCATCTTTAGACTAGACACCGGAGACATTGATTGAGTAACGTCACGAGTGAATCTCGAATCCAAGACCTTGAGAGGAGCATACCCTTTAAAGCCCAAGTTTTTAGCACTATGAGTTATTTTAAGAAATTATAATAGTTTGTTTTGATGTTGTTTAGGAAGAGAAGTGGTAAATAATCATGTGTAATAATTCCTCTAAATAAATAATAAAAAAAGGCCCGTACGATTTTGATGAGCACCCTAGAAAGTTGCATGCACATAGAGAACGAAGATCCCACCAACCACCATGAAAATGATCAAAACAAATCCCAAACAAACTCACCACAATGGAAAACCATTCCCATCCTTTTTTTTGGGATAGGAAATAAAAACATTTTCGTTGATAAGATAAAAGTATTACAAGGTTTTGGGCTATATTCTGAGCTGTATTTTTTACAATGAGACAACACGGTAAGTATAAAACAACAAATGAAGTTGCGCATCCAACTTTGATTCCTATAAAGAAGGTTGTATATCCGAAGGATTATCTCATCATTAGCTACACATCCAGGAGGCAGAACTCGCATATGGAGGAACTCATGGATCTGGCATAGAAGGAAGGGGGAGACGGAGACGCATCCCAATTTGATGTTAGATGATGGAGAGAGTGAAGAAGACCCACAATTTATCTGACTATGAGCTGCATGGGTTATGAGAGGAAAATTTCGTGCAAAGTCAGATGAGTTAGGGCAGGTGACATAAACAATGAAGGGAGAAAGCCATCCATTAGCCGATTGGAGGACGATGAAAAAAGAAGCTCGCAAGGAAAACCTAATCATCATTATAGTGAAACTCACATGGTTTCCCGTCCGTCTGAATGATGCAGCCAACACTGAGGGGTGGCCAATAAAGAAACAACAAGAGCAGATGATAGGTATAAAGTTGTTGCCAAAAAAAGAAAAAAAAAGAAAAAAGAAAAAAGAAAAAGAAAAAAAGGACCCAACACGATACCAAAAAAACTCGAAACCGAACCCGAAAATCCAACCCAAAAATATAATTCAATCAAAAGGTCATTATTTTGAATCTCTCTTCTCCAATATTTATAAAACAAAACTAAACATTTATATTTTTGGATATATATATAATCTTAGACAATAAAATGTCTCCATCTTTATTTAGAACATAACTAGTTTTAAGAAAAGAAAAATAAATTTGAGAGTTTTTTTTTTTCCACTCCTGAAATTATAGTGCATTGCTGCTTTAAAGAAAATAATTACATAACTAGTCATAAAGTATTAGCAAACCTATTTTTTTAAAAATTAATTAATATTGTTTTTTAATAACATCTATTATACCCTTCTTCTTCCTTACATTTTTTTTTGTGACTACCCCAAACTATACCGCCACCGTCCTCTATCATCATTGTGTCCACTGCCCATCCATTATGGGTGATCAAGGAATCTAGGCGACTTTATCTCGAGTACTAGGAATCGTTGTTGTCTACCTCCATTTATGTCACTTCTGTTCAAATTGATTTGAAAGCTACCACGGGTGAATGACGTTGTTCGACGGTGGCTACAGACTCGAAAACATTGGTTATCGTGTGGTCTCAATTCCCAGGTACATTTGTTAGTGACGATGAATGAGACAATTGAAGTCGACGACGAAGATGTGTGATTCTCACTGTGATTTGTGCCATTTGTAGACCATGACAACGCTTTCTATCAAGAAACTTTAATCTAGAATGAAGAACTTTAAGTTCTATAGATGTAGAATATGAAAATAATATATATTTATAGAAGAACATAATACAATATTATAATATGCGTAGCATAAATACTAATATTGTATTATAACATTTATACCTTAAATAGATTTTAATACAATATATATTCATACTGTATTATCAGTAAGTGCTTGTATGATATAAAATATGTGAGATTCATTTCCATCGTAAATAACGTATATGCTAAATTCCTATAACTAATATTGTAATTATAATTATTGATTAATATTTTATATGTGTATATTTAACATATACAATTTGAGTACATCCAACGTATTTAAACATCGTATGACATAATATTGTATTTATAAATATTCATTAATACAGTTTGGAAGGTCATAGATTCTAGTTTAGATGTTGCGTCTTAGATATAATTTTATTTCCCTTAGTAGTTTTCACTTGGTATAACTATTGTTTAAAAGTTTTTATATTAATTTGAGTTGCTTGTTAAACTTTATTTTAATACAACTTTATTCTAAATATTTCCAAGAAAAAAGGACCCTAAATGAATTGTTTTATGGATGTTTTCTTACTGGTAGCATTCCTTTTAGATTAGAAGAACTTTCGTTTCAAAATCCTAGCTATTCTAGCTATCAAAAAGTTAGGTCGTTACAATCTACTTCCAAATGAGAAAGAAAATGATGATGTTTTTTTTGTAGATGGATAATTATAAAACATTTTGAATTTAGAACTAATAAAATTCTATCAATTTCATTTAGACTTATAATTAATATTTTTTTTAAAAAAGCTTTTAAGTTATTTGCCAACTTTTAAATTATTTAAAAATAAATATTTATGATCTAAATTTTATTAATTTAAAATTACCCAACAAGCAATTTAATGTGTAAGAATTGAAATCACCAAAAGTAAAGTTAAGGAAAGAGAGAAAGACACCAAAGTTTTTAGTCGTTCGAAAATCCTACTCCACTCTCTGAGGGCTTCTCCTTCGGTATTTTATTAGATGATTCTCTTGTGGGTGAGAACCAATCCTACACGACCCTCTTTTTCCTATGCTATAGAAAAACATCAATCCTTTTACCAAGTTCAAGATTAAACCACTACAACCCTCTTTTTTGCTTAAGAAAAAGGGAAACTCAAATCTTTTTCACTTGTTCAGGATTAAACCAATTGCATTTTCTCATAACCCAAGTGTACCCCACACCTTAATACAAATCCCAAATAACAAATAAAAATAACTCTCAACCTCTCATAGGCAAGATTCGCAAGTTTGGCGTTGACAATTTCTTCACAAAATTTGTAATGCGCCGATTCAAGAATGTATGAAGTGACCAAAATTTATGGAGCTATTTTGAATATGATAGTTTCTATAAAATTGTTGTTGTAAGCAAAGGATTTAATAGAAGAAGATGAAAGGTGTCCGTTGGATTTAAAGCAAAATTATCGACGAACGAGATTTGATGAAGCTATGATGAATGATAACCATTAGATTTAAGACAAATGTTGTATATGGCTAGGAATGAATGAAAATAAGATGGAAAGAGTTTTGATTAAAAAAGAAACAATAGGAAAATGAATATCACATCTTTTTTTTCATAGTCGTTTTTTCTTCCACTTTTCATTTTTCCACCAACTTCTTCATTTTAACTCCGATTTGAACGATTCAAAATGCGTTGGAATTGTCTCTTCAAGCTCTACACGATGAATGCTTAAAAACAAACAAAAATATCAGAAAAATTCAAATTTTTATCATCAAAATATTAATTAATTAATTAACTTGAGATAATTGGTAAAAATGACAACTGATTTTACACATTTATTACTAATTATTAATTGGTATTTTTTTTCCTTTTTTGAAATAGAAATAAACGTAGATAATCATAAAAACTTTTAAGTTATATTCATTTTTTTTGAGATTTTATACCTTGGATAATGCATAATAACAATTAATACTAAAAGTTATTTTCTTTTCTTTTCAACATGTTTAAATCACTAGTCTCAATAAAGTCAATTGAAAAATTAATTGAGAAAAACTATGTCGCATGGAAAAATAACAATTACACTATTCTTATTGTAGCCAATACAGCACGAAACGTTCGTACGACATATATGATCGATGGTAGAATGCTTTATAAGACAAAATTCTATATTTTTTTCAAGCTTCTCAGACGTCTTGGCCAAGAAGCTAGAGTAGCATGATAACTGCTTTAGAGATGATGTACGCCCTTCATTAGATATTTTGGCAATCGTTGTCTCATGCAAAGTGATGCTCATAGTTATTTACATGCTAAAATGAAGGAGGGAACATTGGGCACTGAGCATGTTCTCTAGATGACTCGGCTAGATGATGAGGTTGTAATAGATCCTACAATTTAAAGACAATGTTGTTATGAAACAAGATTATTTTTAGTCTCACTATTCTTCTTAACGAACTTCAAACATTTGAGTCTATGATGAAAGTCAAAGGCAAGTAAGTTGAGGCAAATGTTGTCTTCAAAAATTTCAGTTCAAAGGCTTCAAGCTCTGAAATTAAGAAAGGAAGACGAACCTCACATGCTAAGAAAAATAAGAAGAGAAACATACATAGTGAGAGTAAAGCCTAAAATGATGGAAAATGTTTCCACGGTAAAAAATTATGTCATTCGAAAAGAAATTATCCTGAGTACATGGAGGTGAAAAAGAATGACAAAGAAGGCAAATATGATTTACTCATCCTTCAGTCTTCTTTAATGGAAGAAACTTCTAATTCTTTGATACTTGATTCAAAAACCACAAATCGTTTATGTTCTTCCTTTTAAGGAAGTGACTCGTGGGAGCAATTTGAACTTTGTTAGATTGTTTTGAAGGTTGGTATGGTGAAGCTATTTTAGTTGTCACAGTCAGAAGCATGAAGTTATTTTTCTTAGCAATTTGTATTTAACTTTAGAAAATCTATTTATGATACCTCTCATTAGAAGGAACCTAGTTTTTGTTTCTTGCCTTATTAAAGAAACTCATTCTGTTTAATGTAAATAAAGTTTCTATTTTTAAGAATGACTTAGAGCTTTGTTCGACAATTAATGAAAATAATTTCAAGGTGTCCATTGAGACACGGTTGGTGGAGGCCCTTGCTAGAAATCGAGTCAGCCTGTTCACACCCACCGCCCAAAGCGCTAAGACCATCTCATAGAAGACATACACTATGATCAAGGCCCCATCTTAACGGGCTACAAATTAGGCATTATCTATAGGATCGAAAAGTAACATTAGAGGGGGGTGAATAGAATTCGCCAACTTTTAAGTTCTTTAAAAATAATATCTGTGATCTTAACTTGTTAAAATAAAATCACCTAAAAATAAAATATAAATATGCAAGAATTAAATATCGGAATGTAAAAGAAGGGAAAAGAGAGACTCCAAAGTTTTGTAGTGGTTCAAAAATCTCGAATCCACTCTCCAAGGCTCCTCCTTGGATATTTTACTATATGATTCTCTTGCTAGAAAGAACCAAACCTACACTGCCCTCTTTTTCCTAGGCTAGAGAGAAATCTCAATCCTTTTATTGGGTTCAGGATTAAACCACTCCAACTTTTTTTTAAAAGTTAAAAAGAAACTCAAATCCTTTCATTGGTTCAAGATTAAACCAATTGCATTTTCCCACAACCCAAGGTATACCCCACACCTTAATACAAATCCCAAATTAAAATTAAAAATATCACTCACAAAGTACCTCTCGCATGCAAAATACGCAAGTTTGGCTTGGCAACTTCTTCACAAAATTTACAATGCACCAATTCAAGAACGTGTGAAGTAAATAAAACTTTTTGGAGTTGTTTAGAATAATATAGTTTTTTTATTTTTTTTTATTATTTTTTTTTATCACTTTAGCTATGGAGGCTGTGAATTTAATGGAGAGAAGGTGAAAGATGTCTGTTGGATTTAGGGTAAAATGATCGATGAACGAGATTTGATGAAAATATGATGAATGATGACCATTAAATTTAGGACAAAGGTTATGACTAGGATTGAATGAACATAAGATGGAAAGAGTTTTAATTCAAAATGAAATACTTTGAAAATGATTCGTAGCATCCTGAATGGACGCTGGTTATGATTAGCGTGAAATGATCCTGCGACACGCAAGTATACGTGGTCTGTAGAAAGTAATAAGTAAATTATCGTACTCCACAGGGACTAGAATTTAAATTGAGGTCATGTTTAGAATTTAAAGTAAATTGCATAAAAAAGTGATTGTTGAAAAGATTTTGGATTTTCACAAGAAAAAGAAATAATTAACACAATAACAGTTTTGATAAGTTAAGGCTAAACTAGGATACTTGTGAAAGCAGTAACAATGCAATGGGAAGAAACATGCGGTAAGGGAATCTAACATACTACGCTTACAAACTAATGCTTCAGCTTTCGTTTAGCACCTAGCCCAGATTCCGCTGCAACTAAGTGTAGTTAAAACTGCGCTACGTACATAATAGTTTCACGTCTATTCCTAAACTTCGATTTAAAATGTTGCATTTGCAACACTACCTATTAAACATGCACGATAAACTTAGATCGTTTCCTCTTCCGATTTACAATCTATTAGCTAGTGTGGATGGTCGGTCAACACTTACTATTTTGATGCAGTTCCTATCTTACATGCTCTAGATTATTCATTCCTAATTCTCCCTATGACATGCTACTATCACTCACGTTCCCCCAGTTTCACCTTATGAAAATTAGTTCATAATAACAACAAAGAACACAAAGCACAATGAAGCAAACATCATAGATTTGTACTACTGAATTGAAATAAGTCTAACAATATGTCTTAACAAAACAAAATAAAATAACGACAGTAAAGTGTAGCATAGATCGATTCTCTACAGTTCTCCGAGAAGAAAAACAGAGCAAAGATCCAGCTCGTTTTCTCAATTACATCATGTCCCCTTTTATAGAGCTAGGTCGTCGAGCCTTCGAAGGTTCTAGAATGGTGAGAATCAATTTGCACAAATATTTCTCCGTTTAATTTATTTCCATATGTGTTTGATTTGTCTAAGGCTGGAATCTTGTGATTTCAAAAATCTGTCTCTTAATTGTCTAGTTAGTCAACTTCTCTCTGGTGGATTCTTCCTTCCTTATTTACTTGTAGTGCAACTGACCTTGATCTTCCGAGCTTAAGTACTCACGCTCGTGCGTTTTGATTTCCTTCATTGCAATGCTCCCCTTAGCGCTGATCCTGCGAAATAGAAATAATCGTAAATATCTGCGAACTTAATGCTATCTGCAGTTCTTTTATCTTTATTTTGCATGATTTCCGATATTTAGCATTCAACTCTGCTAATGCACAACATTAGTGAATTACAGTTTAAGCGCGCATTTTTGTCCTTGCGGACGCTTGATATGAATTAAATAACACGTAATATGATTCAAATTTAGGCTGAAATCTTACTCTATTCTAAAGTCATCAAACCCTCAAACTTAAATCACTGCTTGTCTCAAGTGATGCTAATGATGGTGTAATAACCTTTAAGCTAGCGTAAATCGTAATGCCGCAATTTTTTTCTTTTACTAAAAAAACATTTCTTTGAATATCATCGCCTTGGTAAACCGATCTCTTACTCATTCCAAATCATCATTCACTAAGTTCCTAGCAAACCTACCTCAGATCTTTTCCCCGTTCCCTTAGTCCCAGACTCACTATAGAGTGAAGATTTCTGCTGTAGTGTAAGTCATTATTCCTTCCTTATTAACTAAGTTTGTTCAAGACATTCTGTCAATGGCTTTATTCGTTCTGGGTACCACTGAGTAAATGTTATGCAAGCCGTTATAATGTTGTGTAGCAGTGCTAGTAGAATACTTGGATCACCCATGGGTCATTCGCACATTTAACTATTGGAATGCTATGTAGCATTCTCACCCCCCAACTTAGGCTCATCATTGTCCTTAATGATTAGGCGTTTTTATTTCCCCCAAACTTACATGTTTCTAAGGTTGTTGAAATCTTTACTTTAAGCTCAAATCATCTCCCCTAGAATTGATCTAGGTTATAACTTCACAAGTGCCTGTCCCAAGGAGTTTTCACTATTCACGTCGCTAATGACGTTTTGGGGGCATAGTAAATATTAGTTTTCTTAAGGAAATGTTTTTGAAACGCATAATTAAAAAGAAGCAAAATGAAAATCAGCATTCGTCAAAACAGTAACTTATTAGTGAGTCAAATTAAAGTATCTATTATTATTATTATAGAAGCATATAACAAAAGTATGAACAGCAGAGACAAAGACTTCCTTTGTTATTCTTTATCTTCCGAATTAGAGCTGTCAGAGTAGAAGGAGGAGACAATGTCTTAGATCTCTGGGAAAACAGGTCTGCGGAGTTGTGGATCCAACAACGTCAGGATGTCAAAAATGACTTCGTCTCGGTTTGCTAGGTAGTCCACAAGTTTCTTCATATTGTTTTCTAGCAGCCAAAGGCTGCGCTTGAATTTTTCTCTCATTATCTTCTTCATCTTTCTTGGTGGAAGAGTTGACATATGAGGATGAATGGAAGACCCCGATTTATCTTTCAGTGCTTCATCTTCATGACCAAACTCAGCCATGAGGCGTTGAATTGTGGGGTCTCTGTCTTCTCCCAATGGTGTCAGTCTGACTCTCTATCGCCTAGCATTTCTCGCTTCAGCTTCTTCTCTTGTTCTTCGCCGGAACAGGTCCTCCGACACATGAATACTTTTGCTTCCCATTCCACGCTTCTCAACCAACATTGAGGCTTTTCCTTCTCGATGTTCTCTAACTTCGTCCTCCTCTACATCAACTGCTTCCATTTCCTTGTTCTCTTGACGTGGTGCAGAGGTAATAACCTTTTCTTCTCTAACTACTGTGGAAGAATTTTCTACCGCTGCAATGTGTGGCTCTATTCTTCCTATTGGAGCAGTCACTTACCTTCTCATGGCTGGTCCAGCTTGTGACTGTCCATCGTCACTATGTACAAAAGCAGTGGCCAACGATTCAGGCTCATGATTGGGGTCTACTTCCCTTTGTTGCTCTAACCTCATTTTCCACATTCTACGGTAAGTGGTTGCAAGTCTTCGTGCCATGGCGAAAGTTGTAGAGGAATTGCAAGAAGAGATAGTTGGGATTCAATGAATAGGCAAATGTTCATTTCTTGTAGGGTTTTTTAACCATCAAAATGACGATCGAATTTCAATCGTTACTTAGGTCAGAGTGACGATTGGCCTTTCGACGGCTGTGCATTCACTGCACACCGTTGGATCAAAACGTTGTATTTTAGGTGATCGGGTAAAGATTTTAGCTAAAGTGTAGGAGGTTCGTCTGCTGAAGGTTGTTGCTTGTAGTTTGTTCCCGTATTCAGTGCCTCGTAATAATGCACTCTATCTGCTGCGTCCTCCATTTTGTTAGCCTAGAAATCCTTTACTTCCTCTATATGGTCCTCAGTAGTCAGCCATTTCTGCTGTCGTGTGGACATAATTGCTTATTCCAGCGAACTTCTAGGTGGCTGACGTAGAAGTTATCTTCTATGTCAGGCTACTTCATCAAGTTGAATACGTTGTACTAAATCTGCTGGTTGTTCATCCTTAAGGTGTTCGTTCATTCGTAGACATCTACTAATGTGTGCCTAGTCTTCAAGAATGGTCGTCCCAAAATGATTGGAACTTCTGGATCTGCTTCGTAGTCAAGAATGATGAAATCCGCGGGAAAAACGAACTTGACCAGAATGTCTTCGATCTTTCTGTTAGGATGAGTTATCGACCTATCGACAAGCTGAATCGTGACTATTGTTGGTCTTGCTTCACCTAATCCAAATTTCTTATAAATCGATAGGGGCATCAAATTTATACCAACACCTAAATCGCACAATGCTCGCACAATGTGATGGTTGCCGATTTTTACCGGAATGGTAAACTGTCGTGGATCGACTTCTTTCTTGGGGATTTTATTTTGAATAATTGCACCACATTCCTCGTTCAATGCTACTACCTTGAATTCCTTGAATTTGTTATTTTCCTTAAGTGCCCTTTAAAAATTTCATATAGTTCGGCACTTGCCTAAGTACATCGACTAGAGGTATGTTAATGTGAATTTGTTTCAAAATATCTGTGAATTTTTCTTAATTCGACTCATTTCCCTTTTGTGTAAGCCTTTGAGGGTACGGTGGCGGTGGTAGTTGGTAAAGAGGTAATGGTTTCTCTTTATTCTCTCCTCCCTTTTTTTTCGTGATGGTCTTCTTGTCATCCTTTATTGGCTCTTTTGGTGGGGTCCTTGTTCCTAGGAAATTCTTGATTGACACCATCCACCAACGGTTTTCCACTTTGTAACTCAACTACGTGGACTTTCTCCTTGCCGTTTCGCCTAGATCCTTTCGTATCTGACGGTAATTGTCCTAGCGGTCTAGCCTTTAAACCTACGGCGATTTGTCCAATTTGTAGCTTCAGCGCACGAAGTGTTGCTTGCTGAGTTTTTAACGAAGTTTGATGTTCCATCATGACCAAGTCATTCTTAGTTATGTAATCATTCAGTGCTGAATCTGTCCGCACATTCTGCTGATGGGTGTTTCCCTAATTCAGAGGCGTATGCTGCTGTCCTATTTGGTTAGCATTGCTGCTCTGTCCTCCCGATGAGATGTTTGGGTGTCGTTTCCATCCAAGATTGTATTTGTTCGAGTAGGAATTGTATTGTTGGTGCGAATTAGAATTTCCAATGTAATTGACAAACACCAAATTTTCACTACACATCTTGTATGCATGATCACCCCCACAGAGCGCGCAAAATTCAGAAGTTGATTTCTCAACTGCTGATGCGTTCTGAGGCGTAGTCATTTGTGCGTTCTTCAGTGTATTAGTTAGCGTGGCCAATTGAGCTTTTATGGCGGTCATTTCACTCAGCTCGAACTTACTTCCTCCCTTCTCTTAGATACAACCTCGACTTACCCTAGGGGCGTGATTCTTAACAGTTGTTTTGATTATCTTATAAGCTTGATTATATGTCTATCCATTAAACAACCTCCTGCTGTTGCGTTAAGAATCACTTTGTCTGCCTCGGTTAGCCCATTATAGAAGGGTTCGATTTGAAGTGTATAAGACAGGCCATGGTACGAACATTTTGCTATAAACACCTTGTACCGTTCCTATGCTCCTCCAATAGTTTCATCAGGTTCTTGTGTAAGGCTGGTGATTTCATGCCTAGAGTTCATGCTACGCGCGCTCGGGTAGTATTTCGTTAAGAAACTATCGACCATTTTCCTTCAAGTGTAAGTACTTGGTAACGTATTTATCCAGTATCTGGCCTTATCCCATAAGGAATATGGGAACAGAAATAGTCGAGTGTCTTTTAAACAAACACCAACTTCCTAATTAGCATCATTAACAGCTAAAAAATTTCGTAAATGCTGATGCAAATCTTCTGATGAAAGTTCCCTAAAAGGTTCGTTGATTTTTAGCATGTTATACTGTAACGGCCCAGAAATTTCATTCCGGTCTTCCCGGGAGGCCCAGGGGCATTTTGGTAATTTTGGGTCGGGCCGACAGGGCCGGTTTTGAAATTTAAAATTGCCGGAATAATTATGAGTCAATTTGAATAGGATCGGGATTTTTGGTGAAGGCATTTGGGCTTGGGAAAGAGTAAAATTAAATAGGGAATTAAATAGCGCGTCGAGTGAGATTCAAGCCAGGGACGTGTCGCGTGCTAGGCAAAGGCGCTGCCAGTGAGCCATCGGGCGTGTTTGTTAAACTATGCGCGCGATCTCGTATATATGCCGTGCGCAGTGGGATTTTCTTATAAAAGCAGAATTTTCGCCCGAGCCTTCTTCTTCCTCTTCTCCTTCCTTCGCGATTTCTTCTTCTTCTCCCTCAACCGACCAACGATTCGCCGGGTTTTCCTCCCCAATTCCAAGCCGGTTCTCATCTAAAACTGCCGGAGGTCCGATCTTCTTCATCCCGATAAGCTTCTTCTTCTTCCTTACCTCCAAAATTCGAGCTTTTCTCCCCTGTTTCGGGCTTCGCCATTTCCGGCCGAGTCGAGGTAATTTGAGGTATGGGTTTTGCTCAGCTAGTGTAGGGGAGTTCGCCATCAACAAATCGCCCGTCGAAACCTATCGGATCGCTCGAATTCGAGCTTCTCCTTCGCCTGCTCGCACTGAAAGCAGGCCCCCTGTCGCCGAAGCTCGCTTGCGAAGGCAATTTCCACCCGCCGAGCCTCGCCCGACACCGTCCCGTGCTCGCGCGCGCAGATCTTCTCGCCCGGATCGTCCTCTGCGCCAGATCGCCGCGCCGTCGCGACGCTTGTATGAGCTTCGCCTCGGCGCCAGCCAGATCGCGTCGCCGGAGCCCGCTCGCCGAGTCGTGCCGCATCACCCAGTGCCGCTCGCGTCCGCGCGCGCACGTCCTCGCCAGCACCTAGCCGAGCCGCATCTCCAATGCTCTGTTCGTCCACGCGCCAGCGCGCCCACGCGCCAGCTCGCCCACGCGCCCATTTCTGCGCCCACTCGCCCGGCCGGCCGTTCTTTGCCCGTTCGTCTGTCGGCTCGTTAAATGCGTTAAATCGCGCCTCGTGAGTTGCTCCTTTAGTGAGCCTCATTTATTTTATTATATTTAGGTTTATTGTGTGATTTTTGTTGTGATTGATAGGTTCTCGGTAGCTAGTTCGGGTTCGTTCGCGCTTAGGATTTCGTGTCAAATTGTCCCGCCAAGGTAAGGATTTCTTACCGGAGTTGTGTGGACCTGCGATATTATATGTGATTGCCGATTGATTGCTTGTTTGTGTTTATTGACATGTATAGCTAGGTACTCAATTCGAATTCCCGATTAGCATGTTGTTCTGATTAATTCTCATGTTAATCCATGCTAGGTTGATCCTTTCTAGCATGCTCGTCAGATTCTTCCTTGCTTTCGTAGTATCATGCTAGGCCCGTTGTATTCTTATTGAGCACGTATTGGATTTTATGGAATTGCTTTCTTTGGTTGCTAGGGCGAGTTAGAATTGCGGTAGATAGCATCATCCGGCCCGATGCATAAAGTACCTTGCATCCATGGCGGGGACGTCGAGCAAGTCATTCCGCCCCTAGACCCCGTGAGGGATTAGCTAACCCGAGCGGTAGGCCCCGCAATCTTGGGTGAGGGTGGCGATCGTTAAATGCCCCAACCGTCGGGATGATGACTTGGCATTGCCTCGCCCCCGTGAGTCGGCGCGTCCTCGGCGTGTTCGGCCGTAGCCCCGATTGCCACTGTTAAGGTAAGGGCGGCTTCTGGTGTAAGCCTACCACGATTCGTTTCCTTAGCCTCAGTGCGGTGGTTCAGGTGACATAGTTTACGTATCCGTGTCTCACACCCTATGTCGGTGACACCGATCCAAAGAATTAGTTAGGCGTGGTGGTGGATGGACATGGGCGGCTTGCCTCTAGACCCGGCACCCCATGGTGCGCAGAGCACGCGGTGCATGTTTACGCTCATTACAAACGCCGGCCGGGAGAGCTCCTCGGGATCTTGAGCGGTGTACCTTTTCGTCGGCGTGTGACGGCGAGGAGGCGGGACTTGTTTCTCGTATAGAGGCGACTTATGAATTGGGTGTGTGATGATATTATTCCGGACTAAGACCACGAGTTGGCATCCGAGGCCCAAGTGTGGGCTAAGCTATGTGCTCTATTCGTGTTTATATTCATAGCTTGCATACGCTCATCGAGATGACCATGTATATCGTATTGTACCCGGTTGGGGATTCTTACTTGAGTAATTCGTTACTCACCCATCGTGGTTTTTCCACAGTAACCAAGTGCGAGACAGGATGGGAAAGGAGGAGTTGTGATCATGGGGCTCAATCATCAAACTCGATTTTGTGTTATGACTCTTTATGTTTTATTTTCCCCTGAATGCATGTAGTAAGCACGAGCCCTAGGATGTTTTTCGAATATGTTGTGGATTCAGCATTATTATATTTAGACATGCTTTGAATGATTTTAAGAAATCTCACGATCGGAGTATACTTTGGAAATGTATTTATCTTGGAGCAGTGCTTGGAAACAGGGGATGATTCGGGAAATTGTTTAGTTTTTAAAGGGGTTATTTTGAATGTTTTGTTTTAATTGGAATCCGAAATCATGTCTGTTTAAATGTCCTTTACTTTGAATGCATGCATTGGGGTAAGGGCCCATTTAGTGCCCCATTCGGGTCGGTCCCTTACATATACATATTATTGGTCAATACGGGGCGTCTACCTCCACCGTTTAATCTATCCATACCCTAAAAGGTTCGTTAGATAAGTGAAGTCTCCCTATTGAGTTCGCACTGCTTTATCTTTTTTGTTTACCTCCTATTCTGGTGGCAGATTGTGATATTCATTTACACCTCGTTCCACATCTGCTGCAGCTGCTGTGGGTGGGTTCATCATTCCAGATTGTTGTTGTGCCATGGAGCCTCTCTCGTTGCGAGTGTTCCTTCTTTCCTCATGCCTCCTCCTTCGAAGGGTTCGTTCGGGTTCTGAATCAATCACAAGAGAAGCGTTCATGCACTAGTATGCCAGAAATGTGGGCAAATAAACTATCACAAATTTATGTTTATTATTATTTATATATATATATATATATATATATATATATATATATATTATGAACTCTCTTGACTCAAAAATAAAATAGCGCAGTCCCCGGCAACGACGCCAAAAACTTAACTCGGAGAATTTTAAATGGACGCTGGGACCTGTGTTACAAACGTAGTTATGATTAGCGTGAAATGATCCCACGACACACAAGTATATGTGGTCTATAGCAAGTAATAAGTAAATTATCGTACTCCACATGGACGGGAATTTAAATTGAGGTAATGTTTTAATTGAAAGTAAATTGCATAAAAAAGTGTTTGTTGAAAAGATTTTGGGTTTTCACAAGAAAAAGAAATAACTAACACAATAACAGTTTTGATAAGTTAAGGATAAACTAGGATACTTGTAAGAGCAGTAACAATCCAATAGGAAGAAACATATGGTAAGGGAATCTATCATACTACGCTTACAAACTAATGCTTCCTCTTTCATTCAACACCTAGCTCAGATTCTGCTGCGACTAAGTGTAGTTAAAACTGCGCTACGTACATAATAGTTTCGCGTCTATTCCTAAACTCTGATTTAAAATGTTGCAACTGCAACACTACCTATTAAACATGCACGATAGACTTAGATCGTTTCCTCTTCCGATTTACAATCTATTAGCTTGTGTGGATGGCCAATCAACACTTACTATTTTGATGAAGTTCCTATCTTACATGCTCTAGATTATCCCTTCCTAATTCTCCCTATCACTCACGTTTCCCCAGTTTCACCTTACGAAAATTAGATCATAATAACAACGAAGAACACAAAGCACAATGAAGCAAACATCATAGATTTGTATTACTGAATTGAAATAAGTCTAACAATACATTTTAATAAAACAAAATAAAATAACGACAGTAAAGTGTAGCGTAGATCGATTCTCTACAGTTTTTGAGAAGAAAAACAGGGCAAAGATCTTGCTCGTTTTCTCAATTACATCATGTCCCCTTTTATAGAGCTAGGTTACCAATTAATAATAAATCAAACAATAAAAATTATTGTAGCATTACAAATAAGAAACATATCAATTTTAAGCAAAATGCTAACAGGGTTCATAAATATAAATTAATTTCTTAAATTCTCCCGTGTGAAAAAAAAAATTCAACAACTCTTCTCAAGCAACAAAATATTAAGTTCATTTTATTCAATATAAAAAGTCAATATAGTCAAATTAAATTTCAATCAACAACAAATGGTATATATTTAAAATAAATAATTAAAACATAGTTCATAACCAAAAAACCATTCGATCAAAGATTTCTAGTGGATTGCATAAAAAATCATTACATATCGTATTTAAGAATAGCAAGAAATCATTTCTCAACATTTATAACTTTAAGTAACCAAGAATCATAATCTCATTTATTAACAAGCAATCAAAATATCAAGAAATTGAGAATTAAACAAATTCTATTGGTATGGAATGCAAACTATACAAAAAAAGAAAAAAAATTCACCTTTTAATCAAGGCATCACTAATTCAAATAGTAAATAATAGGAATTTGGATAAATTTAGAAATAATAGATGATGATAATTAAGAGCATATCATCCAATAATTCTACAAACATGAAATCATAAATATAGATGTCAAACAAGATTTCAAATTTCTCAACAATATTTAATTTAATAATCAATAAATATAAGGAAGTTAGATTCAAATAATTTTTATAGTAAATATCAATTGAGTATTTATGTCAATGATTAAAAAATATAAGGTTACCTAATTGCATTATAAACTAATTTCGTTAAGGCTGGGCCAGGGAAGAGTGGAATTGCTTATGCATGTGTTAGATAAATTTAGGGAGGAAATAACCAGAGTATGTTTAATTAGGATCTAATCTTTAAAAGTAAGTGTCGATCGACAATCTACATGCACTAATAGGTTGTTACTTGGAAAATGAAATAATATGAAGCTAGTTTGCATATTCAGTAGGTTAATATGAAGTCTTTTATACTTAAAATTGGACTTTAGGAATAAATGTGTAACTACGACATAAGCTAAGCCGACTAAATTTTACATTGAGTTGCAACAGAATTTGGGCTCAATGCGAATGAATGGTGAAGCGGACGTTTGTTAGGCAAAGTATGATAGTTATTCCTCACCACAATATCTCTTTTTAGCATTGCGAATGCATTCCATGAGTACCTTAGTTGTGCCTTTTCTTCTAAATTTACTTTATTAAGTTTACTTCTTCTCATTTCACGCGATAGCTACCCAATCAAAACCCCATTTGTTTAATTTTTATTCTATTCTAAATATTTTATTTTTAGTGAATCACAGTTCCTGTGGAGATCGATAATTTACTTATTACTTGCTTCATACCGCATATACTTGCACAAGTCTGAGTTAATTCACACACTGAGTTAGTTTGGTTTTACCTTAGTCGGAATACAAAAGGAATTTAACTAGAGTAAGTATACCAAACTTAAAATACTTCTCCTTGGGATGTTTTGAAACCAAAGTAACTTCCTCCAATTTTATAGTGCTTCGAGCCCACCGCTTCTTTTTAACTTTCCATTTCCTTGAACCTTTCTGATTCATTAAACCTTTCTGATTCTTTGAACCTTGTTTATTCCTTGAACATTTTCGATGTGGGATAATCTTCTTCCTAATAATTTACAGAAAAACCCCAACAAATTCTACCTCAGTGAGATATTTGAAAAATCCACATCTTACATTGTAACATTATCTTCTCTAACAATCATAATCCTCCACTCTAAGAATTATAACCTACTCCATAAAAGTAGACCATTTGAAATCTCATATTATAATATTTTTCTTCTTCATTACATGTCGATACATCATGCTAAAATTTATGGTGCAACTCAAGATCGTTATGGATGCAAACAAAGTATCCCACATTGGTTAGATGAGGGGAAGATCATGGGTATATAAGTGATGACAACCATCTCCATTGGTATGAGGTCTTTTGGATTAGACAAAAAGTAAAGTCATGTGGGTATATGCCCAAAGTAGATAATATCATACTAATGTGCAAATTAGGATAGAATTCTCAATCAATTGGTCTTAGAGCCATGCCCTAAAAAACATCATGTCGGTAAATCACCCCGGTGTAAGATAAAGACTTTTGGAGTCCAGAGACGAAAATTTGTAGTAGGTTTACGAGACTTTTTGTGTACCTTCGAGAGAAGAGGAGTTTAGTCTGGATGTGAGCTTGAAAAATTGAAATCATGGTGTACTATCAGGGGTAGAAGAGTTAGTCAGATATAATAGTTGTTGCAGAAATCTGGTCAATCGGACCAGCGATGTACTCTCAACATAAGAGGAGTTGGTATGAATGTCATCAAGGTGGATTGACTATTTGAGGGGAGACCGGGTCTTTTTTCAAGGAGATGGTTGAATTCTCGGGTGTCGAATGTAGAAGACGAGCCCACAGAGAGGCTTAATGGAACTTTGTTTGAGGGGAGGATTGTTCGGGATGCAACAAAGTATCTCACATTTGTTAGATGAGGGGAAGATCATGGATATATAAGTGATGACAACTATCTCCATTGGTATGAGACCTTTTGGGTGAAACCAAAAGAAAAGTCATGAGGGATTATGCCTAAAGTGAACAATATCATACTAATGTGGAGATTTAGGTAGAGTTATCATCCTTATCATATTTTTTAACATTGTTTTGTTGCATTTTGAAAATTCTACACGTTTAGTTTGAACTCCACCCCCATATAATTTTATCATATTCAAGTAATTTAAATTTTCTTCTACATGTTTCATGATCATTTCTAGAATAGGAATTTTTTATTTTGCATTATTTAGATATCGATAGATTAAGTTATAATTATTTTACTATTGTTCCATTTATTTTATGTAAGTTTAGTTTTAAAAAATAACTCAAACTAATCTTCTATATTTAGCTTTATAAAAAAATTTATAAAAGCTAACTAAGCATTGAACACACCTAAACTAAATATAACCCATCATAATATAGTCCTCGAGGAGAATGATTTAAAATTTACTTATCATTTGTTGAAATTGAGTCCGGGTGATTTTCTTTGTTAACATTTAGAGTTGATTGTGTGAATCCAATCCTTAAAGAGAATAATTCAAAATTTACTTATCATTATGTGTATATTGACGGGATGACGGAGGACTAGTTAAATGGAGCTAAATTTTAAAATTAAAAAAAGAGACTAATTTATATTTATTGACACTTTGTAAGTGTCAAGAACTAGACCTAACTTGATGTTCGAAAGTATCAACTTTGTATTTAAATGATACTTGTAAATCGTCAACATATATACATTTACTTGACGTTTCGAAACAACCGTTGACATTCACAAATAGTCAGCAAAACAGTTCGTTGGTGTTCTATAAACTTCGACCAAACCTTCACATGACGCTTATTGTGTGTCAATCACTTTTGGTCTTGACATTTTGAACATGTCACTTATATCATTCGATGACGCTTTAGCAAGCGTCAACTATAGTGACTTTAGTTGACAGTTGATTCGTTAATGTTTTTGAAAGCGTCAAGTAGACTATACTGTTGACGTTCTATGTACATCAACTAACTCAATTTTTGTAGTAGTACTTGCTATGATGAGATCAAGTTCGGGTTATTTTCTTTGTAACATTGAGAGTTGACTGTGTGAAACAACAATATCACATTCGACGTTAGGGGTATACAAACAACCCGAATAACCCGAACCAACCCAACCCAATTTGGCAGGTTGGATTGGGTTCAAAGTCATGAAATTTTCATGGGTTGGGTTGGGTCAAGGTTGACCTAAAATTAACTTGACCAACCCGAATTGATTATTTAGGTTAAATGTTTTTTCCCTATAAAATAATTATATATGCATACATTTATTTTATTTAATTACCATTTTTAGACTTTTTATTTTACAATATTCTTTGATATTTTTTAAGTCTTTATAATATATCTATACATCATGATAAAAATATATAATCAAATTATGTCATCTATTTTTGTTGGTTTTAATAATCTATTTATTTTATGAAAGTTGAATTATGTCATCTATTTTTGTTATTTTAATTATCTATATGTTTTATGTTCTATAGTTAGGATGTTCTATATGAACCATGAATGTAGGACTAATGGTGGGTGGCTTTTTTTATTGGATATTTTACATATTTAATATCTATATTCATTTCATTACCTTGATATGGTAATGATTGGAGATTGTATTTTGTTTACGAATAATGTATGACTAATTTGATAAAAGATATTTATAATTGCAATATATTGATGAACCTAATGACCCAATCTAACCCAATTCGAAAATATAAGAGTTGGGATGGGTTGGGTTGGGTTGAAAAGTGCAACCCGAAAATTTAGGGTGGGTTGAAAATCTCCCTCAACCCAACCCAACCCATGTACGCCCCTAGTCGACGTATATAACGCACAAAAAAAATAGTTTGAGTATAATCATCCCTCAACAAATGCAATGTGTAGTAATAACAGTATGGATATTTATCATCGCTCAACATCGACATGGTGGTATTGGTATGTATCATCCCTCAACATTGACAGTGCACAGTAAAAATAATTGTAATAGAGGTAGCATATACCTATCCACATTAAATAAAAACACAACAATGGACACTCAATTACTCAGAAGACTATGCAGAATATATCTCTAACATGCTTCATCATATACCATGCTCACATAGATCACATAACTTAACGTGATCATCTACAATACTTTTACATGCTTTCTATAATGACAATGACCAACTTGACAATTGGTATTTATTCGAGACATAGCAAGAAAGATCTCTTGAAGTATTTTTGAAGAATTCAAGAAAGTTCTTGATTCGTGAACAAATATAATAAAAGCAATTCCAACGGTGGTTAGGAGACATCAATTGAATGAGTTTCGCTATTTTCTAAGGTTAATTTAGAAAAACAAAGTATGCAAATTAGGAACCCATGATCTCAATCATCTAGTTCAACACGTTTTGCAGCACCATTATTCGTCGAAGAAGATAATCAATTTGAGTGAAGAATAAGATCAGACAAAGTGGGATAAAACAATTCGAGATGTGAAGATTGATTCACTTGAAGCTTAACCAATAATGTAGTCTCTAATTCGAATTGTTCAATAAACATTTTTCTTATTGTAAATTAATTGAAATATTTTTTTATTATACCTTTTTAGTTCGAGTGATTTTTTCTAGCTACATTATCAGCCAAGATATTATATTTTTATTGGCATGTTCATATTACATACAATATTTTCATCAACATATTTATATGTCCAGTAACTTAAAATGAAGGAGTGAATCAACATTTTAACAATAAAAGAAACCTATATTAATGTCGATGGAACTTTTGTTCTTCTTGATTTCCAGCTGATTTAAATAGAGTAAAATCATAATTTGCCAGTTCACATATTATTAATTTATTTATAATGTTTCTAAATATATCTACTCACAAACGTCAAAGAGAAAAAAAAAAAAAAAAATCTACCCGATTCGATATTTTGTATATATTGACCAGACCTCAATATTTTATGTATTGACATCATTATGTTGGTCTTCAATATCAATTTAAATATCATACTAACACGTCCATTGGACAATGGTACATTTTTTTCCCTATAAAATCGACATTCACATTAGAGTCCATATTTTAATTTTCAATATAAATTTTTTATATTAAAATATTTCATATAAAATATATCAGAAAATTCATATATATATATATATATATATATTTTTTGAATTCAGAAAATTCATATGCTTAAACAACTCTAATTTGAAGAGACTTTATTTTATTATATAGTATAGAAAGTTACGAGAGTTTGTTGTGATGGTTTTGGGTAAGAATTACCATTTATGAATGTCATATGACTATGTTTGAATATTAAATAGCAAATGAAGATCTTTACAACCTAAGTGTCTACGAAGAGATAGAAAGTGTAAGAAAATATAAGGCAGACAAGGCTTTTATTTTTTGCTTGTGCCTTAATTACATTTTGAGAAGTCTTTTATAGACTTCATATTTGAACTATACTTGGAATATAACAAATTAAAAGATAAGTCAGGATAGGACCCCTGACAATGTTTTGAGTTAAAATAAGACAACATTTAAAGTTACAATAAAAGAAAATACAAATTTTGAGTTATAAATAAAAACAAAAAGTAAAATAGAAATGGCTTATTACAAGTAAAAGGTAAAATATATAATCTAGAGATGTTGGAAAGCATAGGAAGGACGTGTGCCTTTTTCCCTTGATTTTCTGCATGGATGACACCTTGGCTTTCTACATAGATGACACCTTGATTTCTTGCATGGTTGACTCCTTGATTTTCTTGCATGGATGACACCCTATATATGGATTGCATGATTAGCCTGTGACATTTCATTTCTGATCGGCATGTGGAAATTCATTTATTCATAAAGTTTATTTAGGGCTCGTTTGGTAACATCTCCGTTTCTCGTTTCTTGTTTCTTATTTTTTAAGATATGTGTTTGGTAACCATTTCTGTTTCTTGTTTCTTAAAAAAATTGGAAATAGAAACAAAAACTTGTTTGATAACTATTTCTCGTTTCCTGTTTTTAGTTCTTAATTTTTTTTTTCAAAGTATGAATAGACTATAAAAATTATTTTCATTAAAATGTATATAATTAGCTAGAAAAATGATCATTTTTTCGAGATAAAAGTGTTCATAAAAATGTCTAAAACAAACTATAATGAAAAATATTATCTAATACTAACAAAATCTCAATTCAAAACAAAGAACAATAACAAAATATTGTCTAATACTAACAAAGTCTCAATTCAAAACAAAGAACAATAATAAGATATTATCTAATACTAACAAAGTCTCAATTCAAAAAAAAAAAATAATAAATATGCACATTGTTCCAAAGTTGCCCAAATATGATCTGCAATGTTGTCTCTTACTCGAGCCATTCGCCTTAATTGATGTTGACTCACATCTAACTCAATTAGATTACTCTGTAAATTGTCTGGTAAACTCTGTGCATCTTCACAATCATCTATTCATCGCTAAAGTCATTGAAGATATCATCTTGGCAATCATTCAATCTAATGTAATTGTGAAGAGTACAACATGCTATTGGTATATATTTTTGTGTTTTGAGTGGATAAGAAGGCATTTGTTTAAGAATGGAGAATCTCGCCTTCAACACACTAAAACAACGTTCAATAACATTTCGTAGGGAAGAGTGTCGATAGTTAAACACTTCTTCCTTACCTCGAGGTTGATGTCTCCTTTCTCTAAAATCTCGTAAATGGTATCTTTGACCACGATATGGTGATGAGAATCCCGACATATTTGTATATCCAAAATCAACAAGATAGTATTGATCTGCATAATATAAAATAGATAAAAACTTGTGATGAAGTGAAATGTTGAATTAAAATACAAATAACATATAGACATAATGACATACCTTCCTTAGGCATAGAAAATTTACTTTCAGGATGTCTTATAGATTCAAGAAGTATACGTGAATCATTCGCCGATCCTTCCCAACCATACACGACATATGTGAACAACATATCAAACAAACAAACATACATTACATTCCATGTAGTGTTAGTTTTTCTTCCACGAAATGGTATTTGTTCGTGTTGGGGAATACATGCACTAATATGAGTGCCATCAATTGCCCCAATACATCCTGAAAAATAAACATGAACATGAATATATTTTTGAAGTGTCATATTTGTGAAATTAAAATTAGGTGTTACCTTAAAGAAAGGGTAATATTTAGGCTTGGATATGATCTTTTGAGGTACAATGTCTACATTGGGTGGACAAATAATTTTTACTCCAAGCTTGCAAACCTTTTTCAAAACAAGGTTGAAAACTAGAGATATAGTATGACCTGAATGTTGAAATCGTTCCGCTGCCATACGATTTCTCTCATTATGTGATATGATTAATAAGAAAATGACAACTTTCTCTTGAACGGTAAGAAACCTAGATGCTTTCAAATTTGTCTTCACTTTTAAATCTTCACAAAAGCAATGAATGTATCTTTTTTCATCCTAAAGAAATCAAAACATCTTGTATCATTTCCATTTAACAACTCGATCACATAATCATGACCTGTTAGTGAAGACGTTCTACATGGCTGACTAGAAGACTGCATATAGTGAAAGCCAATATTCAATAAATTGAAAAATATGTATATAAAATCTTCGTCACCATCATCAACATCAATTCCCAAAACATTGCCTTGAATTAAATCCATTAGGATATCCCTGAATCAAACACAAGAAAGACGACACCACATCAAACTACAAAAGATAGGATCTCAAAAGTAATCACTTGTCGACATGCAATACCAACAAAAAAATCAAGAAGCCAAAGATACTACAAAAGCACGGTGAATTCCAAATAAAATTTCAAAAGTAATCATCAAGTAGCCATATAATACCAACAAAGAAAGGTAAAAAAACCAAAAGTACTACAAAAGCATGTTGAATTCCAAATATCATCTCAAAAGTACTACAAAAGCACGGTGAAATCTAGAGACTACGAATAAAGTCTTGCTTCCTAGCATCAAGCATGAGCACAAATATATTCCTCTAAGAAACATCTCCATCCATGAGTTTGACTACTTTAGAATAAGTGTCTCCATCAAGATTCTCCATGGCATTCAAAATTTTGCAGCATTCCATCAACTCATCATCAACAACATCAGCTTTTTCTTTTGATGTTTGACCATTCTCAACTTGACTAAGCCAAGAGTTTTGCCTGAGGATCTCATTTCTTTCCTTAGCATTATCATTATACACATCTATAAATGTAGTCATGAAATTGCTAAATTCTTCTCTCATACTTCGGACTCGTTTTGATGTTTGACCATTCTCAACTTGATGTTTGACCATTCTCAACTTGACTAAGCGAAGAGTTTTGCCTGAGGATCTCATTTCTTTCCTTAGCATTATCATTATACACATCTATAAATGTAGTCATGAAATTGCTAAATTCTTTTCTCATACTTCGGACTCGTTTTATATTTTTTTCACTACTACTATTTTCACCAATAAAATTTGTAGTGCTTGCAGTTCTATTTTCATCTTCAGAATCTGAAGGAAGCTTTGCTGATTGACAGTATAACCACCTTTGGCTGTAGTTTCTCCAAAAATTCTCAAAAGTTTTTCATAGTGCCGGCAACCACTTTTCATCAACCTTTTAACTCTTCTATTCACCTAAAAAATCACAACAATACATAAAATCAATCTTGTTTCATGTATCAATACATGACTAAACATTGAAAAGGAAAACACTTGTTGTACCTCGAAAAGATCATTCCCTTGTTCTTCTTCTAGGGTGATAGTGCCTAATAATGGACCCCAACCATTGCCAGAGATATCACTCAATATTTTCTTAAAGTCTTTGTAAATTTGATGTAATTTGTTGAATTTATTTTTCATCTGATCATGAGTATACCCATATCTTGTGTTATAGTGTTTAGTTGGGTTCTCATATGGTTCCAACTAGTCTTGGTAAATGTTATGGTGGGTCGATTGCCCCTTGCCACTTCTTCGTCCATCAAATCAACAAATATAGTCTCATTTTTCTCAGGCCATGGTCTTCATTTTTCAATCCATCAGTTTCAACAACCTCATCAACATAATGTTTTTCTAATGATTTATGTGACATCTAACATCAATAAAAAAAAAACACACGTGAGATTCACTCTTAAAATCAAGTAACAATGAATAAAAAGAAAAATAACTCATCTAAGCTAATGAAAAAGAGTGAAGTTGAAATGAAAATTACACCTATAACTTATAACTTTACATGGAAAGATGTGAGTCACCTATAACTTATAACTTTTCAAGCTGAGAACTATCTCGATCAGTATGCAAAATCTCAGTCTACTCATTTTTTGTGTATTTCATTTTGTGCAGTCGTTGTTAGATAGGTTCATTGTTGAGGGAGGAAGGCTATAGTCATACTTAAAAGGATTGTGTTTAGTGAGAACCGTTTTATGGGGGTTAGACGATCAATTTGATTATTTTTCCACTTCATGTTGATGTAAAACGAACACTCTGGCTTCGATTTTTGTTCTATTCTCTTAAACTGCTATGCTTTTATCATACTCTTGGTGGTTATGACAATAGAAAATGAATCGTTTTGATATGGATGCATTGGATTCAAGTAATGTGAAGTGTCTGATTTTAAGTTTCAGTATGCTTGGTGTTGATAGTATCAATTGCCCCATACGTAAGAACATCAGGCAAACAACATTTCCACATGAAACCCAGATACACAAACGAATCATCCTTCATACCCACCTTAGCAAACCCATTAAACAATATATTAAACATAACCAAATCAGGATTCAACACACCCCCACGAACTTGATTCATAAGTAAACAAGCCTTACGAATCTGACGAGTAGCACGATACCCATATAACAAAGAATTGTAAAACACAATATTAGGGGAGCATCCAAATGTGGGCATTGAATTCAAAATTCGTTGGGAATAATTCACATTCCCTAATCTGGAGAAAAAAGAGATGACGAAATAGAAAGAAGATGGATGAGGAGAGTACCCTTTGGAGAGAAAGTGGAAGAGCATTTTGGCGACGAGGTTGCCGGCTCCGGCGTTGCAGAGAGAGTGAAGAAGCTTGTTGCAGGTGAAAGGGGAGGGAAAACGGGAGATTCGTCTCAGGCGAGCAAGGAATTGGAATGTTGATCTGGGTAATAGATGTTACCCTAAACTGTGTTTTACGCGAGTATTAAAAAAATGGGAACGAACTTGGGCCAGGCAGAAACGAGGAGTTTCTCTTTTTTAAGCCAAAAGTGAGAAACGTTTTTTACTATTTTGGGAACAAGAAACGGGAACAATTACCAAACAAGCTTGTTTCTCAAAATATGAGAAACGGAAACAAGAAACAAGAAACGGGAGTGTTACCAAACGGGCCCTCAATTGCTAGATTCCTCCTACCACCTTTTTGTGTAATTTGGGCACCAAAGTTTACTAACAGACTTATGGTAGATCGTATTATTATTTTCGAGAAAACAATGGCTAACAACCACAAATAGCATACGCTAGAAGTGATAGGGAGATAAACAAAGCAAATAATATATTGTGAAGATTGATCATGATGCAGGTTGCAATGCTTTGCAATATTTATTAATGTATAAAGATTTAATTTACATATTGGGAAATAAACTTTACATGCTGGAAAATGTTTTTTTTTTAAAGTTCAATAGTTTATAGACAATTTCGGTATGTTGATTTTTTATTCTGATAGTGTGTCCAAGAATGGATCATTGAGATCAGCTACTTCCTCCTCATTAATTGTTGATGATGATGAAGAACATATTGAAGCAACTCCTTGAAGTATTTTTTGAAAGTCGGCTTCTGATGATGTATGGGCTAATGCTGCCAATAGCTTCACCTTGGAATTAAAGAATTCTTGATTTTTCTTTTTTGAGAGGTCTTGAGGATGGTCATGTTCGGAGAGCCATTATTTACTCCTTTTAATGTTGCATGAGTAAATGCGTATCTTTCCAACCATTTGATTTTAATTGTCTTCTCAATTTGTTTGAAAAATCCATTTGATTGTTTCTTGAAGTTCCATAATATAATCCATGATATTTTAAAATATGTACAGAATTAGTTGATCAAGGTTGGATGCTTGGCTCGGGCGAACGTAGGTTTGCCCCTTTCACATTTTGACGGGCTTTAGCTTCGCTGGTGTATCGCAAGCGCGAGCTTCTTCTTCCTTGATTCTTCCTCTTAACTGGGTTGTCCTGCACAATAATACAAGTATCAATTCTTCTTTAAAGATAAACACATTTTTACTTGTATTCGTACTATTTTGCTACTTTTATGTTCGCTTTCGCTTTTGTCGAACTTTAGTCCAGATGTTCGCTTCTGCTCGGTTTGAGTCTGCAAAGAGCGAATTTTCTTACAAATATTAATTTGATTTCTTTTATAAATATCTTAATCAAGATACTTTAACTCTCAATTCTTGAGAGTTATCAGTACCACATAACTGGTTTTATTTCTAAGCTAGGTGAGTGTCTTGTGGGCCTCACAAGTGAGTCATGCAACGAACCTTATGACCAAGTAAGAAGCTAAGATGAGCTGGGAGTAAGTTGATTGATTGAGAAAGACATGTAACGAAACTCATGGTTAGTTAGTAAGTTGTGTTGATACGAGAGTGGATATGTATTGTTAGCATGTTGAGTTCTACTTTGTGCATTGTACCCCTATTGAGGAGTTTTTACTGAGTATTCTCTTATACTCACCCTTTCTATGATTATTTTCTTTCCACTAGTAATTAGAGACACCACCAAGACGGTTAGCTATGAGGTGTGGAAGAGAACATGGGTGGAGCTGCTACATTTTTCTCTAAGCTGATGTTAGGATAAATGTCATTCTTTCTTTTAGTAGCATGCTATGTTTAAACTCCTGTTATTTCTATTAACTTTTGGCATGGATGTCTTTATATGTATGTAACGGCCCAGTTATCCGTTCCGGTTCCTCAGGTATGTTCGGTGAGTTTTTCGGCTGTTCGGTTGGGCCGTTAGGACCGTTTGAGCCTCTAGGGGCATTTTGGTAATTTTTACCCTTAGGGGCAGTTTTGTAATTAAAATTTTCATGCTTAGGCTATAAATAGGGGGCTTAGGTCCATTTTGCATTCTTTTTCCCACTTTTCTCCAAATTCCACCCGAGAGAATTCTCTCAATTTCGCCGTCGCCAAGCTCACCTTCGCCGAGCCTAACCAAGCTTCGCTTCCTGTTTTCCTTTGACAACACTAGCTTCGCCTGGTCGCACGCTCGTTCGCTCCAGCGAACACTGAAGCCGAGTTGCTCGCCTTCGCTCAACCTCGTCGCAGTACTTCGCCCTCGCCAAGATTCGCAGCCGCGAGACTTCGCCTTCGCCCTCGCCAAGCTTCGCAGCCGCGAGCCTTCGCCACCGCCTTCGCCGAGGCCGAGTACCGAGACCCTTTTCTTTGGTTTTAGGGTGTCAACTTCCCTAGGCCTTTTGTGATGGTTGCTTATCTGTTTAGTCTTCGATTAGTGTTTAATATGTGTTTATTACTTGTCATATGCCTAGGTTGTGTGTCTCTGCAGCTCAAGGAGCAATTTACTACTTTTATTTCTGCTTGTCCAGGTAAGGATTTTCTACCGGAGTTGTGTGGGCCCTGCGAAATACCTTAACAGCACGTATATATCTTGCAAGCATGTATGAGTATTCTAGTGGATAGGATCTTTGTTTCTGAATTGTCGGCATGTTCGTTGATTATCTATGCTTCTTGCTTTAAGTTTTGTAGAGCCATGCTAGGTGTACTTCTTACTCTGGCAAACTCATGCTTCCTGTTTAAGTTCTGTAGGACCTACTAGGGTCGTGTAGTCATAGATCTCTGTCTGATTGCACTGCTATTTGTATGTCTGTGTATAGGAAACTGTCAGGAGCTGTTAGCGCAGGTCAGTGGGTGTAAGTCCCCATTGGGCATCACACTGTTGCAGTATGTGTAAGTCCCCGATGGGCATCATAGTGCATCTAGGGAGTGTAAGTCCCTGTTGGGTAGCTTATAAACCTAGTAGGAGTAAGTCCCCGATGGGCTTCCATGTATTGACCAGGTATAAGATCCCGATGGGCATCCTCGTGCTTAAGCTGGTGTAAGTCCCCGATGGGCAACCTTGAGTGTTGTTTGAGTAAGACCCTATTGGGCGTCATCACGCTTAGAAGTGAGTAAGTCCCTGATGGGCCTCACCAGGTGTAAGACCCCGATGGGCATCCAAAGTGGGAATCAAGAGTAAGTTGCGGTAGTAAGTCCTTGAATAGGCAAGTTCTAGAATGGCAGATAGTCTGAGCCAAGTTGTTTCTTCTGAGCTCGTATTTGGTTGTTTATATCTGCGTGCTAGATGATTGACTTTTCGTATTGTACCCTGGTTGGGGATTTTTACTGAGTGACTCGTTGCTCACCCTTATTTTCTGTGGTTTTCCACCAGGTAACTTGGGACCAAGACCGGATGGCTAGGAGGATGCTGTTGGATGATCATGGACAGAGTACTCTGGGTCGTGTCACGTTGTTCTTAGTTCTTTTGCATGTAGATAGGGCATGGAGCCCTTAGGTAATCTGCTGTATTTTGGTTTCTTTGTAAAACTTGTTCGGATGTTTCCTTTTGTAAATAAACGATACTCTGGCCAAGGTTGGTGTTGATAAATCTTTTGACAGGTGCTTGGAAACAGGGACCGGTCTAAATAAACGTAGTTTTGCTTAAATGTTTTTTGCTGTTTTAAAGTTTGTAATTCCGCATTTATGTTCTCGAGTTTTACTACATGCATAAGAGGTTAAAGTCCCAGGTCTAGGACCCTATTCGGGTCGGATCGTTACAATGTATTTGCTTATTTATTTATTTGAAGCATTTTTGTAGACACCTTCACCAAGGACTTGTATTTATCTATTGTTTTGAAATAAAATTCAACACGAGAAATTATTTAAAGTTTGAAATTCGAATTAGCATGGATTTATAACTGTTTTGAGTCAGCATGACATGGGAAACATAGTTTAAAATTACGGGTCCTTACACTACTTACTAGTATTCCTTAGACCGCATGAAATTTTCCATCAACATGCTTCAATAGTCATAGTGGCCATCAAAGCGAGGAATTGTAGGTTGGACAAAATTGTCAGATGCCATTGACAACAATTTTAAGAACTCAAAATTCTGGCTCTGATACCACTGCTATAAATAAAGCTAAAAAATGGAAGAATATAGATATAAGAATGAGAAGATATTTACTGTTATAAAATTGATTAGAAATAGCCTCTTAAATAGGCATTCCAATTTAACGTAAAAATTGACTCCATGACTCCCACTAATTAACAAAGTGACCTACTAAATGAATATTAAACAAGGAAAATCCTGTATTATCAACAGACCAAATGCAGTTTGAATAGTTATATCGCTCTGCAAGCCAATTTCCCTTCTCGGCCAAAAAACTTCGAATGAAGCATGCCCGAATTTACTTTGAAAGTCTCACTAAAACAATGTTGTTTGCCACACATTCTCTTTGAATTGCCAATCGTATACTTCTCTGAATTGAAGGACAAGCCCCCCTAAATCATAAATTTAAGATTGGCTTTAAGCTGATTAATATGAAATAAAATTAAAATTTGTAAAAGTCGCTCTTAAACTATAGGAGTGATGTTACTTTACAATATGAAATTTTCAATTTAATAAATCAAACTATTCAAATGTCAAAACTATGCTCTTTTTTTATTGGTTGACATAACATTATGCATTGATCGAGAGATTGGTAAAATAATCGAATTCCTCTTCTTTACATGTTTGTTGAACTAAAAAAAAAATTAATCACCCCTAAGCATGTGAAGTTGCAATCAAAGCAGTTTTTTTTTACAATGGCAACACATTCTTTTTTTCTCCGGAACAGTGAAATTGTTACAAGCAAATAAAAATATTTAACCTTATAAATTTGTAAGGGAAAACTAGGTAGATGTCTAATTTTAGAAAGTATCTTAAGGCAATGGTATGACTTCTTTGTGTTTAAATGAATGTCTATACCATAATTTAAAAAATAAAATCTAAATAATTAAATGTAAAATGGACAGATATATCCCTGAAATTTAAATTCATTTATTATTTATGTATTGTTCCAAATATTGACTTTTGTAACAACCATTCAAATTTTAAATATGAAAAAAATTCTTCAACGGAATCCCAACAAATCTGATACAAAATTCCAAGATTTTGTTTAAACTAAATACGTTTAAAAACAACAGTTGAAATATACCAATTTTAATTTGATTTTTCTACCTTATTGTATGTACATGCATAACACTATATACAACCTCCCACAAAAACCTTTAAACGTATTTAAAAGAGAAAATAAATAAATAAATAAGAGAGCAAATCACACTTGATGCAGCTGTAGAAAATCAAAGGTCATTAAACACAAAAATCCCCCCAACCTCTCTCCCCTATGAGAAGAGCTTGATATGAAAGGTCATTAAACACAAAATTAACCAAACTCATCCCCTCCATTTGATCAATCTCCATCCCTCTAGCACGAATTGCATATTAGTGGGTGTGCATATTACCTTGTTGTTAGCACAAATTGTGGATTCCGCGTATCCACACACTATTGTTGGAGTGGCCTGCTTATGATCATCCTGAACAACATCAATGAGGCACGTGTACGAGTCTGTGAACTTTCTGCTTATGGCATCCACACACTATTGTTGGAGTGGCCTGCTACCCCTATAGACAGACACCCAGATGTACTAGTTGTAAGTCTCGTGGATGTATACTACAGTAAATTGTGACTTACTAGACTTTATGGTACTAACTGGAAGCTTCTATTCAGTACTAACTTACAAAGTGGTTCCTTCAAGTCATCCTTGTTTGGAAACACGTACCTACTTTCGTCGCACCTGAACCTACCAATGTGTCTGCGCTGTACATATCTGTACACCTAGTTGTGATATCATCTATGACGCAACAGTCGGTATATAGCCCGTTACCAATGTCATTGAGCATCCACCGAACATCGGTATCTTTAATTAGATCTATAACCTTACTTTTGGCAGACCCCAATTTGTAAATGCATAGACTAGAAATTTTCGAACCCTCGTTGAGTTCGAGTCGAGGACCGATAGATGAAAAAAGTTGAGATATGGTGCACCCATTGGCCACATCAAGAGACACCGTGCTATAATTTGAGTACACATTTCTTGTGTCCCAACGCCAATCCAATGCAATGATAATAGGAGTTTTTTCCATTTGAAAGCGAGCTTTGAATCATGTGAAACTGAGGAAAAAAAGAGAAAAGAATAGTGGTCACCTCCAAAATGTGAACAACACGCAAGGAAAAAAAAAATGAAAAATGCGCCCAATTGGAATCATATGAACAAATGTGATGAAATGCTTGGTTGTTAAACATGGTTGATTATTCCTAAATCCATGGGATAATTAGTTGGACAAAATTATTAATATTTTCTACAACCCCTCAAAATAGTTTCTTTTTTTTTTTAGTACAAAGTGGGAGAAGGAGACCAAAGAATCAAGTACCGATGGCTCGAACTCATGACTGTGGAGTTGAAATAGATTAACACCAGACAAGATAATCATGTGCGCCACTGACCCTCGGTCAAGAAATCTTATTCTTAAAGCTGGATATCGTACATTTTAAACTTTATGGTTAAAAAAAGGTTTTTTTTTTTAAACAAAAAAAAAGTTTGTTAAATTGTAACAATACATCATTCAAGAGTTTAATGTTATAGAAAAAATTAAATGATTAAATACTATTGTTTATCAATATGAACATATCTCAATTAGATCAAATGTATATCATCTACTAAAAACGAACTAAAATTCCGAATTTTCATCCCCATACTACAATTTCGATAAATTTAGGCTTTATATTGATAATTATTTGGGTTATCTACTTTATATATACATAGGTTATATAAAATCAACCCATATTTTGGAAATTAGAAAAATTAATTTTCCAAAACTTGTTTTTTATTTTGAAATTAGGCTTTTCACCACGGTAAAAAAATGAGGAAAAACATGTTATTATTGTTTGCATCGAATAGAACAGGGTTGCAACTATAATAGATTGAGATCAACAATAATAATGAAATGGAAGAAGAGAAAGAACGACACAGTGATTTTACGTGGAAAACCCCTAAACAAAGTAGGATAAAAACCACGGGTAAGAATAGAAGAACTTTATTATAAAAATAGGAGTTACAAACTTTCTCTCTTACAAAGTAGCAACAAACTCTCTTATAAGGAGAAACTCTCTCTGTTTTTATCTCACACCCTCACTCACTTTGATGTGGGATGTCTTGGGAGATTTTGGGATGGTTTGCCATCTAATGACATCACCTATTTATAGTGAACATAAACTTGGGCTCCAAGTAAATCCTATGGTCATAAATTGGTCACATCTCACCTTGGTGATCAAGTAAATCATGTGGTCTCAACTTTTCCACAACTTAACTTTGGATAATGTGCATATCTAGATCTTTCTTCAACAATCTTAGCCAAAGTATGTTCTAGAATTCTCTCCACTAATCTTAATTAAATGGTGGATAGAATTCTCTTCATCAATCTTGGACAAAGTGTGTTTCTAGAATTCTCTTCACCAATCGTAGACCAATTGTGTTCGTGGTATCTAGAATTCTCTTCATCATTCTAGAACATATGTGTATCATCTAGAACCTTCCTTGGTCATCTAGAATCAAGTTGAATGATCTAGCATATTCCAATTTTATTCAACATTCTCCTACTTGGAGATTTGATTAAAGATCAATCAATCTCCATACCATTATTTCTTTCTTCCTATTTCCATGTTACTTATGTTCCTGCTAGGCCGTTCGAGGATCGACACCAATTGAACTTGTCCTCTGACAATAAAGTCTGATCCTCCACAACACAATGCAACATATATCGATCCTTTAGTGTGTCTAAGGATCTTTGCAACAAAATTTCAATGCTCTCCACCAGCATTCACCATATACCGACTAACTACTCCCACTGCATGTGCAATGTCTGATCTGGTACAACTCCTGGCGAACATTAAACTTCCTACTACTGATGCATACGGTACTCGAGACATCTCCATCCTCTCCACTTTACTGCTAGAGCTCATCTTAGAGGATAACTGAAATTAATAGAAAGAGTGGTAGAAATTGGCTTACAGTCTTCCATGTTGAAGCTTCGCAATACCTTCTTCAAATGAGACAGCCAAGTCTTTTTATTATTTCTGTCTCGGTGATTTTGCATCCTCGGAATCTTGTTTGCTGGTCTCAAGTCTTTCATTTCAAACACCCTATCCAACTGAGCCTTCAACTCCTTAAGACAATCTTTGATGGGGCCTACTACCAACATGTCGTCACCATACAACAACAAGATAATTAAATCTTTCCACCAAACCTCTTGAAATATGCACAAGGCTTACACCGAGTATGTTGTATACAAGGCTCACGATGAAGGAAAATCTCTTGTAATATCTCGGCACCTATATGAGACCATACAGAGATTCGTTCAACCTGCAAACCAAGTTCCTTCTATTTTTACTTCTCGTTGGAGCATTCACATTTCTTTTTCAAGCATGTTGATGATAACCTTGTGGGTAGTGGGATCCCACATGTATACCCCTTCACACCATCAGCACACTTGACCTTTTTTCTTGGTTGAAGTTCAACTAGCACTTTGATTACTTTGAAGACCACACACACATCTGCCTTCTTCTCGATGGGATACACCCAACACCTCTTGGAGTCACTGCCTAGAAAGAACACAAAGTACCTTGCTTCTTCTAAGGATGTAACCGGTGCTTTCCGTCCATCATAATGAACTAATTCTAGAATAACTCCATAGAATCTCATGCGTTGAACTTTAATTTGTGTTGCCCACTTGCCACGCGATGCTCACACAAAGGTAAACATACCTTAATAAGCTATGGGAGTAGATTTTGCTATGCAAGAACTTCAACTTCTTCCTCCGACATGTGCCCAAGTTTCTGATGCCACATCTTTTGAAACCTTTCACTTAGACTACTTGAGACAACAAATGTCTCTCTTTTTTACAAAGTCTCTCCCACCAACATGTATAGGTTTGTGTCAACTTTTTCTCCCTTCATAAGTATCAGCGCTCCTCTCAACCACAACTTTGCAATCAAGGTTCTCAAGTTGACCTAATGAGAGCAAGTTCCTTTCTAGGTCTTCTACGCATTTCAATTATTAAATTGTACGAGCAGCACTATCATGGAACTTCAACTTGATAGTTCCAAGACATACAATCATCAAGGCATGATCATAACCGTCTTCTTAGTCGATGAACCATTCATCAGCCAAACTCTTTCTACCTTTGATAGTTGTCTGTGCTTCATAACATAAAATACCACCTACGTTAGAGGTGTTTGCTACATTTCCTTGAGGATTGAAATCTTTCTTGCTTAGATTTCAACAATCCTTCTTCAGGTGTCTTTTCTTATGAGAATGGTAGCACTTCACGTCCTTCTTACTTCTTGATTTTTTTTCTTCTGTTGATCTGCCTCTTTTCACCACTAGAGCCTCATTTGTCAAGTTGATGACAAGTTGATCATACGAATCAGGAAGACTTTGAAGTAGAATTTCAGACATTTGGAGAGAATACAATTTTCTCTTAAAGGAAAAACTTGTTGTGAAGTGATTTAACCTCGTACAATTTTGTGATCTCAAATCTCCCTCAAAAGTTTCTTCTCCTCCATGCTTCACAACACTCTATCTGCTAGTGTCAGATGAGATTTGTAATAGCATTTTCGTCCATCTCGTTCCACTTATCATCTGTGTGTCCACTAGCATTTCGTTGATGGTTGCCAGACAATTATCTTTTCTCAAGATAGCCTTCATCTTCATCTTCCACAACGATAAATTGGTCTTGTTGAACTTCTCAATCTTGAACCTTGCCGTCATTGCTTCTACCACGAATCCTAAACAATTCTCTTGCCTTTCAATAAAGGTTAAAAATATCTAACTTATTTTCTGATGTGGAGGATCCACTTTTAGTGGCAACCATAGATAAGTAGATATTTTCACCAAGAACCAGGCTCTGATACCACTTGATATGATTGTTTGCATCGAATAGAGTAGGGTCACAGCTATAATAGATTGAGATCAACAATAATAATGAACAAGGAAGAAGAGAAAGAACGACACGGTGATTTTACTTTGAAAACCTCTAAACAAAATAGGAAAACCACAGGCAAGGATAGAAGAACTTCATTATAAAAATAGGAGTTACAAACTTTCTCTCTTACAATGTAGCAACAAACTCTCTTATAAGAAGAAACTCTCTCTATTTTTATCTCACACCCTCACTCAATTTGATGTGGGATGTCTTGAGAGATTTTTGGATGGTTTGCCAACTAATGACATTACCTATTTATAGTGCACATAAACTTGGGCTCCAAGTAAATCCTATTGTCATAAATTGGCCACATCTCACCTTGGGGATCAAGTAAATCATGTGGTCTCAACTTTGCCACAACTTCACTTTGGATAATGTGTATATCTAGATCTTTCTTTAACAATCTTAGCCAAAGTGTGTTCTAGAATTCTCCCTACTAATCTTAAATAAATGGTGTTATAGAGTTCTCTTCACCAATCTTGAACAAAGTGTGTTTCTAGAATTCTCTTCACCAATCTTAGACAAATGGTGTTCTAGAATTCTCTTCATCATTCTTAGACAAATGGTGTTCTAGAATTCTCTTCATCATTCTAGAACATATGTTTATGATCTAGAACCTTCCTTGGTCATCTAGAATCAAGTTGAATGATCTAGCATATTCCAATTTTATTCAACAAAAAACATGCTTAATTTTGAAAATAAAATAATCATAATGCATAATTTTAAATTTAAATCACAAAAAATAAATGGAGCTCTTCATTTAGCTAGATCATTGTCCTTGGACTTGCAATGAAGGGTGGAGATTCATTTCTCTGGTAGTTCATAATCCTCACTTTCCAAGGCGAATTTGGAAATTGGTCGGCAAAACAAGAGAAGAAATTAAAAGTCGATGCAAAAACCAAGAGAAAAATCGTAAAAAGATTATTATTCAGAGTCTTCATTTTTGTATATCACACACTTAAAATGTATATTTGTGTTTCAATCTTGAAGAATCAATCATTTATACATAACTGAATGAGTCAGTGGCGCAATGATTTTATTTTTTAGTTGTGAACCAGTTCAACACCAACGTCACAGGTTCGATCCCGAGAATCGGTATCTGTCAACCAATTCAACACCAGCGTCACAAGTTTTATCCCGACAATTGGTATCTGTCGCCCACCCTTAATATGTACTAAAAAAACCATTTAAATATAATGTTGTTAAAATTTATATGGAAAGCATAATCAAAGGCATACCATATTTACATATCGCTCCTATTTATGATGACGGTTATCGATGTTTGGGGAAAACTTCAATATTTGCTAACTCACCATTAATTTAGAAAAAAAAATAGTGTAATAAATTAGGGAAATTTGGTATGAATGGAAAATTCTAGTATATTTGAATTTTTTTTATTATGATAATTTTTTTCTTTTTTATTATTTATGAAAAATCCTATATATATTAATTATTATTATTATTGAGTTTATATATTTTTTTTATAAAAAATTGTATTGAATGTGTTTTTCTCATAAAATAGTTAAATTTTAAAATATTTGAAACTGTATTATAAATTTCTTTTTTGAAATCTATATTATAAATATTTATTAATACTTGTACTAAAAAAAACTCATTAGTACTTATTATGTATTATTAATATAATATTATTATAAATTATTAATATCAATAATTATAATTGTTAATTTTTTGAAAAATTACTTTTTTTATAATTATTTTCTATATTTGAGACTAAAACTTATTTTTTAAAAGTTCATCCCGAAAGAAGGAGGATTAAATGGTAAAGGGCACATATCAAATATAGATTCATTAATATTTTCCCCAACCCAACTTAGAAATAAAATATACCGCAATATTTAAAGGATATAAATTTATAGAATTGGAAATGAAAGGACAAAACTTTTCACATATTACCTTAAAAGAATCATGTTAGTTGCGGGCTACAATTGAGTCCGACATACAGGACAAGTTTGATTAATCCTTAACCAATCGAGTATGCATTGCATATGGAACATATGCTTACAATTAGGAAAAACTCGACATGAAACTTTATCTCCAAACTCCTCCAAACATATCACACATTCACTCAACTTCAATCGAACTTTATCATCCTCCGCACAATCGTAATCGATCGATGGCTTCATCAATTTTTCCATAGCCATTTGAGTCTTGCGATTTAGTTCCTCAACATCCACAATTGTCGCCGTTTGTCTATTTTCACGACTTATTCGATGGGCATCTATAAATTCGTGGTTGTAGCATTGGAAACATATGTAGATGCACAAGCCGAAGAAGGAAATTAACACAATAATGGTCAATAAGAAGCCAAAGATGACGATTATAGGCATTAGATTTGGTGGGGGGAGATGTTTGATTAATTAATCTCTTGTGTGTGTTGTTTGGATGCTGGGAAAATGAAAGAAGAAAAAGGTGAGAAAATGAACTATTGTTGGAAGAAACATGGTTGAAGATTTCATAGCAATTGAGTTGGCAAAAATAACAAACACAATTTGTTGTTCCAATTTTTATCCATCACTGACACCATTTTCCTGTTAGAAAGTTCCTTTGTGAAGGTAACAAACAATTGTTAAACCCATTATAAGAATGTCTGTCATCCAACCTTGTCATTACATACTATAAGGAATTTTTACCTTTTCACCTCTTACTTATTTAAGTTGATTTGAGCTTTAAACTTTCCATTTATAAAATGGGATGGTTGTTATTTTAACATTTTCCTAAATATATTGAACAAAAAGAAAACAACTTCAAAGAAATTTTATGCAAATAGTAAAATGAAAGTGCACTTACGTAATGTGTGCACGGTTAATGTAAATTTAGGTTGGGTTAGTGATTTATTGAGAATGATAGTTATTCGATGTCTATTGATAATATTATGTTCTTTAATTTATGAGGTTTTTTTTAAAGAAAATACTGAGTGAATCAGTGATATAGTAAGATTATGGTTCAATAATATCTATATTAATCATTATTTACTATTATGGCCCATTTGGATTGCCAATAGTAACATTTACATGGGAATAAATATTTGGGGATTTTGTATGTATAATAAAAAATGACAAAATATTTCTACCTATATCACAAAATTAAAACTAATTCATTTGTAGTACAAAATCCAAATTGAGTTTTATCACCCATAGAATTCAAGTGCAACTACTTCAAAAAAAGCGTGGGACACTTTAGAGAAAGTGTTCAAAGGAGCCGGCCGAATGAAGTAAGTGCGTTTCCAGACTCTTTGTGGCGAGTTGGAAAGCATAAAGAGGAAGGAGTCAGAAAGCGAGTCTGACTACATCACGCGTGTGCAAACGACGTAAATCTACTCAATCGCAATGACGAAAAGCTAACAGATGTGCGAGTTGTGGAAAGGTTTTGAGATTGTTGACAGATAATTTTGAGAATGTGGTATGCGCGATAGAGGAGTCAAAGTACCTTGCAACGCTCACTGTTGACGAGCTTGCTGGTTCTCTCGAGACACACGAGCAACTCAAGAACAAGAAGAAAGAGGAAACGCTAGAGCAGGCGCTTCAAACCAAGGCATCCAATCGAAGATGAAGAGGTACTATATTCTAGACAAAATATTTCCACCTATAGCACAAAAGTAAAACTAATTTATTTGTAGCACAAAATCCAAATTCAGTTCTATCACCCATAGAATTCAATCAATGATAGAGTTCTATCACACTCATTCTATCACTAGTCATGGATAGAAAATCTTGTGTTATACATGAATTATTTTAGAAATTGTGCTATAAATATAATACAAGAGGTAGAATGTGTTGCTGAGGGTAAATTCTCTAAATATTTTGGATTCAAATGACTAGGTTTAAAATGTCTAAGATAATTAATGTTTCTATTTGGATTTGCAAGATAATTAATATCCGAGAGTTAATTTTTTGTCATTCGATAATTAATGTTTGGAAAAAGTGCACAAACTATCCTTAAAGTATGATGTTTGTAATAATTGACCCCCCTTAAACTTTCAATTTGAGCAATTACCTCACATGAACTTTGATAAAGTGTTGCAACTAAACCCTTTATGCTAAATTTGAAGGATTCTCACATGTGTAAGAAGGGTATATTTGTCATTTTTTCTAATATATATATACTATAATGCTACAAAAAATTATATCCCCTTAACACCTACTCAAAGAAGAAAAAAATCATGACGACAATTAATTTTATTTTCAATAGAAAAATAGTTTCTCGTTCCAACAATGTCGACACATCATATATGGCATCCACATTCAAATTATGCTTTCAAATGAACTGGTAATATCAAAGAGTGGCTTTAGAATCAATCTCCTTCTTGAAATGAGTTTCTTTAGAATTGGGAGAAACTGCTTCTGGGGGAAAGTGGCGGAAGATACTCCTTGCCGAAGAGAAACTGAACCGGCAGTGAACTCCATTGAATTGTAGACAAAGTTTGTAATAGATTTTAAATAGAGTGTTCCTTCATTGTGAATTGTAGAGAAAAATGTAAAGAGAAAATGTGAGAGCACAAGTAGAGACTTTTAGTGAGAAATAAAGTAAAGTATTTTGAGCATTTGTGTCTTTGTTTTTTACTTTTTCGAATTTAGTTTTTACAAATTGGTATCAGAGCCGATGGCAAACGTGACGGGTCAAATTTCGTTGCCACGATTGACGAAGGCGAATTACAAAAATTTGAGCATTAAGATGAAAGCGCTTCTTGGATCTCACGATGTATGGGAAGTGGTCGAAAAATGTTTTGCAGAACTAGAGGATATTGGGAATTATACGATGATTCAAACCAAAGAGTTGAAAGAGACGCGTTCGAAAGATAAAACAACATTGTACATGTTGTTCCGTGTAGTTGACGAATCAGGCTTCGAGAAGATTGCAAGTGCAACTACTTCAAAAAAAGGTGTGGGACACTTTAGAGAAAGTGTTCAAATGAGCCGACCGAGTGAAGTAAGTGCGTCTCTAGACTCTTTGCGGCGAGTTGGAAAGCATAAAGATGAAGGAGTCAAAAAGTGTGTCTGACTACATCACACGTGTGCAGACGGTGGTAAATCAACTTAATCGCAATGGTGAAAAGCTAACAGATGTGCGAGTTGTGGAAAGGATTTTGAGATTGTTGACGAATAATTTCGAGAATGTGGTATGCGCCATAGAGGAGTCAAAGTACTTTGCAACGCTCACTATTGACGAGCTTTCTGGTTCTCTCGAGGCACACGAGCAACTCAAGAACATGAAGAAAGAGGAAACGCTAAAGCAGGCGCTAAAACCAAGGCGTCAATCGAAGATGAAGAGGTACTATATTCTAAACAATTTCAAAGTAGAGGTTGTGGCCGTGGAGGTCGTGGATATGGTCGCAGTAGTCAAAGAAACAGTTATGATGTAGAGAAGGGACATACGAGTCAAGCGAATTGACGCAGAATGGATGCAGTTCAGAAAGAGGCGATAGATCGTATGAGTCGAATATTGAATTATACAAGTGTCACAAGTATGGTCACTATGCGAGTGATTGTTATTTCGAAAAAATGCTACAATTGGGTGAAGAAGGACATTTTACGGGAGATTGTTGTGTGGATAAAAAGGTTAAAGAAACAAGTAATTTAGCAGTATAAAAAAATGCGAATGAAGGTGTTTTTTTATGGCACATAAAGAAGGAAACGAAAATAATGATACTGTGTGGTATCTCGACTCAGGGACAAGCAACCATATGTGTGGACAGAGATGCGAAAAATTGAAGATGGTCATATTTCTTTTGGCGATGCGTCAAAAGTAAAGGTAAAATGAAAAGGTACAATTTCTTTTGTGTAGAAGGATGGTTTGATAGGGTCAGTCCAGGATGTCTATTATGTATCAGATCTCAAAACAAATATTTTGAATTTGGAGTAACTCACAGAGAAGGGTTATTCTATATATTTGAAAGACCGGTTGTTGCATTTGAGGGACAAGAAAGAGTGTTTAGTTGCTCGAGTAGAGATGGGAAGAAATCGCATGTATAGACTAAATTTGAGAAGCGTGCGAGTAAGATGTTTGCGAGTCGATGTAGAAGATAAAGCAACGTTGTGGCATCTTTGATTTGGTCATCTACATCATGGTGGACAAAAAGAGTTAGGGAAGAAGAATATGGTGCCCAGGCGACATGAGATGGACTTCTTTGATTTGTGAAGAATACGTGCTCAGCAAGCATGGTGAACTTCGTTTCAGGAGAAAGTGGAATATCAAGCGAAGAAGTCGCTCGAGATGATTCATATGGATATATGAGGACCAATTACCCTAGAATCTTTCAACGGTAAAAGGTACTTCATTAATTGTATTGATGATTTCTCAAGGAAAACTTGGGTTTATTAATTGAAAGAAAAATAAGAGGCATTCAGAATATTCAAAGTGAGGGTGGAAAAGGAAATTGGTAGACGAATCAAAGTTGTGCGATCTGATAAAGGTGGTGAATTACTTCGACGATTTTTATGAAGTATTGTAGGGAGCAAGGCATAAGGCATTTTCTAACTGGACCATACACTCCTCGACAAAATGGTGTGGCTGAGAGGAAGAATAGGACCATTCTTGATATGGTTCGAGCAATGTTGAAGAGCAAAAGAATGCCAAAGAAACTTTGAGCGAAAGCGGTACAGTGCGTGATCTATGTGCAAAATCGATGTCCACATGCGAAACTAGATGGTAAAACATCGCAAGAGGCATGGAATGGACGAAAAACAACAGTTTTGCATCTCAGAGTGTTTGGTAGTGTGGCCTATGCACACGTACCTGATCAGCGAAGAACGCAACTCGAAGATAAGAGAATGAAATATGTGTTTATTGGCTATGATGAAAGAACAAAAGGGTACAAGCTACTTGACCCAATAAGCAAGAAGGTGATCATGTGTAAAAACCCGTAATTTTAAACTACGATTACCACTCATGTTGATTGAAAATTCAATTATATACATGTAAATTTAAACTTCGAATTTCAAATACTCAAGTTAACTGCTCATGTTACATTTTTTTCAAATATTTAATAAATAAGCTCTTGGCCATGGTGTTTTCAAATTTTTTCAAATAAATAGATAAATAAAATACAGGTAAATGCATCCGCGCCAAAGGTTAACAGAAATAACAGGAGTTTAAACATTGCGTGCTACACAGGAAGAAAGTGACATCTGTCCTATCAACAACTCAAGAAAATGTAGCAACTCCACCTATGATCTCTTCAACATTTCCCAACTAACCGCCTTGGTCGTGTCTCTAATTACCTGTGGAAAGAAAATAACCACATAAATTGTGAGTATAAAAGAATACTCAATAAGAATTCCCTAACAAGGGTACGATGCACAAAGAAGAACTCAACATACTAGCAATACATATCTATCCTCCTCACAACATAGCTTACTAACTGATCATGAGTTTCATTACTTTCCTTTCTTAATCCATCATCCGTACTCTCAGCTCAACTTAGCTTTTTACTTGGTCATGAGATTCGTTACATGACTCTTCCTTGTGAGGCCCTAAAGACACTCACCTAAATGCAAGAATATAACAAGTTATGAAGTTCGTTACATAACTCTCTTGTGAGACCCTTGAGACACTTACTTGTTCTAGATAATACACTAGTCATGAAGTTCGTTACATAACTATCTAGCTCAAACACAACTTTTTACTATTGGTATACTGACGACACCAGTCTAGGTGAACCATCTACCTGACACTCGGTGCGTGTACTCATACACTGCATGGTGCTGAAAACCAGTCAGGTGTAGACCTACACAGAATGACCTAGTCTAGGTCGACATGCCTAATGACTCGAAGAATGGTGTCCACTGAGTCATGGTCCTGGAGGCTCTCACCAGTGATCCGAGTCCGCCTGTTCACACCTATCGCCCCAAGCTAAAACTCTCCCCTAACAGGTGTACACTATGATCCAGGCCTGCCTTTAGGGCTACAAACTAGGTATCACCGGAACAACGTGTTATAACACATCCGCGGCTATCGTGCGCAAGATTAAAATCCTCTACGACATCAACCCAATGAGACAACAGTACGTTCTGTCTCTACAACCTCTAGATGATGACAACTAAGAGTTTTATTACAAATGCTTGTAAGCTTAGTCCTAACAGATCACCAAACATGCTCAATATTCTTATATATTCACCCTAACAGGATACCACTCATTACATGATCATGACTAGCTACATACTAACACATGTCATCACCAGCTCACACGTATACAAAGAGAACCAAGAACACACAACAGAACAAATAACATGCTAAGACCCTATAATCCTAGCATGTTCACAAGAAACATAAGTTAAAGAACACATGCAAGTTTAGCACCACGAGACCCCATAATCCCGACAAACATACAAAACATATTTAATATTTCAAACAACGTACAAGGTGGCACCTGGGGATCCATAATCCCGAAGTACAAAATATACGTACACAATTAACATACATCTCAACTTCACTTAGCACCACATACATCTCAAATCATCTCTTAGCACTAACATACAACTCATATCAACACTATACATAGTAGCATAAGTTTTGCCTTGTGCAAGGTCCTTGATAGCGCTAAATAATAGCACTATTTAAGCCTTTAAAATCGCGCATTTTACGAAAAAGGGGCAAGTATGTGAACATAAGAAGAAAATTTAGCGTAAATAGTTGCTTTATCCGGACATGGATGCTAACAATATTGCATGACAAAATCTCTAATAACTATCTCTACTAAATACGATCATTAAGATGCAAAACGCATGTACAAGCACGACAACAGGGCTATTAAGCATAAATCTGCTGACGTATCTTATGATTCGCAGGAGATCGTTGCAAGGAAGGAATTGATGAGTCATCGGGATAGAAAAGGAAGAAGATAATTGGAAATCAAGTCGTCGCAAAGAAGGAATAGCTAATCATCATATTTGTAAAGGAATGAGATAATTGCAATCAAATCACGAAATCAAGGGAACCAAGACGGAAATAATCGACAAGGCGAATATTCTAGAAAAACAACATTAGGATTGAACATGGTAGACAAGAAACCCTGGATGATTATAAATAGAAGACGAATCGAAGAAGAAGGTGTGCCAATTCAGAGGGGAAGCTACCGATTGATGAGCATTCGAGACGCCGAGGTCTCATTGGAGATCCTGGTGGCCTTTGTTCATCTATAGACCTTGAAGAATTGAGTACCAACGCAGTGTTGTAGACGAAGATGCCTTTGACAACAATGGTGATTGACTCTACTGCTCCATAGATAGATATTTTAGTATTTTTTTCATTTTGTTTGCATTTCATACTTTGTTTTATTCATAGTGTTTGCTTTCTTGAAAATACATCTACAAGTTCTTTGTTTCAGAATTAATCAACTGTAACTTTTTGTGTGTGATTTAACTTTAAGAAAGTATGGAAGCTAAATAGTATAGCTATTAAATCAAAGATCAAATTAAGAGGGAAAAAGAGTAAGATTGGCGGTTGTTTTAATAATATTGAGTCGATTGACCACCCATTCATGAGTGCTTAGCATTGATCTTGGGAAAGGAGATGCTAAGGGTTTAACCTCACCGTAATCACTAGGTAATGTTTAGGCTTAAGTATTTTTAGAGAGAAGTTAGGAATAACCATCTCACTAGCTACATACGCAAGACTTCTGCTTAAAAGCAAATCTATGGGACTTGTACTGGCAGATTGCAGTCAAGTACTCCAGAAGGGGGCTTGAAGTTTAGTCCAGTATGTACTAATTTTCTTAGGACAACTTAACTTTCTTTGAGTTAATCTTTACCATGATTCTTCCTGTAGTATTCATTCATGTAAACTTAAAAAGCATGTTTAATTGGGATTAAGATAAGCTTAATTGTGGGTGATTGATTTTATAATGTTGTAATTAGATTAAGTATGTGTCGGCTCGCTACCCACATATGCTAGCCTCCAGCTTACTCGGATACTCGAAAGAGGAAAGTGGTGAAAGACCCAACAGGTTACGTTTAGTATTGTGCGAAGACTCTTCGTACCACTCAATGAGAGTTAAAGTTTAACCCTGCTAGCGCGTGCAAAGCTCTGAACCTAATCATGTGGAACTGTAGCAGAAGTTGAGTTCCGCATCCATGAATGCGAAAGTATTTATACGGATGGGTAGCATGATTTCTATATCACCAAGCAACACATCTATGTTAATTCGAAATTTCTAATTAAATTAAGCAACTTTAGTTCTGCATTAGCATCAGCATTTACATCATTATTAGCATCAACATTAGCACTTTATTTATTTGTTTATTTAATAATTTATCAACATCAACCCTCTTAAATCTCATTCTTTTCATTTACATTTTTACCCTTAATCTATATCATCGCGCTTCAAATTTCTTGTGGGATCGATAAATCTATATACTTATTACTTGCTGAAATTCCCGACCGGGTATACTTGCGTAAGTGATTCCGAGTTGCACTTACCATAAGTTAACTTTGAATTAATTAATGTACAATATATTAGCATTGGAATCGCCCGTCAGGTCCACACAACCCAAGTGAGAAAGTCCTTACCTGATTCAATAATACCGAACAACCAAGAAAATGCTTCTTGAGTTGCAGACAATGGATCAATCAACAGGTTGTCTGGACCTAACAATCAACATCCAAAAATCAGCCACTTAAACCCAAACTTAAGGCCCCGTTTGATAACCATTTTATTTTTCATTTTTTGTTTATGAAATTTAAGCCTACAACAACTACCTCACTATACATTTTTTCTTATTTGGATATCTACATCTTACCTATCTTTTAATAAACAAAACCAAAATTTGTAAACAAAAAAAAAGTAGCTTCCAAAAGCTTGTTTTTGTTTTTGAAATTTGGCTAGTCTTCACCTACTTTTTTTAAAGAAATATGGATACATTGTAGGAAAGATGGAGCACATGGTAGGAAATTTGAGTAGAAATAGGCTTAAATTTCATAAACTAAAAATGAAAAACCAAATGGTTATCAAATGGGGCCTGAATAATACAATTATCAAACTCCCAACCAACGGTTCTGACTTTGAAAACTTACCCAAAACTAGAAGCAATGCAGTTGTCCAAACCTGGCGAGGCTCGAAGAACAAGCAGAATGACAACACACGTTTCAATCTGCCAAAACTCTAAGTCAACAACAAAACCCAAAAAAATATCGATTATTCAAGAGCTCGAGGTTACGAAAACTTACCCAGAACTCGAACAACCTAAAAACGGCACGTACGAAGCTGCGTGTGCGAAGGCAAAAAAATTGGACACCAGAACGACATCGAAAACGTTGCTGCCCTCGTCACCGGCGTCGGGTTGCAATGGCCTGAGAAGGAAGACGTCCATGGTGGGTGCGGAGGTTGGTGTGGCAGCTGCCCAGACGATGTGGCAGGCGGCTAGGGTTTGTTGCACGACAGCATGTGTGGCCTTCCGCAAGCTTGCGTGGAAGTGGGTGGACGCGGGAGCGCGCACATGGCTTGCTATGGTGGTTTTCGGCAAGGTCTAGTGCAGTCGGCGGCTAGCGGCGACAGAAAAGGCAGTGGCGGCAGGCCTTAGGGGCTAGGGTTTGGGGTGGGTGAAGGAAGAAGAAGAAGAAGAAGGGGAAAAAAGGGGGGGAGCGGTTTTTTCTCTTTAAATGCTCATTTTCTTTTATTTAACTTAAAATAAATCTCTTTTTTTAAACCACTCAAATGCCTTCTATTTCTTTTTTCCCTTTTCCTTTAAATGCTTCTAAATGAAAGCTCATTTTCAAAACTCATTTTCTTTCTTTTAGTTAAAAACCAAAACACCATCCCTTCATTATTATTTCTTTTTCTTTTATAAATTAAACCAAACAAATTCCCACAAATGCCCAAGAATTTCCCTAAAATTACAAAAATAGCTAACAATAATTAATATTTGCAAAATTGTCATTTGGGTAAAATTACCAAAGTAACCCTATGGCCAAATAACCAGAATCTAACTAAAAAATGTGGCACGTTACAACGGAATTCAATGGATTTTACGAGTAAATGAAGAAAGTGAATGGGAATGGAACAATTCGATGGAAGTCAGCATTGAAGTTGGAGAATTACCAGTCGTTGCATCAACGAGTATGTCAAGTAAGTCTGAAAAAATTAAAGAAGAAGGAGAAGAAGAACCACAAAAACCCAGAATGCGATGTTTGCCAGAATTGTACCATGCGACAAATGAGGTGCATCTTGTTTGTTTTTTAGCAGATGTAGAAAATATTAGCTTTGAGGAAGCAGTGCGAGACAAGAAGTGGCAAACTGCAATGGATGAAGAGATTAATGCGATAGAGCGCAACGATACATGGAAGCTGACATAATTGCCCAATGCAAGTCAGACGATTGGTGTGAAGTGGATATTCAAGAAGAAAATGAATGTGCAAGGGAAGATATATAGAGCAATACAAGGCAAAACTTGTTGCGAAGGGTTACATACAAAAAGCGGGAATCGACTATGATGAAGTTTTTGCTCTAGTTGCGAGAATGGAGACAATTCGATTGTTGATTTTGCAAGTGGCATAATTTAGATGGTCGATTTATCAGATGCATGTCAAGACAACATTCTTAAACGGTGTGCTTGAAGAAGAAGTGTATATTGAGGAACCACCTAGATACGTGAAAGTTGGAGAAGAGAATAAGGTGCTAAAATTTAAGAAAGCGCTTTACGAGTTGAAGCAAGCACCGTGAGCGTGGAATACTCGCAATGATACATATTTCAAGGAGAACGAATACAAGCAATGTTTTAACGAGCATGTACTTTACACAAAACAAAGTGGAGGTAATGTGATATTTGTTGCTTTTTATGTTGATGATTTGATTTTTATGGGTAATAGTAATACGATGATAGAAGAGTTTAAGAGCACGATGATGCGATAGTTTAGGATGACAGATTTGGACTTACTGAATTATTTCCACGGTTTGAAGGTTAAACAAGAAGAGACAGAAATCTTTGTATTGCAGGAGCAATATGCGAAAAAGATCTTGAAGAAATTTAAGATGGAAAATTGCAATCCAGTTGCAATACCAATGGAACTAGGTATGAAACGATCGAATTTTGATGGAGTAAAACGTGTGAATGCAAGAAAATATCGGAGTTCGGTGGGAAGCCTTCGCTATCTCACATGCACAAGGCTAGACATCGCATTGAGCGTTTGCATTTTTAGTCGTTTCATGGAGGAGCTAGTTTATATGCATTGAAAAGCATTGAAGCGAATTTTGGGAAACATCCAAGGAACGTTTTCACTTAGGATGTTTTATTCGAAAGCGAAAGAGTACAAGTTTAATGGTTTCTTTAGCAGTGCTTAGTGCGGAGACATAGATGATCGGAAGAGCACTGCGGTAATTGCATTCTTTATGGGCAACATAACATTTACTTGGCTGTCAAAGAAAAAACCAATCGTGACACTATCGACATGCGAAGCTAAATATGTTGGAGCTTCTTGGTGCGTTTTTCATGCGATATGAGTGAGAAATTTGTTAAGCAAGATGGAGTTAAAGCAACTTGGTGCGACAGTGTTTCAAGTTGACAACATATCAGCAATTGAGTTAGCAAAGAATCTAGTTAATCATGAAAGAAGTAAACATATTGATGTTCGTTTTCATTTTATCTGAGATCATGTGAAGGAAGAAAGTGTGGAATTGAAGCATATAGCAAGTAAAGATCAAGTTGTGGATATTTTCACAAAGTCGTTGCTGAAAGTATTGTTCTAGAAATTCAAGAAGATGATTACCATATAATGCCTCGAACAGGGCCATCTGAATAGTTACCTAATAACTATTGTTGTAAGCAACCTCCATAAGGTACAAGTACTGGTCCCAACTACCTAGAAAGTCCAAGATGCAATCTCGAAGCATAATCCTTAAAACTCTAACTTACACTCTCTATCACACTATCCGACTGAAAATGAAAGTTGTGTTGAAGCTGCACACAGTCCCTAACCCCTTCTAAAGGGCTCTTCAGAAGCGAGCTCTGAACCTAGGGTTTCTATCTAAAACAATCTTAACTGGTACCCCATGGTACCTCACCATCTGGTCAAAGAACAGTTGTGCCTACTTCTCCACGGAGTAGGTGATTCTCCTTGGGACGAAGTGTGCACTCTTGGTCAAACAATCCAATTTAACCCAAATCATTGTAAAACTTCTTGAGATGCTCAACAAACCTGAAATAAAATCCACTGAAATCTTTTCCCACCTCTATAGCTGTAAACTTAAAGGCTACAAAAGACAACGAATGGGACTGAAACAATTCGATGGAAGTCAGCATCAAAGTTGGAAAATTACCAGTCGTTGCGTCGACGATTATGCCAAACGAGTCTGAAACAACTAAATAAGAAGGAGAAGAAGAACCACAACAACCCAGAATGTGGAGTTTGACAGAATTGTACCATGTGACAAATGAGGTGCATCTTGTTTGTCTTTTAGTAGATGCGAAAAGTATTAGCTTTGAGGAAGTAGTGCGAGACAAGAAGTGGCAAACCGCAATGGATAAAGAGATTAATGTGATAGAGCGCAATGATACATAGAAGCTGATAGAATTGTCGAATGCAAGTCAGTCGATTGGTGTGAAGTGGGAATTTAAGAAGAAAATAAGTGCGCAAGGGAAGATATAGTGATACAACGCGAGACTTGTTGCGAAGGGATACAAGTAGAAAGCGGGAATCGACTATGATGAATTTTTTACTCCAGTTACGAGAATGGAAACAATTCGATTGTTAATTTCGCAAGTGGCACAATTTAAATGGTTGATTTATCATATGGATGTCAAGACAGAATTCTTGAAAGGTGTGCTTGAAAAAGAAGTGCATATTGAGCAACCACCCAGATATGTGAAAATTGGAGAAGAGAAGAAGGTGTTAAAATTAAAGAAAGAAATTTACGGGTTGAAGCAAGCACCGCGAGCGTGGAATACTCTCATCGATACGTATTTCAAGGAGAAAGGATACGATCAATGTTCTTACGAGCATGCAGTTTACACAAAACAAAGTGAAGGTAATGTGATATTTGTTGCCCTTTATGTTGATGATTTTGATTTTTATGGGTAATAGTAATGCGATAATAGAATAGTTTAAGAGCACGATGATACGAGAGTTTGAGATGACAGATTAGGACTTGCTGAAGTATTTTCTCGGTTTGGAGGTTAAACAAGAAGAGACGGGAATCTTTGTATCGTAGGAGCAATATGCGAAAGAGATTTTAAAGAAATTAAAGATGGAAAATTGCAATCCAGTTGCAATACCAATGGAATTAGGTACGAAACTATCGAAGTTTGATGGAGGAAGAACGTGTGGATACGAGCAAATATCGAAGTTTTGTGGGAGGACTTCGCTATCTCACATGCACAAGGCTAGAGATCACATTGAGCGTTTGCATTGTTAGTCAGTTCGTGGAGGAGTTAGTTTATACGCATTGGAAAGCATTGGAGCGAATTTTGCGATACATCTGAGGAACAGTGTCACTTAGGATGTTTTATTAGAAAGCAGAAGAGTACAAATTGAGTGGTTTCTTTGACAGTGATTGGTGTGGAGACATAGATGATCGGAAGAGCACTGTGGGATATGTATTCTTTAAAGGCAACATAGCATTCACTTGGCTGTCAAAGAAACAACCAATCGTGACACTATCGACATGCGTAGCTGAATATGTTGCCGCTTCTTGGTGCATTTTTCATGCGATATGAGTGAGAAATTTGTTAAGCAAGATGGAGTTAAAGCAAGTTGGTATGATAGTGATTCAAGTTCACAAAAGAGCAACAATTGAGTTAACAAAGAATCCAGTTAATCATGAAAGAAGTAAACATATTGATGTTCATTTTCATTTTATCTGAGATCATGTGAAGGAAGAAAGTGTGGAATTGAAGAATAAAGCAAGTAAAGATCAAGTTGTTGATATTTTCACAAAGCCATTGCCGAAAGTATTGTTCTAGAAATTCAACAAGATGATTGGCATGTGGATGATAGGACCATTTAAATTTATGGAGAAGTTTGGTTGGAATAAACTTAAATGTAATTTAAGTATTTGAAATCATTGTTAATTGAGGAAATTAGTGGGTAGACAATTAAAGAATTAATGAGTTTTCAATTTATGAGCTAATTAAGGAATTAGTTGGTGCTTAATTTTGGAATTAGTGGGAAGCATTTTTTGTAAAAACTTGGAGATCAAGTTTGTAATAGGCTATAAATAGACTATTCCTTCATTATGAATTGCAGAGAAATTGTGAGAGCAAAAGTAGAGAGTTCTATTGAAAAATAAAGTATTTTGAGAATTTGTGTTCTATTATTTTATTTTTCGAATTTAGTTTTTACAAAGGGAAGGTGGGTTTATAATGTTAGGGGTTATGGTGGGAATTGAAGTGGAAATTACTTTGGGGTTTTGGGGGGTTTTTGGATGTGAAATTTTTTGAAAGTGAAAATGAAATTTCAAGTCGGAAAAAAGGGAAGAAGAGAGAGAGAGAGAGAGAGAGAGCAGTATTCTAAACCTAGGAGGGAGAGGGAGGGAGGGAGGAAGAGAGAGATCAGTATTCTAAACCTAGGAGGGAGGGAAAGAGAGAGAAAGAGAGCAGTATTCTAAACCTAGGAGGGAGGGAAGGAGAGAGAGGGAGGGAGGGAGAGAGAGGGAGGGAGAGAGAGAGAGAGAGAGGGAGGGAGGGAGAGAGAGAGAGGGAGGGAGAGAGGGAGAGAGAGAGAGCAGTATTCTAAACCTAGGAGGGAGGGAGGGAGGGAGAAAGAGAGAGAGAGAGTAGTATTCTAAACCTAGGAGGGAGGGAGGAAGGGAGAGAGAGAGAGCAGTATTCTAAACCTAGGAATCCAATACACTTCACATTAGGTAAAACATAAACAACATTAACATTAATAAACTAACACTAACACTAATACTCAAACATCCCCCATAAGCGAACATGTCAGTAGATTGTGAAGCTTGGAGAATAGGTCTTTGGAAAGCTTGGTCGTCGATCTCAAAGTTGGAGAATATGTCTTGGAAAGCTTGGTCGTCCATCTCGGAGTTGCCATTGGGTGCATAATAAGATAGAAAAGGAGGGGGAAGGAAATATATATGCATTTGAGGGAGAAAAAGGAAAAGGGATCGAGTTAGATGTGTTGGACCAAACCAAATCTAGTTGAGTTGGACCAAATTGTTATAGTTTTTAAAACCAAACCTGTAATAGTCCCATTTTTGTTGTTTGTTGTTGTTTTGATTAGTTCTAAATAAATGGATAAGAAATTAGGAAAATAGTTTATTTCAAGATATTTTGAAAAGGAAAGACAGTTTTGGTATTTGATTCAACAAAAAGGGGCAAGTTTGTCTTCTCTCCTTATTATTTAAAGGAAAATTCATATCCCTAGGAGTGTTTTCACTGTTCACGCCGTCAGCCCTTGAAGACCGAGCCTCGACTGCGTCTGACACGAGCTCGCCAGAGTCGCAGTTTTGGAGAAGCTGCGTTCGTCTTGTCACTATGAGTCTGCGCGACTGAGCTGTTGCATCGTCGTTGAGGATCGAGTTCGTGGTGGTTCGCGCACAGTCATCTTTAGCAGATGGTTTGCGTTCGTCACGGATGTGTGTGGGTTGTTGTTCCGCCATGGGTTCGAGCTGCCATTCGTGAGGGAGTAGCTGGGTTCACTTGTGGCTTGTGGTTTGGGTGTGGTCACGAGTGCATGCGCGTCGCCGTGGGGTGGTTGCAGCCGAGCTGCCGCAGCCGTCCGTCATCGGAGTGTAAAGGTGAGATCCTCTTTTACTTTCTCTTATTTTGAGTTTAGGTTAAAAATGGTGGATAAAGCTTATATAAATGAGGTTTTAGGCTTGTTTGGTTATAGGTTTAAGAATATTTAATTAAAGAGTAAGGACCGTTTGGTTGTTGGTTTATGGGCATTCAAGTTATGGATAAGTAGTGTTGGTTTACAAAGTTAAAGCTATTTAAATCAAGATTAAGGGTTGTTTGCTTGCATGTTAAAGTTATTCAAATGGTGAATTGTGCTTGTTTGGGTGTGGGTTTAAAGCCATTTAAAATTGGATTAAAGTCATTTTAATGATTTATTAAGCTTGTTTGGCTATGAGGTTTAGATTAACAAATTTGTGGATTAAGAGTGGTTGCTTGTTGGTTTAAGATTATTCAAGTGGTGGTTTGTTGTTGTTTGTTTGCTAGTGTTGAGATATTTAAATGGTGGATTGCCCATGTTTGTTTGTTAGTTTATGTCTATTCAAGTGATGGTTAAGGGTGTTTGTTTCCAAGTTAAACTTATTTAAGTTAGGGGTAGGCAATGTTTGGTTGTAAGCTTAATGATATTTAAATGATGGTTTATGCTTGTTTGGTTTGTGGTTTAAAGTCATTCAAGTTGTGATTCGAGATAGTTTGACTAGTGGTTTAAAATTTATTTAAGGATGGTTTAATGGTTGTTTGGTTATGAGTTTAGGGGTTGTTTGGATTGGGGTTTAATGGGTGTTCGACTTGGGTGAAAAAGTGAGTTTTGACCCATTGACTTTTCTGTTGACCAGATTTGACCCGAGTCATTTTCTATTCTACAAGCCGTATTTATGAGGCACGTGTAGCCGTCGGGGGTCACCGGGACACGATTTTTGAGGTTCTTCACTGGTTGCTAAATTTGATATTCTGGATCCGATTTTGATGGTCTGAGGTGCTAGTTTTGACCGGTTTGTTCGTTTCAGGGCTCGGAGTGGTGTTTGGCTATTTGAAGCTTCTAGTGAATTCTTGGAGAGCTGTTAGTTGATTGGCCAAGGTAAGGGACCCTTTACCCCCTTCTCGAGGACCTGTGGTTAATACATGTGTCAGTTTACTTGCATTAGTTGTTTTGTCTGATTGTAGCATAACCATGTGCATTGTATGTTACATTTGATCGCATCGAGAGCATATACATTTCATGTTTGCCTCATGTATGACTAGTGATGCATGAATCATGTATGTCTGCCTGATATGGTCGAGTTGCATGTGGTTGCATGATTGTCCCGATATGGACTTGAACGTCTGTCCTGATATAGACTATCTTGATATGGACTTGCATGATGTTTGATGCACGACTTGATGCATCGTTTGGACCCAAACGAGGCATCAAGTCGTGCATTAAACATCATGCAAGTCAACGAGTCATGGAGATCGGATAGAGGAGACTAGTAGGTGGGTGTGGACGATGATATTCGGGCTCACACCCTAGCTTGAGGTGATATTCTCTCGCTCCGCAGAGTTCCAGTGGATGGTGGTCGGCCGAGGCTCACTACCTGGATGGTTTCTACTAGTAGCCTAGGCTCTCTCCAGGTAGGTGGTATGGGCCTGATATGGTTCCTTGGTGATTGGTGTGGCACCACCTCTCGACGTGAGTACGAGGCCTGGGGCCAACAGGTTGCGAGTCACCGGTTCCCCCTAGAGTAGGATGCCAGATTACTCTCGAGTCACAGGACTCTTGTGAGCTTTTGGATCTTGGGGTCTACAACCTTTAGACTGCTCTGCGTGGTGCTCGTCATGGACGAGGTTTCTTGATTTAGCACCCAGGAGCTTGGGTTTTGTATACCCCTCGGTTATGTTGCTGATCATACTTGTTTGCTGATATTTGTATTCTTGTGCATGTCTGTCCCCGAGCTGGGGAAGCCTTACTGAGTTTGCGAAAACTCGCCCTTTCCATTGTGGAATCCCCACAGGTACTACTAGACTATACCGAGATAGATGATCGACGAAGATGGAGATGACCATAGGACCTGCTGCATTACTCTGTGTGGAGTCTTTTCTAATTTATATTCCTTTTGCATGAACTATTTAGGGGCAGGATAAATTGCACATATTTACTCGAGTTTTTATGTTTTGACTCTTGGGTACCCAATGACACTTTTTATCGAATTTTATGGTTTTTATAAACTTGTTCTTTAGTGGATTTCAACAACATTGTTTTACCATAATTAATTATCCATGCCCTAAGTGTTGAAGGCTGTTTTCATGCATTTAGAATTAAGGACTTAGGTTTAGACCCTAATTTGGATCAGGTCCTTACAAAACTGGCCTGGTGTGTTAGACCAACTGGCCTGGTTAGGATTGACCAAATACTAAACTGGCCTGGTTGGGATTGACCAAATTAATCTGGGAAAACTAGGGAAAAGAAAAGGAGAAAAAATTATAAACGAAGAGGGGACAAGACAAAGATACGGGCAGTGGGTTGTCGGGACTTAATCTGCAGTTTCTGAGAAAAAAAAAATTGCATTGGTGTAAAGAAAAAAGGATTTTAAAAAACAATGATTAATAAATTAAAAGATAGATACTTGTCATTTTAAACTATGACAAGTGAGAAAAATAAAAAACGATCGAAAATTTTGCATATTTGAATTCCTAAGGTAAGCCATGGCGTGCCAATAATAACAGGAAAAAAGGAAACAGCTACTGCTCGGTCATCATTGAGACGGAGAACATGTAATTATTTCAACTCAGATACAGAGAAAACAATCTAGAACGGCTTTGGTACTTTTAAGAGCCATGCAATACTTAAAAATCTACAGAACTCAACAATTCATTCGAAATCGTATATGCTAAGCTGCTTCTAATCATTTTTACAGCTAAAAACTGTATATGCTAAGTTGCTTTTAATCATTTTTACAGTTAAGTTCAAATATGAAAAATCAACTGGCTTTGTAACATGGGATTTCCAATCTTGGCATCAATGCAACCAAATGCCGATTGGGTTTATTTAGAAAACCTGGTAAACAATTGCTTCAAATTACCAGCCCCAAATGCATTGTTCATCACAGACAACAGCCTTTCAAACCCTCTCATACTCGCTGCTTAGAACTAACCGACTAACAGACTACAAGTAACCACCCTAACAACAAACTGTCTAACCAACAGTTACAATAACTAACCTTTACCTATGATATACATGCTTAATTGGTGGTCTATCATAGTAGAAATTCTAAGACATACCATTCGTACCATCACTAGAATACGAAAGATGAAAAAGGAGCTATTAGCAGATGCTAAGATGCATAAGGCAGGAAGTCTCGAGTATCAGTACATCAGCTTCTTCATTTTCCGTTTTTTTTATAATTGAGAATTGGAGGTTTACCTGATTACACACTCGGGGGCACCCACGTCCATCCCAAGACCAAACCCAAGAGACAATAAACAATTTATAATTATGCTCACTAGAGAGTTTCGATTCTGGTACCTCCAACAAAGACCTCAAGCCGTCCTCAAGGGATGGCGAAATAGTTGAAAACTTGAGCTTTAAGAGTATGCTCCCTTCAAGATCTCGGGTTCGAAACACACTTGTGACGTTAGTCCTTCGATGTCTCCGGAGGGATAGTTGTGGACCTTGTTTCAAAAAAAATCAGAGACTCCAAGCCTCTACCAATCAAGAGGCACTTGGGGACAGCTTTTTCTTTTTCCATTACAAACAGGTGACTGCACTAGCCAAACTAATCACGCTAAATCCAAGTCGAACATCTATCTATGGTCATCAGGATTCGACTTTGAGAAACTCTAACCAGTGTTGTATTGTACCTAATAAGACATGAACATCTAAGCTTGTCCTATTTCTAGCGGGCTTGGACAAACAAATTGTGGTAATATTACTATTTGATTTATAATATTAGTAGGTATATTAGGCAGGATATGATTTGAGGATTGAATAAATTCATCGGCTTATCATTTCAGAGAGAGGTTCAAAGCTTCAAATCCATCCATTCAACAACAGCAAGATTTACAAATATATAGAACACATGATATTGATCCAGCATACAAAAAATTTGATGGGTATAAAAACAAAGAAGAAAAAGTAATAAATTATGAAAAACAAGAGGTAGCTAATACATAAGCAAAGGGCAAAGTGTACAAAAATACACATTTAAATTGTACTTACTGCACTGCAGCTTTGGCTATACCTGCTCTCTTTCACTTTATTTCTTTCTATGTTAACTGTATATCCCTCTTCGAATGGTAAAATCATCCACTAGCAGAAAATGGAATATTTGGTTCTATCAGCTTATCAAGTTCAAACATTGAATCCCTCGGCACGAAGACACTTACGATGCGCCTCAATCCATTTACCACAGGCTTCTTCACCATGTTCCACAATGCACTCATCTCTTAGCTTCTTGGTATCAGGACAGGCACAACAAATCTTCTTTTTTGGTTTCCCATCTGGGGTAGACTTGACCACTGCTGATCCCTGCTCAAGTTTTGGCTCGGACGAGGCGAAGGCAGTTGACGAGCTTCCACCCATATCGAAATTTCTCAAGGAAAGCAGTCAAAGCAAAAGGGAAGCAAATCCTGAAACCTGCAATCAGAAAAACATGAGAATAAGGAGAGCATCAAATTAGATCTTATTCCTAGATTCCCAAGGGAAGGTCAAAGGTTTGGACTTTGAAGGTATACTACTCTCCCTCGAGGTGCCAGGCTCGAGACCCTTCTATAATATTAATTTGTAGAAAACTCTGGTGGCTCCATTCCTTTGATGTATGCCGGTGTCTTGGTTAACTCGGGTATCCTGGAGCAAAGCTCCAATTTCCCAATATCCAAAAAAAATTAGATCATAGATACTTTATGTTACCAAAAACGTACGTTTTGAACGAAACGAATGGAGAGGAAATCGATTCAGAATGTTTTTTTGAATTGCAGATCCTCTGTATGGGACGTTTCCGGAGGAAAGATGGAACGTTTCTGTAAAAAATTATAAAAAAAAAAAAAAAGAAAGAAAAAATACCTCTATTGTTGCAGCCACAGAGCCGTCGAGCAGAGAATAACAAAAAAAAAATGTGATGAAGAAGAGAGAAGAAAAGGCTCGGCGGCGGGGAGATAAGTTAGGTTTTTTCTTTACCTTTATGAGAAAACTAAGGATTTGTTTATTTTTTAATATAATTTAATCAGCTGGTTTCCATTTTTACCATTGCAATTTTTTATTTTTTTAACCGAGAATTCACGTTGCCCTATATCTAGGGTACCACTAGGCTTCCTAGATTGTGGTACTCGATACCTCGAAAAATATTTTAATTTAAGTGTTTTCCAGCGGTTTCAAACTAACATCTTTCAATAAAGCTGCCTCTCTTCGGAACAACCATTGCAATTAATAAGAATAATTTATTTTCATTAAAAAAATTCATTCTTCTTTTTTTACTTTTAATATCAATTTAATGATCAACTGCCTTTTCAATTTTTTATCAAGAAAAATTTCAATCAAAATACCAATTGTTAGAAACTTCCTATTACTTTTTTTTAAACAAAAAAATTTCCCATTCAAACTTTAACAAATACATAAAAATTAGATGGCATGGAATAATATTTTTTTTTAAAACATGGAAACTTGCAATATAATTTAATATTTGATTTTATAGAAAATTAGTATCTTTATTAAACAACATTTAGCTCATATTAGGAAAGATGAGTCTCCAAGAAATGGCACACTAATTGAATACTTGAGCTTTGAGGGTATGCTCCGCTCAAGGTCTCAAGTTCGAGACTCAGCTGTAATATTACTCTTTCGATACTAAAACCTTCATCATATCATAAGATTAGATGTACTTTTTAAAATAAAAAGGTGGAAACAATCACTACAAAGTTGTTGGAAAAGTTGAGATCAATGTTTGGGTCTGAGGATTGGCAAAGAAGCAGTTATGCAAAGAAGACTGATGGAGCTGTTGTTATGAAGATTATTATGGCCGATTCAAACTTTTAGTCTTCAATAACGTATTGTTTAAAATGTATTATCCCTTCGGTGAAAGTTTTAAGACTTGTTGATGGTGAGCAAAAGAACAAATTGAGAAATTTTCAAGAATATTAAGAGAAATTATAAGCCTATCTAGGATATAATTGACAAAAGATGGGACATGCAACTTCACACGTCTCTCCATGCAGCAACATATTATCTTAACCCTAGGTTTCATTATGATTCTCAATTGAATGTCAACTATGAGGTCAAGATGGAACTTTATCGAACTATTTAGAGGTTGTGTCCTTCACCCATGGTAAGAGAAAAAATTGACAAACAACTAGATTTATTTCATAATGCAAAGAGTATGTTTGGAATTGATATGACAAAACAAATGCTTCACAAAAAACAACCAGGTATTAAACTAATATCTCTAAAAATTATTAGCTTCAATTTTCCTAGACTAAATGGAATTTATGACATAAATGTATGTTTACTGTATTCAAGCATTATGGTGGGATTCGTATGGTGGAAGTTGCAAAGAGCTTCAAAAACTTGCAATTAGAATTCTAAGTTTGACTTGTAGTGCAACCGAATATGAGAGAAATTGAAGTATATTTGATCAACTACATTCAAAGAGAAAAAATCGTTTGGAACAACAGAGGTTGAGTGCACTTATATTTGTAAAATATAATCTCCAATTAAAAGCAAGGCATAAGAAGAGAATTTTAGAAAGTGAGTCATATAAGCCTATTTGTCTATCGAATTTAGAATCTAATGATGAAGGAAAGAAGATCCAACGTTACCCGCAATGATGCTTCTTGGATGAATGTGAATGAATGTTTTGAGTTCCAAAAAACCGGGAGTAACAAAAAAAGGAAGAGAGATAATGAATTTTTTTAAGTCTTGTAATTATACATTTTTCATAAATTATTCTAATTGTTTATATATATATTTTTATTAGGACCTAGAGATCTATCCCAAAATTATGAAAATATTACAGGAAAAGAAGTTATTGAAGTAGAAAAATAAGAAAACAATGAAGAAGAGGCACATGAACAAAATAGTGATGAGTTGCTAGCTGATGATTTTCAAGATAATGTATTGAATAGTTGAAGATTTTTACTTTAAAAAAATTGAGTTCCATTTTTTTAAAATGTCTTTTTTTTTTAAAGTTAGTTGATGTTTTGTTTCTTTATATTTTGAATTGTGTGCAATTAAACATTTTTATATCGATATATATTGAATTTATGTTAAACATTTGTTATTTATATATATAAACTAATATTTATTTATAAAATTGAAACTTACGATATACGATATACGATACGTTACAATACACAATACATTAAAATTGAATTTTGATACACATTACGTTTCACTATTTGACAACCTTTCATACTTAACCACAAGCAACTTAATCATGATATTATTTATGAACTAAATTCCATTATTCGAAGAAAAAAAGAAATGCATAAGTAGAAACTTTTCATGGATTCAAATACCCCTTCTGCACCAATATAGAAGAACGATATTCTTAGGTCCCGCTTGATAACTATTTGGTTTTTTGTTTTTAATTTTTAAAATTTAAGCTTATTTTACTCCAAATTACTATTATGGACACGTTTGGTGGGCCTGAGTGAAATGGGAAGGGAAGTGAAATTTTTCTTCCCACCGTTTGGCCCACCGAGACAACCCAACTTCTTTAATCTGACGCGTAGAGCCCACGAGCTTGGATAACCCGGCACGTGGAGTTCCAATTTCTTTTTTTTCTTTTTTTTTCATTAATCTGTATTTTCTATTTAATTTTCATTTTTTACTTCTTTTTTAAAAACATGCCCGGATGTTTATTAATTTTTTTTTTATTTTTGAAATTCTAGTAGATGTTCATTTTTTTTCCTTATTTGTTTGAGTTTTTTCATTATTTGAAATTCTGGAGGTTTTCTTTATTTCTTTATTTGAGTTTTATAATCATACATTTAAGTTTTCACTTAATATAATTTTCGTTAGTTTGGTTATCAACTATATTTTTGTTATAGTATTTATTCAAATTTGAAACGTCTAAATTTAGGATAAATTTGAGTTCTCTTTTCAATTCTTTTTTACTAATTCATTTATTTAACTTATTTGTTTATATTTATTTATTGTATATTTTTAAAAAATCAATAATTTATCATATTTTAATATATATATATATATATATATATATATATCCTACTTTAAAAAAATATTCGTGATAATTTATTTATTTAATTTTTTAATAATGCATATTTTTTTTTTGAGAATTTGCACTGTATAGCAACTTTTTTACCACAGTTTACAATTATAGCACATTTTTAAAAATAATTCTTTTATAGCAAATTCTGCCATTAAAAAAAAAATTATTTACCTTTTTTATAGAAGACTTTGATAGAATCTATCATTCTCTAGTGATGGAAGTCTATAAATTTTATCCGTGATTGATTCTATCGGTTCTTATTGATAGACTCTTGATATAATCGGATGGAAGTCAATCAATTTACTTTATTTATTAGTAATTGATTCTATCACCATTTATCGATAGAATCTATTAATATGAAATCTATCAATTTACAATTTTTGCTATATGTGCAAATATTTTCATTATTGTACTATTTATGTAATATTTATCCATTTTGTAATATTCATGCAAAATCCTTTTTTTTTTTGAAACAATGGTAATGCATACCTTTCAAATTTGTCTTAGGAAAATATATCTTAATAAATGTTAACTTTATTATTCTATCACTTTTCTTAATACATATATTTTTTTGGATTTTCTTTTTGAGAAACTTTTCCAAAATAGATTTAAATACATATTTATAATATATGCATTTGAAATTTGTTATTGTGTTTTCGCCGATCGGTTATTGTGATTATTTAAGAACAAAATAAAATTATATTTAAAAATAAATAAATATCATTATTAAATAATTAAATTAGTTTTTTTTACAAGAATAATTAAATTAGTTAAATGTTATTTTTTATAATATTTATTTTGTTATAATTTTGTTTTTCATCTAACCTGCTTTGAGTTTTTAGATTTTTGTTTGTAGATAATTTATTTTGATCTATTATTTTTATTATTTAAATTATCAAGTTTAATCATTTGAATTATTATTTTTTATTTGATAATTTTTTATTAAATTTCAAATTTTATTTATATAATAAATTAAACATAATAAATTATAAAATATTTTTCTTCAATAAATAAATAAAATATTTAATTATATTATTATATTAATAAATTATTAAATATGTATTTTTTATTAAAAAAATAATAATTTATCATCTCTTTCCACCAAACACCAATTTATTATCCCTTCTCTTTTTTTCCCTTCTCACCAAACATTAATTTACTCTTACTTCCCAACTCATCCTTTCCTTTCCCTTCCCACCGTAGCCAAACATGCCCTATGTATTCTAACTTTCCTATCATGTATTCATCTTCGGTTTTTTATTTTTAAAATTTAAACTTATTTTTACTTCAATTGTGTAAGAACAAAATTTAGAAAAAAAAAAAATGTAAAGAGGGGGAGTTTGAATGGATGACATGTGGTAAGATGACGGATTAGGGGAAGACACCTGCCCATGACTAATTTTATGTTGGCGCAGCAATTTTTGGGTAAAAGGGGTGGTTTTGGGTTGTCTTCAACCCCATTTTTTTCCGGTGAATGGATGACATAGGTGGGTTTTCATAACGAAACTTCAATGGCTCGTATCTTTTGATCTAGAGGTCCGTTTGAGGCGATTCTTGTTGCGTTGGATTCGTCCTCTCGTTCTCTTTCTTTTGGTATACTGTGTGACCCAAAGTAAGTGAGTTTATATTACTGTTTTTCCTGATCTCCGACGAGTGCTCAAATGAGGTTGTTGAGCAATCCGTGGCTGTTTTCGGCTCTTTTCACCTTGGATTTTCTAGGAATTTGCCATGGATGAGTTTTATGAAGACTTTGAGTAAGTTTTCCCTATTTTTGGTCGAGTTTTGAACGATGATAAGTCAATGGGTTTAACCTAAATATTATGATGTTTGGGGATCTTTGTAGGAAGGAGGCATTGAGTGGTCTTAATATTCTGAACTTCACTTCGGGTAAGTAGCTCGAAGCCTATCATTATATAAGAATGCTTTTATTATAATATTTGCTCATGAATAAAGGAAGGTTCGTAGGATCGTGTTGGCTGTTAAAATTGTGATGTGTTTTATGTGCATTTATGCCCATCATAGTTGCAATGGTTGTTCGATCTAATAAGTGTGATGGATTGCATGCTGAAGATTTACCAATAAGGTCATGTAGAAAAGTTAATGATTGTGCATCTCATGAATATTTGTGTATACTAGTGTGTGAAGATCTACGCGTGAACTTTTATAAGTTCTAGTTAATTCTAGATGGTCATGTACTTGAAAGATGTGTGAGCTTACAACAAGTAGTCTTTGGAGTACTTAATATGGTTACAATGACTTATATATTATTTTATAGTGGCTCGTTGCTCTAGCTAATCCTTGAGAAGTGGTGTGTAGGCCAAAGACGTTCATGGAGTAGAAATTTGGGGAATTGTGGGTGCGAGAGATTTAGTCTATGAACTATGTCATAGTGGAATTCATTAGGCAGTAATTATGTTAGTAATCTTCTAAGACACTTGTATTATAGAGTTCGAATCTTGTGTGAGCTTAACTGTGAAGATTTCTAAGGCTTTGTAGTTAATTCATAGTGAATTTGGAGAGTTGGGAAACGTCTCCGATCTGGATCACTATTTATATCGGGTTCATTTCAAACTCTAGCGATCATTTGATGGAAGCTAGGTGTGGGTTACAATGTGACAAAAGGCTTAGAACGGCGTTCTAGCTTAGACCGGCTTGATGATCGCGATGTGGTAAGTCTAAAGGTAATTAGAGTGTTGTAGTTTGGTCGAATGGTTCAAGTCTTGGTGCGATCCTCAGTTACGAGCCTAGGATCTCTCAAGAAGCGTGATAGTTTGGAAAGGTGACTATGCCTTCTTAGCATATGTGGCTTTTAGAAGTTGTTCCTCGTGGGTACTAGGATTATTTGAGTTAAGGTAGCTTCTTTAGCTTCAAGGTGACCTGGAATCACTCGTTTGTGCGTTTGTCTACGAGAATGTTCTCCATCATTTTAATGTAGGGATGGAATTTCTTTAGTGTTTGACAGGATGGTATGCTTGAGTTGGAAGTATGATCTTGTAGGAGGTGAAATTGGAGTAATGTCTATGACCGTCTTACACTAGCAGTTGGGTTGGGTGTTACCGACAAAGGTTTAGACCTGAGATTGGTATGGTGAGGCAGAGTGCTCTATTTCAGATTGAGAATTCAATTTTCAATTGTGACAGTAATTCTAGCAGGAACGAGGAGAGTTAGGTTCGCTGTCGAGAAGCTACTTACTAAGTATTTTTAATCTCACCATTTCTTTATATGTTTTCTTTTGCAGGGTGGCAAGGTTGTGGTGTCAAGACTTAGCAATATTTATTAGGGAGCTCCAAGGTGGTTTAAAGGTTATAATCTTAATTCTATAACTCAGTTGGTCAGTTTTCCCATAGGTGTGAGGTTGAGGTTGCATTATATTTTTGGGGTGTTACAAATTTCTTACCATGCGTTCTAATTTTTCTACCATGTATTCATCTTTCCTTAAAAAAATATGTGAATGCTAACCAAATTTCAAAAACAAAAACAAGCTTTAACTACTTTTTTGTTTCCAAATTTTGGTTTTGTTTCTAAAAATATAGGTAATATGTAGATATCCAAGTAAGAAAAAACATATGGTAAAGTAATAGTTGTAGGCTTAAATTTCAAAAATCAAAAGCTAAAAATAAAATGGTTATCAATCGTCCCTTACTTAATCACAAAATGATCCATAAACCAAATTTTATTCTATACTTGCAGTCTAAGAAAGTCATCAAATAAAACACCAAAGTAGAGACCTTCACAATAATTCTCTTCGCAAGTGAAAAATTCAAAACACCACAAGTCAACTATGCGAGAAAGAGATCAATTGATCTTAAACTTATTTAATTTTCCATCAAACAACTGAAAGCTCAACCGAGAAGCGAAAACTCCAAAGAGCCAAAAGTAAGAACATCAAACAACAGAATAATCTTGTTTATTAAAACAAGAAAAATCATAGAAAATACAAAAATTATGGCTAGGAAATGGAAGAAAATGTATAGAGACGAAAAAACAAAGGGAAAAAACGAAGCTTACCTTTGGAAACTACAGGTGAAAGATTCTCGACTCTGGGTTTATGGAGGAAAGAAGGAAGAATATGGCTTTAGAGCTCAAAAGAGGGTGAACGAATTAAATGAATTGAAAGATGGAACTAAAAGTCAAAAAATTAGGATTCTTCAAAAAAAAAAAGTAATATTCCTAAAAAAAAGTAAAAAAGGTAGGGCTCTTCAAAAAAGTTAAAAAAAAAGGCTTTTCCCAAAAAGTAAAAAATTTAGGGCTCTTTACATTTTCTCTCTAGAGAAATTGGGCGAGCGTTCATGGAGTTTTCTAACAAGTTGTATGTTACTAGTTTTCATACTAGTGTTCGATGAAACTCTAAGGGTTTTTTTTTTTTGGAAACGAAAACATTTCTATTGATGATATGAAAGTGTTACAAGCTTTTATGCCTCTCACGTTAAGGATTATTATCGTAGTGAGTACTTGGAATGCAACACCACATGATGGAATACACTTCTTCTCTATTCTACTGGAAGTAGAGGAGGTGTTCTCTTCATGATTAATTGTAGGACTTGAACCAAGGATGCCCACCTTTCGTTGGACCAATACTAGTTCCTAGTTGGGAAATAGTAGTAAATGACTACTTTTTAAAAAATAATTAAAAAAATGTCTAAACTTTTTAAGACTTTAAATGAGTATCTAAATTAAAAATCAGTGAGGATAGATAATTAAAATATCTTCATAATACCCTTGATTTTATTTTCTTTTTAAACATATTTGTTAATTACAAAACTTAATTGAACGTTCTTTTATCAAGACTAACACCCTCAAATCTAGGAGAGAATATCTCCATACAACTAACTCACATATTTGTTTTTAATATCTTTCAATTTTTTATTTAATTTATTTAATATCTTTGTCAAATCTTTTTTTATTTAAACAGAGGACATCTTTGGTTTCACAACAATTGAATTGTCAAATCGTCTTTGATCTTTTCTCCATGCCAACGCAAATTATCCTTTTATTCATTTTACAACTCATTGTATCCAACATTTGTCACATCCTTCTATCGTTCTCACTCCCACTCTCACTTTTCCACTCACACTTTTTGTTCATGATTTCTTTCCCACTCACACTTTTTGTTCATGATTTCTTTCCCACTCACACTTTTTGTTCATGATTTTGATTTTTGGAGATTGGGGATACAATTGCACACCCAATATAATTTATGAGTCTTGTTGGATCTCACTTCCTTTGAGTGGAAGTATTCATAAGTTTTTGTTTGATTTTCATGGATTTCTCCATCAATAAAAGCGACGCCGATTACAATTTCTTTTAACAGAGTCTGACTAAAATCATGACAATATGTTTTGGTACACATGGTATATAACCAGGAAAAAAAGATGCAAAAGCGGTTGAAATCATGACAGTATGTGTTTTGGTACACATGGTATATAACCAGGAACAAAAGAAAAACTGATGCATTCTGGCTAAAATCATGACAGTATGTTTTGGTACACATGGTATATACCAGGAACAAACGATGCAAAAGCGGTTGAAATCATGTCAGTATGCTTTGATACACATGGTATACAACCAGGAAAAAAGACAAACAGATGCATTCTCGCTGAAATCATGATAGTATGTTTTGGTACACATGATATATAACCGGTTGAAATCATGACAGTATGTTTTGGTACACATGGTATATAACCATGAACAAAAGATGCAAAAGCATGGATGAATATATGTAGATAAATCTATGTAGTAGCATACACCTACAACACCAAAGAATTATGCTAAGCATGCATTTTCCGCATCGAACATCCGTATGCAAGAGATGGTTTGCAGGTGAATTCATTTTATAATTTTATATTTGTAACTTGTTTCAATATTAAAGAATTCATTCATATGAATCATGTATACTGTTATGGAGAATAAATGTTCATCTCAAATCTTTCGAAAAATAATTTCAATTAATTAACAATATACTTTCTTTTTTATCTTTTGAAAATAAATTTAAATTTTCATCTTTTGGTTAAAGATTTGTTTGAGAATGCTATTAAGATTTTTCTCAAGGTTGTTACAGAGAAAAAGAGATTTCAAATGATATTTTTATCAAAAAAACAAAAATTAAGTAGAAGGGTATAATTGTCCATTTCTTATTTACAAATTAATAATTAATTTTTCAGATTTAAAAAAAGACATTTATTTAAACTCCAAGATATTGTAGACATTCTCTTATTATTTATCCAAAATCTAGACATTTGCCTAATTGTCCCTTCATAGTTGGACTATGGGTAGCTCTCATTGGCCCAATACTAGTTCATGGTTGGCCCATGAGCTGCTTGTTCATTAGAAGAGTCCATGTCTTTTTAAGGAGAAAGATGTAATTACACTGTAAAATGGTCATTTGACCTAGCTGTGAATTACAAATAATTGGTGTTGGATCATTTTATTAGATGACCAATTATATATGTTGACATAACTTGTCCTATTGCACGAGAGAACGATTCATGGAATAAGTATGTTGTTAACAAATAGGGATTGAATCTCAAGTCGTTAAGCTTTTCATTTGTAGGTCATAGGTCCTCGCGCTAGCTCATATCTATTGATAAACTAATAGGTATGGAGAATCAGTTTGATTGATTCGAAATAATTAATTAATATGTTGGACATATTAATCTTGATGATTTAATTTAATTTATAAACTAATTATTAGTATATTAGATATTAATATAAATTGATAAATTGATATTTATTGAATAAATATTTATTAAGGATTTTATTGATTATGGATTATATTAATAGATTATTTAAAATTTACCCATAGCAACTTCTTGATATTATATTTTATAGGGTTCTTTATCTAAGTAGTCAAATTAGGAGAAATTATTACATATCTAGCCAAATTTACAAAAATAATAACATAGATATTAAAAACATTAATAATTATGAAAATACATATTTTATAGAATACTATATTACCCTTCCATTATGATACGATCCGGCCCTTGGAGTTTTAGGAATATTAGTATTTATTAATTATTAGTTAATTGCTATTTTAACTGTGTTGGGCTTGAGCCTATTATTAGTCTTTTATTAATTAGGTTAAATTAGGGTTTAGGGTTATAAATAGGAGTTGTTAGGTCATTTGTTATTCATTCATTCAGTTGTCGTCTTTGTACTCTGGCTCTTTGAGAGATTCTCTCGAGAGAATTATCGTAATTTAATAAAAAGTGTGGTAGATTCTATCATTTTGGTATCAGAGCCATTTGCCGATCCGGGAATGGTCTCGACTAGGATGGCAACAAGGATTCAAGAATGCGAAGAAAAATCTGCCGATTTGTTGGATAAGCAACGAGAATTGGAAGTGAAGATGGAATCAAAGGAGGAATGGCTAGGGCAAATAATCGAATCAAAATTAAAGCAGCAGGATTCGAAAGTTGAAGCAAAACTCGAGCAGATGAACCACACTTTGCTGATGTGGATGGAGTCCAACAAAGTCGACAAAGAAAAGGGGTTGTTGGTCGAGGCTGCAGGGGAAGGGTCAGCGGCGGAAGTAATCGGAGGCGCTGGAGCAACGACAGCAGGTTCGGCGGGAGGCGTGAACGAAGCGAAAGTAGTGGCGCAGGTGTCGGGGAGCGAACTCGGGTAGCGGAGACGGCACCAGCGGTAAGGTCGCGGGCGCGGGGTTTCGTGGAAGCGATAACATTGGCAGTGCGGGCGTGGGCGCGAGGTTTGGCTGAGGCAACACGGGCGTCGCGGGAGCGGAGTTTCGCGGTAGCGACGGCATAGGCAGTGCGGGCACGGGCGCGAGGTTTCGCGGAGGCGACATAGGCGTCACGGGAGTGGGGTTTCGCGGAAGCGACGACATGGACAGTGCGGGTATGAGCGCGAGGTTTTGAGGAGGCGACACAAGCGTCGCGGGGGCGGAGCGAACGCGGTAGTGCGCAGAGGTGGAATCGGCAGCAGTGGCTGGTGCGGCACGGGCACGGGGTGAGTCGGACGGTCTCAACTGGACAGGGTCAATTCGAGTTGGATCGGGTAGACCGTTGGACTGAGCCATTTGAGGCAAGCATTAAGGGAGACCCTCGATTTGACGGTTGGAACGATCGGAGCTGAATTTGGGGTGACAATTTACCAGAATCGGAGTTCGATCGACGGGGAGGCCCTAGGGTTGATAGGAGGGGAAGCGGGGTTTTGAAGGAGAGGAGGGTGTGCATCGTTTATGACAGGTCGTCGGCGCATGACGGTTGGAACGATTGTGGTTGGGGTGACACTGTCCGAAATCAGGGACGAGATTTCGAATGGAGAGGAGAAGAAAGATTTGAACGGGGAGGTCAGAGAGCAGGAGGAAGGGAGAGATCTGGATGCGACAGGAGATTTAGAAAATTGGAGATGTCGGTTTTCAAGGGTCTTGCTGATGAGGATCCGGTGGGATGGTTGAGCCGGGTCAGGCGTTATTTCCTGGTAAACAAGCTAAATGAATATGAAGGGGTTGAGGCAGCAAGGTTATGTTTAGAAGGTTACGTTTATGACAGGTCGTTGGCGCATGACGGTTGGACCGTGCTCCTTTTCGTTCCTGGAACGAATTCAAAGATGGGTTGTTGGAGCGTTTCCAACGGGCGGCTCAGGCAAATAAGTATGCCAACTTCATGAGTTTGAAGCAAATAGGAATGGTGAAGGAATATCGCCGGAGCTTTGAGCGCTTTGCTAAGGGTATGCACAATATCATTATGAGTGCATTGGAGGGGAAGTGGGAAAGTGGACTGAAAGAAGAGATACAAAGCGTGATGCGTAAACTGCGACCAGTGGGCATCGAAGAGAAAATGTTTATGGCCCAAGTGATTGAGGATGACTTTGCTTTTTAGGCTGCCCAAAACGAGGGAAGTACTTCTGCAACAGTCAAGGCTAAAGATGGAACGATTGTATCGAGAACTGGAAGCACAAAGACATTTTCCAACAGAACTACAACCGTTCACCCGACATCTTGTAAAAAACTCACTAAAGCCGAAATTTGAGCAAGGAAGGTCAAAAGGTTATGCTTCCGCGGCGATGAACAATTTGTCCCAGGACATCATTATCAGAAGAAGGAGCTCCAGAACTTGGATGTGTGGGTCGTTCAGGATGCGCACAATTAGCAGGATGCTGATGTGACAGACTTTTCGCCAGAAGACGGGGCTGTAAAATATGACATCGGAGATGGAACACCTTGAGGACAAGGTGGCTCATGGGGGAGAGAGTATTGATATGATCCGGCCCTTGGAGTTTTAGGAATATTAGTATGTATTAATTATTAGTTAATTGCTATTTTAACTGTATTGGGCTTGAGCCTACTATTAGTCTTTTATTAATTAGGTTAAATTAGGGTTTAGGGTTATAAATAGGAGTTGTTAGGTCATTGTTATTCAATTAATAAAAAATGTGGTAGATTGTATCACATTAATCATTATTTTTCGATTTTTTTTAAAAATAGAAAATAAGGTAACAATAACTAAATCCCTTCATTTTCGCCATATCCTCCCAAATTGACCCTAATTATCTTCTTCATTTCCGCCATATCCTCTCACATTGACCCCAATTATCTTCGTCACCCCAATTTTCACCCCCTTCTAAGTATGGTTAAGGAGACCTAGGTTTTTAATAAACCTCCATTATCAGGTGACTTCTTTATTTCAAACGATGATTCAAAGTTTGATTTTGTTTTCTTTGCAATATAGGTTTCTTTATGATCTTGGTAAAATTTTCAATTAAAATTGGTGTATTATAAATGGTTTCTTTTTCGTATTATATATCAACCGAATAGGATTGCATTATTGGATTTCATACTAAAATATAATTCAAATATCGTCCATTTTTTTCTATAATCGTATTTTTATAGCTATACTTTGTTTTAAATAAATTGGCATTGAATATTATGTAATAAGTTGTTAACAAAGGATATATGTCTTTTATAATAGGTACATTAAAGGTTTTATCATCTTAAACTAAAATACAATTAGAATATGATGTAGTAGTATGAAACATAATATGTTGGTTGAATATACTAATACTAATAGAGATAATTATTTTGGTTTTAATCATAATACTAACATAATACTGTTTTATGGTAAATGTATATACAAAAGATATAGATAATGTTATTATCATTGATTGGATTATAATAAATACTTACATAATACTTATGATCATAGCAAAATGAATACTAACGATCATAAGATAAATCAAATTGATAAAATATTATATGTACTGATTTCATCTCAATACAAAATAAAAGCAAGCATTAAGTATACAACCAATTATATATAACTTTAATAATACGATAATAATACTAAAATGGTATTAGAAAATTAATACCCTAAAAATACTACAAGAATATGTAGTTACTAAGAGCGTGTTGGTGCAGGGATTAAGATTAAGTTAATTTATATTAAGTTAAGTTGATGATTAACTCAATCTGTGTTTGATGAACATATTATGTTAAGATGGATTAAACTAAACTGACTGTTGTTTGATATATGGATTAAGTTAATCTAAATTTTTATTTAACATTTTTTAAAAAAAATGTTTACTCTTTAATTTATTTCTCTTAACAATTGATAAATAAATAAATGATATTCATTTGAAATAGTAATAATATAATATTCATTTGAAAAAAATGTATGTTTATCCATATACATTTTATTATTTATTTCAATTTTAACCTAATATCTATATTAAATTAGCTTTCAAAAAAACTAATATCTTATATTAAATTAAAAATAATATAATAAATTTTATATTCATTCAACAAATTTAGAAACACATCTAAATTATATAAAAATTATTTTAATTTAATTACTTAATTACAAGGTTGGTTGGTATAAATTTAAAATAAAAAAAATTTATTTAGTACACCATAATTTATAATATAATAATTTAAAACAATAAAAATCAATTTAATTTATTTAATATATTCTAATTTTTATGAATGGTAATTAAATTTGAAATTCAATTTTACTCGTATTTTAAAAGTAATTTAAATAGATTGGACTATCTTGATGAAAGTTATTATGAAAATGTAAGCCTAATTTTCATGCATTTTAAAATTATTCTACTTTTATTTTACTTAAAAATTATTCTACCTAATTTATTGTTTAATACTCATTCAAATTAAAATTGTAATCAATATGAAAATAACAAAAATACATTCATATATGGGTGTATATGATAAAAAACTCATTTAAATACTTAGAAACAAGTCATAAAATAACACAAGTACAATTTCTTTTGTATATATAATAAATCCAATTATATTCTAAGTAGAAAAATGAGTTTTAAAATTTAGCAATTTTTGTAACATTTATCTCAACAAAGTTACTACAGTGTCTTATTTAATAGTCGATTGAACTATTTAATAGTGTTTTTTTAATTAATTATTCTAAAGTATCTAAATGAATTCAAATTCTTTATGAAACTTTACGTGTAACCTCCTCTATTTGATTTTTTATTTAATAGAACACATTAATAACGTTTAAAATGAATATAATTTTTTTATAACAAAGGAGATTCGAACCCATATTTAAATACCATTGAAAAAATAACAAAACAAAGTTTTTGACATTCTATTACATGTATGCATTTTATATTTTACAAATCTAAAAAGATTTATACAAGTTTTCTTGATATAAATTTAAGATTGGTTAATTCAATTGTTAATATTCATTATTTCAAATTGTTTATGTTAATTATATTGTTAATATCTATTCCTTCCAAATCTAAAAATATTCATAATATATTTCAAAAACAAAATTTTGTTCCAAGTTCAAATAATTTGTTTCTTGAAATTCAAATAGATTTCCTTTGTTCTCTTGAATTATTTATTTATTTAAATTATTTAACATTTAACATTAAATTTAGAAATCATTCAAGTATATATTAAATGAACTATAAAACATAAAAAAAATAATTTGAATAAAATTTTAAAATTAAATAAATTGTTTGAAAAATATAATTAAAGATGATTTCGGAAAACGAAGCAGATAAAGAATATATGAAGATTATTGTTAGATTGCGTGAATGATTAACTTAATCTATCCGTCCACCAAACAAAAATTGGAAGGATTAAGTTAATCCGGATTAACTTAATGCTTACCTCAAACATGCCCTAATATATCTGAACAACTTAATAATTGACATGATATTACAAAACTAATACCAGATAAATACTACTCAATGGATTAGATAGTTACTAATAATGAACGTGGTATACAAAAAATCAACTAATGATGTACAAATGTAGTATTTTTATGGTAGTATACTAACACTCATAGTATACCAAACAGATTACAATTAAAATTAATAAAGCAATATATGTGTACGAATACTTATATTAATCTTAAATAATACAAATGAATTCTCAAAAATTAAAATAGTACTTTTAGTGCATTAAAGAAATACACGCATAGTGTGATAAGGAAGGTGGCCAACTAAAATGGATGTACGGAGAAGGATATAACTTTATGGGTGGTTGCTTAATCGTAGTACTAAATTTTCTTTATAAACAATACCACAAAATAACACTAATAATACAATACATGTTTGGAAACTCAAAATATAGTATTTATTCAGTATTTTTAGAAAATCATAATACTCTAACAGAGATGTAATACTTGAATTAGCATAACAACATTATTCAATGTAATCTACATTATCACAACATTCATGCAAAACCTTCTATTGTGCCCTAACAATTCACAATGCCCACATTTGACTCATAGTCCCCATTTCAATAATTGACTTCCAACATGATTTCTGTAATCTTTCAACTGAACGTCTTCATCCCAAACTCCACTATGAACGATGTTCAATGGGATAGAATTTGAAATATAAAATAATATGTTAGAAATACAATATATATATATATATATATATATAAACTAAATACACATAATTAAATATAAGTGCAATACAATATTGTGTACATAATAAAACACACTATAAAACACAAAGTTATATATGTAATTATAAACTTATCTGGGAATGCAATTTCACAGGCCTCTCAATGCACCAACATATTATCTTAACCATAGGTTTCATTATGATTCTCAATTGAATGTTGACTATAAGGTCAAGATGGGACTTTATCAAACTATTTAGAGGTTTTGTCCTTCACCCATATGGTAAGAGAAAAAATTGACAAACAACTAGATTTATTTCATAATGTAGAAAGTTTGTTTGAAATTGATATGGCAATACAAATGCGTCATAAAAAAACAACCGGCATCAGTTACTAACGTCTTTAAAAATTATTAACTTCAATTTTCCGAGACTAAATGGAATTTATGACTAAATGTATGTTTATTGTATTCAAGAATTATGGTGAGATTTATGTGGTGGAAGATGCAAAGAGCTTCAAAATCTTGCAATTAGAATTCTAAGTTTGACTTGTAGTGCAACCAGATGCTAGAGATATTGGAGTGCATTTGATCAGGTACATTCAAAGAGAAGAAATCCTTTCGAATAATAAAGGTTGAGTGCACTTGTATTTGTAAAATATAATCTCCATTTAGAAAAGGCATAAGAAGAGGATTTTAGAAGGTGAGTCATATGAACCTATTTGTCTATCAGATTTAGAATCTGATAATGAATAAAAGAAGATCCAACATTACCCAATCATGCTTCTTGGATGAATGTGAATGAATGTTTTAAGATCCTAGAAACGGAGAGTAGCAAAAAAAGGAGAGGTAATGAATTTTGTATGTGTCTTGCAATTATATATTTTTCATAAATTATTCTAATTGTTTACATATATTTTTTATTAAAACCTAGAAATTTATTCCAAAATTATAAAAATATTTTCATTTATAGAACAAAATCAAAACTAATTCATTTGTAGTAGGAAATCCAAATTGAGTCCTATAACCGATAAAATTCAATAAGTAATAGAGTTCTATCACTAGTGAGTTCTATCACCAATAGAATTCATACTCATTCTATTAGAAATCATGTGCTATAGATGAATTATTTTAGAAATCGTGCTACAAATATAATACAAGAGGTAGAATGTACTAGTGAGGGTAAATTCTGTTTTTTTTATTTTGGGCTTCAATCAAATTTTGGTTTGGACTTTAGTCACACATGCGTTTCATTGTTGCTTTGCTATGCACGACTTCTTCACACACACGCCCTACAATGATATGCTTATTAACATTTTTGTACAATGATTGAAATCAATACATTAGATTCCATTCATTCAATAAAATAGAGTGATTGAAGTTTATCAACTATATTAGTTTAGTGTTATTTATTTCATACTTTCAATAAAATATACATTATATTCCACTTATTGATTTCATTTATTTCATTATAGTTGGTCGATGATTAAACATTTGAATTGATAAACATATGCATGATTTTTATGCCCTTGTAATCTCTAATATATTATAGCACTTTATATTTAACATTTAAGAGAACTGAGGCTACCAGTTTCCTTCAATTTATAATTTTATTGTATGAAAAAAAACTAAGAAATTTATAGGAGATAACAACTTGTAGGGAATTTATTATAATTATATCATTTTTTTGAAAAATAATTTATTCATAGAAAATTTTCACTTTTCAAAAATTAATATCCACTCTACTCCTTGATTGACGTTGGGGTGCAACAAAAAACCAAAAAACTAAAAAACCGAACCAAACTAATCCAATCCAATGTATCAGATTGATTTTGAAAAATCGAAAATATTGGTTTAGTTTCGATTTTGATTTTAGAAAATCAATAACAACTGAACCGAAATATATAATTAGAAGATTTTCCAAAATCTTAAAAGATCAATAAATATAAATCTCTTGAAGTGAATGTATTTTTATCCGTCAAATGTTAATATATTTTTCAATATATTTTCCAAGTAACCTTCCCTTATAACTTTACTTTCTCAAATTACTTGTCATTATTTCTTTATAATTTGGATTTAGATAATTATGGTAGCATGGACTATTTATATTTGAACGGTTGAATACATGATTTTTATGTAATTTCACATTTATAATAAAAAAAATTCTTATCATAAAAGACAAAACAATAAATGAAAAGCAAAAGTGGATTCATTAATTTTTTTTCAACATAATACCAAAATCTTCGAACCAAAATCATACTGAACCGAAACAAAAACCGATCTAACGATTTTGTGCTTTATTGGATATCGGATTGGACCGAATTATTGAAAAATCGACGATATTGGTTCGGTTGTCGGTTTGGCACAAAATCGAAAAAAATCGAACCGAAATCACCCTTAATTGACTCATCACTCCTGACACCCTCGACACGAAGAAATTGTCATTTCATTTTTTGATAATCATACTTCATAAACATTACTTTTTGTTTTATCAATAAGTATTAACAAGTTTTTTCATATCTAAATTTATGTATTTAGAGAATAAATACTTTCAATATATTTTTTTCAAACGTTTCCAAAAAAAAAAAAGAGAGAGACAAACACGAAAAATGTAAATATTACTTTAAAAAGTATATAATTTGGTTGTACTAAAACAAAGTATATAATTTGGAAGAAAACCCAGATAATTAATGCATTTAAAACATCTTTATATATTTTATTTTAAATGTTATGAATTATACAGCATTTATTTTTGTAGAAAAAGTTTATATGTAAGAAATTTACCTTAGATGGCTACTTTAGAGGTGTTTATTATAATTATAACATTTTTTAAAACTAATTCTTTTATAACAGATTTCCACTATGTAAAGAACAAAAACTTATTTCTACCCCAAGTAAATTTACTCTAGATATCCACTTTTAGGATGTCCATTACAATTATAGCATTTTTTTAAAAAATTATTCATTTATAGTAGATTTTTAATTTTTTTCTTTCTAAAATTTCCATTTAACCATTTCTTCATAAAAAAAAACATGTGTTCTTTCTTATGTGTTTTGAGACTTCAATTTCGCTTCTTTTTGGCCAAGCAATACATTCAAATAAAGAGTAAGAGAAGACAAAGTTAACCCAACAAGAATCACATCAATCAGAACTTAGATTCAAATGTTATGGCTCATTGAACAATCGCCGAAAAAGTTGTTCATTGCTGAAAAATCAGGAAGAGGGGGAAAGTGACATTCGAGTTAATTGATTGAAGATTATCGTTGAACTAATTGAAAGCTATCAGCGAACTAATTGAATCTATTAGCAAATTGATTGAAGACCATCAGTTGAAAAACAGATTAAGGCTATCAACTGAAAATTATTCTAATGCTATCAACTGAAACTTATTAAAGACTATCAGCCTTCAGCTGAAACTAATGGCTATCAGCAGATAACAGATTGAATGGTATTTAGATAATTTTACAGGATCTGCTCCATTTTTCTGCTATATGTGAAATGTTTTTTAAAAGAGTGTTATGGATGATATTTTTTTTATATAGATGTAAAATCTTTAGATTATTTAATTATTAGATAATTAAATGAATGCAATTAATTAATTAACTCTATAGCTTCCTCCTATTAGATGGGAAGGAGGTGAGGAAGTCTATAAATAGAGACTATAGGTCTCTAGACTTCACTCCAACATTCTTGACCTAGTCTTCTCAAGAGCTCTCACTCCCCTTTATAAAGGTCTCCTACTAGGCGATTAGAGTTGGTATAGAGAATATTGCTTGAAAGACTCTTAAAGACCAATTCATGAAGGTTCATGATAAATCCCCTTATATCCTAGGTGTTGGAGATAAAAACCAGCCAAACTAGATCAGAGACTAGGGGTGATAATTGTTCGATTTTTTTCTGTTTTCTGACAAACCGATAACCGAACCAATATCTTCGATTTTTTCATATATGGAACAAAACCGATGTTTAATAAATGACATAACAATTGGTTTGGCTCGGTTTTGGTTCGGTTTTAATTTTGGTGTAACTTGGATTGAATTTTTCTATTTATGCCTTTTTGCTAGTTTTGGTTTCAATTTCTATTTTTTTTTTGTAGAGAGCAAAATGTTCTTAATACTTGCAAAAAAAAAAAAAAAAGAAAGAAAGAAATAGTAACTATAATTAAAGATTATATACTATACTGTTCAATATTAGTATTGCATGAAATTTATATTTCAAAGTTCAATATATTTTATTTTTGTAAAATGGAATTCAAAGTTTCCATTAAAAACCAAACATATAAAATATAAAGTAAAAAACAATATCCACTGTCCAATGTTCAATACCATTTCGTATTATAAAAATAAACTCTGATCTATTCTCAACGATCTTGAATTGAATTCTGCCTATTGAAGATGCCAACTCTACAAAAAAAACACAATAACAATAAGCAATAACAAAATAAAAAGTAATATAGATGTTAGAACTTAAAAGTAACACTAATCTACTAACCAATTTAAGGTTCATCTTCGAATCTTTATTTCATATCTCAATCATCAGCAAAGAAGTCAATTACTTGCAGATTTATTTTCTACAAATGAAATATATTAAAAATACAATGCAATATAGTATAAATTAAAATAAAGTAGTTGAATCAAATTATTTAAATTTATTACTTTCTAACACCATTGAAATATCATCCGTAGGACCATTAATGATCTCTTCGATGTTCTCAATAGGAGATGCACGAATCCAATTTTGTAAACAAATAAGTATTTGAACTGTTGTTGGAGCTAGCGTACTACGCGAAGAATCCAGTACTCTACCTCCGGTACTAAAAGTTGGTTCAAAGGCTACAGTACAAAGTGGAATTGCCAATATATCTTTAGCCATCTTGGAAAGAATCTTATATTTTTGGGAGTTTTGTTTCCACCAACCCAAAATATCGAAATCTTCATCCATGCCTCTCTCACATGTCTTAGAAAGTTATCTATCCAACTCATATTTACTTTCCACATCACCATTTGTATCCAAAAAGTCATAAAATCTAAAGTTACATCCATGAACTCCTCATCTTTACTGATAATGTTCAAATTATTATTCATGGAATCCACAACTGTACATCTTTCCACCTCATCATCCATATAAACACTTTTATACTTGTGAAAAATATGTTGAGGCACTCTTTCAATTTCACTTTTAGTTTTTTCAACGATAGAAAAGTCATCATCTTTGAAGTACTTAGAAAGAGAAAGCAATACAAACTTAAGCTTGTAATGAGGATCAAGCACATTTGCAACATACAAGAGAAAGTTTGTCTTGCCACTATTCACTCAATATTTTAGATACCTTGACTTCATACTTCTAGCCATATTAGTCAACAAAATGTTATTGGAGGTTAAATATATTATAAGTTGTTTTTTAATCAAACAAATTTCTCGAAAATACCTATGTGATGTTAATGTTGAAGAACCTGAAACCCTCGATGCCATATCTCGAAAGATCTTTAAAAACTTTATAAACACACAAGCATTATCCCAATCTTCCCTCATGGGGGGCCTTTTTTCTTTCCTTTGCATTATCATTCACACCTCCATTAAACTCTATAATAAAATGTTCATCCTCAAGCTCTAGTATTTCAAATGCCTTTTGAAATGGGCTGAATTTTTGAGAAACTACATGTGAAGATTCATACTTGGAAGACTACATACTTTGAAAAAGTAATTCTTTGTTGGGTATGCAATTAGTTTCGAAAATAACAAGGGAAACCAATTGAAGTATATAGGCTGTAATTTTTTGGTAAGAAAAAGTTTAGAAATGTGGCTCCATACTTTTATTTGTGATTTTGGATTATGTAAAACATAAGTTCTTGAAATATATACTATATATATATGCTTAATGCTTATGTCGAGATGTTGTTCTCTATATTATTGGAATATGGAATTCCCTCCAACAGTATATCATTTGACAAAATGAACAGAAAATCTAGATAAATTTGACCAATTTTTATTTTTTAAAAAAATATTTTCCTTGACGTTTAATACATGTCAACAATAATGATCAAGTTGATGTTAGATAAGTGTCAACCAAGTGCTTGGTTGACGATTTGTGAATGTCAACCCATCTACATTTAATTGATGTTTTGAAACTACTATTGACATTTACAAAATGTCAACAAAACGCTTGGTTGTCGCTTTATAAATGTCAACCAAACTATCACATGACGCTTTTAGTGTGTCAATGACTTATGGTCTTGACATTTTGAACATGTCAATTATATCAATCGATGACGCTTTAGCAAGCGTCAATGTTAGTGACTTTAGTTGATATTCGATTCGTTGACGCTTTTCAAAATGTCAACTAAACATTATAGTTGACGTTCTATGCGTGTCAACTAACTCATTTTTTGTAGTAGTGATTAGGGGTGTAATCGGTTAGGTTCAGCTCGGTTACTGTACAAAATCGAAGCAGAACCGAATATTTAATGGGGAATATTTAATGGTTTGTCAGTGTTGGTTAAAAAAAAATCAACATTATCTATCTCACATGTGCGGCTCTCAAGTCATAGTCTATCTGTGCTAGCTCACCAACTGTTCCACCAAGTCTTATCGGGGTTGCAACTTCCAGATGAAATAATTGCTTTATTTTTTTAATAATTTTCTCTTACTCAAGGCTTTGCTTCTAAGACAGAGACAGTGGTAAAGAGAAGTCTTGATTTTTTTTCTACTTTTTTTCTCAAGTCCTGCTTTTGAACTTGGCTGAGATTGTTGAAGTAGAGTGAATGAAATTACAAAGACGAACTTCGTGTGTTAGTTTGAAGTAGCCAGTTGAGGGTTTGATCATCTCTAGTTAGCGGTCATTAAGAAAGCGGCGTCTGAGTTTGGTTAAGGTTCTCTTGAATGATGGTTTTTTGGCCAACTTTTTAGCGGATTTGTAAGGGAGATGAAAAAAAAGAGAGAAAGAAAGAGCAGGATGTATGGTGGCAATCATGATTGAGTTCGTCACTCATTCCAGAAACTCGCTTAAGTAAAGGAAAAAAAAAGAAATTCAAGAAGGTAAAGTTGTTGCAATCTTCATCTTCTTTTTGCTCTTCCTTCTAGTTTTTATGTTCTTTGAACACAAATTAAAATAGAAAATAGAAAGAATGGGAAAGACTTTTTGGAAATAAAGAAAAGTATATATTTTATTATTTAAAATTCCTTTGTGTTATGTCAACCACATGGGCTGTCAGACTCATTTTTTCAAGTTTCCATACATTTTCTCAAGTTTCCATATCGTATTTTACTTTGTATTAATTAGTAAAGAAGTTTAAATAAAAGAAAAAATAATATTTTTTAACTTGAGTAGTAATGTCCTCTCCAAGTATATGTATTGTCAATGAATTTTACTTTTCATCTTTCTATCTCATTAATTATTAGTATAATAATTATTAAATATAAATATTTAACATTTAATAAAAAAGGAAAACGAATTGACAAGTTGGTTCGGTCGGGTTCGGTTCGAAGCTGAACCGCTATTGATCGGTTTTTAATATAGTAAACCCGTTTTTAACTGCCTGAGCCGAACCGAATCGAAATGTCGCCGGTTTCGGTTCGGTTTGATCGGTCTGGTCGGGTTTTCGGTTTTAACTTGCACCCCTAGTAGTGATGGATGCATATTTTCGATTTTAGGAGAAGAGGGATAAAACATTTCTACTATTTATGCCCTTCCCACTTAATCCCTATTTTAGGAATTAAAATGAATAATTTACGCCACAATTTTAGTACATCACCATTTTAGGGATTCCTTCAAAGTTGAATAAACAAATTTACCCACCAATTTAGGATGTAGTTTTGTCCCCCACAAAGGAAAATGATAAAGAACTGTCTACTTTTGACAAAAATATGAACTAAATGTCTAAATTGGTTGGAATTTAAATGGGTGTCTACTTCGTGGACAAGGGAGGCGGGATTAACTATTTACCCTACATTATAAATTAATTAAAAAAAATGCAAAAAATGTCAACCTCCCACAATTTTAGGAGTAGAAACTTTCAAGATTTTTAAAGTAATTCATCACCATATTTATTTCTATCACTTAATAGTGATAGAACTCAATTTGAATTTCTATCACCCATAAAAAACTCAAGCAGTAATAGAATGAATTTATCATTGATTGAATTCTATCGCTAATAGTACTCAACAAGTGATAGAATTCAATTTGGATTTTCTATTATAAATGAATTATTTTTGATTTTGTGTTATATATAAAAATATTTTACCATTTTTTGCTATACATGCAAAGTCCCCTTAAATTAAATCTCATCATATCTCATGAAATACATACACTAACATACATATACAATAAATAAGATAAATATATTTTCATACGTATACACAATAAACATCAGGTTACTTTTGATACCAAAATATATAATTAAAGTCACATACAAGTACATCGATACCGTATACATAATAATAATAACAATATATAAAATTTCTTATGATTTATATATAATTAATAATAATATTTTCTCAAAAAAAATAAAAATATTTATAAATAAAATCTCATAAAATTGGTGATGTTATTTAAAGGAAATCTAAGACTTAGTTTCATATTAAATTACATTTGATTTAAAATTAATAAATAATATTTAAATATCCATAAATCAAGGGTTTTATTTAGAAGGGAGAAGTTTAAATTTAAGTGGTATAAAAACGTCCGATTCATTGTTTTATCAACCTCCAACTCATCATTTCATAATTTTTTTCATAGTTCTATCTTTCTTTTCGTCGGTCAAGAATCATCTCATGTTTTTTTTCTAAAATTTTTAATGATTTGCATTGTACTCTATTTTTTCATGTTTCTTTGGAATTCACAATCTTGTAAAATTGTAAGTTAGTGTATGTTGGTTGTTGGCTTTTGAAATATATACAATAATACTAGAATATATATATAATGTATCCATATTCCGGGATATTCACAATACCGTAAGTCATACAATATTTTTTCATTGTACTCTACTTTCAGAGAAATCGCAGCCAACATTAAATGATCTTTATTAGATTTCATTTTTTTAATGAAAGTTTAAATTATGATTTTTTAGATATATCCTAGATTGTTATGAGTAAGTCTAAAATAGTGTCATAATATATTCATTTTGGTCAAATATTAGATTTTGTTGGTTGTAAATTTTTGATTGGTTTTTAAATATAAAATTTAATTCTTATTTTAGATTTTGGTTGGTAGTTATGGACAAATCTAAAATTCAATGTTTTGAATGACAAAAAGTATAATTATTATGAGGAATATAATACTCTATTACAATTTATTTAATTATTTTTAAAAATCCAATTTTAGACATGAATTTAAATAAAATTATTTTAGACCTAGTTTGCCATATATTTATCTTGCACACACAAGACAAAACAACCAACATACCTGATTATTGGCCCATTCTTCCTTAAAATCATAATTCTTTCATTAAACCTTCCCACCCATAGTTTAAGAACCCGTAGTTTACACTACAACTCTTACCACATGCTAACTCAAAATAGTTATAATTATGCAATTTTCAAATTTTAAACTTAAAAAATGACTGCTCGTGTTGAATTTATTTGAAAGTAATAAATGAATAAAAAGCCTTAGTCCAAGGAGTTTAAAAAACATTTTAAATAAATAAATGGAATAACTAAATTGAAGACATCCATGCTCAACAGTAAGGTGAAACATAATAGAAATAACAAGAGTTTAAACATTGCATGCCACTAAAGAAGGAAACATCTATCCCAAAAATAACATAAAAAAATGCAGCAACTCCACCCATGATCTCCTCAACATCTCCCAGTTAACAGTCTAGATGGCGATCCTAGTTACCTGGTAGAAAACCATAAAAAAGGTGAGTATAAAAGAATACTCAGTAAGAACTCCCCAATAGGGGCACAATGCATAAGGTAGAACTTAAGATGCTAGTAATACATATTTCTGACTCAACTTGCTGCATCTCAAACAACTTATCATCAACTGATCATGAAATTCGTTACACGACTCTCTAGGTCAAACTAATCAATCACAATTGGTGTATTGACGACACCGGTCCAAGTAAGCCATCTACTTGATATCGGTGCGTGTACGCATACACCACATGCTGTTGAAAACTAGTCCGGTGTAGGCCTACACAAGCTTACCTAGTCCAGTTCCACATGACTAACTTAACATGGAAGAGGTGTCCACCGAGTCATGGTCCTAGAGGCCCTTGCCAGTGATCCGAGCCAGTCTATTCACACCTATCACCCTAAGCTAAGACCCTCCCATAACACAGGTACACTATGATCAGGGCCTGCTTAAAAGAGTTAAAAACTAGTCATCATCAGGGGCGACATGCTACATCACAACCCCAGCTATTGGGGAGGGAATAATGTAACGACCCGACCCGGAAGGGTTCTAACTAGGCCGTTACCTCAATGCATGCATTACAAATCTACAGAAAATTTGCAAGATGGTGTTCGGATTCTAAGTAAAAACTAAAACATAAAACATCCATTTAAAATCAACATCAATTCCTGGAACCTGTCCCTGTTTCCAAGCACCTGTTCCAAGACAAATACATTTACAAAACTTACTCTGATAAGAGATTCTTTTAAAACATACAAACTTTACAACAATGCTAGAATACGGAAATACATTCAAAAAACACCCTAGGGCTCCGTGCCCAACTACATGCATTCAGAGAACATTTAAATCATAACATAAACATAAGACTCAGAGTTGAACAACGGGTTTCCATGATCACAGCTCCTCCTCCGGCCATCTGTCTCGCACCATGGTTACTGTGGAAAAACCACGAGAAATAAGGGTGACTAACGAATTACTCAGTAAGAATTCCCAACCGGGTACAATACACGATATAATCAGTCATCTAGTACCAAAGCATGCAAGCAAACGACTACCAACACGGATCATGGCTCAACGAGCTCATAAAACAAGATCTGGAGCCATCGGAAGTCTCTTTCTTAGGCCTAAGCTGGGATTGGATACATCGACCAATCTGGACATCACCGAGGTATCTCGTCACTCGGGGAATACACCGATCCCTAGAATGTCCTCAAGGGCCTCCTTGCCCTTGCACTAATCTGGACTTACGGAGAGTACCGAAGTCGGGCTCTAACGGAAGGAATGGTGTACTCACGACATTAGCCCGGGAGCTCTCGAACCGCAACAACTAACGCGTGTGCGCGCACACCGCATGCTCTCTCTGCAACCGGCGTAAATGCGGGGCCTAAGGGCAAACTCACGCGGGCAGTGCACATGCCTATGACTCGGAAGCGGTGTCACCGATCACGAGAGCGCGAGGCCCTCGGTGCTCATCATGCGGCTGATCCACCGACACGAAGCTAAGAACCGGCCAAGGTAGGGTTACACCGTTGGTGGTTCCGCTCTAGCGAGCTACAAACTAGGCTATGCCGAAGTGGGTAGCTAAGTCCACAACCCGCGGGTCGGGGGGGGGGGGGGTAGCAAGATACGTTATGTTGCGCACACTTTAATCCCGACCTGAGCTAAATCCACCTTAGCGGCCGGGGAAGCAAGATATGTTATCTTTTGCGCACACTTTACTCCCGATCAGTGGGGACAAAGTACGTTATGTCCGCTCAGCCTCTAGATGATGACAAACCCTACAACTCTATCTAAGAGTACAGAGAAAAAAGCAATGATTCCTAGCTAGCAAACAATGACCGACATCAATCACATTTACCTAGCATGATACTACGAGCTTAAGCAGGAATCATAAGCATGCTGGCAGAACAAATCTAGCATGGCACTAACATGTAAAATCAAGCAAACATGCTAGCAGAAATCAATCAAAGCGATCTATTACTATCATGCTCATAACGATCGACAAACAAGCAAGGCATAATCATGAAAATATCGCAGGGCCCACACAACTCTGGTAAGAAATCCTTACCTGGTCGGAAGGCAACAACACACAATAAAATTAACTGCGATCAAACCCGAGCAACCTATAACGAGCCAAACAAACACATCAATAATCATAAAATAGCCCTAAATACACTAAAATAAACAGGGCTCAGCTCGGGAGCAACTCACGAGGGCGCTACGACACGCTGAACGAGAGCCGGCTGCAGGCTAGGCAGCACCAAATGGCTGGGTGGCGCGCTGGGCCGCAGCGGGGCTCGGCTGGGCGCTACTGGGTTCTGTGCGGACGACGCGACGGCGCGGCACGGACAGGCGAAGCAAGGTGCGCGGGCGCGGCGCGGCTCGGCATAGGGACGGCGCACGGGCGCGATCGACACTACGCGACGGAGAGCTCGGGCGACACGGGCCGGACGCGACCTGGCGACACTGTGCGAGGCTCGGGCGACACGGTATGCGGCGGCGCCGCGGCAAAGGCGCACTGGGCGACACGGACCGACGGCGGCGGTGGCGAGGTCGGGCCGGCGACGCGACGGCCTAGGCGAGGCGGCGCGGGTCGGGCGACGCCGGGCGGGCGGGCAAATTTGGCGATGGCACGACCAGGCGGCACAGCAAGGGCAGCGGCCTGGCCGGGCGAAGTGGGCCGGCTGGGCCGGGCTGGAAATTTTGGGCTGGGTCAATGGGCGAGCCAAGGAAATGGTCTGGTCGGGCTGGGGGCTAGGTTGGGGAGAGAGAGAGAGAGAGAGAGAGAGAGAGAGAGAGAGAGAGAGAGAGAGAGAGAGAAAAGAGATTTTGGGAAAAAATTAAAAGAAAAAGGAAAATAAAAAGGAAAATGGGAAAAAAGGAAATAAATGGGATTTTATCCAAAAATCCAACCTTACCCACTTAAAAACCTCAAAATCCCATTTCCCGGCTTCCTCTTTCGAGACCCGACCGAAGCAATCTTTTCCAATAAATAAAACTCGCCTAAATCCAACTCCCTAAGCAACACTAAGGGCCCGGGCTCGAATCCCAAAGGAAGCACACAACCAACCATCACTTTGCCAAAGCCCAAACCACAACCGAGCATCCAACCGACTACCCCAAACACCTCGGGACTCACAGCCACCAACAAACAAGCCTTGACAAAGGTAGGAGCTACCTCAAAGCCCTGAAAACCACAAATCCTGCCCGGGGAGCCAAAAGACTAAAATACCCCCAAGGGTCCAAACAGCTCTAAAACCCAACCAAACAACCGAATCTTGACCCGAAGGCACCTCGAAAACTGGAATAGGAAACTGGGCTGTTACAATACTCCCTCCTTTTAAGACTTTCGTCCTCGAAAGTCCTAAGACGAAACAGCTCCAGGAAAACTCCACTGATCCAGCCAACTGAACTTCTCGGCCAACACTACACTAGCCCTCTTCGAGAACCAAACCCTCTTGGGTTCTCAAAGGCTCAAGGCAGAATGCCATCCAAACTGCCACAACTATCTCAACCAAGACTGGGCAAACACTGTATTCCAAAGGGAATAGACGGCAAACCACATCCTCAACTCGCACCAACTCTCAAACGGTGCTACTCTCAGCAAACTCGAGGACGGGCCACAAGCTCTGAAACTCAACGCCACGCACTGGCGAACTCTTCTGGAAGCTCACAGATGTTAACAAACAGCCTCAACCTAACAAAAAACTGGCCAAACAACTGAACCTCCCAGGTTCCAGAAACCAAACGGCCAACAACACTCACACCAGCTGAAACTTCAGCTACTGCCACCTCTAAAAGACAAGGGCCAGACACAGGCTCCACTCGGCCAAACCAACAAACTAGAGCTCCTCATCGGCCGAACGCAAACTTTTCGGAGGAAACCTACTAGCAACTGGCCAAAACAAATACTGCCAGGCGAGAAAACCACCAAAATTCCTCTCAAGGAAAACTCGGGCTGCAAGGACTAAACCCTCACGCAGCTCTCTGCAGCACAACACCTTGAGGAAAACAGCTCAACGGCTTTACCAACCAAAGCCACGGCACCTCTGTGCCAACTCACTCAAACGGCTCCGCTATCGCCAACTGCGAACGCACAATGACTAGGAGCAAAGCCCGAGAAGGGCTTGCTCAGCAGAACACAAACCAAGCTTATAACGACAACCTCAAAGCTTACGGATCCTGAGCCACACGAATCCGCAAGACTACCTCAGAAGCTAACTCTCGAGGCTGACATCCAGGGAGCAACTCAACCACCACAGAGACTAGGGGAAAGGGAAATCTTCAATCCCCAAAGAACCAACAACTTGCCAGAAACAACTCTTACTGGCTGGCCTCCGCCCTTGCGGGGACAAACAACTCTTGCTTGCTAACAACACAAAGCAGGGACCCTCTCATTTGGGCTAACCAGCTGCGCTACTCGATCAACTACACAACTCGGGAGCTAAGGCGACTTCGCCAAACGGAAACGACTTTCCCAGCAAGCAAACACAGAAGGGCAGCGAACTCCACACACGCTCGCTGACTTGCTCAAACCCAAGGCGACAGCAACCAACTCTCTTGGAAGCAACAACCAAGGGAAAACTCAACCGATCGGATCACAAATCCAGAACTAACAACACTTACTCAACTGCCGAGGGAGGGGTCAACTCCCAAAACTTCCTGACTAGGAATAAGACCTCAGGGCAACGCCCTCCAGCTAGAACTAAACTAGCTCTCGAAACAACAAGAGGCCAAACCTTGGCCCAACACTCACAAGAGGCAAAACAACCCTTACTGCAGCCTCTAGAACACCATCCAAGCAGCCAACAAACTTTTCCTTCTTGCTAGCACCTCTACCATCAACTCATGGCTACGGGAGAAATCTGACAACTCCCAGAAGGAAACGGCTCTTACAAGCAGACAACCGAAGGACAGAGAGCTCCACATACACTCACTGTCTTGCTCCACTAGAGCAACAACATCTAAATCTCACGGGGCAACAACAGGGGTCCATCTCAGACTGAACCTCCAAATGCCAAACGGGGCAACTCAACATCCTGGAAACAGGAAAAACAACCATCAGGGCACAAACCATTCGCCCCACGAGCAAAACTAATCTCTAGCAGCTCCAAACCACACCTTGGTCAACACCAAGCATCAACTTGCCACCGCACCGGAACCAATCCGGACTCTGCTCCAAACAAACACTGGCATGCTAGTCAACCAAGACTGCTAGCAACTCAACCGAGGCTACAAACTACACGCCTCCGACTTGCCAGCCCAGAAACTCACTACTGGTGACCGAGCTGCGAGAGGCTCTCCACAACCTAGGGTTCTTCGGCAACCCTCGACACACCTGTCGACAAACGAGCTAACGACCAAGCTTGCAAGCAGCACAACACTCCCCAACATCTCAACCATGCTGGCCAACTCCAACTCCTTGGGAACCAAGAGGACCCGAAATGCTATCGAATGCGTCGTCCTCCTACTCAAACATCAGCCTCAACAAGGCTTCTACCCAAGGAAAGGATCCAAACAACTCTCTTAGCCAAGGCGATCGAAAGCTGCAGCGGCTTTGCTACTATCGCACTTGTTGGTTTCAATCTGAACTCAACCGAAGGAACACCAAAAGTTCCTTCTCCACACGATGCTCAAGGCTGAGGTAACCTTGCTCTACAAAGGCATAACCATGCCAAACCGAACTTACTTTAAACCAAGCCTCTACCAAGGGTGCTTACCCATAAGGCATCCAAATCCTCTTGCAAGGCATCAGCTCATCTCGCCTCAAAAGCATCCAACTCGCCTCATGGCAACCAGCTCATCTCATGAGCATCCAATTCAGGGTCCCTCTGCTGGACCAAACTCGCATCTACGATGCTCAACTCTCCTCAGATTAAGGCACTCGAAGGTAGTTGACTGCACTACCAACCACAAAGAAACTCTTGGCCTTAACACTAGCGTGAGACTCACGCGCACCAACACTTGCCAACCGACAACCTGCTGACTTACTCAACCTCCAGAAACACTGGGAAGAGGCTCCGGCTCCTCTCGAGCATCCTTTCACTTGTAGTCCATCGACTACCACTGAACTAGCCCTCTAGCACGACCTAAACAGGTGCAACTGCCATAAACGGATCCAAGGCTAAAGGAGTGCGCTGAATTCCGGACGGCATAGAACCATCTGCTATGCCCAAGCCAAACTCAAGCCTGAACCAGACTTAGTGCCAAAGTGGCACACCAACCAATGCACCTCAAGTGCCACTACTACCAAATCCACATCTTACTACAGATGGGGCCAGCAAGGTCACTACCTCAAGTGACAACAACTCTGGCTAGGCATACAAGGGCTCAACTCAAATAGCCATGCCTAAGGCATCTCATCAAACCGAAGGCTCACGGCCTACACTAGCATCTCCACATGATGCTCAACAAAACTCTGGCCGGATCTCTCAACAAGCAGCAGCTAGCTCCACTCTAGGAGCTCACCAAGGAAGAATGCTCAACTCTACCAAACATCACGAGGAAAGCTGGGCATTAAACAACAAAGAGGCTTGCAAGGGGGCAAAGATGTCTCTACATCCGCCTCAAGCCACTAACACGGCAACTTGCCAATCAATCGGGCGCGTGGTGGAGACTCGCTAGTCCACCTCTCACAAGGGACTACCACCACCAAGCTGCTGTACCAAGCGGCCAGACAGAGGCGACACATCTCGACCTCTCGAAGCAGCAGGCATCCCAACACACGGATGCTAAACTCAAACACTGGCCAACCGCTTTACTACTAGCGGCAGGACTTACTAAAACATCGAGCTCTCTGAGGCATCCACTTGCCAAAGTGGGCGGCTCCATCATCGCCAACAATCTCATCTGAATAAAACTGCTGATCATGCCCTCTCGGGAACCTCAGGGGCTACAAGAGCTACTGGGGAAATCTTTGAAACAAACTCTGTCATTTGGGCTATCTCGTGCCGGGACTCCTCACTACGCGCTACAAAGCTGCGCTGGGTCTCCGCTCTCTCGATAGCTAAAGACACGCCATCACTTCTCTCATTTGGAGCACACTCTGCTCAAGGAGTCTCACTCTGAGGCGTGCTAGCCTCTACCCCCTCCTCTAGGCAACTCAACTGCCAGGGCCAACTCTGGCGAACGGGTCTAAACGACCCTGGACGTGGCCTCAACATCAACACGATCAGTCCAACTCCTCGGTCGGACATGCCAAGCGCGTCTGCTCCTGCGAGTGCGTTCAACATGCGGCGATCCGCACAAAGCACCTCCACCCTCTCACTAGGGAAAAGCAACAGCCCGGGCCACAAATGGCCAATGGGAGTCTAAGCTCTGCCTCCCTCGGGGACGACGTCCCAGGGGCATCCGAATCTATCTGGATACCTCAACAAGCTGCTAAATCATGCTCGCACTGCGGGAAAGTTGGCATGATGGCTCTCTAAGCCCAAACCAACAACGAGTCAGAACCTGCTCGTCTCCGCTCCACAACTCTACACAAGGCAAACACTAGATGAAAAGTATTGTAAATTCTTACCCCTTTCTTTAAAACAGTAAACTTAGGCGTACCTGATGACTGTCGGAGTGCTGATGATCATGGAAAAAACGACCTACAACAAAGGTCAGTCTACAGAATCTATGACTCTGAGCTCTGATACCAACCTGTAACGACCCGACCCGGAAGGGTTCTAACTAGGCCGTTACCTCAATGCATGCATTACAAATCTACAGAAAATTTGCAAGATGGTGTTCGGATTCTAAGTAAAAACTAAAACATAAAACATCCATTTAAAATCAACATCAATTCCTGGAACCTGTCCCTGTTTCCAAGCACCTGTTCCAAGACAAATACATTTACAAAACTTACTCTGATCAAAGATTCTTTTAAAACATACAAACTTTACAACAATGCTAGAATCCGGAAATACATTCAAAAAACACCTTAGGGCTCCGTGCCCAACTACATGCATTCAGAGAACATTTAAATCATAACATAAACATAAGACTCAGAGTTGAACAACGGGTTTCCATGATCACAGCTCCTCCTCTCGACCATTCTGTCTCGCACCATGGTTACTGTGGAAAAACCACACAGAAATAAGGGTGAGTAACGAATTACTCGGTAAGAATCCTCAACCGGGGTACAATACGATATAATCGGTCATCTAGTACCAAAGCATGCAAGCAAGCACTACCAACACGGATCATGGCTCAACGAGCTCATAAAACAAGATCTGGAGCCATCGGAAGTCTCTTTCTTCCGGCCTAAGCGGGATTGGATACATCGACCAATCTGGACATCACCGAGGTATCTCGTCACTCGGGGAATACATCGATCCCTAGAATGTCCTCAAGGGCCTCCTTGCCCTTGCACTAATCTGAACTTACGGAGAGTACCGAAGTCGGGCTCTAACGGAAGGAATGGTGTACTCACGACATTAGCCCTGGGAGCTCTCCGACCGGCAACTAACGCGTGTCGCGCGCACACCGCATGCTCTCTGCATCCGGCGTAAATGCGGGGCCTAAGGGCAAACTACGCGGGCAGTGCACATGCCTATGACTCGGAGCGGTGATCGATCACGATGAGCTCGAGGCCCTCGGCGCTCATCTGTGCAGCCTGATCCACCGACCTGAAGCTAAGAACCGGCCAAGGTAGGCTTACACCGTTGGCAGGGTTCCGCTCTAGCAGGCTACAAACTAGGCTATGCCGAAGTGGGTAGCTAAGTCCTGGCGGCCGGGTCGGGGTAGCAAAATACGTTATGCTACACACACTTTACTCCCAACCCGAGCTAAATCCACCTTAGCGACCGGGGGAAGCAAGATACGTTATCTTTGCTCACACTTTACTCCTGATCAGTGGGGACAAAGTACGTTATGTCCGCTCTGCCTCTAGATGATGACAAACCCTACAACTCTATCTAAGAGTACAGAGCAAAAAGCAATGATTCCTGGCTAGCAAACAATGACCGGCATCAATCATATTTACCTAGCATGATACTACGAGCTTAAGCAGGAATCATAAGCATCTTTGTGAGAACAAACCTAGCATGGCACTAACATGTAAAATCAAGCAAACATGCTAGCAGAAATCAATCAAAGCTTATCTATTACTATCATGCTCATAACAGTCAGCAAACAAGCAAGGCATAATCATGAAAATATCGCAGGGCCCACACAACTCCGGTAAGAAATCCTTACCTGGTCGGAAGGCAACAACACAAAATAAAATTAACTGCGATCGAACCCGAGCAACCTATAACGAGCCAAACAAACACATCAATAATCATAAAATAGCCCTAAATACACTAAAATAAATAGGGCTCAGCTCGGGAGCAACTCACGTGGCGCGGCTGACACGCGAACGAGCCGGCTGCACGGGCTAGGCAGCCAAATGGGCTGGCTGGGTGCGCTGGGGCCGCAGGGGGCTCGCTGGGGCGCGCTGGCACGGGCGTTGGGATGCGCGCGGACGGGCGCGTGGGCGACACAAGGGAGAAGTAAAGCGCGCGGGCGCGGCGCTAGCTCGGCTGGGCGCTGGCGCGGGGTGCGGCTCGACATAGGGACGGTGCACGGACGAGAGCGACACGATGCGACGGCGAGCTCAGGCGACACGGGCGCGGACGAGACTTGGCGACACTGTGCGAGGCTCGGGAGACACGAGCTGGGCGACGCGACGCGGCACTGTGCGCGGCTCGGCACAGTGCGCAGCTGGGCGACATGGCGAGGTCGGGCTGGCAACGCGACGGCCAAGGCGAGGGCGCGCGAGGGCTGGGCGACGCTCGGGCGAGATGGGGCTGGCGATGGAACGAACTGGGCCGGGCGAGGGCGCGCGGGCTGGCTGGGGATGGGCGAGCCAAGGGGTTGGTCGGGCTGGCTGAGGGGCTAGGTCGGGGAGAGAGAGAGAGAGAGAGAAAAGAGATTTTGGGAAAAAATTAAAAGAAAAAGGAAAATAAAAAGGAAAATGGGAAAAAAGGAAATAAATGGGATTTTATCCAAAAATCTAACCTTATCCACTTAAAAACCTCAAAATCCCATTTCCCGGCTTCCTCTTTCGAGACCCGACCGAAGCAATCTTTTCCAATAAATAAAACTCGCCTAAATCCAACTCCCAAAGCAACACTAAGGGCCCGGGCTCGAATCCCAAAGGAAGCACACAACCAACCATCACTTTGCCAAAGCCCAAACCACAACCGAGCATCCAACCGACTAGCCCAAACACCTCGGGACTCACAGCCACCAACAAACAAGCCTCGACAAAGGCAGGAGCTACCTCGAAGCCCTGAAAACCACAAATCCTGCCCGGGGAGCCAAAAGACCAAAATACCCCCAAGGGTGCAAACAGCTCTAAAACCCAACCAAACAACCGAATCTTAACCCGAAGGCACCTCGAAAACTGGAATAGGAAACTGGGCTGTTACAAATAAATCCTCAACAGTCTCGACCAATGAGAACATTAGTACGTTGTGTTTTCTACAGCCTCTAGATTATGACAAAGAATAAATCTAAACCACGAGTGTTTAATGACTTAGTCCTAACAGATCACGAAGCATGCTCAATAACTCAACTGGCATCTTAACAGGATACTAACATATCAGATGGCGACTAGCTATAAACCAAAACATGTCATCACATCATATGTACAGAATAAGAACAAAGAACATGTAACAAAAAATCAACATATTAGGACCTCATAATCCCGAAGCACAACGAATAGAATAAAAATAATAAACAAAATAAAAAACATCACAAATCACACATAAACACATATCAGCAGCACAATAAGTTTCACCCTGTGCAAGGTCCACACAACCCGAGTAAGGTGGCCCTTACCTAAAAATTGAACAGTAATATTGTTCCTTGAGCTGTAGACAAATGATCAACCAATAGCAAGATCAGAACCACAGAACAACCTATCCACCAACACTAAATCAATTACAATACATCACACCATAGCATAACGGACACACTAAACTTGGAAGTTAAAAGGGAAATTACCCAAAACCTGAAGGTGATCGAAGCTATCCAATTTCCCAATGAGTCACAAAGAACCGAACAAAATCTCAACCACACCCTCGAAACCAGCAGAAACAACTTTTCAAAATCAACCCAAACATAGTTAACAATGAATCCAATAAAATAAAACAATAGCCACATCATTGGAACTAAAACTCTTATCCAAAAGAACCCGAACAGGTCAAACCCAGCACGAACCAAGCACACGAATGCAACATGGAAAACACACATGCTTGGGCTACTACAGACCCGTGCGCACGTCTTCCTTGTTGCAGGTTACGATGAACTGGTGTCGGTTGCATCGTGCTGACCAGCGGTGAGGCGTAGGTGACGAGCTCGGTGTGGCTGGAAAAAATAGCGATAAGGCAAAAAGGTCAGCCATGCGTGGGGTGTACGCCAGTCTGCTACTCGTGGAAGGGGGCTGCGTGTGCGGGAAAGGGATCGTAGGAGGCGACTATGGCGTGGCTAGAAGCAAACAGGCCTGCGCTGGCGACGGGTTCTCGACGGAGAAGGGGCAGCGACGACGGTAGGGAGAAAAAGGGAAGAAGATGAAAAAGAAGGAGAGACTTTGGGTTGACTTGAGTTTGCCCTTATTTTTTCCATTTTCATTTTAAAAACAAATAACCTTAATGGGCTTCCTAAATGGGTTGGTTATTATTCTTTTAAACAAAACCCTTTTCTTTTTTAATAAATTAAAATAAAAACTCTATTACAAATTCCAATTTTCTCACTTTCCACCTAATGCCCCAAAGATCCTAAAATTCCAAATTAACCCAACATTAAATCATAATCGCAAATCGGTCCCTAAGGGTAAAATTGCCAAAATACTACTAAGTCCAAATCCAACCAAAAACACTCTGAAAACTCAAGAAAAGAAAAATTGTACCAGGAGGGTCCAACTGAATTTGCGGGGCCTTACAACACTCCCTCATTTTATGTTTTTTTGTCCTCGAAAGTCTTAAGACTAAAACAACTTCGGCTAACGAGAACACATGTTGTCCTTCCACTCCCCAAGTTGCTTCCTCAACTTTCTGGCTTGTCCACAATACCTTAGCCAAACTGATCTCTTGCTTACGTAAGGTCTTGTGCTCCCAGCAAAAAATTTGCACTGGCTGCTCCTCGAAAGTTAAATCGGGGTTTAGCTGCAAAGGCTCATAATCTACTATGTGAGAAGGGTCCACTATGTACTATCTCACCAATGAAACATGAAAAACATTGTGCACTACTGACAACGATGGCGGCAAGGCTAAATGATAGGCCACTGCCCAATCCTCTCTAGGATCTCAACGGGCCCAACAAACCGAGGACTCAACTTCTCCTTCTTTCCAAACATTAAGGTACCTCTCATTGGGGTTACCTTCAGGAACACATGATGGCCAACCTCAAACTCTAAATCTTTGCGCCGAACATCTACATAACTTTTGTGCAACTCTACATTGTCAACATATGAACCATGATTTTCTAAACCGTCTCATTGGTAATCTGTAATAACTCTAGACCCAACAACTGTCTATCACCAACCTCGTGCCAATAAACGGGAGATCTGCTACGCTTACCATATAATGGCTCAAATGGGGCCATCTGTATAGTTACCTAGTAACTGTTATTGTAATCGAAATCCATGAGGTACAAATACGGATCCCAACTACCTGGAAAGTCTAGAATATAGGCTCGAAGCATATTCTAAAGAATCAGATTTACTTTCGTGTTTGACCATCTGACTGAGGATGAAAAGTTTTACTGAAGTTGCACTCATTCCCTCACCCCTTCTAGAGGGCTCTTCAAAAGGGAGCATTAAACCTAGGATCTCTATCTGAAACAATCTGAACTTGCACCCCATGGTCTCTCACTGTCTGTTCAAGGAACAAATGCGCCCATTTCTCCATAGAGTAAGTGATCCTACCTGAACGAAATGTGTGCTCTTAGTCAAATGATCCACTATCACCCGAATCATGGTATAACTTCTCGGGGTGACCGAAAAGCCTGATATGAAGTCCATCAAAATCTCTTCCCACTTCCACTACGGTACATTCAAAGGTTGTAAAAGACCTGCTAGCTTTTGTCTAGGTGCCTTCAATTGCTGATAAGTGAAGCACTTGCTAACAAACTCGACTATTTCCCTCTTCATATTTCTCCACCAAAACGACTTTTTAAAGTCTTAATACATCTTGGTACCTCATGGATGCCAAGAAAACGAGGAACTATGAGCCTCAGATAAAACATAGCTCTCAGTCCCGAGCTTGCTAACACGCAAAGGCGCCCTCTATACAATAAACTTCCATCTAAAGCAACTACAAAGTCAACATCACCATCTGCCTGATAACTCTCAGAGAGAGCATATTTTAGGCTGTTTAGGATGCATTATTTTAATAATCAGGCAAAGAATATCTGCGTTCTTAGAGGGAATACAGAGCATGAATCTGCATAGCACAAATCATGAATCTGCATAGCATGAATCTGCCTAGCACAAATCACAATATCTGCATAGCACAAATCACAATCCAATTGTGCCTAATTTACGCTTTTTAGAAGGATTTTTCGAAGCATCAAGAAAAAGGCAACTATGCGGATCACGCAAATATGCTTAACCCAGGAAGGAATAACAGTCGACAAAGTTTCGTCTATAAGGAAAGAATCAAAAGAATTGACTATGCAATCAAGGCAATGGTAATCGAATAAAATCCCAACGAAAATTATGGAATATGCATTAATGATGATTTATACAGCTCACCTCTACTTGCGGACTACGAAATTCAATCCTATAAATATAAGCCAATAGAGGGACTTGAGTCTACTGCGAAGAAGCTGATGGTGGGGCTGTGGGAACTGATGGCAAGGAGACTACTCACCTTCAACCGTGCCAATTCCATTTATTGTTTTATTAGGAGTAGTTCTAGTACTTAAACATTATTTAGTCGTAATTAAATCGTATGGTTTAAACTTCTATTTGGTGTTTATTTATTATGATTGCGTTATAGGAATTATGATGATTAAGTATGAATAGAGCATGTCATTAGTGTAGGTCTTTAAATGTTACACTACTGAATATTTATTTATATATATATTCGTCGATTAGCTACCCACACATGTACCTTGCAAAGAATCGGAAGAGAAATCGCATGTTAACCCAGTACGCTACTTTAAGTTGACTAAACATCTATTCATCATTTAGGGCGTTAGAAATAACCCCACTATTGCTTACATCTCCCTATGCTTATGTAACGGCCCGGAAATTCCATCCCGGTCTTCCCGGGTTGCCCAGGGGCATTTTGGTAATTTGGTCGGGCCGACATGGCCGGTTATGTCTTTTCTAATTTCCAGAAAAATTATGAGATGATTTGAATGAGATCGGGAAGCTTTGTGAAGGTATTTGGGCTTGGTAAAATGCAAAAAGACATAGGGAATTAAATAGTGCGTCAAGCGGGATTCGAACCATGGGCGCTTAGGAAGCTAGTTGGGTGTCATTGCCAATCGAGCCACCAGGCATCTTTGTGAACTTAAACGCGCCAGCTTGTATATAAGCCTGTTTGAAGTAAGTTTTGATTTAAAGGCAAAATCGCCCGAGCCTTCTTCTTCCTTCGCAATCTCTTCTCCATTTCTCTTCGACCGACTGTGATCTCTCCCTCGTCGACCAGCGATTCGCCGGAGCTCCCTCGCCGTTCGTCCATCCGGTAAGCTCTCCTTCTCTTCTCTTCTTCTTCTTCTTCTTCTCCCCCAATTCCTTCCCTTTTCTCCCCTGTTTCAGATTTCGTTTCTGCCGGCCGTGGGAGTGAGGAGAATCGTGTGGATTTTGTGCAGTTAGTGTAGGGGAAGTCACCCAGCAACAAATCGCTCGTCGAATCTCGCCAAAACGCCCGAATTTGAGCTCGTTCTTCCTCCGCCGCCTGTTGCGCGCAAGAAGCTGGCGCTGTGCGCGTCGCGTGCCCTGCCGCCGAGCCACGCCGCGCGCCGCGAGCTGTGTCGCCGCCTCGCGCGCCCACGTTAGTCCGCAGCAGCAGCTGGCAGCAGCCAAGCGGCCGAAGCGCAGCGTCGCCATCGCCATCGCCGCGACGCTCCCCGCCCGTCCGCGCGCCCAGCAGAGCCGCGTTGCCATCGCTCTGCACCCGTCCGCGCTCCCACGCGCCCAGCCCCGCGCCCCAGCGCGCCCAGCCAGCCCTATTGCTGCCCCGCTCGTTCGTGTGTCTGTCGCGCCTCGTGAGTTGCTCCTGAGCCGAGCCCTGTTTATTTTATTGTATTTAGGCATATTGTGTGATTTTTGTTGTGATTGATAGGTTCTCGGTAGCTAGTTCGGGTTCGTTCGCAGCTTAGGTTTTCGTGTAATCGTCCCCGACCAAGGTAAGGACTTCTTACCGGAGTTGTTTGGACCCTGCGATATTATATGTGATTGCTGATTGATTGCTTGTTTGTGTTTATTGACATGTGTAGCTAAGTGCTCTAATATGAATTCCCGATTAGCATGATTTTCCTAGTTAATTCTCATGTTAATCCATGCTAGGTTGTTCCTTTCTGGCATGCTCAGATTCTTCTTTGCTTCGTAGTATCATGCTAGGTTCGTTGTATTCTTATTGAGCACGTATTGGATTTTATTGACTTGTTTGCTTTGATTGCTAAGGCGGAGTTAGAGTGGTAGGTAGATAGCATCATCGGCGGGTGCATAACGAACCTTGCATCCACAGCGAGGGCGTATGAGATGGAGCTCGCCACGATCGCGTTAGGGAATAGCTAACCCTAACGGTGGCCCCGCAATCTTGGGTGAGGTGGCGATCGTTAAATGCCCCAACGGTCGGGATGTTGACTTGGCATTGCCTCGTCCTCGGCAGTCGGCATGTCCTCAGCGTGTTCGGCCGTAGCCCCCGATTGCCACTGTTAAGGTAAGGGCGGCTTCTGGTGTAAGCCTACCACGACCCGCTTCCTTAGCCTCAAAGTGCGGTGGTTCAGGTGACATAGTTTACGTGTCAGTCTCACACCCCTATGTCGGTGACACCGATCCAAAGATTTAGTTAGGCGTGGTTCTTTGGACATGGGCGACTTGCCTCTAGACCCGGCACCCCCATAGTAGTAGTAGTAGCGCGCGGTGCATGCTTACGCTCATTACAAAGACACCGACCAGGAGAGCTCCTCGGGATCTTGAGCTAGTGTACCTTTCATTCGACAAAGAGACGGTGAGGGCGGGACTTGTTTCTCGTATAGAGGCGACTTGTGTGATGGATTGTGTGGTGGATATTATTCAGGACTAAGACCCTGAGTTGGCATCCGAAGTCCAAATATGGACTCAAGCTATGTGCTCTATTCTGTGTTTATATTCATAGCTTGCATATGCTCAGCTAGATGACCATTTATATCGTATTGTACCCCGGTTGGGGATTCTTACTGAGTAATTCGTTACTCACCCTTATTATTGTGGTTTTCCACAGGTAACCGAGTTGCGAGACAGGATGGCTGAAGGAGGAGCTGTGATCATGGGGCCCAGTCATCAAACTCTGATTTTGTGTTATGACTCTTTATGTTTTATTTTCCCCTAAATGCATGTAGCCGGGCACGGAGCCCTAGGATGTTTTCTAAATGTTTTGTGGATTTTAGCATTATTGTATCTGGACAGGTTTTGAATGATTTTAAGAAATCTCTGATCAGAGTAAACTTTGGAAATGTATTTATCTTGGAACCGGTGCTTGGAAACAGGGACAGGTTTCAGGAAAATTGTCCAGGCTTTGAACTGAATGTTTGAATGTTTTGTTTTTAATTGGAATCCGAAATCATGTTTGTATAATGTCCTTTATTTTGAATGCATGCATTGGGGTAAGGGCCCATTTAGCGCCCCATTCGGGTCGGGTCTTTACAGTTGGTATCAGAGCTCAGAGTCATAGATTCTGTATATTGACCTTTTGTTGTAGGTCGTTTTCCCATGATCACCAACACTCCGACAGTCATCAGGTACGCCTAAGTTTACTATTTGTTGTAGAAAAAGGGTTAAGAATTTACAATACCTGTCATCTAGTGTATGTCTTGTGTAGTGTTGTGGAGCGGAGACGAGCAGGTTCTAACTCGTTATTGGTTTGGGTTTAGAGCTCCATCATGCCAACTTCCCGCAGTGTGTGATGTATGTTGTGGCTTGTTGAGGTATCTAGATAGATTCGGATGCCCTGGGACATCGTTCCAGAGGGAGGTAGAGATTGGACTCCCATAGGCCAATTGTGGCCCAGTTGTTGGTTTTCCCCTAGTGAGAGGGTGGAGGTGCTTTGCCTTGGAATGCCACTCCAAGAGAGAAGTTAGCTATGGTTGTGCTGATGTGGATGTTTGTGGAGCAGGTCCCCGTGTGGACTAGCCTGGGTAGCTCAAGTGTTGATCTTGAGCCTTGATAGATTATTTGGTTGCCCATGGAGTGGCTGCAGAGTTGGTAGCCTTCGAGGAGGTTGATGAGGCATCTTTGTGCTTCTGTAAAGTGTTGTTGTTTGCGGCCCGAGTTGGCGGAACCACAGTAGTTAAAGGTGCAAAGAGTAAAGTGTTCCCCAATTTGGATCCGTTGGTGGTTTCCTCAGTTGTTTGGTAGAGTTGAGCACTCTTCTTTTGGTAAGCCCCTAGAGTAGGGCTAGCTGCTGCATGTTGAGAGAGCCGACCAGAGTTTGTTGAGCATAATGTGGAGATGCAAGAGTAGGCTGTGAGCCTTCAGCTTGATGAGATGCCTTAGGCATGGTTGTTGGAGTTGAGCCCTTGTATGCCTAGCCAGAGTTCGTGTCACTTGAGGTTGTGACCTTGTTGGCCCCGTTTGTAGTAAGATGTGGATTTGGTAGTAGTGGCACTTGAGGTGCATTGGTTGGTGTGCCGCTTTGGCACTAAGTCTGGTTCAGGCCTGAGTTTGGCATGGGCATAGCAGATGGTTCTATGCCGTCTAGAGTTCAGCGCACTCCTTTAGTCTTGGATCCGTTTGTGGTAGTTGCTCCTGTTTTGGTAGTGCAAGAGGGTTAGTTCAGTGGTAGTCGAAGGACTACAAGCGAAAGGATGTTCGAGAGGAGCCGGAGCCTCTTCCCAGTGTTACCGGAGGTTGAGTAAGTCAGCAGGTTGTCGGTTGGTAAGTGTTGGTGCGCGTGAGCCTCGCGCTAGTGTTTAGGCCAAGAGATCTTTGTGATTGGTAGTGCGGTCAACTACCTTCGAGTGCCTAAATCTGAGGAAAGTTGAGCATCGTAGATGCGAGTTTGGTCCAGCAGAGGGACCATGAGTTGGATGCCTAGGAGGCGAGATGATTTAATGCCTTGTGAGAGGTTTCGGATGCCTTATGGGTAAGCACCTTGGTAGAGGCTTGGTATAAAGTAAGTTCAGTTTGGCATGATTATGCTTTGGTAGTGCGAGGTTGCCACAACTTCAAGTATCGTGTGGAGATGGAACTTTGGGTGTTCCTTGATTGATTGTATCTCTGCCAGGAGCTAGTGTTGCTTTTGGGAAAAGCGCTTGTTAGTCTTGGATCTCTAAATGAAGATTGGGAGTTGTGCACACAAGTGTGTTTTGTGTGGTTCGTTCTGTGGCAAGAGTTTCAGATCCATGTAGAGTTTGCTTTGGAGATCTGGTGCTCAGTTCTTGGAAAAGTTGGACTCCAGGTGGATGTTGTAAGGCTTAGTGAGGTGGTAAGGATACCATGCTCGTGGTATCAGGTTGTTGCTTAGGTAAGATTTGTTAAGTTGGACCTAAGCTTGGTTGGCGGATCTTCTTGTTGATCGTCATGACTGAGAGAGTTGTTCGGATCCTTCCTTGGGTAGAAGTTATGTTGTGGTTGATGTCTAAGTAGGAGGATGACGCATTCTGTAGCGTTTCGGGTCTTCTTGGTTTCCAAGGAGTTGGAGTTGGCCAGCATGGTTGTGTTGCTGGAAAATGGAGTTGTTGTTTGTTCAGGCAGTTGGCTGTAGTCCGTTAGTTGGCAGTGGGTGTCGAGGGTTGTCGGAGAACCCTAGGTTGTGGAGAGCCTCTCTAGAGCTCAGTCAGGCCCAGGTAGTGAGTTTCAGTTGGCAAGCTGGAGCCGTGTAGTTTGTAGCCTCGGGTGAGTTGCTGGCAGTCTTGGTAGCCTAGCATGCTAGTGTTTGTTTGGAGTAGATTTCAGATTGGTTCCGGTGTGGTGGCAAGTTGATGCTTGGTGTTGACCAAGGTGTGGATTGGAATTGCTAGGAGTTAGTTTTGCTCGTGGGGCGAATGGTTCGTGCCCTGTTGGTTGTCTTCCTGTTTCCAGGAAGTTGAGAGTTGCCCCGTTGGTATTTGGAGGTTCAGTCCGTGGTGAACCCCTGTTGCTACCCCGTGAGATTTAGATATTGTTGCTTTGGTGGAGCAAGACAGTGGGTGTATGTAGAGCTCTCTGTCCTTCGGTTGTCTGCTTGTAGGAGCCGTTTCTTTCTGGGTTTGGCAGGTTACTACCGTCGGTTCGTTAAGGACTTTTCCGCCTTAGCCTCGCCCCTCACTCGTCTGACGAGAAAGGGTGTCGAGTTTATTTGGGATAGTAAGTGTGATGAGAGCTTTGCCAGGCTCAAGCGCAGTTTGACTTTAGCACCAGTGTTGGCAGTCCCGGAGGGGACATGTGGTTTCGTGGTCTACATCGATGCTTCCAAGTTTGGGTTAGGTTGTGTGTTGATGCAGCACGGGAAGGTCATTGCTTATGCTTCCCGCCAGCTGAAGCCTTATGAGCAGAACTACCCGACTCATGATATGGAATTGGCAGCAGTGGTGTTCGCACTGAAGATTTGGAGGCAGTACCTGTATGGTGAGCGGATTCAGATGTTTACCGACCACCCGAGCCTCAAGTATCTGTTTACTCAGAAGGAGTTGAATATGAGGCAGAGGAGATGGTTAGAGTTAGTAAAAGATTATGATTGCGAGATTTTGTACCATCCGGGTAAAGCCAATGTTGTAGCTGATGCATTGAGTAGGAAGACGTCGCACTCCGCGGTGTTGTTGAGTTCCCAGCCCAGATTGCGGAGAGAGTTCGAGCGAGCCGAGGTTGCAGTGTTGTTGGGTGAGGTGACCGCCAGAGTAGCTCAGTTGACTGTTCAGCTGTCGATTAGACAACGGATTATTGATAGCCAGCTAAGTGACCCCGCACTTAAGAGATTGTTTGACAGAGTTAGTGCTGACGGAGATTTTGATTTCGTATCTTCACCAGACAGTGGGTTGACGTACAGAGGCCGGTTGTGTGTTCCGGATGTTGCAGGATTGCGAGCAGAGTTGCTCTCAGAGGCCCACAGTTCTCCGTTTGCTTGGCACCCCGGGGGTACTAAGATGTATCAGGACCTTAAGCAGACATTCTGGTGGATGGGTATGAAAAGAGATGTTGCGGAGTTTGTCAGTCGGTGTCTCACTTGTCAGCAAGTGAAAGCACCCAGGCAGAGACCAGCCGGTTTGTTGTAACCGCTGAGTGTACCTCAATGGAAATGGGAAGAGATCTCCATGGACTTTATTTCTGGTTTTCCGAGAACTCCGAGGAAGTTCTCTCATATTTGGGTGATAGTCGATCGATTGACTAAGAGCGCACACTTCATTCGGTAGAGACACTTATACCGAGTGGAGCGATGGGCGCGATTGTTTTTGGAAGCAGATCATTCGTTATCACGGTGTGCTGTGAGGATTGTGTCGACCGTGATTCGAGGTTCACTTCTCGTTTCTAGAGAGCGCGCCGAGAAGGGTTTAGGCATCGATGCAGTTTCAAAGACACCTTTTCACCTCGGTGATGGGCGGACTAAGAGGGTGAGCGATTCTCGAGGACATGTTGAGGGCTTGTGTGTTGGATTTCCGGCGATTGGGACCGATATTCAGATGTCGATGGAGTTTGCCTATAACAACAGTTATTAGTCGACGATTCAGATGGCTCCATTCGAGGCTTTGTATGGTAAGCGTTGCCGATCTCCTGTGTTCTGAGAAGAGGTTGGTGATAGACAGGTTTTGGGTCCCGAGTTGCTGCAGTTGACTAATGGTGCCGTGCAGAAGATTAGAGCTCGTATGTTGACAGCTCAGAGGAGACAAAAGAGTTACGCCGATGTTCGGCATCGGGATTGGAGTTTGAGGTTGGTCAGCATGTATTCCTAAAGGTTGCACCGATGCGAGATGTTTTGAGGTTTGGCAAGCGTGGAAAGTTGAGTCCCCGTTTTGTTGGTCCGTTTGAGATTCTGGAGAGGATTGGCAAGGTTGCTTATCGATTAGCCCTGCCTCCGTCATTGTCAGCGGTACACAGTGTTTTTCATGTTTCGATGTTGAGGCAGTACGTGCCGGACCCGTCGCACATTATTGATTTTGAGCCTTTGCAGCTGAATGAGGATTTGAGCTTCGAGGAGAAACCAGTGGGGATTCTTGCCTTTGAGACAAAGACATTGCGAAACCCCACTTGGGAGCGGGAAGATGAGATGAGATTGCATTATCCCGAGATGTTCCAGTCTTAAGGGACTTTCGAGGACAAAAGTCTTATAAGGGGGGAAATTCCATCCCGATCTTCCCGGGTTGCCCAAGGGCATTTTGGTAATTTGGTCGGGCCGACAGGGCTGGTTATGTCTTTTCTAATTGCCGGAAAAATTATGAGATGATTTGAATGAGATCGGGAAATTTTGTGAAGGTATTTGGACTTGGTAAAATGCAAAAAGAAATAGGGAATTAAATAGCGCGTCGAGCAGGAATCGAACCATGGGCGCTTGGGAAGCTAGTTGGGTGTCATTGCCAATCAAGCCACCAGGCATCTTTGTGAACTTAAACGCGCCAGCTTGTATATAAGCCTGTTTAAAGTAAGTTTTAATTTAAAGGCAAAATCGCCCGAGCCTTCTTCTTCCTTCGCGATCTCCTCTCCATTTCTCTTCGACCAACTGTGATCTCTCCCTCGTCGACCAGCGATTCTCCGGAGCTCCCTCGCCGTTCGTCCCTTCGGTAAGCTCTCCTTCTCTTCTCTTCTTTTTCTTCTTCTTCTCCCCCAATTCCTTCCCTTTTCTCCCCTGTTTCCGATTTCGTTTCTGCCGGCCGTGGGAGTGAGGAGAATCGTGTGGATTTTGTGAAGCTAGTGTAGGAGAAGTCACCCAGCAACAAATCGCTCGTCGAATCTCGCCAAAACGCCCGAATTCGAGCTCGTTCTTCTCCATCGCCCCTGTTCGGGCGCAAAAGCTTGCCCAGGCGCCTGTCGAGTGCCCTACCGCTGAGCCACGCCGTGCCCGAGCGCCCCTGCGTCGCCCTGCAACGCTCCGCGTCCGTCCGCGCGCAGCCAGCGCCCCAGCAAGCCCAGCCGAGCCGCGTCGCCATCGCCCTGCATCTCTCCGCGCCCGTCCGCGCGCAGCCAGTGCGCCCCAACACACCTAGCCAGCCCTATTGCTGCCCCGCTCATGCAATCGACTCGTTCGTGTGTCCGTCGCGCCTCGTGAGTTGCTCCCGAGCCGAGCCCTGTTTATTTTAATGTATTTAGGCATATTGTGTGATTTTTGTTGTGATTGATAGGTTCTCGGTAGCTAGTTCGGGTTCGTTCGCAGCTTAGGTTTTCGTGTAATCGTCCCCGACAAAGGTAAGGATTTCTTACCGGAGTTGTGTGGACCCTGCGATATTATATGTGATGGCTGATTGATTGCTTGTTTGTGTTTATTAACATGTGTAGCTAAGTGCTCTAATCTGAATTCCCGATTAGCATGATTTTCCTGGTTAATTCTCATGTTAATCCATGCTAGGTTATTTCTTTCTGGCATGATCGTATCTGTTCTTGCTTCGTAGTATCATGCTAGGTTCGTTGTATTCTTATTGAGCACGTATTGGATTTTATTGACTTGTTTGCTGATTGCTAAGGCAGGTTAGAGTGGCAGGTAGATAGCATCATCCGGGCCGGGTGCATAACGAACCTTGCATCCACGACAGGGACGTATGAGATGGAGCTCCGCCCTGATCGCGTTAGGGAATAGCTAACCCTAACGGCTGGCCCTGCAATCTTGGGTGAGGGTGGCAGACTGTTAAATGCCCCAACGGTCGGGATGATGACTTGGCATTGCCTCGTCCTCGGCAGTCGGCATGTCCTCAGCGTGTTCGGCCGTAGCTCCTGATTGCCACCTGTTAAGGTAAGGGCGGCTTCCTGGTGTAAGCCTACCACGACCCGTTTCCTTACCCTCAGGTGCGGTGGTTCAGGCTGACATAGTTTACGTGTCCAGGTCTCACACCCCTATGTCAGTGACACCGATCCAAAGATTTAGTTAGGCGTGGTGGCTGGACATGGGCAGCTTGCCTCTAGACCCGACACCCCCCATAGTCTGCAGTAGCGCGCGGTGCATGCTTACGCTCATTACAGCGCCGACTGGAGAGCTCCTCGGGATCTTGAGCTAGTGTACCTTTCATTCGACAGTAGACAGGCTGAGGCCGGGACTTGTTTCTCGTATAGGGCGACTAGTGTGATGGATTGTGTGGTGGATATTATTCCGGACTAAAACCCTAAGTTGGCATCCGAGGTCCAAATATGGACTCAAGCTATGTGCTCTATTCTGTGTTTATATTCATAGCTTGCATATGCTCAGCTAGATGACCATGTATATCGTATTGTACCCCGATTGGGGATTCTTACTGAGTAATTCGTTACTCACCCTTATTATTGTGGTTTTCCACAGGTAACCGAGTTGCGAGACAGGATGGCTGAAGGAGGAGCTGTGATCATGGGGCCCAGTCATCAAACTCTGATTTTGTGTTATGACTCTTTATGTTTTATTTTCCCCCGAATGCATGTAGCCAGGCACGGAGCCCTAGGATGTTTTCTAAATGTTTTGTGGATTCCAGCATTATTGTATCTGGATAGGTTTTGAATGATTTTAAGAAATCTCTGATCAGAGTAAACTTTGGAAATGTATTTATCTTGGAACAGGTGCTTGGAAACAGGGACAGGTTTCAGGAAAATTGTCCGGGCTTTGAACTGAATGGTTGAATGTTTTGTTTTTAATTGAAATCCGAAATCATGTTTGTATAATGTCCTTTATTTTGAATGCATGCATTGGGGTAAGGGCCCATTTAGCACCCCATTCGGGCCGGGTCTTTACAGCTTAGTATGGTGTTAACAGCAGAAGCTGGTTCACTCATAAATCATGAGTCATGGAAGTGATAATTGTTAGGGAAGTAAGACATTCACTGGCTAGTCCGCACTCTTATCATTTTCTAGGAATACATAATTAGCATTATTCATTGCATGCATTTTATTTCTTTACTGCATTTAATCTTATCTTATTAAACAAAACAAAACCACTTATATATATATATATATATATATTCTATTTTACTTTTCGCACGACTCTGACTTAAGTGGTGTTTACTCTAGACATCAATCTCTGTGGGATCGATCAAATTATATACTTATTAATTGTTGCAATTCTCGACTGCGTATACTTGCACATAAGGGATTCCTATTGCATTTCGCATAAGAATTAGATAGTGTTCAATATATTAGCAGTGGAATCGCAAGGTCAAGTTTTTGGTGCCGTTGCTGGGGATTGATTGTTTAGAGTTAATATACTTACGAAGGAGTAGTTCTTAATTGTTTAAAGATTAAATTCTTTTTTATTTCATGGAAACGAGTCCCAGAGAAATTCATCACCACGATAAATTAATGAAGCCTAATCTGTGACGACCCGACCCGAAAGGGTTCTAAAATAGGCCGTTACCTCAATGCATGCATTCAAATCTACAGAAAATTCGCAAGATGGTGTTCGGATTCAAAGTAAAAACTAAAACATAAAACATCCATTTAAAAATCAACATCAATTCCTGGAACCTGTCCCTGTTTCCAAGCACCTGTTCCAAGACAAATACATTTACAAAACTTACTCTGATCAGAGATTTATTTAAAACATACAAGCTTTACAATAGTTACAACAATGCTAGAATCCGGAAATACATTCAGAAAACACCCTAGGGCTCCGTGCCCAACTACATGCATTCAGAGGACATTTAAATCATAGACATAAAACTCAGAGTTGAACAACGGGTTTCCATGATCACGACTCCTCCTCCTCGACCATCCTGTCTCGCACCATGGTTACCTGTGGAAAACCACATAATAAGGGTGAGTAACGAATTACTCAGTAAGAATCCCCAACCGGGGCACAATACGATATACATGGTCATCTAGCAGAAAGGTATGCAAGCTATGAATATAAACACAGAATAGAGCACATAGCTTAGCCTACACTTGGGCCTCGGATGCCAACTCAGGGTCTTAGTCAGGAAATAACTCACCACACAATACGCCCTATACGAGAAACAAGTCCCGGCCTCAGCCTGCTACTATCGACGAAAGGTGCACTGGCTCAAGATCTCGAGGAGCTCTCCGATCGGCGCTATAATGAGCGTGCGCGCGCACCGCGTGCTACTGCAGACTATGGGGGGTGCCGGGTCTAGTGGCAAGCTGCCCATGTCCAGTCACCACGCCTAACTAAATCTCTGGATCGGTGTCACTGACATAGGGGTGTGAGACCTGGACACGTGAACTATGTCAGCCTGAACCACCGCACATGAGGCTAAGGCACGGGTCGTGGTAGGCTTACACCAGGAAACCGTCCTTGCCCTATCAGGTGGCAACTCAAGGGCTACCGCCGAAACACGCTGAGGACGTGCCGGCTGTCGGGGACAAGGCAATGCCAAGTCATCATCCCGACCGTTGGGGCATTTAACAGTCTGCCACCCTCACCCAAGATTGCAGGGCCCGCCGTTAGGGTTAGCTAGTCCCTAACGGGATCAGGGACGGAGCACCATCTCGTACGTCCCTGTCGGGGATGCAAGGTTCGTTATGCACCCGGCCCGGATGATGCTATCTACCTGAACTCTAACCTGTCATAGCAATCAGCAAAAAATCCAATCAATCCAATACGTGCTCAATAAGAATACAACGAACCTAGCATGATACTACGAAGCAAGAACAGATACGAGCATGCCAGAAAGGAACAACCTAGCATGGACTAACATGAGAAACAACATAGGAAATCATGCCAGTCGGGAATTCAGAATAGAGCACCTATCATTAAACATGTCAATAAACACAAACAAGCATACAATCAGCAATCACATAATATATCGCAGGGCCCACACAACTCCGGTAAGAAATCCTTACCTGGTCGGAAGGCAAAAACACACAACAACACCTAACTACGATCGAACCCGAGCAACCTATAGCGAGCCAAACAAACACATAAATAATCATAAAATAGGCCTAAATAAAATAAAATAAACAGGGCTCGGCTCGGAAGCAACTCACGAGGCGCGACTGACACGCGAACGAGCCGGCTGCACGGGCAAGGCAGCTAAAGGGGTTGGCTGGGCGCGCTGGGGCGCAGAGATGGGCGATGGCGCGCTGGCTCGGACGTGGACGGGCGCGCGGCGCGGCTCGACATAGGGACAGCGCGCGGGCGCGAGCGACACGACGCCACGGCTACAGGACGCGCGATCTGGCCGACACGGGCGCGGGCGCGGGCGACGGGGCGTGGAGGGTGGCGGCGGCGACACCATGTCGGCGTGTTAGGGCTGGGCAACGCGACACTGTGCGGCTGGGCTGGGCGAGCAGGGGCTCGGGCTCGGGCTACGCGAGCTGGGCGACGCGTCATGGCTCTGGGCGACACTGTGCGACGCGGGCGAGGGGCTCGGGCTGGCGACACAGGGCGCGCAGGGGCTGGGCTCGGCGCGCGGCATCTGCTGCGGGCGAGGGCTCGAGTGGCGACGCTCGGGCTAGGCTGGTCAAGCGAGCTAGAGGGGCTGACTCGGGCTAGGTAGGGGGCTCGGGGAGAGAGAGAGAGAGAAAAAAAAGGGAAAAATAAAAGAAAAAATGGGAATTTAGAAAATAAAAGGGAAAATGGGAAAATAAAAGGAAAATAAGGATTTTAATCCTATTTCCATCCTTATCCACTTTTTATCCAAATTAAAACCTTAAAATCCCATTTCTCGGCTTCCTCCTTCGAGACCCGACTGAAGCGACCTTTTCCAATAAATAAAACTGACTTAAATCCAACTCCCAAAGCAACACTAAGGGCCCGGGCTCGAATCCCAAAGGAAGTACAGAACCAACCATCACTTAGCCAAAGCCGAAACCACAACCGAGCATCCAACCGACTAGCCCAAACACCTCGGGACTCGCAACCAACCACAAACAAGCCTCGACAAAGGCAGGAGCGACCTCGAAGCCCTAAAAATCCACAAATCCTGCCCGGGGAGCCAAAAGACCAAAATACCCCCAAGGGTCAAAACCGCTCTAAGACCCAACCAAACAACCGAATCTTGACCCGAAGGCACCTCGAAAACTGGAATAGGATACTGGGCTGTTACATGATCAGTTTACCAATCAGCAATGGATGTAGTACTATATTCTGCACTATTTACACAACTTACAGCTACAAGGCTATGCAGAGGAGTTTAACGGAGCACATCTTCGTACGAATGAAATTTTCCAGTCTCAATATTGGGAAGACAATAGTAACTTCTATCAGCAATAGTTTAATTCACAAGGAGATGGCAGCATCATGGGTTATACGTGGGATTTCGGGAGTCATGAACCTAAGAATCATATGTATACTTATGGGCAGTCTCTGATGGATATGACTGCGTAGGAAGAAGAACAGCTAAGAAGAAGACGATGGTTGAGGGACAATGGTATCATATCAGAACCTTAGCAACCCCATAACATAAATAGTACTCTTTGTGGGAACGAGAAGGAACCAATGCAGCAAGCAGTAAGCAAGCGGATGAATCATATCTAGAGGCCGATAAACATAATGACAAGGCATTGGATTTGCTTTATGAGAAAGATCTCTCATAGGAGGACTTCCGAGCAGCCACCATAGCTAAAGCACAAGAGGTCAGAGAACTACAACTTGCAGAAATAGAAAGAGAGCAGGAGCGACGATACAGGGAACAAGAAGAAGCTTGGGCAAAGTTTACCACCCCAACAGTCTTAGAAGCAGATGAAACAGAAGATGCTGAAGAAAACAGCGAAGAAAGCTCCATGACCGATGTTGAAAAGACGGCTGAAGGTGAAAACAACCAGAGGGCATACCGGGTGATGAACCTATAGAAGCAAGTATTCATCAACCCGAAAGGGAAGATGTGGACTCCATCCATCTGCAGGAAGAAGAATATAACGTTGAAACCCTCAATTTACCATTAGTGGTAACTGAGTTCTTCCCGTTAACAACATAGTACACATCGTAGAAATTGATTCGTCGAAGCAGCGACACGTGGGTAATTCAACCAAGTTTAAGCATAATTTACATCCTATCAGACTTGTATGTGATAGGAGGTCTACGCAATAAGGCGCATGCAGAAGAAAGGCAGAAGAAGGTGGCTAAAGATGGCATTGCCCCCAAAATCATAATATGACCAAAATATGGATGAACTATACTGGACGGAATTAGCACGAAAATTCCGCCCAGATTTGCTAAACAACATTCTTGGAATGCAAAAATCTGGTATCTCTAACTTTACGCACAAAATTTATTTGCTTTTTAGGAAATTTTATTTATTTCGTAATTTTAGGAATTATTTGTATTTTCTGAATTTTTTGTTTTTAAAGGTTTTCATTTAGTAAGGAATTGGTACAAATAATTTGAGATACTTTCCTTGAACATTGATTGTTTTCCTTATTTGAGGATTTTGAATTGAATACTCCGCCTCTATATAAAATTGGTCTGAAGAAACTCGAGCACTGCACTCCATACTTGTCTCATCCAAAAGTTAAACCTTTTACATCCTTCTCAAATGGCCTTAAGCAACGCTCTACATCGTAAGGGACAAAAGAGTGAAAGGAGAACGAAACAAGGTGCAGCAGAATCTGCTAATGCCAGCTATGCTGCATTACTAAAGAAGAGGTTATGAAGAGATCAAGGATGGCCAAAGGCATTAATGACCCAGACTACTTTCCAAAAGATAGATAGCTTAGGTTGGGGAAGTCTGGCCACTCCAACATTAGACGCAAGACAAGATTGGGTTAGCCAATTCTACGCAAATCTAAATAAAGAGAGGAATTCTTCTCTCGAGTAGAAGGGCAACTAATTGACTACAGCTCGACGACATTTAATGAAGTCTTCTATCTAACAAACGAATATAGAGAGGAAGGACAGTAGCTGCTGAAAAAATCAACCAAGGCGTAACTGCAAGAATGCGTAAGAGTAATTGGTGTAGAAGGGGCCAAGTGGAGAAACCGCCAGACATTCATGATGAAGGGCGAGGATGGATTATTTTCATAAAAAACACAATTATACCCTCCAAAAATGCATGGATTGTCGGCAGAGAGAAAACACTACTACTTTTTGCGATCGAAAGCGGAGTAAGCGTTAACTTAGGGAAGATAATGGAAGGGTAGATTCAGTGATGAGCCTTAGCTAATTGTAGAAAGTGTTACGCCCTTAGAATTCTAAACAAAACCTATCCAAGACACCATTACTTCAACCAGTGAGTTACTGGCTTTCTATTAAAACACTATCATAAACTTGCTCGGAAGCCTTAGTGGTTAAAACAAAGAATTTATGATAATCTCAGACATAACGAGTCCCTACCGAGAACATGGTAAACTGGGACCTAAAATAAAGTATCTCGTCCAGAATTTGTCTTGCATAGCCCAACGAACCTAGGAAAGTCTCGTCACCTCAACCACGTCAAAACCTGGAAGAGACAACAACAAGGCACACAATGAGCATAACATACTCAGTAAGAAGCTTTTGAAGAATGATATAATTGGTCCCCCATATGAAGAAGAGGCTGCAACGAAATGATCTTGAACTTCTACTTCATCACAAAGAACTCAGAGGTTTTTTTGTCTAAACTCATAACTAATTCGCTTATGATAGATACAAAGCTCATTTACTCATCAAATAGATGTGAAATCCCCCTACTCGTGTCCATCCAAAAGAAATGTATAAGATAGTTACTCATCTAAGTCGGATGGTGACAACACTCTTTACTCACACATTCAAGTGAAAATTATGGAGCGTGACCCCGACACTAGGTGCGTCAAGATTACTCTCTTCTGCTCACCTGACTCATACTCTAGGGGAATCGCAACTATAACTCCTACATGTGCTCCGCTATTTCACGAAGACAATGCTTAGTGAACCCATCATGTTCACCACTCAACACAAATACACAATTAGCGTATCCCGTAACTATTCTCAAGTATAACATTAACACCTCCAATGTGACCTAAAGCTTAAACAATCTAACACACTTCTCATGCTCATGCTTATATAAGTAACACTAACTTTCCTGACTTTATTTCCTCAAAGAAACCATACATTTTGAAGCATCAATGCCAAATCCTCGACCACCGACTTTACGGAGCTACACCCTTTCACACCTCAATCTTAAAAGACTATTCCACATGTTTTGCAACATAAACATAGTAAATATAGCAGCATACAACCATGCTTAACTACATACAGTCATTCATGATAGACTTAGCATGACATATTTTATGATCAGAATCACCTCATAAAACCTTATTGTTCGTGAGTAAATCAACATAGCTTAATTTCATGCTTCAAATCACATTACGTTAACCTTTCATATTTATAACGAATAACATAGCTTTACACATTCTAGGACCGATCAATAATCATACCAATACTAGAGAAATATGTAACCGCCACTACTTACCTTTTAGCCCACTACAATATATCAAAAGTCTTTTTCTGCCAAGCTTGCATCACCTAAACAAATTAAGGGAAACACTCAATTACTTGACTAGGCATACTTAAGTCAAATTCACTAAAACAATCTTAATTCTTCCAAAATGGTATCAATTCTCTTTAGGCAACTTCAATTACTTAACTATGAATTGACCCAAGAATCTTTGTTTGCACAGTTCCTCAAAGTTCCATGCCCAGTCTAAGAATAGTTTAATCTTTACATCTCCTTGCAAAATAAATTCACTTAAGTATCAAAAGCCTATAACCCAACAATCAAAGAGTTAAACTCTCCTTCACCCAAACATTCCTTTAAAACCTCAATCCTCAATAACCACTAAATGGCTTCCATCAACGTCTTAAATTTGAAGATTAAACCCATAAAATAGTCTCTAACAACTTAGATCTTGTATAACCAATTTAAAAGTCACTTACCAACATCAAATCGGCTAAAAAAAACAACACGAAACTCGTTGCTTGCAACACATAACCCATTCCACACCCTTCATGTGCTACCACCATTTCTTGTCATAGGACGAAATTAGAGGCGGTGCTAGACGACACACAGAGAAAGAAGAAATAGAAAATATGGGGAGGTGGGTGTGTTCCATTGTGAAAACAAAAAGAGGATGAAGATGAAATTTTAATTTCTCTTTACTCTAGGCTTTATACAACTACCCCTCCTTAGATTGGCTTGTTTTGTCTCACTAGGTTTAACCAAAGATGGGTTGGGCTTAAAATCCTCTAAGTTTAATAATGCCACCAACATAATTTTTTTTAATTAACAAACCGAGCCTTACAGAAAGCTATTTTACCCGGACACTATTACACAACTGTACAGAGACCAAGGGGTGCAAACGAAGGCAACTGATAAATTGTTAAAAATCCAACCAAGAAAGGTGGAAAACATGGACGAAATGGGCAAGGAAGGAAATGAACAGATGCTCATAAATATAGATAGCAAGATGCATCAGTTCAACATGATATCCAAGAACTGTGAAGGCTATTGGAGCTATACACTTGCAAGAGATGCGCTAATTCTGAAGGCTGCTAAAGCATTACATGAGTACTCCGAGTGGGCTGAAATACCAAAACACGCAGAAAATTCGGAGCTTATCAAGGGTAAAGGGAAGAAAAACGACAGAGCATCAAAGTAGATGGAAGTCTCGCTCCCTTTTCATTGCGCTTTTCTTATGTTCTGTTTTACTTCTGCATGCACTTCATGTTTAGATGCTTATTAGGATCATGCATTTAGGACGCAAATTACTTTATTTTTATGCTATTTCTTTAATCCAGTAGTTATTTTCTTTTGGAAATCTAATAAGTGTTTTTATCACAATAATTAAATATAGCAGAAATATTAGTTCAAGTTCTAGACTTCTTAAGTTCCCTCAGATTCAAACCTAACGCTAGAATAATCCTCATCATAAATGATAGAAAGCACCAAAAATTCGCTAGGAAGCCAAAGAAACTCACAATAGCGTAGAGCAATCACGTTAATAGATAGGTTTGGGGGAACTAAGCCTCACCTTCATTGAGGACAATGAAGATTTAAAGTTTGGGGGTGAGGGCAGCCCATTTTTTTATAAAATAAAAAAAACATCAACCTACTCTAGCAAAAATAAGAAGGTTGTTACTGGCATATGAGCCCAAGGATACTTTAAGTATTTTGTTGTCTACATTAGCGAAAGCTTGAAATTCCTTGGCTAGGCGAAATTGTTTTTTGGTCAAATGATTTACGCTAAGAACTATGGAATTTAGTAGATATGAGTGCAACTTCGAGGAATGTGAAAAGCATAATAGAAAAAAAAATCCTAAAAAGACACAAGGACCGAAACAGATACCTTCGGAGAGTAAGTAGGGCAAACTTTGAATTAGATGCGATTGCAAAACAATGGGTTGAACATATGAAGTTCTTGCGATGATGGGTAATTTGTCAGTTATGATAAGGAAGATTTTAGGGTTTAAACTGAATCTATTGGAAAGTTTGAAAACTGCAAGGAGAATGAAGTTTCTTCCTGGAAATAAGATGCCTGTTTAAAATCATGAAGTAGACGAAAAAAAAAATAGAAATGTTGAGTTAATGAAATAAACATCTTAAATAGATAAGCATTGCTTGAGGACAAGCAATGATGTAAGTTTAGAGGTGTGATAACTCTCAAAGAGGGCATATTTTAGGTTATTTAGGATGCATTATTTTAATAATTAGGCAAAGAATATCTTCGTTCTTAGAGAGAATGCGAAGAAATAACCTAAAACATCTGCATGCATTCACAATATCGCATCCAAAGCATGAATCTGCACTTTAGCACAAATCACAATCCAATTGTGCCTAATCGCCTTGTAGCAGGATTTCGCATCAAGAAAAAGCCAACGATGCGGACACTGAGAGGATCACGCAGATACACTTAACCCAGGAAGGAATAACGGTCGACAAAGTGTTGTATATAAGTAAAGAATCAGAAGAATTGACTACGCAATCAAGACAATGTCAATAGAATAAAATCCCGGCGGAAATCATGGAATATGCATTAATGATGATCTATGCAGCTCACCTCTACTTACAGACCACGAAATTCAATCCTATAAATATCAAAGAAAGGAGCGGAATCCATGGAGCTAGTCGGTTGGCCATAAGCCAATCGAGGGACCTAAGTCTACTGCGAAGAAGCTAATGGTGGTGTTGTGGGAACTGATGACAAGGTGACTACTCACCTTCAACCTTGCCAATTCCATTTATTGTTTTATTAGGAGTAGTTTTAGTACTTAAACATTATTTAGTTGTAATAAAATCGTATGGTTTAAACTTCTATTTGGTGTTTATTTATTATGATTGTGTTATAGGAATTATGATGATTAAGTATGAATAGAGCATGTTATTAGTGTAGGTATTTAAATGCTACACTACTGAATATTTATTTATATATATTCGTCGATTAGCTACCCACACATGTACCTTTCAAAGAATCGGAAGTGGAATCGCATGTTGACCCAAAACGCTACTCTAGGTTGATTGAATAGCTGTTCATCATTTAGGGCGTTAGGAATAACCCCACTACTGCTTGCGTCGCCCTGTACTTAGTATGATGTTCGCAGCGAAAAGCTGGTTCTGTAAAAACCCGACCCGGAAGGGGTCCTAAACTAGGCCTTTACCTCAATGCATGCTTTTTTTTTAAACTTAGAAAATGTTATGCAAGATTGCTTCCAGACTCTGAATAAAACTAAAAGCGGTAAACATCCATTTGAAAACAAACACAAAATGTCTTGGAACCTGTCCCTGTTCCCAAGTACCTGTTCCAAGCTAAATACAATTTAAAACGTACTCTGATCAGAGATTTAATTCAAACATTCAAATCCAAAGTAGTTTACATCAGTATCAGAATCCTGAAAACAACCAGAAAACAACCTAAGGGCTTTGTGCCCAACTACATGCATTCAGAGGACAATAAGCATAAAAACATAAACATAAGACTCAGAGTTAAAAACAGCTGGTTTCCATGATCGGCAGCTCCTCCTTCAGCCATCATGTCTCGCATCATGGTTACCTGTGGAAAACCACATAATAAGGGTGAGTAACGAATTACTTAGTAAGAATCCCCAACTGGGGTACAATACGATATAACTGGTCATCTAGTAGAAAGTATGCAAGCCATGAATATAAACACTGAAGAGAGCACATCACTTTACTCCATACATAAACCTAGGATGCCAGCTTAAGGTCTTACTCCAAAAAACTACCACGCGGTACGATACTATACGAGAAACTAGTCCCGGCCTCAGCCTTCCTACTGTCGATACGAAAGGTGCACAGAACTCAAGATCCTCAGGAGCTCTCCAATCGGCGCTGTAATGAGCGTGTGTGTGCACCGCATGCTGCTGCAAACCAGGGGGGTGTTGGGTCTAGGGCAAGCTGCCCTGGTCCAGTACGCATGCCTAACAAATCTCTGGATCGGTGTCACTGAACATAGTGGTGTGAGACCAGGACACGAAAACTATGTCAGACTGTACCACTGCACCTGAGGCTAAGAAACCGGCCGTGGTAGGCTTACACCAGGAACCGGTCCTTGCCCTATTAGGTGGCAATCAGGGGGCTACACGACACACGGCGAGGGCGTGTCAGCCGCCGGGACAAGGCAATGCCTCATCATTCCCCCGACCGTTGGGGCATTTAACAGTCTGCCACCCTCACCCAAGATTGCACTGGGCTGCAGTTAGGGTTAGCTAAACCCTAACGACGGATCAGGGATGAAGTACTGCCTCACACGTCCCTGCCACGTATGCAAGTTACGTTATGCATCCTTGCCCGGATGATGCTACCTATCAACATTCTAAACTATAAACAGATAGCAGCTATCAATCCAATACGTGCTCAACAGAAATAATGAACCTAGCATGATACTACGAAGCAAGAACAGATAACGAGCATGCCAGAACAGAACAACCTAGCATGGAACTAACATGAGAAACAACACGGGAATCATGCCATTCGGAATTCAGAACAAAGCAGTTATCCACTAAACATGCTGATAAACATAAACAAGCATACAAACAACAATCACATAATATATCGCAGGGCCCACACAACTTCGGTAAGTAATCCTTACCTTTTTCGGAAGGCAACTACACACAAAGATCCTATGCTACAATCGACCCCGAGCTAGCTAACGGGAACCTAACAAACAACAACAATTATCACAATCTATAGGCCTAAATATAATAAAACAAACAGGGCTCGGCTCGGGAGCAACTCAAATGGCACGGGCTGGCGCGCGGACAGACGGGCTGCACGGGCGCTGCTGACGGGCTGGTGCGGTGCTCGCAGACGAGCAGATGCTCTTTGCAGCCTGACGGGCCTGCTTATTGCCGGGCGTCTTGGTGCTGAGAGGGGGCTCGCGCAGACTAGGCGTCTTGATGATGCAAGGGGCTGAGCGCGCGGAGACGGCCGACAGCGTGCGGGTGCTGGGCGCGATGGCGCGCGAACCGGCGACGGCATGCGGGCTCTAGGCGTGATGGTGCGCGAACTGCTGGGCGTGCGACCCGACGTGCAAGTTACGACCGCTGCGATCGTGCTGCTGTAGGCGAAGGGCGTGCAACTTGACGGGCAGAGGCTGGACGTTGGACCGCTCGCCGGGCGGCGAGGCGTCTGGCCGGCCGAGACGCAGGGGTGGGTGATTTGGCCGCTCTACCGGGCAACAGGAATGCCGGGCTGCGACGGGCATGGGCATCTGGCGTGCGACGGCGCTACTGCTGGTCCTCTCGGCTAGCTGTAATAAAACCAAAACTCACCTCTTCTTCTCTCGGCCAGAAAGAACACACCAAACGAAAAAGAAGAAGGGATCGAGAACACTTACCCGGGACGACGATCGATCGAGGAGAAGACACGCGCAAAAAGCTTGGGAGAGAAAGGGTTGGGCGGCTAGGGGATTTGGAGAAGCAAAAGAACAAAACCTATTTTCTCTTCATTTAATTAAACAAACCAAAATCCCAAAAACCCATAGGTAACCAAGACAAACCGCGGAATAAGAATCAATAACATCTTATGGCACAACCGGCAACACCACTCCTCTAATCACCTAGGAAACCCGGGTTCAAAACCCAACAGACACACTTTTAATTCCTTAATTTATTTTCGCATCTTTCCTTGCCCAAACACATCCACAAAGCAACAAAACCCTACATACGACCATCCAATAATATTAGCAGCTGAAAAAGACAGAAGCAGCCCTGACAGCCCTACCAAATTACCAAAATACCTCTAGGGCATACTTGGAAGACCGGGATGAAAACCTGGGCCGTTACAATATTCCCTCCTTTTTATGACTTTCATCTCCGAAAGTCCTTAAGACTGAAACAGCTCAGGATAATGCAATCTCATCTCGTCCTCCCGCTCCCAAGTGGCTTCCTCTGAACTCTGACTCCTCCACTGAACCTTTACCAAACGGATCTCACGATTACGCAACGTCTTTGTCTCAAAGGCCAGAATACTCACAGGCTTCTCCTAGAAGCTCAAATCCTCATTCATCTGCAAAGGCTCAAAGTCTACAACGTGCGAAGGGTCCGGCACATACTGCCTCTACACCGATACATGAAAAACACTGTGCACAGCTGACAACGACGGAGGTAAGGCTAACCGATATGCAACTCTGCCAATCCTCCCAAGAATCTCATACGGTCCAACGAAACGGGGACTCAACTTCCCTCGCTTATCAAACCTCAACACACCTCGCATCGGTGCAACCTTTAAAAACACGTGCTATCCAACCTCAAACTCTAAGTCTCGACGCCGTACATCGACATAACTCTTCTGCCTGCTCTGGGCTGTCAACATACGAGCTCTAATCTTTTGCACTGCACCGTTGGTCAACTGTAGCAACTCGGGACCCAAAACTTGTCTGTCACCAACCTTTTCCCAAAATAACCTGCAACAATTACCAAACAACGCCTCAATGGAACCACATGAACTGACAGCTGGGAACTACTACCCAAGGTAGCCTCATAAAATCCAACACTGATCCCCCGCTGCCTAATCACGGAAACACCAACTCGCAACAAGTTCTGAAGGACCTGGTTCACCCCTTCCAAAGGACCATCGGTCAGAGGGTGAAAACACCACTGGAACTGCACTCGGCTCACAAGCCTCTTAAGACCGCTCTCTAGAACCACGGTTCATCAACGCACTGCCTAGAATAAACCTTTGTTGCCACACCCTGGTGCCAACAATCTAGCAGGAAACTGCCATATCACTACTCCATAGTAATGACATCTCCTCCCGGGGCGAGGTGCGAGCTCTAACTACTGAAACTAATCCGCCAAAAATCCAAACTCACACAACAACCCCAACCAATTGCTGGCTCCCACACAGAAACCTACAAACCAACAACTTGAGTGCTACGAACATCGAAAACCTAACCAACCGCAAGCTGCATAGCTACGCCAATCTACTCAACTCTAGCTCGCCCTAAATCACTGACTGGAAAAGTCAACCCGCTATCAATAGGGCCCTAGAGGGCTCCCTCCACTAAACTTACCTCCATGCAAGCAACGGAACTTCATCAACGGAACGCCACTACCCGGTTAACACCGGCTACCAAGAACAAGAATACCAACAATGGCTGGCAGAGCACAAGCTACACTAACCAGCAAGGATCCCTCAAAGGTCGAGACATTAGACCAGCCACAATGGTGCAACCTCATCCCACAATTGGCTCAAAGGGTTTCTCAACTACAAAGGTGCAACAGCTCCCAGGCCAAACACACAAGGTACCTTAACTGACTAGGCCACCACTCATAGAAGGCAGAACAACCCTTACAGCAACTTCCAGCACACCACTAAACAGTTCGCTTAACTAGACAAATAACTACTTTCAGGCGGCCAACAGACTTTCCCTCTTGCTAGCACCACTACCACCAACTCCAAGACCAAGGGAGTAACCTGACAACTCTTATGTGGAAACAGTTCCTTACAAGCGGACATCCGAAGGACAGAGAGCTCCACACACGCTCGTTGTCTTGCTCAGCTAAAGCAACAACATCTAACTCTCACGGAGGCAACAACAGGGGGTTCCACCACAGACTGAACCGCTAACCACGAACTAGCAAAGACTCACCCCCAAATGCCAAAGGAGAGGCAACTCCCAAAACTCTAGAAACAGGAAAAACATCCGACAGGGAACGAACCACTCGCCCCACGAGCAAGGCTAACTTCTAGCTACTCGAAAACCACACCTTGGTCAACGCCAAGCACCAACTTGCCACCACACTGGAACCAACCCGAACTCTACTTCAAACAAACTCTAGCTTGCTAGCCTACAAAAACTGCCAGCAACTCACCCGAGGTCTACTGCCTACACGACTTCGACTTGTCAATTGAAACTCACTGCCTGGGTCTGACTGAGCTCTGGTAAGGCTCTCCACACCTAGGGTTTCTTCAGCAACCCTTAAACACACACTGTAGTCAAACGGTCTAACAGTCAACTGCCTGAACAAACAACTCATTTTCCAGCATTACAACTATGCTAGCCTGCTCTGAACCTCGAAACCAAAAGACCAGAAACGCTACAGAATGTGTCATTCTTCTACTCAAAGCATCAGCCACATCGTAGCTTCTACCCAGGGTAAGGATTCCGAACAACACCCTTAGCAACTACGGTCAGAGACTACGTGGGTTCGCTACAACCACCATGTGTTCAGTACCACCTGAACTCCAACCATGAACAACAAGAGTTTCCACCAACCAGGTTAGGTCCGACATAACAAAACTTGCCTAAGCAACAACCCGACTACGAGCACGGTATCCTTACAACCTCAACTAAGGCCTTTCGACCTCCACCTAGAGCCCAACTTCTCAATGAACTGAGCACCAGTCCTTCAATGCAAACCCTACATGGTTCTGAAACTCTCGCCACCAGAACGAACTGCACAGACGTACACTTGTGTGCACAACTCCCAACCTTCCTTTAGAGATCCAAAACTAACAGGCGCTTTCTAAAAAGGCAACAACTAACTCCCGACAGAAATACAGTCCACCAAAGGAACACCAAAAGTTCCATCTTCACACGATATTCGAAGTTGTGGCAACCCTGCTCTACTAAAGCATAACAATGCCAAACCGAACTTACCTCATACCAACGTCTCTACTAAATGTGCTTTACTCATAAGACATCCAACTCATGGCCCCTCTACTGGACCAAACTCGCATCTACGATGCTCAACTCTACTCAGATTTAGGCACTCGGAGGTAGTTGACCGCACTACCAACCACATAGATCTCTTGGCCTCAGCACTAGCGTGATACTCACGCGCACTAACACTTATCAACCTTCAACCTGCTAACGTACTCATCCCGCAGTAACACTGGGAAGAGGCTCCGGCTCCTCCCGCACATCCTTTCGCTTGTAGTCCTATGACTACCACTGAACTAGTCCTCTTGCACGACCTAAGCAGGTGCAACTGCCACAAATGGGTCCAATGGCTAAAGAAGTGTGTTGAACTCCGGGCGGGTTATAGAATCATCTGTTCTACCCATGCCTAACTCAGGCCTGAACCAGACTTAGTGCCCAACCGACACACCCATCAACGCACCTCAAGTGCCACTACCACCAAATCCTACATCTTACCACAAATAGGGCCAACAAGGTCACAACTTCAAGTGACCAAAAACTCTGGCTAGGCATATAAGAGCTCATAACTCAAACAACCCTGTCCATGACATCTCATCTAACTGAAGTCTCACGACCTACTCTTGCATCTCCATTTGATGCTCAACAAAACTCCGACCGACTCTTTCAACATGCAGCAGCTAGCTCTACTCTAGGAGCTCACCAAAGAAGAGTGCTCAACTCTACTAGAAAACTGGGGAAACCACCAACGGATCAAGTTCGATGGGTACACTGCTCGCTGCACCCTTAACCACAGGGTTTGGACTTACTCGCTGCAAAACAACAACAAATTGCAAGAGAACAAAGATGTCTCTACATCCTCCTCGAAGGCTACTAACTCCGCAACCACTCTCTAGGCAACCAAACAATCTGCTAAGGTTCAAGATTAACACCTGAACTACCCAGGCTAGTCCACACTGGAACCTGCTCCACTAGCAACAACATGAGCAATGCCCAAGCTAACTCCGTTCCTGGAGCGGTACTCCGAGTTAAATCACCTTCACCCTCTCGCTGGGGAAAAACTAACAACTGGGCCACAAGTGGCCTACGGGGCTATTCTCTGCCTCACCCTAGGACGATGTCCCTGCGGTATCTGAATCTATCTGGATACCTTGACTAGCTGCTATCGTACTCCTTACACTGCGGATAGTTGGCATGATGGTGCTCTGGACCCAAACCAACAACGAGTTAGAACTTGCTCGTCTCCGCCCTGCTCTGCTAAAATATGCATACACAAGATGTAAAATGTATTGTAAATTCTTAACCCTTTTCTAAAACCGTAAACTTAGGGGTACCTGATGACTGTCGGAGTGCTGATGATCATGGAAAAATGACCTACAACAAAAGGTCAGTCTACAGAATCTATGACTCTGAGCTCTGATACCAATTGTAAAGACCCGACCCGAAAGGGGTCCTAAACTAGGCCTTTAGCTCAATGCATGCTTTTTTTTTAAAACTTAGAAAATGTTATGCAAGATTGCTTCCAAATTCTGAATATAACTAAAAGCGGTAAACATCCATTTGAAAACAAACACAAAATGTCCTAAAACCTGGCCCTGTTCCCAAGTACCTCTTCCAAGCTAAATACAATTTAAAACGTACTCTGATCAGAGATTTAATTCAAACATTCAAATCCAAAGTACTTTACATCAGTGTCAGAATCCTGAAAACAACCAGAAAACAACCTAAGGGCTCTGTGCCCAACTACATGCATTCAGAGGACAATAAGCATAAAAACATAAACATAAGACTCAGAGTTAAAAACAGCTGGTTTCCATGATCAGCAGCTCCTCCTTCAGCCATCATGTCTCGCACCATTGTTACCTGTGGAAAACCACATAATAAGGGTGAGTAACGAATTACTTAGTAAGAATCCCCAACCGAGGTACAATACGATATAACTGGTCATCTAGCAGAAAGTATGCAAGCCATGAATATAAACACAGAAGAGAGCACATCACTTTACTCCATACATAAACCACGCGATACGATACTATACGAAAAACTAGTCCCGGCCTCAGCCTTCCTACTATCGATACGAAAGGTGCACTAAACTCAAGATCCCGAGGAGCTCTCCAGTCGGTGCTGTAATGAGCTTGTGCGCGTACCGCATGCTCCTGCAAACCAGGGGGTGCTGGGTCTAGGGCAAGTTGCTCTGGTCTAGTACGCATGCCTAACAATTCTCTGGATCGGTGTCACTGAACATAGTGGTGTGAGACCAGGACACGAAAACTATGTCAGACTGTACCACCGCACCTGAGGCTAAGAAACCGGCCGTGGTAGGCTTACACCAGGAATCGGTCCTTGCCCTATCAGGTGGCAATCAAGGGCTATGGCCGACACGCTGAGGACGTGTCGACTGCCGGGGACAAGGCAATGCCTCGTCATTCCCCCGATCGTTGGGGCATTTAACAGTCTCCCACCCTCACCCAAGATTGCACTGGGCTGCCGTTAGGGTTAGCTAAACCCTAACGACGGATCAGGGACGGAGTACTGCCTCGCACGTCCCTGCCACGGATGCAAGTTACGTTATGCATCCTCGCCCGGATGATGCTACCTATCAACATTCTAAACTATAAACAGATAGCAGCTATCTATCAAATACGTGCTCAACAGAAATAATGAACCTAGCATGATACTACGAAGCAAGAATAGATAACGAGCATGCCAGAACAGAACAACCTAGCATCGAACTAACATGAGAAACAACACGAGAATCATGCCAGTCAGAATTTAGAACAGAGCACTTATCCACTAAACATGCTTATAAACATAAACAAGCATACAAACAACAATCACAGAAAATATCGCAGGGCCCACACAACTCCGGTAAGAAATCCTTACCTTGGTCGGAAGGCAACTACACACAAAGATCCTATGCTGCAATCGACCCCGAGCTAGCTAACAGGAACCTAACAAGCAACAACAATGATCACAATCTATAGGCCTAAATATAATAAAACAAACAGGGTTCGGCTCGGGAGCAACTCAAACGGCACGAGTGGCGCGACGAGCAGTGCCGTGACGGGGCGTTGGCAGGCTGCAGGCTGTGAGCGCTGTGTATGACGGACGGGCCGCATGGCGCGCTTGGGCTGCATTTGTTGGGCGTCTTTGGTGCGGCGGGGCCGCGTTGCTAAGCGCGTTTGGTGCGATGCGAGAGGTTGCACGCGCGCGGACGACCAACGGCGTGCGAACGGGCGACGACATGCGGGTGCTAGGCGCGATGGCGAGCGAACTACTGGGCGGCTGGGCGTGCGACGCGATGGGCTGGCTGCGACCGCTGCAATCGGGCTGCTGCAGGCGAAGGGTGTGCAACGCGACCGCGGGGCCGACGCTGGGCCGCTCGGGCGGCAGGCGGCGAGCGTCTTGCCGCTGCGACAGGCGGCGTCTGGCGTGAGAGCGGTGTTCTTCTTTGGTCCTCTCGGCTTCATTGCAACAAAACCAAAACTCACCTCTTCTTCTCTCGCCCAGTAAGAACACACCAAATGAAAGAGAAGAAGGGATCGAGAACACTTACCCGGGATGACGATCGATCGAGGAGAAGACACACGCAAGAAGCTTGGGAGAGAAAGGGTTGGGCGGCTAGGGGATTTGGAGAAGCAAAAGAACAAAACCTATTTTCTCTTCATTTAATCAAACACACCAAAATCCCAAAACCCATAGCTGACCAAGACAAACCGCGGAATAAGTATCAATAACATCTTGTGGCATAATCAGCAGCACCACTCCTTTGATCACCCAGGCAACCCAGGTTCGAAACTCAACAACCACACATTTAATTCCCTAATTTATTTTTGCATCTCTCCATGCCCAAACACATCCACAAAGCAACAAAACCCTACATACGACCATCCAATAATATTAGCAGCTGAAAAAGAAAGAAATGGCCCTGACGGCCCGACCAAATTACCAAAATACCCCTAGGGCATACCTAGAAGACCGTGATGAAAACCTGGGCCGTTACAGGTTCAGCCATAAATCATGAGTCACGGAAGTGATAATTGTTAAGGAAGTAAGACATGCACTAGCTTGTCCGCACTCTTATCATTTTCTAGGAATACATAGTTAGCATTACTCATTACATGCATTTTATTTCTTTACTGCATTTAATCTTAACTTATTAAACAAAACAAAACCACTTATTATAAATACATATATTCTATTTTACTTTTCACACAACTCTGACTTAAGTGGTATTTACTCTAAACATCAATCTCTGTGGGATCGATAAAATTATATACTTATTACTTGCAGTAATTCCCGACTGCGTATACTTGCGCGTAAGTGATTCCTATTGCATTTCGCATAAGAATTAGTTATTGTTCAATATATTAGCAGTGGAATCACGAGGTCACTGCCCAAACCTGGGCTATAATCCTGGCTAACTTTTGGTCGCTCGGCTGACCTTATAAAATCCTCTGTCTGATGGACTGTTGAACTGTCAAGTGTGCTACCCTGGCAGTAACCTAGTCCATAGTCACTACTATACCGGCCTGTAGAAACCCGACTCTAAATGGTCACAAATAGTCCTTACTAAATGCCATGACTCATAAATTGAATCCAAAACATAGACATAAAAGATTTAAGAAAAGTGCACTTCATAAAATAATTCAATATTCCAAAAATCAACAGTTAAAAACATAATCCTTTAAATCTTTAGCCTCTGTCTAGAGTATACAAAAGAATCTAAAACCCAACAGAATAAAAGTCTTTCAGAAAATAAAGTGCAATGCAGAAAGGAAGATGCAACGGACTCGTCCCCATGATCAACAAGCTCCTCCACTAGCCACCTCGATGTTGTGCCAAGTTACCTGGTCGAAGAAACCACAGAAAGGGTGAGTATAATTGCACTCAGTAAGAATTCCCCAACCGGGGTACATTATGCAAGACAGATCATTTAGCATCCTAGTATACAAGTAACAACAACATTACATATAGGCAATCTCAACAGTAAGGGTCAACAAGTGACGAGTAGGGTCTGCACACCACTGGGCTGACTAAATAGGAGGGCAACCTAAGTGTCCTCGGTCTCTGTAATGTCTATCTCAAAGACAAACCAGGTTAGCACACAACTGGGCTAACTAGGGACAGCACGCTACTGGCTAGTCCTTACTATACCAGGTAGCATACAACTGGGCTTGACCCTATCACTAACCGAGCCAGCACGCAACTCGACTGTCACTCGGGCACAATAAGCCAGAACGTAACTCGACTGTCACTTGGGTCAAAACGACCCAACAAGCAACTCGACTGTCACTCGGGGGTCAAAACGAGACAACATGCAACTCGACTGTCACTCGTGGGTCCACCAAGCCAGCACGCAACTCGACTGTCACTTGGGAAAAATGAGCCAGCACGCCACTCGACTGTCACTCGTGGGTCAACCAAGCGAGCAGGAAACTCGACTGTCACTTGGGAAAATGAGCCTGCACGCCACTCGACTGTCACTCGTGGGTCCCTGGAAAACTCTAGTACACAAGGCAACCTAGAGTTAACAGTGTCTGATAATCAACAAGTTTATAGTCAACAGGGCATTTGCAGACATTCCAGACATTTATTACACAAGGGAGTGTTACAATTAATCTCAGAAACTACATGCCTAGCCCTAGCAACAGAACGTGCATATTACAGTAAATAGAAAACATGGCATACAAGTGAGGCGTGCAAAACAGATCAAGCATTCAGTCAAGCTGCACCAACCTATCCACTAACAGTTTATAAAACAAGCAGAACATTCAACCAGAAGTTTATCAAAATCGTGCGCAGGGTCCACACAACCCTGACAAGGAACCCTTACCTGATCCACGGAAAATGTCGACAAACGAGAAGTGATCTCGGGCTGCAGGAACACACGAATCACCTAACAATAAACATCACACATCACAGAATTAAACCTAAGCAACGAGCGAACTAAAGACAACAAACAGCCTTGGGAAAATGTGTATTACTCGAAATCTAGAGGGCCTAGGTCCTCGGTAGCTAGGTCTCGACAGTTAGGTGGAGGCTCGAACGTGGGTTGCAGCTGCGCGGCGAAGGAACGACTACTCGGTCGCTGGCGTGTGCGGCGTGCTGCGGCAGGGACAGACGGTAAGGCTCAACAAATGTGTAGCAGGCCTCGGCAGGTGTGGACGTGCGGTTGTGAGCGGATGGGTGTAGTTGGGCACGCGTAAGGACTGCGACGAAGGTGGGTGAGGGCTGCTGGACTGACCTGCTCGTGGGCGTCAGTAAGAACTTCCCAACAAGGGTACAATGCACAAGGTAGAACTTAACATGCTAGCAATACATATTTCTGACTCAACTTCACGTAGCTCAAATAACTTATTCTCAAGTGATAATGAAATTCGTTACATGACTCTCTAGTTCAAACTAATCAATCACAACAGGTGTATTGATGACACCGGTCTAAGCGAGCCATCTACTTGATACTCATTGCGTGTATGCATACACCGCATGCTGCTGAAAACCAGTAAAATGTAGGCCTACATAGGGGTATACATGGGGTAGGTTGGAGATATTTTCAACCCAACCCAAAACTTCGGGTTGGTCAATTCTCAACCCAACCCAACCTAATTAAAGACACAACCAAACCCAACCCAACCCTTATATTTTCGGGTTGGGTTGGGTTGGGTCATCGGGTTAGTGAATGCATTATAAATATAAATATTTTAACCTGATTAGCCTACACTAGGGTTAGGTTGAATCATCGGGTTCACATTAAAAATCTATAGTAGAAAAAAGAAGTAAAAACTATAGAAATAGTTAAATAAAAAAGAAAAAAAAAAGTCTAGCCATCAAAGGTCTATCATACAATATGCTTTTGTTCAAATAAATTCAAATCCAACACAACAAAGACATAAAAAAGAAGGAATCTTAAGATACAAAATAAAGGGCGCAAATAATATAAAACGAAATCCCTCAATTGCCATCCTCATTCTTAACTTTCAACTTTCATCTTTTTCTTGTTGCTAAGGAAGAAAGGGATACACTTTGATCTTGAATCTCTAATTTAGAATAACAAAAGCCGGTTCAACATCTAAAAAACAAATTAAACCAAATGAATGAAAAAGTATACTATTTGATGATTAGAAAATTTTCTATAATACTAATTTGATTACCTGACTCAATCTTGTCACACGTTTCTAAGTCTTCAATTTGTGGAATAAGATCTATTAATTTTGACCGGCCACGAATCCAATTTTGTGTACATATCAGCCTCCACTGTTTTAGAAGTCAAAGAGCTCCTGAAAGAAACAAGAATTCTCCCTTCGTACTAAATGTAGATTCAGAAGGCACAGTAGACATTGGAACAGCCAAAACATCTTGAGCAATGTTGGATAAAATAGGATATTTATGACTATTAATTTTCCACCAACACAAAATATCAAAATCATCAACAATTTCTTCATTAGGATCAAATACATACCGATCAAAATCATTCTTCACTTCCAATAACTTCCATCACTACTATCCATACTAGTAATAAAGCTTGATTGTTGAGAATCACTACTACTATTACCTTTATCTTTATTAGCTCGACCACAAATGTCATTTGATTTGTAGAACTCATACATAAGAATCAAATATGTCTTAACATCATTAGCCATCTTTTTGGCCACATCATCCTCATAAACATTAGAAAAACTAAATGCAAAGTAGTCTAACTTGTAACATGGATCGAGCACCACGGCAAGAAATAACAACTTATTAATCTTTTCAATCGAACCCCAATACTTGTCAAACTTTTTCTTCATATCTAAAGCCGTCCAACAAAGAATAGAGTTTTGGTTTCGGCTCCATTTGATTAGGGTATATTGAATGGCATAAAGCTCATGAAAACCGACATTAGAAGTTACTTATAATGAACAACTTAATTTTGTAGTCACATCATAAAACTTCTTTAAAAATTTAACAAACACCTTCACATTATCCCAATCGTCAATTGTTGGTGGTCCCAATCATTTATTTCCACGATCATCTTTCTCAAAATAATATTCATAATCATTATGATTTCTTTTCTCCTCCAAAGATCTAAAAGCCTTCTCAAACTTTAGTGCATGGTCAAGCATCAAATATGTCAAATTCGACCTAGTAGCCACATCTAAACAAACCAAAGCTTTGCTCTCAATTTTCTCTTGTTTCGTACAATCTTTAAATTTATCCAGCCTTTAGGTGATGATCGAACATATCTTACTGCATTGCGAACACTAGCAATTTAGTCATGCATCTCTTTCAACCCATCATTAACAATCAAGTTTATTATGTGAGCACAACACCTCATATGTAATAATTCACCATCTAAGACAATAGCTTTCCAACTTCATAGCCTTCTTTTAATGTAAGCAATAGCCACATCGTTAGAGCTTACATTATCAACAGTGATGGAAAAAATTCTATCGATTCCCCATGCTAATAAACAACCCTCAATTACCTTTCCAATAGTCTCTCCTTTATGATTAGCAACTTGACAAAAGTTCAAAATATTTTTTTGCAAATTCAATCCATAGTCTATAAAGTGTGTTGTAAGTACCATGTAATTAATATTTTGCAACGAAGTCCAAGTGTCTGTTGTTAGACAAATCCTTTCACAACTCTTACTCATAAATGAGTTCAATTTTTTTTTCTCTTCCAAATAAAGTTGAAGCACATCTCTCGCAATTGTTACTCTTGATGGAAGGTCAAACTTTGGACATAAAGCACTATAAAAGTATAGAAACCCTTCATTTTCTACAAACTTGAAGGGCAACTCATCAATGATTATCATCTTAACTAAAGCTAGTCTACATTCTTGTTGACTAAATAGTGTAGTCATGAAGTTACAACTAGCATTTCCTCCTTTTCCATCATTAAAACTACAAGGAACTAGAGTCAGTGTGGTTTGCCCTTTACTTGGTCTCTATATGGATACTTTTTGCATAAGTTTTTTAAGTGCTTCCATAAAGTACTAGTTCCACAACTTGTATTATCACAAGCATAATCCTTATCACAATAATTGCATTTACACATAGCTCCCTCATTAACACCAATTTCCATTTTGGTAAAATGATCCCAAACACTAGAAGATGGCTTACAAGGTCTCTTTTTCCTAGAGTTTGAAGGTAAAGGTGGTTTAGAAGACTGACTAGGATTGGAATGTTGAGAAGTTTCATCATTATATCCTAATTTCGATTCAGTTGTAGCATTACTACTATTGTTTTCCATCTATAATAAAAAAATTAAAATAAAATAAATCAATTGAACTTAGAAGTTTAAAACATATGCATTTGATATATTGAAAAAATATAATCAATTTATAAAACTATAAGAACTTGAAGAGATATAGTAAACCTGGAAGTAAAGTGAATATGAATTATGAAAATATGACATGGAAAACAATAGTAGATAATCTTTCAATATTTTAGTTGTTTTGAAATTCTTATCAACAACCTACTATTAAAACTCACCAAAAGAGAAAAAACTATAGGATTATCAATATTATTATACCTACTGGATTCTTAACTTAAAAAAAACTACTCAACTCTTTCAAATACTTGTATAAAGGATTTTTTATATACTTTCAAAAGTATGTATTACATTAGAAAAAAAATCACTTGGAGAAAAAAAAAATCAAAACCAAGAATCATTAGATTAAAAGAGGGAGACTGACCGGAAGTCTAAGGCGAGGCGACGGCGTGCGATGGCGTGCAATGGAGGGGTGTGCGACTGAGGCAAGGCAACGAAGGAGTGCGATGGAGGGAGGAGTGAAACAGAGGGAGGAGGGTGACGGAGGAGGGCGAATTCGAACTAAGGCTTTTTGTCGATAAAATGTAAGCACTGAGCGGCGCTAATGAAAATGCCAACATGGAACGTGAAATTAGGGTTTCCAATTAATTATGTATATATATTAAAAAATAAATTAATACAATTCGGGTCGGGTTCAACCCGAACTAAACATACCCGACCCGAACTAGACCCAAAAATTTTGGGTCCAAAACAACCCAACCCTTGTATTTTGGGTTGGGTTATTCAGGTTATTTGGGTTCTCGGTTCATTTGTACACCCCTTGGCCTACATGAGAGCTCTCAAATAAAACATAATTTAGGCTAGTTTATTACACATTTTTCTAAGGTTCAAGGGAAATAATCAAGCTATCAAGGGCTTAATGCGAGTAAAAATATTAGAAATCATATGCATTTATCATTTAGTGCACTAGAGGCTCAGCATCGCATTTTACAGTATAAAGTGAATAGATTATAATTAATGCGATACATTATAGGAAATGCAGAACTTATATGCTGAGGAACAAAAAAAATGCGAACAGCGAAACCCAGCACGATGTAATCACAGAACTACACCAATAAGGAAAGAACAGAAAATCAATAAAGCAATTAATTTAGCGACAATCAAGAATTCCCAGCATAAATCAAGGAATCATGTATTGATGAAGATCTTCCAGCTCACCCAAACTTGTTAGCTAGGCAAATCAACTCTATAAATAGCAAGAAAGAAGTTGCAATCGGGGAGTTGGTGAGGGTGGCCAGAATTGGTAGGTTGGCTAAAAGCCAATCTATGTGAACCAGAGCTGGTGGTGTTCGTAGGAGCCGATGAAAAGGATTTTGTACACTTCACAGCCGTGTCAATTCCTATATGTTGTTTTAGTGTTTATTTAGTTATGAAACGATTATAGAATTGTTTCGAATTTCAGTAATGAGATATTTAAATTTCTCTTATTATCTGTTCTTTTCTATGTCTTTTTAGATAGGAGCTATGGTGATAATTTGTATGTAGAATGCATGTTGTTGTTGAAGGTTCTTAGTTTTTATACTGCTGCAATTTATTTTCTAAGTATAAGTCGACTAGCTACCCACGTATACTAACCTTCAGTAAACTCGGAAGAGGGAGCTGAAGGCAGGTCAAGTATATTATGATTGGTTCATTGTGAGATCTCTTGCATGATTTAAGAAGTTAGGAATAACCTTACTAACGCACGCGTCTCCTAGTTTTAGTATGAGTAACTACTGCGAAAATAGAGTTAGTTGTAAATCATTAAGTGTGGAAAACACTTATTAAGATGAGGAAGTGTGGGATCTATTTACCATTATTACATATTCAACATCTTCTATATCTTTGATTGTCACCTATGCTCATTAGTTTACTGTTTATTAAGAATCTTAGAAGGAAAACCCAATCAACCATCAATTTTATGTTTTTTTTTATTTGCACAACTCTTAAGCTAGTAAGAGTAATTCTATACTTAAATCCTTATGGAGATCAATAATTTACTTATTACTTGCTCCATGCTGACTGCGTATACTTGCACGTAGTGATTGAAAGCCACACTTAATGCTAAGTTAAGCTCTGAATACATTTAATTGCATAGTTATTTTGGAACGAGTCACACTCAGTCAATTTTTTGGTGGCATTGCTGGGGATTGATTATTTAGGATTAGGATTATTAGTTTAAGAGTAGTTTTACATAGATCAAAAGATTGAAAACTTGTATTACAGGGGAACCGAGATTCAAGTCACATTATTCAACATGGAAGAAGTCCTAACACATTACTAGAAGTAACAATCATCATAGATGGAATTTAATAACATTGCGAATCAATATTGGAGCAACAATATTACCCCACCACAACCACATTTTTATCAGCAACCAAGCTATGATGGGGAGACTAGCACAACAATTCTCAATTCAACACATCCTAGCTGGGTGAATCAGACGCAGTTTAGGGAGACCACGACAGCATTTTTCAAGGGCAAATTGATTTGTATGGAGGTTGCAACATGAATCATACGAGGGAATACGGAAGGCATGAACCTAGTTTATTGTTAGAGAATGTGTTGTTGGTTCCTCGAATTAAAATGAACCTACTTTCAGTTTCTTGCCTTGTGAACAATTTCATTCAATAAATTTTAATGGAAATTCATTTTCTATTTCAATGAATGGCTTGGAGATTTTTTTGGAAATTAACGTAAATAATTTATACATGCTCAAACCTAAGGTTTGTAAGACACTTCTACATACTTAATTATTTAAAACAGCAAATAGTAAAACAAACAAACGACAAAGAATTTTTCCTAAATCCAATAAATATCTTGAGAATCTAGGGTTAGGTCACATAAATTTCAATAGGATTGAAAGGTTAATAAAAAGTGGTTCTCTAACTGGGTTAGAGATGGACACTTTATCTGTGTGAATCTTGCATAGAAGGCAAGATGACCAAAAGGCCCTTTACAGTAAAGGGAGATAGAGCCAAACAAACCCTTAGAACTTATACATTCAGACTATGCGGTCTGATGAATGTTAAAAGTCAAGGAAGGTATGAATACTTTAACATTAGACATTCATCGAACAAGCAATAATCACCCGTCATCGCTAGTTATGCCTTACAAAAGAAAGATAAGAAAAATAAAAGAAGTTTTATTCAAAAATGTATTTATGTTTTTAATGCAATGAGTTGCCTAATTTTGTTTAGGTTAGTTTTTTAAAGGGATATTATGTTGTATGTTTTTTTTTGAGATTTGGTTGTTGTCGATCGTTGTCATCTTCAGAGGTGATGAGGTGTCTAGAAGAAAATTGAGGTGGTTGTCCCTCAGTCGTACATCATAAATAAGGCGTTCTCGTGTTGTGTCCTCACAACAAACTATTTGATGTTGTTTAGTTACAGTAACATGGAATCGAATAACAGATAGAATTAAGATATTCTACCCAAATAAAGAATGGTTGTTGACTAATGAAAAATTAAAAATGGTGATTTTGGGAGATATATATGAGAAGTATTGCTTGAAGAGAGTTTTACCATAATAAAACACTTGCCTAGGTGCCAATTTGGAGTAGTAGATTTTATAAGCGAAAGTACAGAAGAACGAAAGAGGTTGTGCTATGCCAGAGGTCATGGTGGGTCTTTAAAAGAATGATTTGTTATAGTCATAACTACTTAAAAAAAGGCTTAAGGTTAGTAGTGAAAAGTATTTACTTTCTTTGGCTGAGGCCAAAAGAATAAGAAAGTTATGAGTTTGAATATGAGAAATATTCAGGGACGTTATAAGATTGAATATAAGTTATTGGTTGAGAAAAGTCTACTTAAAACACTTAGCTTGAATAGTGTTTATAAAGAAGGAGCGAAAGTAATTTTAAATGGGTTTGGTTCAATAGAGCAAGAGTAAATTTAGTTTATAAATGACAAAATTAGGCTAAAATATGGCTAAAACCATCTCCCTTCTTTATTGTATGGGAAATTGTGGCAAATAACCTGTTTTAAGAAAGTAATTACAAAACTGTTAAAATGCTAAAATAATTGTAGCCGTGTTTTTTCATTTAATAGTAATTAAATAATAATTTTTCATAAATACTATTATGCCCCTTTTAGAAATTTCCTCCCACAATTTTTGTATCTCTTCCATAAGTTCCTCCGAAAAAAAAACCTCCCTCAAATTGATTTCATCCTTAACTAAAATTGTCTTCAATAGTTATCTTTGTGATTAGAAAATCGTTTACAGTCTACTATTTTTTTTGTAGGGGCTAAATCGTTCATAGTCCAGTCATGGTATTTTTTATGTATTGAATCTCAACCCTTATACATACCTATTAATATAGTATATTTTAAAAAATACATGATAATACTTATTAATATTAATGTTTATATTTTTAATTTTTAAAAAATAACTATATTTATAATTTATTTTATATAATTTGGTTAGTTTTTAAATTTTCCATTTAACTATTAGATATTAAACTAATCATATATCTAGAATTAATAATATTGTATAAATTAGTGTGATTGATAAATAATACCATATATTTAGTATTAATAACATCCATCTATAAATATTAATACCATATTAAAACCAGTATTAATACATAAATACACTTTACAAAACAGTATGGAAAAATTTGAGATCGAACCTCTGACACTAGTGTTGACTTGGTTTTCAATCAAACAATGAAAACTATTACGCCACTGACCCATTCGATACATAAATACGATTTATGAATTAACTATAATGGAATATATTATATCTTATTATTATAAGTCTTAACCTATCTGATGTATTTATTGTTATAATTAATATCAACATAATTCTTGAATATTTATGTATGTTAAATTTTAAATTGATAAATACTGTATTTATTATAAATAAAACAATTATTAATACTGTATTTATTTTGAGATATTATTAATACTGTATTTAAATAGGAGGACATTTTTCAATGTCTTTTAATATTAAATCATTAATCTATTTTCACTAATATATTTTATTTTCTTAATATAAAAAAATAATGGAATCTTGAATATTTATTTAGTTTGTACAACTCCTTTATTTTTTATTTTTTAGAGTCACTCCTCAATAGATGAATGGTTTAGTTTCTTTAATTTCTCAACTATAAGGATTTGATATACTTGTATTTATGATAAAATTATTGTGAGATCATCAAATAATCCAAATAAATATAAAATAGGATGAATTAATACTCATCCATAAGATAAGTACACATTATTATACAAAACATCTTAGCCCACTGAATTAAGTCCTTCAATTTGGAACATGCTAACAAAAGAGTGCTCCACTCTACTAGCCCACTGAAATCCACGGACGGATTAAGTCCTGACAAGCAAACTCCACACTACACCCAAGCTACGAGGGTACTAAAAGAACTGGTTTTCAAAACGACAACAGGCTTGCAAAAGGTCAAGATGTCTCTACATCTTCCTCAAAAGCTACTAACACGGCAACTTGCCTATCGACTGGGCGACTGGTGGGGACTCTGCTGGTCCACCTCTCTCAAGGGACTTCCACCACCAAGCTGTTTGTATCAAAAAAGACACCGTAAGCGGCACGCCTTGGCCTCTGAACATCAGGTCATCCCCACACTCGGATGATAAACTCGATCCTGGCCAACCACCTCGCTTCCGCTTGCCAAACTCGGTGGCTCCATCAACGCAAACTAACTCATCAACATAAACCTGTTGATCATGCCCTTCCGGGAACCTCCGGGGCTACTGGAGCTACTGAAGGTGTCTCCTAAATAAACTTTGTCAGCTGGGCTATCTGTGCCCGGGACTCCTCACTACGCGCTACAACTGCGCCTGGGTCTCCGCTCTCTGTTAGCTAAAAGACCTGCCATCAATTCTCTCATGGCTGGAGCACACTCTGCTCAAGGAGTCTCACTCTGAGGCATGCTAGCCTCTACCCTTCTCTCTTGGCAAGTCAACTGCTAGGGCCAAGGTGGCCTACGGGTCTAGACAACCCTGGACGTGGTCTCATCATCACATGCTCAACCCAACTCCTTGGTTGGAAATACCAAACGTCTCTGCTCCTCTATGTGTAATCAGCATAAGCGATCTACACTAAACACAAACCTAGCCCGCACTGGGACTCTCACTACCCAACAGGGGTAACACATGTATACTAGATGCGGTATTGTAGAGTAAAACTCTTAGCTTAATGAACTCAGACAAGCCTAACGGCCGCAAAGTGCTGATGATCATGGGGACAACAACCTACAAAGCAAGTTAGTCTGCAGAATCTATGACTCTGTGCTCTGATACCAACTGTAAAGACCCAACCGGAAATACGGTCCTAAACCTAGGTCCTCACTCAGCATGCAAGTTAAATATTTCAACAAGCGGTTTAGTGCTCATATTTAAAACTTTTTCAAAACATTTGGAAACGGGGAACACTTAAAACATAACCAACAATTTTCATAAAGCAAATCCAACAAGGTAAAATAAGCCTGGCCAGTATTTATAAAAGAACATTCAAAACAGTTTAAATAACTTTAACATCATTCCCCTAGGACTCCTGTCCATCTACATGCTGAATAAATAAATGCAAACGATAAGCGATGCAGAGTGCCTAGTTCCCATGATCAATCGGCTCCTCTCGCTAGCCATCCCGGTGTCTTGTCCCAAGTTACCTGGTGGAAAAACCACAGAAATAAGGGTCAGTATAAACATACTCAGTAAGAATCCCCAACCGGGGTACAATACGATACATCAGTCATCTAGCACCCTAGTATACATGCAAACAATACGAGCTGAGAAGCAACAAGTTGGCTCAGGCTAACCGCCGGTCTAGAAATTGCCTATTCAAGGACTTACTACCGCAACCTACACTAGGTTCTACACCTTGATGCCCATCGGGGTCTTACACAACCTAGGACGCGATGATGCCCATCGGGGTCTTACACCTGCTAGACTCAGTGATGCCCATCGGGGACTTACACACAAGGATGCCCATCGGGGTCTTACACCTCAAATCAATGATGCCCATCGGGGTCTTACACCTCTAGCCATCAATGCTGCCCAACAGGGTCTTACACATCTAGGATGCCCATCGGGGTCTTACACCTCAATCAATGTTGCCCATCGGGGTCTTACACATAAGGATGCCCATCGAGGTCTTACACCTCAATCAATGTTGCCCATCAGGGTCTTACACCTCTAGCCATCAATGCTGCCCAACGGGGTCTTACACATCTAGGATGCCCTTCGGGGACTTACTCCGGCTAGGATCACGGAGATGCCCATTGGGGTCTTACACTCCCTAGCAACCTTATGACGCCCATCGGGGACTTACACATAAGCCAACAGTGTAGTGCCCATCAGGGACTTACATACACTAGCAACGCATTGGTGCCCATCGGGGACTTACCCAAGCGGAACCTAAACTAACAACCCCTAACGGTCTCCTAAGTACAGGGACATAAACTAGCCTAACAATCAGACAATCAACATTACCTGTCTAACCCTAGCAAGAAACTAACAGAGTACGAGTAGGAAACATGGATATGCCAAGGTAAGGAAAGTCCCTAGCATGATACTACGAACTCAAGCAGGAATCAAAAGCATGCTGGAAGAACAAACCTAGCATGGCACTGACATGAACAACAAGCAAACATGCTAGCAAGATTTCAAACACAAGCTGTCATATAGCTAACATGCTCATAACAGTAACCAAGCATACAAGGCACAATTCTGAAAGCATCGCAGGGTCCACACAACCACGGTAAGAAATCCTTACCTGGAAACCAGCATAAAATAACTACCACAAATCAATAAGCGACCCTCGAGCTTCTAAGTGTACACGAGCAACCAACCGAGAAGGCACTAGGTCTCGGCCCAACTCTTTCTTGGCAAACTGGGCTCGCAGCAGCAGGCAAAGCGGTCGGGCGCAGAGGGCGGGCGGGGTTAAGCGCTTCTTTGGCGTATGCGCGCGCAGCGAGGGAGACGGCGCAGCGCGCGCACGGCGGCTGCTACTGGTCGATGGGTCGACAAAGACGACGGACGGGCGCGCGCGCGCGCGCGCGAAAGCGAGCTTACTGGGCGTCCGGGCGCGCATGGGCAGGCTATCTTCTTTGGCGCTAAGCGCTGTGGCGCTGGCGCATCGTCGCGACGCGACGGCATTGGGGCGCTGTCGTGCAGACGCGGGCAGACGGAGCGACGCGGAAAGCTCGCGCTGGGACGGCGCGGAGGATTGGCGGAGCAACGCGGCGCTGGCTGAGCACAATGGGGCGACGTCATGCGGAGGCTGCGAGCGATGGAGGCGATGGCGTGCGGCTCTGGTATTGGCTGCGATCGGCTGCGGTGAAATTTCTGCTGCAGGTCATTTCGAGCTGGCTGGTTTTGCTCAGTGTGAGCGGTGGGCATGGTGCGGCTAGGGTTTGGTGGGGCTCGGCAAGGTGAGAGAGAGAGAGAGAGAGAGAGAGTGTGTGTGTGTGTGGGTGGTAAAACAAGGGGGATGAAATTTTCTTCTATTTCCCTTCCTTTTCCTATTTTAAATATGTCTTGGTGACCTAAAATCCCTTCTCAAGGCTTCGTCCTTCGAGTCCCAACAGACGCAATCTTTTCTTTTAATTATAACTCATTTAAGTCAAACTCCCAAAACCACTATTTAGGGCAAGGGTTCAAATCCCAAAGAAAGCATTAAATCATAATAAATTTTACCATTATCCAAAATACTTCCAAACTTCTAAAAAACTAGCCCAAACTTCTAGGGTCTTGCAACCAACAACAATGAAGCCTCGACAAAGGCAGGAATCACCCCAGAATCCTGAAAATCCACAAACCCTGACCGGGGAGTAAAAAGACCAAAATACCCCTTAGGGTTAAAATATCTTTAACGGCCCAACCGAACAACCGAGTATTGAACCGGAAACACCTGGGAAACCGGAATAGAAAACTGGGCCGTTACACATTGGGTACTCTCCCATTTGTCCAGGATCAGTTATCTAGCTGATCACTTAACCGAGAGTTAGAGACTCTCAAAGTTCGGGAGTTATGTTGATAACTCAATTTAAAGATTCTGTTGTTAAGTTGTTTTGCTTGTATGTTAGGATGCTAGATGATGTGACTTTTATGTACTATACCCCGGCTACGAATTCTTACTAAGTGCCTTCGTACTCACCCTTATTTTTGTGGTTTTCTACAAGGTAACTTGGGGCAACACTAAGACGACTAGAGGAGGAGTTGATGGATCATGGAAGTCTGTTGTTGTCATCGATTTTATTTGCGTAACTGTTTGCTTCAGCATGTAGCTAGGAGGGAATTCTCTTGTGTGTTTCTTTAAGATGTTGTTATTAAGCTTTTGATAAATCTCTGTCTAGAGGCGTAATTGTATTTCTGGTTTTTTATCTTGTTCAATTTTTTAGTTAAATAAAGTAGTTTTTTTTTTTTTTGGTTTTACGGTTGTAACTGTATTTGAAAAGCAAGAATGCTAAGTGAGAACCAGGTTTAGGACGGTTTAGGATCGGGTTCTTACAGTTGGTATCAAAGCTCAAGGTCATAGATTCTGTAGGCTGACCTACTGAGTTAGGTCATTTTTCCCTATGATCATCAGCACTCCAATAGCCGTCAAGTATGTCAAAAGTTAATTGCTTTAAAGGTTTTGTTTATAGTGCAATTGTTGAAAGATGGAAATTCAAATTCTCTAAATTATTCATTTAATAATGAACCCAACAATTGGTTTAAATAGAGTACAAGTGATGACCTAGTTATAAAAGGAAAAGATAAAATCTAAACACGCATAAAAGGAAATATGACCTAATCATAAAAGGAAAAGATAATACCTAATGATAAAATAATAAAATATGATTTAATCTATTTCTAAAAGGAAAAAATAATTAAAATGATGAAAATACAATTTTACTAAAATTAACATAAACCAATTTTACTAAAAAATAATCAAGCCAAGCCGTGAGTTAAATTTATTAGAGTTGGTAATTGTGATGATGATGCACCAATTGTGATAATGATGCTCCAATTGTGATGATTGTTGTCAGAACCGATTGGATGAGTGCTGCTAGGATCGATTAGATGAATGCTGCCACCGACTAGATGAGATCTGCCATGGCCAATTGGATGAGTGCTGCCAGGGCCAATTTGGGAATACTGGACAGGGCCAATTTGAGAATACTGGTCAGTGCCAATTTGGGAATACTGGTAAGGGCCAATTCGGGAATATTGGTAAGGGCCGACTCGGAAAGGAGATGTTAGGGTCATCTGGGAAAGGAGATGTTAGGGCCAGCTGGGAAATGAGATGCCAGGGCCGAGTGGGATAGGAGATGCCAGGGCCGACTGGGAAAGGAGATGTTAGGGCCGACTAGGAAAAGAGATGCTATGGCCAACTGAGAAAGGAGATGTGAGGGCCAATTAGGAAAGAAGAATGGAGAAAAAAAAATATTTTGAAGAATTTTGTAGAAATAAAAAGGTTTTGAAAAAGGATAGAAGATAGATGGTGAGATTTTAGATTTTCTAGGGTTTAATTAAATGATAATACAGAGGTTTGAAGGAAAAAATTCTTAAAGGATATCGAGTGGAAAGAAGAAGATTTTGGAGATAGAAGAAAGAGGTGGTTTTGGATATATTTTTATTTTATTTTTATTTTTATTTTTGAAAAAAAGAAAAGGAAAAAAAGAAGATTATGAAGAAGAAGAAGTTTATGAAAGGAAGAGAAAAGGTTTTGAGAAGATGATTTTTTTTTTTCTAGGTTTTGAGATGAGGAAATAAAATTGGAGATTTGAGGAAACATTTTTTTTTTCTAAAAGAGGAAGAAGAGAAAGATGATGAAGAAGAGAGTGAAGGAAGAACTAGAGAAAAGGTTTACCTAGATCGAAAGGAAAAATTTGAGGCTTTATACCATATTGATAGATGGAAATTCAAATTCTCTAAATTCTTCATTTAATAATGAACCCAACAATGGGTTTAAATAGAGTACAAAAGATGACCTAATTATAAAAGAAAAAGATAAAATCTAACCATAAAAGGAAATATGACCTAATCATAAAAGGAAAAGATAATACCTAATGATAAAAGAATAAAATAAGATTTAATCTAATTCTAAAAGGAAAAAATAATTAGAAAGATGAAAATACAATTTTACTAAAATTAACATAAACCAACAACAATCATCTAGCTTACCTGTTTATACTTGTTGTTGGTGGTGTTTGTCCGAACGTGGACTAACTCACTGTGCTTTGGGTGTAGATCGCGAGTTGTGCCGATTACACGTAGTGGAGATGGGATGTCAAGCATCGCCAATCGAGGAGTTGATACTGAGCCAGAGATTTAGGAAACCACATCTAGAGCTAACCCAACCCTCCAGCCACCTTTGGCCCCGACTATTACCTTGAAGAGGGGAGCAGCAAAGGCTGTTCTGCCTCAGAATGTTACTGAGTTAGGTTCTTGATCTCGGCTTGAAGGTCTTTTGTTGAAATTGCTTTGGTTGTGACTGGGAATCGCTTCATAACATTTGCTATGTTATAAGGTTCAAACGATTCGGTCCTTTTGGGCTTCTCTTTATTTTGAGTTGAATCGTGGAATCAAGGGAGGCTTTAAGATCAGTAATGATCTTCTTTTGCAAATCTGGATCGTTGACTCTTTCAGCGATGTCAAAAAGAGCTTTTTGATCCATTGTTAGGACATTGATACAACCGCCACATGCATGCATGCCAATGTGGTTGATTGATCCATGCTCGCTTGAGGAGGAGGAGGAGATATCCGTATCCTCATGGTCGTCGAGGATTTGGCCTATCTCATGTTCACTGCTGTCTGAATTTTCAGATTCAGAATCAGAGAGAACCATGTTTAGTATTTTGTTTTTGATCTCTTCGTCTATGTCAAGCTCATTGATTTTGCCGCTAACGGGGCACCAGTTTGCAAAGTGACCAGGTCGCTTGCATTTGTAGTAGACTTGTTTTCCCTTTTGAGGAGTATATTTCCCTTTACCCTGATATTATTTTGGTCGCAATGCTTCTGGCGGTTTGCCAGTTTCTTGTTTTATCACGGTGGTTGAATGAGTAAGGATCTTGTGCTTATCCTCTTCGTCAATGTATTTGTCCCACCATTCTTTGAGGATTCATGTGAAACCGGTGGTTAGGAGTTGGGCGGTTTCCCAATCCGTTTTGCCCTTCATAGTGAAGGCACTGACAGCCATCATCATGTTATTGGCCATGTTTAAAATCAGATGGTCTGATAGGCCATCAAGATTCCATTCACAAATCTCGGTTCCGCTGGAGGCCGCAGCGGTCATGATACCTCTTCCCTTGAATGTCGTGTCTGGAAAAGAAGGTCTCTTGTAATATAAACGAGATTCAATACTCGTTTCTGGGACTGATGAAATGTCGTGAACGGCTTTTGAAGTGCTGGCAGGGGTAGAAACCCCATGATTCAGATATTTTTCTCTGAATGTTTTGATATCATAATCCGAGGGTTCAAAGATAACATTGATCCCTTGGCTTGTTGAAGGAGAATCAGGTCCTTGAGTTAGACATTTCAACATCTTTTGAATGTTTTGAAGAGTATCAGCATCGTTGTCCAGAAGTATGCCTTTACTCAGGGTTGGAGGCTTGAATAAAGGTATTGATCTGTCTAAGGGGCTCTCCCCTAATATAGGTAGACGGTTGCTTGAAACCGGATCTTGACTCCTTCTGGATTTTCTCCTCAATTTTGTCAACTTGCCTGGCGATTGTTGAGAATATTTTGTTGGAGAAGTTGTTTTGATGCTGGATATTCTTTATATCCTTTAAAGAAGGTGGCTTCTTCTCGTCTCTTGATATGGTGTTGAATGGAGATGCTATAATCTTATCTCCATATGTTGTTTCAATTTCCACTTCTTCAAGTAGTGGATGAATACCATGAATGATACCACGTCGAGTGGTTTTCCAGTTTGAAGTTGTGAGAACGTTAACTCCAAGTTCCATCCAAATAAAGAATGGAATATCTTGTTGAGTACCACTGAGAACGGAGAACGGAGAGTGTCTCGTTCTTCCTCGGAGTACTCTTTGAAAAATCTGTCTCTCTTCTCCTTGTTTTTTCTGGAAAGAAACTCTTTCTTAAAGAGATCTTTGTTGACGGAGAAGTAGAGGATAACTTTGATCTGGCTGTCTGCAAAAGACTGGCTCTCCATATCTGATTGGGTTGGAGAAGTAGCCTGATCAGTGTAATGAACCGTGGCATAGGCGTCGTCGTAATCAACCGACTTAACCCGGAGGGACTCAGATCTTCCGATTGATGCTGGAGGCCTTTGGACTTCGGAGGTGCTGGGCCTGGATCTCAAGAACTCTTTTGTTCTTGGGAAGGTCTCTTGGGCATCCTCAAATTTTACTTCGACGCTTCCGTCGTTATGCTCGATTATTTGAGTAGGAGTCGGCTTCACGATGACGGGAGGCGGACTTGCTTCAAATCAGAACGGACTGAGTTTTCATCCGATCTTCCGGTATGCCCAAGGGGTATTTTGGTAATTTGTCCGCCGTCGTGGTCGTTTATGTCCTTTCTAGTTGCTAAAAATATTGGATGGATTTATGTAGGTTTGTGAGGCTTCGTGGAAGGGTTTGAGCAAGGTTTGATGCAAAAGTAAAAAGAAAGGAAAATTGTGCTGCACTTGGGGTTTGAACCCGGGTCTCCTGGAAAGCTTGTGGGGATGTGTGCCAATTGAGCCATTAGGTGCTCTTGTTGCTCTGTCCGTATTATTTTATGGTTAGCCTTGGATTTTGGAGTTTTGGTGCATTTGGTTAAATGAAAAGAAAATAGGTTTGGCCATATCTTCTTCTCCAAAATCTTGTGGCCGCCCAAGCTTTCTCCCAAGCTCTCCTTGCCGATTTCTTCATCCCCTTTGCAGCTCGAGACTCCATCATCATTCCGGGTAAGTCTTCATCCTCTTCATCTTCTCGTTTGGGTGTTCTTGCTGGCCGAAGGTAAGAAGGAGAGCTTGTGTGTGTGTGTGTTTGTTGCAGTCGCCCAGTGTACCACCGCGCCGAGCCAGACGCCCATCGCCCAGCCTCTCCATCGCGCACAGCAGCCAAGATGCCCGGATCCGAGCAGCAGCCGTCCAGATCCGCACGAGCAGACGCCCCTGTCGCGCCAGATCTCCATCGCAGCAGGTCGCCCAGGTCGCTCGCGAGCCAGACGCCAGATCGCGCCGCGCGCCGCCGCCGTGGCGCGGCAGCGCGCGCGTCCGCCTCGCACTCCCAGCTCCCGCGCGCCGCGCGCCGCGCCGTGTCGCTCGCCTGTATCGCATCGCGCGACGCCCAGCGCCGCGCGCCCGCCACCGTGCCCAGCCGCTGCCAGCGCCCGAGCCTGCTTTGCATCGCCACCGCCAAGAGAGTGTCGGCCACGTCGTGCCGTCGTGCCGTGTGAGTGCTCCCGAGCCAAGCCTGCTCTTTTATTATATTTTTAGGGCTATGGTTGTGATTGTTACTATGTTTGTAGGTTCTCGATAGCTAGCTCGGAAGTGTTCGCAGCTTAGGAATTTGTGTGTAGAAGTCTTCCGACCAAGGTAAGGATTTCTTACCGGGGTTGTGTGGACCCTGCGATGTTCTATGTGATTGATGTTGTATGTTTGTTTGTGATTATCAGCATGTATAGTTTAGGTACTGCATTGCGAATTCTCGATCGCATGACTTCGTATGTTGTTCTTTCATGTTAGTCCATGCTAGGTTGTTCCGTTTCGCATGCTCATATTCATTATTGTTCGTAGTACCATGCTAGGTCTGTTGTATTCTTTCGAGCACGTATTGGATTGTTTGCTGATTGTTAAGGCAGGTTAGAATTCAGGTAGATAGCATCATCCGGGCTCGATGCATAAAGTATCTTGCATCCATGGCAAGGACGTTCGAGACAGTTCTCCGTCCTTGGACCCCGTGAGGGATTAGCTATCCCAACCGGTAGGCCCTGCAATCTTGGGTGAGGGTGGTAGTCTAAGCGATGCCCCAACGGTCGGGATGATGACTTGGCAATGCCTAGTCCCCGGCAGCCAAGACGCGTCCTCGGCGTGTTCGGCAAGTAGCCCTGATTGCCACTGTTAAGGTAAGGGCGGCTTCCTACGGTGTAAGCCTACCATGACCCGTTCCTTAGCCTCAAAGTGCGGTGGTACAGCCGACATAGTTCACGTGTCCGTGTCTCACACCCCTATGTTAGTGACACCGATCCAGAGATTTAGTTAGGCGTGGTATCCGGATATGGGCAGCTTGCCACTAGACCCGGCACCCCCCATAGTCTGTAGAAGCACGCGGTGCATGCTTACGCTCATTACAACGTCGACCGAAGAGCTCCTCGGGATCTTGAGCTAGTGCACCTTTCATTCGACAGTAGATAGGCTGAGGCCGGGACTTGTTTCTCGTATAGAGCGATCTGCGGTGGTTATGGTAGTTAATTCCGGACTAAGACCACGAGTTGGCATCCGAGGTCCAAGTGTGGACTCCAGCTATGTGCTCTATTCTCTGTTTATGATCATAGCTTGCATACACTCATCTGGATGACCATGTGCATCGTATTGTACCCCGGTTGGGGATTCTTACTGAGTAACTCGTTACTCACCCTTATTTTGTGGTTTCCACAGGTAACCAAGGAGCGAGACAGGATGGCTGAAGGAGGAGCTATGATCATGGGCCTTGTTGTCATCTCTGACCATTTTATTATATCATGACTCTTGACTTTTGTTATTTCAATGAATGCATGTAGGCGGGCACGGAGCCCTAGGATGTTTTCTTATGTTTTACTGATTCAAAGCATAGTTGTACTTGTGGAAGGTTTGAATGGTTTAAATAAATCTCTGATCAGAGTATGCTTTTAGAAATGTATTTATCCTGAAACAGGTGCTTGGAAACAGGGACAGGTTTTAGAGTAAATTGTTTTGATTGTTGAACGTTTCTATTTTTACTTGGAATCCGAAATGTATTTTTTATAATGTCTTTTATTTTGAATACATGCATTGGGGTAAAGGCCCAATTAGAGCCCTTTTGGGTCTGGTCTTTCTGATTGGTATCAAAGCTCGTGAGTCATAGATTCTCAGAGACCGACCTTTTTGTTGTAGGTCATTTTCCCATGATCATCAAGACACTGGCGATCATCAGTACGCTTAAGTTTCTTGCTTTTTGAAAAGGGGTTAAGAATTTACAATACCTTTTATCTAGTGTATGCCTTGCTTAGTGTTGTAGAGCGGGGACAGCGAGTTCGACTCGTTGTTGGTTTTGGGTGTAGATCGCCAAAGATGTTCGCTGTCACCCGTGCGGGGAGAGGACGCCCGAGAGCGGGGACGAGGTACCGAGGATCGGTCGACATCTGCGCAGGACATCGTCCCAAGCCGAGATCTAGTGGCATTCCGCCCGAGCTCCCCTGTCGCGCCTAGAGTAGGCGTTGAGGCGATCGAGCGCCGTGAGATCGCTCTGGAGCGGCGTTGGCTGATTCTATGAGGGCTTTTATGGTCGCATGCCGAGTGACCAGAGGCGAGACCTGTGCCTTGTTGGCGCCAAGCAGCGGGAAGAGTCTCGATCCCAGATCGAGCGGTGACCCGCATGTTTCAAAGAGGAAGAAGAAGCACTTCAGCCTCCTCGGGAGCAAGTAGCCCCCGAGGCGGATGTAGCGAGAGGGTGCGGTGGAGCTTGGTAGATGGTTAAAGGACTTTGTGAAGTGGCGGCCGGAGAAGTTTGATGCCGCGGGGATGCGTTAGCAAAGCGGCGCTGGATTGCCCATATGGAGTACACCTTCCCGATCATGGTGTGCCCCGATATCCAGAGACCGAGGTGTGCGGCCCATGCACTAGGAGGCATCTTTGCTAGATGGTGGTGGGAGTCCACCATGAGTGAGAGGCCACTGGGTCTCCACCGCCACTGGGAGTTCTTTAAGTCCGAGTTCAGAGGTCAAATATATTAGTGATGAGGCCCAGAAAAGATGGTAGAGCTTTTTCAGAGAATCAGCAAGGTGGTTCTAATTCCATAGAGGAGTATGAGAGAAAGTTTTTCGAGTATGGGTATTTTGCTCCTCGGTTGATAGCTACCTCCGAGTTAAAAGTTCGAAAGTTTATTCTTTGGTTTGAGACAGAGTGTGTCTCAGGATGTCGAGGCACAGCCCACGACACTTATGCTAGAGCAAAGGCAACTAGCCACCATTTATAATGGGAAGTATCTGTTGAGCGGGTTGTCGCCGCTCGGTTGGCGTCTGTTCCAGTGCGCAGTGGGGCGTAAGAGGAAGTTTGAGTTTAGGGGTGGCGGCGGCGTCGCCAAGGGCGATTCAAAGCGGGATCAGCATAGGGCCCCGAACCGTTTTCGGCCTGCGCAGCAGGCGGTCCCCCAGCGAGTTCCCGCTTGTGCCTCTTGGGGAGGACCCACACCTGGAGCTTGATGGCGGGGCCCGAGTGTGTTTTCGTTGTGGTAAAGAGGGGCATATGATCCGTTTCGTCCTCGGCAAGCAGCAGGCGAGTCGGGTGTTTGCTACGACCCGTCAGAGGCCGAGCGTCACAGATGCCGCGAGGCGAGGTGCACGCTTCTTGTTTTAGATCACCGCGCATTTGTTTTGTTTGATTCAGTTCTACGCATTCATTTGTATACGTGTTGTTTGGCCGAGCATGCTAAGTTGAGACTAGAGCCTCTAGGTTTTGAATTATCTGTTGCAACTCCTTCGGGAGTTAGTATGTTAGTTAGAGATAAGATTAAGGATGGCCGGATCGAGATATCCGGAGAGTTGCTTGTAGCCACACTCATAGTTCTGCCTATGAGTGGTTTTGATGTGATCCTTGGTATGGAGTGGTTAGCTGCTAACCACGCGTTGATTGACTGCCACCGGAAAGAAGTGGTGTTCAGGCCACCTGGTCGGCCTAGTTTTAAGTTTCGTGGAGCCCAAGGTGGAGTCTGCCCGCCAATGGTGTCAGCTGTGAAAGCTCGTCGTTTGCTAGCTCATGGAGCTTGGGGTTACCTAGCCAAGTTGTCTGTGGAGAGCCGTCCCTTGCTGACTGTTGATCAGGTGCCGGTCGTGCAGGAGTTCGCGGATGTGTTTCCTGAGGAGTTACCGGGGTTGCCCCCGAAGAGAGAGGTTGACTTCACTATTGAGCTCGAGCCAGGGACCCTCCCTATCTCGAAGGCCCCGTATCGCATGGCGCGCCCGTGAGTTAAAGGAATCAAGATTCAGTTGCAGGAGATGTTAGATCGAGGGTTCATCCGTCCGAGTGTGTCCCCGTGGGGAGCACCAGTTCTCTTTGTGAAAAAGAAGGATGGTTCTATGCGCTTATGTATTGATTATCGCGAGCTTAATAAGGTGACAGTGAAGAATAAGTACCCGTTGCCCCGTATTGATGACTTGTTTGATCAGCTTCAGGGAGCTTCCGTGTTCTCCAAGATAGATTTGAGATCCGGTTACCATCAGTTGCGGATCAGGGATGCCGACATTCCTAAGACGATTTTTGAGTCTAGATATGGTCACTATGAGTTTGTGGTCATGTCGTTTGGATTGACTAATGCCCCAGCCGCGTTTATGGACATGATGGATAGGGTGTTCAAATCATTTTTGGACAGCTTCGTCATCGTGTTCATTGACGATATTCTAATTTATTCGAGGTCTAAGGAAGACCATGCAGAGCATTTGAGGCGAGTATTGGCAGCTTTGAGGAAAATCAGCTTTATGCGAAGTTTTCCAAGTGTGAGTTTTGGTTGGAGCAGTGGCCTTCCTAGGTCACGTGGTTTCGAGAGATGGTATAGCCGTGGACTCGCGAAGATTGAGGGCGTGAGTTCGTGGGGCAAGCCAACTTCTCAGTTGCCGAGATACGCGACTTTGCAGGTTTGGGAGTTACTACCGTCGGTTCGTTAAGGACTTTTCCGCTATAGCCTCGCCCCCTCACTCGTCGACGAGGAAGGGTGTCGAGTTTGTTTGGGACAAGAGGTGTGATGAGAGCTTTGCCGTGCTCAAGCGCGATTTGACTTCAAGACTGAGTGTTGGCGATCCGAGAGGACATGCGGTTTTGTGGTTTACAGTGATGCTTCCAAGATTGGGTTGGGTTGTGTGTTGATGCAGCACGGAAAGGTCATTGCCTATGTGTAGGATCGGTATGACAACCCTAGAGGGGGGTGAATAGGGTTTCTTTAAACTTTATGAAACTTTTTCCTAATGTGGGCCCAATTAAACAAATGAATTTACTTTTTACTAAACAATCAATTTAACCAAGAATGCCATGTAAATTAAATAAGAAATTATCAAAGACCGATTTCAAGCACCCTATTTAATTATAATATAAAGATTGGTAAAGAATATGTCAAGATAAAATTATAACAACCAAACAAAACATATAAGAGCAATTAATATAATATAACAATAAATTAATTGCAAAAATAAAAGAAGTTAAGGATAGAGAAATTGACACCGTGAATTTATAGTGGTTCGGCGCACCTACTCCACTCCCCAAGCTCCTCTTGGGTATTCCACTAAAACAATAAAGACTCTTTCCACGGCTTAGAGTCAAACCGTTACAACGTTCCTTTTGCGGGAGCAAGAACAAACCCGATCTTTTCCACGGCTCAAGATCAAACCGTTACAACCTCTCTTTTTATGGATCAAGAGAAAACCGTACAATGATTTGGAAATGTAAGATCAAGATGAACAAACTTTCTCCAAGAGTGTATTTACAAATTTAACTCTCACAAATCAAATCCTCACAATACAATAATTTCTCTCTCAAGAATAAGATGAAAATTGAAAGCTTGGAGAGAGCAACAATGAAGACTTCTTTATTTTGGAGGATTGAGAAATATGAAACTTTGTGTCTACAATTGGTAGAGAAGATGAAGCTTAAATAGACATGAAGAGACAAAGTTACCGTTAGACACAAAACATAATAATATTATAATATTCGAAAAGTTACCGTTAGACACAAAGTATAATAGTATTATAATATTCGAAAAGTTACCGTTAGACACAAAGCATAATAGTATTATAATATTCAAAAAGTTACCGTTAGACACAATGTATTATAATAATATAATATTATAAAAAAGTTACATTTAGACAAACAACATAAAAGTAGTATAACAACATTTAATTTTCTTTCCATTTTAAGAAAGTTACCGTTAGACACATTCTCAAATAATAATATAATAATGGATACATTTGTTTACCTTTCATATTTTGCTTTTACCTTGACTTTTTATAACACAAAAAAAATCTCAAATGTCAAACATCCAAGGCTCCACATGTCGCTCTTGGATTGGCCAATTTTGCTACGTCATCACGTCGGGATTTACCATTCAAAATCTTTTAGGCCATAACCTTTTCATCTTAACTTTGATTTGAGTAATTCAAAATACGTTTGAATTATTATTTCAAGCTCTACAAAATGTATACTTCAAAACACTATATTTGTTAGTAAATAAATTTCAAGTTTGTTATCATCAAAACATTAATTAATTAATTAGTTAAAATTAATTAATTTGAGATGCCCAAAAAGCCAACAATCTCCCCCTTTTTGATGATGACAAACTATACAAGAAAAAATGAATTCAAAGTGGTGTATGATATATGATATTATGATACACAATCAACAAACATACAAAATATCAATATACTTTCATTTTTCTTATCACCTCTCCCCCTTTTGGAATCAATCAAAAAGGAAAAATAAGAAAACTAATATAGAGAAGATTTTAACTAAACATTTTCCCATTTTTAAATAATCATTAATTTCTCCCCCTTCTGAAATCAATTTAATACTCCCCCTTAATAAACGGAAAAAAAGACATTTAACACATAAATCAATTATAGATGAGTATAGAGATATTAATCAATAAAATAAATATTTTCATGAAATTACTTCAAAGACAATAACAACTTCGCCTAAAAAGCTAAGCAATATGCATAAGAAGGGTAATCACCAAAAGAGGACTATAAGGTAAAACAACATCAAAATTATCGTATAAAGTAGTACTCGCCCTTAAAACAAATAATATTCTTCTAATTTTAAAAAATAAATACCGAGTAGATAAAACTATTTGAGTAAATTCAAGAATAATAATTTACACAATATAAAAGTAAAATTTTGAACTTCAAACTAATTTTGAATAAAATGCTTACGGGATTCAAGAATATAGATCAATTTCATAAAATATTCCCCCTATGAAAAAGAATTATACAACTCTCTTGAATTTTTTTTTTTTTTTTTTTTGGAACATTTTATTCAAATGAGACAAGCAATGTATAAAATTAAACTTTGATTAATAACATGTTTCATATAATGAGACAAAAGCCAAATAAATATTCAATATTTTCTAAGGCAACAAAAATTTATAGAGAGCAAATATCATCAAGACACAAAACATAGCTCATGTTCAAAAAACAACAATAGTATTGAACTATAAGTATAATAAAGCTATTAACACTTTCAATCAAAATAATAGCACATTTCAAGAACTATCATAATATAAGATTTCTCAAGAATTATATGTTCAATCAACCAAAAATCACAATAATACCATAAATATATATTCAATATTTTTCCATGGTATCAATAATTAAAATAATAAGGTATTAGAAATTTTGAATAAGTTTGGAAATAATTGACAACATTTAAAGAATAAATAACATAATTTATGGAAAATAAAGCAATAAAAAATATCTTCATTTTAACTAAAGACATTTAACCCAATAATCAATAAAAAGAATGAAATTAATTTCAAACATTTAAATCATTCATGAGATATAGTTTCCATAATAGATACCAACAAAAATACTTATCTCCAAAATTCAAAAATAAGTTACCAAACTAAGCAACTTTTCCTTTATTGGTTTCAAGCAAGCCAAAATTGTTGCTCCATTTGAATTAAATTCAAATTTGAAGTTCAAGCAACCAATTGCTTCTTGAAAGTTACACCTACAAAGAAAGTTCAATCAAAGGATTTTGGTACCCATCTTTTGGGTCCTTCATTGTTAGTAAATATAGATTTTGGAATCCATTTCATTTTAGGTCCAATACATTTAAAATTCAACTTTGGCAAATAACAAGTCTTGAATTTATGACCAATTTTTCCACAAGAATAACAAATAACATTTGTCATGAATTTCTTTTTAACACAATGATTTTTTACAAAGAAATTCTTTCTTGGAGTATTTTTCAATTTAAAGCAATTTGATCTAATTTAACCTTTAACTCCACAATAATAACATATTGGTATAAATTTAGATTTTGAATGCACATGTCTAGTATTTCTAAAATTATGCACAAATTTTGATTTTTCATGTAAATCTCTATCCATTTCATACTTATGATTACATTTTTCATTATGAACGCATTTAGATCTAGTATGAAATTGTCTAAGCACAAAAGTTGAATTCTCATTAATTTTTCTAACTTTCTCATACTTTGACACAAAACTAGAACTAACCAAATTAGACGCATGAGGTAAAACACTTCTAGACATACAAGGAGTACCCTTAACAAAAATATTCTTAGAGCTAGATGAAAGATTTTCAATCTCATAACCTAAACTCTTTTTCATATTTAAAGCTTTATCCATGTCAATAGTTTTATCTAATTGTTGAGCATCAATAGTCAATTTTCTAATGGATTCTTTTGCAATTTCAAGTTCTTTAGTAGCCATCATTTCTTTTCTTTAAGCATATGCAAAAGATCATTTTACCAAGACAATCACATTCAAGAAATTTAATTTTGTCAATCAAAGAAAATTTATCACTTTCTAAAGATGTATTGCTATTTTCCAAATCAATAATTTTATCATTTAAGCTAGCAATTTCTTCTTTTAATTTCAATGAACAAAAATCAATTTCCTCATTTTTATTTTTCAAATCATCTAATTCCATTTTCAAATCACAAGATAAAGATTTGATTTCATCATTCTCTTTTTCAAGGGATTTAATTTTATCAACTAAGAGATTTTTCTCATCACAACAACTATCAATCTCACTATGCAACAATAAAGTATTTGCACCATTTTTCAAATAAACATTTTCATCTATCAAAGACTTATTTTCAAAAGATAAAATTTTATACTTCTTTGATAGTTTGACATATTTAGATACAAGTTTTTCTAAATCATGTTGCATGCTTTCAAATGCATCAAATAACTCATCGTAAGAAAGAGGTTCTCGAGTTACCTCATCTTCATCGCTTTCCTCATCGAAATCGTTGGTTGAATTAGCCATCAAGCATAAATAAGGTTTATCACATTTCTCTTTTTCAACTTCATGAATAATTTCTTGATTTTGAGAATTGTAATTCTCTTTCACATCAAATAAATCATTAGAAATAGAAGGAGAATTTTCTACACTATACATGTTTTCAAGAAAATTCCAAACATCATATGCATATTCAAAATGTGAAATTATATCAAATATTTTTCTATCTAATGCACAATATATAATATTTAAAGCTTTAGCATTAAAAGTGAGCAACTCAATATTCAAATCTAATTTGGACAAATCATGCTCACAAACATATAGAATATTAAAATTCATACCAAGCATAAAAGTTTTTATTCTATTTCTCCAAACATTATAATTTAAACCATCAAAGAAATGAGGTCTATCATTAGAATCACTTTCAAAATTTAAAGTTGTCATAGCTCTTAGCAATTAAGCTTTTAAAATAATTTCTTCAAAATATTAATAAGATACTAAAAGTATCAAAATAATATTTGAAAAATATTTTTATCCAAAGAGCAACATTTGTGATACCAATTGTAGGATCGGTATGACAACCCTAGAGGGGGGTGAATAGGGTTTCTTTAAACTTTATGAAACTTTTTCCTAATGTGGGCCCAATTAAACAAATGAATTTACTTTTTACTAAACAATCAATTTAACCAAGAATGCCATGTAAATTAAATAAGAAATTATCAAAGACCGATTTCAAGCACCCTATTTAATTATAATATAAAGATTGGTAAAGAATATGTCAAGATAAAATTATAACAACCAAACAAAACATATAAGAGCAATTAATATAATATAACAATAAATTAATTGCAAAAATAAAAGAAGTTAAGGATAGAGAAATTGACACCGTGAATTTATAGTGGTTCGGCGCACCTACTCCACTCCCCAAGCTCCTCTTGGGTATTCCACTAAAACAATAAAGACTCTTTCCACGGCTTAGAGTCAAACCGTTACAACGTTCCTTTTATGGGAGCAAGAACAAACCCGATCTTTTCCACGGCTCAAGATCAAACCGTTACAACCTCTCTTTTTATGGATCAAGAGAAAACCGTACAATGATTTGGAAATGTAAGATCAAGATGAACAAACTTTCTCCAAGAGTGTATTTACAAATTTAACTCTCACAAATCAAATCCTCACAATACAATAATTTCTCTCTCAAGAATAAGATGAAAATTGAAAGCTTGGAGAGAGCAACAATGAAGACTTCTTTATTTTGGAGGATTGAGAAATATGAAACTTTGTGTCTACAATTGGTAGAGAAGATGAAGCTTAAATAGACATGAAGAGACAAAGTTACCGTTAGACACAAAACATAATAATATTATAATATTCGAAAAGTTACCGTTAGACACAAAGTATAATAGTATTATAATATTCGAAAAGTTACCGTTAGACACAAAGCATAATAGTATTATAATATTCAAAACGTTACCGTTAGACACAATGTATTATAATAATATAATATTATAAAAAAGTTACATTTAGACAAACAACATAAAAGTAGTATAACAACATTTAATTTCCTTTCCATTTTAAGAAAGTTACCGTTAGACACATTCTCAAATAATAATATAATAATGGATACATTTGTTTACCTTTCATATTTTGCTTTTACCTTGACTTTTTATAACACAAAAAAAATCTCAAATGTCAAACATCCAAGGCTCCACATGTCGCTCTTGGATTGGCCAATTTTTGCTACGTCATCACGTCAGGATTTACCATTCAAAATCTTTTAGGCCATAACCTTTTCATCTTAACTTTGATTTGAGTAATTCAAAATACGTTTGAATTATTATTTCAAGCTCTACAAAATGTATACTTCAAAACACTATATTTGTTAGTAAATAAATTTCAAGTTTGTTATCATCAAAACATTAATTAATTAATTAGTTAAAATTAATTAATTTGAGATGCCCAAAAAGCCAACACTATGCTTCCCGTCAGTTGAAGCCGTATGAGCAGAACTACCCGACTCATGATATGGAGTTGGCAGCAGTGGTGTTTGCACTGAAGATTTGGAGGCATTACCTGTATGGTGAGCGGATCCAGATGTTTACCGACCACCAGAGCCTCAAGTATCTGTTTACTCAGAAGGAGTTGAATATGAGGCAGAGGAGATGGTTAGAGTTGGTAAAGGATTATGATCTGCGAGATTTTGTACCATCGGGTAAAGCCAATGTAGTGGGTGATGCTTTGAGTAGGAAGACGTCGCACTCGCGGCGTTGTTGAGTTCCTCACTGGATTGCGGAAAGAGTTCGGAGGGCCGAGGTTGCCTTGTTGTTAGGTGAGGTTACCGCCAGGTAGCTCGATTGGACGATTCGACCATCGATTAGACAAATGGATTATTGATAGCCGATTGAGTGACCCGCATTTAAGAGATTGGTTGTGAGTTAGTCCGACGGAGACTTTGACTTCATATATTCACCAGACAGTGGGTTGACTTATAGAGGCCGGTTGTGTGTTCCGGACGTTGCAGGATTGCGAGCAGAGTTGCTCTCAGAGGCCTGATTCCCCATTTGCTTGGCACCCGGGGTACCAAAATGTATCAGACCTCAGCGGACCTTACGGTGGATGGGAATGAAGAGAGATGTGGCGGCGTTTGTCGTAGGTGTCTCACTTGTCGCAAGTGAAGGCACCTGCGGCAGCAGGCCACTGGTTTGTTGCAGCTACCGAGTGTGCCTCGGTGGCAATGGGAAGAGATCTCCATGGACTTTATTGCTGGTTTGCCAAGGACTCGAGGAAGTTCACTCGATCCGGGTGATAGTCGATCGGTTGACCAAGAGCGCACACTTCATTCCCGGTAGAGACACCTATACCGTGGAGCAAATGGGCGCAGCTTGTTTTTGGAGCAGATCATTCGTTACCATGGTGTGCCCTGTGAGGATTGTGTCGGACCGTGATTCGCGGTTCACTTCTCGATTCTCGGAGGGCGGTCCAGAAAGGTTTAGGCAATCGAGTGCGATTTCAAAGATGACTTTTCACCCTCAGATGGATGGGCAGATCGAGAGGGTGAACCAGATTCTCGAGGATATGTTGAGGCTTGTGTGTTGGACTTCCCGGCGATTGGGACCGATGATCTCATTCGATGGAGTTTGCCTATAACAACGATTATCGATCGACGATCGAGATGGCTCCATTCGAGGCCTTATACGGCAAGCGTTTGTCGGTCCCCCCGTGTTCGGGAAGAGGTTGGTGATAGGCAGGTTTTGGGTCCCGAGTTGCTGCAGTTGACTAATGGAGCAGTGCAAAAGATTAGAGCTCGCATGTTGACGGCTTAGAGTAGGCAGAAAAGTTACGCCGATGTTCGGCGTCGAGATTTGGAGTTTGAGGTTGGCGGCAGATGTTCCTAAAGGTTGCTCCAATGCGTGGTGTTTTGAGGTTTGGTAAGCGAGGGAAGTTGAGTCCCCGTTTTGTCGGGCCGTTTGAGATTCTGGAGAGGATTGGCAGAGTTGCTTATCGGTTAGCCCTACCTCCGTCGTTGTCAGTAGTGCATAGTGTTTTTCATGTATCGATGTTGAGGCAAGATGTACGGACCCGTCGCACATTGTGGACTTTGAGCCTTTGCGGTGAATGAGGATTTGAGCTTCGAGGAGAAGCCGGTGGGGATCCTTGCATTTGAGACGAAGACGTTGCGTAACCGCGAGATTCGGTTAGTAAAGGTTTGATGGAGGAGTCGAGTTCCGAGGAAGCCACTTGGGAGCGGGAAGACGAGATGAGATTGCATCATCTGGAGCTATTCGATCTTAAGGACTTTCGAGGACGAAATTCATAAAAAGGAGGGAATATTGTAACGGCCTGAGTTTTCATCCCGATCTTCTAGGTATGCCCAAGGGGTATTTTGGTAATTTGTCGGGCCGTCGAAGTCGTTTATGTCCTTTCTAGTTGCTAAAAATATTGGATGGATTTATGTAGGTTTGTGAGGCTTCGTGGAAGGGTTTGAGCAAGGTTTGATGCAAAAGTAAAAAGAAAGGAAAATTGTGCTGCAGCTGGGGTTTGAACCCGGGTCTCCTGGAAAGCTTGTGGGGATGTGTGCCAATTGAGCCATTAGGTGCTCTTGTTGCTCTGTCCGTATTATTTTATGGTTAGCCTTGGATTTTGGAGTTTTGGTGCATTTGGTTAAATGAAAAGAAAATAGGTTTGGCCATATCTTCTTCTCCAAAATCTTGTGGCCGCCCAAGCTTTCTCCCAAGCTCTCCTTGCCGATTTCTTCATCCCCTTTGCAGCTCGAGACTCCATCATCATTCGGGTAAGTCTTCATCCTCTTCATCTTCTCGTTTGGTTGTTCTTGCTGGCTGAAGGTAAGAAGGAGAGCTTGTGTGTGTGTGTGTTTGTTGCAGGCTGTCCAGGTCTGCCCAGCTGCCGAGCCAGGCGCCCATCGCCCAGCCTCTCCATCGCGCGCAGCAGCCAAGACGCCCGGATCCGAGCAGCAGCCGTCCAGATCCGCACGAGCAGACGCCCCTATCGCGCCCAGATCGCCATCGCAGCAGGTCGCCCAGGTAGCTCGCGAGCCAGACGCCAGATCGCGCCCGCGCGCCTTTGCCCAAGACGAGCAGCTCGCCCGCGTCTGCCTCGCACGCCGAGCGCCCGCGCGCCCGCGCCGGCGCCGTGCGTCGCGCGCCGCCGTATCAGATCGCACACCAGCGCGCCGCGCCGCGTGCCCGCGCGCCCCCGCCGCCGCCGAGACCTACCCACCCGATCACCCGCCGCCAGAATGTCGACCTCGTCGGCCTCGCTGCCGTGTGCGTGTGTGAGTGCTCCGAGCCCAGCCTCTTTGTTTTATTATATTTTAGGGCTATGGTTGTGATTGTTACTATGTTTGTAGGTTCTCGATAGCTAGCTCGAAGTGTTCGCAGCTTAGGAATTTGTGTGTAGAAGTCTTAGACCAAGGTAAGGATTTCTTACAGGGGTTGTGTGGACCTGCGATGTTCTATGTGATTGATATTGTATGTTTGTTTGTGATTATCAAGCATGTATAGTTTAGGTACTGCATTCGAATTCTCGATCGCATGACTTCGTATGTTGTTCTTTCATGTTAGTCCATGCTAGGTTGTTCCGTCTCGCATGCTCATATTCATTCTTGTTCTGTAGTACCATGCTAGGTCTGCTGTATTCTTTCGAGCACGTATTGGATTGTTTCTTCGATTGTTAAGGCGAGTTAGAATTGAGTAGATAGCATCATCCGGCCCGATGCATAAAGTATCTTGCATCCATGGCAAGGACGTTCGAGACATTCTCCGTCCTTGGACCCCGTGAGGGATTAGCTATACCAACCGGTAGGCCCTGCAATCTTGGGTGAGGGTGGTAGTCTAAGCGATGCCCCAACGGTCGGGATGATGACTTGGCAATGCCTAGTCCCCGGCGGTGCAAGACGTCCTCGGCGTGTTCGGCAAGAGCCCTGATTGCCACTGTTAAGGTAAGGGCGGCTTCTGGTGTAAGCCTACCATGACCCGTTCCTTAGCCTCAAAGTGCGGTGGTACAGCCGACATAGTTCACGTGTCCAGTCTCACACCCCTATGTCAGTGACACCGATCTAGAGATTTAGTTAGGCGTGGTATCCGGATATGGGCAGCTTGCCACTAGACTCGGCACCCCCCATAGTCTGTAGAAGCACGCGGTGCATGCTTACACTCATTACAGCGTCGACCGGAGAGCTCCTCGGGATCTCGAGCTAGTGCACCTTTCATTCGACAGTAGATAGGCTGAGGCCGGGACTTGTTTCTCGTATAGAGCGATCTGTGTGGTTATGGTAGTTAATTCCGGACTAAGACCCTGAGTTGGCATCCGAGGTCCAAGTGTGGACTCCAGCTATGTGCTCTATTCTGTGTTTATGATCATAGCTTGCATACACTCATCTGGATGACCATGTGCATCGTATTGTACCCCGGTTGGGGATTCTTACTGAGTAACTCGTTACTCACCCTTATTTTGTGGTTTCCACAGGTAACCAAGGAGCGAGACAGGATGGCTGAAGGAGGAGCTATGATCATGGGCCCTATTGTCATCTCTGACCATTTTATTATATCATGACTCTTGACTTTTGTTATTTCCCCTGAATGCATGTAGACGGGCACGAAGCCCTAGGATGTTTTCTTATGTTTTATGGATTCCAGCATAGTTGTACTTGTGGAAAGTTTGAATGGTTTAAATAAATCTCTGATCAGAGTATGCTTTTAGAAATGTATTTATCCTGAAACAGGTGCTTGGAAACAGGGACAGGTTTTAGAGTAAATTGTTTTGATTGTTGAACGTTTCTGTTTTTACTTGGAATCCGAAATGTATTTTTTATAATGTCTTTTATTTTGAATACATGCATTGGGGTAAAGGCCCAATTAGAGCCCTTTTGGGTCGGGTCTTTACAAAATCCCAGGAAGAATTCCTAGTGATTTGCTCCCAAGTAAGGGTCTTGGGGACATTGATGGTTGCCCTGCCCATATTTGCTTCTTTGAGCATGGTAGATCCGCTCACAGACTTCTGGAGGGCTTTAGGAGCAAAGTTTGTATGCATCAACTTATAGCAGATGCGGAAAATCACTACAGCTGAGTGAGTTTCAGATTGAATATTGAGATGAGGAAAAAAAATTGGAGATTTGAGGAAACGTTTTTTTTTTTTCTAAAAGAGGAAGAAGAGAAAGATGATGAAGAAGAGAGTGAAGGAGGAACTAGAGAAAAAGCTTACCTAGATTAAGGAAACATTTGAGGCTCTATACCATATTGATAGATGGAAATTCAAATTCTCTAAATTCTTCATTTAATAATGAACCCAACAATGGATTTAAATAGAGTACAAAGAATGACCTAATTATAAAAGAAAAAGATAAAATCTAACCATAAAAGAAAATATGACCTAATCATAAAAGGAAAAGATAATACCTAACGATAAAAGAATAAAATAAGATTTAATCTAATTCTAAAAGGAAAAAATAATTAGAAAGATGAAAATACAATTTTACTAAAATTAACATAAACCAACAACAATCATCTAGCTTACCTGTTTATACTTGTTGTTGGTGGTGTTTGTCCGAACGTGGACTAACTCACTGCGCTTTGGGTGTAGATCGCGAGTTGTGCCGATTACACGTAGTGGAGATGGGACGTCAAACATCGCCAATCGAGGAGTTGATACTGAGCCAAAGATTTAGGAAACCACATCTAGAGCTAACCCAACCCTCCAGCCACCTTTGGCCCAGACTGTTACCTTGAAGAGGGGAGGAGCAGAGGTTGTTCTGCCTCAAAATTTCACTCTAGGAGCAGAGTTTGTTGCAGCCATGTGCAACATGGTTAGAGATATGTTTGCCGAGCAGAGAGTAGAGACTGAGGTGCAGTTTGCTGCACAGCGCGCAGAGTCTCAAGCACAGATGTTTCAGCACGCACCACCAATAACTCCCGTGGTGCCACTTGTTGCTTGGGTTGTTCCCCGAGGTGGGCAGGGAGTGCCACGAGCTCCACCCGTTTTGTAGGAGCCTGTTATTGAGGCTGAGACTTTGAATGCCTTGAACTTACAAACTCGCAATCTTATATAGACTGCGGACTTGAAACTAAGATTGAAAATGAAAAACTAAAAGATAAGAAGTGGGAGGCAAGACAAGACCCTTGCACTCGAAACCACTTTTGAAAAAGAAAAACGTAGAACTAATTATTACAAAATGACAAAAGAAAACAGTGAAAGTAAACAGTAACAAGACATTATTACAAAACGAAAAATAGTAAAAAGCAAACAGTAAAAGCAAATAGTAAAGGAATCTAAATTATTACAAAAAGACAAAAGAAAACAGCTGTAAATAGTTGAGATGACCAGCCGACAGGTCGAATCTTCCAAGTTGCATTATTGAGCATACCCCCTTCCACTTTGGATGCATATCCGAAGTAGACGTCGAACGAATTCAAGATTTCCACGTACACTTTAGCCATATTCTATGTCGGCGACCAATGGATTTATTGCGCTTTGCTAACATCGCATTTACGCGCCTTACTACCTCTGGTACTTCTCACCGGACCTGTAGTCTTAAGCCTCCACTTTTGGAAATCTAATTCTCGGGTGTTTAAAATAGCTAGTATTTTCCAAGCCAGAAGTAGGCTCTGGGTCTGCAGAACGCTGCAAATTTTTGTTTCTGTCTTGAATGGCTTTTTTCTCGTTTATTTACAGGAATTTACAAGAACAAAATTAACATGTATGTACAAAAGGGGAGAAAAACATAAACACTTTTTTTTTTTCATTGGGCCGTGATAGCCCTTTTTTAAGTGGACCAATTGTGGTCCTTTGTAAATGTAATATAATTTGAGTAATCGTAGTTTAATGACAATTGCAGTCTTTGATAGTTTAACGACGTTGCGGTCTAATGATAGTTTAATGACTTTGCGGTCTATGAAGTGTCTTAGTTTAACGACTTTGCGGTCTCAAAGTAGTTTAAGGACAATTTCGGTCTATGAGTATTTTTAGTTTTAGAACAATTACGGTTCGGAAAGATCGTAGACGTATTCAATCTCATAATCATCTGAGTCGGATGCTTCGACCTCAGAATGTTTGGATGAGACTGAATCATCCGCTAATGAAGCTAGCTCACTCCACCGTTTCTGCAGATCAGATTCGGATGAGGTTTGAGCTAGGGCAGCTACTAACTGCGCTTTTTTGTTAAGTAATTCTTGGGTTCTTCAAGAAGAAAGGTCTTGAAGATGACCATTCTTGGAGAACCAAGCCTTCATGAAACAAATATCTGAGTGGGAAGTGTTAAACTTATCCCACCATTTTATTGAGATGACTTTCACCAAACTCTTGGTGAGAGTGGAAACACGCACCTCGAAATTCCAGGATAGGATCCACAGAATTTGAAAGTACATGGAGAAAGTCATGGTGATTGGAAAACTATTTTTTAAGATGTTCTTCGAAAAATAGTAGAAGGATTCTTGAATCAGGACGGGGAAGATGTTGGTAGTAAGACCAAACACCATCTACCAGCTGACGAACCACATCGGGAAATGAACCTTCTGTGCGTTCGGGCAGAAATGAATGAACCATGAATGTTTGAAATTCTGGTAAAACAATACGTGATACCTGGCACGAACGTAGTCGCGATATGAATAAGTTTGAGGAGTGAATTTCCTCGAGAATGATTTTTCGGTATGGATATTCTGGTTCCATGCCGTGGGATTGAGAACTTTGAAAAATTTTAATTTGGAGTATGCGATCCGTTCCGGATCTTTTGGATCGGGATGATGAATAATTTCAGCAGATTTAGTATCTACTAAAATGAATTCATAAAACCGACGGGTTTTTTTATGAGTTGCTGGCATGAAGAAAAAGCCAGTTGGAAATATGTTTTCGACGATTTTGGAAACGTTTGGGTCGTCGAATTCGGGTTCTATGACGAATTCTCCATGAGGAGTATTCTTTTTGAAATAACCCTTGATTTTGGGTTTAGGGATGAATCTGTCAGGGACGACTGCGGTGGCGAAAGTTGTCGGCGACGTATTTTTAGTAGGCTGCACGGGATGTGCAGAGGGGATCTGGGTTGATGACCCAGCTTTGGATTTGCCTTTTGCTCTGGTTACCAAGGTGTAATCAGATTCATCGACATATGAATTAGGTGACATCTTGGCACCTGAAGATTTCTTTGAAGAAGCAGCAGAAGGCTGCCTTGAAAAAGAGGAAGAGGCACCTCGGCCTCTACTGCGAGCTCGTCTTTCCATTGGAGGAGAGAGAGAGAGAGAGAGAAGATTGAGAGAGGAACTCTCTTGAGAGGTAATCTGCAAGGGCGTTTTCCGTCCCTTTTATAGGCAGAACCTCAAAGTTGAAACATGATAAAATGGCTTGCCATTTGGCAAAAATTTATTTTGAAACCAGATTTTTTACATCTTTTTCTAAAATGAACTTAGATGCTCTGGAATCTATTTTGATTAAAAATCTTTTATTGATTAATTCACCTTGAAATTTCTGTACACACAGAACAATTGCAAGGATTTCTTTTTTGACAGTGGAGTAATTTCTTTGTGCGTCATTCCATACGCCAGAGTGGAATCACACTATTGACTCCTTTTTATCAATACACTATTTCAGGATTCCTCCATATTCGATGTCGGATGCGTCAGTCTCCACTATGAGGTTTGCTTTGTCATTAAGCAAACTTAAACAGGGTATTGATTTGACTAAAGCCTTGATTTTTTTTACGGCAGCAGTATGCTTGTCGGTCCAAGGCTTTGGATTCTTCTTGAGTCTCTAAAAAAGAGGTTTGCAAATGGGCCAAATATCCTGAAGAAATTCGGCCACATAATTAAGACAGCCCAAAAACCTTTGCAGTTGGGTCTTGTCTATGATTTGGTCCGGGAATTTAGAGGCAAATTCAATGGACCGGTGGATGGGCTTATAAGGCCCAAATTGATATCAAATCCGAGAAAACGGATTTGGGTTTGAAATAGTTTGATCTTCTTGGTCAATACTAGTAGGCCATTATTCTTGACAACATTGTAAAACGTTTGAAGGTGTTTAAAATGTTGATCGATATTTTTCGAGAAAATCAATACATCGCAAGTGTAAACTATCGAAAACTCTTAAAAACCATTGAAAATATCATTCATGATTTTTTGAAATTCAGATGGTTTTTTAAGCCGAAAGGCATGACGTTCCATTCGTATTGTCCAAAGGGGACATTGAAAGCGGTTTTGTATCGATCTTTTTCGGCAATTTGGATATGCCAAAAACCTGATTTGAGATCGAATTTTGAAAATACCTTTGCGCTTGAAATGCGCTTGATTAAATCGGTTTTATTTCGAATCGGATATCGAATCCATTCCAAAACTTTGTTTAAGGGTTTGTAATTTATTACCAGCCTGGGGACACCGCGTTCCTTCTCGGCTTGGTTGCTGACGTAGAATGCTACACAAGACCACGGGCTCTTGGATGGCCTGATCAGCTTTTTCTACAGCAAATCATCAATTTCTTTCTTGCAGATAGCAAGAAGATTAGCATTTATTTGAATTGGTCTTGACTTAGTCGGAATTGCTTCTTCCAAAAAGTCCTTAGTGTAGGGTAAAGAAACGACATGGCGTTTTCTTTCCCAAAATGCATTGGGGAAGTCTGAACAGATGTCCTGTTCAAGCTTCTTTTGGAATTGGTTAACCCGTAATTTTACCCTGGGCGTAACCAGTTGTTCCTCGATCTTCTTATAGGATATTTCATCCTTAAGAAAATTGATTTGGTTTTCTTTGTATTGAATTTCATCAACCTTATGAGTTTTAATGGGTTGAGTAAATTCAATAATGATTTTAGAATCAAGGATACTTGATTCTAGCCCCATTTCAGTTATTTGAAATGGGTACAATTGAGTCAAGAACGGTGTTCCTAATATGATTTTCATATTAAGGTCTTTGACTAGTATGAAGGTATTTACGAAGCAAATACCGTCTTTGCATATATGTGCATTCGATAGTTTGTACTCGATCTCGAGCTGCTCGTTGTTCGCACTCTTGAGCGCAACTTGAGTCTTCTCGAAGTACATCGAAGGTATTCTACCTTCGCGAATGCAGTTTTGATCCGCTCCTGAGTCCAACAGGGCGGCTAAGTCTTGTTTAAAATCACCTACTTTTAAGGTAACTATGGTGTACCATTTTTTGTACGGTACCTCGGTGATTTAGCCAATGAAGGATTGTTGTTCATCTGGGATATCATCCTCTTGATCAGCTTCTTCTATGATCGAAGCACTTTTCAGGGTTGCTACCTCGACCCAAAGCTCTGACACATGGTTGACCATGTCGATCTTGAGTTGTTGAACCTCTGCCTGTAGGTTCTTGATCTCGGCTTGAAGGTCTTTTGTTGAAATTGCTTTGGTTGTGACCGGGAATCGCTTCATAACATTTGCTATGTTATAAGGTTCAAACGATTCGGTCCTTTTGGGTTTCTCTTGATTTTGAGTTGAATCAGTGGAATCAAGGGAGGCTTTAAGATCAGTAATGATCTTCTTTTGCAAATCTGGATCGTTGACTCTTTCAGCGATGTCAAAAAGAGCTTTTTGATCCATTGTTAGGACAATGATACAATCGCCACATGCACGCATGCCAATGTGGTTGATTGATCCATGCTTGCTTGAGGAGGAAGAGGAGCTATCCGTATCCTCATGGTCGTCGAGGATTTGGCCTATCTCCTGTTCACTGCTGTCTGAATTTTCAGATTCAGAATCAGAGAGAACCATGTTTAGTATTTTGTTTTTTATCTCTTCGTCTATGTCAAGCTCATTGATTTTGCCGCTAACGGGGCACTAGTTTGCAAAGTGACCAGGTCGCTTGCATTTGTAGCAGACTTGTTTTCCCTCTTGGGGAGTATATTTCCCTTTACCCTGATATTGTTTTGGATAGCGGGGCTTTTGGTACGAACCCTTGTGACGATTGTCATAGGTTCTTTTTTCATGGTACTGATGGTTATTATATCGCGATACCCTTGAAGAATGGAAAGGTCGTTTGTGACTTTTCCGTCTTGAAGTAGATGGTTGTGGACTTGTATGGCAACCATATTGATAGCAGAAATCGCCTAGGATGGCTTTTCCTATCTTTGGATCGTCAATCTTGCGGCGGAGCTTTTGCTCTCCGTAGAGCTTGAGTGCTTCTCTAATGACCACGGTGCTGATGTCGCCATAGGAAAGCAAATCCCATTCGACTGTACCACCGTCAAATTTTGCTGCAAGGGCTTCCTCAACCCTTTGAGAGAAATGGTTTGGGAGGCCTTCAACAAACTTTTGTTTCCAAACTGCTAGGGCGCAGTCTGTTCGGACCATAACCTTGGCTAGGTACATATCTTTGTACCATCTGAAATCGCCAAGAGATTTGCACTTCATTTTTAATAAAATGGAGGCAAATCTTTCTTGAAACACTGTGGGATCACCAATGAAAAATTTTGTAATAGTATATACGAGTGTATATACCGCATCTTTGGTCGTAATGCTTTCTGGCGGTTTGACAGTTTCTTGTTTTATCTCGGTGGTTGAATGAGTAAGGATCTTGTGCTTATCCTACTCGTCAATGTATTTGTCCCACCATTCTTTGAGGATTCCGGTGAAACCGGTGGTTAGGAGTTGGGCGGTTTCCCAATTCGTTTTGCCCTTCATAGTGAAGGCACTGGCTGCCATCATCATGTTATTGGCCATGTTTAAAATCAGATGGTCTTATAGGCCATCAAGATTCCATTCACAAATCTCGGTTCCGCTGAAGGCCGCAGCGGTCATGATACCTCTTTCCTCGAATGCCGTGTTTGGAAAAGAAGGTCTCTTGTAATATAAACGAGATTCAATACTCGTTTCTGGGACTGATGAAATGTCGTGAACGACTTTTGAAGTGCTGGCAGGGGTAGAAACCCCATGATTCAGATATTTTTCTCTTAATGTTTTGATATCATAATCCGAGGGTTCAAAGATAACATTGATCCCTTGGCTTGTTGAAGGAGAATCAGGTCTTTGAGTTAGACCTTTCAACATCTTTTGAATGTTTTGAAGAGTATCAGCATCGTTGTCCAGAAGTATGCCTTTTCTCAGGGTTGGAGGCTTGAATAAAGGTATTGATCTGTCTACGGGGGCCTCTCTCCTAATATAGGTAGACGGTTGCTTGAAATCGAATCTTGACTCCTGCTGGATTTTCTCCTCAATTTTGTTAACTTGCCTGGCGATTGTTGACAATATTTTGTTGGAGAAGTTGTTTTGATGCTGGATATTCTATATATCCTTTAAAGGAGGTGGCTCCTTCTCGTCTCTTGATATGGTGTTTAATGGAGATGCTATAATCTTATCTCCATATGTTGTTTCAATTTCCACTTCTTCAAGTAGTGGATGAATACCATGGATGATACCACGTCGAGTGGTTTTCCAGTTTGAAGTTGTGAGAACGTTAACTCCAAGTTCCATCCAAATAAAGAATGGAATATCTTGTTGAGTACCACTGAGAACGGAGAACGGAGAGTGTCTCGTTCTTCCTCGGAGTACTCTTTGAAAAATCTGTCTCTCTTCTCCTTGTTTTTTCTGGAAAGAAACTCTTTCTTAAAGAGATCTTTGTTGACGGAGAAGTAGAGGATAACGTTGATCTGGCTGTCTGCAAAAGACTGGCTCTCCATATCTGATTGGGTTGGAGAAGTAGCCTGATCAGCGTAATGAACCATGGCATAGGCGTGGTCGTAATCAACCGACTGAACCCGGAGGGACTCAGATCTTCCGATTGATGCTGGAGGCCTATGGACTTCGAAGGTGCTGGGCCTGGATCTCAAGAACTCTTTTGTTCTTGGGAAGGTCTCTTGGGCATCCTCAAATTTTACTTCGACGCTTCCGTCGTTATGCTCGATTATTTGAGTAGGAGTCGGCTTCCTGATGACAGGAGGGCAGACTTGCTTCAAATCCCAGGAAGAATTCCTAGTGATTTGCTCCCAAGTAAGGGTCTTGGGGGCATTGATGGTTGCCCTGCCCATATTTGCTTCTTTGAGCATGGTAGATCCGCTCACAGACTTCTGGAGGGCTTTAGGAGCAAAGTTTGTATGCATCAACTTATAGCAGATGCGGAAAATCACTACAGCTGAGTGAGTTTCAGATTGAATATTGAGATGAGGAAAACAAATTGGAGATTTTAGGAAACGTTTTTTTTTTTTTCTAAAAGAGGAAGAAGAGAAAGATGATGAAGAAGAGAGTGAAGGAGGAACTAGAGAAAAAGTTAACCTAGATTAAGGAAACATTTGAGGCTCTATACCATATTGATAGATGGAAATTCAAATTTTCTAAATTCTTCATTTAATAATGAACCCAACAATGGATTTAAATAGAGTACAAAGAATGACCTAATTATAAAAGAAAAAGATAAAATCTAACCATAAAAGAAAATATGACCTAATCATAAAAGGAAAAGATAATACCTAACGATAAAAGAATAAAATAAGATTTAATCTAATTCTAAAAGGAAAAAATAATTAGAAAGATGAAAATACAATTTTACTAAAATTAACATAAACCAACAACAATCATCTAGCTTACCTGTTTATACTTGTTGTTGGTGGTGTTTGTCCGAACGTGGACTAACTCACTGCGCTTTGGGTGTAGATCGCGAGTTGTGCCGATTACACATAGTGGAGATGGGACGTCAAACATCGCCAATCGAGGAGTTGATACTGAGCCAGAGATTTAGGAAACCACATCTAGAGCTAACCCAACCCTCTAGCCACCTTTGGCCCCGACTGTTACCTTGAAGAGGGGAGGATCAGAGGTTGTTCTGCCTCAAAATTTCACTATAGGAGCAGAGTTTGTTGCAGCCATGTGCAACATGGTTAGAGATATGTTTGCCGAGCAGAGAGTAGAGACTGAGGTGCAGTTTGCTGCACAGCGCGCAGAGTCTCAAGCACAGATGTTTCAGCACGCACCACCAATAACTCCCGTGGTGCCACTTGTTGCTTGGGTTGTTCCCCGAGGTGGGCAGGGAGTGCCACGAGCTCCACCCGTTTTGTAGGAGCCTGTTATTGAGGCTGAGACTCTTGATGGTGCCGCCAAGGGCGGAAAATGGCTCAAAGAGTGCAAGAAGTGGAAGTCGAGAGAGTTTGATGCATTCGAGAACCCATGGGTTGCAGAAAAATGGTTGGCTCACATGAAGTACATCTTTCTCGTAATGGGTTGCCCGGATGTTCAAAGGCTGAGATGTGCAGCACATGTGTTGACCGAGACCCCTCGATTAATCTGTGGATTGTCTTCTTCATGAGGCTTGTGGGTAGGCAATTTCCAAACCCTTTTCAAATAGAATATGTGAGAATCGAACCTAAAACTAGCAGACTCATAAAATAAAGAGGAAAAAGTCACGTCTGACCTCCTTATAAAATAGTCAAGTAGGAATACATAAAAGCTAAACTTTTGCAACCCTAGAAATTAATTATACCCTCCTATATTTTATGGCTTGGGCATTGGAATCCACTTAGCTCACACCACACACGTCTAGATTGTTATTTATTTTGGAGGTACTCCTTCGAAGAAGAATGTAAATTCACTGTTTACTTTAAATATTAAATTTCGACATCAACCCTCAGCAACTCCATCCCCAAAATCTCCAACTAGACGACACCTCATCAAAAATTATAATACCACAACTCCAAAACTATACCCCATTTTTCATCGGTTTTTAAGGGCTCATTTTTTAAGCACAAATGACGTGCTTAAAAAATGTTGTGATTATAAAATATTAAGGTAGTGCCAGTTGTATATTTTAGTGAACAAATTTTTCATGATACCAATTTTTTTACGGATTTCGAGTGTATTATTAACGTAAATAATAAATAAATACACATATACAAAATTTTCAAATCAACCCATAAATTATAAATAAAAAATTCCATTTAAAATTTAAACAATAAAAGATTACAAAATTTAAAACTAAAAAATAAAATGGTAAATAAACATACGAAATTAAAAGAATTAAAAATTGCAAAATATAAGTATTGCAACAATGATTTGAAAAAAAAATGCAAAGTTGGGATTTGAACCATGGACTTGAGTCAAATTCTAAAAAAAATGATTGACAACACAACCATCACACCACAAGCAAATATTATTATTGTTTTGGAACGTATAATATAAAATTATAATAGTACTGGGTTTCAGAAGAAAAAAAAACGGAACAGGAGAAACAAGTTTTGAGAGTTTCTCATTTTTTCACATAATTTGAGAAACGTTTCTTGTATTTTTTGGAACAAGAAACGGGAATAGTTATCAAACAAGACTGTTTCTCAATAAATAAGAAACAAGAACGAGAAATAGGAAACGGGAATGTTATCAGACGAGCCCTAAGTGTACGGATATTCTACAACGATCAAGAAAAATATTAGTTCTTGGAAAAAAGATTGGACATAAAAAATAATTATAAATGTAACCGAAAATAGAATATCTATAAATTAGGAACTACCACATTTTTTAAAAAATAACTTTTATAACAAAATAACTACTACAATTATTTATTCTAAGAATAAAGTTAGCATTGGAATTCCTATTTTCATTTTTCTTTTTAACTAAAGTAATTAAAATTTTCAATTTTCTTGTGTGATGGCTAATTTTTTTTACTTGTATTTTGAACTTAATTTGAATTATAATTTTGAGTGTTGTTTTCGAATTTAAGCATCTAAATGTTAAATATATGTGATTCATTTCTTGATTGCTATTCTGGATGAAATATCTTTCCTTTTTTACTTTTTAACCTTGGTTAAGGTTTTATTTTTAATAATCAAATTTAAAAAGAAGAAATATTAAAAAATATTGTGTACATAAGTTGCTTAATATAGACCACATTTTATTATTTTATTGTTCAATTTTTTGGTTTAAAATATAATATGGACCACATATGCCCGAACATGACGTAAATATTTCTCTTAAAAAAAAACCAAAAATACTAACAAAAAAAAGTTACAAATTCTTTTTTTTTTAAAAAGTTATAAATTGAAAAAAGAAAAAGAAAAAGAAAAACCATTGTAACCCTGCCCAGTTGATGCTTTGTTTCCTTTCTTTATTCATATGACAATAATACCCTTTAGCTTTAATTAAAGGATGTTCTTTATTGCTTTGAATGAGAGAGAGCTGAGGTTCAGGATTTGCGCTTTCCATCCAAAAAAACAGTTCAATTGTCCTCAAGCTTTTGGTTATGTGACTGTAACATGTTTAGTTTTGTCTCTTCTTTTTTTTCCTCCTCCATATCAGCCTATCAACCTGCAAACTGAGCAGTAAATTCAGGACAGTACTGCCCTCTGTACATTATAGGCAGGCCTCAACTCGACCTAACCAAAACCATCATTTTGTAGGTTTTGTCCAATAATTTGTCTTTGAAAGGGGTGAATTCATGAGAGGGAAAAAGAGATAAACATGTAAACTTTTTTTACCAAAGAATCTAATTATTTCAAGAAAAATACTTGACTAATTGTTTATGGGTAAGGTGATTCTGTCATTATTTGCACAATTATTTTTTGTGTTATAAACAAAGTGATATTATTAAAAAAAAAAAAAGCTGTAGCCCCAAATGTATCACGTCAAGAATAGGTACGTAAATTTTTATCTTATTCCAAACGATCCTTCCTAATCCTATACCCACTTTATATTTTGACTAAAATAAACATATTGTTATAAGCCAAGAAAAAGAATGTAGGAAAATGATTCAAAACCAATGTGATGATCTTTTTTTTGTGTTTAATGATCATTTGACAAAAGCAAGTCACTTTAGTAGAAGAAATGTTTATCAAAGCTGAAATAATACTGAGTTGGTAACATGTGGGTGGAAAAGAAAATGATGATTATTAATGTATCATTACAATCTTGTTGAATGATCAATCTATAATGATGGAAGGGGGCAGCAGAGGAAGTAGAAGAAGCCAGTATGTCAGTGGGAGGTTCTTTTTATTTATTTATATATATATATTTTTAATAATTTCTTTTATTAATTTTTTAATTGAGAGAAACTACTGATAATTGTTATTTCTAATTTCAAATGATTTCTTCAACTTTATTCCCTCTTTCTAGTTGCTCTACAATGGTGGACCAATTATCCAGGTAAAAAAAATGGAATTTGAAAGCTTTATTAGAAGATGGAATAGTCTTAAAGGGAGAGTTGTAAAGTAAAAGCAGAGCAGATGAAATCTGCTTTTGATCTTCCTCTTTAAAAAAAGAAAAGAAAGAGCCAGACAAAAATCTAATGCTCCTCACCCCATTCTTCTCTTCTCCTCTTTCCTAGAAAATAGTGCATTTTCTTCTCTTTTTTTATACAATTATCAATTATATTTTATTTTCAATATATAAATATATAGGGATCCATGTTGTTGGTGCACCTTTTTTTTTTTCCCTTCTTTTAATGCAGAGGAGTTTCCCTTGGTTTATCAAAGTTAATTGATCAATAAAGCTATCACCATTGTTTTTCTTTAAAAAAAAGTTGCACTATATTCAAAATACAATTACTAACAATTTATATGCAAAATTAATATACTATAGGTTAAGCTTTTGAATTTGGTAGTGCTCAAATATGGCGTCAAAATATAACATCTCTATTTTTACGATACAAATCGCCTAATAGTTGTAAAAAATTAAATTTCTAAGTAGGTAATTTCTTTAAATTAAATTTATAACTTCTTAGGGTGTGTTTGGGATACTGATTTGGTTATGATAGACGAAAGGTTATGGTAAATGGTGGATTATTATAAATAATATTTGAGAGGCAGGTTATTAAAATAAGGATTATGATAAATGATGTTTGAGAAACTGGTTATATAACAAAAAGTAATATATGTAAGGTTTAGATAAACGGACTCGAAGGTTTAGATAAACGGACATGCAGGTTTAGCTAATCACCTTTTATAATAAACAGTGGAGGCAAATATTGATTGAGTTATTATAACTAACTCGACCGTTTGCATAAATAGGGCTCAAACACACCCTTAAATTTTAGGTCATTAAGTAGGTTTCATCTAACATTCTCTTGTTAGGTATTATCATCCACGTCTACTAACGTTGAGAAATATCGACAATTATTGGTTATTGGATCTTGTCATCAATGTCTAGTAACAATATCGATCATTATAACTTATGAAAATATGTAATAAGTGGGTGAATATTTTAGTATAGTTCAGTACAAAAACACCCATTAGACATGAGGAATACAAACGCAATAATGACTGTGATGATTGTTGCCCTAGCCCTAGCTAGCTAGGTATATGAGGGTAAGAAGGAAGGAACCTTGATTTTCAAATAAGGGAGGCTTTGGCTAGAGTGCCCTTAGACAAGTCCCTATCTTTCATGAAGATGCAATTGTGGGGCTTACATTTTGAAGGAATTTGTGGTCACTCTTTTGCTTTTCTTGGTAATAGGAATGCCCACTTCCATTGCAATTGCCAATGCATGTCCCATTGGGACTACACAATATGAGTTTTTGTGAAGGGCATCTTTGATCACTTTTTTTTTCCTTCCGGTTTCCAAGTCTGCAACAACAACTGTATCTTTTTATATATATATTTAGAATACATTTCGGGGGAGGAGGAACTAACGTGTGATAGTTAGTGTTAACTAGTTTACAATCAAATAATAAAATCAGCGCGACAACTGTATCTTATATATAGTGTTACTTAAAAAAATTGTGAACATGTTCTTAATTTTGTGTATTTTTCTTTTGGGTTTCTTTTTCTTTTGTGCCTATTTCTAATTATTTTTTAGAGGTATTTGGAATCACTATTTTTTTTTTTTTTTTTAATGTAGATTGCTATACTGTATGTATGGTATAAGATTAAAAATAACATGAAATTCTGAATGATATACTTTTTAAAAAAAAACTGTTTTTTTTTTGTCTCAAAGAAATAAGTAATAGATTAAGCATGGTTCCATCGTACAAAAAGTCCTCTTTGGAAAGAGTAGTTCATATAACTTTTACGATGTGAAACCATCAACGTGATCTTAATGTATCTTTTTAATTGAATTTCAATTTTTAGAATATTTGTTTGGGTTTAATATAGTTTGATACAATGATAGATTAACATGGATATTTTTGGACAACCAAATGACTATAAGACGATTACTCTATTTATCTTATAGATAATAGGAATTTTTTCACTTTTTTAATATGCCATAAAAAGTTATAATTACCATATGAGTGTATGTGTGGGTTTTCTTTATAAGTAAAAGAGAGAAATAAAGATAAGAAATGGCTATGGGTTTTTTTTTTAAAATGGCACTATGGTAAATGTCAAGATAAATTCTTTCATTGATTGTATGATAGAATAGAAAGAAGAAATCTCTCCTTCGTATTGCCTCGGCATTGATGGAGAACTGTATGGACGCTGTTTGTTTGGTTCTCTTTTCCATTTCAAAAAAAAAAAGAAGAAAGATAGTTTCTTTTAAATAAATAATAATAATAAAAAAAAAACGTTTTTTAAAAGATAAATAAAATGACCGTTTCCAAAATTTAATAAACACAAGATTTTGTTAAAGTGACTTTGATGCTGTCAAAATATGTGATGATAAAAGATGTGAAGAGAATTTTAAAAAATTTCCACCATACATATCACATAAAAGAGACATTTCTCACCTATAATGATGATTCACTCGTGACTCTAAAGCAACAACTTTTTTGTCATCAACAATACAATATTTCGTTGAAATTAGTATTAATTCATTTTGTATATGGTAACAAAGGTGAATACTTGCATTAAAAAAATATCTAAATTCCTTATCGAATGGAGAGAAAACTTGTTGGAAAATCTCAATAAAACCAAACTCTAATTGGGTGAGTTTAAGATAAGATCAAGTAGAGGTAAAAAAAGGAATCTACTCCAAATGGGAAAATGTGTAATAAATACTCTCATAATAAAAAGGAGAAAAAAGAGTGATGACTTGCATGAAAGTTGCAAGAAAGTGAGAAGAAAAGACAAAAGGTTTTGCACGTAACGTTGAAGGTTGTCCTCAAGGGGTGACACAGTGGTTGAGGACGTGGACTTTGAGGATATGCTCCCCTCAAGATCCCAGGTTCGAGACTTCAGCTGTGATATTACTCCTTCGATGTCTCTCGGTGCATGGCTTAGGGACGGGCGTAGTTATCCTTGTTTCACAAAGAAATTATAAGAGAAGTATTCAACAAGACAATTGTGAAGGGCAATACAACAATGACATTAAATTTTATGTTTGAAAAAAAAAACAACCAAAAGAGGCAGCAAAAAAAAAAAGAAAAAGAAAAAAGAAGAGAAGTAAAAGCAAAATTGGTGGCAGATAGAATACAAATTGAAGCTGATGAAATGGGAAAATGAGAAGAAGGCATACTTCATTAAGGTGGGGCTCAAAAATAGCCATAAAAATGGTTTTTTTTTTTTTTTTTTTGAGTTACAAGTTGGGAAATTGAACCACATCCTACAAAGAGCGTACTATTCCACTAAAATAAATTAGAGCTTAAATACTGATTCTCAAGATCGAACTCGTGACGATGATGTTGAACTGAAATACTACCAAATAATAAAACCATCAGGTTAGTCCCTTTCGATTTTATTAACAAGACGCTTTAACCAGTGAAATAATACTAAACGAACCCAAACTTATCTTTAGAATTAGAGTAAAGTTGGACAAATTTTATAGTCTATTAATTAAAATTACACAATTGAAGGTGTAAGAATAAAAAATGAAATCATGATTATAGTTTGGGATCAAAATACTATTTTAAAGAAGGTTTTATTACAAAACACTAGATTATATACTTATCCTTATGTCCATCAACCACAAATTATTTGTTGGATGGGGATGAAATCAAATATTTTGATATGTGGGACATTTCTATTGGAGAAAAGATCAATAGTAGAATCTACAGAATTGAGATCTTCTACTTTTATGATGTGTAAGCTAAAATTTTCCCTGATAATATTATATATTGAAACTTACTACCTAACATTGGTAATCTCTAACCAAGGTTGAGTAAAGCATGCAACCAACATAGGCCCCATTATATGTTACTAAAAATAAATTTGCATGGTGCTCTCTCACGTATATTAAGAGGGGTTTAATCATCTTATATACAAAAAGGTCAAAATTCTAATATTTTATATCTATGAAATCTTTAGACTTAATTCAGGTGTACTTCAATTATTTTTATGAGATAAATGATTCAACTATTTTTACTTCACAAATTATCTAATTCCTTTTAGTATTTTATTGTTCTGAAATATTATAGAATATTAATCTTCAATAATCTTTTTTCTCTTTCATCCTTCAAAATTTATTGACCATTAAATCACTTATGATGAATTAGTGTTAATACTATACTTCATAGCTTATAGTAGAGGATATTTATTAAAAAAAAAAGAAAAAAGAATGTCATGCAAAGTTTTTCTTGAAAAGAAAAGGGTAATATGTGAATACATAAACTGTACAAGTCTTTTAATCTCTCTCTGCCCGCATAAATTTTTTTTGTCTTCACTTGTTTAAAACTAAAAAGGTTTTGTCCTCATTTGTTTCATTCATTGGTTTCAAGAAAGAAGGTTTTAAAGCCGTTTGTTTTTTTTTTGAAACAGGGTTTAGGGTTTAGGTTTTAAAGCCTTTTGTTAAAATATAAGAACTAATTCCAAATTCCAACTCTATCAACTTTTTAAGACTATCATTCCTTTTCTTTCTTTTTTGAAAACCAAGACTTTCATTAATCAAGGCTTAGAAGTTAGGGGGTACTGTTCATCCGTCGGTCGGTGTCAGTCTTCAGTAAAAATTGACACCGAACTAACCTATCGATTTTCTAAAAAATAAAACCGACATCGACCAGTCGGTTAAATCGGTCGGTTTGGTCGATAAAGTTGATTACAATCGGTTAATTCATATTGATTTTTTCTTATTTTTTTATTAAAAAATATATTCATCATACAATTTTGTAATAAAATTTGAGAATTAATTTTTTTTAAATGAGCATATAGAATAATTTTTTAAAACATATTTTAATTTAATTTTACAATAATTCAATAAATAATATATTTAATGATAAGAAAATATCAATATTTTATAAAGGAAATTTTCGGTTAACTGACCCTAATTTGGTAAAATCGATTTTTGCGGAATGTACTATCATAAGCCAACCATTACAATCCTCTTCAAGAATTGGAGGATAATTTTGGGAGACAAACCCTCCCATCAAAACAAATATAGTTCTCGTCGCGAGAATTTACAAAAATTAAAAAAAAAAAAAAAAAAAAAAAGAAGAATTAGAAGAAAGAAAAAAAAAGAAAATTATGCATCACAAAAGCTCTCACTTGGGCAGACGTCCGTGAGATAAAAGGCTTTTAATGTCAGACTTCCTTCGAAGTTACCCGACATAAAAAGTGGTTGTCATCCAAGCGCCCATCATCAATGTAATAACTATTTAATAAAAAAAACTAAAACCATCGATTGAAAGTCCAAAATTATGAACATAGTTGCAACCAACCTCCTGCATGAAGAATTCAGAGAAGGAAAATTATGTTCATAACTTCACAATCACATCTCAAAGATCGACATCCAACACACATAATAAAACACATGAATCATACGAATGCTAACCGAAACGAAAACAACGAAGAACTCGAACTTGAGGGAAAACTAGAAGACTAGGATGATAAAGATATTGTTGGTGAAACAAAACTTGTTGCATCAAAGCTTGTTGTTGTTGTTGCTTCAATATCTGAAGTTGCATTCTTATTAAATGAAATATTTCATTTACAATTAAAGAGGCAAGGAAAAGTGTAAGAACAAAAAAACCCTAAATCTAGATTATTGTTATGTTAAAACTTCAGTAGTTATAAATTCATCACATAATCATTATTGCCAGTAGAAAAAAAAATTTATTTGAAGTTAGAAACTATAATATCCTTAATTCAACAGCTCTTTGAAGTTGACCGATCTGGTAGTTCTTCTTGAACTCAGAAACTGTGACTTTGATGATAGAAACACACTCATCCTCTTCCTCTTCTAACCTCAATCAGATTAGACCCAACTAAAATAGGAAAGGAAAAGGAAAGCGTCAAAGGGAGACATGCCAAAAATCATCAAAGGGGAAAGGGAAGCTTAGTCGGAAGGTTGAAAACGCACAAAGGGGTGGAGAATTTTCAGCTTCAAAAAGGCGGAAAAGGCTAAGGGAAATGAAATTTCAAAAATTAGACTAAAAATGACAGACACTTCTAATGACGGGCAAAGCAAAAGATGATAGGCACTTTTAATGACGAACCAAGGAAAAGTTGACGAAAAATGCCAGTAATCGTTTGATGCACGTTATTCAAAGTGTCCATCATTAAAAGTGTCTATCATCATATGTCTGTCTTTTTTTAAAAAAAAAAGTGTGTTCGTCATCTAACACCCGTGTTTTTTAAACTCATTTTGTTAGCTTGTCATCTATGCCGTTAATTGTAGTAGTTCATAGAATAAGCTACATTCTGAGTGACCTTGTTACACGCGCTATTAACATGGCTAAAATTGATAACATTTACTCTAGACACAACAGAACAAATATCAGCATAGATATCACCGATTTCAGACAGATAGGGAATCCTTCGAAATAGTTTGATAACCTCTGCAAAAGAATAGTCTTCGCTTCAAGCCCTTTAATCGAACTGAAATTATGAACCACCCTGAACTTTTAGCTCTGAGAAAGCCTCTCCTGAATAGTCAACCCTATACCTTCTAGAAGGGGAAGCTAGCCCTAAATAGTAAGGTTGATTCTTCTAGAATTTGAACTTGCACGATCCATAAGAAGGAAATCAATCTTCAAGCATTCCAACAATTTGATAATATGCAAGATTGCCACCTCAAACCTTGGAATAGATTGAGATTGAATGACCTTGTTCCTAATCCACCAGAAGCTGGTAATGATAATGAATGCAATCTAAAGCTCTTCGCCTCCCAAAACTTCCTAATAACCAATCCCACAACACTTTTCTTGAACGCTCAGACCTATACACAGGAGAAGAAAAACATAAGTTTAAGAAAAAGACACTCCAAAATGAAGAAGCCAACTTATAGCCTTCCAAGATATGATTCACCGTTTCTCGCACTTTCCTGCAAATGTAACAAGTAGATACATTGTATTAATTTGACGAGCAATTTTGTTACTTTTGTGGGAATCACATTATTCATAATCTTCCAAGCTCCCACTTTGTACTTATTTGGAACTTTGACTTTCCAAAAGACTTTCGAAAGAGCTATAATATTTGAGTCATCTGACTACGAGGCCTCATTCTACCTCACATCTTTCCGTGGTAAATGATATGCACTTTTAACCGAAAAAGCCCCTTTAACCTGGTAACCCCAAATGATTTCATCCTTATGAGCATGGGAACTCCTCACGATAGACATAATTTTCTCTACAATGTCAATGCTAAATATAGATCTAATCATGGATTCATTCCATACCCTAGAGGGGACAAAGATATCATCCACCATACGATGTTCCAATCATTTCCAACCGACTTTTGCGATATGATTATTCACAAAAATCTAGAGATCTTTAGTGATTCCGATCGATTGACCATTACCTAATTTATAAATTGGTCGGAGGTCTCCTCATTTTCCGATGTGAAACTCTCAACAAATTTTTATATTTTATATCATAAAAATGATTAGCATAAAGATATTAAATCTAAAGCCAAATCATTAAAGATAAGAATATATTAAGTTATTTAAGTAACCTTCTCCATTGACTAAATACAAATGATGACGTAAAATGCATTTAGATCTTGAAATCATAAAAGTAAAGTATCACATAATTGATCTAGAATCTTAATAGGAATAATAATGTAACACGTACTTTATTCATAATCTAGAATCATGATAGAAATCATTTTAATAATGAAACATAGTATTGATGACTAGGATCAAAATATGATACAAAGTCAGGGGTTAATGTGCAAGACCCCATTGATTCTCGACATTTGCTTTTTCCACTCCTCTTTAAAAGAGGTGCACTATCTCTTTTTACTCTTTACCCCTCAAATTTTCTCCTATCTCACTAACAATTTTTCTTAGCCAAAAATTACATCATAACTTAGAAAACCTTTACATAACAAGACAACCCATTTAACACACAAATATTCTAAAGATTTAAAAAGAAGCATATATGAAACTAAACTCTAACTTTACCTATATTGATAAGACCCTAAAAGCCAAAGAAAAAAAAATTACAATTTTCTTTTCCTCTTAAACCAAAAGATCTAGTTTAGACTTTGACAAATCATCTCTATCTGTTCTTCCCCTTTTCAAAATTTGGCAGGGAGAAGAAGATGAAGATTGAATATAGTTGGGAGATTGGTGAGGAAACTCTGCTAACATTTGAACAACTTCTCTCATTGTTGGTCTCTCCACACTGTTCTCTTGCACGCATAGCATTGCTATGAAAAATACATGTTTTGCTTCTTCTTTTGGCACCATTCCTACTCTTTTGTCAACTATGCAAATAATGTCGTTTTCGCTCTCTCCATTTGTTAAAGTTCTTTTGCACCATTGTGCAATGTCAACGACTCCATCCCCAAAATCTCCAACTGGACGGCGCCCCGTCAAAAGTTCTAACAGAACAACTCCAAAACTATACACATCACTTTTTTCATCAACTCTTAATGTGTATGCATATTCTACGATGATCAAAAAATTAATATTAGTACCCTAAAAATTGACATAAAAAATAATTATAAATGTAACAAAAAAAAAAAAAGAGTAGAATATCCATAAATTAGCAACTACCACTTTTTTACAAAATAACTTTAATAACAAATAATTACTACAATTATTTTTTCTCAGAGTTGGCATTAGAATATTGTATAAGAAAAGAGTTAACAATGTAATTCCTATTTTCATTTTCTTTTTCTTTTTAAATTAAATAAGTAAACATTTTAATTTTGTTATGTGATGGCTAATTTTTTACTTGTATTTGAACTTAATCTGAAGTAAAATTTTGAGTGATGTTTCCGAATTTAAGCATCTAATGTTAAATTTATCTGATTTATTTATTGTTTGCTACTGTGGATGAAATATCTTTCCTTTTTTTCCTTTTTAACTGGTTAATATTTTAATAATCAGATTAAAAAAAGAAAAAGTAAGTACTAATAAAAAAAAGTTATAAATTCAAAAGAAGAAACAAAGGAACCTTACACAATGGCTTTCAAACATCTATTTCTATTTTTAGATTTTAGTTGAAAATTTTCAATTAAGAATATTTCCTTAAAAACAGAGTACACAAAATTCCAATTATTTTTTAGCAACTAGTTAAACTTCCCAAGTCACTCTCCATCACTGGCTTTCGATTTTCTAGGCAGTGACAATCGAACGGCTAGCAATGACTAATCTAATTACCAGGGCCCATTAAAATAATTTTTATCAATTAACTAACTTAACTAAAACTTTAACGACCTAAATACAAAAAGAAAAATGAAAAGAAAAGCAAATCAAAAGAAATAGCAGAAATAAAATTCTATTTTTTTTAAATGCAGAAATAAAATTCTTGAAAATATGAAAATAAAAAAATAAAATGAAAAAAATAGGGAAAAATAAACGAACCAACCTTTAAATGGTGGTGTTGGTAACAATTATATTATTAGATCTTTAATTTAATGACTTACCTTACCTCAAGTATAATAAATGTTACAATTAAGTTCATAAATCTAAGTTTAAGTGCAATTGAAAAAGGACAAAAGTTGTCATTTAGAACATTGGGCTCTCCATCCTCTATTTCTTTCTCCAAACTTCATTTCATGTTAAACTTCCTTTTTTGTCTTAAAATTTCAAAGAAAAAAAATAGATTGATTATATGAATGTTGACAAAACTACAAAGTTCAATCATTTTTTTCCCCTCAAATATGAACATGAGTTGTTATTCTACAAATTATTTTAATTCAAAGTTGAAATGCAGTAGAATAAGTCCTTTTAAAAAAAAACAAATTTAGTTTGAAAATTGCAGATGTAGAAGTACTTTTTGGGAATAATAGTGAAACCCTTGCACCATTATTCTACCCCACCCTTTTTGTTTTTAATTTTTTATGATGCTTCAAAGCTTATAAACCATTTTCTCTCACCCACCAAGAAATCCTTTATAAAGCTGAGAAAATGGCACGATTCCGACAACCTGAATGCCATCCCCCACTCATTTGCTGTTCTTCCAGTTTTCCTCCTTTTTGTTTCTATTTCAATTCTTACAAAAATTTTAAAAAAACACAATTAAGAAAATAGGCCAAAAAGTAAGAGGAGAGATTTTTTTCTAAATCATAACTTATTTCACTTATTGACCTCTTCAATTAATTGGTAGTTAATCGATCCTAATAAAAAAATATAATGATATAATTGTTATATTAAGTTTAGAAGTGATTTATGTGTCAACAAGAAAGATGTTCATTGTTGGTTTAGGGTTTAAACGAAAGAAAAAACTTCTGGAGTCAAAAAAGGTTGGAGCTGAGACTATAAAAATGTATTCCCATCCAATTTCATTTAATTTTTTTAGATTTGAATAAAAAAGTAAATATTTTATTTTATGATAAATAACAATACAGCTAAAACTTAGATATATAATTATTTGGGTTTATTATAAAAAATGAACAGTAAAAAGGTGATTTGCGCATTAAAAAAAAAAAGGAAAGAAAAAGCGTACGTACCGGGAGCGATGTAGCCGTAGGACCCGGCGATGACGGACATGCACTCCGACGCGCCGCCGTCGAACATGAACTTGGCGAGTCCGAAATCAGCGACGTGAGCTTCAAAGTTGGAATTCAGCAGAATATTGTTGGATTTCACATCTCGATGGACGATGAGCGGCGAACAATCATGGTGGAGGTAGCACAGACCTTTAGCAGCTTCAATGGCGATTTTGTACCTCAGGTTCCATCCCAGGAACGACGCCTTTTTCCCGTGGAGTGCTTCCCCCAAGCTTCCGTTCCTCATGTATTCGTACACCAGCAGGTTCGTCTCTTTGTTGGAGCAGAACGCCAGTAATCTCACGATGTTTCGGTGTCGAATGTTGCCTAGGGTTTGGATCTCTGCTCGGAATCCATGGTCGTGGCTGTTCGCCCCAAACCCTAGCAGTTTCTTCACCGCGATTTCCACTCCGTTCGGCATTTTCCCGTGGTACACGATCCCGGCGCCGCCTCTTCCGATCACGTTCACGTCCTTCACGCACTCCAGGACCTCGTACACGCTGAAATCCAGCTTTTGGAACGAGGTCATTTTCCATGAACTTGTTGCGTTTCTTTTGAATGTTCTTGCTTTCATTACTGCGCCTGTAACGAACACTAGAGAGCACATCAGCAGCCCTAGGGCGAAAATCAGCTTCAAATATGCTGGAGTTTTCCCTGCTTTTGTCGCTGTTGTTGAGAAATTGCAGGGATTGTTGAGGAAAGAGCCGCACAGTTGAGGATTTCCGGCGAAGGATGAGGCATTGAAGAAGGCAAGCTGTCCTGATTCCGGTAGCTTTCCCGAGAAATCATTGAACGAGAAATCGGCTATCGTGAGGCTCTTCATGCCCCCGATGGATTTCGGCAGCGATTGATTTAGGTGATTTCTTGACAGGTTGAGGTAATTGAGAATATGTGCATTGGAAATTTCAGGTGGAACTGGACCCGAGAGATTGTTGTTGCTCAAATCAAGGTATGTGAGATGAATACAATTCCCAATTTCAGGTGGAACTTGACCCGAAAGTGAGTTTCTGCTAACGTCCAGCTTTAGAAGTTCACCAAGTTCTCCAATGGAAGGAGGGATTGTCCCAGAAAACTGGTTGCCATTGAGGAGGAGAATTTGCAGGGAAGAGAAATTTGAAAGTGAAAACGGTAATGTTCCAGAGAGGAGATTATTAGAGAGATTAAGCTGTCCTAATTTGATGGGTTTTGATGAACTTTCCCAATTCTCTGAAAGTGTACCTGAAAGGTAATTGTTCTGAAACTCTGCAAGATTTAGCTGAGGCAAGTAAATGAAGCCATTGGGAATGCTTCCATTCAGATAGTTCTGCCCCAACCTCACTTTTGTAAGACTGATACAAGTTCCCAACCCATCAGGGACTGGCCCAAACAGGAAGTTATTCATCAGAATCAGTGTTTTCAACTGGTTTGATGAGCACAAACCCTGAGGGATTGTACCCGTGAGCTTGTTCGTTGACAAATCGAGGAGCTGAAGCCTCCCATTTTCGCCAAGATTCCTTGGGATTGTGCCAGTGAAATTGTTCATCCATAGTGCCAAGCTCTCCAAGTTTGGAAAATCTGCTACGTAGTCTGGAATAGATCCGTAGAGTTTGTTCATGAAGAGGTTGAATTGCTTGAGCTGTTTGAGATCAACAAACTCAGATGGGATATCTCCGGTGAGTGCATTGTTGGAGAGATCGAGAAAGACCAAGTTTGTCAAATTACCCAACTCCTGTGGGATTGAACCTGATAGTTGATTCGTATGCAAATATAGAGTGTTTAAGGCCTTTAAATTTCCCAACTCAAGAGGAATTTGACCGTCCAAATTGCAGTCTGCAATCTCCATAATAACCAAACTTTCCAGCTTCCCGAGCTCGGGCGGAATTCCACCTTCGAAGTCATTGTAATGGCTCAAGTAAATTTCTCTCAAATTTGTAAGATTTCCCAACTCATTTGGGATTTTCCCAACCAAATCATTTCCTGCAAGAGAAAGATATTGCAATCCTTCTAAACTTCCATAGCTTTGAGGGATTGCTCCATGGAAAAAGTTCCCTGCGAGGTCCAAGTATTTGAGGTTCTGTAACTTCAAAATCTCAGTGGGGAGCAGAGAAGTGAAGTTGTTGTTATAGGCATCAAACACTTCCAAGTTCGGAAGACTCGAAAAGTTCCAGTCCAAAGCCCCAGTGAACTGGTTGTTTGAGATGTTAAGGAATCGCAAGTAACTCAAATTCACTACTTCAATGCCACCAGAGAAGTTATTTCCTGCCACAGACAACTGAGAAAGTTGGTCAAGACTAGAAATCAATGGTGAAACAGAGCCACCAAGGCTCAAATCGGTCAAGTCAATCGACACAACTCGTCGATCAGAGCACCGAATCCCGACCCACGAACAAACCGAGCTGAAGTTTGAGGCAGTCCAAGTGCTTAGTGCAGCAGAGTCAGAGAATTCGAACCCTTGTTTGAGAGCAAGCAAAACATGGAAATCACTGACCAAATTGTGGGAAGAAGAAGAGGAGCCTAGAAGAGAGAAGAATGTAAAAACAAGGAAAAACATGTTTTTCCCAAGATTGCTTCAAGGGAATTGGGTTTTATGAAGGTTTGCAATAATATGATGAATTTCTTCAAGTGTGTTTGGTCTCAAGGAGTAAAACATCTTCACAGAAAACGAGTCTTCAAATACAAGTAAGAAACTAAGACCCTCCTTTTCTTTGCTTTTCTTTTCTTTTCTTTTCCAACAGAATTACAAGGTTGAAATTCTGCTACATATGGTTCCTTTGCTTTTTGAATTCCTCTATGGCAAGTTTCTTTTAACAAAGCTAAGAGGAAAAGAGGCTGAAAAAAAAAGGAAAGAGAGAAGATGCTAATCTAGAAAGACAAGTAGCTAGCAAAATGCAAATGGCCGTTGGTTAATAGAAAGATTAAATGGAGGTGGGGAGGGAGAAAGGAAAAAAAAAAAAAAGAAGAGCAAAGTTGATGCTTTGTTTCCTTTCTTTATTCATATGACAATAATACCCTTTAGCTTTAATTAAAGGATGTTCTTTATTGCTTTGAATGAGAGAGAGCTGAGCCGAAGGTTTATTTATTTATTTTTTTAATTGAGGGAAACTACTTTTAATTTATATTTCTAATTTCAAATGATTTCTCCAACTTTATTCCCTTTTCTAATTGCCCTACAATGTACCAATTGTCCATGTAAAAAATTATGGAATTTGAGGGGTGTTTGATTTTTGGTTTTGTGGAGGAGTTATAAACGAGCACCTACAACTCTTCCTAAAAATAATGCATCTAAACGAGCTATTGCAAGCACTCAAAATAACTACTCATTCTAAACACTTATTTCTAATCACTTAAAATAACTCTTCATTTCAAAACTATTCATTTCTGTAATTCCTCTATAAAATCCTCATCTAAACGAGCTATTGGTTACAACTTCTCTACAAAAACTCATATCCAAACGAAGTACTACAACTTCTCTATTCTCTACAAAAATTCATATCCAAACGAAGTACTGCAACTTCTTTATTCTCTACGAAAATTCACATTCAAACAAGTTATTAGTACAATCTTTCATTCTAATCATTCAAAATAATATCTCATACAACCACTCATTCAAACACCCCAAATGCTTTATTAGAAGATGGAATAGTCTTCAAAGGGAGAGCTGTAAAGTAAAAGCAGGGCAGATGAAATTTGCTTTTGATCTTCCTCTTAAAAAAAGGAAGAGCAAGAGAAAAATCTACTGCTCCTCATTCCCTTCTTCCTACTCCTCTTGCCTAGAAAATAGTGCATTTTTTTTCTTTTCTTTTTTGTGATTACAATTACAAATTATATTTTATGTTCAATATATGCATATATTGGGATCCATGTTGTTGTTGCACATTTTCTTTCCTTCTTTTAATGCAGAGGAGTTCTCCTTAATTTATCAATATTAATTGATCAATAAAGTTTCACATTTGTTTCTTTTGAAGTAAAAAGTAGGACATAGTGATTTTCACAGAAGGGAAACTTTGGGTAGAGTACCCTTCGATTAGTCCTTATCTATCATGAAGATGCAATTGTGGCCTGTGGGCCTTCCATTTTGAAGGGTACAGTCTTTGTAGGGTATCTCTCTCATTTTGATCTAAAGAACCATTTGTGAACAAACCCAAGAGAAATTTGTGGTCACCCTTTTGCTTTTCTTGGTAATAGGAATGCCCATTTCCATTGCAATTGCCAATGCTTGCTCCATTGGGACTACACAATATGAGTTTTTGTGAAGGGCATCTTTGATAGCCTTTTCATTTCTCCTGTTTTCAAGTCTTGAGCAACATCTGTATCTCTATAGTGTTATTTTCTTTAAAAAATAATTGTGAACATGTTCTTAATTTGTTGTATGTTTTCTTTTGGAAATTTTGTATTTTGTGCTTGTTTCTAATTATGTTTTTTTAGATGTTGATGGAATCACTATTGTTATGTAGATTGATATACTGGAGGTATGGTATTAGATTAAAAATAACATGAGATTCTTAAACATGTACTTTTAAAATTTTATTTTTTCTGTTATTTTTCCTAAAAGATATAAGTAATAGATTAGCATGGGTTTTCTACCGTTGGCCCACTTTGAGAGAAATAGCTCACAGTCATGTGGTTTCTTCAATTTTTCAATGCGTGTGATCCTCAATATGTCTCTAATGTCTCTTTGAGTTCATCATTTTTAAATTGGATTCTAATTTCACTTTTTAGATTGAATAACCATTTGAGTTTAATGGATTTTGATATGACAATAGATTAGCATGGTATTCGATTGTACAACAAATTGATTATGAGATAAGTAGTCCATCTATCTTATAAATATTATGAGGTTTCTTCACTTTTTATATGTGAGATCCTCAGTAATAAGTCATTATTGTCATGTGTATGTTGGTTTTTTTTAATTAAAAGAAAAAAATAGAGGTTAAAAATAATTTTTTTTAGTACAAATTGGGGGGAGGGGATAAAGAAACCCTATGTAGATGTCATATTGCCCTCAAATAATATGAGAGTCAAATACCAATTTTTGGGTTCGAACTCGTGACCGTAAAGTTAAAATGGATTAACAATAGAAAAGATCATCAACTGCGTCACTGACTCATTCAGTAGGTTAGAAATGATTATGGTTATGAAAAAATTTGCACTATGATAGATTTCAAGATAAATTCTTTAATAGAGTCTATGATAGAGTAGAAAGAAGAAATTTCCCCCATGGTATTCCCTCCGCGTTAAATGTTGTTTTTAAGATGAATAGAAAGAACGTTTCTTGAGTTTAAAAAACACTACGTTTTTGCGAAAGTGACTTTGATGCTCAAGTCAAAATATGTGATGATAAAAGATGTGAAGATTATTTTATAAAATTTCAACCATGCATATCACATAAAAGAGACATTTCTCATCTACAATGATGCTTCATTTTGTCACTAGTGACTCTAAAGCATCAACTTTTTTGTCATCAACAAAGCAATATTACGTCGTTGAAAGTACTAATTCTTTCTTGGTATATGGTAAACAAAGGTGAGTACTTGCATTAATATCTGAAGACCACTGAAGTATTGTGTTATTAATTTAAGTTCTTTATTGAATATGAGAGATAACTCAATGGAAGAATCCCAATAAATACCAAACCCTAATGGGTGAGTTTGAGATAAGATCAAGTAGAGGCAGAAAGGGAATCTACTCGAAATGGGAAAATGTAATGAAAGAAAATGTCATCACAAACTCGTCTGCAATATACTCTCATAATAAAAAGGAGAAATAAATATTGATGACTTACCTCAAAGTTACAAGAAAGTTTTTTTTTTTGATATCCGATGTTATGGGACACATCGTCTAACCTTACAATATTTGGATGTCAAGAAAATTTATAGTAAATTAATTTATAAGTAGGTGACTACCATAGATTGAATTCATTACCTTAAGCATTTTAAAATTCTCTTTGACCACTAGACCACCTTATGATGATTTGAAAGTTACAAAAAAGTGAAAAGAAAAGATGATAGGTTTTGCACAAAATGTTTAAGGTTGAAAAGGCAAAAAAATTATGAGAGAAGTGTTCAATAAGACAATTATGAAGGGCAATACAACAATGACATTAAATTTGATGTTCGAAAAATAAAAAACAACCAAAAGAGGGAGCAAAATTGAAGCTGACGAAATGGGGAAATGAGAAGGCATACTCATTAAGGTGGGGCTAAAAAATAGTCATCAAAATGTAATAAGCAAACCCAACCTTGTGTCTAAAAAGAGAACAATTTAAGGGCAGCTATGCCTGCATCTGATATATGATGTCATCCAGGTAGTCTTTTTGGGCCACAAATTCCATCATTTTTATAATTTTCTTTTTTAAATTTTAAAAATATTAAATGATATAAAAAAAAATGTGTAGCTCTTTAATTGAAAGGATGGTTGGTTGCACCCAAATTACTCTTGTCTCAAAAAAAGAAAAAAAAAATTAAAGTCTATCGTATCACCCATGGAAACATCGTCACCTCTATCATCTTTATGGAAGAAGAAGCAAGGCTACAAAAGAATAGAGGGCCGGAAAAAGTGAAAACTAAGGCCCCGTTTGATAACCATATATAAGAGAAGAGAAGAGGAAACGTTTGAATTTTTCGTGTTTTAATCAAAGTTGCAAATGTAACCTCTCAATTTTGTTAAGAAATTCTCCATTAATTAACCTGTTGCATTTTTATTTTCATTTTTATATCGATGAGCTTCTCGATTCTTGACCAATAATTTTTCAGTTTATTTTTGTGGTTAAAAAAAAACTCGATATAAAACATTATTTGCCTATTTATTTATTTTTTGGAATAGATTTGTTATACATATATACTCACAAACACAAACTTTGAGTAAATAAAATCAGTCAATAAGTTGTTGCACAAATGATTTTATTGTTTGATATTAATCCAAGTTTAATATTTTGATCATGGGTTTGATATCGAAAATCGATATTTTACTCTCACTTATTTTAGAGCAGTAGTACCCTTTTTTATAAGGTTTGTAGTCCCTATTCCCCCAATTTGTACTAAAAAAATAAGTATATAAAACCAAAATGTAGTAATTGAAAAGTTCAAAATCAAAATATAAGATATTACTACAAAACACTAGGTTATATACTTATCTTACAGGGTGTTTGTAAAATTTAAGGAAGATTTAGATTGACCATTTACTAAGTATTCATAAAAAAAGCTACATCCAAATGAATTTTTGTAAATACTTAAAATAACTCATCGTTTCTAATCACTCATTTTTAATCATGCATTTCTAAATACTCAAAATAGTTACTTTTCTTGTTTCCAAATTTTGGTTTTGTTTATTAAAATATAGATAAGATGTGGATATCTAAATAAGGAAACTATTATTAACTACTCAAAATAACTTTTCATTTTAAATTCACATCCAAACAAACTATTATTTTCTCTTCTACAAAAAATCATATAAAAAATGAGTTTTTGACTGCAATTTCTGTACAAAAATCTACATCTAAACGAGTATTAGAAAAACTTAATTTTTCTAACTACAAAAAATAACCTCTCAAAATAACTTTTCAAATTATCTCATTCAAAACCTCATCTATTGTCTACCAACCACAAATTATTTTTTTAATCTTAATCTTTGTTGGATGCCGATGAAATCAAATATTTGCGTTTGGCACATTTCTATTGGATAAAAAAACAAATAGTAGAATCTACTTAATCAAGATCTTCTACTTTTATGTGACGTAGCTAAGATTTTCTCTGATAATATTATATATTGAAACTTACTGCCTAACATTGTGAATCTCTAACCAAGGCTGAATAACACATGCAACCAACTATATAAATGACAGGCCCCATTTATATGCCACTAAAAATAAATTTGCATGGTGCTCTCTTACCTATGATGACTTTGAAACATTAGTATGTTTAGAGAGGTTTTATCATCTTATATACAAAAAAGGAGGTCAAATTCTAATATGTTATTATATTTTGAGCATTTGAACTTTATTTACCCACAACACGATTATTTTTACGAAACAAATGACTAATCTCCACAATATTTTGAACGTTAAAGAAAAATTATAGGAAATTAATAGTCAATAATTTTTTGGTACCGCAATCTTCAAAGTTTGTTAATTAGTGTTAATTCTGTAGGATGTTTTTTTTTATCAAAAAATAATGTTATGCAAAGTTTTTGTTGAAAAGAAATTATTTTTGTCTTCACTTGTTTAAAACTGTAAAAGTTTTGTCCCCATTTGTTTCATTCATTGGTTTCAAGAAAGAAAGGTGAAAAGCCTTTGGTTTAAATATAAGCACTAATTCCAAATTCCAAGCCCCCATCAACTTTTTAAGAGTATCATTAATTTTTTCTCTTTTTTTTTCCCTTTTTTTCTTGTCACAACATTTTGCTTGAAAGTAATTGATTTGAGGTGTTTTTTTTATGTAGGAAAATATAGATGCAAAAAGTGGAATTTGAGGAAACAATTTCTTAACATCTATTACAGAATCGCATACATAATAATTATATGAATTAAATAGGGAGTAAAGAATTACAACTTTGATGCATGATTCCCAAACAAGAATGCTGCTGCTGCCAGGAGATGTTAGGGCTACAACTGCAACCCGTCCAATTAGTCCACCAGCAATAGAATGATCCCACTTATGCTAGTACGGAAGGCAGGTAACTGTTTCCCTCTCTTACTTTTCTTGGGATATGGAGGCACAATAAGAAAATAGGGTTAGAGTTTTTCTGTCCGACGAAACAATTAATCTATCGTATCATTTCTCCTAAATCCATATATATTTAGGGTTAGGCCAGTAGAGAAATTGCAATCCAATATAAAACGGGCTTTATATTTAGTTCATCCCATTGTTTTATGTGTGACCGCTTTATGTGTGACCTTTGAATAATTAGATATTTTAGTTGTTAACTCAATCTAATTAGTCTAATTATAATAATTATTCTCTAGCAAGTAATTATTAATTACTAAAATACACTAATTATTATCTTCATAATAATTTCTATTTATATTTAGTAATTGCTAGAATTTATCTTAGGACACGATTTCTTCAGTTCATACAGTCAGCAAATAAAGCAGAGGCAATAAGTGGGGGAGAGTCCCTCCAAAAAAACCTGCCCATACCCTCACAAACCAAGGGGGCATCAACAAAAGAATAAAACCTAACCTCCGAACAATGCGCCAACGAGTCAGTAACAACGTTACAAGATCTGAAACAATGGGAAAATAGTAAATTCCTAAATAAAAGGGTCGGATCCCTAATGTCAGCAATGATATTGTTGAATTTAGTGAGATCTGTGGAACCTGTCAAAATAGCAATAATAACAAATCTTCTATTTCAAATTTAATTTAAATAAATAGTAAATCGTAGGGAAATTTTCAAGTTCTACAGTAAACTTGTCGGGTTGGATTAATTTTCCACGTAAACTTTCATTTTTATCAAATTGGATTCTATACTTGGTTGACCGTTAATTTTTAACTCAGTATTCAATTTTAGCTAATTCACTCACTAATTTTTACAAAAAAAAAAACAATATTAAAATCATGGTAAAATCACTAATTTTAATAATATCAAGTTTGCACAAATTTAAATTTCATTAATGCGATGATAAGTATTGAGTAGTTAGATTTGAAAAGAGTGCAAGAGGAATGAATAACTCAGATATCGAAAAAAAAAAAAAAGAGAACAGAATAACTCAAAATTATATTTTTAATTATATTTCTATCTAGCTATTGTGATACATTTATTCAGAAGTATTTATACAGTATCAAAATTGTAGAGGTTAATGAGTTAGTTAAGTAATTAACTTCTAATATAAAGGACCCAAGTTTTCTAAAGACTAAAACACGAGACTTTATTTGACTCACATTCATGTAAATGAGTTAAAATTAATCGTAAGAATAAAATGACGTTTACTTGACAAAACAGTTGAAATTGATTCCTTTGTAAAAATATATTTCGAAGGGAGCTTAAAAATAGTATAAATGCATAACACAAATAATACATAAAAACAGTAGTAAATATGCTAGCATAAATTTCCATTAAGGTGTTATGAAGAATCTTGCATTATTATCTTAATTCGATAGCTAGAATTACCTTAGATTAGAGAATTATGCTTAAAATACGTTGCATGTTTACTTTGAGGCTAGGATTAGAAAATTAAATTAAAAAAGGTGAAATATCGGGCTAAAATGTGGATGTTTGTAGTCTTTTTATTTTTATTTTTTATCATAATTTAAAAATCCTTGTCTAGCTAAGTGTTGTTATTTATTTCAAGATCTTGAAATGTTGAAGGCTTCAACCAAAGCCTAAGTCAAAGGAGAAGAGCTCCAGAAAGTATAAAGCCAGACATGAATCATAGTAAAGTAAAGACCATTAGCGTGAAGCAAAATTTCAGGTTGATCGGCCCAAATTTAGTCCTCTTTTTATGTGCTTATTTCATGATAGTTTAGATGTTTTTATATTTAATAAATTCATATTTTGCAGAAAATATATCAAATAGGATATCTAAAGACACTAAATCAAAATACGGTTCCAACGCAACAAACTGGAGGTCAATCGGATGCCAGAGAAAAAAGATATTGCAAAAACAAAAATATTGCCCAGCTGTAGGGTTAGCCGCGCACGAGCGCATTATAAAAATCACAATTTTCTTATTTTTTAGGTTATTGGAAGCTAGAGAGCTAGGATTTGAGCGAAGTCTTTTGCTACTTTTTCGTCTCTTCATATAGTTTTCTATCATCTCATTAGATTTTGGTATTTAGGCTTCATTATTTTGATGATTGGCTAGACTCTCGATGCCGTTTCGAGTTGTAAACACGGTACAATTTTATTAATGTGAGATCTTTATATTTTTTCAGAATTTTCCAGCATGTTCTATCTTTATATATTCTTGTTCATATTCATATCATATGTTATTTTGTTGATAGATTGACAACCTATTTCTTTCAATTGAATGTATGATAGTTAGATTTAGCTCACAATAGGGTTGTCGCGTGTTTGCTAGAAGTAGAATTTTCCTCTTCATTTATGTAGATTGCATGTTAGGACTTAAGAATCAAGAGAATGAATTAGTCAAATTATAAGTGCACGCCTAGTTTAGTTAATTTATCTTAATCAATCCCTAGAACTTAAAGCGGTTTGTTACGTTAGTATGGAACGTCATCGTGCCCAACTAATTAGACTATTTAACTCGACGTATGGAATGCTATCGTGCTAGCTAATCGAGTTAATTATGAATTAGAGGACCTAAGGTTACTTAGGGGCTTTGCTGACTTTTCCGATAAGGTAGATTAGGTAAAAAAATTTAGATAATTTATTTCATTAGGTCATCTATGATAAAAAATATCATTGCTACTTGTGTTTACCATGATTTGGTGCCTAAGGTTTAATCTCTATCCTTTACTTTTATTGCTTTAGTCATTTTATTTTTATTATCCACAATCCTCCCATAAGTTCGTGTCAAATAAGAAAATTAAAAGATAGAAATTGAATTATTTAGTTCCTTGTGGTTCGACACGGTCCATTGTTAAATACTAAAATTTTTTAACTTTAGATTGGAATTTATAAATATTTTCAATGAAGAATCTTGCATTATTATCGTAATTGGATGGCTAGAATCACCTTAGAATAGAAAATTATGCTTAAAATATATGCATGTTTACTTTGAGGCTAGGATTAGAAACTTAGATTAAAAAAAGTGAAATATCGTGCTAAAATGTGGATGTTTGAAGTCTTTTTGTATCATATTTTAATAATCCTTGTTCTAGCGAAGTGTTGTTATTTATTTCAAGATCTTGAAATGTTGAAGACTTCGATCAAAGTCTAAGTCAAAGGAAAAGAGCTCGAGAAAGTATAAGACCAGATATGAACGGTAGTAAAGTTAAGAGCATTAGCGTGAAGAAAATTTCAGGTCTATGATGTTGAGTTCATTAGATTCCTAGGACTTAACGATTTTTCAAAAAAGACCAAATCCTGCACGTGGGAATATTGATCATGGAATTAAAGGCATTGGTGTCCCTCAGATATGTGTCATTCTTTAGTGATTGAGAGAGGAAATCAAGGCATTTTGTCCTAAAATCTGAGTCATTGATCTTAATAAAGATGAAGCTTTATAAGGAGCATTTAAGGAAAGAGAAAAAAAGTTGGAAAAGTTCGTTGGCAGTGTCGGCTGGGTCAGTGGAGAAGGAGCTGCTACATGTCTAGGTAGAGAGGCTACTACCATCGTTTTTTCTTTTTGTTTTTCTGCAATTTTTCTTATAGTTCTTATAGAATAGAACTTCCACATTTATTTTTCTTTGTTGGTTGTAGTTTTCTTCTTTATAATAGATTGTCGAGCAAAAGGCTTTTGGGAAGTTGTTTGATAGCTAGGTGAGCTCGTTTTTAGCTCACCTTAGCTTGATATAAAGCTTTTGAAGTTTCTTTTTTATTTTCGTTTCTTTGTTTCTATTGTACTTAGCTGGTCACTTTTTTTGTTAAATTCATTATCTAGTGTAAGTTTTTACGCTCTGTTTTGATATCAATAGCATTCTTTTCTTTCTTGGTCATTGCTTTTAAGTTTTTTGTCGTCTAATGTATTTTGCATTGTCATACTCTATTTGTGTTCATTCTATGTTAAGCATGAGCTAAGCGTTTATAGGTGAGGGAGGGGGGAGGGGGTTTGTTGAACCAATCATTGTTAGTAAACAGTCCAGTTCGGCTTGGAATCGAAACTGAACTGCTCAAACTTATCAAGATTTATGTAACTCGAGGCCGAATTGTTTTATAAACCTGTTGGTAATAGAGGGTAAGAGCATGCATTTAGCGCAGCGGAAGCGTGTGAATAATAAAAATTTCACAATGATTAATCCAATTAATTATCTTTGATGAATTCAATTAATAATCTTTGATAAATCCAATTAATCTATATGTAATACCCTAGGCGATTGACTTGTTATTGATTAACAAATACTTACATTAACTGTCGCCTCTAATCTAATATGACGGGTTTTTATATTGAGTAGGATCGGACTATTCTCTGTGGACAATCTCGAACGATCTTCTCCGCTAGCTTCTTTGCTACAACTGAATGCTTAGTGGGCAACTTTTACAAAAGGAAGCAAGAAACTTTGTTAGTATAATCTGACTATGGAGGAGAGAAGAGATCTCAACTTTTAGAAAGGTTTCTACTTTGTGAGAAAGATTATTCTGAAATTGAGTTGGATGAAAACGAAGACATGTAAGACCTCTTATTTATAGTAGAGGAATGGTTGTTCAACTTATAATTTTTCAATGTGGGACAAATTAAAGTTATGCATTTTTCCCATTTGATTTTCGAAAATTTCAATAAGGGATAAAATCAAGGATTTTTCCTTCCATATTATTTTTTAAAATTCCATATATTTTTTTATTTACTTTAATCAAAATTTATCCAATAAATTAAAATTCAATAATATATCCAATATGTTGTAATTAAATAAATTTATAGTTAATATATCCAATATATTAATTATCTACTTTAATAATTATCCAATAATTATTAACCAAATTAATTTGTCCAACATATTAATTAAGATTCTCCATTTAATAATTATCTAATAATCATTTATCCAATTAATATGTCCAACATATTAATTACTGTGATATCTTAATCAAATAATTATTTATAATTAATTTATCAAATAATATAATTTCTCTTTATTAATATTTATCAAATAAATATTAAATTAATATAGATTTTTTTTCATAAATAGACCATATTTGAAAAGTATTTATAAATATAGGTATCTACAAAAATATTAGCAAAAGTAGATTTTTTTTAATACATTATAAAATCTGAAAATAACGAGCTACAACCATACCCTCATATTCTTTGTTTTTAATTTCGGAAGGAAAATTTTAAAAAAGGAAAATCATCCAACATTCCAAATCCGTAAAGCGTAAATTTAGGGGCATTAATTGTGGAAAAATGTATCCTCCGAAATCACATTTTATTATAGACATTTCATCTTCCTTTTTTAATTTTTTTTCCATTCGAGTTTTCTTAGTGTTTGATATCAAACTGTCCCGATTCCTTTTTCTTCTCTGAACACCATCATTTGTGCTTATTGTGGGTTTCGTTGTCGATCTTATTGTCCATTCAATACCTCCAATAAAAGATGTTTAGAATCAGAAACTTACCACAAACATGGTGAAAGAAATTGTACGATAGGTTTAAAGTTACTTTTTAGATCTAGGTTTTTCTTAATTCGATTGCTCTAGTGTTCGAAAATGTGGGTTTCTTAGAAAAACTAAGATTTTTGGGTTCGATTATTTGACAGAGTTAGTGCTGACGAAGATTTTGACTTTGTATATTCACCTGACAGTGGGCTGACGTACAGAGGCCGGTTGTGTGTTCCGGATGTTGCAGGATTGCGAGCAGAGTTGCTCTCAGAGGCCCACAGTTCTCCGTTTGCTTGGCACCAGGGGTACAAAGATGTATCGAGATCTTAAGCGAGACATTCCGTGGATGGGTATGAAAAGAGATGTTGCAGAGTTTGTCAGTCGATGTCTCACTTGCCAGCAAGTGAAGGCACTCAGGCAGAGACCAGCCAGTTTGTTGCAGCCGCTGAGTGTGCCTTAGTGGAAATGGGAAGAGATCTCCATGGACTTTATTTCTGGTTTGCCGAGGACTTCGAGGAAGTTCTCTCAGATCTGGGTGATAGTCGACCGATTGCTAAGAGCGCACACTTCATTCCGGTAGAGACACTTATACCGTGGAGCAAAGGCGCAGATTGTTTTTGGAGCAGATCATTCGTTATCACGGTGTGCCTGTGAGGATTGTGTCTGACCGTGATTCGAGGTTCACTTCTCGTTTCTGGAGAGCGCTCCAGAAGGGTTTAGGCACCGAGTGTGCGTTTCAACACTGACTTTTCACCCCAAACCGATGGGATGATCGAGAGAGTGAATCAAATTCTCGAGGATATGTTGAGGGCCTGTGTGTTGGATTTCCCAGTGCGATTGGGACCGAGATTCAGATCGATGGAGTTTGCCTATAACAACGATTATCGATCGGCGATTCGAGATGGCCCCATTCGAAGCTTTGTATGGTAAGCGTTGCCGATCTCCTGTGTTCTGGGAAGAGGTTGGTGATAGACAGATTTTGGGTCTCGAGTTGCTGCAGTTGACTAACGGTGCCGTGCAGAAGATTAGAGCTCGTATGTTGGTAGCTCAGAGCAGACAGAAGAGTTACGCCGATGTTCGGCGTCGGGATTTGGAGTTTAAGGTTGGTCAGCATGTGTTCCTGAAGGTTGCACCGATGCGAGGTGTTTTGAGGTTCGGTAAGCGTGGAAAGCTGAGTCCCCGTTTTGTTGGTCTGTTTGAGATTCTGGAGAGGATCGGCAAGGTTGCTTATCGGTTAGCCCTGCCTCCGTCATTGTCAGCGGTACACAGTGTTTTTCATGTTTCGATGTTGAGGCAGTACGTGCCGGACCCGTCACACATCGTGGATTTTGAGCCTTTGCAGCTGAATGAGGATTTGACTTCGAGGAGAAGCCAGTGGGGATTCTTGCCTTTGAGACAAAGGCGTTGCGTAACCGTGAGATCCGCTTGGTAAAGGTTCAGTGGAAGAGTCAGAGTTCAGAGGAAGCCACTTGGGAGCTGGAAGATGAGATGAGATTGCATTATCCCGAGCTCTTCCAGTCTTAAGGGACTTTCGAGGACGAAAGTCTTATAAGGGGGGAATATTGTAACGGCCCGGAAATTTCATCCCGGTCTTTCCGGGTTGCCCAGGGGCATTTTGGTAATTTGGTCGGGCCGACAGGGCCGGTTATGTCTTTTCTAATTGCCGGAAAAATTATGAGATGATTTGAATGGGATCGGGAAGCTTGGTGAAGATATTTGGGCCTGGTAGAATGCAAAAAGAAATAGGGAATTAAATAGCGCATTGAGTGAGATTCGAACCAGGGTCGCTTGAGAAGCTAGACGGGTGGCATTGCAACTTGAGCCACCAGACGTCTTTGTTAATTTAAACGCGCCATCTTTTATTTATGCGTGTTTTGAGACGCCTTCGGTTTAAAAGCCAGCTCGCCGAGCCTTCTTCCCCATTTCTTCTTCTTCCTTCGCGACTTTTCTCCCCGACCGACCGAGCTTCTCCCTCGCGATTCTTCCTCGCCGACCCACGATTTGACCGAGCTCGTCTTCCCCAGTTCGAAGTCGATCCATTTCCGAGCAGCAGGTAAGCTTCTCTTCTTCTTCTTCTTCTTCTCTCCTTCAATCCGAGACCCCTGTTTCCGACTTCGATTTTCCGGCCATGTTGAAGTGAGTTGTTGGGTGGTTTTTGTGCAGCTTGTGTAGGGGAGTTCAACTTGCAGCAAATCGCTCGTCGAATCTCGTCAAATCGCCCGAATTCGAGCTCCCTCTCCGTCGCCTGTGTTCGCCAAATCGCGTCCTCTGTCGCAGCCGAGCCCACCGAGCCACGCCGCGCACCGAATCGCGCGCCGGTGTGCGCTCGCCGCCGTGCCGCGCGTGTCCGCGGCGCTGTCTCGAGCCGTGTCGCCAAGCCGCGCCCCAGCGCCGTGTCGCGTGTCCTGTTGCCGAGCCGAGCCGAGCCGAGCCTATTTATTTTATTTTATTTTATTTTATTTAGATTTTTGTGTGTAATTGTGTTGTGCTTGTTAGGTTCCCGGTAGCTAGTTCGAGATCGTTCGCAGCCTAGGTTTTCGATATTATATGTGATTGCTGATTGATTGCTTGTTTGTGTTTATTGACATGTGTAGCTAAGTGCTCTAATCTGAATTCCCGATTAGCATGATTTTCCTGGTTAATTCTCATGTCAATCCATGCTAGGTTGTTCCTTCTACGGCATGCTCGTATCCATTCTTGCTTCGTAGTATCATGCTAGGTTCGTTGTATTCTTATTGAGCACGTATTGGATTTTATTGACTTGTTTCTTTGATTGCTAAAGCGGAGTTAGAGTAGCAGGTAGATAGCATCATCCGGGCCGGGTGCATAACGAACCTTGCATCCACGACAGGGACGTATGAGATGGAGCTCCGCCCTGATCCTGTTAGGAAATAGCTAACCCTAACGGCTGGCCCCGCAATCTTGGGTGAGGGTGGCAGACTGTTAAATGCCCCAACGGTCGGGATGATGACTTAACATTGCCTCGTCCCCGGCAGTCGGCACGTCCTCAGCGTGTTCGGCCGTAGCCCCTGATTGCCACCTGTTAAGGTAAGGACGACTTCCTTGTGTAAGCCTACCATGACCCGTTCCTTAGCCCCAGGTGCGGTGGTTCAGGCTGACATAGTTTACGTGTCCAGGTCTCACACCCCTATGTTAGTGACACCGATCCAAAGATTTAGTTAGGCGTGGTGGCTGGACATGGGCAACTTGCCTCTAGACCCGACACCCCCCATAGTCTGCAGTAGCACGCGGTGCATGCTTACGCTCATTACAGCGCCGACCGGAGAGCTCCTCGGGATCTTGAGCTAGTGTACCTTTCATCGACAGTAGACAGGCTGAGGCCGGGGCATGTTTCTCGTATAGGGCGTATTGTGTGAAGGATTGTGTGGAGGATTATTCCGGACTAAGACCCTGAGTTGGCAACCGAGGTCCAAATATGGACTCAAGCTATGTGCTCTATTCTGTGTTTATACTCATAGCTTGCTTTCGCTCAGCTAGATGACCATGTATATCGTATTGTACCCCGGTTGGGGATTCTTACTGAGTAATTCGTTACTCACCCTTATTATTGTGGTTTTTCCATAGGTAACCGAGTTGCGAGACAGGATGGCTGAAGGAGGAGCTGTGATCATGGGGTCCAGTCATCAAACTCTGATTTTGTGTTATGACTCTTTATTTTTATTTTCCCCTGAATGCATGTAGCCGGGCACGGAGCCCTAGGATGTTTTCTAAATGTTTTGTGGATTCCAGCATTGTTGTATCTGGACAGGTTTTGAAGGATTTTAATAAATCTCTGATTAGAGTAAACTTTGGAAATGTATTTATCTTGGAACAGGTGCATGGAAACAGGGATGAGTTTGAGAGAAAATTGTCAAGGCTTTGGTCGATTGTTTGAATGTTTTGTTTTTACTTGGAATCTGAAATCATGTTTGTATAATGTCCTTTATTTTGAATGCATGCATTGGGGTAAGGGCCCATTTAGTGCCCCATTTGGGTCGGGTCCTTACATGTACAGTTGTTGTAACGGCCCAGGTTTTCATCCCGGTCTTCCAAGTATGCCCTAGGGGTATTTTGGTAATTTGGTCGGGCCGTCAGGGCCGTTTATGTCTTTTTCAGTTGTTAAAATTATTGGATGGACTTAAGTAGGATTTTGATGCTTTGTGGATGTGTTTGGGCATGGAGAGATGCAAAAGTAAAATAGGGATTTAAAAGTGTGAGTGTTGGGTTTCGAACCCAAGGTGCTAGGAAGTCAGGTGGGTGGAGTGGCCAGTTGAGCCACCAGGTGATATTGATCCTCATTCTGCGGTATGTCTTGGATAGCTATGGGTTTTTGGGATTTTGGTGTTTTTGGTTAAAAGAAAGGAAATAAGGTTGAAAGCTTTCTTCCCCAAAATCCCCTTGTCGCCCCAAGCTTCTTCTCCCAAGCACCACCGAGCAAGCGGCCAATGGATCGCTGCAGCCCCATCGGCCAGTAGTAGTTGTCGCCGCTTAGCGCCCATCGCACTCGGTGGTGATGTTCGCTGCAGCGTGACCCGTCGCACATCTCATCGCCTGCAGCAGCCCGTCGCACATCCCATCGCCTGCAACAGCCCGTCGCACGCCCCTCGCCTGCAACAGCCCGTCGCATAGCCGCATCGCACTCCCGCCGCATCGCGTCGCAGCCCAGCTGTGTTGCGTCGCCCAGCTCCATTGCGAGCAGCAGCGTAAGCGCCCGTCGCCCGTCCGCGCGCAGCCAGCGCCCGCGTCTCGCCCTCATCGCGTCTGCACGCAGCGCTAGCGCGCCCGCCGGCCCGTTGTTCGTCCCGCTGCGCGCGCGCCGCTCCCGATCTTTGTGCGTGCAGCGCCTTGCCGCCAAAGCCAGCGCCAAGAGTGCCCAGTGTCGTGCACTGTCCGTCCGTCCGAGTCGGACGTGCGTGTGTGTGAGTTGCTCCCGAGCTGAGCCCTATTTATTTTATTATATTTAGGCCTATGGATTGTGATAATTATTGTGCTTGTTAGGTTCTCATTAGCTAGCTCGGGATCGATGGCAGCTTAGGATTCTTGTGTGTAGTTGCCTTCCGACCAGGTAAGGATTTCTTACCGGAGTTGTGTGGGCCCTGCGATATTATATGTGATTGTTGTTTGTATGCTTGTTTGTGTTAATCAGCATGTTTAGTGATAGGTGCTCTGCTCTGAATTCCCGACTGGCATGATTTCTTATGTTGTTTCTCATGTTAGTTCATGCTAGGTTGTTTCGTTCTGGCATGCTCGTTATCTGTTCTTGCTTTGTAGTATCATGCTAGGTTCGTTGTATCTGTTGAGCACGTATTGGATTGTTTGTTGTATCTGTTTATAGGTTTGAGAAATGGTAGGTAGCATCATCCGGGCCAGGATGCATAACGTAACTTGCATCCACGCAGGCGAGGCGTCACGAGGCGAGACTCGTCCTTGATCCCCGTTAGGGTTTAGCTAATCCTAACGGCAGCCCCGCAATCTTGGGTGAGGGTGGCGGATCGTTAAATGCCCCAACGATCGGGATGATGACATTGCATTGCCTTGTCCCGGCGATCGGCACGTCCTCGGCGTGTTGGTGTAGCCCTTGATTGCCCCCTGTTAGGGCAAGGGCGACTTCACTGGTGTAAGCCTACCGCGGCCGGTTCCTTAGCCTCAAAGTGCGGTGGTTCAGCCGACATAGTTCGCGTGTCGAGTCTCACACCCTATGTCGGATGACACCGATCTAGAGATTTAGTTAGGCATGGTGCCTGAACTTGGGCAGCTTGCTACTAGACCCGGCACCCCCCATGGTTTGCAGTAGCATGCGGTGCGCGTACACGCTCATTACAGCGCCGACCGGAGTGCTCCTCGGGATCTTGAGTTCAGTGCACCTTTCGTATCGACAGTAGACAGGCTGAGGCTGGGACTTGTTTCTCGTATAGGATCGTATCGTGTGGTGGATTATCCCGGAGTAAGGCCTTGAGATGGCATCCGAAGTTTATGTGTGGATTTAAGCTATGTGCTCTCTTCTGTGTTTATATTCATAGCTTGCATACCTTTCTGCTAGATGACCATGTATATCATATTGTACCCCGGTTGGGGATTCTTACTGAGTAATTCGTTACTCACCCTTATTTTGTGGTTTTCCACAGGTAATCATGGTGCGAGACAGGATGGCTGGAGGAAGAGTTGTGATCATGGAAACCTGTTGTTCGAACTCTGAGTTTATGTCTATGATTCTTTGTGTTTTATTTTCCTCTGAATGCATGTAGTTGGGCACGGAGCCCTAAGTTGTTTTCTGACTGTTTTTTCCGGATTCTAGCACTGTTGTAACTATTGGAAAGTTTGAATGTTTTAAATAAATCTCTGATCAGAGTGAGTTTTGGAAATGTATTTGTCTTGAACCAGGTGCTTGGAAACAGGGACAGGTTTCAGGGATTTTATGTTGACTTTTCAAATGGTTGTTTGTATGTTTTAGTTTTCACTTGGAATCCGAAAACCATTCTTGCATATTGTCTTTAACTTTTGATTGCATGCATTGAGGTAAAGACCTATTTTAGAACCCCATTCGGGTTGGGTCTTTACAGTTGTTCCCTTAAGAACTTATTTCGGGGCTTGAACAAAGGGATCCCGACTCTCATTGGCACGAGAGGGCATTGATTTATAGTTCGACTATAAAGACTTTCTCATTACGGGAATCAATGGCGCTTAAGGAGAAAGATGTAATCACAGGGGTAGAATGGATTTCTTGCCCCAACTATGAATTACGAACAAGCTCGTGAAGGATCATGTGACATATGACCAATTATATTCGTGGACATTAACTTGTTCTATAGTGCGAAAGAGTTTAGCACGTGTCCTTTATAGCTTTCAACCTATAGGTCCCCAGGCTAACTCATAGTACATTGTTTTATTAGAGAGTGATTTTGAAGAGTTCAAATTCACATATTAATTATGTGGGGCATAATTAATATGAGCATAAAGTTTAATTTATTAAACTTTCTAATTAATATATTGGACTAAATAGACCATTTTCAAGAAATATTTTTGAATATAGGCATCTAACTTTCTTTTTGCATTTTTAATTTTTGTTTTCACAATTCAAATTAATCCTCTTTTTTAAACCCCATTTTTCCCTTTAATGTATTAACTGATTTCATTTAATATTCGAAATGTCATCTTTATACTTTCCATGAGCAATAAATGTCAAATTCGAAAATGCCTTCTTCATACATACCATGGTAATTGTCAAATTAATTGGTCGGATTTTTAATTGATTCCTCAACTTATCTCACCTCTTTATTTTCTATTCCATCATATTAATTGTCAAATTTTCTCACATCTTCTGTCAAATTAATTTTTCTAATTCTCTCACATCTTTTATTCCTATTCCATTTTCACGTGAGTTACCTTTTTCGATTCTCCAATACTCTAATCCTTTCCTCTACTCTCAAGTCAGAAAGCTTCAGCCTCCATACATTCCAGCAACTTGTTCTTTTTTCGTCGACCACTTTATCCTACCATACAATATTTCTTTTCCATTTCAATCATTCAATTCTCCGACTTCACAGAAGTAATTATACGTTGTAATCATTCAAAGCTTTTTATTTCTTCTTGAATCCCTTCATTTCATCCTATAAAAAGCTCATTGTTCATTCTCCAGATCCGATATGACTCAGTTGGTATAATATGGTATGTTTTTTTTTTCCATTTTCATAAAATTTTTGTGCATTATATTCAAAAGAAATTCATCTTGTACCATGTCTTTAATCCTGATTCGATATGTCTCATACTCATATGGTTTACAATAATATCTACATAATTTAATTGCAATGTACTTTTATAATTGATTTTACACAAATTTACAAGATTGTATAATATATACGTTACAATATATGTTTTCATATAGGCATTGTAGATCATGTATGACTTATGCGGTATAAACAATGTTTTTGTTCATTCTATTCATATCCAGTACATCTTCCAAACTCCTATTGTATTCATAAAATATTCATTATCCAATATCGTATTGTCAACACATTTATAGTATATGTATAATAATATATTATAGTACTGGGTGGACATGTTAATGATAAAATACAACTTCTTCTTATAGGTTTTTCAAGCATCCCAATATGTGTTGCACATAGTGGACTCTCCATGCACGTCATCTTCTACTACAGACACGTCATTCGCCTGTATATGCTCGTCCTCATCACTAGACTCTCTATGCACGTCATCTAAATCCATTTTAGTTTCATTTCCTTCTAAATACTACAGTAAACAAACATGTAATTAACCAATAAGAACAATGTATACAATACATTATATATAAAGTATCAAATTGTCCATACCTCAAAATCGTAACCGAATGGTACTATTACTCTATATGACTTTCCTGTCCCCCTCTTCATTAGACTCTCTGTATAGTACGAGCCTCTATCAATTCATAAATATTACATATGTTATTTTCAAATATTTTACTATACGATATTATACATTCAAAATTACTTGTTCGTTGTCTCTAACATATTAAATCACACTACAACTATCCATATAAGCAAATTAAACACTTTAAAAAAAATGCAAAGTTTTAAAATATGGTATGGTACAAGATATATTATGGTTGTACCATATATACCAAGTTATTTTAGTATTGTGTCGTTATCAAACGTATTCTGATTTCAATCTACGAAATTGAACGTTCAATAGCAAACGTATGCAATTAACAAAATCATCAAACCTGTAAAAATCTAGTAAGGGTAGTGAAAACCCTATAGAACTATTGTAACGGCCCAGTTTTCCGTACCGGTTTTCCAGGTATGTTCGGTTCAGTATTTGGTTGTTTGGTTAGGCCGTTAGGGCTCTTTAACCCTGAAAGGGCATTTTGGTCATTTTGCTCTTAGGGTTGACTTGGTGGATTTTTAGGGTTTCAGGGTTGGTTCTGTCTTTCGTTGAGACTTGACATTTTGTTGGTTGCAGGTTCCCTGGAGTTATGATGTTTGTTAGGGTTTTGGAGGTATCCCAGTTAAATGTAAAATTAAGGAAAATTTAAAAGGAAAGTGTTCGAGCTAGGACTCGAACCCAGGTGGCTAGGAGTTGAAGTTTGTTGTTGATTAATTATGAATTAATTAATGTTTCTGCTGGGATTCGAACCTGTGACCTGCTAGGCTTTGGAAGCTTGAGTTGGAAAGGGAAATTAGGATTTTTAAAGGTGTTGTTGCTAGGACTCAAACCTTGGTTGTTTTGGAGTTGAGAGCTTAGTTTAAAAGAGTTTTTTTTAAAAAAAGAAAAAGAAAAAAGAGGGTGTTGCTTGTGCGATTCGAACCATTGACCTGTAAGGGAGTTTGAAGGCCTGAAACTAATGGATTAATTTTAGAAGGAAAAAGGTTGCTGCCGCTGGGACTCGAAGGGGCAAAGCCCAGGTTTTCAATCGACAAAATCCAAGTCAAAAGAAATTGTATTTCTTTTTTTCCTACCCGTAGCCGTATCTTTACATGGAGAAGCCTTGGTTTTGCGATTTCTTTTCCCCTCCCCACCATTATTGTCTATCCCTCAAGGTCTCACATCTCTTTTCATTTGTTTTTCCTTGTTTGTACTTGCCGAGATCACCCTTCTACCTTTGACAATTCCATCTCCTCACCATTGTGCTGCCGCAAACCCTAACTTCAAGAACTTCCCCTCTTTCCATCTCCATTTTGCCGATTTCTCCAAGAATCAAGACCAAGAATCGAGGTAAGCTTATTTTTCTCCTTCTTCTCCTTTGTCGAAACCCTTCCCCTTGTTGTTTGGACAAGCCCCCAACCTAGCAAGTTGTCTTTCCGCTTGTAGCCAAGACCTTTCGGTGTTTTCTTCGGGTTGCCGAGCCTTGTTCATCTTCTTGAGAGTGACGAACACCCTCCTTGTGTAGAAGCAAGCCCTAGTATAAGAAGCTTGGTCAAGAGGCGTTCTTCGCAAGCCCTAGTTGGAGAGTTGTTGCCGAATCACACCAAACAACTAGCTCTTGTTGCCGCACCCTCCCTCAAACACAATCTTGAAGCCGATTCTTGTGTGGTGAGTTCTCCCCCTTCGGCCGAGAGCCTTGGTTGCTGGTTGGGTGGGCCCTAACTTCATTTCCTTATTGTTTTGCAAGCTCCAACCAAAGCTGAGGGAGTTTCAGCATCAAGTCCTAACAGCCGTGAGCATTGCCTAGCCGAGCACACTCCCGAGGTGAGTCTTCCAACCTTAGCAGAGAGCATGGTTGATGGATTGGGGTGTATTGTTTGATTTTCAGACGAGCTTAACTTGTGTTTCGTTCTTGTTGAGGTGAAGCGTAGCCGAAACCAGGCCGTTGTCGAGAGGAGGCCGAGAGTAAGCCCTAGCCGAGAGCTCCATTGGACACTCCCAAGGGGTTTGGCCGAGAGCTTGTGAAGCTCACCGGGTAACTTCCCGATTCCTATTTCTCTTGAGTTTTGGTTTAGAAATAGCTAGAATAGGTTGTTAATGTATTTATGTATCTTTTGCTAGGTTGTGTTAATCTGCAGCTCAAGGAGCACCTTTCTTTGTTATTGTTTTCTTGCTTGTAAGGATTCCTTACCGGGGTTGTTTGGACCCTTTGATGTATCATGATTGTCCCTTGTATGCTTGTTTACTGTTATAAGCATGTTAGTGGATAGGACATCGTATGTTTGACTTCTTGCTAGCATGTTTGTTTGTTTGTACATGTTAGTGCCATGCTAGGTTTGTTCTTCCAGCATGTTTGAGATTCCCGCTTCAAGATCGTAGTACCATGCTAGGTTATGTGTTGCTTTATTGAGCATGTATTTTTAGCCAGGAATCATTTACTTTGTATTCTTAGATAGAGCAATTAGGGTTTGTCATCATACAGAGGCTGAGAGCGGACACAACGTACGTTGTCCCCACCGGTCAGGGTTCAGTGTGAAGCATAACGTACTTTGCTTCCTTCCCGGCAGCCGATGTGGATTAGCTCCCGCATCGACATAAGCCTAGTTTGTAGCCTGCTAGAGCGGAACCCTGCCAACGGTGTAAGCCTACCTTGGCCGGTTCTTAGCTTCGAGTCGATGGTATAGGTCAGACATGCATGATGAGTGTCGAGGGCCTCGCACTACTGTATTCAGTGACACCGCTTTCGAGTCTTTAGGCATGCGTACCTGGCCAGTGTAGTTTGTCTCTAGGCCCCCACATTTATGCCAGTTACAACAGCATGCGATGTGCGCGCATACGCGTTAGTAGCCAGTTCGGAGCGCTCCCCCGGGCTAATGTTTTTTAGTACACCACTTCTGTTCCAGTTTAGAGCCAGACTTCGGGTACTCTCTCGTTAGTCAAGTATTAGCTAGCCGAGGGTAAGATGCCCTCGAGGAAACCTAGTTTGGGATCGGTTTTTGAGCTGATCATTTGGCCGAGGGAGAAAGACCCTCGAGGGTGTCAGACATCTAGTTGGGATCAGCTTTTGAGTTGGTCAATTGGACGAGGGAGAAAGACCCTCGAGGATTTCTTTGGGATTGGCTTGGAGAGCCAATCATTAGGCTAGAAGTAGGAGACTTTCGAGGATTCCGTATTTGCCCAGATAGCTCGATGAGCAATATTCTGTGTTGGTAACTGTTTGCATGTATACTAGGTAGCTAGATGAATGATGTATCGTATTGTACCCCGGTTGGGGATTCTTACTGAGTATGTTTATACTCACCCTTATTTCTGTGGTTTTTCCACCAGGTAACTTGGGACAACACCAGGACGGCTAGCGGAGGGAGCTGATTGATCATGGGAGCCGCGACACTCTGTCTTTCTATTTGTCTTTAGAGTCTTATTTCCTTGATAGCATGCTAGAGAAACTGTTTTGCTTGCAAAGTTTTTTTAATAATGGGGTTTTTAAATACCAACCGGACCTATTTTATGATGTTTTACTGAATTGATGTTTTCTACAGATTTAATAAAGGAATTTTCTTGCTAAGCAGTTTCAATGTTAATTTAAAATGGTTTTAAATTGTAAGCATGCTAGTTAAGAACCGGGTTTGGACCACTATTTGGGTCGGGTTCTTACAACTATACCTTCTACCATACATGCATTTAGTTTTTCTAAGAATACTACCTAATAAATTATTCATCTTACTAAATCATAACAGAAACACTCCAGCCCAGCCATCGAACCTATTAGTTTATACCCCTTTTTTCAAAAACCAAACAATAATCGAACCCAAAAATCTTAGTTTTTCTAAGAAACCCACATTTTCGAACACTAGAGCAATCTAATTAAGAAAAAACTAGATCTAAAAAGTAACTTTAAACCTATCGTACAATTTCTTTCACCATGTTTGTGGTAAGTTTCTGATTCTAAACATCTTTTATTGGAGGTATTGAATGGACAATAAGATCGACAACGAAACCCACAATAAGCACAAATGATTGTGTTCAGAGAAGAAAAAGGAATCGGGACAGTTTGATATCAAACACTAAGAAAACTCGATTGGAAAAAAAATTAAAAAAGGAAGATGAAATGTCTATAATAAAATGTGATTTCGGAGGATACATTTTTCCACAATTAATGCCCCTAAATTTACGCTTTACGGATTTGGAATGTTGGATGATTTTCCTTTTTTAAAATTTTCCTTCCGAAATTAAATACAAAGAATATGAGGGTATGGTTGTAGCTCGTTATTTTCAGATTTTATAATGTATTCAAACAAATCTACTTTTGCTAATATTTTTGTAGATACCTATATTTATAAATACTTTTCAAATATGGTCTATTTATGAAAACAAATCTATATTAATTACTCAGTAAGAATCCCCAACCGGGGTACAATACGATATACATGGTCATCTAGCTGAGCGAAAGCAAGCTATGAGTATAAACACAGAATAGAGCACATAGCTTGAGTCCATATTTGGACCTCGGATGCCAACTCCGGGTCTTAGTCCGGAATAATCCTCCACACAATCCTTCACACAATACGCCCTATACGAGAAACAAGCCCCGGCCTCAGCCTGTCTACTGTCGATGAAAGGTACACTAGCTCAAGATCCCGAGGAGCTCTCCGGTCGACGCTGTAATGAGCGTAAGCATGCACCGCGTGCTACTGTAGACTATGGAGGGTGTCGGGTCTAGAGGCAAGCTGCCCATGTCCAGCCACCACGCCTAACTAAATCTTTGGATCGGTGTCACTAACATAGGGGTGTGAGACCTGGACACGTAAACTATGTCAGCCTGAACCACCGCACCTGGGGCTAAGGAACGGGTCATGGTAGGCTTACACAAGGAAGTCGTCCTTACCTTAACAGGTGGCAATCAGGGGCTACGGCCGAACACGCTGAGGACGTGCCGATTGCCGGGGATGAGGCAATGTTAAGTCATCATCCCGACCGTTGGGGCATTTAACAGTCTGCCACCCTCACCCAAGATTGCGGGGCCAGCCGTTAGGGTTAGCTATTTCCTAACAGGATCAGGGCGGAGCTCCATCTCATACGTCCCTGTCGTGGATGCAAGGTTCGTTATGCACCCGGCTCGGATGATGCTATCTACCTGCTACTCTAACCTGCCTTAGCAATCAGCAAACAAGTCAATAAATTCCAATACGTGCTCAATAAGAATACAACGAACCTAGCATGATACTACGAAGCAAGAACAGATACGAGCATGCCAGAAAGGAACAACCTAACATGGATTGACATGAGAATTAACCAGGAAAATCATGCTAATCGGGAATTCAGATTAGAGCACTTAGCTACACATGTCAATAAACACAAACAAGCAATCAATCAGCAATCACATATAATATCGAAAACCTAGGCTGCGAACGATCTCGAACTAGCTACCGGGAACCTAACAAGCACAACACAATTACACACAAAAATCTAAATAAAATAAAATAAAATAAAATAAATAGGCTCGGCTCGGCTCGGCTCTACAACAGGACACGCGACACGGCGCTGGGGCGCGGCTTGGCGACACGGCTCGACGACAGGCGCACGGACACGGCGCTGGGGCGAGGACGCGCTACCGCGCGCGATCGGTCTTGTGGCGTGGCTCTCGGTGAAATTTGGTCATGACAGAGGACGCGATTTGGCGAACACGGGCGATGGAGAGGGAGCTCGAATTCGGGCGATTTGACGAGATTCGACGAGCGATTTGCTGCTGGTTGAACTCCCCTACACAAGCTGCACAAAAACCACCCAACAACTCACTTCAACATGGCCGAAAAATTGAAGTCGGAAACAGGGGTCTCGGATTGAAGGAGAGAAGAAGAAGAAGAAGAAGAAGAGAAGCTTACCTGCTGCTCGGAAATGGATCGACTTCGAACTGGGGAAGACGAGCTCGGTCAAATCGTGGGTCGGCGAGGAAGAATCGCGAGGGAGAAGCTCGGTCGGTCGGGGAGAAAAGTCACGAAGGAAGAAGAAGAAATGGGGAAGAAGGCTCGGCGAGCTGGCTTTTAAACCGAAGGCATCGCAAAACACGCATAAATAAAAGATGGCGCGTTTAAGTTAACAAAGACGCTCGGTGGCTCAAGTGGCAATGCCACCCGTCTAGCTTCTCAAGCGACCCTGGTTCGAATCTCACTCAATGCGCTATTTAATTCCCTATTTCTTTTTGCGTTCTACCAGGCCCAAATATCTTCACCAAGCTTCCCGATCCCATTCAAATCATCTCATAATTTTTCCGGCAATTAGAAAAGACATAACCGGCCCTGTCGGCCCGACCAAATTACCAAAATGCCCCTGGGCAACCCGGGAAGACCGGGATGAAATTTCCGGGCCGTTACAATATTCCCCCCTTATAAGACTTTCGTCCTCGAAAGTCCCTTAAGACTGGAACAGCTCGGGATAATGCAATCTCATCTAATCTTCCAGCTCCCAAGTGGCTTCCTCTGAACTCTGACTCTTCCACTGAACCTTTACCAAGCGGATCTCACGGTTACGCAACGCCTTTGCCTCAAAGGCAAGAATCCCCACTGGCTTCTCCTCGAAGTCAAATCCTCATTCAGGTGCAAAGGCTCAAAATCCACGATGTGTGACGGGTCCGACACGTACTGCCTCAACATCGAAAAATGAAAAACACTGTGTACCGCTGACAATGACGGAGGCAGGGCTAACCGATAAGCAACCTTGCCGATCCTCACCAGAATCTCAAACGGACCAACAAAACGGGGACTCAGCTTTCCACGCTTACCGAACCTCAAAACACCTCGCATCGGTGTAACCTTCAGGAACACATGCTGACCAACCTTAAACTCCAAATCCCGACGCCGAACATCTGCGTAACTCTTCTGTCTGCTCTGAGCTACCAACATACGAGCTCTAATCTTCTGCACGGCACCGTTAGTCAACTGCAGCAACTCGGGACCCAAAATCTGTCTATCACCAACCTCTTCCCAGAACACAGGAGATCGGCAACGCTTACCATACAAAGCTTCGAATGGGGCCATCTCGATCGCCGATCGATAATCGTTGTTATAGGCAAACTCCATCGAATCTGATCATCGGGTCCCAACTTCCCGAGAAATCCAACACACAAGCCCTCAACATATCCTCGAGAATTTGATTCACCCTCTCAGTCTGTCCATTAGTTTGGGGGTGAAAAGCTGTGCTGAAACTACACTCAGTGCCTAAACCCTTCTGGAGCGCTCTCCAGAAACGAGAAGTGAACCTCGAATCACGGTCAGACACAATCCTCACAGTCAATCGGTCGACTATCACCCAGATCTGAGAGAACTGCGCCCACTGTTCCACGGTATAAGTGTCTCTACCGGGAATGAAGTGTGCGCTCTTAGTCAATCGGTCGACTATCACCCAGATCTGAGAGAACTTCCTCGGAGTCCTCGGCAAACCAGAAATAAAGTCCATGGAGATCTCTTCCCATTTCCACCGAGGCACACTCAGCGGCTGCAACAAACCGGCTGGTCTCTGCCTGGGTGCCTTCACTTGCTGGCAAGTGAGACATCGACTGACAAACTCTGCAACATCTCTTTTCATACCCATCCACCAGAATGTCTGCTTAAGATCCTGATACATCTTGGTACCCCGGGGTGCCAAGCAAACGGAGAATCGTGGGCCTCTCGAGAGCAACTCGCTCGCAATCCTCGCAACATCCGGAACACACAACCGCCTCTGTACGTCAGCCCACTGTCAGGTGAATATACAAAGTCAAAATCTCCGTCAGCACTAACTCTGTCAAACAATCTCTTAAGAGCGGGGTCACTCATCTGGCTATCGATAATCCGCTGTCTAATCGATGGCTGGACTGTCAACTGAGCTACTCTGGCAGTAACCTCACCCAACAACACTGAAACCTCAGCCCGCTCGAACTCCCGCACGCAACTGGTGGGAAGTCAACAACACGCGTAGTGCGACGTCTTCCTACTCAAAGCATCGGCTACAACATTGGCTTTACCGGATGGTACAAAATCTCGCATGATCATAATCTTTTACCAACTCTAACCATATCCTCTCGCCTCATATTCGGCTCCTCCTTCGAGTAAAGCAGATACTTGAGGCTCTAGTGATCGGTAAACATCCGAATCCGCTCACCATACGTGTAATGCCTCCAAATCTTGAGTGCAAACACCATCACGCCAACTTCATATCATGAGTCGAGATAGTTACGCTCATATGGCTTCGGTGGCGGGAAGCATAAGCAATGACCTTCCCCGTTTGCATCAACACACAACCTAACCCAAACTTGGAAGCATCATCAGTAAACCACGAAACCACTGTCCCCTCCGGATCGCCAACATCTCAGTCTTTGAAGTCAAAGCTGCGCTTGAGCCTGGCAAAGCTCTCATCACACTTACCGTCCCAAATAAACTCGACACCCTTCCTCGTCAGACGAGTGAGGGGCGAGGCTATGGCAGAAAAGTCCTTAACAAACCGACGGTAGTAACCTGCCAAACCTGCAAAGTCTGTGTATCTCAAGAATGAAGTCGGCTTGGCCCACGAACTCACGGCCTCAATCTTTCTTTGGATCCACGGCTATACCATCTCTCGAGACTACGTGACCTAGGAAGGCTACTTGCTCCAACCAGAACTCGCATTTGGAAAACTTCGCATAAAACTGGTTTTCCCTCAAAGCCGTCAACACTTGCCTCAAATGCTCTGCATGATCCTCCCTGGTCCTCGAATAGATCAGAATATCGTCAATGAATACGATGACAAAGATGTCCAAAAATGCTTTGAACACCCTATCCATCATGTCCGTGAACGCTGCTGGTGCATTAGTCAATCCAAACGACATGACCCCAAACTCGTAGTGTCCATATCTAGATCTAAAAGCTGTCTTAGGAATGTCGGCGTCCCTAATACGCAATTAATGGTAACCGGATCTCAAATCTATCTTGGAGAACACGGAAGCTCCCTGAAGCTAATCAAACAAATCATCGATACGGGGCAACGTATACTTATTCTTCACTGTCACCTTGTTAAGCTCGCGATAGTCAATGCATAGGCGCATCGAACCATCCTTTTTCTTCACAAACAGCACTGGCGCTCCCCACGGGGACACACTCGGACGGATGAACCCTTGATCTAGCATCTCCTGCAACTGAACCTTCAATTCCTTCAACTCGGCTGGCGCCATACGATACGGAGCCTTCGAGATAGGGAGGGTCCCTGGCTCGAGCTCAATTGTGAAGTTAACCTCTCTCTTCGGGGGCAACCCTGGTAACTCCTCAGGAAACACATCCGCAAACTCCTGCACAACCGGCACCTAATCAACAGTCAGTGAGGGGCGGCTCTCTCCGGACAACTTGGCTAGGTAGCCCCAAGCTCCATGAGCTAGCAAACGACGAGCTTTCACCGCTGACACCATCGGCGGGCAAACTCCACCCTGGGCTCCACGAAACTTGAAGCTGGGCCGACCCGGCGGCCTGAACACTACTTCTTTCTGGTGGCAGTCAATCAACGCGTGGTTAGCAGCTAACCACTCCATACCAAGAATCACATGAAAACCACTCATAGGCAGAACTATGAGCGTAGCAACAAGCAATTCTCCGGATATCTCGATCTGGCCATCCTTAACCTTATCTTTTGCTAAAATATTAACTCCCGAAGGAGTTGCAACAGATAACTCAAAACCTAGAGGCTCTAATCTCAACCTAGCATGCTCAGCAAACAATACAGATACAAACGAGTGCGTAGAACCAGAATCAAACAAGAAAAATGCGCAATGATCCAAAATAAGAAGCGTACCTGCCACTGCGGCATCCGCACGCTCGGCCTCCTAACGGTTCGTAGCGAACACCCGACCCTGCTGCTGCTGCACAGGCTAAACTGCCATAGCTGGCTGATCACAGAAACGGGCCACATGCCCCTCTCTTCCACATCAAAAACACAGCCTGAGCCCGGTCTGACGAGCTCCAAAGTGGGCTCTTCCACAAGTGGCACAGGTGGGAACCTGCATGGGACCGCCCTACTGGCGAGGCTGGAAACGAGCCAGAACCCTACGCTGATCCCGGTTCTAAAATTGTCCTTGGCGACGCTGGCCGCCTCCTCTGAACTCAAACCTCTTCTTCTGTCCCACTACAGCTGGGACAGAACGCTGCACCGGAGCGGCGACAATCCGCTCAACAGGATACTTTCTGTTGTAAATAGTGGCTAGCTGAACAGCTCTAACATAAGTGTCAGGGGCCTGAGCCCTGACATCCTGAGACACACCCTGCCTCAAACCAGAAATAAACTTTCGAATCTTCAACTCTAGGGTAGCTATCAACTGCGGAGCAAAATAACCATACTCCGAGAATTTCCTCTCATATTCCTCTATACAATCAGAACCCTGCTTCAGATTTTGGAAAAGCTCTACCATCTTCTCTTGAGCCTCATCACTAATGTACTTGGCCTTAAACTCTGACTTGAAGAATTCCCAAGTAGCAAGTGGAGATCCGGCTGTTCTCTCACTCAGGGTGGACTCCCACCACCATCTAGCTATGCCTCCTAACACATGGGCCGCACACCTCGGCCTCTGGACATCGGGGCACACCATAATCAGGAAGGTGTACTCCAAATGGGCAATCCATCTGGCTGCTGCTAAAGCATCACCCGTGGCATCAAACTTCTCTAGGTTCCATTTCACGAAATCCTTTAACCATTTGCCAAGCTCCTCGGCACCCTCTGCCACATCTGCAACAAGTGGTGGCTGGCTCTGCGAGCTGCACTCTGCTGAAAACAAGCGAGTCAAGCGCTCTCGACTGGGCTCAGGACTCTTCCCGCTGCGCGGCCAACAAAGCCTGGGTCTCTGCCCTCTGGCCACTCAAAAGGTTGACCACCATAGACCTCATAAAATTAGCAAATTCTGCTCCAGGAGCAGTCTCACGGCGCTCAGTCGCCTCAACGCCTACTCTGGGCTCAACAGGGGGAGCTACAGGCGGAATGCTATCAGTCTCAGCTTGGAACGATGTTCCCTGCGGTAGATAGATCCGATCCTCGCTACCTCGACCTCCTCTCGGGCGTCCTCTTCCGGCGCGGGGATTGGCATCTTTGGCGATCTACACCCAAACCAATAACGAGTCAGAACCTGCTCGTCTCCGCTCTACCACACTACATAAGGAATACACTAGATGACAGGTATTGTAAATTCTTAACCCTTTTTCTACAACAATTAGTAAACTTAGGCGCACTGATGATCTGCTTTGAGTGCTAGTGATCATGGGAAAAACGACCTACAATAAAAGGTCAATCTCTGAGAATCTATGACTCGGGCTCGATACCAACCGTAAGGACCCGGCCGAATGGGGCACTAAATGGGCCCTTACCCCAATGCATGCATTCAAAATAAAGGACATTATACAAACATGATTTTGATTCCAATTAAAAACAAAACATTCAAACATCGATTCAAAGCCAGATAATTTTCACGAAACACATCCCCTCTGTTTCCAAGCACTGCTCCAAGATAAATACATTTCCAAAGTTTACTCGATCGTGAGATTTATTAAAATCCTTCAAAACCTGTCCAGATACAACAATGCTGGAATCCACAAAACATTTAGAAAACATCCTAGGGCTCCGTGCCCGGCTACATGCATTCAGGGGAAAATAAAACATAAAGAGTCATAACACAAAATCAGAGTTTGATGACTGGGCCCCATGATCACAGCTCCTCCTTCAACCATCATGTCTCGCAACTCGGTTACCTGTGGAAAAACCACAATAATAAGGGTGAGTAACGAATTACTCAGTAAGAATCCCCAACCGGGGTACAATACGATATACATGGTTATCTAGCTGAGCGAAAGCAAGCTATGAGTATAAACACAGAATAGAGCACATAGCTTGAGTCCATATTTGGACCTCGGATGCCAACTCAGGGTCTTAGTCCGGAATAATCCTCCACACAATTCTTCACACAATATGCCCTATACGAGAAACAAGTCCCGGCCTCAGCCTGTCTACTGTCGATGAAAGGTACACTAGCTCAAGATCTCGAGGAGCTCTCCGATCGGTCTTTGTAATGGCGTAAGCATGAGCGCGTGCATGCACCGCAGACTATGGGGTGGTGGGGGCTAGAGGCAAGCGCCCATGTCCACCACCACGCCTAACTAAATCTTTGGATCGGTGTCACTAACATAGGGTGTGAGACACGGACACGTAAACTATGTCACTGAACCACCACCGCACTGGGCTAAGGAACGGGTCGTGGTAGGCTTACACCAGGAAGTCGTCCTTACCTTAACAGGTGGCAATCAGGGGCTACGGCCGAACACGCTGAGGACGTGCCGACTGCCGGGGACGAGGTAATGCCAAGTCATCATCCCTACCATTGGGGCATTTAACAGTCTGCCACCCTCACCCAAGATTGCGGGGCCAGCCGTTAGGGTTAGCTATTCCCTAACGGGATTAGGGCGGAGCTCCATCTCATACGTCCCTGTCGTGGATGCAAGGTTCGTTATGCACCCGGCTCGGATGATGCTATCTACCTGCTACTCTAACCTGCCTTAGCAATCAGCAAACAAGTCAATAAATTCCAATACGTGCTCAATAAGAATACAACGAACCTAGCATGATACTACGAAGCAAGAACAGATACGAGCATGCCAGAAAGGAACAACCTAGCATGGATTGACATGAGAATTAACCAGGAAAATCATGCTAATCGGGAATTCAGATTAGAGCACTTAGCTACACATGTCAATAAACACAAACAAGCAATCAATCAGCAATCACATATAATATCGCAGGGTCCACACAACTCCTGTAAGAAATCCTTACCTTAATCGGGGACGATTACAAGAAAACCTAGGCTGCGAACGATCTCGAACTAGCTACCGAGAACCTAACAAGCACAACACAATTACACACAAAAATCTAAATAAAATAAAATAAAATAAAATAAATAGGCTCGGCTCGACTCTTACTGGGCTCGGCGCGACTCGGCTCGGCTTGGCGGCTCGGCTCGGTAACAGGACACGCGACACGGCTGGCTGGGCGGCGGCAGCGACAGCGCGACGGACACGGCCTGGGGGGGACGCCGCGCGCGCGCGGCGCGCGATTCGGTGGGCGGCGTGGCTCGGCGGGCTGGGCTGCGACAGAGCACGCGATTTGGCGAACACAGGCGATGGAGAGGGAGCTCGAATTCAGGCGATTTGACGAGATTCGACGAGCGATTTGCTGCTGTTTGAACTCCCCTACACAAGCTGCACAAAAACAACCCAGCAACTCACTTCAACATGGCCGGAAAATCGAAGTCGGAAACAGGGGACTCGGATTGAAGGAGAGTAGAAGAAGAAGAAGAAGAGAAGCTTACCTGCTGCTCGGAAATGGATCAACTTCGAACTGGGGAAGACGAGCTCGGTCGAATCGTGGGTCGGCGAGGAAGAATCGCGAGGGAGAAGCTCGGTCGGTCGGGGAGAAAAGTCGCGAAGGAAGAAGAAGAAATGGGGAAGAAGGTTTGGCGAGCTGGCTTTTAAACCAAAGGCGTCTCAAAACAGGCATAAATAAAAGATGGCGCGTTTAAGTTAACAAAGACCCCTGGTGGCTCAAGTGGTAATGCCACCCGTCTAGCTTTCCAAGCGACCCTGGTTCGAATCTCACTCGATGCGCTATTTAATTCCCTATTTCTTTTTGCATTCTACCAAGCCCAAATATCTTCACCAAGCTTCCCGATCCCATTCAAATCATCTTATAATTTTTTCGGCAATTAGAAAAGACATAACCGGCCCTGTCGGCCCGACCAAATTACCAAAATGCCCCTGGGCAACCCGGGAAGACCGGCATGAAATTTCCGGGCCGTTACAGTACATCTTCTTCAAAATTTGAGAAGACGTGAATTCTTTCTTGTGATGTTGTGTTTCCAACCACTCACTATGTCAATCCCCAACGTGGGAGGCTTGTTGACCCAGCACTGTTTGGCTGGTCTCACCCATGCACATCAAAGGACGCTTTCATAAAGTAGGAGTTCATAACCAAGTTAGGATTAGGATCACATTGACATATGATCATCCTTAGCGAAGTAGTTGATACGATTTTATAATGGAATTACTAGATCGATCATAAAACTTCTGGTCCGATCTTATGCAAAAACTTCTTTTTGCATAGACACCCCCACTCACATGTCTCCACATGAACAACCAGGATTAGGTTGATTATGCAACCTTTGCAAAGAAGGTCGTACCAATAGTATCACTAGGACTTAAGTGCCTAGTGTCTATCCTTGTCCAAGTGTACATCCAAATAACCATGAGAATATCGCTATTAGTCCAATCAATGCGATAAAGTTTAATGATGTTTGTATATATTAAATGCGCAATTATTGAAAATATTAACTTCTATTAATAACTAAAATATACCAGTAAATGTCTAACATTAAATGCTTATTCTTTAAATACAAACTATTAGGCCTTTCAGGTAAATATATCTTACTTGGGTTGTGTGGACCATGCACTTATCAATCATTGATTGTATATGATTCTATATGTGATTTACTATTCTCAAGTATGTGTAGGTAGTTAACCTGTTGAGATGATGACCTGTCTATGTTGCTAGTATGTATCAATTCCATGTTCAATGTATTAGTATCCTACTAAGGATGACTGCTATCTATTGATGTGTATTGATATCTGTTAGGAAACTGAGCATGTAGAATTCTTAAAATTATATACTGTTAGGTTGTCGTCATCTAGAGGCTCTAAAAAGATGTGATGTAACATGCCACCCTCTCAGGCCCGAAGATGTGATGTAACATGTCACCCCTAGTATAGCCTAGTTTTAGGCTTGCTAGAGCGGGGTTCTGATCATGGTGTAAGCCTCCCCATGGGATAATCCTTAGCTTCAGGTGATGGGTGTGAACAAGCTGGCACAATAGGTTGCCGAGGGCCTCACACCTACTGTGGATCAGTGGACACCATATTCAAGTCTTGCTAGGCATGCGGACCTAGAGCAGTGTAGTCTACGTAGGCATGCATTTACCTAGTTTGCAGTAGCATGTAGTGTGCACGCACACGCACTAGATGCCGAGAGGAAGGCTCCCTCAGGTTAGTGTTGTTAGTACACCTTTCTCATGTTGCCTAGAGCCAAACACTTGGACCATTTCCTAAGTGTTCAAATCAGTGCGTTGAACTGATTGTTAGGTCAAAAGTCATCGAACTCTCGATATTAAGAGCTATGTTGATAACACAAGTTTGGATAAAAAAGTTGTTTGGTATTGTATATATTGCTAGGATGCTAGATGATTTGATGATATGTGTATTGTACCCCGGTTGTGGATTCTTACTAAGTATCTCTGTACTCACCCTTATTTTTGTGGTTTTCCACCAGGCAACTTGGGACAACACCAAGATGGCTAGAAGAGGCGTTGATGGAATGTAGGAGTATGTTGTTTTATAATTCTATTATTTCTATTCACTATCTTTATTGTTCGACATGTTGGTTAAGGACTCAGTCCTTTTATTTCATTATTTGAACTGTTTTAATAATCTCTGGCCAGAGGCTCGAATATTGTTTTAAGCTTATTTCGTTGGGACTCTTTATGTTTTGAATGAAGCGGTTATTTGAATAAAGCAGTTATGCTTTAAATATTGTTATTTAAGTAAGAGCTGGGTCTATTATAACAAGCATTATAAGGAATTAGGAGTTTTCAGAGTAAATTGCTATAGCATGAAGACAAAACAGTGAGAAGTGAATTCTTACTTTGCTTACACTCTACCTCTCTTGAGTTACAGCAATCGAATTCATACAAGCCAACAACAGTAGTAAAATCGTTATCTCTAACAAATCTTCGAATTACTAGCAAGTATCCAGCAAACCTAATGAGTTCAATCACTGGATCATTCTGCTATATTCCTCTCGGAACCGAAACAAAATAGGAATGAATGACTGATCAGGTGATTCAAACCTAGAATTAAAACAACAATTAATTATAATTCATCATCTTCTTGTTCTATGTTAATGCAACTTAACTCTTACTTTCCTAACTCTTCCGATTACAAATTTAGCTACTCATATTTACCATAGAAATTGCAGTAAGGTTAAAAATAGAGTACACGTTCTTTCAATCAAATAACACTAAAAATGTTTAATCGATGAGTAACAATTCAAGCACAAAAAAGTTCAATAATACAGTAATTCAAGTAGAAAAGGAGATGAAGAAACCTGGTTTCGAATCGTCAAACAATGAATCTGCTATAGCACTCCAAACTCATGCTCTACTATCCAATTTCTGCTCCACTTTGAAATGCTAATACTAAGAATTGCAACGATCTAAGCTACGATCTACACATCACTATAAATAGAAATTGCTTCTACAACTACGAATTGAAACTAAAAACTCTTTCTAATCTAAATTGCTCTCAAATTGAAAAACTTGAACAATATGAAAATTGATGAAAAAACTCCTTTGCTCGGAATTATACTCTAGCTTTATACTCCAAAAATTTGCTCTAATTTTGAATCTTCCCGCTCAAGGTTAAGATTAGATGCATCCGCATAGTAATTAATGCCTTCACTAGATGGACGTCACAGCTCCTTTCTAAACTTGTCACCCACTTTGCATCTGTCTGCTTCAGAGACTTTTACATTGCTCTTGATCTCCTCAAGACCTCCCAACTTTCCTTAACTTGATAACTGTAGCAAATATAAAAAATCAGGTATCTCACCTTAAGATCTCAATATTCCACACAATCATGTACAACAACCACAAAAACCTTTAGAAAATATATCATACTCAGAAAACCATAGGACAATGCAAATTGCTAAATAATGATGATAAAACAAAGCTTTCTTATTCAATTTAGCTCAATATTCTACATAGTTTCTCAAATGCTATCAATAAATGAGCATTTACTCTCAATGCTTGAGAGTTGCCACCTACCATCAAGCCACAACCAAGAGCAAACAACCAACGAACATACTGTTAGGGGTCGTTCTCTAAAAACCTAGTAGTTTGTATTTGGAGAACAAACATTTAATGTTATATTTTGGTTATTAATAAAATTTATTATTTTCATTAATTTCGCATTTAATACACAAACGTCATTAAGCTTTATCGTATTAATTGGATTAATAGCGATATACCCATGGTTATTTGGATGTACACTTGGAAAAGTATGTGGGACATACAAGTTGATCTAGTTCCAAGTTAATAACCTAAAACATCTACAGTATGTGAGAATTTTGAGGAAGATGTAGAGTTGTTCCCTTAAGAACTGATTCTGAGGCTTAGACAAAGGTATCTCGCCCCTCATTGGCTTGAGAGGACATTGATTTATAATGAGACTATAAACACTTGTTCATTCGAAGAATCAATGATGCTTAAGGAGAAAGATGTAATCACAAGGGTAGAAGGGATTCTGCTTCTCATTGGCCTGAGAGGACATTGATTTATAATGAGACTATAAACACTTGTTCATTAGAGGAATTAGTGATGCTTAAGTAGAAAGATGTAATCATAGAGGTAGAATAGATTTTTTTGTCCCAGCTATGAATTACAAGCAAACTCGTGAAGGATCATATGACAGATGATCGATTATAACCATGGACGTTAACTTGTCCTATAGTATGAGAGAATTCAACACAGGCCTTTAGTGGAATAAGCCTCATGTTAATGTATAGAGATTGGATCTTGAGTCGTTGTAGCTTTCAACCTATAGGTCCACCAATCCTCAGGCTAGCTCATGCTTACTGATACACTGTTTTATTAGAGAGCGAGTTTGAAGATTTCAAATTCATAGATTAATTATGTGAGACATAATTAATAGAAGCATAGAGTTTAAATTTAATATTTATTATATAAATATTAATAAGAAGAAATTAATTTATTGGATAAATTAACTATAAATATTTATTGAATAAATTAATTATAAATATTTATCAGATAATTATTCAATTAAGAGATCATAGTAATTAACATGTTGAAAATATTATTTGGTTTAATGATTGTTAGATAATCATTAAAGAGATTTTTTCATATATATACCATATTTGAAAAGTTTTTGCAAATATAGGTTACTTAAAAAGTATTAGCAAAAATAAATTTCATTAATGATATTATTAATTACCTAAATTTTCCATTTACGACAATCTAATTTTAAATTTTAAATTTCGAATGATTAACCATTTAGGAAAAATCCCCAACTTCCATAACCAACTAACCCGTAAAATCGTGCTGTCATTATTACAATTTATGTCAAAACAAAAACTGCAATATTTTCTTTTTCTTTTCATTTGAATTTTAGCCTCACCATTTTACATTTTCCGTCTTCTAGTCTTCGGCCGAAAAAAATGTTCCACCGAAAATCCTGGCCTCGTTTCAACATCTACGGAGTATTGATAATTAGAATCGGAAACACGGAATAAGCATGAAGAGAAGAACTTCCTACGGTAGGTTTATAGTCGAGTTTAGTTTTAGAGTTTTTGGGGGGATTTTGGAGATATGAGTTCGGTAGTTTCGAGGTTTTGTAATAATCAACATTGTATGAGTTTAATTCGTTTGGTTCTTCGATTTGTGGTTAGGGTTTTAAACATAACTTTATTTTAGTTCTTGGGATTATTACTATTGTCGATTTCTGGTTTGAGGGCCCGGAAACAAAAGTGCACAATGGTTAGGAGAGGTATTGTACTGTATTAACTTGCATGTACGATAATGTTGTAATTTTGATAGGTTTCCACTATTAATTCTATTCGGATTGTAGTTGTTTAGTGATTGTTTAAAAATTCTTAGTCTTTTGTTGGTTTAGTTGAATCAGTGTATTCTTTCATCAGGGTGTAAATAGTATGGTTATGTGTAATATATGGATGTTTTGTTTATGTTATACCGTATTTACTAAGTAGATTATTTTTTTCACATTTAAGACATCAAGTTCATCCAGTGCTTCAAATCGTGACAAAAAAAGATCATCGGATGGTGAAATCCAAAGCACGATGGAATGACAAGAAGGGAACAAGGTTGACAGAAGTAAGACTAGAAGATAAGTATGAACAACTAGGATGTTTAGAAATACTGTAGGACAAATAGGGAAAGAGACTACTTTACTGTTTAATCATACATGTCTGCAAATATTGTAGAAAAAATAGGGTAAGAGGATACTTTACTGTCTAGTCATATAGTGGTAGTCATATGTGAATGCAATAGTGAACAAGTGATGGTAAAGTCGTGTACAATCATTATTCCCTTTAGATTTGATTTTAAGGTATTGAAACATGAGACATTAATGTACCAGACTGTATATACTGTATAGATATGTGAGTATTACGTTCACATGAAGAAATTTGAGAAAATAAAGTGTATCAAAATAAACTATCGGATTGTCGGTATTTATCGAACTGTATTATTATTCTTTAAGCAACACTTTGTATTTCATGTGTGGGTATCAAAATGAGGTATTGTTAACAACTAGAACTACAACTGAAATATGCTCTATTTGAGAGCTATCATTGAATGGAATTGTAATACATATTTATTAAAACAATAGGACAGTTCATAAAACACCCTATTAAGTAAATGGGTTTCATAAGGATTTAACATTACAAACATAAAGTGTTGTTCTGTAATACAATACGGTACTGCTTTGATATTTTCTCTAATTGGCCTATATGATACTATTTTGATAAGATTATTAATATGATTATTGACAATATATATTAATTACATCGTCTACATCCATGAAAATTTAGGTTTTTAATATAAATGGATACACATGTATAAGAATTCACGAATAAATTGTATTCATGTATTGTACATTGTAATTCAATATTATTATTTATGTTATGAGTAATATAGTATTATAATTAAATAGTATTATTTTCAATTTCAACGTTCGTGCAAATTAGGGTTTCGTAAGAGCGCTGCCATAAATCAAGACAACGCTAGTGCACTGCAGAAATCTACAAGAAATCATCCTTTTTTTTTTTGAAATGAGTACATAACAATACAGTCTTGACAGAACTGTATCTTGTCGAAATAAGAAAATTTTTCAATCAAAACTCCAAACGAAAATTCTTGTCAATAGAAAAATGAGAGGTTGAAGATGAAGAGAGCGAAAAATCGTTTTGAAAAAAGTATTTTAGGAATGTACTACTAGAATCTCTTAACATTAATTTTACATTTAAAAATGGTATGTACATAAATATGGAAAGTTTGAAAAATGGAGGTTGAATTTGAAAATGTGGCATTAAATGTGTAAAAGGGCAAAATGGTATTACTAAAAAATCATTATTTTTGAATTTTAAAAATAAAATTAAGTTTGCAAAAAAAAAAAAAAAAACTTGGACGCCTATATTTGCAAATATTTCCCGAATGTGGTCTAGTTACTACAATTTCCCATTATTAAATGAATAATATTAATTAATATATTGAACATATTATTTAGATAGTTAATGATTATTAGATAATTATTAAGTAGACAATTAATATATTATGTATATTAATTAGATATTTTTTATTATAATATATTGGATATATTATGGAATTGAAATTTATTGGATATACATCAATTAAAATAAATAAAACAATAAATGGAATTCAAAAATTACATTTAAAAAAAAATGAATATCTTTGATTTTATCCCACATTGGAATTTTCTAAGTTTAACATTCATTCCTCTACTATAAATATGAAGCTTTTTTAAAAAAAAAATTTATAAATATGAAGTTTGAGAGGTCTTTATTCTCATTCTACTGAGAGTAACCTATTTTCTAACAGAGAAACCCCTTTGAAAACTGATGTAATGATCCAGTCTATAACCTTAAAGTTATACCACGTAGCTTAATAACATGCATGCAAAACGTTAAACATTTCGATAAAGTTTCCCCTAAAATATGGGAAACCCATACCTGGAAAGCAGAAACTTGGACATTTTAGAAGTTCATTTAAATTAGAAGCCAACACACTCATATTAAACAAATAGACTATCTAAGCAGTTAAAAGCATTTAAATCCTGAGATCTCGGCTTAAAACTAAAACATTTAAAGTACTAGACTATTACAATAGTTCTTGAAGAACCGAATGTAGTAAAACTTAAACATAATAACTCGACTAAGACAGAGATTCAACAGACTCATTCCCCAAGTCTATCCTCATCCGCCTCAATCATCCATCCTAGTGCTCACTTGTAAACTGTGGATTGAATCCACAACCCAACATAAAATGAAGGGTGAGTTTTCAAGAAAACTCAGTAAGAAATCTCACACATGATGCACATCACATATAGAACAAGTGCAACATATCAATAAGTCTTTGAATTATCATGCACAAATGAAGGGGATCACATCCCATCTCTCGAGCACTCATGTCTCTGAGCCCGATGGCCATTGACAGTACCCGTGGAGGAGTCTCATTGACCGATGTCATAAGACCCAAAGAGGCCACTATCCGAACTCTCCCGGATAAGGTAGAGTGTCTAGATGCAAGAGTTATACCATTAGGTCCCATACACGGTGCCGAGCCTAGAGTGATCCAACCTACTGTCGAGGCACTCACTTATGCCTAAGCAAATTCGGCAGCTTACTGCTTAGCAAGTTCCCACTCCGACTTAAGTAGTATGGAACAACCAACATATGCCAAATTTCCACTACCGCACCCTACGCATCCTAAGTCAGTCGTCTAGGTTACACGTATGGACGACCAGGTTCTCAACCTATGCCAAGTCCCTGAGTGCAGAATATCAACCCTATGGTTAGTCTCACCCACTTCAGGTCGATGTAGTAATCATCGCCCTAATAAAGTGCAAAACCTTTTACAATAGTAACATCTATCTGTCAGGGAAGCGTTAGCTGCGTCCAGCTCTACACCCCTATGGGTCACCCTCTGACGTGTCACGTAAGAAAATCGAGCCACCCTAATAGTGAAACAGAGACCTCGATGGGTCGAGAGAGAAAATAGATCCTATGATTTAATGCGAGTATCTTAAAATGGAACAAAGCAAGATTAGTCATTCTGAACTACATATCTTCGTAAACAAAGATGCACATTTACATAGCAACACAAAGCAAGCTAACAGGTAGGTCGTACACACTATGCTTAAGAATATCTAGCATTCATGAAGTAATATCACAACCAATTCTACATGCTCGGTCTATTCCCTACCAATTCATCATAACAACATGCCAATAGTGAAACCATACAAGACTTACAAACATCTATCATACAAGAATTGATGGGCAACATATAGCCATCATGCAATAGCTTGCAATAGCAAGGCCCAACGAGCATTAAAGTATAACAGTCCAAGCTGACATTTGGCATGCGAGTATTATCCTATAAACAATACATAACAATAAGCCACAATGCTCATGTAGACGGGCAAGTAAGGAAACTTACATGTGCCTATCAACCATACAAAGTCAGCATACAATTCGAGCACATAACAAACAATACGAATATGCAATCATAAGAAGGTTAAGTTAAGAAATTAATCCCGTTCAAGATCCCTTACTCTTAATAACACAATCGGGTAGCAACTAGCTCAAGCAAACTAGTGTTCTTAAATAAGGCTCGGAACCTACAATACGCAAAGAACACAACTTAGAATTTAGGAACAACATTCAACATTAAAGGGCTTAAGGAATAAAGAAAGTACCACAAGTACTAACACAACCCAAACTTGTTAGCCTTGAAACCAACCCGATAATCTACCATTCGAACTCTTCTAGACATCCGAAATTTGCTCAAGTTTCATTGGCTAACTCCAACAAAAAATGCTATACAACTAAATCGAAGCTGTAACTTAAGCTCACACTCGACACTCTGCAATTTCATCCAGGTTCTCCGATTTTCAAAACAACATTTAACTAGAAATTTCAACGAACAACCGACTCAGTAATTAAACTGAAATCCATGCTCAAGGAAAAGCAACCCAACACACACTTCATCTATGCTCACTGTCAAAACAACCCCAAAATAGACAAAAAAAACATCTAACCTTAATGCATACCATAAGTTCAAATTTCAAAATCGAGCATATGCCTTCAATTTGAGTAGAAACTAAGTTGCAAGTGTAACAACTTTGACTCATGACTAGGCTCGAAAGAATGAACCTTTCTTCCATTTTTAATTGAATCCCTTAAGAGTAAGACTACAATTGCATAATTAATCCTTTAGTTACTTATAAGGATCTAGCTTTGAGATTTAAATTACTTCTCGACCAAGGTCTTTTAGGTGGTCTATCACAACTAAGACCTCTTTTCTACCATAGCCTAGAAGAGTATAGGAGATCGTTTAAGATCGTCCACGGGAATAGTTGATCCTACTTAACATAAAGATCAGCCAGATTAGATCAGATATGTCAGTAAATGTAAGTATGGTTAAAAAATAACATGTCAATCACCTGGGGTATTGCATATATAGATTATTGGTGGGTTTTAATTTTCATTGAATGAATGTCAAATATTATTGTTTTTGGCTCGAGGTATTTTGTTTGGCATTAGGATTTTTATGAATTATTAGATCTTTTGTAAACCAAATTAATTGGGCATAAAAAAAAATTATTGATTTTTTTTCTTTTTTGCAAATTGGTTTTGGCCAAAGACGAAGAACATGAAAAAGGCGAAGAACGTTGGGATTTTTCTCAATAAAAAAATAACTTTTTCTAGAATATTTTTGGAAAATATTTATGATCTTTTAAAATCCACAATCCATGTATGATAATCAGGTATGGACCTTGATTGATCCACCATTTCTGAAAAATATATTGAGATTTAATTATGTAGGAAATATGAGTAACCATAAATAATTAGATGATAATCAAATAAAGATTTTAAAATTAAATCAATTATGTTTGGAAGATTTTTTATGGATAATCTTTTTTTAAAAAAAATCTTGGAATTAATTAAATTAAATAGTTTTTGGAAAATATTTTTTCTTTTAAACCAATTGAAAACTAAACCAATGGTTTTATACTTTATTGAACATTGGATCATATCAATTTATTGAAAGCCGAAGATATTGGTTCGATTGTCGGTTTGGTACAAAACTGACAAAAATCGAAGTGAAATCTCCCATAATTTACATCTCTAGGTTGTTGGATAAAGTATGTCATAAGTATAACAATCTAGGATAAAACGACTTATTAGAAACTAAACTAATGAAACTAGGACAAATAAGCAGCTCGAGAACAAGAGTTTACCCAAATGCCCAAAAAATAAGTTTAGCATGTAAATCGAGGCGACAACTTGTGGTCGAAAAACGTCAACGCATGGAGTATGCATGGAGGTACATTAGGCGGCTGGTGACGGCACATGGCGCATTTCCTAGGCGTTGGTTAAAGGTTGGCTAAGCTATAGGGGTAGCGCACGGGTACAAACGCTGCTACGTGAGGCTGGCGTGTACGACAACTCACAGTCACGAGCGTGCGACTAAGTGAAGAGGTTGCGAAACTGACAGAGGCGAGACCTCCGACATATGGCTAAGAGCACAAGGATCATAGGTTGTTGCTCAACATGTGTTGGGCATTCGCAGTGCTAGGGTGCATGGGGTCGCGAAGGTGTTGTCACGGTGAGGCAGATGTGAGCACTGGGCTGACTGCATCAAGAAATCTTTTATTCTTGACATTTTCAGAAATTTGATCTAATGAGGGAAAATTGGGAGAAAACCATCAATAATATTAGAAGAATGCAACAAAAAAAATCTTTATTTTCTTCTTGATTGTTGATATGTCTTTAACTATGTTGTGCTGTGATTCTTGAGTTAGAGATCTTGCTCCCCATATTGTATTAAAATTTTATACGATTGCACTATATATAAACTCTCTTAAAACTCTAGTCTTATTTAATCAGGCATATGTATTTTTATCTTTTTAATATCTTTGTCTTTCCTCTATCCATTGATGTAGCTAATACAACGTTAGTCAACTACTGTAAAATGATTTGTTCTTTATCTCATGTTTTCTTTAGTTAATTCTCCAATGTTATTTTGAATATTTTTAACAATGATCTTATTTGATTAACCATTGAACTTTCTTCTTTGATTGAGAATCAACATCGTAATAAATTCTCAAGGTCAATATTTTTTAGTATTTTTTAGATATTTTTTTGGTGGACGCGAACTTCAAATCTTGTGAATTCTAATACATTTAGGATGTCGGTCGAATTATACTCACTTTGGTCTTAAAATGTTGAGAAGAGGTAACACCAAAATTAAAAGACATGCTCAAATACAAAATACTACTACTAATAATAAAAATAAAAAATTTCACTCTCACATAAAATTATAACCCTTTAAATCGAAGGCTCTCGTACACTATTGAAACAAAAATGAAAGATGAAATGAATATCGGGAAAGCAAATGAAGTTATTATCGCTGACAATTGAGTGTGGCATTCCATGCAATGAAGATATTATCGAAAAAGATCTGAGCGAGTCTTGCCCATTTAAGGAATATGGATGGTCTCGTTGCAAAAAATTTGCATCTTTCTTTTTGTTTGTGAGTCGGTCCACCACGATCAAGACCCATACTCCCTTTTTTGGCAGAGCCGCGAAAAAATATATGGAGACACTCTCCCATGGTCTTTGTGGTACAGGCTACGACTCCAAGAGCCTCAGGAGTCTGTCCCGCTCGACCTTGTCCTGTTGACACACGAGGCACGTCTTCACATACTCAGCAACGTCGTCTCGCATGCCCGGCCAGTAGTACCCCCGCTTTTGCAAGGCCCAGAAGAAAGAGCAGAGATGAAAGAATGAAACCATAGACATATATATATAAATATATATATATATATATTATTAATATAGTAAAATTGTAATTAAAAAATCTGATATTAAATTATATCACAAAATGTGGTGTTACCATGGTAGTACAAAAATGTAAGAAGTTACAATTTTTTTTGTTGTTTTATGTTTTATTTTTATGGAAGTCTATTTTTATATAAGTAAAGAAAATTGAACTTATTTAATATCTATAACTTACCAAATTTAAAATAAAAACTTAAGTAAGTTTAAAATATAAAAGTTAAATAAAGTTAAATCCAAATAACTTTAACATTATATAAATATGGAAAGTAATTATAAAAAAAAAAATTTAAAAAATCATGAAACTCAAGAAATCTGCATGTGAACAAATTATATTGAATTACAATTTACAATCATTCTCTAATTATAATGTATGATGGTTTTCATTTATTTGCTTAGTATGGATTATAAGAATAGAGAACAAATATATAAAATCAAATCAATCTTCCCAAACTATCCTTCTTTTTTTTCTTTTCTTTTTTTTTGAAATAAAACTATCTTAAAATCGACATGTCTTTTAATAGCATCCATTAATTTATGAAGCATGATAGAAACTAGACATTATTACTTAACTTTATATATATATACCTTAAAACAAGATTTATGACAAGCAGAGAGAGATTTTTATCATAAAAAAAAGGCAAGGAGAGAGAGATTTTTATTAAAGAAACAGACAAGGAAAGGGAAGAAATTGGTTTTCTTTTTTCAAATCCATGGATACTTTTTTTATAGCAAAGAATACTTGGATGCTGATTTGTAAGATCATGTCAACTTAATTTCAGCAATGTCATAAAGAAAAGGGTCTTGGTACTATATATTTTAATTCCTTGGTCAAAAGAGTCAACTTTTATAGTCAAAAGAGCTCATTATTATAAATTTGATCAACACATTTATATAATCCATTTGATGCTTTGATGTCTAATCTCACACCCCCTCCATATGCATAACAATAAGAATACTAAATAAATGTACTAAAAAAAAGAATACTAAATAAATAAATAAAGTAAATAAATTAGTATCTCTAAATAACTGATTATTATGGTGTAACTTGATGGCTAAGAAAGTTTTAAAAATTTAAAGAAATAACAAATTTAATTCATGACAGTCATCTATTACATGAAATACATTTTATGACAATACTTGAGACAGAAAAAAATGACACTTAGATAATTAAGGACGATTCTTCCATATTTAATTAAAAGAATAAGATGTAGAAAGGTTAAAATATTGATAATAGCATTTTATGGAGGTAACTTAAGTTAATTTTATCCTACTTCTGATACCATATAAGTTAATTTTATCCTTACTATTTTTTAGGTATTACAATTGGTTAATATGATAAATATTTATAAAAAAGATAGTGATGTATTGATTTCATTGTTTGGTGATAATGTCTATAGTATGCACCCTTCTCTTAATTTATACTAAAAAAAATATGATAAAAGATATTTAGCATAAAGATATTTTTTTTATATTAATATGATAAACGATACGACGTACAGATATTTTGATGGTTAACCATTTTGCAACATTTAGTTTTGCATGTCCAAATAACAAAATTTCAATGCTAAATTATTAAAAGTACCCACTAAATTATATGGTTCATTCAAAAATATCTTTGAATTTTGAAAAGTTAAAAAAATGTACTTATTCTCAAATTTGGACAAAAATGCCAATAAAAGTAATAGCTCAAGTGACATTAATGTACTATCTACTAACTCTGAAATCATAGATCCAAATATGTACCTTCAAATGCTGTGTCGTAAAAAAAATAATAATAATAAAAATAAAAATTGGACAAGAATGTTACACGTGAACTTTAAAAATAGTGTGTCTTGCATTTAAGTTTTTCATAAAAAATGTTAAAATTTTGTTTGAGTAACATGTCATTCACCTTTTAAAAACGCATTCAATTTACTTAAAAATGATTTTTCTCCTTTATGTGTTTGCATAATTTTTTCTTTCATGAAAATTTATTTTTATTAGTAATAATTTTTTAATTAATTGAATGGTTAATATGATGGTTGAAATTAGTTTATTAATCTTTTCAAGAAAAAATAAAATTAATTTATTAATAATTTTTTATTGTTATTTTATTATTTTTATGCCTTTATAGTTTCCATTTGATTTTTCATTCAATTAAGACCTTGGATGAACGTTTTTATTTTAGTAGGACATTATATGAACTAAATATATTGTAAATAAAATATCAATTTTAATTTGGATGCCAAATCAATTTAAATTTATTAGGAAAATTAAATTAAACATGGTATATAACCCACGTATTCACACAAATTCAAATCAATATTAATAAATGACTTCTAAAAGTTATCGAATAGTTTGGTGGCATGTTGGTATTTGGCCATCATATGTTACATAGATAATATAGCATGGGTCAAATCATTATTTTATAAATTTTGCTTTAAATAAAATGAAGAAAGATTATCGAGGGTCAATGACGTAGTAGTTATCTTATTTGATATTAATCCATTTCAACTCCACGGTCACAAGTTCAATTCCGAAAATCGATATTTGACTCTCATATTATTGAAAGCAGTTTGTGACCCTTTATGTAGGATTTGTTAGTCTCCTATTCATCCAATTTGTACTAAAAAAAAATAACATGAAGAAAGGTTAAATTCACAAAAAAAATAAAGAAAGAAAAAAGATTATGGGACCCACCTTGTATATTATACACTTCGAAACCCACCTCTCTTTCGGTATTTCAATCTCAAAATGGAGATTTAAAATTTGATTCTAAACTAATCCCGAAAACACCCAACCAAACAATGGTTTGTATTTGCATTCCAAACCTTCTCCGAATCCAACCAAGGCATAAGCATTTTCATCAAAGTTTACGGTTATTTTTAGAAATTTTAAAGTTTAGATGTATTTTTTACCCACAACTTTTTATCCAAATTTGAATATGTGTATCTTTTGTAAATAAATTTTTTAAAGAAAATTAAGGTGTGAATGCAAAGATGGTTGACTAAAACAAATATATAGGATATTATAGGCTCATATGCATGTGGGAGCCGACAATAGTGGAATTCCATGTCATATTCAAATGAGTGTTTGATAACATTCACTTGGATTTCAAAAAGAAAAAACAAAAACAAAAGACTAGATTTACTTTATCTTTTTCTATCACATCATATTCAGTCTATTCTTGGATTTTTCCAGATTGTGATTTTTTTTTTTTGTTTCAATATATTCTTTATTTTGTACAATATTCCATGTCATAAAACAAAAAGGAGAGCCTTTCATAACAATTTGAGTTTCCTTTTCTTAAAAAAAAAAAGTAGTAGGTTCCTTTGATATATATATATAATTTTCAGATTTTAAAAATTAAATCTATAGCTGCTACTTCCATCTATCATTTTCTTTGTTTTGTTAGCTCTATTTTACCTGCATTTTTACAAATCAAGTCAAAATTTGAAAATTAAAGAAAGTAGTTTCTAAAAATATATATATTATTTTAAAAATTTAAAAATAATTCAAATACTTTATCAAGATCAAGATGAAATTTTTTGTAGAAAATTTGAACAAAAATAAGTTAAATTTTTTAAAAAAAAAAAATCGATTAATTATGAAATGGAACCTTATTAATTTTTAGTTTTCTAATTTTAGGTTTTTGTTGTTAAAAAAAAATAATCATGTATACAAGTTGTAAGTGTTTTTTGTTTTCTGTTTTTAAAATATAAAATCAAAATTGTTCAGATCCCGTTTGATAATTTTTTCGTTTTTTGTTTTTTGTTTTTTGTTCCTAATTTTTCATTTTTGGTTTTTAGTTTTTTATTATAAAAAATAAAAATCGTATATGTTTAATAACTAATTTTAGTTTTATGTTTATAAAAATTAAAAACTAAAAAACATGTTTGATAACTGTTTTTTGTTTTTAAATATCACATTTTATTCTGATTTTTTGATTTTTTTATTCATCATTCTTGATATTTTCATGATTTTTTAAAACGAAAACAATAAACTATTAGCCCACTAACCCTTTTGATAGACATATTATCAATACTCGTCGCAATGAAAAAAAGACATGTGTTAGATAAAATTAAACTAAAGGAAAGTAAAATATGTGTTACAAATAAAACAGAAAATAGAAAATTGTGAAAGAACATATATAAAGAGAAAACTATAAAGAAAAGTTATATATACATATATATTAGAACCAATACAATGTCATTAGAAAAACTATAATTGAGAATCATTGCCTTCCTTACAATTCAGACCAGATCTAGAAGACAAACCTTTATTCACAGCAAGAAACCACCCACTAGACAGAAATACGAAGCTCAAAGAAAGACTAGGAAAAATAGAATTAGAACGGACCTTGATTTTAACACCATCAACTTTTGAACTACCTTGGGAAATAAACCTTTAAACATAAGTTCTAATAGGGTGCAGGGTTCCTCGAATGATAAGAAAGGGAAAAATAAATCTGCACTAGAACTGCTCCAACTCTGGCACGCCCGAACACTAGGCCTTCTAAGCATTCCTATGTCCACCAACTCCTTTAGATGACATATCTAACTATTGAGATTTGCAGAGTTTGAAGAAGTCCAAAGCCTACACAAATGATGACGCGTTCTTCTTGGCTTTTCTCTAGCAGAAATGCGAGATCGAATTGAACCAAATTGAGCAGTAGTACGAGTATGATGGTATGAATAGAAAACCTCTTCTTCTCCTTTCTTTCTCTCTTCTCACTTTTCGATAATGAACAAAGAGAAATACTCTCAAGGACGTGTTGGAAAGTAAAAAGATAGAGAAGGGATAGAGTGTTGACACAAGCCGTAAAGTAGTTCAGCCAAAATCAACCTAATCCACTGTGAAGTGCAAGATTCAAATAGATTTACTAGGGAGTTTCAAGAGTACAAGTGAATGCTTCTTGGAACTCTAATCTACAATCTTAATTCTGGAAATTGCTACTTTAGACACATGAAGGTTTCTACCTTATGCTGATTTTACTACTAATAACTGATCCTTATATAAAAGTCTTTACAACAGATTTGTAACTAACTTTATGTTACGAATCCTAATACAATATTACTAGTATGGTATTTTTAAGACTGTTTTGATTGGTTCAACTCTCTAAATTAAATGAAAACAGTAAGTATGAAACATCCTGTTACAACTAATTTTGATTTACATAAAAAAAGCTACAAACACTACTAAAAATATGGTCTACCATGACACTCTTCATTTCTCATTTTGTTAAAAAAAAAAGAAAACAAAGTGTCATAATTGGTGAAATTTCGCGTGTTTTGGTGGAAAAACGAAAATTTTATATTTTATGTCATTTATGACTATATTTTATAGTCAATAAATTTTGCATCCACGAGATCTAGGCTTGAACCTGTAATAATGTTTTTTTATTTATTATTTTCTAAAAAAATCTATCCTAAAGAAAAGGGAAACATCGCTCTCCAGTCTCCAACTTCAAGCTCTCTCTACTGCTTCATCAACCCTACTCTCATCAAGTCCTCCTCTTCAATGTCAACGAAACCGCCTCTGGTATCGCAGAGGATAGGGGAACTGGTGGAATCTTCGACGACGAGTTCGCTACCCACGACCGTATGCAACCTTTCAATTTCCTCTGACCTATTTCACCCGTTTCTTACCTTCATTTTCATTGTTCACGATTTTTTCACACATTTCACCCTTTTCGCTCCAACTCCAATCCCTTTCTCCTCCATTGCTGCTGCCGACGCTCCTAACATCCCCTTCATCTCTACCGCTGCGACCTATATTTGAAAGGTTAGGGTTTTTTTTTTCATTTGATGCACTCATATGTTAGATTATTATATTAGGTTTAATGTGAATTTAGAATTAAGTTTTAGATTTAGATTGAAATAGGAAATTTTAGATTTTAGATTTAGAATTGAAATTAGATTTAGGTTTCGTGTAATTTTAGGATTGAAAATACATTAGGTTTAGTTTAAGTTTAGGATTTAATTTAGATTTAGGGTTGATTGTAATTTTAGGACTGAAAATAGATTTAGCTTTAGTTTAGTTTAAGATTGCAATTAGATGGGTATGCATAGGTTGTAATTAGTTTTTTACTCAATCTGTTCCACGGATTGAAGAATGGGTGAAAAGGTATGTGAAGAAGGTGGCCAAATTATTTCAGTTATTGATAAATCAAACTTTCTTAACTTTCAAACTCTTTCAAACTTCAAGACAAGTGAGTACCTTTCTTAACTTTCAAATATTTTGTTTCAGTTGTTAAACTTTATATTAAAAACTATTTTAGTACTAATTATAATTTATTCAATCATTTCTCCTATCTAACATGCTTTACTTCAAACACTTGTCCATATTGATATAACCATCACGAATCAACCTAGTGTTCAAATAAAGAACTTGTGAAATATAAAGTGCATACAGGTTATGAATTCATTCCATGGTGACCATCAAGTTTGTCAGGCTATCAAATATAGTTGGGTCAAATGGTTGTTTCATGAAAATAGTTGAGGTGTGCGTAAACTGACCGTTGCTTGTTTGGGAAAGGTAAATGAACCAAAGGTTTTTTATGTTTTTGTTGAATAATTTTTGGGGCTGTATGAAAATTTCTTGGTCATTTTGGTTTGCATCTTTAATGTTGTTTTTATCTCTAGCATAGGATTGATTATTATAATTTTCTATACGAGGATGTAGGTATTAGACTTAATAATCACTTTTGAATATATTAATTTGACATTTATTTATTTATAATATATTGAATACATTATGGAATTTAAATTTATAGGAAAAATATCAATTAAAATAAATAAAATAATATATGAACTTTTGGGAAATCACATTTAAATGGGAATGAGAAAATATTTGATTTTATGCCATATTGTATTTTCCTAATTTAAACATTCATTCATCTACTATAAATAGGAGGTCTTCATTTTCAATCTCACTTAGTTTCATCTACTTTGGTAACCGATGGGTAACGCAAGAAGCAAATCTTAGTCGCAGAGTGGACATGTTGTCAACTTTGATCCCTACCAGCTCTCGAAGGCCAGGCAATAGACGCCTCTCTATGGGAGAGTGAGAAAGACAACCTCATAATACAAAACCTCCATAAAATACTATTGTCAGAGACAAACCCGACCAACACTCGTCCACTAAAAAGAAAATTTTCTTCTTCAAACAGAGAATAAGTCTTCCCAATAGAGAACAAGCCTATCAAATATGAAGACAAGGCCTCCAAATCCCTAGCATCCCCTCTCTAATAAATTAGAGAGAGAGAGAGAGAGAGCTTGGAGTACAATTAGCTCAAAGAAAATTTACATATTTATTAGAGAGAAAAAAATGTATGAAATTTTCTAAAAATAGATACGCTATATAGTGAGAATTTTTAATTTTGGAAAGAAAAATGTAAATATTTGCAAGAATACAAAGATGAATAAAATTTTTAGAATATATAAATATTTAGAAAGATAAAAGATTAATTATTATGGTCCACAATTAACTAAGTGGATGTTAATATGCATGTATATTAAATATGTCTCATAAATGACTACTAACAATTGTATGAGATTCAATAAAATACATCAAAAGACTATTAAATTCGAAGTAAAACTGTCTAGGGCCATTTAACTAAAGAAATGCAAACAGCCACTCAAGTAATATCCAGTACCTGGGGAAATAAATATGTAGGAAATGACTGAGTATAACTATATTATACTCATAAGTAGCCTCTAAGAATGGTTTAGTATGCTAATAGTATATGTTATGTCAATAATAAGAAATTAAAGAGGATCTTTACTTTGACAAAGAAAATATTTCATGACCATAAACATAATTGCTTCAAATTTTGTACTTGAGATTTAAATTGCATCACCTTAGCAGCATTTCTTAATGCATAGGTGCTTCACAAAGAATTCCATATCAATATTTGATTTAGAATCTCTTATATCATGAAACCTAACATCCAGGGACAAAGAAGTTTCTTTAGCTTGTTGAAAGATGAAATTCAAATTATTCAAATTCTTCATTTCATAATGAACCCAATATTTGGATTTAAATAAACTACAAGAGATGACCTAATCATAAAAAGAAAAGATATTACCTAATCATAAAAGGAAAATATGACCTAATAATAAAAGGAAAAGATACTACCCAGTCATAAAAGTAAAAGATAGAAAATAATATTTAATCTAATCCTAAAAAGAATAAATAACTAAAAAGATGAAAATATTAAAATAAAAATAAGTCAACACTCCCCCTCAAGTTGGATTGCATATAGAGTACAAGCCAAGCTTGGAGTTAAATTTATCAAAATTGGTCTTCATTACTACTTTAGTGAGAATGTCAGCAACTTGATGAAAACAATTGGGTTGACGTTGTGCTAACTGGGAAAAACGCTACCAACTGAGAAAAGAGATGTTAGAGCCAATTGGAAAAAGAAATGTCAAGGCCAACTAGGAAAAGAGATGTCATGGCAAATAAGGAATACCTAATGTCAGGGCCAACTAGGAATACTGATATCAGGGCCAATTGGGAATACTGATGTAACGAAAAATTGGGAATAATGATGTCATGACTAATTGGAAATACCAATGCCAGGGGAAATTTGGAATACAAATGCCAAGGCCAATTGGTACCAGGATAATTCTTCCGGCTTTGGGCAGTTCATTGACGCCTTTGAAGAGAGAAATTTTGGCTGATTTTTTTTAAAAATGTTTTATGAATATAAAAAATTGAGTCGGAAAGAATAGAGAGGATGATTTATATTTTCTATATTTTGAGGCGAGGAAAAGAAAATAGAGGTTTGAGTAGATTGTTTTTATTATTTGAAAGGAAGTAGATGATGAAGAAGAAAAGTGAAGGAGGGAGAAGAGAAACGACATTAGGTTGATGATGACGCTAAAATAGAGTCAGATTTTAGCCTAACTTTGGATCATTATTCATGTTTATTAATTTATATTAAGCGTCAGTGAAGTCAAATTAGGAGTAAAAAGGTGTAATTCGCTAATGTTTGCGCATTAGCGGAGTTAAATGCTAAATATCGGTTATTATGCTAAAAAGGTGTAACGGCCCAGTTTTCTATTCCGGTTCTCGAGGAGCTTCCGGTTCAGATTCAGTGGTTCGGTTGGGCCGTTAGAGCTGTTTTGACCCTTAGGGGTATTTTGGTCTTTTGGCTCCCTGGGCTGGATTTGTGGATTTTCAGGCCTTCGAGGCAGCTCCTGCCTTTGTTGAGGCTTGTTTGTTGTGGACTGCGAGTCCCGAGATGTTTGGGCTATTCGTTTGGGAGTTCGGTTGTGATTTGGATTTTGGGCAAAGTTATGGTTGTTTGGGTGTTTCCTTCAGGATTCGAGCCGGGCCCTCAGTGTTCATTTGGGAGGTTGATTTAAGTGAGATTTATTGATTGGAAAAAGGTTGCTTCAGTCGGGTCTCGAAGGAGGAAGCCGGGAAATGGGATTTAAGGATTTTAAGGATTTTTGGAAAATTGGAAAATTGGATTTATTTGGATAAGGATGGAAAATTAATAAAAGAGAAAAAGAAAAGAAAAAAAAAAGAAAATCCCATTTTTTCCCCCATTTTCCCTTTCTCTCTCCTCCAACCCGAGCCCCCCCTTGGCCCCTCACCTCCCTGCCCGAGCCAGCCCAGCTCGCCCACCCTGGCCGCCCAGCCCGAGCCTCCTGGCCGCCCAGCCCGAGCCTCCTGGCCGCCCGAGCTCGCCCCTGGTCGCCCAACCCCAGCGCCCAGCTCGCCAGGTCGCACCGAGCCCAGCCCCTGCTCGCCCAAGCCCGTGTCGCCCTCGCCCAGGCCGTCCCCGAGCCAGCTCGCCCTGGTCTGCGTCTCCCAGCCCCGTGCCGTGTCGTGCCAGCCCGAGTGTCCTGTAGCTCGTGTCACTCGCGCCCGAGCTCCCTGTAGCTCGTCGCCCCGCGCGCGTCTCTGTGCTTGCCGAGCTCGCACCCGCGTGCCTTCCCTTGTGCTTGAGAAGCGCTGCGCGCGCCGCGCCTCGCCGCCGCGCCCGCGCCCGGCCTCAGCGCCCACTGCTGCGCCCTACGCTGCGCCCGCCCATTGCACCCTGCCGACGACTGCTTGTGGTGTGTTGGTTAGCCCGAGCCTTGTGGCTTCTCAGATGGTATTTCCCGAGTCAATTCTTCGTTGGGTCCGGATTTTTTGGCTGCTGGTTATGGATTTATTGGGCTATTTTATGTATTTGATTTGGGTGCTTTGTTTGATGTTCAGGCTGTTCGGAATCGTTTAGAGGCTCGAGGGTTGCTCGTTGATTTGTGATTATTATTATTGTTTTTCTGCTTGTTCCAGGTAAAGATTTATTACCGTGGTTGTGTGGACCCTGCGATATATCTCGATATGCCTTGCTTGTTTGCTGACTGTTATGAGCATGTTAGAGATAGAGCAGTTGATTGATTTCTTGCTAGCATGTTTGCCTGATTTTACATGTTAGTGCCATGCTAGGTTTGTTCGCACAAAGATGCTTATGATTCTGCTTAAGTTGTAGTATCATGCTAGGTAATGTGATTTATGTCGGTCATTGCTTGCTAGCCAGGAATCATTGATTTTGCTCTGTACTCTTAGATAGAGTTGTAGGGTTTGTCATCATCTAGAGGCTGAGCGGACATAACGTACTTTGTCCCCACTGATCGGGAGTAAAGTGTGCGCAACATAACGTATCTTGCTTCCCCCCCGGTCGCCAAGGTGGATTTAGCTCAGGTCGGGAGTAAAGTGTGCGCAGCATAACGTATCTTGCTACCCCCCCTGACCTGCCGGTTGTGGACTTAGCTACCCACTTCGGCATTAGCCTAGTTTGTAGCCTCCTAGAGCGAGAACCCCCGCCAGCGGTGTAAGCCTACCTTGGCGGTTCTTAGCCAGTCGGTGGATCAGCCTGAGATGAGCGCCGAGGGCCTCGCGCTACTGTGATCAGTGACACCGCTTCCGAGTCATAGGCATGCGTACCTGGCCCGCGTAGTTTGCTCTTAGGCCCCCGCATTTACGCCGGTTGTAGAGAGCATGCGGTGTGCGCGCACACGCGTTAGTTGCCGGTTCGGAGAGCTCCCCCGGGCTAATGTCGTGAGTACACCATTCTTTCCGTTAGAGCGACTTGGGTACTCTCCGTAAGTCAGATTAGTGCAAGGGCAAGGAGGCCGTTGAGGACATTCTAGGGATCAGTGTATTACCCCGAGAGTGAGATACCTCGGTGATGTCCCGTGATTGGTCTGCGTGTATCCAATCCCTTTAGGCGGGAAGAAAGAGACTTGATGGCTCGGATCTTGTTTTTGAGCTCGTTGAGCTATGATGCGTGTTGATAGTTATTTGCTTGCATGTTGAGGTGCTAGATGGTGATGTATCGTCATGCACGGTTGGGGATTCTTACCGAGTATCTTTATACTCACCCTTATTTATCTTTCAGATAGCTTGGGACAACACCATGATGGCTAGCGGAGGAAGCTGATTGATCATGGGGAGCCGCCGGCACTCTGTCATTTATTATTGCATTGTTATTCAGCATGTAGATGGACAGGAGTCCTAGGGGAACATTGTTTAAAACGTTGTTTTAATTGTATTGTATATTTTTATAAATACTGGCCAGGATGTTTTACTACTGTTGGTATGTTTAAATGAAAACTGTTGTTTATGTTTTAAGGGTTCCCTCTTCTCATATGTTTTGAAAGGTTTTTAAATATGAGCACTAAACCGCTTGTTATCATATTTAACTTGCATCTTTGAGTGAGAACCCGGTTTAGGACCATGTTTTGGGTCGGATTCGTCACGATTGGTATCGAGCACGAGTCATAGATTATGTAGACTAACCTCGCTTTGTAGGTTGTTGCTCCCATGATCATCGACTCCACGGCGCGCGAGTTTGTGCGAGTTCAATTAAGCTAAGGGGTAAGAATTTACAATACTTTTCATCTAGCTTTTATGCCTTGTGTAGAGTTGTGGAGCGGAGACGAAGCGAGTTCGACTCGTTGTTGGTTTGGGCTTTGAGCACCATCATGCCAACTTTCGCAGATCGCGAGCGATTTGTTGAGCGGTGAGAGAGCCCGGTGTGGGGCAAAGATTATGCTTTGTGCAGATCGCCGATGTGTCGATCGCACCCGAGGAGGAGGCGAGCTTAGACTCTCGTAGGCCATTTGTGGGCGATTGTTGCTTTTCCCTAGTGAGAGGGTGGATGTGCTTTGTGCGGATCGCGATATGTTGATCGCTTTCGAGAGGAGCGGGACGCTTGGCATGTCCACCCGAGGTGTTGGGCGATTGTATTGATCATGAGGCGCGTCCGGGGTTGTTAGGCCCGTTGGCGAGTGGGCCCTGGCAGTTGAGTTGCCAAGTGGAGGGGGTAGAGGTTAGCACGCCTCAGAGTGAGACTCCTTGAGCAGAGTGTGCTCCAGCCATGAGAGATTTGATGGCAAGTCTTTAGCTATCAGAGAGCGGAGACCAGCGCGATTTGTAGCGTGCGATGAGGAGTCCGGGCACATATAGCCCGGTGTGAGTTTGTTTCAAAGCATTTCCCCCCAGTAGCTCTTGTAGCCCCGGAGGTTCCCGGGAGGGCATGATCAGCAGGTTTTTGCCGTCGAGTTTGTTGGCGTTGATGGAGCCGCCCAGTTTGGCAAGTGGATGCCTGTAGAGCTCGATGTTTAGAAAGTCCTACTGCTAGTAGCAAGCAGTTGGCCAGGTTTGAGTTTAGCATCCGTGTGTTGGGATGCCCTGCTGCTCAGAGGCCGAGATGTGCTGCGTTCCTATCTTTGTTTGGTACTTGATTGATGGTGGTAGTCCCTTGAGAGAGGTGGACTAGCAGAGTCTCCACCAGTCGCCCGATTGATTGGCAAGTTGCCGTGTTAGTGGCTTGAGGCAGATGTAGAGACATCTTTGCCCCCTTGCAAGCCTGCTGTCGTGGTACAGCCAGTTCTTTCAGTGCCCTCGTAGCCAGGGTGTAGTATGGAGTTTGCTTGCCAGGGTTTTATCCATTTGTGGATTTCAGCGGGCTAGTAGAGTGGAGCACTCTTTTTATTTGGATGTTCCTAGTGTGGAACAAGTTGTTGCCACCCGAGGAGTTGGCCTGAGCTTCTGTTGAGCATCAAGTGAGATGCAAGAGTTGGCCTGAGTTTTGTTGAGCATCGAGTGAGATGCAAGAGTTAGCCTGAGCTTTTGTTGAGCATCGAGTGGGATGCAGGAGTAGGCCTTGGCATGTCTGTTGGTCGAGATGCCAGAGATTAGGCTGATCGAGTGTTTGGACTCTTGTGTTGAGTGCCATTGCCCCGTCACTTGGAGTGTGACCTTTCCTCAGAGGGGCATAAAGCTCGTTTAAGGCTGATTTGTCTTGTAAAGGATGTGGTGCCTGTTGGCACCAAGCTTTGAGAGGAGGCCTAGATTGAGGCCAGTTGGCCCTGTTGTGCAGGTGGTTTCATGGCCGCCCAGAGTACAACATCCCCGCTAGTCTTGTACCCATTTCCTGAGGTTGCACCTGTTTGGGTTGCATAAGAGATCTAGCTCGGTGGTAGTCAGAGGACTACAAGTTTGAGGTTTTTCGAGGGAAAGTAGGAGCTTTCCAGGGTCGCCGAGAGTTAGGTACAAAAGATGCTGTAGGTTGTTAAGACCTAGCGCGTTCGAGTTCTCGCGCCTCTGTTGTGAGCTTTTGAACCAGTTTGTTGGTAGCATGATTCGGCTACCCTTTGAGTTACCCTAGTATGGGTAGTGTTGGCATCGATGGATGCGTGGTTGATCCAGTGTTAGTGCCATGAGTTGGATGGCTGTTCGGAGCATTTAGTGAGCACATTGGCTTGAGATATGATTGCTTGGTATGGATGCGCTCTTGTAGAGTGAGTTGGCCAATGTGGCTTTCCGTGGTGAGTCGACCCCGAGAGAGTTTGGACTCTTGTTGCTCCCTGGTTAGTAGTGGCTCTGTTTGGAGGCAAAATTTGCCCTGTGTGAGAGCCTTGTTGGCATTGGATCTTAGGGTATCTGGTTGGAGCTGTACACGCCGATGTACTTTTGTGTAGCTCGTTTCGTGGTTTATGTTTGGAGAACCACGAGAGGGTTCATGTTGAGGAGCCAGTGCTCAGTCATTGAGTTGTCAAGGCTTTGGTTCTTGGCAAGTGCCCTAGCTTTGGTTGTAAGGATGCCGTGCTCGTTGCCGGGCTGTTGCTTAAGCAAGTTTTGCTAGTTGGCCTTGGCTTGGTTAGAGTTCAGTTGGAACTGAACAAGAGCGGTGGTAGAAAAGTCGCGTAGTTTCTGATCGTTATGGCTAAGAGAGCTGTTCGGATCCTTGCCTTGGGCAGAAGGTTTGTTGGGTTGAGCTTTGAGTAGGAGGTTGACACATTCTGTAGCGTTTTTGGTCCTCTTGGTTTTCAAGTTGGAGTTTGCCAGCTTAGTTGAGATGCTGGAGAGGGTTGTGCCGTGTAGCCGGTTGTCTGTTAGATCTTTTGACGACCGTGTGTGTCGGAGGGTGATCGGAGGATCCCTAGGTTGTGGAGAGCCTCTCCAGAGCTCAGTTAGACCCAGGCAGTGTTCCTTGGGTGAGTTGCTTGCAGACTTGGTAGTCTAGCAAGCTAGTGCTTGTTTGGAGCAGAGTCCGGATTGGTTCCGGTTTGGAGGCTAGTTGATGCTTGGTGTTGACCAAGTTTTGGTTCTCTTGATGCTTCAAGAGCTTGTTCGATTCGAGCAAGAGGGCGTTGCCCTAAGAACTTGTTCCTAGTCAGGAGGTTTTGGGAGTTGACCCCTCCCTCGGCAGTTGAGTAAGTTCTGCTAGTTCTGGGTTGGTGGTCCAACCAGTTGAGGTTTCCCTTGGGTGTTGCTTCCAAGAGAGTTGGTTGTTGTTGCCCTTGGGTTTGAGCTAGTCAGCGAGCATGTGTGATGTTCGCTGCCCTTCAGAGGTTGCTTGTTGGGGAATCGTTCCCCGTTGGGGAGTAGTCAGCTTAGCTTCTGAGTTGTGTAGTGGATCAGAGTAGCGCAGTGGTTAGCCCAGCGAGAGGGTCCCTGCATTGTGTTGTTAGTAAGCGAAAGTTGTTTTTCCCCGCAAGAGCGGAGGCCAGCCAGTTTAAGAGTTGAGTTTTTGCTGGTAAGTTGTTGGTTCTTTGGGGATTGAAGTTTTTCTCCCCCTAGTTTCTATGGTGGTTGAGTTGCACCATGGATGCCAGCCTCGAGTGTTATCTTTTGAGGTAGCCTTGCCAGTCCGTTTTCCTTGCGATGTTCCGAGTGTGGAGTTTCTAGTCGCAAGATGAGTTAGGCCTAGGCTAAAAGGAGGAAGTACTTTGAGTAGTCTGTTGTACTTAAGAGTTGAGTGGTAGCTTGGAGGCGAGCTTTGCTCGCGATGAGCTTGTGTTGAGTTCTGCTGAGCAAGCCTTTCGGGCTTTGCTTCTTGTTGTTGTGCTTTCGCAGTTGGCGTTAGCTGAGCCTCAGTTGAGAGAGTTGGCACAGAGGTGTCGTGGCATTGGTTGGTTAAACCCTTGAGTTTCTATCCTCAAGGTGTTGCATTGCTAGTGGCTGCGTGATGGTTTGGTCCTTGCAGCCCGAGTTTTTCCATGAGAGGAACGTTGGTTGCTTCCTTGCCTGGCAATGTTCTCTTTGGCCAGTTGCTAGTAGATTTGCATGGAAAAGTTTGCTTTCGGCCGTTGAGAGGCTCCAGTTTGTTGGCTTGGCAGAGTGGAGCCTGTGCCTGGTTTTGGCCATTTAGGGTTGGCCGTAGCGGAAGTTTCAGCTTGTGCTTGTTGGAAAAGTTTGCCTCTTGGATCAATCGCCAGTTGGTGGTTCGATTTGTTGTTCGTTAAGGCTGTAGGCAAGCTTTGTGGTTCGCTGGTCGTAGGCCGTTTAGTTTCTGGAACCTGAGAGGTTCAGTTGTTTGGCCAGCATGGTGTAGAGTTGAGGCTGTTTGATAAAAGCTGTGGGCATTTAGAAAAGTTACGCTAGTGCGTGGCGTTGAGTTTTGGAGCTTGTGCCTAGTCGGCGAGTTTGCTGAGAGTAACACCGTAGAGAGGTGTTCAGTGTTGGATTAGCAGGGTTTAGATTGAGCCCCTGGTTTGTAAGGTCTTTTGAGATCCTTGAGCGGATCGGAGCAGTGGCCTTTCAGTTAGTTTTGCCCAATCTTTGGCAGCAGTGCATTGTTGTGTTCCTCGTCTCGATGTTTAGGTAGTTTGTGGCAGACTGGATAGCTTTGTGGCTTTGAGCCTTTGAGAACCCAAGAGGGTTTGGTTCTCGAAGATGGGCTAGTGTTGTCTTAGCCGAGAAGTTCAGTTGGCTAGGAATCAGTGGAGTATTCCTAGAGCCATTTCGTCTTAGGAATTTCGAGGACGAAAGTCTTAAAAGGAGGGAGTATTGTAACGGCCCAGTTTTCTATTCCGGTTCTCGAGGAGCTTCCGGTTCAGATTCAGTGGTTCGGTTGGGTCGTTAGAGCTGTTTTGACCCTTAGGGGTATTTTGGTCTTTTGGCTCCCTGGGTTGGATTTGTGGATTTTCAGGCCTTCGAGGCAGCTCCTGCCTTTGTTGAGGCTTGTTTGTTGTGGACTGCGAGTCCCGAGATGTTTCGGCTATTCGTTTGGGAGTTCGGTTGTGATTTGGGTTTTGGCCAAAGTTATGGTTGTTTGGGTGTTTCCTTCAGGATTCGAGCCGGGCCCTCAGTGTTGATTTGAGAGGTTGATTTAAGTGAGATTTATTGATTGGAAAAGGTTGCTTCAGTCGGGTCTCGAAGGAGGAAGCCGGGAAATGGGATTTAAGGATTTTAAGGATTTTTGGAAAATTGGAAAATTGGATTTATTTGGATAAGGATGGAAAATTAATAAAAGAGAAAAAGAAAAGAAAAAAAAAGAAAATCCCATTTTTTCCCCCATTTTTTCCTTTCTCTCTCCTCCAACCCAAGCCCCCTCTTGGCCCCTCACCTCCCTGCCCGAGCCAGCCCCAGCTCGCACCACCAGCGCCTTGGCCCAGAGCCCCCTGGCCGCCCGAGCTCGCCCCTGGTCGCCCAACCCCAGCGCCCAGCTCGTCAGGTCGCGCCGAGCCCAGCCCCTGCTCGCCCAAGCCCATGTCGCCCTCGCCCAGGCCGTCCTCGAACCAGCACGCCCTGGTCCGCGTTGCCCAGCCCCGTGCCGTGCCGTGCCGTGTCGTGCCAGCCCGAGTGTCCGGTAGCTCGGGTCGCTCGCGCCCGAGTGCCTTGTAGCTCGTCGCCCAGCGCGCGTCCTTGTGCTTGCCAAGCTCGCGCGCGCGGCGCGCGTCCTCGTGCCGAGAAGGCGCGCGCGCGCGACGCCCTCGCCCTCGCGCGCGACTCCCTGGCGCCAAGCCTCTGCGACCTAGCGCCCTGCGCCTGCGCCCAGCGCTGCGCCCGGCCATTGACCCCTGCCGCCGACACTGCTTGTGGTGTGTTGGTTTGCCCGAGCCTTGTGGCTTCTCGGATGGTATTTCCCGAGTCTTTTCTTCGTTGGGCCCGGATTTGTTGGCTGCTGGTTATGGATTTATTGGGCTGTTTTATGTATTTGATTTGGGTGCTTTGTTTGATGTTCAAGCTGTTCGGGATCGTTTAGAGGCTCGAGGATTGCTCGTTGATTTGTGATTATTATTATTGTTTTTCTGCTTGTTCCAGGTAAGGATTTCTTACCGTGGTTGTGTGGACCCTACGATATATCTCGATATGCCTTGCTTGTTTGCTGACTGTTATGAGCATGTTAGAGATATAGCAGTTGATTGATTTCTTGCTAGCATGTTTGCCTGATTTTACATGTTAGTGCCATGCTAGGTTTGTTTTGCCAGCATGTTTATGATTCCTGCTTAAGTTGTAGTATCATGCTAGGTGATGTGATTTATGTCGGTCATTGCTTGCTAGCCAGGAATCATTAATTTGGCTCTGTACTCTTAGATAGAGTTGTAGGGTTTGTCATCATCCAGAGGCTGAGCGGACATAACGTACTTTGTCCCCACTGATCGGGAGTAAAGTGTGCGCAGCATAACGTATCTTGCTTCCCCCCCCCCCCCCGGTCGCCAAATTGGATTTAGCTCAGGTCGGGAGTAAAGTGTGCGCAGCATAACGTATCTTGCTACCCCCCCCCCCGACCCGCCGGTTGTGGACTTAGCTACCCACTTCGGCATAAGCCTAGTTTGTAGCCTACTAGAGCGAAACCCTGCCAACGGTGTAAGCCTACCTTGGCTGGTTCTTAGCTTCAGGTCGCTGGATCAGGCTACATAGATGAGTGCCGAGGGCCTCGCGCTACTGTGATCAGTGACACCTCTTCCGAGTCATAGGCATGCGTACCTGGCCCGCGTAGTTTGCTCTTAGGCCCCCGCATTTAAGCCGGTTGCAGAGAGCATGCGGTGTGCGCGCACACGCGTTAGTTGCCGGTTCGGACAGCTCCTCGGGCTAATGTCGTGAGTACACCATTCTTTTCGTTAGAGCCTGACTTCGGGTACTCTCCCGTAAGTCTAGATTAGTGCAAGGTCAAGGAGGCCCTTGAGGACATTCTAGGGATCAGTGTATTCCCCCCTGAGTGACAGATACCTCGATGATGTCCCAGGATTGGTCAGTGTATCCAATCCCTTTAGGCCAGAAGAATGGCTCCAGATCTTGTTTTATGAGCTCGTTGAGCTATGATCTGTGTTGATAGCTGTTTGCTTGCATGTTGAGGTGCTAGATGACTGATGTATCGTATTGTACCCCGGTTGGGGATTCTTACTGAGTATCTTATACTCACCCTTATTTATCTTTCAGGTAGCTTGGGACAACACCAGGATGGCTAGCGGAGGGAGCTGATTGATCATGGGGAGCCGCCGACACTCTGTCATTTATTATTGCATTGTTATTCAACATGTAGATGAACAGGAGTCCTAGGGGAACATTGTTTAAAACGTTGTTTAAATTGTATTGTATATTTTTATAAATACTGGCCAGGATGTTTACTACTGTTGGTATGTTTAAATGAAAACTGTTGTTTATGTTTTAAGGGTTCCCCATTCTCATATGTTTTGAAAGGTTTTTAAATATGAGCACTAAACCGCTTGCTATCATATTTAACTTGCATGCTGAGTGAGAACCCCGGTTTAGGACCATGTTTTGGGTCGGGTTCGTCACAAAAGGACCAAAGAAGCGTGTTTAGCATAGGTTTCGTAGAAGCTTATGTCCATTTATGTTTCGCAGAATTAACGCAAGGGGAGCATTGCTGAAAGGGTAGTCAAGATGCGCGAGCACGAGTACTTAAATTCGGAAGATCAAGGGCAGTAGTACTACAAGTAAATAAGGAAGGAAATATCTGCTAGCGAGAAGTTGACTAACCAGACAATTAAGAGACGGATTGCTGAAATTACAGGATTCCTGCCTTAGACGAATCAAACAAAGATGGCAAAGAATTAGAAAGGATAAAATAGCGCGTAAATTGATTCTTACCATTCTAGGATATTTGGAGACACTACGACCTAGCTCTATAAAAAGATGTGATGTATTAGAAAAATGAGAGCTAGAACTTTTCCATGTTCTCCTTCTCGGAGAAATTCAGAGATTCGATCTAAGCTACAATTTATTGTTCATCTATTTTGTTAATTCGTATTGTTAGACTCATTTTATTTCAGTAATACAATTCTATGATGTTTTCAATATATTGCATTATGTTTTATGTTTTCATTATGAACTAATTCTCTTAAGGTGAAACTTGGAAAACGTGAAGTTTAGTAGCATGTTGTAGGAAGACGTTTGGAAGGGTTTAATCAAGAGCATGTAAGATAGATACTTGTAACGGCCCAGGTTTTCATCGCGGTCTTCCAGGTATGCCCTAGAGGTATTTTGGTAATTTGGTCGGGCCGTTTATGTCTTTTTCAGTTGTTAAAAATTATTGGATGGACTTAAGTAGGATTTTGATACTTTTTGGATGTGTTTGGGCATGGTGAGATGCAAAAGTAAAAATGAGATATAGTTGTGTTGTTGCTGGGATTCAAACCCGAGTCTCCGGGAAGTATGTTGGGTTACGTGCCAGTTAAGCTATTGGGAGCTCTTGTTACTCTTTCCGCCGCATATCTTGGTTAGCCTTGAGTCCTTGGGGTTTTGGTGCATTTGATTAAAAAGAAGGAAAAATAGGGTTGATGAGTTTCTTCTCCAAAACACCCATTGCCGCCCAAGCCTTCTCTCCCAAGCTCCAAGCCGATTTCCATCTCCCTTGCAGCCCCGTTGTGTCATCCCGGGTAAGATTTATCGTTCTCTTCTTCTTCTTCTCCGATTGATGTTCTTGCTGGCCGAGTGAAAAAGAGGTGAGTGTGTGTTTTGTGCAGCTAGCTAGCGAGGAGCCCACCAAGCAGCGAGATCGCGCCCAGCCCGGCCGTCGTAGCTGATCGCCCACCCGTCGCCGATCGAGCGGCCAGCGTCAGCCCTGCCGTCGCACGAACATCACCTGCAGCAGCCCGATCGTAGCAGTCGCAGCCAGCCTGTCGCGTCGCCCGCCCAGCATTTCGCGAGCCCAGCGCCCGCGTCTCACCCGTCCGTATTTTGTCCGCTCCAGCCGAGCCTCCCGCGTGGCGCGCCGCCGCGCGCCCGATCTCAGCGCGCACAGACGCTCGCGCGCCAACGCCGCCTGTCCTCGCGCGCAGCCCAGCGCCGTGTCATCGCCTGTCTAGCACGCAACCCTGCCACACCAGCCCGCCAGCAGCGCCCAGCTCCCGTGTCGCCCGTGCCGTGTGAGTGCTCCCGAGCCGAGCCCTATTTGTTTTATTATATTTAGGCCTATGGATTGTGATTATTGTTGTGCTTGTTAGGTTCTCATTAGCTAGCTCGGGATCGATCGCAGCTTAGGATTCTTGTGTGTAGTTGCCTCCCGACCAAGGTAAGGATTTTTCTTAGGAGTGTCCTGGACCTGCGATATTATATGTGATTGTTGTTTGTATGCTTGTTTGTGTTTATCAGCATGTTTAGTGATAGGTGCTCTGTTCTGAATTCCCGACTGGCATGATTTCTTATGTTGTTTCTCATGTTAGTCTATGCTAGGTTGTTCCGTTCTGGCATGCTATTTATCTATTCTTGCTTCGTAGTATCATGCTAGGTTCGTTGTATCTATTGAGCACGTATTGGATTGTTTGCTGTTGATGTTATAGTTTAGAGTTCAGAAAGGTAGCATCATCCGGGCCAGGATGCATAAGGTAACTTGCATCCACGGCTGGGACGTACGAGGCAATACTCCGTCCCTGATCCACCGTTAGGGTTTAGCTAACCCTAAGGCAGGCCCAACAATCTTAGGTGAGGGTGGCAGACTGTTAAATGCCCCAACGGTCGGGATGATGACATGGCATTGCCTTGTCCTGGCGATCGCACACGTCCTCGGCGTGTCGGCAAGAGCCCTTGATTGCCACCTGATAGGGCACGGACGGCTTCCTGGTGCAAACCTACCACGACCGGTTCCTTAGCCTCAGGTGCGGTGGTTCAGGCTGACATAGTTCACGTGTCCAGGTCTCATACCCCTATGTCAGTGACACCGATCCAGAGATTAGTTAGGCATGAGTACTGGACCTGGGCAGCTTGCCACTTGACCCGGCACCCCCCATGGTTTGCAGCAGCATGCGGTGCGTGCATACACTCATTATAGCACCGACTGGAGAGCTCCTCGGGATTGTGAGCCAGTGCACCTTTCATATCGACAGTAGACAGGCTGAGGCCAAGACTTGTTTCTCGTATAGGATCGTATCGTGAGGTGGATTATTCCGGAGTAAGACCCTGAGATGGCATCTGAAGTTTATGTGTGGATTTAAGCTATGTGCTCTCTTCTGTGTTTATATTCATAGCTTGCATACCTTTCTGCTGGATGACCATGTATATCGTATTGTACCCCAGTTGGGGATTCTTACTGAGTAATTCGTTACTCACCCTTATTTTGTGGTTTTCCACAGGTAACCAAGGTGCGTGCAGGATGACTGAAGGAGGAGCTGTGATCATGGAAACCAGCTATCGAACTCTGAATTTTTATCTATGATTCTTTATGTCTTATTTTCCTCTGAATGCATGTAGTTGGGCACGGAGCCCTAGGTTTTTTTCTAACTGTTTTTCCTGATTCTAGCACTGTTGTAACTGTTGGGAGTTTGAATGTTTTAAATAAATCTCTAATCAGAGTAAGTTTTGGAAATGTATTTGTCTTGGAATAGGTGCTTGGAAACAGGGACAGGTTGCAGGAATTTATGTTGACTTTTTAATGGATGTTGTATGTTTTAGTTTTCACTTAGAATCCGAAAAACCATTCCTGCATATTGATTTTAGTTTTGAATGCATGCATTGAGGTAAAGGCCCAGTTTAGAACCCCTTTTTCGGTCGGGTCTTTACAGTACTTCATTAATATAGTAAGTGTCGACCAGCCATCCACACGAGCTAATAGATCGTAGATCGAAAGAGGAATTGATCTAAGTCTATCGTGCATGTTTAATAGGTAGTGTTGGAGTGGTGACACTTTAAATCAGAGTTTAGGAATAAACGTGTAACTATTACATACTTAGCGCGGTTCACAATTATTTAGATGCAGCGAAATCTGGGCTAGGTGCTGAATGAATGCGGAAGTAGTAGTTTGTAAGCATAGTATGATAGATTTCCTTATCGCGTATTTCTTGTTATTGCATTGCTATTGAATTCATAAGTATCCTAGTTTAGCCTTAACTTATCAAAACTATTCCTTTGTCGTTTATTTTCTCTGTTTTCATACAAAACCAAAATTCTATTGACACAACTTATTCATGCAATTTACATTTCAATTCTAAACATCACCTCGAATAATTTTTGAGTCCCTGTGGAGATCGATAATTTACTTATTACTTCCTGTAGACCACGTATACTTGAGTGTAGTCGGATCAATTCACACTAATAGTACCCAACATTTGTAACGCAGATCCACAGACCCATCAGTGGACACAAGATCTCTTGTGTATTTAGGAAGATTTTAGGGATAATCATTCCACTAATGCATGCATAGCAGGGTTTAGAAAGCTATATAGACTTGTGGCGGGAGTTGGAGTCAGCATGAATGAATGTGGGAGTAAACGTTTATTCAAAGTGAAGTATGACATTTACTACTCACCATCTAGTTACTCTAGGAATTTCTAGATGCTTCCCACAACCTTAACCAGAGCCTTATTTTATTTTCGCATTTAGGATTAAAAGGAACAAAAACCCCAAACACAATTTTCCTTCATTTATCCGCACGGCTCTTAGATTAGTTAAGTTAATTATTGAACATAAATCTTTGTGGATAATGATAAAATAAATAATTATCACTTGTTGCAATACTCGACTATGTATACTTGCGTTGAATGCAATTAAAAGGCATAGGACATTAGTAATTAGTGTCTTATACTTGAGAATTTATCTTTGGTTTATTTATAACGCAACAGAATTCGCATAAGTTATTGTTTCCTTAGCCCCTCAAGATGATTTTATATCCCTTGAAATATGTGTTTAAATGAAACTAATCTACCATTTATTCGTGGTTTTCTTCACACGCCCGATGTCCCTAGTAAAGATATGTCGAGCATACTATCTTTAATTCATGTTGCTACTCGTACCTCACCTTAAAACAAATCTTCTTTTACGAATCCTCATCTATCTTCTAAATGCAAAAATTACCTTCAAACTTCCCCAATCCGTCCTACTCCTATAAACCTCGACAATTATCCCCTAAAAACAATGATTCCTCTACCATCACTCCCAGTCTATCCATTTGCTCTACATTTTGAATCAATTCTTATTCGTCTACCTCCCCAACAACCTCATCCTCAGACCTCAATCATCACCCCAAGATCACCTGGTTGGGATTATATGGTTGTCTTGTTACTCAATCTCGCCCTATTGATTATAACATCCTTGAACCAACAAGATTTACTAATGTTGTTAATGTCCCTGCTTGGGATTTGGCCATGGATGCAGAATTTGATACTCTAATTAAAAATCATAATTGGGACTTGGTTCCTTCTTTTGGGAGTCAACATTTAGTGGATAAAAAGTAAGTATTTAAAATCAAGAAGTTAGTTGATGGCTCTACGAAAGGCACAATGCTCGTTTAGTGGCCAATGGCTTCTCTCATATCTTGAGATTAGACTTTCATGAAACATATAGCCCTGTGGTAAAACTAGTGACTATTAGAATTTTCCTCACACTTGCAATGACTCAAAACTCGTCTGTGCGTCAACTGGATGTATCCAATGCATTTCTTAATGTTTTTTTTTAATGAAACAATTTATATGCCCCAGTTTGAAGGTTATGTTCATACGTTATGACCTCACCATATTTGTAAGCTCAATAAGGCCATCTATGGCCTGAAGTATGCTTCGAGAGCTTGGTATGATTGCCTTCATTCCCCATTAACCATTTAAGACTTTTATCAAGTGTAAGTTTGATTCATCATTATTTGTATATTGTCAGGGAAATTCATTGCTTATCATTCTAGTGTATGTAGATAATATGTTGATTATTGGATTGAATCAGACTTGGTCTCTCAGTGCATTGCTCATCTTCACAACACCTTTGCACTACGTGATCTCGAACTTCTACACTATTTTTTTTTCGGAATGGTCGACCACTAGTATTGTAACAGCCCAGTTTCCTATTCCAGTTTTCGAGGTGCCTTCGGGTCAAGATTCAGTTGTTTGGTTGGGTTATTAGAGCGGTTTTGACCCTTGGGGGTATTTTGGTCTTTTGGCTCCCTGGGCAGGATTTGTGGATTTTTAGGGCTTCGAGGTAGCTCCTGCTTTTTTCGAGGCTTGTTTTTTGTTGGATTGCGAGTCCCGAGGTGTTTGGGCTAGTCGGTTGGATGCTCGGTTGTGGTTTGGGCTTTGGCAAAGTTATGGTTGTTTGGGTGTTTCCTTTGGAATTCGAGCCCGGGCACTTATTGTTGATTTGGGAGTTGGATTTAAGTGAGTTTTATTGATTGGAAAATATTGCTTCGGTCGGGTCTCGAAGGAGGAAGCCGGGAAATGGGATTTTAAGGTTTTAAAAGTGGATAAGGATGGAAAAATGGATAAAATCCCTATTTTCCCATTTTCCCATTTTTTCTTTTTATTTTTCTCTTTTTCTCTCTCTCTCTCTCTCTCTCTCCCCGAGTCTCCACCTAGCCCGAGCAGCCCCAGCCCGAGCCAGCCCCTGCTCGCCCGAGCCTCACCCAGCCGAGCCCTGCCCTGCCCCTGGTCGCGTCGTCTAGGTCGCCAGCCGAGCCCCTCGCTCGCGCAGCGCCATCGCCAGCCCGAGCCTCACCCAGCTCGTGTCCGTCCGCGCTCGAGTCTCCTTGCACTATGCCGTGTCGCGCGCCCTCGCCCTGGTCTGTGTCGCCCTCGCCCGCGCGCGGTCGCGCCGCCGACCGAAGCTCGCCCGGCCGCCGCGCCGATGTCGCTCGTCTCGTCCGTGCCCGTGTCGCCCAGATCCGAGCCGTCGCGTCGTGTCGCTCGCGCCCGCGCGCTGATCCTGTGCCGAGCTGCGCCACGCGCCGTCGCCCAGCCGAGCTAGCGCCCGTCTCTCCCAGTAGCCTGGCGTCGGCTCTGCGCGCCGGCCGGCCCCATCAATCGCCTAGCCTGCTGCAAATGCGGCTCGTTCGCGTGTCACCGCGCCTCTGAGTTGCTCCGAGGTGAGCCTCGTTTATTTTATTGTATTTAGGCCTATTTTATGATTATTGATGTGTTTGTTTGGCTCGCTATAGGTTGCTCGGGTTCGATCGCGATTAGGTTTATTGTGTGTGTTGTTGCCTTCCCACTGTGTAAGGATTTCTTCTGGAGTTGTGTGGGCCCTGCGATATATTATGTGATTCTTGATTGTATGCTTGTTTGTGTTTATTGACATGTTTAATGATAGGTGCTCTATTCGAATTCCCAGTCGCATGATTTCCTATATTGTTTCTCATGTTAGTCCATGCTAGGTTGTTCCTTTCGGCATGCTCGTATTCTACATTCTTGCTTCGTAGTATCATGCTAGGTTCGTTGTATTCTTATAGAGCACGTATTGGATTGATTGGATTGTTTCTTGATTGCTATGACAAAGTTAGAATTCGGGTAGATAGCATCATCCGGGCAGTGCATAACGAACCTTGCATCCCGACAGAGGACGATGCGAGATGGAGCTCCGTCCCCGATCCCGTTAGGGACTAGCTAACCTAACGGCGGGCCCCGCAATCTTGGGTGAGGGTGGCAGACTGTTAAATGCCCCAACGGTCGGGATGATGACTTGGCATTGCTTTGTCCCCGACAGCCGGCACGTCCTCAGCGTGTTTCGGCGGTAGCCCTTGAGTTGCCACCTGATAGGGCAAGGACGGTTTCCTGGTGTAAGCCTACCACGACCCGTGCCTTAGCCTCAGGTGCGGTGGTTCGGGCTGACATAGTTCACGTGTCCAGGTCTCACACCCCTATGTCAGTGACACCGATCCAGAGATTTAGTTAGGCGTGGTGACTGGACATGGGCAGCTTGCCACTAGACCCGGCTCCCCCCATAGTCTGCAGTAGCACGCGGTGTGCGCGCATGCTTATTATAGCGCCGACCGGAGAGCTCCTCGGGATCTTGAGCCAGTGCACCTTTCGTCGACAATAGACAGGCTGAGGCCGGGACTTATTTCTAGTATAGGGCGTATTGTGTGGTGAGTTATTTCTGGACTAAGACCCTGAGTTGGCATCCGAGGCCCAAGTGTGGGCTAAGCTATGTGCTCTAGTTTGTGTTTATATTCATTGCTTGCATACCTTTCTGCTAGATGACCATGTGTATCGTATTGTACCCCGGTTGGGGATTCTTACTGAGTAATTCGTTACTCACCCTTATTATGTGGTTTTCCACGGGTAACCATGGTGCGAGACAGGATGGCTGGAGGAGGAGCTGTGATCATGGAAACCCGTTGTTCAACTCTGAGTTTTATGTTTATGATTTAAATGTCCTCTAAATGCATGTAGTTGGGCACGGAGCCCTAGGGTGTTTTCTGAATGTATTTCCGGATTCTAGCATTGTTGTAACTATTGTAAAGTTTGTATGTTTTAATAAATCTCTGATCATAGTAAGTTTTGTAAATGTATTTGTCTTGGAACAGGTGCTTGGAAACAGGGACAGGTTCTAGGAATTGATGTTGATTTTTAAATGGATGTTTTATGTTTTAGTTTTTACTTAGAATCCGAACACCATCTTGCGAATTTTCTGTAGATTTGAATGCATGCATTGAGGTAACGGCCTATTTTAGAACCCTTTCGGGTCGGGTCGTTACAAATATGGTACTATTTTAGGCTTATTTTATTATTGACTTATTGAGATAGTTGCACATGAAAAATCTCAATTTAGTTCCTATTCCTATGATAAGTTCCTCGTCTGATGTCTACTCAGATCTGAAAACTCTAAATAATAGAGTTATTTGTGCTTCTATATTACCACGTTTTTGCATCTTCATATAAATAAATGGATCTTAGAATAGAAATGTTGCTAAAAGTATATTCATACAAGTTTTGCATGAGGAGTAAAATGCACGACAATGTGAAAACTAGGAATATAACTATCCGAGTAAAGCAGATTACACGCATTAAAAGCATAAACACGTCAAGAACCTACTTCTTTTTAATGGGTATCTATTGCGTATGATTGGGAATGCTTCGCATCACATTGGGAAATAAAAGGACGGACAAAAATTACTTCAGATGGATACAAGGGTTAAAAGATCGATATGACACGAATCGCAAAAATGTAAGAAGATCATTCGATTCGCTATAAATTAAATAATAACTCCAAAAGATTCTCTCGAAGATCATATTTATACCGCCAGGAATGACAGATACCTATAAATATGTGAATGACCAATGATCAAGGTGTATTGGTTCTGTTATGGTTCACTGCCAATGGATTGTTAGGTTACGAAGTGGTCTCGATTGAACCCTCGACCATGGTCATTATCTGTGGAATTGTAGCAAGCTAGTACCATGGTGTTTGTCGAAGCTCGGAAGTTACAAGTGACAGCTACGTCAGCGTTTCAGCAACCTATTTTACCATGTTTATTTATTATCTTTCTAGCTAGGATTTTATCTACTTTATTTCCAATAATTTCTAAGAGTAGGTTGTAACGAGAACCTTTGAAGTCGATTTTATAAATGTTGCTTTATGAGATTATAGCTTATTCCACATTCTCATGCATAATAATTAATCAAGACGCATCTAGCGTAAGTTATGGAATGAATAAGTAATCAAGTTAAATTAAGGATAAATGAAGATTCATTAATAATTATGGTGGTTGTTTAACATTATCGTAGGTCGATTGACAACCCACATGTAGCCCACTTTCCGTTCCCCTTGAAAAAGGGGAAAACAAGGGATTAATCCAACCGTAATCGCTAGGCAATGCTTAGTCTTTCACATTCTTAGAGAAAATCTTAGAGATAACCATCTCACATGTTAAAATTACAAACTCAAGGGAAATGTATCTACGAGTTGCTATAAAGTTTTCTGGGAGGGAGCTTTAGGTTATAGTGGAGCAAGTCTTAATCTTCTTACCATCATTTATCATGTGCTTAACTTAGTCACTGTTCAATCTTAGCTCTCGCATTTTAATCAATTAACTATACTTACACCACAGCCCATAACCAATTGAACCAATTTTCTATTGTGTACCAGCTCTTAAGTTAATACACCATAATTACCAATTCCCTATGGAGAACGATAAAATAAATACTTTTAACCTACTGCATACTCGAATGTGTATACTATACAATTCAAAAGCGTAAGACCTAGTCATAACCTTAGAATTAAATTAAGACAACAAAAAGTATATCACAATCTTGTCACAACCATGATCATATGCTATATCGTAACACCTTGGAAATCTATTAAATGTGTTCTACAGTATTTAATTGGTACTATTCATCTTGGATTGGATATACGACCAACAAGCTCCCTTATTCTCATTGGTTTCTCTAATGCTGACCGAGCTACGTGTTCCATTGATCGTCAATCTGTTAGTGGATATTCTTTCCTTTGTTCCACGTTGATATTGATACTATCCTTAATGGATGTTGAGATCTGTGTTACAAACTTGGTTACGATTAGTGTGAATTGATACCACTACACGCAAGTATACGTAGTCTGTAGCAAGTAATAAGTAAGTTATCGTTCTCCACATGGACTAGAAAATTATTTGAAGTAATGTTTAGAATTGAAATGTAAATTTCATGAATGAGTATTGTTGATATGATTTTTGGTTTTTCAAGGCAAGGAAACAATTAAACTAGAAAATAGTTTTTCTAAGTTAAGGCTAAACTAGGATACTTATGAATGCAGCAGCAATGCGATAACAAGAAATATGCGATAAGGTAATCTATCATACTACGCTTACAAACTACTGCTTCCTCTTTCTTTCAGCACCTAGTCCAGATTCTGCTGCAACTAAATGTAATTATGAACCGCGCTAAGTATGTAATAGTTTCGCATTTATTCCTAAACTCTTATTTAAAATGTCAGAGCTGTAACATTGCCTACTGAACATGCATGATAGACTTAGATCGTTTCCTCTTCCGAATTAAAATCTATTAGCTTGTGTGGATGGTTGGTCGACACTTACTGTTCTGATGAAGTAACTATCTTACATGATCTAGATTAAACCCTTCCAATTCCTTCCTACAACATGCTACTAAAACTCACGTTCCCCCAGTTTCAGCTTACGAAATAAGTTCATAATGAAAACAAAGAACACAAAGCACAATGTAAAAAACATCATAGAATTGTATTACTGAATTGAAATGAGTTTAACAATGCATCTTAACAAAACAAACAAACAAAAGAAAATAACAGTAAAATTGTAGCATAGATCAATTCTTTGAAATTCTCCGAGAAGAAGAACAGGGCAAGGATCTAGCTCCCTTTTCTCTATTACATCACATCCTTTTTGTAGCGCTAGGTCGTTGGACCTCCGAATGTTCCAGAATGGTAAGAATCATTTTGCACAATGATTTCTCCTTTTAATGTTCTTGCCATACGTATTTGATTTGTCTAAGGCAAGAATCCTTTGATTTCAGCAATTCGTCTCTGAATTGTCTGGTTAGTCAACTTCTCGCTAGCAGATTCTTCCTTCCTTATTTACTTGTAGTGCAACTGGCCTTGATCTTTCGAGCATAAGTACTCGTGCTCGCGCGTCTTGATTTCCTTCGTCGCGATGTGATAACTCTCAAAGAGAGCATAATTTATGTTTTTAGCATGATTTCGCGCAGCATCAAGTAAAAGGCAATAACGCAAACACGGAGCAGATCACGAAGATATGCTGAACCAAGAAGGAATTACGATCGACAAAGATTCATCTACAAGGAAAGAATCAGAAGAATCAATTATGCAATCAAGGCAATGCCAATTGAATAAATCCCGACGAAATCATGGAATATGCTTTGATGATGATTTGTACAACTCACCTCTACTTGCAGATCACGAAATTCAATTCTATAAATACCAAAGTAAGGAGCGGAATCCATTGAGCTGGTCAGTTAGCCATAAGCCAATCGAGGGACGTGAGTCTATTGTGAAGAAGCTGATGGTGGTGCTGTGGGAATTGATGATAAGGAGACTACTCGCCTTCAACTATTCCAATTCCATTTATTGTTTTTATTAGGAGTAGTTATAGTATTTAGACATTATTCTAGTCGTAATAAAAATGTCTGATTTAAACTTCTATTTGATGTTCATTTCTATGATTGCGTTATAGGAGTAATGATGATTAAGTATGAATAGAGCATGTTATTGGTGTAGGTCTTTGAATGTTAAACTGCTGAATATTTACTTATATATATGCATTGATTAAGTACCCACACATGTACCTTGCAAAGAATGGGAAGAGGAATAGCATGTTGACCCAGTACACTACTTTAGGATTGATTGAATAGTTGTTCATCATCTAGGGCGTTAGGAATAACCCCACTACTGCTTACGTCGCCCTATGCTTAGTATGGTATTCGCAGCGGAAGCTTGTTCACTCATAAATCATGAGTCACGGAAGTGACAATTGTTAGGGAAGTAAGACATTCACTTGCTAGTCCGCACTCTTAGCATTTTCTAGGAATACATATTTAGCATTACTCATTGCATGCATTTTATTTCTGCATTTTTTCTTATCGCATTAAACAAAACAAAACCACTTATCATTTACATTCTATTTTACTTTTCGCACGACTCTGACTTGAGTGGTATTTACTCTAAACATCAATCTTTATGGAATCGATAAAATTAAATACTTGTTGCAATTCCCGACCGCATATACTTGCACGTAGGTGATTCCTATTGCATTTGCATAAGAATTAGTTACTGTCAATATATTAGCAGTGGAATCGCGAGGTCAAATTTTTGGTGCCGTTGCCGGGGTTTGTTTATTTAGAGTTAATACACTTAGGAAGGAGTAGTTCTTAATTGTTTATAGATTAAATTCTTTTTATTTCAGGGAAACGCGAAGTCTGAATTAGTTTGATCAATAAGGAACAGAGTGTTAGAGAAATTCATCACCCCGACTAATTAATGGAGCCTAATCAGTTTACTAATCAGCAATGAACGCAGTACTATATTCAGCACTATTTACACAACTTACAGCAACAAGGCTATGTGGAGGACTTTAACGGAGCACATCTTCATACAAATAAATTTTTTCGATCACAATATTAGGAAGACAATAGGGGTTATACGTGGGATTCCAAGAGTCATGAACCTAGGAATCACATGTATACTTCTTGGCAGTCTCCGATGGATATGACTGTAGAGGAAGAAGAACAACTAAGGAGAACACGATGGTTGAGGGACAATAGTATCATATCAGGACCTCAAAAACACGATAACACAACCCAATACTCTCTGCGAGAACCAGAAGGAACCTATGCAACAAACAGTAGGCAAGCGGAAAGATCATATCTAGAGGCCGACATGCTTAACGAGGAGGCATTGAATTTTCTATATGAGAAGGATCTCTCATAGGAGGATTTTCGAGCAGCCACTATAGCCAAAGCACAAGAGGTCAGCGAATTACATCTTGCAAAAATAGAAAGAGAGTAGGAACAAAGATGCTTGGGCAAGGTTCACCACCCTAGCAGCCTCAGAAGTAGTTGAAACAGAAGATGCTGAAGAGAACAGCGAAGAAAGCTCTATGTTCGATTTTGAAAAGACGACTGAAGGTCAAAACAACCAATAAGAGGGCATACCGGGTGATGAACCTGTAGAAGCAAGTATGCATCAACCCGAAAGGCAAGATGTGGACTCCATCGATTGCAGGAACAAGAATATAACGTTGAAAACCTCAATTTACGATTAATGGTAACTGAGTTCTTCTCGTTAACAACGGAGCACACATTGCAGGAATTGATTCGTCGAAGAAGAAACAAGTGGGCAATTCAACCAAGTTTACGCATAATTTACATCTTATCTGTCCTGTATGTGATAGGAGTTGTACACATTAAGGCACATGGAGAAGAAAGGCAGAAAAAGGTGGCTAAAGATGGTGTCACCCCCAAAATCATAATATGGCTAAAATATGGATTTACTATGCCAGACGGAATTAGCGTAAAAATTCCACCCAGATCTGCTCAACAGCATTCCTGGAATGCGAAAATCCGGTATCTCTGACTTTGTGCACAACATTTATTTGCTTTTTAGGAAATTTTATTTTATTTCGTAATTTTAGGAATTATTTCTATTTTCGGAATTTTTCATTTTTATAGTTTTTCATTTAGTAAGGAATTGGAATGAATGATTTGAGATGCTTTCCTTGAACATTGATTGTTTTCCTTATTTGAGGATTCTAAATTGAATACTCAAACCTCTATATAAACTTGGTTCAAGGAAGACCATTCACAACACCTCCAAAATCAGTGATACTCTAGAAAAGCTCTAACCCGAAAGATGTCTGGTAAAAAGGTGAGCACCAACCCAAAACCTCTAGACACCCCATATTCACGACGAAGAACCAGGAGAGTATCTAAAGGAAACCCCGAAGCAGATATAGGAGAAAGTTCGCACCAGTGACAAACGAGGAGCAGGAGGTTCTTTGTTAAGATAAGGGAGAAGAAGGATACTTCTGCCTCCTTTATCGTACTAAATAGTGATGAAGAAATGCCAGAAGAATTACCACACTGGGAATCGTTGGATAGGGAAGAACAAACTAAACATGAAGAAGTAAGTTGAGGAGAATAAAAGGAGGAATCAATAGAGAAAGATCCAGAAGAGATAGTACCATGTGATGAGGGAGGTGCCAACGATGAAGGGATGACAACATAAACATAATCGCAGCACCCAAGCTACACTAGCATTCAAATAGAATCTATGAGAAAACTAAGGGTAAAGGCATTCCCAGCGGTCAAACAACCACATCCGGCCTTAGAGATAAAAGTCAAGAAGGATGCAACTTTTGCATCCATCTACGCTGAGAGGAAATTTCTCGAGTTACTGAACAAGGGCTTTATGCGAGAAGTGGACCTGAATGTATCAGATAATATTAAGATTGTGCTTCATCGTTTTGGATGGCTAAAATATTTCTTCCCTAGAATTGATGCAAGAGCAGATTGGGTATGGAAATTTTATGAAAATCTGAACGTGGAAGTACTAGCATTCTCAAGAGTCAAGGGTCAACTGATTGACTGCCGAGCAGCTGCGTGGAATAAGGCCTTAGTAGCACCAGATGCACCAACATCATTCCTTCAATAGTTAATCAACTCCTCAACTGCAGAGCAGATGAAAGAAGGACTATCAGTAATAGGAATAATGGAAGCAAAATGGAATGATCCAACATTGATACAAAGGCAAATGATTCGAGAAGATCTTCAAGAATGGCTAATGATAATAAATACGGCAATTCAACCATCAGCAAATAACGCACTAGTCCAAAAAGATCAAGTTATACTACTAGTAGCAATAAAACTTGGGCTCTGCATCAATTTGGGAAAACTTCTGGAAACACAAGTGCAAATCTACGCTCGTGAAGAGCACGTGTACTATCTATTTTCGATTACTCAGCCATACGCAGACTAGGGAATCGGACCGTATCCATATGATAGAACTTTGAGCGTATTCCCACCAAGAAGAAGCATAGAAAGAGAAAAGAAATGAAGTAAGGAAAAAACTGCAGAAGTAGACTTAGAAGAGAGGATAGCCAGACTCGAGGAGGCTATGCAGAAATATCTGAAGCAGGGGAAGAAAAGCGGTAGAGTAGTAAAGTAGATGGAAGTCTCGCTCCCTTTTTATTACGCTTTTCTTATGTTCTGTTTTACTTTCACATGCACTTCATGATTAGATGTTCATTAGGATCATGCATTTAAGACGCTACTAACTTTATTTTCATGCTATTTCTTTAATCCAATAGTTCTTTTCTTTTGGAAGTCTAATAAGTGTTTTTATAACAATAATTAAATTTAGTAGAAACACTAGTTCAAGTTGTAGAATTCTTAAGTTCTCTCAGATTCAAACCTAACGCTAGAATAATCCTCATCATAAATGATAGAAAGCACAAAAATCCTCAAGGAAGCCAAAGAAACTCACCTTCATTGAGGACAATGAATATTTTAAGTTTGGGGGTGAGGACAGCCCGTTTATTGCATTAAACTTCAAAAAACAAAAAGATCAATCTACTCTAGCAAAAATAAGAAGGTCGTTACTGGCGAATGAGCCCAAGGATACCTTAAGTATTTCGTTTTCTACATTAGCGCAAGCTTGAAATTCCTTTGCTAAGCGAAATTGTTTTATGCTCAAACGGTTTACGCTAAGAACTATGGAATTTAGTAGGTATGAGTGCACCTTGCAAGGAATTCGAAAAGAATAATAGAAAAAATCCTCAAAAGACACAAGGATCCGAACAGATACCTTCGGAGAGTAAGTTTGGTAAACTCTGAATTAGATGCGATTGCAAAAAGATGGGTTGAGCATTATGGAGTACATGTGATGAGGAGTAATTTGTCAGTCATGATAAGGAAGATTTTAGGGTTTAAGCTGAATATATTGGAAAGTTTGAAAACTGCAAGGAGAATGAAGTTTCTTCCTGGAGATAAGATGTGTGTTAAAAATCATGAAAGTAGATGGAAAAAAAATATAGAAATGCTGAGTTAATGAAATAAGCTGTAAGAACTCGACTAAAAAAATAGTCTTAAACCTGGTTCTTACTCAGCATGCATGTAATTAAAAGACATTCATTTCACAAAATCCATGTTTAAAACCTTAAAACAACAATACGCTGGGGAAACAAACTTCTTTATTTCAAGAAGATTTCAAGGTAAAACGGTTAACATAAAACCGTTTCTTACAAGTATTTTATTAAAAACATCCTTAAGCATTTAAACATCATAATTAAAAATCCCTATCGACTTCGTGTCCATCTACATGCTGAATAAACAAAAGACACAATCCTAGACAAAGTATGTAGGCAACTCCCATGATCAATCAGCTCATCTGCTAGTCGCCCTAATGTTGTCCCAAGTTCCCTAGTTGAGATACCACAGAAAGGGTGAGTACAAAAGCACTCACTAAGAATCCCCCAATTGGGGTACAATACGCAAGACATATCATATAGCATCCTAGCATACAAGCATAACGCAATAAAGTAAGGCAGTCTCAACAATAACAGACATCAAGTGTCAAGCAAGATCAGCACACCACTAGGCTGACTAAATAGGAGGGCAACCTAAGTGACCTCGGTCTCGAGAGTTATCTAACTCTAACGCAAACTTGGTTAGCACTCCACTGGGCTAATAGGGATAGGACGCAACTGGACTTGTCCTGGACATGCTCGGGCAACACCCAACTGGGCTAACCCAATAACAGCTCACACCTGGCTGTGTATGGACTGCACGTCATTGGGCCAACCCTGGACCGACAACGCCACTGGGACGATCTTAGACCGCACGCAACTGGGCTAGTCTTGAAAAGAGGTTCGGGTAGCATGCCATTGGGCTCATCCTGGATTAGCTCACACTTGAAGGATCATAGACTACTCGCAACTGGGCAAGTCTTGGACCGCACGCCAATGGGCAAATCCTGAGCCAAACCGAGTCGACACACAATTGGGTCAAACCTGGGACAACCCTAACAGGCTCTAACACATTAGAACACTCTAGAGCTAACAGGGTTCAACATCCAACAAGGCATATACAAAGCAGGATATCACAGACATAATGAGCAGTTATATGAACGGGAAAATGCAATCAATAGTGTACAATATTCTACATGCCAAGCCCTATCAAACAGAAAAGACAATCCCCATCCACTATCATTTTTAACAACAAACATACAAGGAAACGAGCATAAATAGTAGCATCATCCAGACAACCTGCACGAACCTAATCCACTAACATATAATTCAGTCAGATATATTAAAATAAACCTATCCACTAGCATGCTTAACCACAAATATACAAGGAAACGAGCATAAACAGTAGCATCGTCTAGACAACCTGCAAGAACCTAATCCACTAACATATAATTCAGTAAGATATAACAAAATGAACCTATCCACTAGCATGCATAACAAATAGGACAATGACCAGGAGCTATCAAAGCCATGAGCAGGGTCCACACAACCCTATAAAGGAACCCTTACCTGAAACAGAGAGAAACAATCAACAAGGAACAATTGCTCCTCGAGCTGCAGAATCAACACAAACCTAGCAATTATAAAATATAACACATATTAAAATCTACTAGCTAACAACTAAGCTATGAGATCGACGGGGCTCATGGAAGTTACCCAACTGAAGAAACGGGTGCTCACTAAAAGCCTAAGGTCTCAGCCAATGGGAGCTTGCCCTCGGCTAGGGTAGCTTGATGGAGCTCTCGGCTGCTAGGGTTGATGCTTGAGGTTGGACGGATCAAATGACTATTTGGCTTAGCCATGGGGCTGCTTGTGGATCCAAGGGTTGGAGATGAGGGCTCTCAGCTGCAAAAGGGGATAAAGACCTCGACAACAAAGAGGAGGAAGAGAGAAGTAAAGCCTCTCAGTTAGGGCTTGGTATGCAGCAACAAGAAGATGGTGTCGCTTGGTTGTCTAGGCCAATGGAGAAGGAGAGAGGGGAAGAGAAATCGACCAACATAAGAACTTGGAGGGAAGGGGCTTCTCGACAATCTTAAGGATGAAGAGAGGAGAAGATCGGTTAGGGTTTGCAGCAGGTTATCTCGGCAAGAACAAGGGGAAAAAAAGAAGAAGAGGTGGTGAAGATGGAGAGAATTTGGCAATGGAGTTTGGGGAGATGAAGAAATCGTCAAAAGGAAGAAGGAGAAGAGAATTTTGCGTGCCGCTAGGTCTTTAGAAAATGAAAATTCCTTTCCATTTGTCGATTGAAACTCCCTGGCCACCCACCTTCGAGTCCTAGGGAAGGCGGTTTTTTCTTCTATTTTTCACAAACTACCTCGAAGACACTCAAATGCAAAACCAATGGGCTTCAAGTCTTGGCGAAAACACCTTTTCACCTTTATTCTTCTTTTTCAAACAAGCGAATGCCCTGACCATCACTCTTTTGAGTCCCAAGCAAACACACAATAATTCTGATTTTTCTCTTTTAACTGAAAGACTCTCAAAATGTCCCTTTGGCCCTGGAACCTGAACCGAAGAATAATAGAACTCAGTAAATGGTAGAAACACCCCTAAAACCCTAGTTAAACAAAAAACTGGCCCTGAGGGCTAAATGACCGAAATGCCCCTAAAGGCTCAACTGCCCTAACGACCCAACCGAACTACCGCATAATTAACCAAACACACCTGGAGAACCAGAATGAAAACCTGGGCCGTTACATAAGCATCTTAAGCAAAATAAGCATTTCTTGAGGAAAAGCAATGATGTAAGTTTGGGGGTGTGATAACTCTCAACGAGAGCATATTTTAGGTAGTTTAGGATGCATTATTTTAATAAATAGAAAGGACATCTGCATTCTTAGAGGGAATATGGAGAAATAACTGAGAAAGTCTGCATGCATTCATAATATCGCATCCAAAGCATGAATCTGCACTTTAGCACAAATCGCAATTATCTATGCCTAATTTATGTTTTTAGCATGATTTCGCACAGCATCAAAGATAAGGCAATGACCCGAACACTGAGCGGATCACGAAGATAGGTTGAACCAAGAAGGAATGACGATCGACAAAGATTCATCTACTAGGAAAGAATCAGAAGAATCAATTATGCAATCAAGGCAATGACAATCGAATAAATCTTGACGAAAATCATGGAATATGCTTTGATAACAATTTGTACAGCTCACCTATACTTGTGGATCACGAAATTCAATCCTATAAATACCAAAGCAAGGAGCGAAATCCATTGAGCTGGTCGGTTGGCCATAAGCCAATCGAGGGACGTGAGTCTACTGCGAAAAAGCTGATGGTGGTGTTGTGGGAACTTTTGACAAGGAGACTACTCACCTTCAACCGTGCCAATTTCATTTATTAATTTTATTAGGAGAAGTTATAGTATTTAGAAATTATTCTAGTCGTAATAAAATAGTCTGATTTAAACTTCTATTTGATGTTCATTACTCTGATTGCGTTATAGAAGTTATGATGATTAAGTATGAATAGAGCATGTTATTGGTGTAGGTCTTTGAATGTTACATTGCTGAATATTTACTTATATATATGCGTCGATTAGCTACCCACGCATGTACCTTGCTAAGAATCGGAAGAGGAATTGCATGTTGACCCAGTACGCTACTTTAGGATTGATTGAATAGTTGTTCATCATTTAGGGCGTTAGAAATAACCTCACTACTTCTTACGTCGCCCTATGCTTAGTATGGTGTTCGCAACGGAAGCTGGTTAACTTATAAATCATGACTCACGGAAGTGATAATTGTTAGGGAAGTAAGACATTCACTGGCTAGTCTGCACTTTTAGCATTTTCTTGGAATACATAGTTAGCACTACTCATTGCATGCATTTTATTTGTGCATTTTGTTTTACCGCATTAAATAAAACAAAACCACTTATCATATACATTCTATTTTACTTTTCGCACGACTCTGACTTAAATGGTATTTACTCTAGACAACAATCTGTGTGGGATTGATAAAATTATATACTTATTACTTGCTGCAATTCACGACTGCATATACTTGCGCGTAAGTGATTCCTATTGCATTCGCATAAGAATTAGTTACTGTTCAATATATTAGTAGTGGAATCGAGAAATATAAATATTCATAAGTTTTCGCGAACTTTATGCTAACCGCGCTTCTTTTATCTTTATTTTGCCTGATAACCGATATTTAGCATTCATTAGCGAATTACACCCTTTAGCGCGCATTTTTTGTCTTCGCGAACGCTTAATATGAATTGAATAATATAAATAATTATCCAAATTTAGGCCAAAATCTGACTCTATTTTAGAGTCATCATACCCCCAAACTTGAATCCTTGCTTGTCCCAAGCAATGCTAATGCTGGTGTAATAACTGCTAAGTTAACATAAATCGTAATGCCAAAAAACAATTTCTCCTACTAAAAAAATTATTATTCTTTGAGTATCATTGCCTTAATAAACCAATCACTTACTCATTCCAAATCATCATTCACTAGGTTCCTAGCAATCTCACCTCAGATCTTCTCCTCATTCCCTTAGTCCCAAGTTTACTCTAGGTTAGAGACTTTTGCCGTAGTGTAAGTCATTCTTCCTTTATCAGCTAAGTTTGTTCAAAACATTTTGTTCATGGATTATTTGTTTTGGGTACCTTTGAGTAAATGTTCCACTAGCCGCTAAAAGGTTGTGTAGCAATGCTAGCAGAATACTTGGATCACCCATGGCTCATTCGGTCATTTAGCCATTTCTCTTACTCACAATGTCTTGATGGTTTTTTTTATAGAAAACATTATATGCATTTGCATAGTCTGTTATTGCAATGCTAATTAGCATTCTAACCCCCAACATCATTGTCCTCAATGATTAGGATTTTTTATTTCTCTCAAACTTAAATGTTTCTAAGGTTGCTGAAATCCTTACTTTATGCTCAAACCATCTCCCCTTATAGAATGTGTCTAGGTTCTAAGTTCACAAGTGCCTGTCCTAAGATGTTTTCGCTATTCACGTTGTAAATGACATTTTAGGGTAGAGTAAAAATCAGTTTTCCAATGCAGAAAGAAAAAAAATATCGGCAATCATCAGAACATTAACTTATCAATGAGTAAAATGAAATATCTATTATTATTAAAAGAAGCATGTAACAAGGGTATGAACAACATAGACATAAACTTCCTTTATCACTCTTCATCTTTCGAATTAGAGCTGTCAGAGTTGGTGGAGGAGACAATGTCTTGGATCTCCAAGAGGATAGGTCCGCGGAGCTGTGGATCCAACTGAGTCAGGATGTCAAAGATGACTCTGTCTCGGTATGCTATGTAGCCCACAACGTTATTCAGATTTTTCTCTAGCACCCAAAGACTGTGCCCAAATTTTTTTTCTCATTTTCTTCTTCATCTTCCTTGGTAGGAGAGTCGACACATGGGCATGTGTAGAAGGCCCCGCTTCATTTGGCAGCACTGCATCTACATGAACGAACTTGGCCATGGGGCGCTGGATTGTGCGGTCGCGATCTTCTCCCAATGGTGTCAGTCGAACTCTCTACCGCCTGGCGTTATTCACTTCAGCTTCTTCTCTGTTTCTACGTCGGAACAAGTCCTCCGATGCAGAAATTCTTTTACTTCCTCTTGTTGCTCCCGTCTCATTTGCCACATTCTTCGGTAATTGGCTGCAAGTCTTTGTACCATGGTGAAGGTTGTAGAGGATTTGTAAGATAGAGATAGTTGGTTTTCAAAGAATAGGCAATTATCCCATTTCTAGCAGGGTATTTAACCATCAAAATGTTGGATATGACGATCGGATTTCAATCGTTGCTTAGGTCAGGGCGACGATTAAGGTTTTGGCGGTTGTGCATTCTTTGCACACCGTTGGATCGAAATATTTGCGATTCGGTTGCTCGGTATCCGTCCGTAATTAATATGATATAATGGTAAAAGATATTTATTGATTTATTGAAATTAAAAAATTGCAGTGAAAAATAGAAAGCTAAAAATATATAAAGCATTAAGTTAAGATAAACTTCTAGTAAAGACCCGACCCGAATGAGGTTCTAAAATAGGCGTTTACCTCAATGCATGCATTCAAAGCTAAAATCAAAATGCAAAATGGTGTTTCAGATTCTAAGTAAAGACTAAAACATAAACATCCATTTAAAAGTCAACATAAAATTCCTGAAACCTGTCCCTGTTTCCAAGCACCTGTTCCAAGACAAATACATTTCCAAAACTCACTCTGATCAGAGATTTATTTAAAACATTCAAACTTTCCAATAGTTACAACAGTGCTAGAATCCAGAAATACATTCAGAAAACAACCTAGGGCTCCGTGGCCAACTACATGCATTTAGAGGACATTTAAAACATCAAAACATAAATACAAGACTCAGAGTTTGAACAACGGGTTTCCATGATCACAGCTCCTCCTCCAGCCATCATGTCCCGTACCATGGTTACCTGTGGAAAACCACAAAATAAGGGTGAGTAACGAATTACTCAATAAGAATCCTCAACCGGGGTACAATACGAAAACATCTCATTTAGCACACCGACATGCAACCATACAATGACTTAGAGCAAAACGATAGGTTTAGGCTATGTGTTAACACTGGAGCTAGCCTATCAAGGGCTTTCAACTACAGCCTATCCTAGGTTCTACACCTGGATGCCCATCGGGGTCTTACACAACCTAGGATACAATGACACAATGATGCCCATCGGGGACTTACACACAAGGATGCCCATCGGGGTCTTACACCTCTAAACAATGATGTCCATCAGGGTCTTACACATACGGATGCCCATCGGGGGCTTACACCTCAATCAATGATGCACATCGGGGTCTTACACATACGGATGCCCATCGGGGTCTTACACCTACGGATGCCCATCGGGGTCTTACACCTACGGATGCCCATCGGGGTCTTACACCTCTAGCTATCAATGCTGCCCAAAAAGGTCTTACACATCTAGGATGCCCATCGGGGTCTTACACCAGCTAGGATCACAAAGATGCCCATCGGGGTCTTACACCTCAATCAATGATGCCCATCGGGGTCTTACACATACGGATGCCCATCGAGGTCTTACACCTCTAGCTATCAATGCTGTCCAACGGGGTCTTACACATCTAGGATGCCCATCGGGGTCTTACTCCAGCTAGGATCACTGAGATGCCCGTCGGGGTCTTACACTCTTAAGCAGCCTTATGATGCCCATCGGGGGCTTACACACAAGGGAACAGTGCAGTGCCCATCGGGGATTTACCTACATTATGGATCACCTGCCTAGCACTAACATGGAACTATCAGAATATAACAGGAACTATCAGAATATAACAGGAACAAGAATATGCCAAGATAAAAGACCCTAGATTGTAACTAATATAACAGAAACACCAGTACAACACAAACCTGGAAGCAAGAGAAAACATGTAACCTATCCACTAGAATTTCATACAATCACAAGCTATGGCATACTATCAATTATTCGCAGGGTCCACACAACCTCGGTAAGAAACCCTTACCTGGTCGGAAGGCTACTACACACAAGAATCCTAAGCTGCGATCGAACCCGAGCAACTTAAAGCGAACCTAACAAACACATCAAAAATCACAATCCATAGGCCTAAATATAATAAAATAAATAGGGCTCGGCTCGGGAGCAACTCACGAGGCGCGGCTGACACGCGAACAGGCAAGCTGCACGGGCGAGGCAACTGTTGGGCGCTGAGGGTCGTTGAGGCAGGGTGCTGGCACGAGCGCTAGGGCGCGGAGCTGCGCGCAAACGAAGACACGGGCGCGCGGGTGCGGGCTCGGCTGGGGCGGCGGCGTCTTGGCGCGGCTCGGCACGAGGAACGGGGCGCGGGGCGACGCGGCGCGACGATCTACACAGGGGGCGCGCGACGGGCGGCGTGATGCGACGGCGGCTCTGAGGGCCTTGGCTGGCACGGTTAGCTACAAGGACCCGCGATCTGGTGCGGAGCAGCCTGGGCGAGGGTTATGCGACTCGGATCTGGGCGATCTGGCGCGGAGCGGCCTGGGCGAGGGTTGTGTGACGCGACGGGTACAGAGCAGGGCAACTCGGGGCTGGGCGGCCTGGCACTGCACGCGGCTGGGTGAGATGGGCTAGGGCTTGGGGCGAGCTGGGCGGCTAGGGCTGGCGACCTGGGCGAGCAGGGGGCTAGGCTCGGGCTGGGGCTCGGGCTTGGCTGAGAGGAAGAGAGAGAGAGAGAGAGAGAGAGAAATAAAAAGGGGAAAATGGGATTTTCCTATTTTTCTCCAACCTAATCCTATTTTAAATAGCCTTAAAATCCCTAAAATCCCATTCCCCGGCTTCCTCCTTCGAGACCCGACCGAAGCAATCTTTTCCAATAAATAAAACTCACTTAAATCGAACTCCCAAATCAACAATAAGGGCCCGGGCTCGAATCCCAAAGGAAGCACTCAACCAACCATAACTTTGCCAAAGCCCAAACCACAACCGATCTTCCAAACGACTAGCCCAAACATCTCGGGACTCGCAACCAACAACAAACAAGCCTCGACAAAGGCAGGAGCTACCTAAAAGACCCAAAAATCCACAAATCCTGCCCGGGGAGCCAAAATACCAAAATACCCCCAAGGGCTAAAACAGCTCTAACGACTCAACCGAACATCTGAATCTTGAACCGAAGGCACCTCGAAAACTGGAATAGAAAACTGGGCTATTACAATACTCCCTCCTTTTAAGACTTTCGTCCTCGAAAGTCCTAAGACAAAACAGCTCCAGGAAAACTCCACTGATTCCTAACCAACTGAACTTCTCGGCTAAAACAACACCAACCTTCTTCGAAACCAAACCCTCTTGGGTTCTCAAAATCTCAAGGCCACAATGCCAACCAAACTGCCACAAACGATCTCAACCAAAACTGGGCATACACTGAACTCCGAAGGAAATAGATGCGATAAAGCTAGACGACAAACCACATCCTCAACTCGCACCAACTCTCAAACGGTGCTACTCTCAGCAAACTCGAAGACTGGCCACAAGCTCTGAAACTCTACACCACGCACTGGCAAACTCCTCTGGAAGCTCACAGCTGACAAAAAACAACCTCAACCCTACAACAAGCTGGCCAAACAACTGAACCTTCTAGGTTCCAGAAGCTAAACGACCTACTCTTACTTCACAAGAGACCAGCGAACCTCAAATCTTGCCTACAGCCTTAACCAAATACAATCGAATCACCAACTGGCGACTGATCCTAAAGGCAAACTTCTCCAACTAGAACGCGACCACAACACTTAAGCAACCATCTTAAAGAGAAATCGCCGAACCAAAGGCAAGGGGCACCATCCTGGCACACTAGACAGTTAACAACACTCACACAAGCTGAAACTTCAGCTACGACCACCTCTAAAAGACAAGGTGTAACGGCCCGGTTTTCTATTCCGGTTCTCGAGGTGCTTCCGGTTTAGATTCAGTTGTTCGGTTGGGCCGTTAGAGCTATTTTGACCCTTAAGGGTATTTTGGTCTTTTGTCTCCCTGTGCAGGATTTGTGGATTTTTAGGATCCCGAGGCAGCTCCTGCCTTTGTCAAGGCTTGTTTGTTGTGGGTTGCGAGTCCCGAGATGTTTGGGCTATTCGTTTGGAAACTCGGTTGTGATTTTAGGTTTTGGCAAAATCATTGTTGTTTGAGTGCTTCCATTGGGATTCGAGCCCGGGCCCTTAGTGTTGATTTGGGAGTTGGATTTAAGTGAGTTTTATTTATTGGAAAAGGTTGCTTCAGTCGGGCCTCGAAGGAGGAAGCCGGGAAAAGGGATTTTAAGGATTTTAAGGCTTATTTAAAAATTGGATAAAATGGATAAGGATGGAAAAATAGGATAAAAATCCCATTTTTCCCATTTTTCCCCATTTTCCCTTTTTTCCCATTTTTCCCATTTCTCTCTCTCTCTCTCTCCTCCAGCCCGAGCCAACCCCCTGATCGCCCAGCCTAGCCACCCAGCTCGCCAGCCCGAGCCCTAGCCGCCCAGGTCGCGCCGAGCCCAGCCCCTGCTCGCCCTGTGTCGCGTCGCCCGACCCATGCGCGACGGTGCGGCCGAGTGGCCCTGCCTCGCCACGTCGCTCGCCGCTCGCCTCGCTCAGCCCGCGTCGCGACAGTCGGCGCCACGCGCTGATCTTGTCGCCGTCGTCGCGCTCAGCGCGTCATGTCGCTCGCGCCCACGCGTCGTTCCCTGTGCTTAGCCGCGCCGCGCGCCTTCGCCCAGCTGAGCTCAAGCCCGGGCCCGCGCGCCCTTGTTTCGCCCTGATTCGTCAAGACGCGAGCCTCGCGCTGCGCATGCGCCAGCCCCTGCCGCCGCGCCTGCCCTCTTTGTGTGTTGGTTGGCCCGAGCCTTGTGGCTTCTCGGATGGTATTTCCCGAGTCTTTTCTTCGTTGGGCCTTGATTTGCTGGCTGCTGATTATGTATTTGATTTGGGTGTTTTATTAAATGTTTAGGTTGTTCGGGTTCGATTAGAGGCTCGAGGGTCGCTTGGTTTATTTGTGGTTATTATTTCTGCTTGTTCCAGGTAAGGATTTCTTAGCGTGGTTGTGTGGACCTTGCGATATATCATGATTGTGCCTTGTATGCTTGTTTACTGTTATGAGCATGATAGTAATAGGGCAGCTATGTTTGATCTCTTGCTAGCATGTTTGCCTGATTTTACATGTTAGTGCCATGCTAGGTTTGTTCTTCTAGCATGCTTATGATTCCTGTTTAAGTTTGTAGTATCATGCTAGGTAAGCGTCTTTGATGTCGGTTATTGCTTGCTAGCTAGGAATCATTTTTCTCTGTACTCTTAGATAGAGTTGTAGGGTTTGTCATCATCCAGAGGCTGAGAGCGGACATAACGTACTTTGTCCCCACTGGTCGGGAGTAAAGTGCGCGCAGCATAACGTACATTGCTTCCCCCCCCCCCCCCGGCCGCCGTTGTGGATTTAGCTACCCACATCGGCATAAGCCTAGTTTGTAGCCTGCTAGAGCGGAACCACGCCAGCGGTGTAAGCCTATCTTGGCGGTTCTTAGCCAGTCGGTGGTTGGTTCAGCCGCATGGATGAGCGCGAGGGCCTCGCGCTCATCGTGATCGATGACACCGCTTCCGAGTCTTAGGCATGCATACCGGCCCGCGTAGTTTGTCCTTAGGCCCCACATTTCGCGCCGGTTTGCAAAGAAAGCATGCGGTGTGTGCGCGCACATGCGTTAGTTGCCGGTTCGGAGAGCTCCCCCGGGCTAATGTTGTGAGTACACAATTCCTTCCAGTTTAGAGCCAGACTTCGGGTACTCTCCCGTAAGTCCAGGTTATTAGCAAGGGTAAAGAGGCCCTTGAGGACATCCTTGGGATCTGTTCTTGAGCTGATCAACTCCCCGAGTGAAAAAGACCTCGGTGATGTCCCGGGATTGGTTATGAGAACCAATCATTAGGCAGGAAGTAGGAGACTTCCGAGGACTCCAGATCTTGCCTTGTGAGCTCGTTGAGATATGATCTGTGTTGATAGCTGTTTGCTTGCATGTTGAGGTGCTAGATGACTGATGTATCGTATTGTACCCCGGTTGGGGATTCTTACTGAGTATGTTTATACTCACCCTTATTTATCTTTCAGGTAACTTGGGACAACACCAAGATGGCTAGCGGAGGGAGCTGATTGATCATGGGAGCTGCCGGCACTCTGTCATTTATTATTGCATTGTTTATTCAGCATGTAGATGGACAGGAGTCCTAGGGGAACATTGTTAAAAAGTTGTTTAAATTGTATTGTATGTTTTTATAAACACTAGCCAGGCTTGTTTTACTTCGTTGGTTTGCTTAAATGAAAATTGTTGGTTATGTTTTAAGGGTTCCCCCTTCTCATATGTTTTGAAGAGTTTTTAAATATGAGCACTAAACCGCTTGTTATCATATTTAACTTGCATGCTGAGTGAGAACCCAGGTGTATGACCGTATTTCGGGTCGGGTTCTTACACAAGGGCCAGGCACAGGCTCCACTCGGCCAAACCAACAAACTAGAGCTCCTCATCGGCCGAACGCAAACTTCCCAAAGCAAACCTACCAGCAACTGGCCTAAGAGAACATTGTCAGGCAAGGAAACAACAAAAATTCCCCTCAAGGAAAACTCGGGAAGCAAGGACTAAACCATCACGCAGCTATCTGCGGCACAACACCTTGAGGAAGACAGCTCAACGGCTTTACCAACCAATGCCACGGCACCTCTGTGCCAACTCACTCAAACGAGGCTCCGCTAACGCCAACTGTGAACGCACAACAACTAGGAACAAAGCCCGAGAAGGGCTTGCTCAGCAGAACTCAACCCAAACTTATAACGAGCAAAGCTCGCCTCCAAGCTACCACTCAACTCTTAAGTCCAACAGGCTACTCAAATGACTTTCTCCTTTTAGCTTAGGCCTAACTCATCTTCCAACCAGAAGCTCCACTCCTGAAACCTCGCAAGGAAAATGGATAACGACAACCTCAAAGCTTATGGATCCTGAGCCACACGACTCAGCAAGACTACCTCAGAAGCCAATACTCGAGGCTTGCATCCATGGAGCAACTCAATCACCACAGAGACTAGGGGGAAAAAATCTTCAATTCCCAAGGAACTAACAACTTTCTAGAAACAACTCAACTCTTATACTGGCTGGCCTCCGCTAAAGAAACAACATCTAAATCCCACGGGGCAACAACATGGGGTCCACCACAGACTGAACCTCCAAATGCCAAACGGGGCAACTCTCAACATCCTGGAAACAGGAAAACAACCAACAGGGCACGAACCACTCGCCCCACAAGCAAAACTAACTTCTAGCAACTCCAATCCATACCTTGGTCAACACCAAGCACCAACTTGCCACCACACCGGAACCAATCCGGACTCTACTCCAAACAAACACTAGCTTGCTAGCCTACCAAAACTGGCAGCAACTCACCCGAGACTGCAGACTACACGACTCCAGCTTGCCAACTGAAACTCACTACCTGGGTCTGACTGAGCTCTGGAGAGGCTCCCCACAACCTAGGGTTCTTCGGCAACCCTCGACACACACTGCCGACAAACGGACTAACAGCCAACTGCCTGAACAATCAACTCCATATTCCAGCATCACAACCATGCTGGCCAACTCCAACTCCTTGGAAACCAAAAGGACCCGAAAGGCTACAAAATGCGTCATCCTCCTACTCAAAGCATCAACCACAACATAACTTCTACCCAAGGAAGGATCCAAACAACTCTCTTAGCCATGACGATCAGAAACTGCGCGGCTTTGCTACCACCGCTCTTGTTCAGTTTCCAACTGAACTCTAACCAACAATCAACAAGAAGATCCGCCAACCAAGCTTAGGTCCAACTGAACAAAACTTGCCTAAGCAACAACCTGATACCACGAGCACGGTATCCTTACCACCTCAACTAAAGCCTTACAACATCCACCTAGAGTCCAACTTTTCCAAGAATTGAGCCCCAGTTCTCCAATGCAAACCCTGCATGGATCTGAAACTCTCGCCACAGAACGAACCACACAAAACACACTTGTGTGCACAACTCTCAACCTTCCATCAGAGATCCAAGACTAACAGGCGCTTTTCCAAAACGCAACACTAACTTCTGGCAGAGATACAATCAATCAAAGGAACACCAAAAGTTCCATCTCCACACGATACTCGAAGCTGTGGCAACCTTGCTCTACCAAAGCATAACAATGCCAAATCGAACTTACTTTATACCAAGCCTCTACCAAGGGAGCATACCCATAAGGCGTCCAACTCCTCTCACAAGGCATCCAACTCATCTCATAGGCATCCAACTCGCCTCATAGGCATCCAACTCATGGGCCCTCTGCTGGACCAAACTCGCATCTACGATGTTCAACTCTCCTCAGATTTAGGCACTCGAAGCTAGTTGACCGCACTACCAACCACAAAGATCTCTTGGTCTTAACACTAGCGTGAGACTCACATGCACCAACACTTACCAACCGACAACCTGCTTACTTACTCAACCCCCAGTAACACTGGGAAGAGGCTCCGGCTCCTCTCGAACATCCTTTCGCTTGTAGTCCTTCGACTACCACTAAACTAGCCCTCTTGCACGACCTAAACAGGTGCAACTGCCATAAACAGATCTAAGGCTAAAGGAGTGCGCTGAACTCCGGACGGCATAGAACCATCTGCTATACCCATGCCAAACTCAGGCCTGAACCAGACTTAGTTCCAAAGTGGCACACCAACCAATGCACCTCAATTGCCACTACTACCAAATCCACAACTTACTACAAATGGGGTCAACAAGGTCACAACCTCAAGTGACAAAAACTCTGGCTAGGCATACAAGAGCTAAAACTCAAACAACCATGCCTATGAGATCTCATCAAACTGAAGTCTCACGGCCTACTCTTGCATCTCCACATGATACTCAACAAAACTCTGGCCGGCTCTCTCAACATGCAGCAGCTAGCTCCACTCTAGGAGCTCACCAAAAGAAGAGTGTTCAACTCTAATAAACCACTGGGAAACCACCAACGGATAAAGTCCGATGGGTACACTGCTCGCTGCACCCTTAACCACAGGGTTCCGACTTACTGGCTGCAACAACAACACTTTACAAGAGCACAAAGATGTCTCTACATCCTCCACGAAGGGTACTAACTGTGCAGCTACTCTCTGGGCAATCAAACAATCTGCTAAGGTTCAAATCAACACTTGAACTACCCAGGCTAGTCCACACTGGAACCTGCTCCACAAGCATCAACATGAGCAAAGCCATAGCTAACTCCTCTCTTGAAGTGGTACTCCAAGGCAAAACACCTCCACCTTCTCACTAGGGGAAAACCAACAACTGGGCCACAAGTGACCTACGAGAGTCTAATCTCTGCCTCCCTTGGAACGATATCCCAGTGGCATCCGAATCTATCTGGATACCTCAACAAGCCACAACATACATCACACACTGTGGGAAGTTGGCATGATGGCGCTCTAAACCCAAACCAACAACGAGTCAGAACCTGCTCGTCTCCGCTCCACAACACTACACAAGGCATACACTAGATGAAAAGTATTGTAAATTCTTAACCCTTTTCTAAAACTGTAAACTTAGGCGTACTGAGGAGACCGCTGTCAGATCTTGATGATCATGGAAAAACGACCTACAACAAAAGGTCAGTCTACAAAATCTATGACTCTGAGCTCTGATACCAACTGTAAAGACCCGACCCGAATGGGGTTCTAAAATAGGCCTTTACCTCAATGCATGCATTCAAAGCTAAAATCAAAATGCAAAATGGTGTTTCGGATTCTAAGTAAAGACTAAAACATAAAAATCCATTTAAAAGTCAACATAAAATTCCTGAAACCTGTCCCTGTTTCCAAGCACCTGTTCCAAGACAAATACATTTCCAAAACTCACTCTGATCAGAGATTTATTTAAAACATTCAAACTTTCCAATAGTTACAACAGTGCTAGAATCCGGAAATACATTCAGAAAACAACCTAGGGCTCCATGCCAAACTACATGCATTCATAGGACATTTAAAACATCAAAACATAAATACAAGACTCAGAGTTTGAACAACGGGTTTCCATGATCACAACTCCTCCTCCAGCCATCCTGTCCCGCACCATGGTTACCTGTGGAAAACCACAAAATAAGGGTGAGTAACGAATTACTCAGTAAGAATCCCCAACCGGGGTACAATACTAAGACATCTCATTTAGCACACCGACATGCAACCATACAATGACTTAGAGCAAAACGGTAGGTTTAGGCTATGTGCTAACACTGGAGCTAGCCTATCAAGGGCTTTCAACTACAGCCTATCCTAGGTTCTACACCTGGATGCCCATCGGGGTGTTACACAACCTAGGATACAATGACACAATGATGCCCATCGGGGACTTACACACAAGGATGCCCATCGGGGTCTTACACATCTAAACAATTATGCCCATTGGGGTCTTACACATACGGATGCCCATCGGGGTCTTACACCTCAATCAATGATGCCCATCGAGGTCTTACACATACGGATGCCCATCGGGGTCTTACACCTACGGATGCCCATCGGGGTCTTACACCTCTAGCTATCACTGCTGCCCAACGGGGTCTTACACATCTAGGATGCGCATCGGTGTCTTACACCAGCTAGGATCACAAAGATGCCCATCGGGGTCTTACACATACGAATGCCCATCGAGGTCTTACACCTCAATCAATGATGCCCATCGGGGTCTTACACATACGGATGCCCATCGGGGTCTTACACCTCTAGCTATCAATGCTGCCCAACGGGGTCTTACACATCTAGGATGCCCATCGGGGTCTTACTCCAGCTAGGATCACTAAGATGCCCGTCGGGGTCTTACACTCTTAAGCAGCCTTATGATGCACATCGGGGGCTTACACACAAGGGAACAGTGCAGTGCCCATCGGGGACTTACCTACATTATGGATCACCTGCCTAGCACTAACATGGAACTATCAGAATATAACAGGAACAAGAATATGCCAAGATAAAAGACCCTAGCCTGTAACTAATATAACAGAAACATCAGTACAACACAAACCTGGAAGCAAGAGAAAACATGTAACCTATCCACTAGAATTTGATACAGTCACAAGCTATGGCATACTATCAATTATTCGCAGGGTCCACACAACCTCGGTAAGAAACCCTTACCTGGTCGAAAGGCCACTACACACAAGAATCCTAAGCTGCGATCGAACCCGAGCAACTTAAAGCGAACCTAACAAACACATCAAAAATCATAATCCATAGGCCTAAATATAATAAAATAAACAAGGCTCGGCTCGGGAGCAACTCACGAGGCGCGGCTGACACGCGCACGGGCAAGCTGCGCGACGGCTATAGGGACGTACAGGCTGGCACGGCGAGCTACAGGGACGCACGATCTGGTGCGGAGCGGAGCTGCGCGTGGACGAGGACACGGGCGCGGGCTCGGCTGGGCGAAGGCGTGCGGCGCGGCTCGGCACATGGAACGACGCACGGGCTGGGCGACGCGACGATCTACAGGGACGCGCGCGGGGCGACGCGACGCGACGGCTACAAGGACGCACGGGCTGGCACGACGAGCTACATGGACGCGCGATCTGGTGCGGAGCGGCCTGGGCGAGGGCTGTGCGACTCAGATCTGGGCGATCTGGCGCGGAGCGACCTAGGCGGGGTCGCGCGACACGGCGGCCTCTGAGCGAGGCGACTCGGGTGGGAGGAGGCTCGCATCGCTGCTGGCTTGGCGGTAGCGGGCTCGGGCTTGGGGCGAGCTAGGCGGCTAGGGCTGGCGACCTGGGCGAGTAGGGGGCTAGGCTCGGGCTAGGGCTCGGGCTTGGCTGAGAGGAAGAGAGAGAGAGAGAGAGAGAAACAAAAAGGGGAAAATGGGATTTTCCTATTTTTCTCCAACCTTATCCTATTTTAAATAGCCTTAAAATCCCTAAAATCCCATTCCCCGGCTTCCTCCTTCGAGACCCAACCGAAGCAATCTTTTCCAATAAATAAAACTCACTTAAATCAAACTCCCAAATCAACAATAAGGGCCCGGGCTCGAATCCCAAAGGAAGCACTCAACCAACCATAACTTTGCCAAAGCCCATACCACAACCGATCTTCCAAACGACTAGCCCAAACATCTCGGGACTCGCAACCAACAACAAACAAACCTCGACAAAGGCAGGAGCTACCTCGAAGACCCAAAAATCCACAAATCCTGCCCGGGGAGCCAAAAGACCAAAATACCCCCAAGGGCTAAAACAGCTCTAACGACTCAACCGAACAACTGAATCTTGAACCGAAGGCACCTCGAAAAATGGAATAGAAAACTGGGCTGTTACACTTCTAGCATAAGTAAATAGGAAATATTAAAACTTAGCATGAATGGAGCAAAAATTAAAGGGAACTGATACGCTCTGGCTCTATTAGCATGCTTGCGCGTTCATTCTTCAGTCAATACAAATGAAGATATTCCATGTTGAACATCCTCATTCAAGTAATACTTCAATCTTTGGCCATTGACTGCAAATTCTTTACCAGTGGCTTCTCTCTTGCTCCACACTACTCTTCCTGCTTTCAACTGTGTATAGTAAAATGGTTCAGACCACTTGGATCTAAGCTTTCCTGGAAACAAACGAAGTCTAGAGTTAAATAATAACACTTGCTAGCCAACCTCGAAAGTACGAGGGTTCAACCGCCGATCATGCCATCTTTTAGTTTTTTCCTTGTAGAGCTTTGCTTTTTCGTACGAAAAAAGTCTATGCTCACCTAATTTGAGCAGTTGCATCATTCTTACTGCTTCTGCTTTTTGAAGATCTAAATTTAATCTTTTTATTTCCCAGAAAGCTTTATGCTCTAGCTCGATTAGTAAGCGACATTCTTTCTTATACACTATCCTATAAGGTAACATATTTAGCGGCATTTTCAATGTTGTTCTATAAGCTCAAAGTACATCATCTATTCAAGTGGACCAATCATTCCGATTAGGTTCCACAACGTTTTCAAGAATTTTTTTTTATTTCACTATTCGAGATTTCGGCTTGTCCAATGGTTTGCGGATGATATGGAGTCGCAATGTGATGTTTGATGTTAGATTTGTCAAGCACGTGTAACATTGCTCTATTTATAAAATGTGTCCCTTCATCACTGATGATTGCTCGTGGAGTTCCAAACCTTGTAAAATGTTATTGTGAAGGAATCTTATAATAGTCCTAGCATCATTCTTGGGTGTAGCCACTGCTTCAATCCACTTTGACACGTAATCAACTGCTACCAGAATATACAAATTTTCATCTGAAGGAGGAAATGGACCCATGAAATCGATTCCCAAGACGTAAAATAATTCAACCTCTAAGATCGAAGTTAATGGCATTTCATCCCTTTTTCCTATGTTTCCCTTCCGCTGGCACTTATCGCATGTCTTCGCATAGTGATGCGCATCCTTAAATATGCTTGGAAAAAAATAGCCAGATTGGAAAATCTTCACTGCAGTTTGCATTCCTGCTGAGTCGTGGCGAATACACGGCCTTGCTGCTGAGCCAGTCCAGCAGCTGTCTCACCCTGATGGCACGCTCTGGCCATATGCCCTTCCTTTCCACATCTGAAGCATGCTCTAGGTGCTGCTCCACACTGACCAAAATGAGTCTTGCCACAAGTTCGGTAATAGTGCGACTGTCTCACTACATTCTACTGTCAACCCTAGTCTCTCTACTGGAAGCGGCCCTAACGGCGCGACTGACCTCTATGCTCAAATTTCCTCTTTTGCCCTGAACTGGCCGGTGCAATCTAAGCTACTGCTGGAGTCTTTGCAAGAGGGTACTTTCGATTATATATCTTGGCTAAAGCCACAGTCCTGGTATAGCTGTCTGGAGCAAGTGCCCTAATATCCTGTTCAACCTCCAACCTGAGCCCTCCGATAAACTTCTTTATCTTAAGCTCCTCAGTGGCAGCTGCTCTGAAGCAAAATAGTTGTGCTTTGAAAACTTCTTTTCATACTCTGCTATGGAATCATCTCCCTGCTTCAGATTATTAAAAGCCTCAACCATCTCTTGTTGGGCCTCCTCACTGATATACTGATTCTTAAACTCAGCCCTAAAGAATTCCCAAGTAGGGGGTCGGGATCCTGCAGGTCTGCCTCGAAGGGTGGACTCTCACAACCACACTGCTGTGTTAGTGAGTACATGCGCGACGCACCGCGGTCTCTGAATATCCAGGCAATCCATCACTTGGAAGATGTACTCCATCCGGGCCAACCGCTTTGCTGCTTTCAGCTAGTTCTCAAATGCATCAAATTCCTTAGGCTTCCACATACAGAAATATTTGAGCCATTAGCCATACTTGGTGGCTTCGTTCCTTGCAAAAGCTTCTACAACCATAGGCTTCTGACCACCGTGAAGGTCCACTAGCTCTTCTCTCTACACTGCGAGCTGCTCTACAAGCTGTGCTGAAAACTGCACTTGTGACTCGGCTCTCTGCTCAGCCATCATGAACATCATCTCTCACATCACTGATGCTAGCTCTACTCCAGAAGTTGCAGTTTGGGGCTGAGAAGTCTCTCCCTCTGTCCTGGGCATATCAGCAACTTGGGCCACAGACGGCCTACGAGTCTGGTCCATCCCTGATGCTGTCTCATCAGTCATAATCTCAATACCAACACCTCGATTGGCGGTAACAGACGATCCTGCTCCTCGGTGGGTGATCGGCATACCAGCAATATGTACCCAAACACTAAGTTAGTCCAAGCTTAGACCAACACCGCCAACAACAAAACAAAGCTAGTATTGTAAACTTAACCCTTAAATAAACTTAAACACATACCTGGCGGCCGTTGGGGTGTTGATGATCATGGGACACAACGACCTAACTCAGTAGGTTAGTCTATAGAATCTATTACTTTGAGCTCTAATACCAAATGTAAAGACCCGCACTAAATGGTCATACATGACCTTTACTCAGAGAATGCTTTTAAATACACAAGGTTTTAAACAGAAATAATTAAAAAAATAAGGATTTCATTAAAACGTTCAAACCTCAAAAGTGAATAAATTAAAATCAGGGAAATCATTAAAACGGTTAAGCCTCTGGCCAGAGTACAATAAAATCCAATACAAGTTCAAGTGAAATGTTCCAACAATAAATATGCAATGTAGAAACAGATGCAACAGACTCTTCCATGATCATCCAGTCCTCCTCTAGCCACCTCGATGTTGTGCCAAGTTACTTGGTGGAAAAACCACAGAAAAGGTGAGTACAATTGCACTCAGTAAGGATCCCCCAACCGGGGAACAATACACAAGACAAATCATTTAGCATCCTAGCAAACAAGTAAAACATCAATTTACATAAAAGCAATCTCAAACAATAATGGACAACAAGTGTCGAGCAGGGTCAGCACGCCACTGGGCTGACTAGACAGGAGGACAACCTAAGTGACCTTGGTCTCTAGAATGTCTATCTCTAAGACAAAACTAGGTTAGCACGCAACTGGGCTAACTTGGACAGCAAGCTATTGGGCTTGTCCTGGATAGCAAGCAACTGAGTTTATCCTTCTATGTCGAGCAGCACGCAACTGAGCTCAACCCTGATACAGCTCAAACTTGACTGTCAATGGATAGCACGCCACTGGGCTACTCCTAAGCATAGTCGAGTGGCATGTAACTTGGCCAAACCCTGGATTGGCAATGCCACTAAGCCAATATGGATCGACAACGCAAGTGGGTCGATCAGGAACCTTATGCAAGTGGAAGAGTGCGAAAAGAGGCTTGGGTGGCACACCACTTGGACAAACTCTAGATCAACTCAAACCTGGAAGATCATAGACTGCACGCAACTGGGAAAGTCTTGGACCGCACGCAATTGGGCCAGTCTTGAGCCAAACCAAGCCAGCACGTAACTCGACTGTCATTGGGGACACCCTAATAACTTTAGCACTATGGGTAGCCTAGAGCTAACAGGGTCCAACATCCAACTAACTTATAATCAATAGAGTATTTTACAGACATACGAAACAGTTAATAAACATGAGAGTGCAACAACAAAGTACAATAAACTAAATGCCAAGCCCTAGCAAACAGAATAGAACATTCAGACAACCTGTACAAACCTATGCACTAATAGTTTATAATATCAAGCAGAACAGACAAGCTAGGAGTTTATCAAAGCCGTGCGCAGGGTCCACACAACCCCAGTAAGGAACCCTTAGCTGAAAAGTGGAAACAGGCAATCAACAGGAAATGCTCCTCGAGCTACAGACTCACACAGGAAAACCTAGCAATATTAACAATGAGATCAATAATCGACCCCTAATCAATCGAATGATAAAACATCGAATAAGCCTCAAAATTAGGTTTATTACCCAAAACCGAAAAGACACTAGCTCGACAAGGCTGCTCGATAAGGAGTGCTCTCGGTAACCAAGGGAACACGGCAATGAGGCACAACTGTGGGCTAGCTCGGTCGCGCACAAGGGCTTGCTGCGTGCTGCAGCGTGAGGCGTGCGACAAGGACACTACAGGTGATGTGGCGAGTGCGAGCGGCATGGGCAGCGTGCCGGTGAAGCTGCGGCTGTGAGTGTTGGAGTGCAATGGCTGCAAACTGGCAATAGCGTGGGCATGCGATCGAGAGCAAGCGGCGGGGGCAACGTGCAGGCGAAGTTGCGGCTGCGAGTGTTGGCATGCGGTGCCTGCGAACGGGCGATAGCGTGGGCATGTGAAGATGTGGTCGAGAGCGAGTGGTAGGGGTAGATGATCCGTGTAGGCATGAGGCTGGCTCGATGCTCGCTGTGAGCTGCGTGCGTGAGGCTGTGGGCAACGCGATGGGGCGATCCGAGGCTGGCGATGGCCTGTGGCTGTGCGTGCACTTGAATGTGCGGCTGCAGCAGCTTGGCTGCTTGGCTACGACGGCGATGGAGAGCTCTCAGGTGAGGCTTTGTGTGGTGCAGCAATGGGGAGAAGGAGAGGAAGAAGATGAAAAAGAAGAATGAGGGGAAGGGTGAGGGTCGTCTAGGGATACAAGGAGAAGACACCAAATGAATTTTTTCTTTCTTTTTCTTTTTTTTAAATGGTCAAAAATTCCCAAAGTGCCAAGTGTCCTTAGAAGTTCCCCCTTCGAGTCTCGACTTTAACACCTTTTAATTCTTATTTTCTAAATAAACCTGGACGACCTCCAAACCTCTCCAAAAAAACTCCCATACCTGGAACCTAAAACCAGAACACCAATAACCACTCAACACAAGTCAGAGAAACAAACCGAAACCCTAAAAAATTACCAAAATACCCATTGAGGCCGAATGACCAAAATACGCTTGGAAGGTCAAACAGCCCTAATGGCCCAACCAAACGACCGATTAATTAACCGAACGTACCTAGAGAATTGGAACAAAAACCTAGGCTGTTACACGAGTCGTGATAGGTGATCTGCCACAATATTCTCACATCCCTTCTTATCCTTGATTTCTATGTCAAACTCTTGCAGAAGGAGTATCCATATAATCAGCCTCAATTTTGCGTTAGCCTTTCTCATTAAGTATCTTATAGCAGCATGGTCAGTGAACAAAGTTACCTTCGATCTGACTAGGTAGGAATGAAAAATTTTCAGCGCATAGACCACTGCCAAAAACTCCTTATCCATAGTTCTGTAGTTCTATTGTGCTTCCATTAAAGTTCTACTCGCATGATAAATAGGATGGATTAGCTTTTCTTCTTTCTGACCCAGGATAGCTCCTATTGCGTAGTCATTGGCGTCGCACATGAGCTCGAATGGTTTCTCCCAATTAGGTGTTATCATTATTGGCGCAGAAATCAGAGCCCTTTTTAATTGCTCAAATGATTGAAGACAGCATGCATCGAAATTAAAGGTTCGCACATACGTTTTAATATTTTTGAGAAATCTTTAATGAATCGCCTATAAAACCTAGCATGGCCTAAGAAATTGCACACGCTTTTCACATTTTTTGGTGGCTCTAATTTTTCTATGGCTCCCACTTTTGCTTGATCAACCTCTATTCCTTTCCTTGAGATTTTGTGCCCAAGAACAGTTCCTTCATTTACCATGAAATGACACTTTCCCAATTGAGCACTAACTGCGTTTCTTCGCACCGGTGGAGCACTTTCTTAAGGTTTGCTAAACAATTATGAAAGGTTTGTCCAAACATTGTAAAATTGTCCATAAAGACCTCCATGACCTCTTCGAGCATATCCAAGAAAATAGACATCATACATCTTTGGAAGGTGGCGAGTGCGTTACATAATCCAAACGACATTCTTCTGAAGGCAAATGTTACATCTTTGGTTATATCCAGAATATCCATCCAAGAAACAGTAATACTCCTTTTCTGCGATGAGTTCTAACATTTGGTCGATATAAGGTAATGGAAAATAATCATTCCTTGTCACCTTGTTCAACTTGTGGTAGTCCATCATACTCGCAATCCTATAACTATCCGTGTGGCAATTAACTCACTTTGCTCATTACGAATGACGGTGGTGCCTCCCTTCTTAGGTACGCACTGTATTGGACTAAGCCACTCACTATCTGATATGGGATAGATGATCCTAGCATTGTAAAGACCCGACACTAAATGGTCCTAAATGACCTTTACTTCAAGATGCAATTTAAAATACAATATAAATTAACTGGAAATTCAAAACATCTTTCATAAATAGTTCGATCCCAATATGCTTTGATGTAAAGGAAACAATAAAAACAGTTATAGCCTCTGGCCAGAGTACAATAAAAACGTTTACAAAATTTCTCAAATTAAAAGTTCTAACATGAAATCACTAAAATGGAATGAGCTAATGCAACGAACTTCCCCCATGATCATCCAGCTCCTCCTCTAGCCACCTCGATGTTGTGCCAAGTTACCTGGTGGAAAAAAAACTACAGAAAGGGTGAGTACAATTGCACTCAGTAAGAATCTCCCAACTGGGTATAATACGCAAGACTAATCATTTAGCATCCTAGCATACAAGGAAAACATCAAATCACATAAAGGTAGTCTCAACAATAACAAACGACAAGCGTCGAGCAGGGTCAGCATGCCACTGGGGTAACTAGACAGGAGGGCAACCTAAGTGACCTCGGTCTCTAGAATGTATATCTCTAAGACAACACTAGGTTAGCACGCAACTGGGCTAATTTGGACAACACGCTACTAGGCTTGTCCTAGATAGCACCCAACTGGGCTCGTCCTTACTATGTCGGGCAACACGCATCTGGGCTCAACCCTATACAGCTCAAACTTGGCTGCCAATGGACAGCACGCCATTGGGCTAGTCCTAAGCATAGTCGAATGGCAGGCAACTAGGCCAAACCTTAGATTGGCAACGCCACTAGGCCAATCTGGATCGACAACGCAACTGGGTCGATCTGGGATTACACGCAACTGGGCGAGTTCGGAAAGAGGCTCGGGTGGCACACCACTGGACAAAACCCTGAATCAACTCAAATCTGGAAGATCATAAACTGCATGCAACTGGGCAAATCTTGGACCGCACGCAATTGGGCGAGTCCTGAGCCAAACCGAGTCAGCTTGCAACTGGGTTGTCACCCGGGACACCCTAATAAACTATAACACTCTGGGTAGTTTAGAGCTTACAAGGTTCAATAGTTAACTAGCATATAGACAATAGAGTATTTGCAGACGTACAGAACAGTTAACAGACAGGAGAATGCATCAACAAAGTATAATATACTAAGTGTCAAGCCCTAACAAACAGAATGAGCATAAACACGATATTCAAGAAAATAGGGCACACATAACATAACAGAGCATTCAGAAAACCTGCACAAACCTATGCACTAATAGATCATAATGACATTAGACATCCTACATACGTCTATCCACTAACAGTTTATATTATCAAGCAAAACAAACAAGCTAGAAGTTATTAAACTCGTGCGTAGGGTCCAGATAACCCCGGCAAGGAACCCTTACCTGAATAGTGGAAATAGCTGACAAACGAGAAGTGCTCTTGAGCTGCAGGAACAACACGAAACCTAACCATAAAATCACACAACACAATTATTCCTGAGCAATGAATCAACAAACAACATCAAATAGGGCTCGGTAATATGGCTTTACCCAAAATCGAGAAGATAAGGCTCGATAAGGTGGGATGCGGTAGGCCTAAACAAGGTCACGACGTGGGTGTGTGAGGGGCATCTACAGCGTGCGTGCGGCTGTGCGGCAGGTGGCACTCGCTGCTGGGCGAGCGGGCTGCTGTGCGAAAGGGCGTGTGCAACGATGGGAGCTGGCTATCAATGATACCTGCCTTATGAAAGGTTGAACAATCAACTGGGCTACCATGGCGGTAACCTCTCCGAACATCACTTCTGTACCAGCTCGTTCTAACTCTTTCTGCAACGGGATCTGTGAACTCAGAAAGGCTGCAGAATATGAAGTCTTCCTACTCAAGGCATCAACTACAACATTGGCCTTGCCTGGATGGTACAGAATCTCACAATCATAATCCTTCACCATATCCAGCCATCTCATTTGCCTCATGTTCAACTTCTTCTAAGTGAAGAAGTACTTGAGGCTCTGGTGGTCTGTGAACATCTGGATCTTTCCCCATACAGATAGTGCCTCTAGATTTTCAAGGCAAACACCACTACTACTAATTCCATATCATGCATCGGGTAGTTCTTGTCATACGGTTTCAGCTGTCTCAAGGCATAAGCAATAACCTTACCATGCTACATCAGAACACAACCCAACCCAAACTTAGAAGCATCACAGTACACCACGAAACCACATGTTCGCTCTGGAACTAACAACATCGGAGATGTAGTCAAACTATGTTTCAACACGGCAAAGCTCTCTTCACAACTGTCATCCCAAACAAACTCTACACCCTTCCTCGTCAGTCTAGTAAGGGGTGCTGCTTTGGTAGAAAAGTCCTTGATGAACCTACGGTAGTAGCCTGCCAAATCCAAAAAGCTGCAAATTTTTGCGACCGTGGTTGGTCTAGCCCAAGAACTCACTGCATCAATCTTGGAAGGATCCACTACAATACCATCTCTGGATACAACATATCCAAGAAATGCACCCTACTCCAACCAAAAGTCACACTTGGAGAACTTGGCATACAACTGGTTTTCCCTTAGAGGTGTCAAAACTTGTCTCAGGTGTAAAGCATGATCCTCCCTGGTCTTAGAGTAAATCAGAATGTCATCGATGAGTACAATGACAAAGCTGTCCAAGAATGCCTTGAACACTTTGTCCATCATATCCATGAAAACGCCAAGCTGTTGCAACGTCATCGCGAAGCGGAGTGGCCGATGTCCGTCTCTAAGGGTCTTTTCGAAGTGAGAGGTTTGGAGTCTCCACCAATCATGTAGCGGGTGTGATTGATCACCCATAAAAAAATGGTCTACAAAATCAGATTTAAAGTTCGGGAGTCGATTGAGTGTAGGGAAGGTGTTAGCACCCCTACAACACCCGTTTTAGAAAAACAGTTACCACAGTTTATTTTAAAATTATCAAATTATTTAAAAAAAGAAAATATTTTTGTATTTTATTTATAAATGTCTCAAATGACATTAATTCACATTTATCGAATAAACATGAATTAATAAATATGGGTGGCTTTAGGCCATTAAGAAATTTATTGAAAATTACTTGGAAATAAAAAAAAAACTTTGAGGGTTCTTATTTCAGAAATTCGTTTTAAATATAATTTGAAAAATCATTGAAAATTGGAGGGTTTTTATTTCAAAAATCCAATTTAAATAAAAAAAACTTAGAAAAATTTAAGGGTTCTTATTTCAGAAATTCAATTTAAATTGAAAACATTTGAGGGTACTTATTTCAGAAATCCAATTTTGAAACTAACAACTTGGGAAAATTGAAGGGTTCTTATTTCAGAAATTTAATTTTAAAAATAATAACTTGAGAAAAATTGGAGAGTTCTTATTTCAGAAATACAATTTTGAAATGGTAAATTAAAAAACACATTGGAGGGTTCTTATTTCTAAAATCCAATTTGAAAACGATAAATTGAAAATAGTTGGAGGGTTCTTATTTCAAAAATCCAACTTTGAAAACAAAATTTAGAAAAATTGGAGGGTTCTTATTTCAGAAATCCAATTTTTAAATGGTAAATTAAAAGAAAACATTGGAGGGCCTTATTTCATAAATCCAATTTGTAAACGATAAATTGAAAACAGTTGAAGAATTCTTATTTCAGAAATCCAACTTTGAAAACAATCAACTTGAATAAATAAATAAATAAAAATTGAACGGTTCTTATTTCAGAAATCCAATTTTGAAAATAGTAGAATGCAAAAATTGAAGGGTTCTTATTTCAGAAATTCAATTTTGAAAGTAGTAGAATTCAAAAATTAAAGGTTCTTATTTCAGAAATTCAATTTTGAAAACAATAAAATGAGAATTGAGAAAAATTGGGAGGATTTTTATTTCAGAAATCCAATGTTAGCATCTATGAAAAAAGGTAATGAAGTCTGTTAAAAGTTGTTAATTTAATTCTGAAGTCAATTCCCAAATAGGGGTGTTCTCTACACATATTTATAAACTCCAGCCTAGACAGAATTGGCAAAAGAAGTATATTTGAGCAATTTTTATTTGATACTCATTAAGTATTTGAGTTAAAAGCGAAATTTCATAATGAAAATATAAAATTCTCCAATGAAATATCTTTTGAATTTTTCTTTTTCAAATAAATTGAGTCAAATAATGTTAATTAGAATTACAATTAAGTAACTAATTGAATTATTTAAAAAAAAATCAAATTTGATGTTCGACAATCAATGATATTAAACAACTATATATCATAAATTAAATAACATGTTATGAATCAATTTTAAATAGACAACATATCTTGAATCAATTCAATAAGCATACCATTATGGCCAAAATAACAATATTAAACCAATGTGTTATCTCAAATGTCAAAATTAAACATATTATGGTTAAAGATAATGTTAAGCGATATGCTACATGTTATTTGCAATGAAACAAGCAAAGAATCAATTTTAAAATTGAACAACATTGATCAAATTTCCATTAAAACAACATACTAATTATCAATCAAATATCAATTAATTACAATTCAAAGGTATTTACGAAGGAATCACAATTTAACAATAGCAAATCATAATTTTAATTAGAATGAATCATGATTCAAATTACAACGAAAATGATTGTAATTTAAATTGCATTAAAGTTAGTTCTAATTTGAATTACAACATACTTAAAATTGATAAAAGTGTTAAATGGTTTGATTGAAAATTGTCATATAAAAAGGAAAGATGAAAATGAATCACAAATATAAAAGTAAAATAAGATTGGGAGGAAGAAATCAAAGTTTTCTTCCCCCTTACCTCAACTTCAACCTAGATGTAATAAGTTTTTTTGGTTGCCTTTGAGCTCCTCGGGGACTTGTGGATCCTTGTTGATATCAATAGCCAAGACTTCTAAACACTTTTTTAATTTCCAAAATTTTCTCTCCCAACAATTCTTTCTTGTCTTCTTCCCTCCAAAACTAAATTGTCTTTCTATTCCTCTCCTTTCCTTGTTTTTGTATGTTTTTTGTGCCCCCATTTTTGTATGCCCTTCAACCCCTTTTTATACTAAATTTCGTAAACAAATTTAGATATCAAAGTGGGGGAGAGATTGAAGGGATGAGTGTGTAAGTGGGGGAGTGGGTAGGAAACAAATGGTGAGTGACTAAAAAAGAGGTAAAAGTTGAAGTTTTAATATTTGCAAAATAACTAAGATATTTTCAATTATTTTTTATTTTTATTTTTTATGCTTTTTATTTCTGTTTTCTTCATTTTTTATATTTGAAAAACATAAAAGATATTTTCAATTTAAAGGTATATTTTTCATTAACAACAAAAATTATCAAAGTAGTGCATGCGAAAGTAAAACGGAACATAAGAAAAATGCAATAAAAAGGGAGCGAGACTTCCATCAACTTTGCTGCTCTGCCGCTTTTCTTTCCTTTTTCCTTGACAAACTCCCAATTTTCTGCGTGTTTTGGTATTTCAGCCCACTCAGAGTACTCATGTGATGCTTTAGCAGCCTTAAGAATTAGCGCATCTCTTGCAAGTGTATAACTCTAATAGCCTTCCGAGTTCTTGCATAGCTTGTTGAACTAATGCACCAGGCTATCTATATTTATGAGCACCTGTTCACTTCCTTCCTTGCCCTTTTAGTCCATGCTTTCCACCTTTCTTGGTTGGATTTTTAACAATTTATCAATTGGCTTCGTTTGCACCCCTTGATCTCTGCACAGTTGTGTAAAAGTGTGTGAGTAAAATAGCTTTCTACAATTAGCAGAGGCCCATCGCTGAATCTTTCCTTCCATTATCTTCCCTAAGTTAATGCTTACTACGCTTTCGATCGCAAAAAGTAGCAGTGCTTGCTCTCTACTGACTATCCATTCATTTGTTGAGGGTATAATTGCATTTTTTATGAAAATAATCCATCCTCGCAACTCAGGCTTGACATCCTTCATCATTAATGTCCAGCGGTTTCTCCACTTGGCCCCTTCTACACCAATTACTCTTACGCATTCTTACAGTTGCACCTTGGTTGGTTTTCTCAGCAGCTATCATCCTTCGTCTCTATATTCCTTTGGCAGATAGAAGAATTCATTAAATGCCACTGAGCTGCAGTCAATTATTTGCCCTTCTACTCGAGAGAAGAACTCCCTCTCTTTATTTAGATTTGCGTAAAATTGGCGAACCCAATCTTATCTTACGTCTAATCTTGGTGTGGCCAGACTTCCCCAACCTAAAATTCTTTTTACTAACTTTGAAAATATCTAGATGTAAGTGTCTATGGATATATGAATGGGAGCAATTTCTTTTTAAAATATGGAAATGGACTAAAACTATTTTGAAATATTTTTTGGAATTTCAGTGGGACATTTGCATGTGTTTAGGTATCTTGCATGTTTTAAATTCAATCAATATGTCTACTGATTAACTTATAAAATGGTTGTAATTAATAAATTGTAACTATCTTTTTATTAATTATGTCTTCAAGTTCAATTAATGGCTACTAATTGACTCATGATCTGTAATAATGTTTCAAGTTCAATTATTGTGTGACTATGACTTTAAGCATACAATGTATTTATGAATTTTAGGTATCTTGCATGTTTCAAGTTCAATCATTATGTCTTCAATCAATATGTTTATGTTCATGAATCAAGTTCAATCACTATGTAACTATGTCTTTACGAATTTTAGGTATTTTTCATGTTTCTGTTCAATCACTATCACTATGTCTTCAAACACTATACAACTTGAAAAATTGATTGAATTTTATCAGTTGAATTGATTGACTTTTATCAGTTGAACTTATTGACTTCTATCAGGTTTTTAAGTGATAGAAGTCAGTTAGATTGGCTTCTATCAGTTAAACTGATTGACTTCTATCACTTGAAAAACTGAGTGACTTCTATCAGTTCAACTCATAAAATTCAATCTAAATTGATTTTGCAAATGTTGATTTCAATATTACATATCGGTTTTCAATTAATTTCAAATGTATTTGTAAATGTTGTTCCTTTTGATTTTCCACTCGAGGAGATGCAAAGTTTTGAGGGGAGGCCTACCCAGTTTCAAAAAATATCATCAATAACTTAACACTTTTTTGAAAATATTTCATATATATCAGAATAATGAGGTGATCCTTGTAAAATGACCTAAATGCTTACGCTTCAATTAGTTTTCAATTAATAGTCTAGAATCAGTTTTTAGCAAATAGTCTAAAATAAGTTTTCAACAGATAGTCTTTAATCAGTTCGAGATTCATTCAGTTCACAAATGGCCGTCTACAATTAGTTCACCGATAGCCTTTAATCAGCGGATTCATATGTCACTTTCCTCCTCTTCGCTAGCCAACCCTTATTCATTCTGACCACCTACTCTTGCAACTCTACCAATTTCAACGAGCCTCTAACAAGAGATAAACAATTAGTACCAGAGGCGACAATGTTGGAGGTGGCCAGTAAAGATGAAGCAAAGGCTTCGATGCCAGAGTCAGAGATATGGAACTTGATCCAAGCAAGCAACTCAACATTCGAGAAGCAAGTGACAAAAACTGACACGAAAGATGGGCAAGTGTGGTTGGCTTTGAAAATTAAATTTGTGAAATTACATTTGGTTCGATGTTCAACAACGATGGGTGACTGGTTGAATCAGATTGTATGCGAATTAACTCACGCTTGCGCAAGTATATGCGGTCTGCAGCAAGTAATAAGTAAATTATCTATCTCCATAAGGACTGTTATTTATCAACAACTGAAGTTTAGAATTAAACAAAACAATAAGGTGGGATTGTGATTGGATTATCTTGTACTAAAGTGAAGAAATTAAAATGTGCTAAGTAATTTGAGAAGAAAAGACACGGCTAAGGTACTCATGGAATGCGTTCGCAGTGCTACGAGGAAATAATGTGGTGAGGATTAACTATCACACATCGCCTAGGAAACGTCAATTCCCTCTTTCGTTCATATTGAGTCCAACTTCTGTTGCAACTTAATGTAAGCTAATCTGGCACAACATATGCAGTAGTTAAGTGTTGATCCTTAAACTCTGGTTTAAAGTATAAAAGACTCTATACTCTCCTACTAAACATGCAACTTAGCCTTATATTATTTCCTCTTCCAATTTATAACCAACTAGTTTGAGTGGATGGCCGGTCAACACTTACTGTTAAAATTAACTCCTAAATGAACATGTTATGGTTATTTCCTCCCTAGATCCTTTTGACACATGCGTAAGCTATTCCATTTTTCCTTAGCGTCACCTTAACAAAATTAGTTCATGATGCAAATGGAAAACACAAACAACGACATGAAAATCTACATGCTAAAATTGTCTTAAGCATTTGCGAAAATGAGTCTTAACAAAAACAAAAGGTAAAACAATAGACAAAGCTAGTTGAATTTGAACTTTGTCGTGTCCACTTCCCTCAAATGGTTGTCTGGATCTGTGTAACAACCCAGTTTTCATCCCTGTTCCTCAGGTATGTTTTGTGATTGATTCGGTTGTTCCGTTGGGTCGTTAGGTCAGTTCTAGGTTTCAAGGGCATTTTGGTCATTTTAACCCTAGGGTTAGTTTGGTAATTTATCGGATTTCAGGATCGTTCTTGCATTTGGATGAGACCAGAGCTGTTTTTGTGTTTTCCAGGGCATCAGGATTAGTTTTACAGTTTGGAGGATTTGTGGTTGTTTTGGTTAAAAATGTTTGTTTTTAACTAAAGGAAAAAAGGGTTAATTAAAAGAAATAAAAACAAAGGGAAAGAAAGTGTATTCTTGATCGACCAACAGAAAACCAAGGTCTCCCAGCCGTTTCCCTTTTCCCCTTCCCCTCAATTGACTTCTTCTCCTTCAATCTCCATTGTCGAAACCACACCCCTCGTCTCAACACCTTGTCGAGCCCTAGCCGCACCAGCCCTCACGATTCCTTGCCAATCTGCCTCACAACAACCTGGACGCGTAACTCAGCCCCTCGCTGATCGTCCACGCTACCGAGGCCAATCGCACATGCAGACTGCTCGTGCCGCCCGCCCTCCCTACTCGCCTAGCTTCACTACCGTAACTACTTCGCCCATGCCATCGCAATGACACGACCAAATGCACAGCCCTTGTCCCAAACATCACCAAGAGCAGCCACACGTCTCACTCTATCGAGGCCAGCCTTCGTCGTGTCGTGCCAGCCCGTTCACTCCTTGCCTCGCCTGCAGCTTTACGTAGCCGTCTCCACGCACAGACACGCCTACAGCCCACACACATGTCGAGGCCTACCTTAGCTGTCGAGGCATTGTCTTGTCAATTTTGGGTATTTCTTATTCCCGAGCCCTATTGATCTTGTTAGCCTAGGGAAATAGCTAGTTGTTTGTTTAGTAATTATTACTGTTGTTTTTCCTAGGTTGTATATTCGTTGGTGTTGGTTCTGCAGCTCAAAGTGCATAGCTATAAATTGTCTATTCTGTTTATTCGGGTAAGGATTACTTGTTGGGGTTGTGTGGACCCTGCACTTGCCACAGATTGCATCTTGGTTGTTTGTTACCGTTTACTAAGCATGCTAGTGGATAGGTTTTGTTTGGTTGTTTGCTCCTGTTTACTGAACATGTTAGTGGATAGGTTCTTAATTGTTGTTATTGTTTATTGAACATGCTAGTGGATAGATTCTTGCAGGTTTATTGATGTATGAGCATGTGCTAGTGGATAGGATAGTTGTGACTTGTCTGATAGGACCTGGCATGCAGATTGTTGTACCCTAGATTGCACTATTCTATTTGCAGTGTCTGCTATGTATTTGTGACTTTTGGTATTCTTAATGTTTTATTGTGCAATGTTGTTGTTGAACTCTATTAGCTCTAGGGTGATTTCTTCTTAGCTAGATCATGTTAGGTTGTCATCATCTAGAGGCTGAGAGTGGACCAACATATGAGCCCCCATCGGTTGGGTTTTGTGAGGATAGATTCATTACCCTCGGTATCCGAGTGTGGAGTGGCTACCACCCCGGCATAAGCCTAGTATGTGGCATGCTAGGGCGGGGTCCTTTCCTTGGTGCAAGCCTTCCTTGGGATGACCTTTAGCTTCAGGTGTTGGTGTGAACAGGCTACCACAATATGGTGTCTAGGGCCTCCTGCTTGTTGTGGATCAGTGGACACCTTTCAGAGTCATAGGCATGCGCACCTGGACCGACATAGTTTGTGTAGGCCTACATTTATCTGGTTTGCAGGAGCATACAGTGTGTGCGTATGTGCATTAGATGCTGGGAGGAGAGCTCCCTCAGGCTCGTGTATCAGTACACATTTTTGTTCCATCTAGAGGCTGACACTTGGGTACTCTCCAAAGTGTCTAGGATCAGCATAGTGAGCTGATCACCTTAGCCGAAAGTTAGATACTCTCGAGATTCTGAGGGTTATGTTGATAACTCATTCTGAGATCCGTAGTGGATCCTTTAGCCGAGAGTTAGAGATTCTTGAGGTTTGAGCATACTGTTGATTAGACTTGTTGTGAGAATGCATGTTTAGTTGTTTGGTTTGCTTGTATGCTAGGATGCTAGATGATGTGACTTTTGTACTGTACCCCGGCTAGGGATTCTTACTAAGTGTTTTTGTACTCACCCTTTCTGTGGTTTTTCCACCAGGTAACTTGGGACAGCACCAGGGGCAACTAGAGGAGGAGCTGATGAATCAGGGGAGTCCACCGGCATTTACTATGTCTATTTATATTTAGAGTCTTTTGTTCAGCATGATAGCTAGATTTGACTTTGGTTTTAGAACTTTTTTAAAATAAACTCTGGCCAGAAGCACAAAATGTATTAGTTTACTCTTATAGTTTTCTAACGGATTCATCTTTTCTTATAAATGCTTGAGATGTTTCCATGTGTTACACTATTTTGAATGGGTTTAAATCCATGCCTACTGAGTAACAACTACCTTTAGGACTGTTTTAGAGTCGGGTTCTTACAATCTACTTTTATAGGCCCCTTGAGAGGCGTGCAAAACTATCATGTTGAATGGCAGTATAGTTATGGCCACAGTTGTCCTCTGATTGATTTCGTAAATCACATCCTTGCTAATTAAGGTAGGAATCTCATGATTACTGTAGGTTTTCTCAATAGCGGTCTAACAATTGACATTCACTTTGCATCTGATTCTTTCCTTATTCATTTAAGGGAGACTTTGGTATCTGGTTCGATATGCTGCTCCTGCACCAATGTTTCCATATCCACTTTGCATTGCTCTTCCCAGTTTCGCACTAATTACTTCAGTTTCTACTCTGCATTGCATTTCTAACAAAAGTTTCTTATTAGCATACGATTATTCTGTATTACGCATTCAAGTGTAAATAAAGAATTTTTTACATTATAATTCATATTTCTTCGCTATCATTCCTAATGCGTAAGCATTAGCCCTTTCCACCTTTCATTCGTTATATCAACCTTTTCCGTATTAAATCTTTGCAATAGATTAAAATAATAATTTCTAAAATATCATAAATATTGACTCTATTTGATGGTTATCAGTGGGGATTTGGTTGGCGGAATTGATTGAAGTCAAGGTTTGGGCGAGATTAAAAAATGGGGGGGGGGGGTCGAATGTGTATTTTAAAAAAAAAAATTAATTAAAAATGTGCTATGAATGAAATACTTTAAGAAAATGTTTTAAATGTAATAGACACCCGAAAAGTACTTAGGATAAATTTTTTAATATTTTTATAAAAGTGTTATAATTAAAATATACATTTTTTCCACTTAGAGCAATTTTCTTTAAAAAACAGTGGTTTGGGTCCTCCATAAATGGTTATATATATATCATACATATATATAATGATTGAAATTGTTATGGATGAAATATTTTACTAAATGTGCTATAATTAAAATAGGAAGCTAAATTCCAAAAAAAAAACCTAAACTAATTCATAATTTATTTTAAGAAAACTAAGCTAATTCATAATTCTTTTGAATAAAGGTATAATTATTGGATATGGTAGCATTGATAATTAGTATTTAATGTTAGTTTGTTATTAAAATTTTAAATAATTGCCTACCAATAGTATTGAAAAATAAACTTTCTATTGAAACCTTTTGGCCAAACAATATCTATCAAATAATGCTTTTATCTAGTTAAATCAGTAGCCCAAGAATAAATTAATTATAGAATTAAATAGGGAAGAAAGAATAACACCGGAAATCAAATGCGATCTACTCCACTAGTCTCTTTCATTAATCAGTGATATACAAGCTTTAATGGCTTCTAATGACTCTCAAAGGGAGTCTGGATTATAGATAATCTGAGGTCATTGTTTGAGTTTAATATTTAAAACCCGATGAGAGAAAGGGGAATATAATGAAAAAGGTGAAAATAGCTAATGCTTATGCATTAGAGGAATAAATTGAGGGATATGAATTATAGCATAAAAAATGGCAGAATTAGCACACTTAGTGCTTATTTAGCAAAGTTTATGCTGATAAAATGTTTTGTAGGAATTTGCGATGCGGAGTTGAGAATCAAGACGCGCGATTGTGAGCAGAGCAATGTTCGGAGAAACACCAAGGCGCCATAAATGAAATAAGGAAAGAATCAAATGGAAGCAAGATGTTGACTAACCAGACATTAGAGAGACAAATTTTTGAAATGAGATTATTGCCTTAAACACACAAACATAATTGGTAAATTCATAAAAGGAAAGATATCGCCTCGATCAATCCATGCCTATTATGGAAAATTTGAAGGAATATAAAAGGAGACCTCTGTAATAGAATTTATAAGGTTGTAGAGTTTTGGAAACCGAGAATTTTACATTATTGTTTTTCTCTATTTTTCTTATTATACTCAATAAATTTAAGCAATACTATTTCAGCTTGTTTCGCATGTCATTATCTACACTTCTTGTTTGTATGATGAACTAATTTCGTTCAAAAAACCATAGGAAAAGTGGTTAGTTTTAGCATGTGTTAGGTAGGAATAGGAAGGGCGTAAATAGAGCATGTTAACTAGGAGAAAATATCAATAGTAAGTGATGAGCAGCTATCCACACGCACTAATAGGTTGTAAATCGAATGAGGAAATAAGCTAATCTAGTTTGCAACTTCATTAGGTTAGTATTAAGTCTTTAATACTTTAAATCGGAGTTTAGGAATAAACGTGTAACTACTGCATACGTAGCGCTGCCTTATTATTACATCAAGTTGCGACGGAAGTCAGGCTTGATGCGAACGAAAGTAGAAGCGGAAGTTTGTGAGGTGTTGTATAATAGTTACCCCTTACCGCATGTTTCTTTCCAACGCATTGCTAGTACTTTCCATGAGTATCCTTGTTTAGCCTTATTTTCTCAATATCTGTTGTACAACTGCTCTTATTTCATTTATATTATCCAGCCTAATCAATCACGACAACCATTCATTTATTTATGTTCAATTCTAAACATCACCTTAGTAAATCACAATCCATGTGGAGATTGATACTTTACTTATTACTTACTATAGACCGCGTCTACTTGCTCGAGTGCGAGTTTATTGCACACGAAGAAACTGGTTTTCTGCAGTCAATTTTTTGGCGTCGTTGCAGGGGACTGTGTCAATTAATATAAAAATTAAAAAAAAAAGATTAGGAACCATTTGCTTCAACATCCTAGTGTGAACTGTGCATGAGCACGACTCTTTTGTTTGAACCAGAACCTGAGTGGAACCTCCTTAGGAGACTACGTGAGTAGAGAAGGAGAATTCGAAAAGGATGGACGCAATAGCTCATAATCACCCTGGAGTAATCAATCCACCAACAGTAGCAGCAGGTGCAAGAGCAGGAGCAAATGCAAACCTCAATGCAAATCTACCCTCAGCCTAGGGATAGATGAGAAGGATAGATACATGAGGACTCAAGCAGGATTGTTCAATCATACAACATATCAAGGTATGGTTAGATCTCATGGTGAAGGTAGGAAACCTATTTTGGCTAATAATATGTATAACATGCTTAGAGTCAATGAACCTTTTAGTGGTCAACCCTCGGAAGACCCGCATCAACATCTGCGTACCTTTCTAGCCGTTAGTGATGCTAATCAAGAAGTCGATATCTCTTTAGAAGATACTCGACTGTTTATGTTTCCCTATTCGTTAAAGGATAAGGCTAGACACTGGGAAAACACATTGCATGTGATTATACTTGGGCACAAGTGGTTGAAAGTTTTTTAGCGAAATACTTCCCTATTTCTAGAAGTATGAACTTTAGGCTTGAAATTACTAGTTTTAGACAACAGGAAAATAAAACCATAGGAGGTTCATGAGAATGGTACAAAGAGCTTATAGTGAAGTGTTTGTACCATGGTTTGCCTTATACCCTTCAAAAAGAAAATTTTTACAATGGATTGTCTGATCAAGACAAGGCTATCTTCAATGCAACTGCAAGAGAATGTCTGATGGAGAAATGTACAATGAAGCTCATAAAATTATTAAAACAACAGCCAAAACTACTGGTCCTAAGTTAAGCCAAGGAAGAAATCAAAATAAAACGTCTGGTAAATTCGAGCTCAGTATTATGGCTGCCATGCAAGCACAGCTTGCTACGCTTACCAAGTACTCTATGAAAAATATTCAAATGACTGCACCACAGAAGGTCTAGAACGCATCAGTTATTGGTCATTTAACTCCCGATTTTTGTGCACCCTATGGAGGTGATCATGTGCATGAACTTTGTACTGAAAATGAAGATTCAATCATGTACATTGGAAACAAAAATTCTCGAGCTCAGAACTGCCCTTATTCAAACATGTACAATGCTGGATTGAGGTAGCACCTAATATTTCTTGGAGAGGGCAAAATAGGAATGTTAACCAATTTTGATAGCAGCGCATGCCACCGTAATATAGATTTGGGAATAACCAACAACAAGCTCATCAATCAGATTCGGCACTTAAGGAGTAAATGGTGAAGAACGACGTATTGATGATGAAATATCACACTCTGCTGAAAGCTCAACAAGCAACTCTTCAGGCGTTGGAACTACAATTAGACCAGATCGCAATAGATCAAAAGAATAGGCCGCTAGGACAATTACCATCGGATACAGAAGGCTCCAGGCGGAATGGCAAAGAGAAAGTTAGTGCAATTTAATTAAAGAGTGGGAAATCATTAATGAACAGTGAGGATATTAGAAAATATTAGGGAACTTTTCCTATAGCAGAACCATCAATGAGAAAACAACCAGCATGGAGAGCGGATGAGGATCCTATAATAGCAAGCGATGCGACGGGCGTGGCCAAACCATTGCCTATTTACCAACCACCTCCACCACCATACCCTCAAAGGATTATAAGGAATAGAAACGAATTGCCATTAGAAAATTTTACGGACATTTTGAAGCAAATCCGTACAAATGTCGAACTACGTGAAGTTACTTAAGGACATGCTTAGTGAAAAAAGTAAATTTGAGGAATTGAAGGTGGTAGCATTAAATGAAGAATGTAGTGCGATTATCTAGGGTAAAATATGTAAGGGACCGACCCGAATGGGGCACTAAATGGGCCCTTACCCCAATGCATGCATTCAAAGTAAAAGACATTAAACATACATGATTTTGGATTCCAATTAAAACAAAACATTCAAAATAACCCCTTTAAAAACTAGACAATTTTCCTGGAACCTGTCCCTGTTTCCAAGCACCTGTTCCAAGATAAATACATTTCCAAAGTATACTCTGATCAGAGATTTCTTAAAATCATTCAAAACATGTCTAAATACAATAATGCTGGAATCCACAAAATATTCGAGAAAACATCCTAGGGCTCAGTGCCGTCTACATGCATTCGGGGAAAATCAAACATAAAGAGTCATAACACAAAATCGAGTTTGATGGTGAGCCCCATGATCACAGCTCCTCCTTGACCATCTGTCTCGCAACTTGGTTACTGTGGAAAAAACCACAATAATAAGGGTGAGTAACGAATTACTCAGTAAGAATCCCCAACCGGGGTACAATACGATATACATGGTCATCTCGATGAGCGTATGCAAGCTATGAATATAAACACAGAATAGAGCACATAGCTTAGCCCACACTTGGGCCTCGGATGCCAACTCGTGGTCTTAGTCCGAAATAATATCACCACACAGTCCAATACATAAGTCGCCCTATACGAGAAACAAGTCCCGGCCTCGGCTGCTCTCTTTGTCGACGAAAGGTACACTGGCTCAAGATCCCGAGGAGCTCTCGGTCGTGGTACAGTAATGAGCGTAAACATGCACGCGCGTGCTACTACAGACCATGGTGGGTGCGGGTCTAGAGGCAAAGCTGCCCATGTCCGATCCACCACGCCTAACTAAATCTTTGGATCGGTGTCAGCGACATAGGGGTGTGAGACACGGACACGTAAACTATGTCGGCTGAACCACCGCTTTGGGGCCAAAGGCGGTCGTGGTAGGCTTACACCAGAAGTCGTCCTTGCCTTAACAGTGGCAATCGGGGCTACGGCCGAACACGCGAGGACGTGCCGATCGCCGGGACGAGGCGATGCCAAGTCATCATCCCGACGGTTGGGGCATTTAACGATCGCCACCTCACCCAAGATTGCGGGGCCTACCGCTTGGGTTAGCTAATCCTCGGGGTCAGGGACGGAATGACTTGCTCGACGTCCCCCGCCATGGATGCAAGGTACTTTATGCATCGGGGCCGGATGATGCTATCTACACCGCAACTCTAACTGCCTAGCAATCGCAAACAAATCCATAAAATCCAATACGTGCTCAATAAGAATACAACGAGCCTAGCATGATACTACGAAGCAAGGAGCAGATACGAGCATGCGAGAAAGGAACAACCTAGCATGGATTAACATGAGAATAAATCGGAGAATCATGCTAACAGGAAATCGAACGAGCACCTATTACTAAATATGTCAATAAACACAAACAAGCAATCAATCAACAATCGCATAATATATCGCAGGTCCACACAACTCGGTAAGAAATCCTTACCTTGGTCAGGGACGAATTGACACGAAAACCTAAGTGGCGAGCGAACCCGAACTAGCTATCGAGAACCTATCAATCACAAAAAAAATCACACAATAGGCCTAAATATAATAAAATAAACGAGGCTCGGCTGGGAGCAACTCACGAGGCGCGATTTAACGCGCGAACGGGCGATTGCACGAGCGAGAGGGCAACAACGAAGTGGGCTGGGCGCGTGGGGCGCGAGAATGGGCGCGCTGGGGCGCAGATGGGCGGCAGAGTGGGCGCTGGCGGGCGCGCAATATGGCGCGGACGCGAGCGGCATTGAAGCGTCGCGGCGCGGCTCGCGGCGAGGGCTCGAGGCGGCGATGCTGGACGCCGAGGCGGCAGGACGCGCGTGCTCGGGCACGGAACGATTAGCGGCGAGGCTCGGCGGCTGGGCTGCTTCTGCGCACGCGAGCTCGGCGAACAGGGGCGAACAGGGCGAACAGAGGATCGGAGAAAACGAGCTCGATTCCGGGCGATTGGAGAGGATTCGACGCGCGATTTGTTGCTGGACCACTTCCCCTACATTAGCTGCACAAAAACCACCCAACGATTCACCTCGACTCGGCCGGAAAATGGAAGTCGGAAATAGGGGGGAAAAGTCGCCGAAAAAGAGAAGGAGAAGGAGAAGGAACGAAGCTCACCTGCTGCTCGGAATCAAAATCGACTTGAATTTGGGGAAGAAGCTCAGCTGAATCGAGGTCGGCGAGGGAGAAATTCGCGAAGGAAACGCTGGTCGGTCGGAGAAGAATCGCGAGGAAGGAGAAGCTTCTTGGGCAGGCTGGCCTTTTAAACCAAAACGCGCATCAAACAGGCATAAATATTAGATCGCGCGTTTAGAAGCACAAGAGCGCTCAGTGGCTCGACTGGCAGCGCCTCTTGCCTAGCCTGCAGCGCGTCCTTGGCTCGAATCTCACTCATCCTCCCGCTCCCAAGTGGCTTCCTCTGAACTCTGACTCCTCCACTGAACCTTTACCAACCGGATTTCACGATTACGCAGTGTCTTTGTCTCAAAAGCAAGAATCCCCACTGGCTTCTCCTCGAAGCTCAATCCTCATTCAGCTGCAAAGGCTCAAAATCACCAATGTGCGACGGGTCCGACACGTGCTGTCTCAAAATCGAAACATGAAAAACACTGTGCACTGCTGACAATGACGGAGGCAAGACTAATCGATAAGCAACCTTGCCGATCCTCTCCAGAATCTCAAACGGACCAAAAAAACGGGGACTCAGCTTTCCACGCTTGCCAAACCTCAAAACACCACGCATCGGTGCGACCTTTAGGAATACATATTAACCAACCTGAAACTCCAAATCCCGACGCCGAACATCGGCGTAACTCTTCTGTCTGCTCTGAGCTGTCAACATACGAGCTCTAATCTTCTGCACGGCACCATTGGTCAACTGCAGCAACTCGGGACCCAAAACCTGCCTACCACCAACCTCTTCCCAGAACACAGGAGATCGGCAACGCTTACCATACAAAGCCTCGAATGGAGCCATCTGAATCGTCGACTGATAACTGTTGTTATTTGCAAACTCCATCAGATACATGTACTGGTCCCAACTGCTCGAGAAATCCAACACACAAGCCCTCGAATCACGGTCAGACACAATCCTCACAGGCACACCGTGATAACGAATGATCTGCTCCAAAAACAACTGCGCCCACTGTTCCACGGTATAAGTGTCTCTACCGGGAATGAAGTGTGCGCTCTTAGCCAATCGGTCGACTATCACCCAAATCTGAGAGAACTTCCTCGGAGTCCTCGGCAAACCAGAAATAAAGTCCATGGAGATCTCTTCCCATTTCCACTGAGGCACACTCAGCGGCTGCAACAAACCGGTTGGTCTCTGCCTGGGTGCCTTCACTTGCTGACAAGTGAGACATCGACTGACAAACTCCGCAACATCTCTTTTCATACCCATCCACCAGAATGTCTACTTAAGATCCTGATACATCTTGGTACCCCCGGGGTGCCAAGCAAACGGAGAACTGTGGGCCTCTAAGAGCAACTCTGTTCGCAATCCTGCAACATCCGGAACACACAATCGGCCTCTGTACGTCAGCCCACTGTCTGGTGAATACACAAAGTCAAAATCTCCATCAGCACTAACTCTGTCACCCAATTTCTTAAGTGCGGGGTCACTCAGCTGACTATCAATAATCCGCTGTCTAATCGATGGTCGGATATCCAATCGAGCCACTCTAGCAGTAACCTCACCCAACAACACTGCAATCTCAGCCCGCTCGAACTCTCTCCGTAATCTGGGCTAGGAACTCAACAACGCCGCGGAGTGCGACGTCTTCCTACTCAAAGCATCAGCTACAACATTTTCTTTACCCGGATGGTACAATCTCTCGCAGTCATAATCTTTCACCAACTCTAACCATCTCCTCTGCCTCATATTCAGCTCCTTCTGAGCAAACGGATACTTGAGGCTCTCGTGATCGGTAAACATCTGAATCTGCTCACCATACAGGTAATGCCTCCAAATCTTCAGTGCAAACACCACTGCTGCCAACTCCATATCATGAGTCGGATAGTTTTTCTCATATGGCTTCAGCTAACGGGAAGCATAAGCAATGACCTTCCCGTGCTGCATCAACACACAACCCAACCCGAATTTGGAAGCATCGCTGTAAACCACGAAACCACCTGTCCCCTCCGGGACTGCCAACACTGGTGCTGAAGTCAAACTGCGCTTGAGCCTCGCAAAGCTCTCATCACACTTACTGTTCCAAATAAAATCGACACCCTTCCTCGTCAGACGAGTGAGGGGCGAGGCTATGGCGGAAAGATCCTTAACAAACCGACGGTAGTAACCTGCCAAACCCAGAAAGAAACAGCTCCTACGAGCAAACCATCGAAGAACAGAGAGCTCCACTTACACTCACTGTCTTGCTCCACTACAGCAACAAGATCAAAATCTCACGGGGTAGCAACAGGGGTCCACCACGAACTGAACCTTCAAGTACCAACGGGCAACTCTCAACTTTCCTGGAAACAGGAAGACAACCAACAGGGCACGAACCATTCGCCCCACGAGCAAACTGACTTCTAGCAATTCCAATCCACATCTTGGTCAACACCAAGCATCAACTTGTCACCATATCGGAACCAATCCGGACTCTACTCCAAACAAATACTAACTTGCTAGGCTACCAAGATTGTCAGCAATTTCCCCCGAGGCTACAAACTACACGGCTCCAGCTTGCCAACTAAAATTCCCTACTTGGCCTGACTGAGCTCTAGAGAGGCTCTCCACAACCTAGGGTTCTTCGACAACCCTCGACACCCACTGCCAACTAACGGCCTACAGCCAACTGCCTGAACAACAACAACTCCATTTTCCAGCAACACAACCATGCTGGCCAACTTCAACACCTTGGAAACCAAGAGGACCCGAAACGCTACCGAATGCGACATCCTCCTACTCAGACGTCAATCACAACATAACTCCTATCCAAGGAAGAATCCTGTAACGGCCCAGTTTTCTATCCCGGTTCTCGAGGAGCTTCCGGTTCAGATTCAGTGGTTTGGTTGGGCCGTTAAAGCTGTTTTGTCCCTTAGGGGCATTTTGGTCTTTTTGCTCCCTAGGCAGGATTTGTGGATTTTCAGGGCTTCGAGGCAGCTCCTGCCTTTGTTGAGGCTTGTTTGTTGTGGGCTGCGAGTCCCGAGATGTTTGGGTTATTCGTTTGGGAGTTCGGTTGTCATTTGGGTTTTGGGCAAAATGATGGTTGTTTGGGTGTTTCCTTCGGGATTCGAGCCCGGCCTTCAGTATTGGTTTGGGAGGTTGATTTCAGTGAGTTTTGTTGTTTGGAAAGGTTGCTTCAGTCGGGTCTCGAAGGAGGAAGCCGGGAAATGAGATTTAAGAATTTTAAGGATTTTTGGAAAAATTGGAAAATGGATAAATTGGATTTATTTGGATAAGTTTGGATTTTAAATAAAAGAGAAAAAGAAAAGAAAAAAAGGAAAAAATCTCATTTTTCCCCCATTTTTCCCTTTCTCTCTCCTCCAGCCCGAGCCCCCCCTTGGCCCTCTCCTCCCTGCCCGAGCTCCCCAGCTCGCCCACCTGGCCGCCCAGCCCGAGCCCCTGGCCGCCCAAGCTCGCCCCCAGCTCACCAGCTCCAGCCCCCAGCCCTGCCGCGTCGCACAGCGCCGAGCCCAGCCCGCGTCGCCCTGGTCCCGCATCGCCCAGATCTGCCTCGCCCAGGCCATCCCCGAGCCAGCTCGCCCAGGTCCGAGTCGCCCAGCCCTGGTCCGTGCGCCCTGTAGCTCGCCGTCCCTCGCACAGTGTCGCGCCAGATCGAGCGCCCGAGCCCGTCGCGTCGCGTCGCCTCGCGCCGTCCCCTGTGCTTGCCTAGCTCAAGCCCGCGCGCCGTCCATTGTGCCGAGCCGCGCCGCGCGCCGCGAGCCCTCGCCTCGTCCCAGCTCGCTCGCGCGCAGCTCTGCGCCCCAGCGCCCAGTCCCTGCGCCCAGCCAACCTCTGCCCTGCCGACAGCCTGCTTGTGTGTGTTGGTTTGGCCCGAGCCTTGTGGCTTCTCGGATGGCTGTTCGGGATCGTCTAGAGGCTCAAGATTTCGCTCGTAGATTTATTATAATTATTGTTTTCTGCTTGTCCCATGTAAGGATTTCTTACCGTGGTTGTGTGGACCCTGCGATATATCTCGATATGCCTTGCTTGTTTGCTGATTGTTATGAGCATGTTAGAGATAGAGCAGTTGATTGAATTCTTGCTAGCATGTTTGCCTAATTTTACATGTTAGTGCCATGCTAGGTTTGTTCTGCCAGCATGCTTGTGATTCCTGCTTAAGTTGTAGTATCATGCTAGGTAATGTGATTTATGTCAGTCATTGCTTGCTAGCCAGCAATCATTGATTTTTGCTCTGTACTCTTAGATAGAGTTGTAGGGTTTGTCATCATCCAGAGGCTGAGCGGACAAAACATACTTTGTCCCTAGTAGCTCAGGTCGGGAGTAAAGTGTGCGTAACATAACTTATCTTGCTACCCCCCCGACCCGCCGGTTGTGGACTTAGCTACCCACTCCGGCCAAAGCCTAGTTTGTAGCCTGCTAGAGCGGAACCCAGCCAACGGTGTAAGCCTACCTTAGCCGGTTCTTAGCTTCAGGTCGGTGGATCAGGCTGCACAGATGAGCGCCGAGGGCCTCGCGCTGCTGTGATCAGTGACACCGCTTCCAAGTCATAGGCATGCGTACCTGGCCCGCGTAGTTTGCCCTTAGGCCCCCGCATTTACGCCGGTTTCAGAGAGCATGCGGTGTGCGCGCACACGCATTAGTTGCCGGTTCGGAGAGCTCCCCCGAGCTAATGTTCGTGAGTACACCATTCCTTCCAATTTAGAGCCAGACTTCGGGTACTCTCCGATAGTCGGATGTATAAGCGAGGGTAAGAGGCCCTTGAGGACACCCATTGGGATTGGCTTTTGAGCTAATCAATTGGTCGAGGGAGAAAGACCCTCTAGGGTGTCGGACATCTTGGGATCGGTTTTTTAGCTGATCAAATGGCCGAGGGAGAAAGACCCTCGGAGATGTCCCGGGATTGGTTATAAGAACCAATCATTAGGCCGGAAGTAGGAGACTTCCGATGATTCCAGAAGTAGGAGACTTTCGATGTTTCCAGATCTTGTTTTATTGAGCTCGTTGAGCTATAATCTGTGTTGATGTACATTTGCTTGGTTGTTGAGGTGCTAGATGACGGATGTATCGTATTTGTACCCGGTTGGGGATTCTTCTTGAGTATCTTTATACTCACCCTTATTTATCTTTCGGGTAGCTTGGGACAACACCGGGAGGGCTAGCGGAGGAGGTGATTGATCATGGGGAGCGCGCGGCACTGTCTTTTATTGTTGCATTGTTTATTCAAAGATGTAGATGGACAGGAGTCCTAGGAGAACATTGTTTAAAAAGTTGTTTAAATTGTATTGTATATTTTGATAAATACTGGCCAGGATGTTTTACTTTGTTGGATGGTTTAAATGAAAACTGTGGTTTATGTTTTAAGGGTTCCCCCTTCTCATATGTTTGAAATGATTTTTAAATATGAGCACTAAACCGCTTGTTATCATATTTAACTTGCATGCTGAGTGAGAACCCCGGTTTAGGACCATGTTTTGGGTCGGGTTCGTCACAAATCCGAACAACTCTCTCAGTCATGACGATCAACAAGAAGATCCGCCAACCAAGCTTAGGTCCACTTAACAAATCTTACCTAAGCAACAACCTGATACCACGAGCATGGTATCCTTACCACCTCACTAAAGCCTTACAACATCCACCAGAGTCCAACTTTTCCAAGAAGCGAGCACGGATCCCCAAAACAAACCCTACATGGATCTGAAACTCTCGCCACAGAACGAACCACACAAAACACACTTGTGTGCACAACTCCCAACCTTCATTTAGCGATCCAAGACTAACAAATGTTTTTCCCAAAAAGCAACACTAGCTCCTGGCAGAGATACAACCAATCAACGGAACACCCAAAGTTCCCTCTCCACACGATGCTCGAAGCTGTGGCAACCTTGCTCTACCAAAGCATAACCATGCCAAACCAAATTTACTTTACACCAAGCCTCTACCAAGGGTGCTTACCCATAAGGCATCCAACTCCTTTCACAAGGCATTCTACTCACCTCATAGGCATCCAACTCATGGTCCCTCAGCTGGACCCAACTTGCTTCTACGATGCTCAACTCTCCTGAGATTTAGGCACTCGAAGGTAGTTGACCGCACTACCAACCACAAAGATCTCTTGGCCTTAACACTAGCGTGAGATGCACGCGCACTAACACTTACCACCAACCGTCAACCCGCGCTTGACTTACTCAACCTCGGTAACACCGGGAAAAGGCTCCTTTCGAACATCCCTTCGCTTGAAATCTTTCGATTACCACTGAACTAGCCCTTTTTGCACGACCTCCACAGGTGCAACTACCATAAACGGATCCAAGGCTAAAGGAGTACGCTAAACTCCGAACGGCATAGAACCATCTGCTATGCCCATGCCAAACTCAAGCCTTAACTAGATTTAGTGCCAAAGCGGCACACCAACCGATGCATCTCAAGTGCCACTACTACCAAATCCACTTCTTACTACCAACGGGGCCAACAAGGTCACAACCTCAAGTGACACGAACTCCGGCTCGGCATACAAGGGCTCAACTCCAACAACCATGCCTAAGGCATCTCATCAAAGTGAAGGCTCACAGCCCTACTCTTGCATCTCCACATGATGCTCAACAAACTCGCCGGCTCTCTCAACATGCAGCAGCTAGCCCTACTCTAGGGCTTACCAAAAGAAGAGTGTTCAATTCTACCAAACAAGCGAGGAAACCACCAACGGATCCGGTCCGTAGGGGAACCTCGCTTCTTTGCACCCTTAACTACTGTGGTTAAAACATCTGGCTGCAAATAACCACACTTTACAGAAGCACAAAGATGCCTCATCAACCTCTTCGAAGGCTACCAACTTTGCAACCACTCTCTGGGCAACCAAGTAATCTATCAAGGCTCAAGATCAACACTTGAGCTACCCAGGCTAGTCCACACGGGGACCTGCTCTACAAACATCCACTTCAGCACAACCACAGCTAATTCCTCTCTTGGAGTGGCATTCCAAGGCAAACACCTCCACCCTCTCACTAGGGGAAAACCAACAACTGGGCCACAGTTGGCCTATGGGAGTCCAATCTCTACCTCCCTCTGGAACGATGTCCCAGGGCATCCGAATCTACCTGGATACCACAACAAGCCACAACATACATCACACACTGAGGGAAGTTGGCATGATGGCGCTCTAAACCCAAACCAATAACGAGTCAGAACCTGCTCGTCTCCGCTCCACAACACTACACAAGGCATACACTAGATGACAGGTATTGTAAATTCTTAACCCTTTTTCTACAACAAATAGTAAACTTAGCGCGCACTGATGACCGCTTGAGTGCTAGTGATCATGGGAAAACGACCTACAACAAAAGGTCAATCTACAGAATTTATAACTTTGAGCTCTGATACCAACTGTAAGGGACCGACCCGAATGGGGCACTAAATGGGCCATTACCCCAATGCATGCATTCAAAGTAAAGGACATTAAACAGACATGATTTTGGATTCCAATTAAAACAAAACATTCAAAATAACCCCTTTAAAAACTAGACAATTTTTCTGGAACTCGTCCCTGTTTCCAAGCACTGTTCCAAGATAAATACATTTCCAAAGTATACTACGATCAGAGATTTCTTAAAATCATTCAAAACATGTCTAAATACAATAATCTTTGGAATCCACAAAATATTGAGAAAACATCCTAGGGCTCGTGCCCGCTACATGCATTCAGGGGAAAATCAAACATAAAGAGTCATAACACAAAATCGAGTTTGATGGTGAGCCCCATGATCTGGCTCCTCCTCCTTCAACCATCTGTCTCTTAACTTGGTTACCTGTGGAAAAAACCACAATAATAAGGGTGAGTAACGAATTACTCAAGTAAGAATCCCCAACCAGGGTACAATACGATATACATGGTCATCTCGATGAGCGTATGCAAGCTATGAATATAAACACAGAATAGAGCACATAGCTTAGCCCACACTTGGGCCTCGGATGCCAACTCGTGGTCTTAGTCCGAAATAATATCACCACCACAGTCCAATACATAAGTCGCCCTATCGAGAAACAAGTCCCGGCCTCGGCTGTCTCTCTCATCGGACGAAAGGTACACTGGCTCAAGATCCCGAGGAGCTCTCCGGTCGGTGCTGTAATGAGCGTAAACATGCACCGCGTGCTACTGCAGACCATGGGGGGTGCCGGGTCTAGAGGCAAGCTGCCCATGTCCAGTCACCACGCCTAACTAAATCTTTGGATCGGTGTCAGCGACATAGGGGTGTGAGACTGGACACGTAAACTATGTCGGCTGAACCACCGCACACAGGGCCAAGGAACGGTCGTGGTAGGCTTACACCAGAAGCCGTCTTTGCCTTAACAGTGGCAATCGGGGCTACGGCCGAACACGGCGAGGGCGTGCCGATCGCCGGGATGAGGCGATGCCAAGTCATCATCCCGACGGTTGGGGCATTTAACGATGCGCCACCCTCACCCAAGATTGGGGGGGCCTACCGCTTGGGTTAGCTAATCCTCGGGGTCCAGGGGCGGAATGACTTGCTCGGCGCCCCCGCCATGGATGCAAGGTACTTTATGCATCAGGCCCGGATGATGCTATCTACTTGCAACTCTAACCTGCCCTAGCAATCAGCAAACAAATCCATAAAATCCAATACGTGCTCAATAAGAATACAACGAGCCTAGCATGATACTACGAAGCAAGGAACAGATACGAGCATGCCAGAAAGGAACAACCTAGCATGGATTAACATGAGAATAAATCAGGAGAATCATGCTAACCGGGAATTCAGAACGAGCACCTATTACTAAATATGTCAATAAACACAAACAAGCAATCAATCAGCAATCGCATAATATATAGCAGGGTCCACACAACTCCGGTAAGAAATCCTTACCTTGGTCGGGGACGAATTGACACGAAAACCTAAGTGGCGAGCGAACCCGAACTAGCTATCGAGAACCTATCAATCACAACAAAAATCACACAATAGGCCTAAATATAATAAAATAAACGAGGCTCAGCTCGGGAGCAACTCACGAGGCGCGACGAACGCACGAACGGGCCGATTGCACGAACGGGGCAGCAACGGGGCTGGCTGGGCGCGCTGGGGCGCAGGAATGGGCGCGTGGGCGCGTTACGAGCGCTGGCTGGGCGCAGATGGGCGTGGCAGAGCGGGCGCTGGCGCAACGCGGGCGCGGCGCGAAGCGGCATCAAGCGGCGATCGCGGCACGGCTCGGCGAGCAGGGGCTCGGGCGACGCGTTGCGGCTGGGCGCTGAGGCGAGGACGCGCGCGCGGGCACGGAACGATGAGCGGCGAGGCTCGGCGGCTGGGCTGCTTCTGCGCACGCGAGCTCGGCGAACAGGGGCGAACAGGGCGAACAGAGGATCGGAGAAAACGAGCTCGATTCCAGGCGATTGGAGAGGATTCGACGCGCGATTTGTTGCTGGACCACTTCCCCTACATTAGCTGCACAAAAACCACCCAACGATTCACCTCGACTCGGCCGGAAAATGGAAGTCGGAAATAGGGGGGAAAAGTCGCCGAAAAAGAGAAGGAGAAGGAGAAGGAACGAAGCTCACCTGCTGCTCGGAATCAAAATCGACTTGAATTTGGGGAAGAAGCTCGGCTAAATCGAGGTCGGCGAGGGAGAAATTCGCTAAGGAAACGTTGGTCGGTCGGAGAAGAATCGCGAGGAAGGAGAAGCTTCTCGGGCGGGCTGGCCTTTTAAACCAAAACGCGCATCAAACAGGCATAAATATTAGAACGCGCGTTTAGAAGCACAAGAGCGCTCAGTGGCTCGACTGGCAGCGCCCCTTGTCTAGCCTGCAGCGCATCCTTGGCTCGAATCTCACTCGACGCGCTATTTAAATCCCTGTTTATTTTTACCTTTTTTCCAAGCCCAAATGTCTTCACCAAAATTCCCGATCCTATTCAAATCGACTCATAATTTTTCCGGCAATTAACAAATACAAAACCGGCCCTGTCGCCCGACTCATAATTACCAAAATGCCCCTAGGCCTCCCGGGAAGACCGGGATGAAATTTCCGGGCCGTTACAAAATATCTATGAAATAAGTCGATCCTGGTCAATTCACCATCCTATTAAAGATTGGTAGCAATCACATTGGGCGAGCACTCTATGATTTGGGTGACCTCATCAAGCTTATGCCTCTATCAATCTATAAATAGTTTGGAATAGGTGAAGCAAGACCCACGCCTGCCAAAATTTAACTTGTTGATAGGTCAATTACTCGTCCTATTGGAAAAAATGAAGATATTCTTGTTCAGGTCGATACGTTCATCTTCCTAGTGAATTTCATTATTCTTGATTACGAAGCAAACCTGGAAGTACCAATCATTTTAGGGAGACCCTTTCTAAAAAAGAGACGAACTTTAGTGGATGTGTATGAAGGAACAATCACGTTAAGGATAAACGATCAACACATTCAATTCAACATTTTTTACTCGATGAAGCAGATCGATCCAGAGGAAGGTTACAACGCTAGCCTGATAGAAGTATTATTGGACGAGGCAATTAAGAATGAGCAAAGAAAAGAAATGATGAGCAGTGAAACAAATGGGAGGAAAGAAGAGGAAACACATAATGATGCAAATTCTGTGCAAGAAGAGGTATTATTACGAGGCGCGCGATGTTGCGACAAGAGTTAATTCTCCGCAGCGCCCTTCAATTGATGAACCTCCAATTCTCAAATTGAATCCCCTACCCGCCCATTTGAAGTATGCTTATCTTGGAGAAAAAAAGGACTTTACCAATTGTATTATTTTATATTCATTCACCATCATAATTTCCGTAACATTTTTGGGGCATGTGCAGATATGTAAGAATATATACCGTACATAGTCGACTCAAAATTTAAAATAATAACATTCACCATTTTTTTCTTTTTCAAAACATTCAATTAAATATTGAATTATAATGGTAAAAATGTATCATGCCTGTTCGTTACAAATAAGTATATTAATTTTTTTTTTCCTAAAAAAATTGTCTAGGGATGAGGGCTATAATTATCAAAATTGATTTCTTTAATTAATAATTTGAATTTAAAAATTAAATTTAGACATAAATTTAAAATCTCAAAAAAAAAACCACTAGACAATTCGTAAAAAATTAAAATTAAAATTTGAAAATATTTGTGAAATTGCCTACATTCAAGAGATTTCTTCTCTCATAACCACCTTCAATATCTAATTATTTTATTTTGAATATCTTATTCTTTTTTTAGTGAGATTCAAATTTTTTTAAAAACAAAAATCAGATTTTATACTAAATAATCACTATGACTCATATTTTATTATTAATTCAAATTAAAATTTTAAAAAAACTCTATACAAACAATATTGAATAACATAAAGATGAATTTTTAGGAAAAAAAAAAGGTTATGTTGCCTAACCACATTCTACCTCACTAGTTGAAGATAAAACATTTACCATCTTTCCCTCAACGTCGACTGTCTCTACACTCATGATCACAGTTGAAGATTATAATTCTACAATCTTCGTGATCCATGCATTTGCAATTCTCCCTAAATTTCACATTGTAAGAATTTTTGTTCTGCAACCATGGAGGTCACGCCTATCAAGTTGTCTTCAATGGGGTATGGGATGAAAGGGATATCTACTCCAATTATAAGACGGTGATGATTGAAATAACATACGGTACAACAATTAGTCAACTTATCGATTTAGTTGCATTTTCATTCGATATTGGTGAAAGTTCGACCATAGTCGTAATGTGTAACGGATTTTCCACTGCCATGTATAACGATTGCTCCATCCTTGGAGAAAATGTACTCGTACACACTGAGACGTACAACACAAACAACTCTAATACCCAAGTTGCGTTAAAAGTTGGGCTCATGTTGTCAAACAAGGATGAGTTGAAGAACTTTCTATGCAAACTAGTATCGAGCATGAGACACTTGTCTTGAGGCGTCATAAATATGTAAGGATTTATACTTCTGGTCAACATAATAGACTGATAGTAAATTATATTATGTAGGCAGTTATATGACACATGAGGTTGCAATGAAAACTAGTTCAAATATTTCTTCATGTGTGGATGATAATGCAGACTTACCCAATTTCTTGGTGGGAGAAGTTTCAGTCGAAGGGTCATGGCGGCCGGGGAGAAAGCTCACTTTTATGGTGTGAAAGAAGATAGAACTTCGCGCAAAATGGCGGATGTATTCAATCGTACTTCTTTATAGATGGATGAAATTTGATTTTTGTCCATTTTGTGCTTCACAAAGATATCGAACGATTCTCAACACTCAACAACTGTGAAGCTCCACCTATCAAATAATAATTATGCTTAGTGCAATATTCATTTAATTATTATATTTTCTTTAATCTCAATACAAAAATCTAAGCGTCATTCAAATGCCACTATATGTATGCATATGTAAACGGCTGAATGAATGGACGTTTTAAAGAGATTTCGAAAATTGTTTTAATTTTTTAATTTTCTTTTTTATCTTCAACCTATTTTTTCATCCGCATAATCTGATTCTATCTGTTATAGTTTAAAGGGAAGTTGCACTGTATAGCAACTTTTTTACCACAGTTTACAATTATAGCAACTTTTTAAAAATAATTCGTTTATAACAAATTCTGCCTATTTTTTTAAAAATCTCTATTTACTCTTCTTGATTGAAAACTTTGATAGAATCTATCATTCTCTAGTGATGAATGTCTATCAATTTTATTAGTAATTTTCTATCAGCTCTTATTGATAGAATCTAATAGAAGTCTATCAATTTACTTTATTTATTAGTAATTGATTCTATCGGCCTCTATTGATAGAATCTATCAATATGGAAGTCAACCAATTTACATTTTTTGTTATATGTGCAAATATTTTCATTATTGTGCTATTCATGAAATATTTTAGCCCTTTTGTAATTTACATGCAAAGACCCCTAGTTTAAATTATTTTTTTTATTCAAATTCTCGAGGAGTTTATTAAAATGTATCTATAATAAGACTATCAAACAAATTGAAAAAAAAAATCACAAAAATGATAAAATTGTCATTTACGATATATTAATTTAATTACTAAATTTCATAATATTAAATTTAAACATAAATTTAAACAATATAGAAGATTAGACATTTTATGTTTATTTATTAAAAAAAATAGACATTTATCTATCTGCTCCATGGTACTAATGGTCTAAATTATGGAAGCTAATCAAGAGAATGTATACCTTTTAAATTTTAAATTTTTGCTAAACGTAAATTGAGTGAGGAGAGAATAATTTTATCTCCAATATAGCCTCATCATACGCTCAACTTTTGTTATTAAAATAATTGAAAAAATCACGTACACACCCATCTTCCCTTAATTTAAGAAATAAAAATAGTCATTTTCAAAAAAAATAAAAATAAAAATAAAAATAGAAATTAAATATCTACCATCTTTTCTTCAAATATTTAAAACAAAATTCAAATATTGGATTAGTTGTCTGTACCTAGAATCCACTAAAAAAAATTTGAAAAAACATAAAAATTACATTTTTTTTCTTCTTAGGTTTGATTTTTGTTATTAAAAAAAACAAAACAACCTCATACACATTTGATTTAGAAAATAAAAATAGAAATTAAGGGTTCTTTTGATAATGTTTCTATTTCCTGTTTCTCGTTTCTATTTTCTATTTTTTAAGAAACAAACTTGTTTGATAACCGTTTTTATTTATTATTCCAAAAAATAAAAGGAACGTTTCTCAAATTAGTTTGAAAAATGAGAAACGGCTAAAAACAGGTTCTGCTCTTCTGTTCTTTTTTTTTTTTCTAAAGCCCAGCTATTATTGAGTTTTTAAGATGGATAAATTAGGAGAATGGCTAATTTGAGAGAACTTATTTAACAAATAGCTACCATTCTTGAGTGTTTAAATAAATATTAAATAATTAAATAGAATGTAATTGACCATTATAGCCTTATTATTTATTATATTTTTGTAAATTAATTACTTTCATAACCACCTACAAAAAATCTAATACATCATTTTGACAAAATCTATAAAATCTTAACCATCTCCTAAGATTAAACAAAAAAAAATTCATAGATTTAACGTAACCACGTAAAAAAGCAATGTAAAAAAATCAATTTACAAAAATCTAAAAATACAAGACTGTTAAATCGTAGTTTCAAATTTTGTTTTTGAAAAACTCGAGTTACATGATTTTCATTGGAATTGTAAACAACAAATAATAATCAAATGATACCTAATATATACTTAGCGTTATAATCGAAAGTGCATTTGATAATGGAGTCCCGATAAACTTGTTCTTATGACTAGAAGAAAGGATTTCCATTCTTGAATTATTAGCCCATAAATTTTGGTTGTATTGGTTATTTTGGTTATTCTTTGAATAATCTATTTGTTGAGAGGTTTGTTTAATTTAGGAGAGTCATTTGCATTCGATTGTAACTATTAGTTGCAATATTTTCTATTTTTGTTACAAATATTTTGTATATGTATATACCAAATAATGGAAAACACAGAAAAATTATTGTGTCCTTCAATATTTGTATTTTGCTGGAGTTTATGGTATCAGAGCCGTGCTTTTGATCACTGGCCAAAAGAAAAAAAAATATATGGAAGATGAAAACATACCATCACAACCAAATCCTCTTTATGCTCTTTCAGGAACAATCATAACTCATGTTGTTCTCAAAGGGCCAAATTATGAGAAATGGGCCAAAGGATTTCGAGTTTCGTTGGGTGCAAAACGAAAATTGGGATTCATTAATGGGGTTGTTAAGCAACCTAAAGATGATTCCGCTGATCTTGAAGATTGGTGGACAGTTAATTATATGATTGTGGCTTGGATCTTTAATACAATTGACCCAAGCATTCGTTCTACCATTTCATACCGCGACACTACTCGAGAATTATGGGATGATATTAAACAACGTTTCAAAGAAAACTAACACGACATTGGTTCCTCCGAAAGCTTCACCCATGCCAGTCCAAGTCTTAGGTACTCCTTATCCTATAGCGCATTATGTGAATTGTAACGTTTTTTCTGTTGCACATCGTTAGTTTCTTGCAGCTATTTCTGCTGAGGTGGAGCCCACCTCCTTTAAAGAAGCAATGCCTGATCCAAGGTGGAGAAAAGCAATGGCGTAGGAAATTACGGCATTGGAAGCAAATGATACCTGGACTTAAAAGATTTACCTGCTAATAAAATTGCCCTTGGGTAATGTGGGTGTTTCGAATCAAGCATTGGTCTGATGGCACCATTGAAAGATATAAAGCAAGGTTAGTTGCTTTTGGAAATCATCAGAGAGAGGGTATTGATTTTGTTGAAACTTTTGCACCCAATGTGAAAATGGTTACTGTTCGCACTTTTCTTACTGTCGCTGCAACTCATAAATGAGAGTTACATCAGATGGATGTACACAATGCCTTTCTTCATGGTGACTTAGATGAAGAAGTTTATATGCGTTTGCCTCCAGGTTGTAGTAATGGTTTAGGTAAGAAAGTTTGTAGACTACGCAAATCCTTGTATGGTCTGAGACAAGCTCCTCGCTGTTGGTATGCAAAATTAGCCGATGCTTTGCATACATATGGATTTTCTGCTACTTCTTCTGATCACTCTTTATTTGTGTATCGTAAGAATGCTAATGTTTTAAATGTCCTTGTGTACGTGGACGACCTTGTTATTGATGGTAATAACAGTGTTGTCATCGCAGATTTTAAAGCCTATATCAATGATTGTTTTCACATGAAAGATTTGGGCAAGTTGAAATATTTTCTTGGCATCGAGGGGGCTCGAAATTCCAGTGGAATTTTTCTTTGTCAGAGCAAATATGCTCTCGACATCTTGATAGAAACGGGCCTTCTTGGCTCTAAACCAGCTAGCGTTCTAATGGAAGAGAATCATCGTTTAGGTCTTGCTTCAGATCCCCTCATGACGGATCCTGCACGATATAGACGACTCGTGGGGCGATTAATTTATCTTACCATCACACGTCCTGAGCTATGTTACTCTGTTCACATTTTGGCTCAGTTTATGCAATGTTCAACTCAATCTCAATGGGAGGCTGCTTTGCGGGTTGTCTGTTACTTGAAGTGTAGTCCTGGCCAAGGTATTTTACTTCGTGTTGATTCACCATTGACCTTACAAGTTTATTGTGATGCAGATTGGGCAAGTTGTCCTATGAGTCGTCGTTCCCTTATTGCATACTTTGTTTTCCTTGGGGGTTCTCCTATCTCTTGGAAAACAAAGAAACAAGCAACGATTTCTCATTCTTCTACTGAGGCAGAATATCGTGCTCTGACTTCTGCTACTTGTGAAATCTTATGGTTGAAAAGTTTGCTTCACAATCTTGGTGTTCAGCAGAGAGAGCCTGTTCCTTTACATTGTGATAGTCAAGCTGCTTTACATATTGCTAATAATCCTGTTTTTCATGAGCGTACGAAACATATCGAGATCGTCTGTCATTTTATACGTGATGAGATACTACGCGGTACTATTGCACCTTTTTATGTTCACACCACTTCTCAGCTTGCTGATATTCTCACCAAAGCATTGGGACGTCAACAGTTTCAATCCCTTCTTGTCAAGTTGGGTATTTCGAATCTTCAGGCCTCAACTTGAGGGGGGTATTAGTCCATAAATTTTGGTTGTATTGGTTATTTTGGTTATTCTTTGAATAATCTATTTGTTGAGAAGTTTGTTTAATTTAGTAAAGTCATTTGCATTCTGTTGTAACTATTAGTTGTAATATTTTCTATTTTTGTTACAAATATTTTGTATATATACATCTACGCAATAATGGAAAACACAGAACAATTATTGTGTTCTTCAGTATTTGTGTTTTGCTGGAGTTTATGAATCTATATTGTCAAAGAAGAAATATTTGAATTGGTCATCATCAACAACCTTATGTGTGATACAATTCCTTACATACGGTAATTCTGAGTTAGTTTGTTATATTATAGAGGGCAATTTGGGTGCAGCCAGGGCTGCACTCCACGCATGAAGGCACACACACATTTTAATATTTTTTATTAAAAAAAGAAGAAGAGAAAAGTGGGGTGAGATGTGTGGCACCAAAGGTGCTACATATGTTGACTTCATGGGTGGGGTGAAACCAGCTGCACCCAAATTGCCCTCTATACTATATATATATATATGCAACTTTATATATGATATGTGTCATTGTACATAAAATAAGAAATGTAATTATGAGTTGTTTATCCATTTCCTTACTTGACAAGGTAAATCGATTGGATCATCAGGAGTATGTAGATTGTACATCTCGGTGTGTATCGATACGATTTCTACAAAAATACAACCACACCAAGTATACATCTATGTCCTTACGCTTTTCAAAAGCATCCTTATATGGATAGATGATTGATATCGTCAAATTTTCAGCAGCCAATATTTGTGGTATTATAATTGAAGTATGCATTTCTTACATTTCAATGATTCATTTGGTGATGTGCAATAACTTGGAATCCTTCGCCCAAATCAACTTTATGCAAGGTTGCTACCTGAAAGTCCCTTCAATCCGAAGCTTCGAACTTCAATGAAAATCCTACTCGATAAGACTAGAGAACTCTAACTTCACTTCTGTTGCGATTAAGAGTTCTTAGTCGATATAAGAATAGAGAAACCAAATGTGAAAATGGTTCAAATCAAAATCTATCAAAATCTGTGTGATTTTGTTTGGTTATTAATAGATAATTTAATTATTGGAATAAAATCAATTTTAATTTTTTTTAAAAAAAAGTGGGGAGAGAAGATCTCAACAAATGAGGGAGGGATAGTAGGTGTTTGATGCAATTAATTGCTAATTAATTATTTAAGCTATAAATTTATTTTGAGGGCAGTTTATATAAAAACTCGACCTAAAAACTGGTCCTAAACCTGGTTCTTACTTAGCATGCATGCACTAAACATAATTAAATCTTTTCACACATCATACTTGCATAACAAAAGAAAACCTTCAAACCCTTAGAACTTGTTTTGAAATATTTAAAGCATCCATGTTCAATCATTAAAACGAAACCCTGGCTAGTGTACAATTTAAAACATCCAGAAAACAGTATATCAAAACATAGTTTTAGGTTCCCTATGCAAAGCCTACGGGCTCCATGTCTGACTACATGCTAAATCAAACAATAAAAGACTTAAACATAAACATGACAGAGTGTCGGCTGCTCCTATGATCAATCAGCTCCCTCCGCTAGCCGTCCCGATGCTGTCCCAAGTTATCTAGTGGAAAACCACAGAAAATAAGGGTGAGTACAAATGCACTCAGTAAGAATCCCTAACCGGGGTACAGTACGAAACATCAATCATCTAGTATCCCAGTATACATGCAAATAGTTACCAACACAGATCTCTGCTCAACGAGCTAACGGGGCAAGTCTGAAGTCCTCGAAAGTTTCCTACTTCTGGCCTAAAGATCAGCTGTAAATAATTGATTCCAAACTGAGGGGACAAAGTGCGTTATGTCCAACCTGAAGGGACAAAGTGCGTTATGTCCATACTGTAGGGACAAAGTACGTTATGTTCAAACTCATCCTATGTAACGGCCCAGTTTTCTATCCCGGTTCTCGAGGAGCTTCCGGTTCAGATTCAGTGGTTCGGTTGGGCTGTTAGAGCTGTTTTGACCCTTCGGATATTTTGGTCTTTTTGCTCCCAGGGCAGGATTTGTGGATTTTCAGGGCTTCGAGGCAGCTCCAGGCTTTGTTGAGGCTTGTTTGTTGGTGGCTGCGAGTCCCGAGATGTTTGGGCTATTCGTTTGGGAGTTCGGTTGTGATTTGAGTTTTGGGCAAAGTTATGGTTGTTTGGGTGTTTCCTTTGGGATTCGAGCCCGGACCCTCAGTGTTGATTTGGTAGGTTGTTTTAAGTGAGATTTATTGATTGGAAAAGGTTGCTTCAGTCGGGTCTCGAATGAGGAAGCCGAGAAATGAGATTTAAGGATTTTAAGGATTTTTGGAAAATTGGAAAATTGGATAAGTTTGCATTTATTTTGGATAAGGATAAAAAGAAAAAGGAAATTTCTTTTTTTTATTTAAAAATCCCATTTTCCTTTATTTTTTCCCAAAATCCCCAAATTCCATTTTTTTTCTTTTTCTCTCTCCTCCAGCCCGAGCAGCCCCTCCCACGCCCGAGCCAGCCCCCCAGCTCGTCCACCCTGGCCGCGCACAGTGCCTAGGCGCCCAGCCCCAGCTCGCCCAGGCCGATCGCTTCGCCCAGCTCCCAGGCCGCCCGACTGTGTCGCCCAGCTCGCCCTCGCCCTGGTCCGTGCGCCCTGTAGCTCGCCGTGCCGTGCTAGCCCGAGTGCCCCGAGCCATCGTGTCGCGTCGCCCCGCGCACGCGTCCCTGTAGCGCCTTGTGTCTCTCGCGCCCGTGCGTGTCGTCCCCTGTGCTTGCCGAGCTCGCGCCCCATTGTCCCTCCCATCGAAGCCGCACCGCGCCTCCGCCGCCTCGCCCGGCTCGCCGGGCACAGCTCCACGCCCCAGCGCCCAGCCTCTGCGCCCCTACCCTACGCTCCAGCCAGCCCAGCCCCTACGCCCAGCCTGCCCTGTTATGTGCTGGTTGGCCCGAGCCTTGTGGCTTCTCGGATGGTATTTCCCGAGTCTTTTCTTCGTTGGGCCCAGTTTTTGTAACGGCCCAGAAATTTCATCCCGGTCTTTCCGGGAGGCCTGGGGGCATTTTGGTAATTTTGGGTCGGGCCGACAGGGCCGGTTTTGAAACTTTAAATTGCCGGACAAATTATGAGTCGATTTGAATGGGATCGGGCATTTTGGTGAAGGCATTTGGGCTTGGAAGAATGTGGAAATAAATAGGGAATTCAATAGCGCGTCGAGTGAGATTCGAGCCAAGGACGTGTCGCTTGCTAGGCAGGGGGCGCTGCCAGCCGAGCCACTGGGCGCGTTTGTTAATCTAAACGCCCTATCTTATATTTATGCCTGTTTGAGGCACGTTTTAATATAAAAGCAGAATTTCGCCCGATTCCTTCCCCATTTTCTCTTCTCCTTCCTCGCGATTCTTCTCCGACCGACCAGCGTTCCTTCGCGAATTTCTCCCTCGCCGACCTCGACTCAGCCGGGCTTCTTCCCCAAATTCACGTCGATTTTGATTCCGAGCAGCAGGTGAGCTTCGTTCCTTCTCCTTCTCCTTCTCCTTTTCGGCGATTTTTCCCCCTATTTCCGACTTCCATTTTTCCGGCCGAGTCGAGGTGAATTGTTGGGTGGTTTTTGTGCAGCTTGCGTAGGAGAGTGCGTCCAACAACTATCGGCCGTCGAATCTTCGCCAAACGCTCGAATTCGGATTTTCTTCTTCGCCCCTGTTCGCGCGCAGAAATAGAGTCACTGCCGCCGAGCCGCGCCGCGCATCGCCTCGCGCCCGCGCGCACGCCTCGCCCAGCTCCGTGTCACGCCGCTCACCCGCGCGCGCCCTCGCGCCTCTGCATCGCTCGCGCGCCCGCGCGTCGCGCCAACGCGCTCTGTTCGTCGCGCGCGGCTTCGCGCCATTCGCTCCCGGCTCGCCCCGTTCTTTGCCCGTTCGTGCAATCGGCTCGTTCGTGCGTTCGTCGTGCCTCGTGAGTTGCTCCCGAGCTGAGCCTCGTTTGTTTTATTATATTTAGGCCAATTGTGTGATTTTTGTTGTGATTGATTGGTTCTCGGTAGCTAGTTTGGGTTCGTTCGCCGCTTAGGATTTCGTGTCAAATTGTCCCCGACCAAGGTAAGGATTTCTTCCCGGAGTTGTGTGGACCCTGCGATATTATATGTGATTGCTGATTGACTGCTTGTTTGTGTTTATTGACATGTGTAGCTAGGTATTCTATTCTGAATTCCCGATTAGCATGATTTTCCTGGTTAAATTCTCATGTTAATCCATGGTAGGTTGTTCCTCTCTAGCATGCTCGTATCTGTTCCTTGCTTCGTAGTATCATGCTAGTCTTGTTGTATTCTTATTGAGCACGTATTGGATTTTATGGAATTTTTTTTGTTTGCTAGGCGAGTTAGAATTGCAGGTAGATAGCATCATCCGGGCCTGATGCATAAAGAACCTTGCATCCATGGTAGGGACGTCGAGCAAGTCATTCCGTCCCTGAACCCCGTGAGGGATTAGCTAACCCAAGCGGTAGGCCCTGCAATCTTGGGTGAGGGTGGTAGTTGTTAATGCCCCAACGGTCGGGATGATGACTTGGCATTGCCTCGTCCCCGGCAGTCGGCACGTCCTCAGCGTGTTCGGCCGTAGCCCCTGATTGCCACCTGTTAAGGCAGGGACGGCTTCCTGGTGTAAGCCTACCACGACCGTTCCCTGGCCCTAGGTGCGGTGGTTCAGGCTGACATAGTTTACGTGTCCAGGTCTCACACCCCTATGTCAGTGACACCGATCCAAAGATTTAGTTAAGCGTGGTGACTGGACATGGGCAGCTTGCCTCTAGACCCGGCACCCCCCATAGTCTGCAGTAGCACGCGGTGCATGCTTACGCTCATTACAGCGCCGACCGGAGAGCTCCTCGGGATTGTGAGCCAGTGTACCTTTCGTCGGCGAGAGCAGTGAGGCCGGGACTTGTTTCTCGTATAGAGGCGATCGTGTGTGTGATATTATTTCCGGACTAAGACCCTAGTTGGCATCCGAGGCCCAAGTATGGGCTAAGCTATGTGCTCTATTCGTGTTTATATTCATAGCTTGCATACGCTCATCGAGATGACCATGTATATCGTATTGTACCCGGTTGGGATTCTTCTTGAGTAATTCGTTACTCACCCTTATTTTGTGGTTTTCCACAGGTAATCGTGGTGCGCGACAGGATGCCTGAAGGAGGAGCTGTGATCATAGGGCCCAGTCTTCCAACTCTGATTTTTGTATTATGACTCTTTGTGTTTTGTTTTTCCCCGAATGCATGTAGCAGGCACGAGCCCTAGGATGTTTTGTAAATATTTGTGGATTCCGGCATTTTGTATCCGAACAGGTTTTGAATGGGTTTTAGTAAATCTCGATCGAGTAAACTTTGGAAATGTATTTATCTTGGAGCAGTGCTTTGAAAGCAGGGGGACAGTTCGAGGAAACTGTCTAGTTTTTAAAGGGGTTATTTTGAATGTTTTTGTTTTAATTGGAATCGAAATCATGTCGGTTTAATATCCTTTACTTTGAATGCATGCATTGGGGTAAGGGCCCATTTAGTGCCCCATTCGGTCGGTCCCTTACTGATTGGTATCGAGCTCGAGTCATAAATGCAGCGTAGTATGACTGTTGTAGTAGGTCGTTTTCCCATGATCACTAGCACTCCGGTGATCATCAGTACGCCTAAGTTTACTATTTGTTGTTAAAAAGGGTTAAGAATTTACAATACACTGTCATCTAGTGTATGCCTTGTGTAGTATTGTGGAGCGGAGGCAGCGGTGTTCGACTCATTATTGGTTTGGGTGTAGATCGCCCGACATGCCGATTACCGCGCCGGAAGAGGACGCCGAGAGGAGGCCGAGGTGTCGAGGATCGGATCGACACCGCGAGGACATCGTCCCAAGCCGAGATCGATAGCATTCCTCCCGTAGCTCCCCCTGTTGAGCCCAGAGTAGGCATTGAGGCGATGCGGCGCCGTGAGATCGCTCTCCCGGCGGAATTTGCTAATTCTATGAGGTCTATGGTGGTCGACCTGTTGAGTGGCGAGGGCGAGACCCGAGCTTTGTTGGCGTATGGCGGGAAGAGTCCCGAGCTCGGATCGAGCGGTGACTCGTTTGATTCAAAGAGGCGCAGCGGCACCCCACTCGTAGAGAGCAGTGATCTTTGAGGCAGAAGTGGCGGAAGGTGCCGATGAGCTTGGTAAATGGTTGAAGGATTTTGTAAAATGGAACCCTGATAAGTTTGACGCCACGAGCGATGCTTTAGCAAAGAGACGGATGGATTGCCCATTTGGAGTACACCTTCACGATTATGGTGTGCCCGATGTACAGAGGCCGAGGTGTGCGACCCATGTGTTAGTGGGCGTAGCTAGATGGTGGTGGGAGTCCACCCAGTGAGAGACCACTGGTCTCCACCTGCTACCTGGGAATTCTTCAAGACAGAATTTAAAGCCAAGTACATTAGTGATGAGGCTCAAGAGAAGATGGTAGCGCTTTTCTAGAATCTGCAGCAAGGCTCTAATTCTATAGAGGAGTACGAGAGGAAGTTTTCGGAGTATGGCTATTTTGCTCCGCAGCTGATAGCAACCCCTGAGTTGAAAATTCGAAAGTTCATTTCTGGTCTGAGGCAGGGTGTGTCTTAGGATGTCAGGGCTCTGGCCCCTCACACCTATGCTAAAGCTGTTCAGCTAGCCACTATTTACAACGGAAAGTATCTGTCGGCGAGCGGCGGCGCTCGCTCGCGCGCGTCCGGTCCCAGTGTAGTGGGGCGTAAGAGGAGGTTTGAGTTTGAGAGGCGCGGGCGCGTCGCCAAGGGCGATTCGAGCAGGATCAGCGTGAGGATTCGGCCTAGTTCGGCCTCGCGCGAGTGGCGGTCCGAAGCGATTCCCACTGTGCCACTTGTGGAAGAGTCCACTTCGGAGCTTGTCAGACCGGGCCCAGGCGGTGTTTCCGTTGTGGAAGAGAGTGTCATACGATCCGTTCTTGTGATCAGCCAGCCATGGCAGTCCAGCCGGTGCAGCAACAGCAGCATGGACGGGTGTTCGCTACGAACCGTCAGGAGGCCTAGCGTGCGAGATGCCGCGATGGAAGTGCACGCTTCTTGTTTTGGATCATTGTGCATTTGTCTTGTTTGACTCTGGTTCCACGCACTCGTTTGTATCTGTATTGTTTGCTGAGCATGCTAGGTTGAGATTAGAGCCTCTAGGTTTTGAATTATCGGTTGCAACTCCTTCGGGAGTTAATATGTTAACAAAAGATAAGATTAAGGATGGCCGGATCGAGATATCCGGAGAGTTGCTGGTAGCTACGCTCATAGTTCTACCCATGAGTGGTTTCGATGTGATTCTTGGTATGGAGTGGTTAGCCGCTAACCATGCATTGATTGACTGCCACCGGAAGGAAGTAGTGTTCGGTAGCACGGACGCGACCACTTCAAGTTTCGTGGAGTCGTGGTGGGAGTTGCCCGCCGATTGTGTCAGCTGTGAAAGCCCGTCGTTTGCTAGCTCATGGAGCTTGGGGCTACCTAGCCAAATTGTCCGGAGAGAGTCGTCCCTCACTGACTATTGATCAAGTGTCGGTTGTGCAGGAGTTTGCTGACGTGTTTCCTGAGGAATTACCAGGGTTGCCCCCGAAGAGAGAGGTTGACTTCACAATTGAGCTCGAGCCAGGACCCTCCCTATCTCGAAGGCTCCGATCGTATGGCGCCACGGTGAGTTAAAGGCGAAGGTTCAATTGCGGGAGATGTTAGATCGAGGGTTCATCCGTCGTCGAGTGTGTCCCCGTGGGGAGCGCCGGTGTTGTTTGTTAAGAAAAAGGATGGTTCGATGCGCCTATGCATTGACTATCGTGAGCTTAATAAGGTGTGATGAAGAATAAGTATCCGTTGCCCCGTATCAATGATTTGTTCGATCAACTTCAGGGAGCTTCTGTGTTCTCCAAGATAGATTTGAGATCGGGTATCATCGATTGCGGATTAGGGACGCCGACATTCCTAAGACAGCGTTCGAGTCTAGATATGGGCACTACGAGTTTGGGGTCATGTCGTTTGGATTGACGAATGCACCAGCAGCGTTCATGGACATGATGGATAGGGTGTTCAAAGCATTTTTGGACCGGCCGTCATCGTGTTCATTGGCGATATTCGATCTATTCAAGGACCGGGAAGGATCATGCGAGCATTTGAGGAAAGTGTTGATGACCTTGAGGAAAACCGGCTTTATGCGAATTTTTCCAAATGTGAGTTACGTTGGAACAAGTGGCCTTCTTAGGTCATGTAGTCTCGAGAGATGGTATAGCCGTGGATCCTGCAAAGATTGAGGCCGTGAGTTCGTGGGCGAGGCCGACTTGATTCCACGAGATACGCAGCTTCCTAGGTTCGGCGAGTTACTACCGTCGGTTTGTTAAGGACTTTTCCGCCATAGCCTCGCCCCTCTCACTCGTCGACGAGGAAGGGTGTCGAGTTTGTTTGGGACGGTAGGTGTGATGAGAGCTTTGCCCGACTCAAGCGCAGATTTGACTTGGCAAGATGTCATGCGATCCGGAGGGGACAGGTGGTTTCGTGGTTTACAGCCGATGCTTCCAAGTTCGGGTTGGGTGTGTGTTGATGCAAAGACGGGAAGGTCATTGCTTATGCTTCCCGTCATTTGAAGCCATATGAGCGAGAACTATCCGACTCATGATATGGAGTTGGCAAAGCAGATGGTCTTTGCAACCGAAAATTTGGAGGCATTACACTGTATGGTGAGCGGATCAAGATGTTTACCGATCACCGAGCCTCAAGTATCTGTTTACTCGAAGGAGTGAATATGAGACAGAGGAGATGGTTAGAGTTAGTGAAAGATTATGACTGCGAGATTCGTACCATCGGGTAAAGCCAATGTTGTAGCCGATGCTCGAGTAGAAAGACGCGTCGCACTCCGCGGTGTTGTTGAGTTCCAGCCAGATTACGGAGAGAGTTCGAGCGGTGAGATTGCGATGTTGTTAGGTGAGGTTCTTGCCCGAGTGGCTCGATTGGATGATCCGACCATCGATTAGACAATGGATTGTTGATAGTCGGTGAGTGACCCGCGCACTTAAAAGATTATTTGTGAGTTAGTCTTGATGGAGATTTTGATTTTGTGTATTCACGAGACGGTGGGGTGACGTCTGAGGCCGGTTGTGTGTTCCGGATGTCGTAGGATTGAGAGCAGAGTTGCTCTCAGAGGCCCACAGTTCTCCGTTTGCTCTGCACCCCGGGGGTACCAAGATGTATCAGGATCTTAAGCAGACATATTGGTGGATGGGTATGAAAAGAGATGTGGCGGAGTTCGTCGATCGATGTCTCACTTGTCGGCAAGTGAAGGCACCGTGCAGAGACCGGGCCGGTTTGTTGCGTGCACCGAGTGTACCTCGGTGGAAGTGGGAAGAGATCTCCATGGACTTTATTTACGGTTGCCGAGGACTCGAGGAAGTTCTCTCGATTTGGGTGATATTCGATCGATTGACTAAGAGCGCACACTTCATTCCCGGTAGAGACACTTATACCGTGGAACAGTGGGCGCAGTTGTTTTTGGAGCAGATCATTCGTTATCACGGTGTGCTGTGAGGATCGTATCCGACCGTGATTCGAGGTTCACTCTCGTTCGAGAGCGCCCGGAAGGGTTTAGGCAGCGAGTGCGCCAAAGACCTGACTTTTCACCCTCGGGCCGATGGAGCGGATCGGAGAGGGTGAACCGATTCTCAAGACATGTTGAGGGCTTGTGTGTTGGATTTCTCGGGCGATTGGGACCGATATCGTATCGGTGGAGTTTGCATATAACAACGATTATCGATGAGAGCGATTCGAGATGGCTCCATTCGAGGCTTTGTATGGTAAGCGTTGCCGATCTCCTGTGTTCTGGGAAGAGGTTGGTGATAGGCAGGTTTTGGGTCCCGAGTTGCTGCAGTTGACCAATGGTGCCGTGCAGAAGATTAGAGCCCGTATGTTGACAGCTCAGAGCAGACAGAAGAGTTATGCCGATGTTCGGCGTCGGGATTTAGAGTTTGAGGTTGGTCAACATGCCTTCTTGAAGGTCGCACCGATGCGAGGTGTTTTGAGGTTTGGCAAGCGTGGAAAGCTGAGTCGCCGTTTTGTTGGCCCGTTTGAGATTCTGGAGAGGATCGGCAAGGTTGCTTATAGATTAGCCTTGCCTCCGTCATTGTCGGCAGTGCACAGTGTTTTTCATGTTTCGATGTTGAGGAAGTACGTGCCGGACCCGTCGCACATTGTTGATTTTGAGCCTTTGCAGCTGAATGAGGATTTGAGCTTCGAGGAAAAGCCAGTGGGGATTCTTGCTTTTGAGACAAAGACACTGCGTAATCGTGAAATCCGGCTGGTAAAGGTACAGTGGAGGAGTCAGAGTTCAGAGGAAGCCACTTGGGAGCGGGAGGATGAAATGAGATTGCAGTATCCCGAGCTGCGGGAGGATGAAATGAGATTGCAGTATCCCGAGCTGTTCCAATCTTAAGTGACTTTCGAGGACGAAAGTCTTATAAGGGGGGAATATTGTAATGGCCCGGAAATTTCATCCCGGTCTTCCCGGGAGGCCCGGGGGCATTTTGGTAATTTTGGGTCGGGCCGACAGGGCCGGTTTTGAAACTTTAAATTGCCGGAAAAATTATGAGTCGATTTGAATGGGATCGGGCATTTTGGTGAAGGCATTTGGGCTTGGAAGAATGTGGAAATAAATAGGGAAATAAATAGCACGTCGAGTGAGATTCGAGCCAAGGACGTGTCGCATGCTAGGTAGGGGGCGCTGCCAGCCGAGCCACTGGGCGTGTTTGTTAATCTAAACGCGCTATCTTATATTTATGCCTGTTTGAGGCACGTTTTATAAAAGCAGAATTTCGCCCGATTCCTTCCCCATTTTCTCTTCTCCTTCCTCGCGATTCTTCTCCGACCGACCAGCGTTCCTTCGCGAATTTCTCCCTCGCCGACCTCGATTCAGCCGGGCTTCTTCCCCAAATTCACGTTGATTTTGATTCCGAGCAGCAGGTGAGCTTCGTTCCTTCTCCTTCTCCTTCTCCATTTTGGCAATTTTTCCCCCTATTTCCGACTTCCATTTTTCCGGCCGAGTCGAGGTGAATCGTTGGGTGGTTTTTGTGCAGCTTGCGTAGGAGAGTGCATCCAACAACTATCGGCCGTCGAATCTTCGCCAAACGCTCGAATTCGGATTTTCTTCTTCGCCCCTGTTCGCGCGCAGAAACAGAGCCACTGCCGCCGAGCCGCGCCACGCATCGCCTCGCCCAGCTCCGTGTCACGCCGCTCGCCCTCGCGCGCCATCGCGCTCAGACGCGCGCGCGCGCGCGCGCTCGCGCCAACGCTCTGTTTCGTCGCGCGCGCGCTCGCGCCCAGCGCTTCGTCCGCGCCCAGCATGCCCACGCGCCCATTTCTCGCGCCCAGCTCGCCCAATCCGGCCCGTTCGTGCAATCGGCTCGTTCGTGCGTTAAATGCGTGCCTCGTGAGTTGCTCCCGAGCTGAGCCTCGTTTGTTTTATTATATTTAGGCCGATTGTGTGATTTTTGTTGTGATTGATAGGTTCTCGGTAGCTAGTTCGGGTTCGTTCGCCGCTTAGGATTTCGTGTCAAATTGTCCCCGACCAAGGTAAGGATTTCTTACAGGAGTTGTGTGGACCTGCGATATTATATGTGATTCTTTGATTGATCGCTTGTTTGTGTTTATTGACATGTGTAGCTAGGTATTCTATTCGAATTCCCGATTAGCATGATTTTCTGGTTTAATTCTCATGTTAATCCATGCTAGGTTGTTCCTCTCTAGAATGCTCGTATCTGTTCCTTGCTTCGTAGTATCATGCTAGTCTCGTTGTATTCTTATTGAGCACGTATTGGATTTTATGGAATTGTTTGCTGTTTGCTAGGGTAGGTTAGAATTGCAGGTAGATAGCATCATCCGGGCTCGATGCATAAAGAACCTTGCATCCATGGCGGGGATGTCGAGCAAGTCATTCCGTCCCCTGGACCCCGTGAGGATTAGCTAACCCAAGCGGTAGGCCCCGCAATCTTGGGTGAGGGTGGCGCTTGTTAATGCCCCAACGGTCGGGATGATGACTTGGCATTGCCTCGCCCCCGGCGATCGGCACGTCCTCGGCGTGTTCTGCAGAGCCCCCGATTGCCACTGTTAAGGCAAGGACGGCTTCTGGTGTAAGCCTACCACGACCGTTCTCGCCCCGGTGCGGTGGTTGGTGACATAGTTTACGTGTCAGTCTCACACCCCTATGTCGGTGACACCGATCCAAAGATTTAGTTAAGCGCGGTGGATCGACATGGGCGGCTTGCCTCTAGACCGGCACCCCCATAGTTCTGCAGAGAGCACGCGGCATGCTTACGCTCATTCTGGCGCCGCCGACCGGAGCTCCTCGGGATTGTGAGCAGTGTACCTTTCGTCGACGATGAGGCAGTGAGGCCGAGGACTTGTTTCTCGTATAGGGCGATCGTGTGTGATATTATTTCCGAACTAAGACCCTAGTTGGCATCCGAGGCCCAAGTATGGGCTAAGCTATGTGCTCATAATCGTGTTTATATTCATAGCTTGCATACGCTCATCGAGATGACCATATATATCGTATTGTACCCCGGTTGGGGATTCTTCTCGAGTAATTCGTTACTCACCCTTATTCTCGTGGTTTTCCACGGTGTAATCGTGGTCTTGTGACGGGGATGCTGAAGGAGGAGCTGTGATCATGGGGCCCGATCTTCCAACTCTGATTTTTGTATTATGACTCTTTTTGTTTTGTTTTTCCCCTGAATGCATGTAGCCGGGCACGGAGCCCTAGGATGTTTTGTAAATATTTGTGGATTCCAGCATTTTGTATCTGAACAGGTTTTGAATGGTTTTTAGTAAATCTCTGATCAGAGTAAACTTTGGAAATGTATTTATCTTGGAGCAGTGCTTGAAACAGAGGGGACGAGTTCCAGGAAACTGTCTAGTTTTTAAAGGGGTTATTTTGAATGTTTTTGTTTTAATTGGAATCTGAAATCATGTCGGTTTAATATCCTTTACTTTGAATGCATGCATTAGGGTAAGGGCCCATTTAGTGCCTCATTTGGGTCGGTCCTTTACAGTTTTGTTGGCTGCTGGTTATTGATTTATTTGGTTTGTTTTATGTATTTGATTTGGGGTGTTTTATTTGAATGTTCAGGCTGTTCGGGATCGATTAGAGGCTCGAGGGTCGTTCGTTGATTTATTATAATTATTGTTTTTTCTGCTTGTTCCAGGTAAGGATTTCTTACCGTGGCTGTGTGGACCCTGCGATATATCATGATATGCCTTGTATGCTCGTTTGCTGTTATGAACATGATATTGTTAGGGCAGCTTTGATTGACCTCTTGCTAGCATGTTTGCCTGATTTTACATGTTAGTGCCATGATAGGTTTGTTCTGCCAGCATGCTTATGATTCCTGCTTAAGTTGTACTATCATGCTAGGTAATGTGATTTATGTCGGTCATTGCTTGCTAGCCAGGAATCATTGATTTTGCTATGTACTCTTAGATAGAGTTGTAGGGTTTGTCATCATCCGCAGGTGAGCGGACATAACGTACTTTGTCCCCACCGATCGGGAGTAAAGTGTGCGCGACATAATGTATCTTGCTTCCCCGGCCGCCAAGGTGGATTTAGCTCAGGTCGGGAGTAAAGTGTGCGCAGCATAACGTATCTTACTACCCCCCCCCCCCCGACCCGATGGTTGTGGACTTAGCTACCCACTTCGGCAATAGCCTAGTTTGTAGCCTGTTAGAGCGGAACCACGCCAAGCGGTGTAAGCCTACCTTGGCGGTTCTTAGCTTCAGTCGGTGGATCAGTGCATGCAGATGAGCGTCGAGGGCCTCGCTCATCGTGATCGATGACACCGCTTCCGAGTCATAGGCATGCGTACCTGGCCCGCGTAGTTTTCCCTTAGGCCCCCGCATTTACGCCGGTTGCAGAGAGCATGCGGTGTGCGCGCACACGCGTTAGTTGTCGGTTTGGAGAGCTCCCCCAGGCTAATGTCGTGAGTACACCATTCTTTACGTTAGAGCCTGACTTCGGGTACTCTCCTGTAAGTCCAGATTAATGCAAGGGCAAGGAGGCCCTTGAGGACATTCTAGGGATCAGTGTATTCCCCCCGAGTGACAGATACCTCGGTGATGTCCCAGGATTGGTCAGTGTATCCAATCCCAGTTAGGCCGGAAGTAAGAGACTTCCGATGGCTCCAGATCTTGTTTTATGAGCTCGTTGAGCTATGATCTGTGTTGATAGCTGTTTGCTTGCATGTTGAGGTGCTAGATGACTGATGTATCGTATTGTACCCCGGTTGGGGATTCTTACTGAGTATGTTTATACTCACCCTTATTTATCTTTCAGGTAGCTTGGGACAACACCAAGATGGCTAGCGGAGGGAGCTGATTGATCATGGGGAGCCGCCGGCACTCTGTCATTTATTATTGCATTGTTATTCAGCATGTAGATGGACAGGAGTCCTAGGGGAACATTTTTTAAATTATATTGTATATATTTATAAATACTGGCCAGGTTGTTTTACTTCGTTGGATGTTTAAATGAAAACTGTTGTTTATGTTTTAAAGGTTCCCCCTTCTCATATGTTTTGAAAGGTTTTAAATATGAGCACTAAACTGCTTGTTATCATATTTAACTTGCATGCTGATTGAGAACCCCGGTTTAACACCATGTTTTGGGTCGGGTTCGTCACAGTTGGTATCAGAGCACAGAGTCATAGATTCTATAGACTAACCTGCTTTGTAGGTTGTTGCTCCCATGATCATCAGCACTCCACGGCCGCCAGGTTTGTCTGAGTTCAATTAAGCTAAGGGTTAAGAATTTACAATACTTTTCATCTAGCTTTTATGCCTTGTGTAGAGTTGTTGAGCGGAGACGAGCAGGTTCTGACTCGTTGTTGGTTTGGGCTTAGAGAGCCATCATGCCAACTTTTCTGCGGTGCGGCGATTTGATGAGCAAAGTGAGAGCCCCCGGTGTGGGCGGCTTTTATGCTTTGTGCAGATCGCCGGTGTGTCGATCGCACCAGAGGAGGCAGAGCTTAGACTCCGTGAGGCCATTTGTGGCCGATTGTTGTTTTCCCCTAGTGAGAGGGTGGAGGTGCTTTGTGCAGATAGCCAGTGTGTTGATCGCACACCGACCCCTCTGCGCCTTGCGCACACACCGCCCAGCCAGACCCACCAGCCCCTCGCCCGGCCTGCCTGTTATGTGTTTGGTTGGCTTGAGCCTTGTGGCTTCTTGGATGGTATTTCCGAGTCTTTTCTTCGTTGGGCCCGGTTTTGTTGGGCTCCTGGTTATTGATTTATTTGGGCTGTTTTATGTATTTGATTTGGGGTGTTTTATTTGAATGTTCAGCTGTTCGGGATCGATTAGAGGCTCGAGGGTCGTTCGTTGATTTATTATAATTATTGTTTTTTCTCGCTTGTTCCGGTAAGGATTTCTTCTTCGTGGTTGTGTGGACCTGCGATATATCATGATATGCCTTGTATGCTTGTTTCTTTGTTATGAACATGATATTGTTAGGCGGCTTTGATTGACCTCTTGCTAGCATGTTTGCTGATTTTACATGTTAGTGCCATGCTAGGTTTGTTCTGCGGCATGCTTATGATTCCCGCTTAAGTTGTAGTATCATGCTAGGTAATGTGATTTATGTCGGTCATTGCTTGCTAGCCAGAATCATTGATTTTGCTCTGTACTCTTAGATAGAGTTGTAGGGTTTGTCATCATCCGCAGGCCGAGCGGACATAACGTACTTTGTCCCCACCGATCGGGAGTAAAGTGTGTGCAAGATAACGTATCTTGCTTCCCCGGTCGCCAAGGTGGATTTAGCTCGTGTCGGGAGTAAAGTGCGTGCGAAGATAACGTATCTTGCTACCCCGACCCGCCGGTTGTGGACTTAGCTACCCACTTCGGCAATAGCCTAGTTTGTAGCTCGCTAGAGCGGAAACCCCGCCAGCGGTGTAAGCCTACCTTGGCGGTTCTTAGCTTCAGTCGGTGGATCAGCCGCACGAGATGGCGCGCCGAGGACCTCGCGCTCATCGTGATCGATGACGTCGCCCAGATCCGCCTCGCCCGAGCCGCCCCGCGCGCGGCCGCGACCGTGCCGAAGTGCGTGCGCCCTTGTAGCTCGCCTTGCCGAGCCCTTGCGCCCTGTAGCAGTCGCGTTGCGTCGCCCTACGTGCGCATCCCTGTAGCGCGTCGTGTCGCTCGCGCCCGCGCGCGCCGTCTCCTGTGCCGAGCTCGAGCCCGCGCCCGCGCGCCCTTGCCTCGCCCCAGCTCTCCCGCGCGCACCCTCCGCGCGCAGCGCCCTCGTGCCTGCGCCCTAGCGCCTGCGACCCTGCGCCCAGCCCAGCGCCCAGCAGCCTGCCTGATGTGTGTTGGTTTGGCCCGAGCCTTGTGGCTTCTCGGATGGTATTTCCCGAGTCTTTTCTTCGTTGGGCCTGGATTTGTTGGCTGCTGGTTATTGATTTTATTGGGCTGCTTTATGTATTTGATTTGGGTGCTTTGTTTGATGTTGAGGCTGTTCGGGATCGATTAGAGGCTCGAGGGTCGTTCGTTGATTGTGATTTATTATTATTGTTTTCCTGCTTGTTCCAGGTAAGGATTTCTTACCGTGGTTGTGTGGACCCTGCGATATATCTCGATATGCCTTGCTTGTTTGCTGACTGTTATGAGCATGTTAGAGATAGAGCAGTTGATTGATTTCTTGCTAGCATGTTTGCCTGATTTTACATGTTAGTGCCATGCTAGGTTTGTTCTGCCAGCATGCTTGTGATTCCTGTTTAAGTTGTAGTATCATGCTAGGTAATGTGATTTATGTCGGTCATTGCTTGCTAGCCAGGAATCATTGATTTTGTTCTGTACTCTTAGATAGAGTTGTAGGGTTTGTCATCATCCAGAGGCTGAGCGGACATAACGTACTTTGTCCCCACTGATCGGGAGTAAAATGTGCGAAGCATAACGTATCTTGCTACCCCCCCCCCGACCCGCCAGTTGTGGACTTAGCTACCCACTTCAGCAATAGCCTAGTTTGTAGCCTGCTAGAGCGGAACCACGCTTAAGCGGTGTAAGCCTACCTTGGCCGGTTCTTAGCTTCAGGTCGGTGGATTAGGCTGCACAGATGAGCGTCGAGGGCCTCGCGCTACTGTGATCAGTGCACCGCTTCCGAGTCATAGGCATGTGCACCTAGCTCGCGTAGTTTGCCCTTAGGCCCCCGCATTTACGCCGGTTGCAGAGAGCATGTGGTGTGCGCGCACACGCGTTAGTTGCCGGTTCGGAGAGCTCCCCCGGGCTAATGTCGTGAGTACACCATTCCTTCCGTTAGAGCCTGACTTCGGGTACTCTCCCGTAAGTCTAGATTAGTGCAAGGGCAAGGAGGCCCTTGAGGACATTCTAGGGATCAGTGTATTCCCCCCGAGTGACAGATACCTTGGTGATGTCCCAGGATTGGTCAGTGTATCCAATCCCAGTTAGGCCGGAAGAAAGAGACTTCTGATGGCTCCAGATCTTGTTTTATGAGCTCGTTGAGCTATGATCTGTGTTGATAGTTGTTTGCTTGCATGTTGAGGTGCTAGATGACTGATGTATCGTATTGTACCCCGGTTGGGGAGTCTTACTGAGTATCTTTATACTCACCCTTATTTATCTTTCAGGTAGCTTGGGACAACACCAGGATAGCTAGCGGAGGGAGCTGATTGATCATGGGGAGCCGCCGGCACTCTGTCTTTTATTATTGCATTGTTTATTCAGCATGTAGATGGACAGGAGTCCTAGGGGAACATTGTTTAAAACGTTGTTTAAATTGTATTGTATATTTTTATAAATACTGGCCAGGATGTTTTACTTTTGTTGGTTTGTTTAAATGAAAACTGTTGGTTCCCCTTCTCATATGTTTTGAATGGTTTTTAAATATGAGCACTAAACCGCTTGATATCATATTTTAACTTGCATGCTGAGTGAGAACCCCGGTTTAGGGCCATGTTTTGGGTCGGGTTCGTCACAGAACAAGGGCAGGCTGACTAGGTTTTTGTGGCGAAACAAAGGGTTGTTTGGTTGCAAAGGGAAAGAAGCTACGCTATTGGTTCTCGGCAAGGTGAAGAGAAGGAAGGAATCGACAATGGAGATAGGGAGGAGAGAAACGATCGAATGAAATTTGGGAGAATGAACCGATTGAGTTTTGGGAGGAGAAAGAAATCGCCTAGGAGAAAATAAATTGCAAAACGCACTCTAGGAGAAGGAGAAATCGCCAAAAGCTTATGGAGAAATCGATCGCAAAAATCACTTTTCATTTTTCGATTGAAATTCCCTGGCCCCACCTTCGAGTCCCAGCAAAGGTGCATTTTCTTCTATTTTTCACAAAATACCTCCAAGCCACATAAATGCAAAACCAACGGGGTTTGAATCCTGGTGGCAACATCTTTTCACATTTATTTCTTCTTTTTAAAACAAGCTTCCAAATGCCTTGTCAATCGTCCTTTCAAGTCCTAGTAGTGACACTTTTATTCTCCTATCTTATTTAAAAGTCAAACTCCCAAATCCAACACCCTTCGAGTCCCAACAAACACACAATTAATTCTTATTTTCCCGTTTTAACCCGAAGACCTCCAAATATCTCAAAATGCATTCCAACCTGGAAACCTAGAATCAAAGAATAACTGAACTCAACAATTGACATAAACAACCCTGAAACTCTGGATAACTACAAAACTGGCCCTAAGGACAAAAGACCAAAATGCCCCTAAAGGCCCAAACTGCCCTAACGGCCCCACTGAACAGCTGAACAACAAAAAGAACGTACCTGGGAAACCGGAATAGAATTCTAGACCGTTACAGTTTGGGAAGCAAAAATACCTCTTACCTCCTTATTTTTCGTTTTAGCCATCGAATTAAAAGGTAGAAAATTTTAGTTATACTGCGAATAATTTCTTAAAATTTAGCTATACGCTACTAATACCCTTTTAAGATAGCGTTCATAAACTTTAAAGAAAGATGGCTGATGGTTTTTTGTTCCAGTTCGAGTCCTATGTTTGCACTTTTTTAAAAAAATTAATTCTTTTAGTTTTGTATGTTTATTAACTGTTTTAAATTATAGGTTTTAAATTTTGTAATTTTTTATTATATAAATTTTAAAGTTGGCAGTGACTAATACAATTTGCATTTTTTTTTATTTATGATTTGTGGTTTGATTTAAAAAATTTGTAATATGTGTATTTATATATTATTTCAATTTTTAATATATTTGAACCTGTAAAAAAATTTACTTTTATGTAAAAAAAAATCACTAAAATATACATTTGACACTCCTTATATTTTTACTATTTAAAATAACTCCTCATTTCTAATCACTCATTTCTAATAATTCATTTATAACTACTTAAAATAACTTTTGAATACTAACAATAACTCATTTCTAATCACGGGTTTCTATTTTTTTTTTTTAAATAAACTCATTTTTAACCACTCATTCCAAATTATTATTTTTTTAACTGCTCAAAATACTATTTATTTTAAATCTACATCCAAACAATCAATTGTCTCTAATTTCACTATAAAAAAAATTACATTCAAATGAGTTTTTTGCTACAAATCTTAATTTTTAACTCTTAAATCTAACTTTTTATTCAAAACTTCATCCAAACACCTCATTGAGTTATTTTGAGTAGTAAAAAAATTTCAATTTTTGAAATAGCTCATTTTGATGTAGATCTTTAGTGGAGCTACAATCGCAACTTGTTTGGAATGTGCTGTTTTTGTATTGTAGTTAGAGATTATGACTTGTTTTGATGTGCATTTGAAATGAAAAGTTATTTGGAGTAGTTAACAATGAATGATTAAAAATAAGTGGTTAAAGATGAGTTATTTCAAATTGTTAAAAGAAATGATTAGAAATTAGTTGTTATAAATGAAGAGTTATTTTGAATAGTTAGAAATAAAAAGTTATTTTAAATAGTTAGAAATGAGGAGTTGTTTTGAGTGTTATAATAGCTCGTTTAGATTTTTTTTCGAGGAATAGTTAGTAAATACTCAATCTAAATTTTCCTTAAATTTGACAAACAAACACCCCCGAAAATATTAAAAAAAGAAAGAAAAGAACAAGAAACAAGAAATGGTTATTTTTTTTTTTAAGAAATAAGAAACAAAAACAGTTATCAAACATATTTTCGTTTCTTATTTTCAAAAAATAAGAAACAAGAACTGAGAAACAAAAAACAAGAAACGAGATCGTTACCAAACGAGCTCTAAATATCTAAAATCTTCTCTCCAAATATTTAAAACAAAATTCAAATATTGGATCAATCTTATGCACCTAAAATTTATAAAATATAAAAACAATAAAAACAATCCCACTTTTCCTAAAGATCAATTTTTATTATTAAAAAAAATTGAATTTTTTTTTTTTTTTACATGTATAACAAAAAAAGGTAAAATATTTTCATCTATAGCACCAAAATCAAAATTAGTTTATTTATAGCAGAAAATTTAAATTGAATTCTATTAGTGGTCGAATTTTATTATTGATAGAATTTAATCGTAATAGACTCATTCTATCACTACTTGATTTATAGTAGAAAATTTAAATTGAATTCTATTATAATCCAACTGAATGGGTCGGTGGCGTAATTGGTTATCTGGTTTTATGTTAATCCATTTCCACGGTAACGGGTTCAATTTTAGAATTAGATTTGTAATCCCTCTTTTTCCAACTTATACTAAAAAACAAAAGAAGAAGAAGATATTGTTCACGAATCCACATTATCTTCGTTGATATCTTCTATATTGATACGACTCGAGCCCGACAAAATGCCTAAAGTTTCTAGTGGTACTCACACCCCATGCAACAATCATCATGAATACATGGTGTGCAAGGTGTCTTCTCCAAATTTAATAATAATAATTATTATTATTATTATTATTATTATTATTATTATATATTTATTCTCCAACATAATTTCCATAAATATGTCGAGTATGTATAATACATGGTCAACTCAAAATTTAAAATTTTGAAATAATAACATTTCACCCTTTTTAAAGAATACATATTGTAAATTAATAATTTAAATTTGAAAATTAAATTTAGAGAATTTACCATCAGCAGCACATTCTACCTCTTGTATTATATTTGTAGCATAATTTTTAAAATAATTCATCTATAGCATATTTATTTCTATCACTCACCTAGTGATAGAACTCAATTTAGATTTCTATCACTGATAGAGAACTTAAGGAGTGATAGAATGAGTCTATCATTGATTGAATTCTATCACTAATAGAACTCAACAAGTGATAGAAGTCAATTTGGATTTTCTGCTACAAATGAAATTATTTTAGATTTTGTGCTATAGATGGAAATATTTTGCCTTTTTTTTGTTATACATACAAAATCCCCTTAAATTTACACATAAATTTAATGGGTAAAAAAAACTAGATATTTACTTAATTAATTTCTCAATTCTACACATTTCCGTAGTTGTGCCTTAAAAGATATGGTCAATAGAATAACTACATTTTTTTAGGAGTGTAAATAAACTTCTAAATTTTAAAATTATTAAATAAATAGATTGTACATGACCTTTTTACCTTCATTATTATTTATATTTTTGTGGATTAATTTAATTTTAGAATCACCATGTCCATCTACATAAAGATCTTAATTGTCAAATTTATTTTTTAAATAACAAAATGTGAAAGAAATAGACGACTAAAAGTGTGTTTACATGAGAATTCGACAGTTAAAATAGATACTAGATACATGTAAAATAAAAATTATATTTATATTGATTTGAATATGTACGAGTGTTGGGTACAATCTCTAATACGTTCCTTTGATTTTTTCTTTCTCATATATAAATATCTTGAGGGCTTCGTAACTTATTCTCGAATGTAGAATTGTCTAGAGGGATTTTGTAGTTTCTTCTCAAATGAATTTGTCTTGAAGACTTTCACGGCTGAGTCTCGATGTTGACTTTTAGCTTATTGAAGAGCTTGAGCTTATTAAAGGTTTTCGGCTTGTGGAAAGATGTAGCTTTCATTCTTCTATCTTCTTGGATGTATGAAAGTTCTATGATCTTTAGAGATATGTGGAAGCTTCATTCTTCAGGAATATTTAGAAGCTTCAGTCTTCAAGACCGCCTTTTAGGCTTTTAGTCATTTAATTTTTTCTTCAAGTCTTTTAGTCTTTTCTTCAAGTTTCAGTCTTCAAGAATGCCTTAATAGGCTTATAGTCGCCTTTTCTTCAAGTTTTAAACTTCAAAGACTGCCTAAATAAGTTTTTATTATTTTCTTCACGTTTCTATCTTCAAGAAGTTTTGTGTAGGTTTGATCTTCAAGATTGACTTTTAAGGCATGAAGCCTTGTAGCTTCGATCTTCAAGATTGTCTTGAAGTTTTGTATAGCTTTGATCTTCAAGAAGTTTTGTATAACTTCAATGTTTAAATGGTCTTTTAAGGCTTGAAGTTTTCAGGGAAACTTGAAGCCTAAAATATCAAGCTTCTATCTTCCAAATTTTCATTGTGTCTGACTATTGATAGAGTTTCCATGGATTTCAAATGGGCTTGGACCTATTGATTTGAACTTGGTTTGGGCTAACTAATTGGACTTGACTTATTTTAATTTGGAAAAACTAGGTAAATATCTATAATTAGAAAACATATTAAGAAAATGTCTAATTTATTTTGGACTTTAAATCAATGTCTAAATTTAATTTTCAAATTAAATTATTAATTAAAGAAAAAATATATTTTTTTTACAATTACACCCTTCATCTATATACTATTTTTTATTTTAAAGAAAACTAATCAAATACAATTTTTATAACAAAAGTATGCAAAAAAATATTGAGATTTGATTTTGTAACAACCCTCGTAAAAAAATCATAAGATTTGAAGGAAAAATCACACGAAGATATTTTGATTTATTTGATTCCAAATTTAAATGAATATTTTTTTAAAAAAATGTTATTGGATGTTACATTGTAAGACTTTTTAAAAAAGAACGTGTACCATACATAATTATAGATAATGCTGAATAAACCAATAATTAAAAAAAATTGAAGTATAACAGACTCATGAAAAAAAATGTTATTAGGTGTTACATTTTAAAATTTTAAAAAATTGAATGTGTACTATTCATAATCATACGTAATGGTGAATAAAACAATAATAATAATGAAGTGGAGTACACACCTGTACAAGCCATATGATGTATTTGTGTTCTACACGATATACATAACATTCATAAATCCATTACCATTAAATGGAATCATGATTGGCTTCATCTAAAATCAACAAATAGTTATTTCATTCCTGTTAGCTTTTGTTGTGCACGTGCACCCATTCCCAACACCATGCTAGAACAAGACTCAATAAATAAAAGACAATGCAGGGCTCGTTTGATAACGTTCTCGTTTCCTGTTTCTTGTTCATGTTTCTTATTTATTGAGAAACAGTCTTGTTTGATAACTGTTCCCATTTCTTGTTCCCAAAAATACAAGAAACGTTTCTCAAATTATGTGAAAAAATGAGAAACTCTCAAAACTTGTTTCTCTTGTTCCGTTCTTTTTTTTTTTCTGAAACCGAGTATTGTTTTAGTTTTATATTATACGTTCAAACAAAGTTACAATATGCAACTTGTGGTGTGATGGTTGTGTTTTCAAACTTTTTTCCAAAATTTGTCAAGTCCATGGTTCAAATCCCAACTTTGCATTTTTTTTTTCAAATCATTTTTGCAATTTTTAATTCTTTTAATTTTGTATGTTTTTTTACCATTTTATTTTTTAGTTTTAAATTTTGTAATCTTTTATTGTTTATATTTTTAGTGGAATTATGTATTTTTAATTTACGGGTTGATTTGAAAATTTTGTATATGTGTATTTATTTATTATTTAAGTTAATAATACACTCGAAATCCGTAAAAATTTTGGTATCATGAAAAATTTGTTCACTAAAATATACAACTGATACTACCTTAATATTTTACACTCACAACATTTTTTAAACACGTCATTTGTGACAAATAATTATGTGAGAGATAGCATATTAAATTTATGGTTAGTTCTATATTAAGATTTTTTTTAATTATAAAAGATTTAATTATACTAGAAAATGTAAACTTTCGATGACCATATTTTAATGCATGTTATATTTTGTTAGAAGCCTAAATATATACATATATATATATATATATATATATATATATATATATATATATATATATATATAAACAAAAAGCAAGAAATAAGAAACAAGAAACAAGAAATAGTTATAAAACAAGTTTGTTTCTGTTTTTATATCTTTTAAGAAACAAGAATCAGAAACGGTTATCAAACATATTATTGTTTCTTATTCTCAAAAAATAAGAAACAAGAAACTAGAAACAAGAACTAAGAAATAAGAAACAGGAAACAGAAACGTTATCAAACGAGCCCGCAGCGTCCCCCATGATTGTATCAACTCCATCTAGCTCAACCATCTCGTTATAGCTCACAATTACTTAATGGAAAACTGTATAAATAAGGGTGAGTATTGACATAGTTATTAAAGACCCCAATAAAGGTACAATATGCACAAAAAACAGTCAATATCATCCTAACAACTATATGCAATACAACCAAACTCAAACATCAATCTCAAATAATCTCAATCCTCCATGTCATGAAGTATGTCCCATGATTTCAAATCACATAGTGCTCTTAGCCCACACATGATTATATTCCACAATGAGAACTCCTCTAACTCTCATCCTAGCTAACGATCACTAGACACAACACTGATCAGGTCACTCAAGGGACATCCCGAGTGACTGACTCTAGACAGGAATGAATGGTGGACTAACGACACTAGTCCAAAGATCCATTCGCCCAACACAAAGTGTATGCACGTACACCGCATGCAATTGTAACCAGTCAGGTGTAAGCCTACACAAGCTGACTCGGTCTAAGTATAAACATATCTAACAAGAAAGGTGCACACTGAACTCAACTAGAGGAAGCCCTGACCAACAACCGGAATAGCTCGTCCACACCAATCACCTAAAGCAATAAACCAATCACAATAGGCTTACATTATGATTAGGATCAAGCTCTCTACATGCTACAAACTAGGCTTTCCCTATAAGGGCGACATATAACATTGTATCACAATAACCTTTAGATGATGTCAATTTAACTGAACTAGATAAGAGTACTACATGCTTAGTCATATCAAATCACACAAACATGCTCAACAACAAGTAATAGTCATCCTAACGCAAGTTACCACTCATCCAATAACAAATTAGGACCTACTCACATACTCAGTACTCAAATATAAAACAACCAAACCGTCTACACAATTAAAACACGTCCTAACTCTACATGTTTAAGACCTCATATTCTAGAGCATGCAAATAGACATATAAAACACATAACAAAGAGGCAATTAGTAGAATGTATACATATGGTCCATATAACCCAACACAAAGAATCCTTAACTAAATTTATTACATAACATTTGCTCCATCCAAACACGTAGCAGCGTCCAAACAAGTAGCAGCCTAAATGAGTGAACCTAAGAAAAAGTTTTAATCACTTGTTTTCTCCAAAATAATAATAATAATAATAATAATAATTTAGCTTATTCTATTTTGTCATTTACTTTTTCCTTTTACTTTATTTGTTTATTTCATTTTCAGACTACCAACTATTATTATTATTATTATTATTATTTATATTTTCAATAAAACTTGTTTGGGGTTATTCTTTGGGGGTGTTTGGCTGCCGATGAGATGAGATGAGATGAGATGTTGATAGCAGAAAACCTTGTTTGGGGTGAGATGAGATAACAGAAAAATCTTGTTTGGGGTGCAGGGAGATGAGATGAGACAACAGAAAAACCTTGTTTGGGGTGGAGGGAGAGGAGATGAGAGGTTAAGATATGTTTTTTTTTTTATAAAAATATCTGTTCTTATATATATATTTTTTTAACAATAAAATTGTTCTTTTTCTTTTTTTTAAAAAATAATTATTCTCAAATATTTAGCTATTAATATAATAAATATGTAAATATAACTACTATCATAAATAAAATGTAAGTAATATAAATTTAATCTTAAGCAATCTTAATCATATTAATGTTTTTATTAAAAAAAACATAGTTTCAATGATATTATGTACGACATAATAGACATGAGATTAAAAGTTTCTAATATTTCATACTTAAATATTGTTTAATTAAAAAAATTATGAGACAAAAAAAAAAATTTCACAACACCAAAATAAAGTTTGACTAATCTAAAATATTTGTACATCCTTAATAACTTTTTTTTAAAAGATTTGTTAGACTTAAATAATTAAAAAAAAATTAAAAAAAATACTAAGATTCTATTTATTAAAAAATAAAAATAAAATCATTTGGTTAAACTAGTTATTATAAAATCTTGATAGCAATTTTTATTTTATTTTAAAAAAATTATTTTCTTATACCTTTTATACCTTCATATTCATATTCATAGTTACCGAAGGTCAAAGAATTGTTAATAAAATACACTAATTAATAGGTAATAATAAATTTAATATATTTATCTTATTAGTCATTGATACTTCTAGGGAACCATAAACAACCCTAAAAATTTTTATTTATTATTTTTTTGTAGTTCAAAGAGAACTCGGTCACATTTTGATAATAATTATTACATCGAACTAATAAAAATATTTCCACTCTTACAATTATTTCAAAGTGCAACGCTAAATATAAGAGTATAAAATTTGAATCTCATTTTTTAACAAAAAAAATAAGTTTAATATTTTTAAGTTTATTGAAAATAAGTTCATACTTTTAAATCTATTGTAAACTACGAATAAAAATTCAATGTGTATAAATTATTTAAATTTAATTTTTATTTTAATAATAAATTGATATATTTATTGTTAATATTAAAAATAAACACATAACTTTTAATTATTAATTTTTAAATATGATATTTATTGTCTATCTCTAAACAATTGAAATTCTATAATTGTTTTTGTTATTAAAGACGATTAAAAAATAAATAAAAATATGAAAATTTAACGTCATATATTAAGATATAATATATATCTATTTATTTTAATTTTTAAAATTTAAATATATTTAAATAAACATTTGATATAATAACAGTATAATTATTATAATTATATATTGATATATTAAAATAATAATATTATTATAAAAAAAATATATCAAACATAAAATAAGTAAATATATATATAAATAAAAAGATGAAAAAATTTTAATTTAAAAAAAAAAAAAGAGTAGAGAGAAGATGAGATGAGGTGAAGAACACCTTGGGCCAAACAAGGTGTTGGGCTTCAACACCTCACCTCATCTCACTTCCTCTTAAAACAAACACCCCAAAATTAGTTTCTAATATTCTTAAAAAAAAACAAAAAATTATAATATCAACTTTTTCTTTATAAATTTAAGAAATATACTTACATTTTATACTTTATCAATTTGTAACTTTGAAACAAATACGTTTTCCAAAAAATAAAAAAATAAAAACTTTGAAACAAATATGTTTTCGAATTCAAAAGATTCTCCGAACCTGCTCTTTTCTTAGCCTTTCCTCTTCTTCTTCGACCTTTCAGCCTCCAATTCTTGGCTTCGAAAAAGGTTAGTTGTGTTCCTCTCTTTCTACGTTTCGACTGTCCGTTTACAATCGATCAAATTAAGCAAATACTGAAGAATCTTACAGCTTCCTTCGCCATCCACGGTTTTGTACTTGCCTGTCCCAAAAACCAGTGTAACCCACTGGATTGTTAAAATTATGGGTTCAGCTGTTGGATTTCTTCCATTGAATTGACCACCGAGCCGTCCCCATATACGATTTTCTCTATTTTATTACTTTCTCTTTCTTATCTTGTTCGCCTTTTCAGTTTTGTTTGCCCTTTGAAAGGTGTTTTTTGGGTCGTTTTCGTATTGTTATGTCGCCTTCTCTAAAGGGTCATTGAGATTTTCAATAAATACGGGATAGGAGAATTGCCCACAATTCTTAGCTTTGATTTGAACTCCATCGCCTTAATTTCTTGCTTTGTCTTTGCTGTTTTTAGGGTTGATTTTGAAAGAAGAAAGTTATTGAGAGTTATGTCTTGCACTGCTTTTCACCTTGGAGGAGGATCGCTCAAGTTTTGTAGCATTGATAGGGGAAGCCAGATAAGGAATCAGCTTCGATTCTTTAATGGGGTTGTGCCCAATGGCCAGATAAAGAATCATCTTCGATTCTCTGTTGAGTCCCTTAGCTTCAATTCTCTTCCACCTCAGGGTTTTCTCTTCAACAATTGCTCACGTTTCTCTTATCATGCCATCAACTGCTCTGTTAATAGCACGAAAGCGTCAATCTCTTCCAATAAGGCCAATGGTAATTTGGGGTTTTTGAAAATTTTGTTCTTGTTTGGATGGGTTTGGAGTTTGTTATAGAAATTGATGTTTTGTTAAACTGATACTTGCAGATGAACGAATTGGTGTATTGGTGATTGGTGGAGGAGGGAGAGAACATGCTCTTTGCTATGCATTGCAGCGCTCTCCTTCCTGTGATGCTGTGTTTTGTGCACCGGGCAATGCCGGGATTTCGAGCTCAGGCAATGCTACTTGTATTCCTGACCTCGATATCTCCGATAGTGCTGCCGTCATTTCGTTCTGTCAGAAGTGGAATGTAGGATTGGTTGTTGTAGGTCCTGAGGCCCCTCTTGTTTCAGGGCTTGCTAATGATTTAGTGAAGGCTGGGATTGCTACTTTTGGCCCCTCAGCTGAGGCCGCTGCTTTGGAAGGCTCCAAGAATTTCATGAAGAGTTTGTGTGATAAATATGGAATCCCCACTGCAAAGGTTTGTTTTTTTTTGTTGATCTTGGCTCTGTACCTTCAACTTGTTTGTTTAGTTGCTATCCTAGTTTATGCTGCTAAATTTTCACGATTTTGCTTACAGTAAGTGTCGAAACGAGGTTTCATTTGTATTCAAACGGTGCTCGCTAACATTGGGTAAAAACTATTCATTTATTGGTACTCAACAAATAAATTGGCTGCATTAATGATTGGCTGAGGGTTTTAGGGGTTTTGCTTTTGTATACAAATGTCCACAAACGAGCTTAATGCAGAAAAGTCTTTCATGTCTTTTTTTTATATCCGTGACTATATAGGCCAGTTTGCGCGCATGTATGACCGTATAACATTTTGATGTCAAGGAAATCCGTAGGAAATTAATTTCTAATTAGGTGGCCGCCATCGATTGGACTCTTCATCTCTTAGTTTCCCGAGTTTCTCTTGACCACTAGGCCATTTTATGATGGTTTATTTCGTGTCTTCTGGGGCTTTGTCAGGGTGTGGATAATGATCGGTCAAGGGGTGAGTTGGATACACTTAGACTTCTACATTGAAAAAGAAATAAGTATTTATAGAGAACATTTAGATTAATGTTTGATCTTGTTTCAAAGCCTTTAAGAAACATTAGTGAGATATTAAAAAACTTTTCTTCATTTGTCTGTCACTTATGTCTTTGTTTAGATCTGATTATCCTTTATCATATGGACTACTTGGTACAGTATCGATCGTTTACAGACCCTTCTGCAGCCAAGCAATATATTCAAGAACAAGGCGCTCCGATAGTCATTAAAGCAGATGGATTGGCTGCAGGAAAGGGAGTCATTGTTGCAATGACATTGGAAGAGGCCTGTGAAGCTGTTGATGCAATGCTTGTGAAGGGTGCTTTTGGTTCGGCCGGTGGTCGTGTCGTTGTTGAGGAATACCTGGAAGGAGAAGAAGCATCTTTTTTTGCTCTTGTAGATGGAGAGAATGCCATCCCCCTAGAATCTGCCCAGGATCATAAAAGAGTAGGGGACGGTGACACCGGACCTAATACCGGCGGCATGGGTGCTTACTCTCCAGCTCCTATTGTAACAAGGGAACTTCAAAATATAGTTATGGAATCTATTATTCTACCTACGGTAAAAGGAATGGCAGAAGAGGGTTGCAAGTTTGTTGGGGTTTTGTTTGCTGGTCTTATGATTGAGAAGAAGTCTGGCTTGCCAAAGTTGATTGAATACAACGTGCGTTTTGGAGATCCAGAGTGTCAGGTTAGTTTACACTACCTAAAACTAATTTGTGTATGATTTTTTTTAGAAAGATTACTTTTTGAAACAACTTTATTATGTATCTAACAATACAAAATATAACTCAAAATATTTAATGTAGAATACATATATTTTTTGCAAAATATAATACATTTAAGCACAAAAACGTAATATAGAAATCACAATCATCTCAGCACGGACAGGTGAATAACGTTATTATTTCTCATTTGGAATCCGCTTGTCATATCAAAGCCAGAGCCATTGTTTATCTGAAACTGAAACTGAAACTTCCAATTACCTTAGCCTTCGACACAGGAAAGCCTGCTCTAGATTTCAATCTTTCCTTCAACCTACATATGGATTAAAAGAAGAAACCCCAAACCCCATTGTATATGATTTGATCATGTCCATTCGCAAATATATTTCAAAATAGGGTTTGATGTTTTTCACTGTGGAGTATTTATATGAAATGACTGAACTTTTGTGATCTTTCAACTTCAATATGTATGCGCATGTGTTTGATATGTAGCTTCCATTGCAACAAAAAGTACAAAGTAAAATACTTATTTGGATAAGTATATATATTTTAGGAGCCGCCTGAGTTGGCATAGTAATCATAAGGATCCTCTAAATTATGAAGAGCTTAGAGGAATTGATTCAAGTCGTGATGGCTATGCTATCTACCTAGAATTTGATATTTTATGAATTACTTTGACAATCAAATGAAGTAGGCTAAGACGGTTGTTTCAATATAAAAAAAATTGATCGAGAGCTGACATGTTGAAAGTCAATTTAAAAGTACAGAAAAAACTCTGGAATTAGTGATGGATCTATGTTGTAAAAGAAGTTAGAACCATCGAGACTTTCTTTGCTGCCTTTCATTTGTGTTTGATACCTTTCTTAACTATAGTCCTTCATAAAGCTGTAAAACATTTCTATGAAATTGTGTACTTGTGTGAGAAATGGTAGATCCTCCTACCCCCAATGTTCACTCCAGCTCCAGGAGGCTTCAAGGATCTGGAGAAATTAATCCTTCGAATTTTGGGCCAAAGAAGAGTTCTAGATTCCTAGTCCTTACATGGGTGTCGCCCATGGGCATTGTGTTGATTGGTTATGGTTGGATTTCATTCATCCTAAAGTTAAACGCCAGCTTATTTATTATGTGATTGAATATTTCCATTGTATTTCATTGTACTAAAATTGGAAAGTCATGCCTGCCAACATTAGAGCTTCTCCATTTTCATTAATTACTATATTATTCATCTTTCATTTCCTTTTAGCTTCGTAGCCCATGTGAGAATTATCAAATTTTGTGTTCTTCTCTTCTGTATTGCTGTTTCGGATCATTAACCTCTGGCCTTGATGAAAAACAGGTACTGATGGTTAGGTTGGAATCAGACCTTGCCAAAGTTCTTCTTGCAGCATGTAGAGGAGAGCTTAGTGGGGTTACGCTTGATTGGTCCCCAGGGTCAGCAATGGTGGTTGTAATGGCGAGCAAGGGCTATCCCGAGGCATATGAGAAGGGAACTGTAATTCGAAACCTTGAAGAAGCAGAGCTTGTTGCTCCATCTGTTAAGGTATTTCATGCTGGCACATCTTTCGACCCTGAAGGCAACTTCATTGCTGTTGGTGGGCGCGTTCTTGGGGTTACTGCAAAGGGCAAAAACATTGAAGAGGCCCAAGAGAGAGCGTACCGAGCAGTTGAGGAAATCCATTGGTCGGGCGGGTTCTACAGGAAAGATATAGGGTGGAGAGCTCTAGAAAAACAATTTTCTTTAAAGGAATAATGGTGAAGTTGAACATTTTGTTAGAGAATAGGAACATGTATGAGTTCTCACGTCCTCATGAATAAATTCACAGGCCAACCTATCTAATTATCACTGATTTCTCCAGTTGGGGAAAGTATCAGTTTTATAAAAAAAAAAGACATGTTATTTTAGCTTTTTTCTTTTCCTTAATTTTCACCTTTCAATCCATACATTTAGGGAGCATTTGAGCCGCAATTACTACGGTTGGGAGGGAGCGTTTGAGCCCCAATTACGATGGTTGGGATGGGTTATTTTAGCTCACCTGTGTTCGGATTTTCGGTTTATAACTCGGAAGAAGTGTTATCATAATAGGCTTCATAGACCAGTGAAGGCAAGAATGATGGGATGAGTTCACCACGGAAGGCAAGTTTTCTTTCCCCTTCTAGTCGACCAGTGATGAGATCCTCATTTGATTATTCATGTGATTGAGCTTGCATTCTGTGCTCTTACTACTTTCTCTCATGAATCTTGTCCAATGTGTTGTATGAGGTTATGATTCTTGATTGATGTTTTGCAACTTTTTAATACTATGTTCTACTTTTATGTCATGTTTTGCAATATTGAGTCTGATTTACATTGTTTTGTTGATATCTAAGCTTGAGCATGTAGTTTGTGTTCGATTGTTACATTTTTGCATAAATTTGGATAATGTTGTCTTATCTCACTGCTTGGTTCAATGCTTCCCTCATTTGTTATGTTGGTTTATTGGTTTAATAGGTTATGTTCACTAGAAATAGATTTTTGTTTTTGCAATGTTCTTTATCTCTGAAGTTTTATTTATTTATTTATTTTTTTCAGGGTATGAAGTTTTAGCAATTCTTCTTAAGCTGACTACTTTTGGTTTGCATTGTCATGTCATTTGTGCAATTACCTCTAATTGAATGGATACTTACAAGCCTTATCTGATTGGCTTTTTATTTTAATACCCATTTGATTTCTTATTTGGGTTTAATACTGAGAGGCATAGTTGGGTCCTAAGCCATCCTTACCTACCTTTATAGTCACACATTTTTTTATTTGGAAAAATATGGGTAAAGAGAAAGAAAAATGTGTGGCTATAAAGATGGATAAAGATGGATTGAGCTCTAACTAGTAAAGACTTAAGTATTACTCAATGTATCCAGGAAGTACATCTCTTAAGATTCGAATAAGGAGGTTTAGGAGTAGGTAACATGATAACTCAGAATAGAGTTTTATTGTTTAAATGGTTATCGATAAGTTTCTCAAAAAAAAAATAATGGTTATCGATAAAGTTGCCGAGTCGGTTTTTCTTTGTCATTGTGAGTAGGTACGAAGGGCTCCCTCTTTTATAATTTTTCTCTCTTGTGTGGTTGGTAGGGAGGGACAATAGGTCGTGCACTAATTCTATAAAGTTATGAATATGATCTTTACTAATGTTAAGAAGGTGAGCTTCCTGTCTGCATTAGAGGATGTGAAATGGAAACATTAATTGTATGTTCCTCAGCATAATCGAGACCTTTTTCTTCCGTTTTTAATATTTACAAAATAACTTGTCCTTTTTTTTATGATTTGTCCCCAAACTTATGTCATGTTTTTGTTTTGTTTACAAATGTTTATGTGGGACACTTTGGAAAATTATAAGTAAAACACAGTTGTCTTTTCTTTTTTTCTTTTTTTTTTCCTGGATGATGTCATGCAAAGAAGGTTTTATTTTTTTTTTATTTACGGTTATCCAATAGATTAAGTTTACCAAAATATAATTTATCATTTAAATAAAGTGCTTGCTAAAATTTAACGAAAAGCACGTTTAGCTCAGTTGATAGAGCGAAAGTCCTTAAGTTTGTGGTTATGGATCCGAGGTCCACGATGGGTGTTATTTGTAATAGTTTTACCCGACTGACATTTTAATAACATACCATGATTGACTATGATAATGGCTAACTAATTTTAAATTCAAAATAAATTATTAAAGTGGTTTATATAGTTTTGATATAAATTTATTTTTTAGAATAAAATAAGTAAAATAAATAAATTCAAAAGAGAAAAATTGAGAATTGATTAAAATGTTTTAGAGGAAAAATTAACATGGGAACTATTCCTCACATTATACCAGACTTAAAATTTCCCTCGATCATAAAATTAAAGGGTGAATCCATCAAAGCAAAGCAGTTATACTACAATAAGCCCAACTTAGGATGGTTGATCTATCAAAGATTACCCTCTTCGTTAACACACACCAACCCCAACTCAGCCTGAAACACATCAACCCATGTTCCATGAACTCTCCACAGGTTATCACATCCCTCAAATACCTCTCATTTAGGATGGTTGCACCCAAGAAAATTAACCTCCATTTCATTCCCAACACAAGCTTAAGGATAAATCTCCTATCCATAAATACCTACACAAATATATTCACACTTAATTATTCCTAACTAGAAATCAACAAGGTATGAATTGAGAACTCCTTTATATTCTTCGAGATATAAAACCTCGCAATTTTGAAGAGCTAACAACTCGTGCCCATGATATGGAGCTAAGTATTGCTAGTCAAGGATACCAAAATATATTTAGTCTATAATATTATATAGAAGAAGAAGAAGAAGATGATATGATGAGACTCTAAAGATCAATTGAAGTTCCAACCTCGAAATAAGAAAACCTCAAGAACAAGATGTAAAGCCCTTAGACAAGTCAAGTTGGGGGAACCCTTAAGACAAATCATCATTAAGAACAAGTTGTAAAACCCTCAAGTTGAACCAACCTCGAGAATAAGTCCAAAACCCTCGAGATAATTTTTGTACATGAGAGAGAAATCATTAGAGAAACATATGAAAGATTGTATCTCACACTTGCACATATTCAAATCAATAAAAATATAAATTTTATATTTACACGTGTCTCACATCTATCCTTCTGCGTTGAAATCTCATGTGAACAGACTCAAATAACTTTTTCTTTAACCGAAAAATTAGAGTTTCATTCCCCTATATCCGAGGGTTTGATACAACGTCCCAAGACATGTACCTAGGATACTTCAAGGTTGTTATTTTATTTTATTATTATTTTTAAAAAAAATTAAGCACTTTTTAGCAATTTTGAACCAAAGACGTATGAGGGAACATGCATTGAAGTCCATAGTCTCAACCAACTAGGTTTCCCCTTGGGGACATCAGTCAAGAATTTTTCTTCACCGTCGTCGTTGTTTTATAGAAATAGGCATCGTCATCTCGCCTGCGGCCTTATTAAAATTTGTCGACACCATGGACACTGACCAAGAAGCTTTAATATGCTTACATAGTCTCATCATCTTTAACCCAAAAATCGCAACCGTCTGATTGTCGATTCAGATGTGCTCATTAATACTATAAGAAAGTATGTGAGCATACTCATTAATACCAATGACTGTATCTACTATTTTTTTAAGTGATCATATTTATAATTAATTTTTAAATTTGATTAGTTGTGTAAATTTCCCCTCAAAAAATTATGAATTTGATTGAGTTAAAATATGCTCTAACACATAGAATTGGACATGTTGACCCAAAATTTTAAATCGACCCTAAAACAATTATTTAATCCAATTCAATTCATGTACACTTCTAGTCATATCTAGATCCAAACTATTAATTTTGGGTAGAGTAGACCCTTCCAAATCCTACATTCTCTATCCGATCTGCACCCAGAGAAAAAAGAAGAAGAGGCTTAATGGTGGTGTAGGAAGATTCCCACACATCCACAGTCAAGTATTGTTCCAAATAAATCATAAACGATAAACATTAAAAAAAAAAAAAAAAAAAAAAAAAAACTTATGGGATGTTGCACTTTTGTAAATATCACTTTTTAAAAGGCTTTTATAAATTAGCCCTTGTAACATAACCGATGGAACTTTTTCACATGACTTTATTCCTTGCACACATAATGTACAATGATTTCACGTAGAAAACAGACTTATAATAATTTCATGTTTCTTTATGAAAGTTAAATAATAATAATAAAAAACACTTAATCTTCTATTATTTTTGCATAAGGACGGTAAATAAACCGTTAATAATTGGTGTAAAAACAATGAAGGAGGCTCCATCATGAACTAAGTTTTGTGTTATTAAACAAATTATTTCAACGTATCATACCCCCAATAACTGAAATAAATTATGTATATAACCTTTTAGGACCATAGTGAACAATTTATGATTTAATGAACATTTTAATATATTTATTAGTTGAATTCCCTTTTTGAAATATAAATAATCAGTAAATAATCAAAACCAAAAAGGTCACTAAGAAAAGCTTGCTCGCGAAGTTTTGTACTGTACACGTCTTTAAAAGGAGTTTGGAAATATCACAAATTTAAGTGCTTTATGAAGATGATTTTCATCCTTGTAAAAAAATAATTAATTAAATGTAGCTTGGTCTCAAAATAACCTTTCATTTCAATAATAACTTTGAATCCATCCTCTCTCACTGTAGATGATATGATATATTTGTAAAATTAATTCATTACTAATTTCAATAGATAATGAGGAGGTTTGGATGCAGAGTAAAAATTTTGTAATATAATATAATATGGTAAATTTTTTGCAAAGTGATATAAAACGGAGAAAGTCAATTTTTAAAGTGCATGTATAATAATGTGATATACTAGAAGTTAATATTTTGAGGGTAGATATAAATGGAGGCATATTGAAAAATGATGTTTAGAGTGTAGGCACAATATAAGTTAGAGCATGGAGTTTTGTTTAACTATGAAATTATAAGTTCAAATCCTCACCTCTAATAGTTGTAATCTAAAAAAAAACTTAAAAGTGAATTAAAATTAAAATTGTCTCAATGTTTTTGACGAAAGAAATAACTCAATAGTTAATAGAATTATCTTAAAACTTTAAAGTGTGGTTAGAGTAAGATAATCATTTTTTAATCACTTTCTCTCTAATATGTTTTGTTTGCATTTTTTCTCAAATTCTCAAATGTTTTCGCTCTTCAAATTCTATATAGTAGATATTGTGTTGTTGCATTCAAGTTGTATGTGAATCAAATGTTGAATCAATATTTTGAATTCGGTTTATGATTGTCAACTTTACTTTTATAAAGTTGAGCAAAAATATATGTATAACAAATGATAATGGATGTATAATTGAAGATTCGAATATTTCTCTATTGTTATTATTTATGTTTTCGTTGTATTTATATCATTATTGTATATTTTGTTAGAATACTAATTTATTTCTCAAATAAAACTTTTGTAATATATGTTATCCAATTTTTATCTCTTTTAATACTTCTTACTTCTTTATATCCGATCTTATTTGGTATTTAATTTTATTAGAGTATTCTATCACTTTTTTATTATGTTTGGAATTGGAGGAATCATTTGGCTATAAGGTCAATATGTCTATCTACATAGCAAAACTTTGTTTTTTATTATTACTCTAAGGGTGTAATCATTTTTAGACTAATAATTTTCCCTAATGATAATTTTAAAAATCCAAATATGCCTACATGAAATAAAATTTATCACTTAACTTGTCCCTTTCATATCCACCTACACCCACAAATTCAAGTTTGCATGTTGTTTTAATATTATATTTAATAACTTTCATGACATTATTATATTTAATATATTATATAATTATTACTTATAGTTTAACCTCTTTTCATATTCCTACCTTCATATTAACATATTCAATATAAATGATTAGTAAATGAAAATATTTTTTTTAATAATGTAAATACAAATGCTAGAATATGATAAGTTGTATCATTTTATTTCTATAACTTAATTCATAAAATTAATGAGTATGTCTTTAATTTTAATGGTGAAAATTAAAAGGTTTTGTAACTTTCTTAGTTTCAAAACAATTTTGAAGATGAAAAAGAAAATAAAGATGGCAACCATAAATTATAATTGATTAAAGAAAGAAAAGAATTTGTGAAACTATAGATAGACAGTTGCATGTACCTTAATCGATTTTGTTAATTCTGTTTTTTAGGGTTTGGGTAAGATGATATTTAAGTTTTCTTTTCTTTCTCATTTTAATATAAATATGTAATCATATTCTTATTGAACAATAGTTAATGATATTGATTTAAAAAAAAATCAAAAAATAATAGTTATCAATATTTTTTATGGAAAGATAGTTATTGATATTGATTTCAAAAAAACAAAAATTAATTGTCATTGATATTTATTTAAAAGAATTTCTATTTTGAATATGTTGGGTAACATTTTTTTCATGTTTAATTTGGTTTATTTATAATGTAATGACAATAAATTTATAGACACATGTAAAAATATTTACAAGATTATAATTATAATAAATTAAAGATTTGGAAGATAAAAAAAATGTAGGCAATATATATTACTTGCATTACTAAAAAAAATAAAAATTCACATTCAAATAACTTACATCATTCTCTACACATTATATTATATTCTACATAGAACGCAAAAAGTAAAAAAAAATATATAAAGTAAATGATGAGGATGATGATAGAATCCTAAACATGATTTAAATGGATAAAAAAAGTTTAAAAAAAACTTCATATATGTATTTTAGGGTAGATAAAATAAGTCCAATATTTCTTAGTTTATTATTTTATATTATAAAAGAAAAATCAATGTATCATTAACATATTTATAGTATTATTTAATGAAAACTTGAAAAAAATATAAATTAATTTTTTTTTATAAGAAAGTAAATGTGTAAAGCCAAAATTTAAATTGATTAACAGTTATATATTTTCTTTAAATGATTAATAATTATAGACTTTCTTATATGTTTCAAAATTTCAATTCCCCTAATATATATTTATTATCTTAAAAAATAAATTAAAGATACGTTAATTATAATTAAATACATAGATTAAAATGTGATGAAAAAAGTTATATTAAAAATAGAATAGAAAGAAAACTTAATAACTTGAAAAAATATATATTTATTAAAATATAAAAACGTGTGCATCATACGTTCAAATTTGAGAAAGACATAAGAAGGAGAATTACGTGTAAAGCACGTTCGAAATTTCTAGTGGATAAAGTGTGCGGATATTTCTAAATTTTAAAAAGAAAAGTTAACAAAATTATATTAAAAATTTAACATTAAAAGTTCGAGAAAACCAGAGATATTTATCATAGCATTAAATGTGCAACACTTAAAAATTCCTGTTCTGAAAAAAAACTTAAGCATCCCAAAACATTAAAAAAAAAAAAAAACTTAAAATTCCTGTTCTAATCGAGGTAATAAGGAGTATTGTTTTAAAAGAAATGGCAAAAAAGTTTATCATACATGCTGATGTAGTTTTTTTAAGTACATGGACTAAAGCATGAAAAAATCTATTGTTTTAGAAGAAAAAATTATTTAATTATAAGGATAAAATTTATATTGAATTTTATTTCTGTTTTTATAATATATTAAATTTTTATATTGAATATATTATTTTTGCAAAGTTTAGCGAAATAGGAAGTTGTTAGTTTGCCCTTAAATTTAAGTAAATGGTTGATTTAGTTGTTGTTTATATATATTTTTTAAGAAAATAAATAGTAGATCAACAACTTGGTAATTTGGGAAGACATCAATTCTCTCTTTATGCAGATTTCTTTTTTAGCATGCATTTAACAGCTTATGCAAAGTAGTTATTTTCCCCATTATTTCATAAAACTTAGCAATTCCCTACCATTTCCCTTACATAAACCAGTGTGTTAGTTTGTATAAATCTTGTAATTTAAAAAAAAAATATTATTAGGAATATTTTCTATGAATTTCCATTACAAATAACTACTTCAAATACGTTCAATAATTTCCACTAAACAATATACACAACACAATATTTTTCTAAAATTAATTTTGTAACTTTTTGAAATAATGTTAATGTATACCTTTATTTAAGTATGTTTTAAATTCCATCATTTTCATAATTTACCATTTTTACTAATCAGATAAATATTTTTTTTTTCAAATGAAAACCATTATTGAGTGATCCGAGTGGTCAATGACAATTTTAAAGTGCTTAACATAAGATAATAGATTCAATCCAAGGTGATCAACTATTTAAGAATTAATTTCATACGAATTTCTTTGCCATTATATAGTTTGCGCTTTTTTTAGAACATAACTCTATCAATTTACAATATATGCCAAGTATAATAAGAAGAAAATTCACTTATTAAAAAAAAAGTTAACTTAGAATATTTTGCTAATTATTTATAAAAAAACTTAATAAAAAACATTATTAATTATAATTCATTATTTATTTATTTATTTTATAATTATAACTTATGGTTGGTAGTAATTCAACATTTTTTTTTGAGAATTGTAGTAATTCAACATTGATTATCTTGTTTAGTGTTAATTCATTTCAACTCTACGGTCACAAGTTCGAGCCCGAAAATCTCATATTATTTGAGAGTAGTTGTGTACTCTATATAGGGTTTGTTGGTTCCCACAATGTACTAAAAAAAAAAAAACATTGATTAAAAAAAATAATTCAACATTAAATATGTATATATTTTTAGCTCAAATTTATTGAGGGTAACTCAAATTTATAAGCTATTAATTACTGAAGTTGTGAGAACTGATTTCCTAAATTATTTTCATTTTATTGGAGCCTACACCTATAACCAAAAGAAAAAACCCCACAATCATTTTCCACTCAGAGAGAGGTGTAATCTGAAGTGAAAGAGCTAAAGAAATTTCAATTTTGTTCATGTAGCTTTCAACTTTTACCCAACATGAAGATTATTTATTTATTTTTTATTTTTTATTTTTTATATGTTGATTATTTTATTACAAATTTTATTTTTTTTATTTTTTGGTGTGATTTCGAAAATTGAGGAATTCTTTTGCTTGATTGTTGGGAAAGTAAAAGGATGCTTGTGAGTGGGGACTTGGATTGGAAAGGAAAAGATAAAAAAAGAGAAAAGATATAATATGCTTCAATCTATTTTTAACCTCTTCTTTAATGTGTTTTCTTTTCATGGGGCCCTTTGCTTTTTTTTTAAAAAAAATATGTCTTATATGGAAATGGAAACTTAAGACTTCTCTTTTTTCCTTTTCAGCTGTTGTGCCCTTTTACATTATATGAAATGGATTGTCTATTTAGTTACATGAATTAATCACATTCAAGCTTCATCAAATCTTTGTTTCTTTTGTTTTCAAAAAACAAAAAAAAAAAAAAAAATTGTTTCTTTTAACTTTTGAAGAGTGGGATATCAAATACCAAAGATTTTCATTTTTGGGGCATTTTTTGTTCTATTTGTGTGACTTTTTTTTAGGCCATGCTTAGGCACTTTAATGGATGCTTTTGAGGTGAAAATTGTGTTAAGACTCAAATCATTCTTAGCTATGACTACACATTTTTTAATTTAAAATATATGAATAAAGAAAAAGAAAAATGTGTGACCACAAAAGTGGGTAAGGATGACTTGAGTTCTTACTAGTAAAGATCCAATTATTACTTATTGTGTTATTATAGACCGTGATTTGTTAGAGAAGTATTATATATATATATATATAAAAGAAATTATAACAACATGTGTTTAGGATATAAGTTGTTATAACCGTGGTTATGATAACTTGTGTTTGAATGCAGATTATTATTATTATAATAAGAGATGTTATAATGGAGAGTTATTGTAATAGAAATCGAGGTTATTATATCAAATGGGTCGGTGACACGTTAGTTATCTTACTTGGTATTATTTCATTTCAATTTCACGGTCATGAGTTCGAGTATGAAAATCAATATTTGGCTCTCATATTATTTAAGAGTAGAAATGCTCTCTATGTAGGGTTTGTTGGTCTTCTATAAAGGTCGAACCCAACACACCCATTAACTGGGCCCAAGGATCCCCTATGTTTGAATCTAACATTGTGGGGGGGTCATATTTGCTGAAACTGATGTCTTAAAAATTTACCTGGTGGTCCTAAACTAATAGGCTTTCATTGCCATTATGAGACATTGTGATTGTTCTGTTGACAAAAAGATCTTCAATCAATGTATTTTAGGAAGAAGAGCAGAGCATATGTGTTGTAATTATTGCAGTTTTCTTTTTCAACAACACTTTCATTCCCCTTGTAAGGAGAGAAGTCTTTGCTGAATAGTTCTGGCTTTTTCGTATCAGGTGGGTTGTGATGGATTAGTAGCCGAGTATTTGAAACATAAAAATATAGTGAAATAAAACTTCAATTACAACTTATACTCTTGGAAGTAACCTTCAAGTGTACCTTTGGTTGAGATGTTTATAGAACCCTTGTTGTCTAATGAAGCTAGCTTTGGCTAGGCAAAGCCTCTCTAAATATTAGTGGAAATTTGCCACATAGCGTGATAGGAATGACTAAATTCAACAACATTATTATTGCTATAAAGCAATTAAATTATTTTCGAGAATGGAATAATTTAAGGTGTGTTTGGGACAAGGGGAATGGTAATGATTAAGGAGGGAATGGTAATGAGGAGGGGAATGGGGAGAAAGAATGATTATGGGGTAATGGTTATTTGTGTTTGGGGTGAAGATAATGATTATTTGTGTTTGAAATAAAGATAATGATTATATAAAAAATAAAATAATGAATATGACGTGAGTAAAAAATAGTGATGTGATGTATGAAAAGTTGTTGGAGAGAGAATAAAAAATAGTTATGAAGAGAATGAAAAAAGTGATTTTTGGAAAGCGTAATTATGGAGAAATGATTCCCGGTGGCCCAAACCCGATAAATCATCCTCATTCTCATTCTCATTCTCCTCCTTATTCTTGGTGGCCAAACACCCCTTAATACTTGAAGCGCACATTAGACTTGCAGGTGGTACAGCAAATGGGTTTAGTGTTTCTGACAAAAGTTATGGGTTCCTGTCAAGAGGTTATTTGAAGAGGATAATTGTGGTGTACGTCATATTCTTTGCTCTCCTTTTTTGTTCTTCTTCTCTTGAATCATATAGCTGTAAGGTGAGCAAAACTCTTCCTTGCTTGCTTCTCTTTATTATGTCGTTTTATCTTTACATTCTTTCTCCACAGGAATAATTTCCTACCCACATTCTTATTCTTGTTTTTGTTTTTGTTTTTGTTTTTTGTTTTTTGTTTTTCCCTCTTTTTGATAGAAAAATAGTTGCATAAAAAAGACATGCCTTCACTTTGGGCTACCTTTTGTTTTGGTTAAATTAATATCAATATATCATCATTCATCACTGCTTTTTGTATTCTTTTTTTCCTTTCATTGGTGTTTTTATATCAGATTGTGTGAGATATCCCTACTCTCCCAATCATGACTTCTCAGAATGGACATATTGAATATGAACTGGGTTCATGTTTTGATGATTTCAGAATGTGTGTTTTTGAGCTTCTTGTTTAAAAAAAATGTATTTATTTTTTATTTAAAAGATCTGTAAAACGAAACTCGAAAAATTATTCAACCTGGCTCTTGTTTAATGAATGTAAGTATTAGAGTTCATATGTGATTTAAGAGTTTATTAGTTTAACATATTGTAATCGTAATTTCACCATCTTGCATATATATACAACCTTCTATTATTTTAATGATATGAGAAAAAGATGGTTTACATGGTATCGATATTTCATGAGCGAACTAAACATATTAAGATTGATTGTCGTTTTTTTTTTTGAGAAAATACAACGAAGTTTGGTGTGTATTGGATATTGAAAGATTGGAGACAGTTGAGAGACATTTTACGAAAGCTTTAAATGGTGTGCGAATAGATTTTCTTTATAACAAGCTGGACATGGTAAACATATATACTCAATTTAAGGGGAGTGTTAGCGAGTTTATATCTCATATAAGAGTTTATTGATTTAACATTCTTTATTATAATTTCACCATCTTAACTAGAGTTTCTTTAGATGCTTATATATGTTTTTTTTAAGTATAAATTGGGGAGTGAGAACCACAAATCCTACCTAGAGGGTATTATTACTCTCAAATAAATGAGAGGGAAATATCGATTTTCAGAATCAAACCTATGACCGTGGAGTTAAACTAGATTACCATCAAACAATCAAACCAACACGACACGAATCCTTTCGGTTAATCGCCAATTTGTTTGTAACATTCTATTATTCTAATGATATGAGAAATGGATGGTTTACAATAAGATGATATCTAAAGACGTATCTACTGGACATATGGTGCTAAGTTATTTAGAATAACTATCATTTCCATGACAAGCATTTTAACCATCATGGCTTAGCAACCACTCAAAAAATTTCTCTATATATAAAAACCTTAATCACATAATGATTAATTGTATCCAAAGCACACAGTTTATCTTTGTTTGCTCTTCTACTATTTAGTAAACATGGATGAACAATCATTATTGAGATGAAAAATAATTGTATATAATTATTTGATTCAAAATGTTTTCTTGGAATTTTTGGGGATGATCTCAAATCTGAATATGTAGGCTGTAAAATCTACTCCAACTTTTTTAACAACTTTAAGTACCCCATTTATGGTGACTTGGTTTAGATTAAAATTCTTCATCTAAATGAAATTTGGTTCTTTTAAAAGGTGGAAACTTTTTGAAATTACCAATGAGCCATTGTTAGTTTTGGCTTCCCAGACAGGGAGGGCCAATCTTTTTCTTTTCTTAAATTTGTTTCTTCAGACAAAGTATAGTATTCACTAAGCTAGGAATCCTCATTGAAATGGAAAAAGGTGTAGCAATGAAATTATCATCAACACTTTTCCCATTTATTTTATTTTTCTATAGTGGAAAGTGAGAGTTGGGTTGGCTGCTTTCTTTATTAAATAGTGCTTTAAGAAAAATAGATGTCTTGTTTTTTCATGACAGGTTAGCTATGGAATTGGAAGTATTGGATGCAAACTATGCTTCAAAGCCTTAATCCAAATATTTTAGAAACTCATAAGAAACTGATTAGTTTATAGCAGATGGTTTGCATCATTTTCGATCTCGCGTCAACTGAATAACCAACTGCCATCAAAGAAGATCTTGGACATCTTCTTCCTCTCTCCTTTGGCTTCTGTAAGTGCTTGCATTTTGTTTTTCGTTTTCAAGTTCTTGTTCTGGTTCTAAAGCTTGCACACACACAACCACACTTGGCAACGAGGGATTCTTCAATATCATAATAATTGTAGCATGTTTAATCTACGGTGGCCACTTACTTAAGAATTAATTTCCTGTGGATTTTCTTGACATCCAAATACTGTGGGGTTAGGTGGTAGTCGAGGTGTGCATAACTTTGCTCGGACAATCACGGATATAAAAAAAATGTACAAAGAGGAGGTGGAGGCTGTTTCTTTTTAGGTTGTGGCTCTGTCTTTGGAGATGAGATTCAAATATGACTGATGAGAAAATCAGTTTCTTTTCAGGGCTAGGGGCCATCAGTAAGATATTCTTATGAAAAAGCCATTTTCATCAACTTCATTTTTGGTCCAAGCTTTCAGTTGAGGAAGATATAAAGCACCACCTCAAAGTTAAAGGAAGAGGCATGAGTGAGGTTGGCTCCGAAAGATCGAAGTCATGGAACATATACATGACTCCAGACCGGAGCCCATCGTCTCAAACAGGCATTGGTCAAGAAGCTCCTTGGAAGAACTTTGGATCCTCCATGAATGCCATTTCCTTTGGGTTTGTTGCCACTGCCATCTTGATATCAATGTTCCTCATCATGGCCATCTTTGAGCATCTGTTTAGACCAACTTCTCCTTTCTCCTCTAATGAAGTGAACAACAACACAGCAGAATCAGGCCCGGTCGAGAAATTTGCAGGTCCAAATACGGTATGTTTCAACCTGGACTGTTTTCCTTTACACTTGGTGTTTCTTGGCTTGTGGAGTTTAGATTACCATCCCTTCCCTTAAAAGAACTGTTTTAGTTGCTGAGGCTTTAAACCACTTCATATTATATATCAAGCCCCTTCTCCCATAGAACAGATTTTCTTAGAGACTATAGTATAAGGAAACTTAAAGTTAACTCTTTTTTCCTTAATTCTAGAACAAGTATAAATATGTGATGTTTAATATCTTGGTATTTTCTAGAATATGAGGAGAATATATGAGATATCTGTAACAGTTCATATATTTTTTTACCCATCATATTTTCTTCCTAGTCCCCAAACTCTAATGAAATTGCACGTTGATTGATGATGTGTGATGAACTTTTTCACTTCTCTAAAATTAATGTGGAGAACCTTGTAGGATGTTTAATCTAGATTTGTAAACCCAAAGACAAAAGAATGTTGTAGCATGAGATACGAAAATCATGATGGTACTGGACTCTGTTTCATCACCAGGAGTTTGATTAAACTTGTCTTCTAAGTTCTAAAATATGAGTTTCATCATTACGAAGGAGCCGCCTTGTTGGTAGAGAATTGAGGTGTTTACGGTATGCTCCAAGGTTTGAAACCCTCGAATTTATCTCATGGGTCTACTTTGAGATGGGCGCATGTACCCAAAATATACAGTGGGGTGAAACTCTGATTCTCGATTATCAAAGAAAAAAAATATGAGTTTCACAAGTGGCTTCTTATACTTTGTAGCTTCTAAAAAAAACTCGTTCTTGCACAAGAAAGAACAACTATAGTTTCCTAACTAGTTAAAAAAACTAGTTCCCTTTCAACTAAATTTCACAAATAAGGTTAAACTCAATACTAGACGAAAAATCCTCGAAAAATTAAGTGTAGTTCGACGTTTGAGTCTATTCAAAAAAATGAAAAGATAAGAACAACTATTTTCTCTAGTCTTCATCAAGAACATATTCATTTATCATAACAGTGACAAGACACAAAACATCAACACAAACCAGTACCAATCATTAAACAATACAAGCTTTTCTTTTAAGGTCAAGTCATTGCATTGCTCCTTGGAAATGTTATGTTTCGGTTTATTTAGTGTTGTATTTTTTGTGACAGGTGGCAACATCATATGCATCTGATTTCTCAGTGTTGATGCCAGGTCAGCACATCCCCTCCTTCATTGCCAAGCCAGCTCCTCTGCCATGTCAAAGAGAGGGGGTTTATTGGCCATCTCATGGCCATAATTTTTCAGGTCCTTGAAAACAAATATCATATTTCTTCTTGCATTTAGGAAAACTATCAGCTTTGCTTTTTCTCATAATAATAATAATACATGCTTGTGCTTCTTCTTTCTCTACAGTGAGATTTGCTCAAATGCTGATGATGTTTTTTTTCTCAGTTTCTGATCTGTAAATTTATTATCCAAGAAGGCGCACAAGTATTTGCACAATATTACTGGTTTATATAATTTAAGGTGCAAGTGGATAGTGCTTCACTTTTATACTCACGTTACTTTTGGGTACTTTTTCTTTTTATGTTATTTGAGAATGCTGCTTCAAAGAAAAAAAAATAAAAAGAATGTTGTTTCCAAGTACTTTCAATTATTCTATTTTTCAACTTTTAAATTCTATATAGAAGTCTTGATTTTAATATTTTGAAGTTTTATATTGTTTTTAAAAGAAAACAAATTATGACCCATCTAAACATAGCTTGATTGATTAAATTATATACCTTTATTAGAAGATTAGAAGTTGGAACTAATCTTCCACTAATAATAATTAGATAAAACTATGCATTACAAACTAAAAAGTAGACCAATTTATACTGATTTGATATAGTATGTTATATGACAGTCATTTTGATTTTTCTTATGATTTGAACTCACCTTTTCTAAAGGAAGAAATGGCAATTTAAGGAAATTGTGATGCACTTAAAACGTCTCTAGAATATGGATTTGTTAGTAATTTTAATCTCAAACCACAAATATGCTCGATAAGAAATCATACTACCATAGAGCATGAACATGATATAACCCGTTTATCTATTTCAGCTTCATAACCTGAATCATCATAATCAATAAATTTAAAGAATAAACCTATGAATCTAATCCTCAAGTCCTTCATATCAAATCTACAACTTAGCTGATGTACCAAAATTATAATCTCTAAACAACTAATTGAAGGAAACAAAATGTCAACAAAATACAAGAGAAGTATAAACAAATCATCATAATCAAATTTTTGCAAATCCCAAACTAAATGATAGCCCTCTTCAACAGAACCAAGTGATCGTACCGAAATCCTCATCCAAAATTTCATACAAAAAAGTTGTAGCAACAATCAAATAAATAATCTCACGGATTTGTTTCTCCCCCGTGGGAAAAACGCGTCTTGTTAGGGAAAGGTGTCCACACCCTTTATAAGGAGTGTTTCGTTCCCCTTCCCAACCGATGTGGGATTTCCGATGGGTTTAATACCATTGTTACTGAGCCCATAGGAGAATCCCACATCGGTTGGAAAAGGGAACGAAACACTCCTTATAAAGGACATGGGCACCTTTCCCTAGAAAGATGCATTTTTCCCACGGGGGAGAAACAAATCCGTGAGGCTATTGGGTCAATGCGGAAAATATCTTGGCTAGCGGTGAATTGGGTTGTTACAGATGGTATCAGAGCCAAGAATCGGGCCGGTGTGCTGGGTCCATCAGGACGCTGGACCTCTAAGGGGCGGTGGAAACCCATAGAGGAATCCCACATCGGTTGGGAAGGAGAACAAAGCACTCCTTATAAAGGGTGTGGACACCTTTCCCTAGCAAGACATGTTTTCCCCACGGGGGAGAAACAAATCCGTTAGGCCATTGGGCCAAAGCGGACAATATCTTGGCTAGCGATAGGTTGGGATTACACTACTAAACTAAGTTAACATAGAAATGAGCAACAATAGATAATGCAATTTATAAATTCCATTCTAAGTGTTCACTACAATTCTAAACACTACTCCTAATGTACACAAATAAACTAAGGAATTGGTGTGACTGTTGAGATGTGCAGACTCCTTGTCATTGGATCCTATGAACACCACTAGTTGCGTTCTGCATGGTCGTCTACTCGTGCTTCTTGGCAACCGACCAGCTCTCCGATAACAATGTCTTACCTTCTATAAATAGAGATAATTTTCTTAGGTAGCAAGTTCGGATGAGCTGGGAAATCTTCATTAATGCTAGAATCTCTTGATTATCGCTAGTATTGATTGCTTCATTGATTTTATGTTTCTTTCCTTGTCGACTTGATTCTTCGAATAAAAATTCTTTGAATGCGTTGTGTGCATTTACCTTTTGTCATTCGCATCAAGTTCGTTCACTAGCGTTCTATTTTTGCGCTCGTGCATTGTATATCGTCATTTACCACAATTTATTCGTTCTTTTACTTAAAAAATGCAATGCTTGTCTTTTGAATGCTGAATCATGAATGCATGAAAATTCTAACAGTTTTAGTAGTAATTTGTTCTTAACTAATCAATTATTTCCCCTGAACCTTAGAAAAATGCAAATAAAAGTAGCCGAATTTATGCTCTATTTGAGAGCTATCAAACCCCCAAACTTGAATTATTGCTCGTCCCGAGCAATGCGTGGTCCTATTAGCATTTGTGTTCTTCTAAATCAGATTTTCTTCCTAAGTTCAACTCTAGAAGTTCTTATCGCATTTTCATAATCGTAGCATAAAATCTCCTTCTCTCTTAAGTTTTCAAACTTTCTCAAAGATTCAAGTTCGCTTCAAAATCCTCTCTATTGTGATTGACAGATTGTTCCCCATTACAATTATTTCTTATTACTCAATCAATTGTACTCAACCATTTCTACAATTATTTGCTTTTGCTTTATGCATTCCTTTCAGGTTGCACTCATATCTACAATTCCGTAGTTCTTAGGATGATTTACTTGAGCGTAAAGCATTTCACCTAAGCAAAGAAATTTCCAAGCTTGCGTTTTTGGTAGACAACCGAGTACTCCGAGAATTCCTACGGCTATTCGCTCTTTTTGCCTTTATTTTGCTCAGAATGTGTTCATCTTTATTTTCCGCAATTCTTTTTTTATAAAATATTGCCACTTTTGCTATTTTCTTTCTTTTCTTTCTTAGCAATTCACTCCTCAGACTTTCCCTCACCCTGAGAATTAAAGGCTTCATTGTCCGCAATGAAGGTGAGGCAAGTTCCCCAAACTTAATTATTTCTGTAATTGAAATACTCTCTCTTAAGCTCTAAGACATCTTTGTAAATTTTGGTTCCTTCTGTCATGCACGATAATGACTACTTTGTTGCTAGGTTTGAATCTAGCGGAATTTGAGAATTCTTCTAGGAAATGGCGAATTTCATACTAAAATTTAAAATTGAAAGAATAGTGCTAGCGCTGATCTTCAAAAGAAAATTATTGGCTTCCTATGCTATTATTAAGGTAAGAATAAAATCGCATCCTAAATGAAATGCATGTGCTAGAATTAATGCTAAGAATGTTGAAAGACAAGTGTGACCTAATAAAATGAAATGCATGCTGCAATAATAGGTAAACAGTTGATAAAAATAAAGTTGAGAGAGTGGGACTTCTGCTTTACCAAATTCCTCATCAATCTTTTTCTTTGGGAATTTTTGCCATTGAGAATAATCTTCCATTCCTACTATTGCGTTCAGGATTAACTCATCACACTCGTTCATATAAGCAAAATAGCTCTGTGTTAGAGTAAAGAATTGGTCGATTCTTTTGGCTAGATCGTCTATGGGTAATGTTTCTTTTCCACTACACACTTCTTTGTCGACATTTTCTAGATAGATGTGTATAACATCATCACAAGGTTTTGGTCAGATGCCCCGATCAACGCACAATTTTTTTTATAGAGAATGGGAAGTACATCACATCCAACATCTTTTAAACGCAATGGTTAATTTGTTTTTCTAATATTTTCCTCGACTTCCTACTCTCGATTGCGTAGATCAGCAGTGCTTGTTCTCTTCTAACCAGAATTTCATTCGCGCTCCTGCATTGTATGTCGTCATTTAGCACAATTTATTCGTTCTTTTACTTAAAAATGCAATGATTATCCTTTGTATGCTGAATTTTGGATGCATGAAAATTCTAACAGTTTTAGTTGCATTTTGTTCTTAACTAATCAATTATATCTCCCGAACCTTAGAAAAATGTAAATAAAAATAGCCTAATTTATGTTCTATTTGAGAACTATTAACGAGCAATAATTCAAGTTTTGGGATTTGACAATCCTCAAGCATTGAGAGTAATTACTGATTTATTGATAATATTTGAGAAAAATATACAGAAGATTGAGCTGAATTAAATAAGAAAGCTTTGTTTTAAAAATTGTCATTATCCTATGGTTTTCTAAGTCGGATATATGTTTTTAGAGATTTTGTACCATTCATGCATGAATGTGTGGAATATTGAGGTCTTAAGATGAGATATTTAATTATTAATATTTGCTACAATTATCATGTTGATGTAAGTTGTGAGGATGCTAAGGCATGCTGGAGTAGTGGAAAAGTCTGCGAGCAGATGGGTGAAAAGTGCGTGATGAGTTAAAAAATGACGCATGTCGTTAATCTAGCGAAGGCGTTAATTACTATACGGATGCATCAAATCTCAGTCGTTGATGGATTAAACAGGAAGATTTGATAGTAGAGCAAATTTCTTAAGTGTTAAAGTGGGAGCACAATGCAGAATTGGGAGGCTTCTTCATCAGTTTTTCATTTTTCTAGTTTTTCAATTTAAGAGCAAATTAGATTAGAAAGAGTTCATAGTTTCAATTTGTAGTTTATGAGCAATTTTTTTTATTATAAAGTGTTGTAGATCGTAGGTTGGATCGTGCAGTTTTGGGCATCATCTCTAGGAGTTAGTGTTGATCGGAGCAAAAATTGGAAAGTAGAGCATCTGATCAGAGTGCAATAGCAGAGTCGTTGTTTGACGATACACAACTAGGCTTCTTCTTCTCCCCTACTACTCAAATTTCTATGTTATTGAACTTGTTTCCATTTGAATTGTTACTTGTTTGGCTAAGCATTTTAGTGTGATTTGATTGAATGAATACGTATTCTGTTTTTATCCTTGTTGTAGTTTCTATGGTGAAAATGAGTAGCTAACTTTGTAATCTAAAGATTTAGGAAAGTAGGAGTTAGATTGCATTAGCAAAGAGTAGGGAAATGATGAATTATGATTGATTGTTGTTTTAAATTCTAGGTCTGAATCGCCTGATCAACCATTCATTCCTATTCATTTCCTATTTCCAGAGGAACGTATCTAGCGATTGAACTCATTAGGTTTGCTAGATACTTGCTAACAATTAGAATATCAGTTAGGGATAACTATTTTACTAATGTGGTTGGCTTGTTTGAATATTGAATGTTGTAACTCGAGAAAGACAGAGTGTAAGTAAAGTACAAATTCACTTCTTACCATTTAGTCTTCATGCTATAGCAATTTACTCTAGAAACTCCTAATTCCTTTCAAAATTTTTTAATTGATTGATTTAGTTGAGCATTACATTTATTCACTGCATTTCGAATTTACATTTTTTATTTTATGTCTCTATTGTTGTTTGCATGTTGATAACTCTCAAGAATTGAGAGTTAATGGCTAAGTTTAATAGCTGTTCGCTAGAACTTTCGTTACAACATAGCAAGAATTCGCTAAGTCTGTTCGCTTAGCTTAATTATTTGAACGAATTACAAAATCCTATAGTTTTCTGTTTAGGATAACATTTTAGAGGTTTGCTTGAGAAAAAGTACATGAATGTGTAAATCTTTAAGTTCCATCTCTATAAACCTGATATGTTTTTTTTGCTCTAGCATACCAAGAGAGCAAAATGCAGAGGTGCTAAAAGCTGTTTGGAGCTAAGTGTAGTTGCTAAACATTTGACTTAAGAAAACTCAAATCCAGAGAGAAAAATTTTTATGGAGCTAAGTGCAGTTGCTAAAAGTTGTGCTTAAGCGAACTGAAATCCAGCGAGATGGGTTCTCGGAAAATTAGCTAAAGTGGAAGACGTGTAAAAAATCTGAGAAAAGCCTTTCAATCTCAACTGTTGCACGTGGGATAGTGGAGCCAAGGACATGCACATGAGATTTTGGAGTAGAGCCTTGTCTGAAGCAATATAAATACCAACCTTTTGTCATTGTGAAAGACATCATCCATTTTGTTGGAGAGATCATCGTCAAGTTTACTTCAGACCAAAATCATTTTCATTTTTATAGTTAACTTAGTCGTTTTAGTTGTTTTCCATTTCCACTTGTTTAGCTAGTTGGCTTTACCGAAGTAGTTAGCCAACGTTGCAGGGTATAGTTGAAGCTGGATTCAGAGGCACTATTTGAGTGATTCCAATCAGGCTTCTTCTTAACTTTGCTTCTCTTTACTTTCATTTTAGTATTTTCGCTTTAGCTTTGTTTGTAAGCATACGTTGCTATTTCCTTATTTAATTTAAGATGAACTTTCCCTTTTACTTTGCATTGCAGCTATTTATCATCATGTGTAGCTAAGTTTTTAGTCGGAAGGAAATAGGTTAAGTATGAGTATTTCGCTTAAGCAAAGTGGGAGCAAGATGTCAACTATTTATGCGTGTTGTGTTGAAATACATTTTGTCTAGCTAACTATTTATATGAACTTTATTTTGCTTTCGAGAGAAAGGGAATAGAGCAACCTTGCATGTCATAATATTAGGTTTTGCTAAGTTACTTGCATTTGAAAAGAACACTTAGAGATAAGGTTCGCCTAGTGCTGATCGCTTGGTTTATTTGTTGTTTGAGTTCGAGAGAACCAAACTAGGAGCTCGAGAAAGCCAACTTAGAGAGCTTGAGAGAGCCAAAGAGAAGCCATCAGTTGTTCGCTTCTTAGCCAAATGCCATTTCTCTTTAGCTAAACTCTCCGAAAAGTCTTAACCTCCTTCTGATGTCTTTAATTTGATTAAAGTTAGTTTATCATTCGTTGCATCTTAAGTATTTTTTCAAGTGAGATTCGCATTTTGTTCACTTTAGCGAACTAATTTAGCAAACTTATTTCAGCAACTTAGTTTTAGTTTCATCACAATAATATTCCCTTTGTTACCATCTCTCTAATTTTTGCTTAAGCATGTTATTAATCACTAATTCCTATAGAGATGACTTTTACTTACTTTAAAACTAGCTACAACAAGACTGTGTATACTTGCACATCTTTGGGAAATCACACACATTTCGCTTAATCTGAGTAGAGATTTCGCTTTAGCGAAATCCAAGCTACCACGTCATCATTCTCATTTTCTTATTATTTTAATTATTGTGTGTTCACGATTTCGCAAACACATGTATGTACATTTAACATCATTGCAAACAACTTTTTTGTCACGATTAACGCTCATAACTGAGGACAAAGTGAAATTAACATTGAATCCCTAAAGAGAATGACCTTTAAGAGATTAAAACTTGCTACAAAAATGACTGTGTACACTTGCACAAGAATAAATTGAATACGCTGGGATAGCATTTCTTGAGTAGAGTCAGGATTGACCGAATAGTATGCATTCATGCTTCCCTATTCTAATGACTACTCTTATACTCATTGATTTATGGCGAATCCAGCTCCTGCTGTGATTCTCTACACTTTGCATTGAGCAACACATGCTAAGTAAAGGTTATCCTTAACTCTTTTAAACTATACAAGAGTTCTTGTATTGACCTAATGTATCGTGCTGGGCTCTTCCAACAATTCCTTCTCTCAAGATCACTAACGGCTAGCATACATGGGTAGCTAATCCGACGCATACTTAATATTTTAATTCAACATGATAAACACATTTCTCACTAGAATTCCTAACATACATTCTACATTCATCCCCCAACCAAATGCCTCTAATTAGTGAAACATAGTAATAAATAAGTAATGCTCAAATAAAGAAATACGAAATTGCATAGCAAGTAATTGTTTATGCTATAATCTACTCTTATTATACAAAAGTAAATAAATGAAAAATAGTAAAGGTTGGCGACTGCTTTAGAGTTGAAAATTCCTTGTCATTAGATCTCCCAAACATCTCCCAAACTTCATTCTATACGGCAGAATAACTCCTAGGGAAAGCCACAATTCTAGGGTTCCTGTCCCTCCTTATATATGGCTAGGTTTACTTGGGAGTCAAGTTTGAAACGTTCTGAAATATCTTCATTTTTCCTTGGATTTTCTTTCATTTGATTCTCCTAGATTTCCAAAATGGCGTGATCTTTCAAGCACTGTAGTTTTCATGGTGCTTTAGTATCACGGTGGCTTCCCTACTACCTTTAGTCACTTTACTCCAATGTGGCATCGTCTTAGCTGTTTGATCTTACATGAAAAATACATATTTTTAGTAAATTTATTGCTCTATTTTAATTAGAGAATGTGATGTTATCTTTCTTAGTGTCTAAAAGTGGATGCATATAAATTTTATCGTCCGTATTTTAGCTTTTATTTTATTTAACCGGTCTATAAATCCTAAGAAATGCTTAATTTAATAAACTAAATTCTGCTCTATTTTAGAGCTATCACTTGTATCGATCGTACACTTCAAAATGGAAGTTGTTGATAGGGCGTACCTAATGAATACAAGAAAAAAAAAACGTATGAGTTATCGGAAGGAATGTTGTAAAATGGAATATTATCGAACAAATTTGCATTCATGGTAAGACTAGCGCGTAAATGGCCACGTAAAATAGTGGTGCATCGTTTACTAATGTCTAGCTGTTGGAAGTTAGCACCATTCCTTCTTTCATAAAACCATTTTAGCATGAAGTCTCTAATTGTTTCTAGCAATAAGAAAACTGAGAGCTTACGTGCATAAACTAACTGTGAGTTCAAACTCTCACACACGTTCGTTGTCATTAACATGTAGCAGTTTTTCAACGAAAATGCACGCGCCTATCCATGTGGCCCAACTTCCTCTATATGAGACCTAATGTTGGGGGACATTTGTTCTAGCATCCTAATATAGTACTCATAGTCCTCTAGTGTGTAGGCATTGACGCAATTGAAGTAGGTGTTTTTGAAAACTTTGGCTTTTTTCCTCAATTTGATGTTTTTCAAGAGATGAAATACACATATTGCTTGGTGGCAATTTGCTTTCCTCTAGAGAATCCATTCTCTATGCTTGTGTGGCAATCCGCGAATATGATTAAGTCTTTATGTTCACCAAAGACTGCTTTCAAGTTCCCGAAGAGCCATTCCTATGATGCATCGTTCTCATAATCAACGATTGCAAAGGCTAGGAGGTATATAGATGAGTTTCCATCGAGTGTGCATGCGGTAATCAGGGTTCCCTCAAACTTGTTTTTTAATGAAGCGCTATCAACATTAATGGTAGGGAGGCAATGTTTCCACCCTTGTATAGATGTCGCCATGCTCATGAAGAAATAGCGAAATCGATCATCCTTGTCAACATCATGAGCAGTACAGTTTCTTGTATATCAAATTGAAAATGATCATGTGAGATTATGTATGTAAGCATTATGTAAGGATTATACTCTTTGTCATGCACAATGTTCACGGTTGTGATACACATACAATAATATGTATTTTTAAATGGAAAGAAGGTTTTATTTATGTATTTTTTTATTTCGCCACATTTTCTCTCTCTTCATCATTCAACCCCAACAACCACCACCACCAACACATACATAAAACTGTAGTAAATCACATAGCCACAACCTGCGTACAACGAAAGCACTTCACAATTTTAAGTAACCAACACGATCCTACGAACCTTCCTTTTATTCGTGAGAAAATATTATAATAAAAAACATTCTTACATAATGATAGACTTTGAGCTACTTACCCGGATTAGTGATCAAAATGATGAAGCTAATGATACTCCAAATCTTTAAGCCGGAGAAAACACCTATATAGAGGTAAAAACCACACTTCGAGGTAAGATACTCATAACAGAGAATCAATATTTAATCTTTCCAAGTTGGTTTAGTTGAACCGATCAGGTCAAACTGATCAGAATCAAACTAAACTGTCCACTACACATGAAAAAACCAAAACTAATTTGAAGCTTTATGCTTTCTCAAACTCACCTCTGCCTATACTTCATAAACCCACCTATTATACTTGCTGGACTCTAGCCATGAAATTCCCTTCATTAAGAAGAAAACCCCAAGCTTCAACTTGAAGGAGAAGTTAGAATCATAGAACCATGCTTCCACACAAGCTCGTTGGAAACACAGATACCAGTGGCATAATAGTACTGGATTCGAGCTACAAATGGTATCAAAAGAAAGAGGACGAGCATACGAGTCCAATGCAACCAGCATCGCATAAAACAGAGCTCTGAGTAAAACGTTATGGCTAATTAAAGTTTCACCGGCAACGAGCTTCGCTGGAAAAATCAGCCCAAAATTGGGCAATTTAACACCCCCATTTCACGCTAAAGTCATGCTGAGTCAGGGGCAGGTGTCTTTCACCCAGTATACTACCTGTACACGTGTCAGAAGTCCATGTTTGACTGGTAAACGTCGCCTTTCTTCTTTTTTTCTTTTTTTTTTTTGTAATATCGTTTCTTACAGAAAATATCAATTCTTTTTAACACATACAACTTTGCACACATTCAAGCATATTTTGCTGCAGCGAACCTAAAAAATGCATCTTAATCAGAAAACTAAAAGATGTTTCGTTTAAGCGACATTTAGGTGAGATGGGGCAAAATTCAATATTAAATTAAATAAATATCAGCAAATTCTTATAAAAAAAAAAAAAAAAAAATCTTTTTACCTACTTTAACTCTCAAGCTTAGTAATCTCAACACAATGCAGCAGTCGTCCTTCAATCCATTCACAAACTTGTTGTGCATCCATTGTACATCTTTGTCATCTGTTATGTTTGTAGCATTGCCTTTGACAAATCTGTTTTTGTACAACACCATGTCCCCGATCATGTAGCTCAGGTCCAACTCAAGGGTTACTCTGGTGGATGCTAAAAGTTGGGAGAATCTAGTTTCATGACCAACCTAGATCACGCTTGTCTTGTAGTTTGAGTACGTTTCCTTTCTTTTTTTTTTCTTTTTTGAAAACTGGGAAATTGGAGCTTCGTCCCCCTATACCCAGAGCACCACTGACCCGTCCCTAGGCTATGACACTGAGATACTTCAAAGGATATTCTAGTTTAATCACTTTCCAGCAATGTCGAACTAGAGATATCTCAAGGAAGCATGTCTTGAAATTTTTAGCCTCACCCACTAGACTGCTCCTTGAGGACTAGTACACTTCCTTTCCGTCCCAATTACCGTTGAATGAAACTGTGATGGGTGTAGTTGTTGTGGGTGTAACTTTCATTATTGACTGTTTTGTGAAAGGAAACGACGATAATTAGCTGCCTCTAAAATCGAGATTCTGTTTGCACCTTGAATCCCTGGTGAAAAGACCATTGCGCACCCTCACAACCTAACTTTGGAAATCGATCGACTCAGATGGAAGCTACACTAAACAAACGTCGATATGAGAGGTGAAAAAGGTGGGTTCGCTATGAGATTTTGGATTCATCGGCACAAAAAATTGAAGAATCGTGGGTCAGAATCGTTTGTTTTTCTTAAAGACTGATCACAAAAACGTGGATAAGAAATAAGAAATCGTGAGATGTGAATTGTTTTTTTTTTTAAGATAATCAAAACGTGGGTTAGGGAAAATGTGAAACGAAAAAAACTAAATAAAAAAATGGAATATAATAAGATAAGGAGATATTCTCTCCAAATTTTAGGTGGCTTGAGGCTTGATTTGACTTGTATTAGTTTATTATTTAATTATTTTATTTGAAAATTAAATTATGTTAGTCATTTTCTTAATTAATTTATTGAAAGGGGATATTTGTTAGTATATCTCTTTCATCTAAAGGAAAGTCTACCCAATCACCCTATCCACGGATTTTAGTCAATTAATTCCAGAAAATATTTAATAAGTGATCTCTTTTCAAATTTCCTCCACTTGGGATTGAATCACAAATGCAAACTGGCAAAGACACTTTAAACATACTAATTAAGCTGTGATTATTAAATTCATCATAGCAACAATGGTAAAAAATCATTGTCCCCATATAAGTTTATAAAGGACAATTAGGTGCCATAAGTGTGTTTGATAACTAGGGACTATATGTACAATATAAGATCATTACTTGTGTTAGTTTAATAAGAGTCGAGCGATCATTACTAAAATACGAGATTGATCATAATCTCTCATATACATTTTTTTGGAAAAAGATACTATATTGATACATGTATGTAAGAAACATACAAGAGTTACAAGAAAGGGAGAGAATAGAAAGCTCTCCAATTTAACATGGCGGAGATAATCCCTCAAATATATACAGTTTGTTTGTTTGGTCAAGCTTTAATCTATTTATGCATTTTTTAAAATTAATTCATTTACCATACATAGTGTAATTATATGACTTGTTTTTGTTTTGAACTCTTATTTGTATGGAATTTATATGGGTTAAGCAACATCAATATGTTGTGCCAAGCATCTCTCAACCTAAAACATAGTGACTAGCTGTTGCATTCAATTATACTAACACAACACCATTGGTAATGGAAGATTATAACTTAGCACAACAATGGATGAATTCAATAAACTTGTTTATTCAAATGATCAGTTCTTACAAAGTTGTAGAACTACCATATTAAGAAAGAAAATTAAGAAAAAAAAATTAAAAAAGAGTACTGCTAGTGAGATATATATATATATATATATATTATTGGGTAGTCATCCTTCATGGTTTTCCACCATAGTGGCCATTATGAGGGTCATCCATTGCTAGCTTCTTACCATTGTTGTCTGCCGCAAAAGAAAAAAAAAACACACTGAAAGAGTTAATAATTGCATAGGCAATTCATTTTTAGGAGTTCATAAACTTAATGATAAGTTGAGATTTAAGAAACACCATTTGTGTCTTAGAAATTAAGTTATAAATATCATTAAAGTTGATTAAATCTTTTATACATAATATTCTAATCTCATTTTATTTAGTTTAAATTGCGGTGGATGACGGCAAATCGTACATAAAAGATACTATTATTCTTAAATAAGATTAAAAAATAAAAAATAAAAAATTGATTTTACAGGATTGAATTCATCATCGTGGAATTAAATTAAAATTACGACCAACAATCAACCAAGCCAACCCATCCTCTCCCATGCTGTATTTATAATAATATTCACAATTTTTTTTTTTTTTGAAAATCGAGAAATCGAAGCTTTGCTCCCCTATATCCGGGGCACCACTGGCCTGTCCCTAGACTGTGATACCGGAATACTTCGAAAGTATTCTAGTTTAAGCACTTTCTAGTGGCCTCGAACCAGTGATCTCTCAAGGAAGCATGCCTTGAAATCCTTAGCCTCAACCGCTCGGCTGCCCCTTGGGGACTACCTAACAATACAATATATATTTGATTAAAAATTAGAATAACTCTAGCCAAGTTGAAATTTTGGTACTTTCTAAAGATTAGGGAGATAAATAAATAGATTGCGTGGGTGAAAATGAGTTGATATGAACAATTGTTTAAGAAGCCCAAAACACGATAAGAAGTCCAAGAACAACATGAAAGGGGTGTTTGGCTGCAGGTGAGATGAGAGGAGAGCGAGAAGATGAGATGAGATGGGATGTTGATAACATAAAAACTTGTTTGAGGTGCAAAGAGATGAGATGAGATGACAAAAAAACCTTGTTTAGGGTGGAGTGAGAGAAGATGTTAAGATATGTTTTTTTTATTTTTTATATGTTCTTATATTTTTTTAACAATAAAATTGTTCTTTTTCTTTTTTTTTTAAACAATTATTCTCAAATATTTAGCTATTAATATAATATGTATGTAAATATAACCGCTATCATAAATAAAATCTAAGTAATATAAAATTAATATTAAACACCCTTAATCATATTAATGTTTATATTACAAAAAACCTAGTCTCAATGATATTATGTACGATATAATAATCACAAGGTTAAAAGTTTCTAATCTTTCATACTTAAATATTGTTTAATTAAAAAAAAAAATTGAGAAAAAAAATTTCACACCACAAAAATAAAGTTTGACTAATCTAAAATATTTGTAGATCATTAATAACTTTTTTGATTTGTTTGACTTAAATAATAAAAAAAAAATTTTAAATACCAAGATTTATTAAAAAAAACATTTGGTTAAACTAGTCATTATAAAATCTTGATAACAAATTTTATTTTATTTAAAAAAAAAACTATTTTTTTATACCTTTTATACATTCATATTCGTAGTTACTAAAAGTTAAAGAATGGTTAATAAAATACACTAATTAATAGGTAATAATAAATTAAATACATTTATCTTATTAGTCATTGATACTTGTAGGGAACCATAAACACCCCTACATTTTTTTTATTTATTTATTTTTTTGTAGTTAAAAGAGAACTTATCACATTTTGATAATAATTATTACATGGAAGCAATAAAATATCCCTCAAGTTTTGGAATTTATTGGTTTTTTATCAGGTAGAATAAATCTCAATCCCTATGACTCATACAAGTCTTGAACTTATACTTATTTTTTGTATATAATCAAAACTTTCAAAATTATTTAAATTAATTTATGGGGATTTTGCATTTATAGCAAAAAATGGAAAAATATTTGCACCTATAGCACAAAATCAAAACTAATTAATTTGTAGCAAAAATTTAAATTGAGTTTTATCACTCATTAGTGATAGATGTCAATCACTTATTAGTGACAGATGTCTATAACTAATTGAGTTATATCACTAGTTATTGATTGATGTTTAATGTGCTATACATTCAATTATTTTAGAAATTGTGTTGTAAAACTAATACAAGGGTAGAATTTGTTGCTGAGCGCAAATTCTCATCCCTTCAAAAAAAAAAAATTCACTCCTACTATTATTTCAAAGTGTAATTAAATACCAAAAAGACGTCAAAGAAGCAGAAGAGATCCAAGAGTATAAAATTTGAATCTCATTTTTTTAACAAATAAAATAAGTTCAATATTTCTAAGTGTATTGAAAATAAGTTCATACTTTTAAATCTATCGTAAACTATGAATACAAAATTCAATGTGTATAAATTATTTAAATTTAATTTTTGTTTTAATAATAAATTGATGTATTTATTGTTAATATTAAAAAGAAACACATTATTTTATTACTATAAATTTTTAAATACGATATTTATAGTCTATCTCTAAATAATTGAAATTTTATAACTTTTTTTGTTATTAAGGAAGATTAAAAAATGAATAAAAATATGAAAATTTAACGTCATATACTAAGAAATAATATATATATATATATCTATTTATTTTAATTTATAAAATTCAAATTTATTTAAATAAATATTTGATATAATAATAGTATAATTATATATTGATATATTAAAATAATAATGTTATTATAATAAAAATATATCAATCATAAAATAAGAATAAAAAATAAGAAAAAAAGAGGAGAGAGAAGATGAGATGAGATGAAGCGAAAATGAGCAAAAAAAAAAAAAAAAAATAATAAAATAATGAGCAAAAAAAAAATCGAAGGGGAGCGAAAATAAGTTAAGACAAAATGCTCTCATTTTCCAGCGCGGGAGAGTGTCGCAGTGTGGCCTCGTTTTATAAATAATAATAATTTAGGTACTTTTTGTAGAAGAGAGAGGATTCTGAAAACTTCACGCCCTTGGGCGATTTTCTTCCATTTTTCACTGCCGTGTTCACCTTGTAGCAACTCTTCATCCCTTACTTTGTTTTCTAGCTTAAGGAAGAAAGGCACGAGAGGCAAAAACTCGACTTATTGTACACTTTTAATTTATGGAAAACCCTTCTAGGTTAGATGTAGTACGCCGCTTGATAAGCCAAATACTATACTTTCCAATCTATACCTAAGTGGAAATTTATCCTAATTTCACATTACTACTAATTGGTGGAAACATGCACCTATTTAGGGGCACACTCTCCTTATATAGAAAATAAACTGACCATATTCTCAGTCTCTCGATAGAGTTCAAAAAATTCAATTGGGGATGCCCAACTCAAACAACTTTTCCACTCTAAAGCCCTAATATAATCAATCAATGAATTAGCTAGTGTAAGCTCACAACTCAACCCCTTATTTAGTTTAAGTCTGTCATAAATTTCCTGCTAACTAATGCTACAATATTGACTTCATACTATCCCTATGGATAGACTCGATTGACTATTAAGCTACAAATTTAATTGTATAACTTATCGTGGGTCAGTTTATAAATTTTGTTTCATCCACACTTTGAAAAGATCATACCCTCACTCTACAGTTTAAAACAGGTTTTCATGGTTTGTTCATACAAACCAAGACAACTTGTAGTGAGTTTATGAGGCGATCATGAGGGGTTAGAATGACGTCATTATTTAAGGCCATTGTAGGTATGTTGAGGTAAAGACCTGACCCAAAATAAGATCTAAACCTAGGTCTCTACCCTAATGCATGGACATATAAGAGACTTAAAAATAACATCAGGCGTGAGTTTATAAAAGAAATGCTTAAGTGGATAGTTAAAAAAAACAATCGTTCAAAACAATAATAAGGGCATCTCATGGTCACTTTAGGTAAAGACCATAAAAAAAAAAATGAAAGAAAAAATCTTTACATGCCCTTAAAATAATTCATGCATGCAGAAGGAATAAGAACTAGAAATAAAGACTGGGAATAAATGAAGCAGTATCTCTTGGTCACTCTATCCTAAGTCAGTCATCTTGATACTCTCTTGTAGTCCTTACGGAAAACCACATTGGAAAGGTAGACTTATGAAACTCGATAAAGATTCTCAGCTAGGGGTCAGACATGAACACACTAAGTGTAGAAAAGCAAACATAAGCAAGGTTTGTAGCACAACGAATGGGTACTCATACCCAAGCTTCTAGATGTCAGGTCAAGAAATCTCGTCCACGATCTCTGTACCAAGTAAAGCAGTCTAAAGACCACAAACCAAATGACCGAAAGTCCCTAAGGAGAACCTCTATCTCAAAAAGGCAATATGGACAACACCGTCTAGGGAGGAGACCTAGTGAATAGAGCAATCAATTTGCCAACATGCCTCACACTCTCACAACATGAATGATAGCTCTAAATAATAGCGATACTTAGGCCTTTAAACCACTGCATTTCATTAGAATTGGGAGTATTAAACAGTATGTAAGGGTAAATAATTAATTAAATATTGTGTAAATCAGCATGTCAACATAAAGACGGGTGCAAGATAAAAAAGGATAACAATGTGGACAACAACATCAATTTACACGCATAAAAGAGAAAACAACATACATACTAAACACATAGGAAAACCATTGGATATCGCATTGTGGAAGGATTGCGGTTGTTGTGGACGACTCAAAGGAAATAGAAAAGGAAAGCTCCCAGCGCAATTTGAAAAGCAGAATCATCGAAACAAAGTTGGAAAGAATCATCAATCAAACAATTCAAGCAGGAAAATCCTCGCAAGATTGAACATGATAGACAAGACACCAAAGACGCCTATATATGAGTGAGAGATCGAAGCAAAAAGCATGTTGGTTTCATCAGGGAGCTACCTTGGATGGATGTTGAAGACATTGGGACCTCAACTGAGATCTCGACTATTTTATTCATTTGTAACCCTAAAGGAACTATGTAACGACCCGACTTCCTAAAATACTCTAATGGGGTGTTGCGGGTCCATGCATATTAAAATCCTCAAAACCAATTTAATAATCACATGCGCTTTTTCAACAAAGCCTCATAAAACATGAAAATGATGCTAATATTCGAAAAAAATACAAATAGAGTTCGGGATCCAGATAGATCAAAACAAATACGGTTAAATAGAGTTTAAAACGTGAAACCCATATGATTCAACACAAGTAAACAATACGAAAAGGAAATGTCGACACCATGTCCATAATTCGTGCAGCTCCTAACCTAGCCACCTCCGAATGGGTCAGTACCTGAAAATGTAAGGGGTGAGTATATCGAAATATGCTCAGTAAGAAGCCCCACCATGGGGTTAAGCATGTAAATAGAAACAAGTTAGAAGATACGACAACTAAAGCTAAATGTCTCGCTCAGGCGTGGTCGGCCCTCAGGCCGATTGCGAGCAAACAATGTCAAACAATGGTGTGCAAGCAGTGAGCAAGTTACGGCTAAATGCCGAGCAATCATCTGACCAAGGTTAGTGCAAAGACCCCGAGTGAGGAGAACACACAAGTTCCCTAAACCTCGGGTCGGACACCTCTCATACCGTGTCGTAAGGGGAAAATCACAATTATCTCGGGGGTAGCCTGACCTCTGTCAGGGACCCGCCAAAGTGCACCAGCGGAGGCATTCCTCGAGTAGCCTAACCTCTACTAGGGACCCATAACGCTGTGCTCGCGGAGACATACTCTAATGTCTCGGGGCAGCCTAGCCCACGCCAGGGACCCACCAATAAGTCACCCAACTCTGTCGGGGAGGACCATGAGTGAGGGGAACACACAACATCCCTAAATCTCGGGTCGGGATAACAACACACGAGTTGTGTCAGCAAGAATAAGTCACCCGACCTTGTCGGGGAGGACCACGAGTGAGGGGAACACACAACATTCCTGAACCTCGAGTCGGGACAACGACACACGAGTCGTGTCAGCAAGGGCATACACAATGCCAAGTAAATCACCTGACCCTGTCAGGGAGAGCCACGAGTAAAGGGAAACTACAGGGTTCCTAAATCTCGGGCTCGAGGCGCTAACTACTAACCCCTAGCATGTGTGAGGACCGACCTGCCTGCAGACAACATCCCCACTAATCATTCAGGCTCACCCACAAGCATTCCTCCGCACATTCATCTGTTCTAGTGGCTTCTTCCAGTAGTCTCAAGGACAAGCACGCCATGACCGGCCCCCCTCCAACGTATTGGGAAGGTAACCTGGTGAAACCATGCACACAACATATGAGGTTCCACGAGTACACACAGAGAGATAATAACTAGCTCTAGAGTCACACGAGTCTAGCCTAGCCTAGGCGAGTGCACCCCGCCCGCCCGAGGGTTGGTACGACCTGTAACGTGTGCTCACAACCAAGGAACCCATTATTCCACACACAAGGTGACACGTGGATGAGATCCGACCCCTTGGTCGGAGGTAAAAGTCAACATGTAGGCTAATGCAACCCAACCACGTGTCTCGAAGCAAAAAGGATCCATATCTCCTCTCAGCTCCTAATGGGCACTAACGAGTTATAACAGCAACAAGATATCGATCATACAATCACGAGCCCTAAAATGTGTGAGCTAGCTGCTCCTCTAGGTGGTCAACACGGTAACCAAGTGTAACGGCCCGAAAAATTTCATCCCGGTCTTCCCGGGAGGCCCAGGGGCATTTTGGTAATTTTGGGTCGGGCCGACAGAGCCGGTTTTGTAATTGAAAATTGCCGGAATAATTATGAGTCAATTTGAAAGGGATCGGGAATTTTGGTGAAGACATTTGGGCTTGGAAAAAGGTAAAAATAAATAGGGAATTAAATAGCACGTCGAGTGAGATTCGAGCCAAAGACGTGTCATGTGCTAGGCAAGGGCGCTGCCAGCCGAGCCACTGGGCGTGTTTGTTAAACTACGCGCGCGATCTGGTATATATGCCGTGCGCAGTGGGATTTTTATATAAAAGCATAATTTCGCCCGAAAGCTTCCCCATTTCTCTTCTTCTTCTTCGCGATTTTTCCTCCGACTGACTCACTTCTCCCTCGCGATTTCTTCTCCTTTCCCCTCGACCGACTGCAACTCCTCACCCTCGCCGGAGCTCCCTCGCCGATCGCCCAACACCGGTAAGTTCCTTCTTTCTTCTTCTCCTTCTAATTCATTTCCCCTGTTTTGGTTTCGCCGTTGCCGGCCAAGACGAAGTGAGCTTCTTGTGGATTTTGTGTAGCTAGTGTAGGGGAGTTCGTCCATCAAAGAATCGGCCGTCGAATCCTCCCCAATCGCTCGAATTCGCTTCCCTCCAATCGCCTGTCGCCTGCTCGTTCGCCGTCGCTCGCGCATGTATGGCGACCGCCGCCGAGCCTCACCGCGCATCAAGCCGTGCCAGCGCGCGCGCCCTCGCCCAAGTGCCGTGTCGTCCGCGCCCTTGCATCGCCCGCGCGCCCGTCGCGCACAGCCAGCGCCCTCGCGCCCCAGCGCGCCCAACAAGCCCTATTGCTGCCCCGTTCGTGCAATCGGCTCGTTCGTGCGTTCGTCGTGCCTCGTGAGTTGCTCCCGAGCTGAGCCTCATTTATTTTATTATATTTAGGCCTATTGTGTGATTTTTGTTGTGATTGATAGGTTCTCGGTAGCTAGTTCGGGTTCGTTCGCAATTTAGGATTTCGTGTCAAATCGTCCCCGACCAAGGTAAGGATTTCTTATCGGAGTTGTGTGGACCCTGCGATATTATATGTGATTGCTGATTGATTGCTTGTTTATGTTTATTGACATGTATAGCTAGGTACTCAATTCTGAATTCCCGATTAGCATGTTGTTCCTGATTAATTCTCATGTTAATCCATGCTAGGTTGTTCCCTTCTAGCATGCTCGTATCTGTTCCTTGCTTCGTAGTATCATGCTAGGCTCGTTGTATTCTTATTGAGCACGTATTGGATTTTATGGAATTGTTTGCTGTTTGCTAGGCGAGTTAGAGTTGCGGGTAGATAGCATCATCGGGCCCGATGCATAAAGTACCTTGCATCCATGGCGGGGACGTCGAGCAAGTCATTCCGCCCCTGGACCCCGTGAGGGATTAGCTAACCCGAGTGGTAGGCCCTGCAATCTTGGGTGAGGGTGGCAGTTGTTAATGCCCCAACGGTCGGGATGATGACTTGGCATTGCCTCGTCCCCGGCAGCCGGCATGTCCTCAGCATGTTTGGCAGTAGCCCCTGATTGCCACCTGTTAAGGCAAGGACGGCTTCCTGGTGTAAGCCTACCACGACCGTTCCTTGGCCCCAGGTGCGGTGGTTCAGGCTGACATAGTTTACGTGTCCAGGTCTCACACCCCTATGTCAGTGACACCGATCCAAAGATTTAGTTAGGCGTGGTGACTGGATATGGGCAGCTTGCCTCCGCACACCGGCAACCCCTCATAGTTCTGCAGAGCACGCGGTGCATGCTTATGCTCATTACAGTGCCGACTGGAGAGCTCCTCGGGATTGTGAGCCAGTGTACCTTTCGTCGACAGTAGACAGGCTGAGGCCGGGACTTGTTTCTCGTATAGGGCGACTCATGTATTGGACTGTGTGATGATACTATTCCGGACTAAGACCCTGAGTTGGCATCCGAGGCCCAAGTATGGGCTAAGCTATGTGCTCTATTCTGTGTTTATATTCATAGCTTGCATATGCTCATCGAGATGACCATGTATATCGTATTGTACCCCGGTTGGGGATTCTTACTGAGTAATTCGTTACTCACCCTTATTCGTGGTTTTCAACAGTAATCGTGGTGCGCGACAGGATGCCTGAAGGAGGAGCTGTGATCATGGGGCCCAGTCTTCCAACTCTGATTTTTGTATTATGACTCTTGTGTGTTTTGTTTTCCCCTGAATGCATGTAGCCGGGCACGGAGCCCTAGGATGTTTTGTAAATATTTATGGATTCCAGCATTTTGTATCTGAACATGTTTTGAATGGCTTTTAGTAAATCTCTGATCAGAGTAAACTTTGGAAATGTATTTATCTTGGAACAGATGCTTGGAAACAGGGACAGGTTCCAGGGAAATTGTCTAGTTTTTAAAGGGGTTATTTTGAATGTTTTTGTTTTAATTGGAATCCGAAATCATGTCTGTTTAAATGTCCTTTACTTTGAATGCATGCATTGGGATAAGGGCCCATTTAGTGCCCCATTCGGGTCGGTCCCTTACACCAAGCCTAGCTATCCTAAAGCCAAAACAACATACGAACAACCTTTTAGGTAACGAACAGAGAAACCGAGCATAATCATGGCAGCACGTATACAGTCAAACATGGTGGAGTCAATAACATAGAACATGCATAAACCTAGGGCGATTCAGTCAATCAGCAAGTTAAGCAAATAAATCGTTCATCGCATATACGAGCAGAGATACACATCGGGTAAATGATGATACAATCACAAGGTACACATTAATAGAGAATTTAACAATTTACGAGCTACACACGATTTCATGCTCCCACGAGTAGAAATAAGTTCAAACAGTGAAGCACGGCACCGAAGCATACATGCGACAAGTCATCCAACCTTCAATTCCTGTAAATCCTATCATTCCACTATTCACACACTTTAAACCATAAACCTGAATCATAATGAAGCTCCTTACCTTCCCGACGACTCGATCGAACCACCACAGGAACCCACGAGCTAAATGGTGACCCGAACGATGAACCCGAGAGCACCTAAACACAAAACAATGCCGATCGCTTGTTAGGGACCAACTAAACAAGCCATAAAGTGGGTTAACATCAAGGGAAAGCTACTGCCCGAAATGCCTCGTAGGTGCCGGCGCGTCGTCACGAAACAGGGCAAGCTATACCTCATTGGAAAGGTTTTGAGCTCAGGATCACATAACAAGTCTCGGAATTGCAAAAAAACTTTTCTAGCTCCCGAAAACTACAAAAGAAGAAACAGGTTTTAAAACCCTCTCGCTGGAAAACTCCACGAAAACCAACAAATCTTACCATGTTTCGAAGCTCTCGACTCCTTGAGTACGGATCTGGTCTTGGAATCGCAAATGAAGCTCTCTAACTCCGTGAAACTAAGAAGGAAGGAGTGGATTTTAGGTGGTGGTGGTTGTTGGGGTTGAATGAAGAAGAGAGAGAAAAGGTGGCAAAATAAAAAAAATACATAAATAAAACCTTCTTTCCATTTAAATTCATAAACCCTAATTTAACTTTAAAACTCCAAATTCCATAGCCCAAAATAACTTTTGCATTTTAGCTTTTATTACTATAAATTTCTAAATAACTTATCAAGGTGACTCACAGCTTAAATCTCATGGAGCATTAAATAATATAATTAGTTTGAGATTTATTAGCCTATTCAATAAAACACTAACTATACTTAAAAATTACCTATGGTGTTATAATATTATAAAAACAAATTCAATAAAAACACTTAAATGATTTTGGAATTAACTAGGGTATTACAATATTCCCCTCTTAAAGAGAATTTCGTCCCGAAAGTCACTTTAAGACACAACACCCAAGAGAACGAGATTAGACATTGTTTTCTCTTTGATCCACAATGTACCTTCTAGTGCCACAACAAACTTTCTATAAAACAACCCGTAGTTGCTCAAACCTTTTCAAGCAAAACAAAAATACTGAAATAGTTTAAAAGCTCATCTAGTTATTTGGGTCCACATGATTTTTTTTTGTTCAATGAATCACAAGTTAAAACGTTTTTTTTCTACTATTGGAATCATCCATGTAAAAATTTTCAACCCTAGCATTTACAATTTCAGTTGTTTAAAATATTTCAACCGATTAGAACTTTACACCACCTTAAAACTCATTTATTAAACTGGATCTTCAGGATTAATAATACCACTGTGTTTTAAAACATTCAATACTATTGTTCAATTGAAATTATTAAGGCATCATGTCGTCATTCTTGTTTTCAAAACATCATTTTTGTTTTCTTATAACACCTTAGTTGGTTTGGTTCAAGCCAAAACTCTCAAGAGTTGGGGTAAATAGGGTTTTAATGCCAAGGAACTTTTGGTAGAACTCCGGTCTCAATACTTTAACACTAACAAGGAACTTGATATAACATAACCAATTCGTGCTTAGTTGCGACACCGAAACGAACAAACACCTGACCCCGTTGGGTCCACCACATAGAAGAGAGAAAAACACTCAATCAAGCTCCTGAAACCTCTCGCGCATTCCCCAAAACAAATTTACCACTCATAAACTTTCCTTAGAATACGTAACAACAAACTCCACCTCGTTGGCACCACTCTCAAACTCTACCTTGGTCAAACAACACAAAGAACCCTGATGAGTAAGACTCCACACCTTGGGGCAACAAGACAAACTAACTTGCTCGCAACACAACGAGGGCGGTCCTCTAACCTGCACTCTCTAAACTTGAAGCTGGGTAAAGAAGAAGGAATGAGATTGACCTTCTTTGAAAGGCAGTCATCGACTGCGTGGTTATCAACAAGCCACTCTATGCCATACATGGTACGAAACTCGAACAGGGTAAAACTAACCGAGCAAACTGTTGGTAGCTGGTTTGATACACGTATCCGACCAACTCCAACTCCCAAACAACGAGTAACAAAACAACTATATGGAACCAAGAATGGAATGCAATCACAGTAACTAATAAAGCACTATAATCATAAGGAACAGGCAAGACAACACAATCCTAATACAATACGAGAGCCCCAGACACCCATGATGAACAATTAGAGGCATAAAATTATGATGCAACAATTACAACAATGCAATCAGGATGAGGGCGAATGCAAACAATGCAAACATACAGAACAAGAAAAATGGTATAGTCACGTTGAAATGCGGTTGTAGTAATTTGATCATGCTAAACAGAAGGCATCATGCGGCCATGAGAACTAACAGAGCGCACAATCATGGTAGAACACATAAAGTAGTACGATCATGATAAGAATGACTACGATGATAAGAACATGGTGAACATGCCAAGTAATGCGATCATGAAAACCAAACAGAGCAACACAACCAAGATGAGCATATGAAGCGAATACTAACAGGACAAGAATGAATACATTAACACAAACATGTTAAAACTCAAAAGATAGAATCATTATGGAAAGAAATACCACACTACAATCACGATGAATAAACAGAGCCGTAAAACCTTATGAAGCAATAGAGTGGTATGGTCATAACGAGCTAAAGGAGCAATACCATCATGAAGACACAATAGAGCATTAAAGCCATGATGAGGGCGAATACCACAACATAACCATAATGAACATACCGGTCGGAGTGACATGATCATGTAGAATGAACATGGTCACAAGATTATGATAAACAAACAAGACAAAGTGATACAATCATGCAGAATGAACATGATCATATGATTATGATAAACAAATAAGACCGAGTGATACAATCATGCACAATGAACATGATCATATGATTGTGATGAATAAACAAGACAGAGTGATATGAACATGCATAATGAACAGGATCATACGATCATGGTGAACAACAATACGGAGTGATACGGTTGTTATGACATGAAAAGGGGTAGTAATCCCATGCAACAATTCAAGTAATACTGTAACAGCCCAGTTTCCTATTCCAGTTTTCGAGGTGCCTTCGGGTCAAGATTCGGTTGTTTGGTTGGGTCATTAGAGCGGTTTGGACCCTTGGGGGTATTTTAGTCTTTTGGCTCCCCGGGCAGGATTTGTGGTTTTCAGGGCTTCGAGGTAGCTTCTGCCTTTGTTGTGGCTTGTTTGTGGTTGGTTCCGAGTCCCGAGGTGTTTGGGCTAGTCGGTTGGATGCTCGGTTGTGGTTTGGGCTTTGGCAAAGTGATGGTTGTTTGGGTGTTTCCTTTGGGATTCGAGCCCGGGCCCTTATTGTTTATTTGGGAGTTGGATTTAAGTGAGTTTTATTTATTGGAAAAGATTGCTTCGGTCGGGTCTCGAAGGAGGAAGCCGGGAAATGGGATTTTAAGGTTTTAATTTGGATAAAAAGTGGATAAGGATGGAAAATGAGATAAAATCCCATTTATTTCCTTTTTTCTCATTTTCCTTTTATTTCCCATTTTTCTTTTATTTTTTTTCCAAAATCTCTTTTTTCTCTCTCTCTCTCTCTCTCTCTCTCTCTCTCTCCCCGAGCCCCCCACCCTAGCCGAGCCAGCCCCTTTGGTCGCCCAGCCCAGCTAGCCAGCCGAGCCTTGCTGCCGCGCCCAGTCGTGCAGTGTCGCCGAGCCCGCACCCTGCGCCTTGTGTCTCTCGGCCGAGAGCGCGTCGTCGCAGTGTCGCCCGCCCAGTCGCGTCGCCCAGCCCGGTCGCACAGTGTCGCGTCCGTCTGCGCTCGAGTCGCCCTGCACAGTGCCAGGCCGCCCAGCCCTCGCGTCGTCCGTGTCGTCCGCGCCCGTGTCGGCCAAATCGCGCGTCCAATAGCCGTGGCGTCGCGTCGCTCGCGCCCGCGCGCCGCCTCTGTGCCGAGCCGCGCCGCCCGCCGTCGCCCATCCGAGCTAGTGCCCGCGCCCGCACGCCCGTCCAAGTAAGGATTTCTTACCTGGGTTGTGTGGACCCTGTGATTACTTTAATGGAACGTTGATAGCTTGTAATTGTTTATGAGCATTCTAGGGGATAGGATTCTTGTTTCTGACTTGCTGGCATGTTTGTTGTCTTGTTCATGTTAGCTCCATGCTAGGGATTTTCTTACTCTAGCATATCCGTGTTTCCTGTTCATATTCTTTAGAGCCATGTTAGGATTGTATTGTTGTTGAATATTGCCTTATCGATCTGTTAGCTTGTGATCCTGCACTTAGGAGACTATTAGGAGTTGCTAGTTTAGGTCTCGCATGGGTAAGACCCCGATGGCCACCAATGCGTTGCTAGTGTGGAGTAAGACCCCGATGGGCATCCTTGTGGAGTAAGACCCTGATGGGCATCCTTGTGGAGTAAGACCCCGTTGGGCATCCTTGTGGAGTAAGAGCCCGATGGGCATCCTTGTGTTTAAGCCGGTATAAGACCCCGATGGGCATCTTTGAGTGCTGGTTGAGTAAGACCCCAATGGGCATCATTGTGTCTTATTGAGTAAAACCCCGATGGGCATCATCGTGTCCTAGGTTGAGTATGACCCCGATGGGCATAATGGTGTAAAACAGAATGTAGGTTGTAGTTGTAAGTCCAGATGGGTAGCTCGGTAAGTCCTTGAATAGGCAAGTTCTAGGAGTGACGGTTACCCTAAACCAAGTTGATTTCTCTGTGTTAGTGTTTGTTTGCATGTATCTGTATGCTAGATGATTGGTTTTCATATTGTACCCTGGTTGGGGATTCTTACTAAGGGACTCGTTGCTCACCCTTACTTTTCTGTGGTTTTCCACCAGGTAACTTGGGACCAAGACTGGATGGCTAGGAGGAGGCTGCTGGTTGATCATGGACAACGTTACTCTGAGTCTTGTTTTGTCTTTTCTTAACTTTTTATGCATGTAGAAAGGGCATGGAGCCCTTAGGTGGATTTTGATGTATTTCTAAAGTTTAACGTATTTACTTTGTTGTATTTGTTTTGGATGTTTGAATTTGCAAATAAAATGAAACTCTGGCCAGGGTTGGATTTAATAAATGTTGTTTACAGGTGCTTGGAAACAGGGATAGGTCCAAATAATAGAAATTTCACTGAATGTTTTATTGTTTTAGAGTTTTATAATTCCGCATTTATACTTTCGAGTTTATTACATGCATAAGAGGTTAAAGACCTAGGTATAGGACCCTATTCGGGTCGGGTCTTTACAGTTGGTATCAGAGCTTAGAGTCATAGATTCTGTAGACTGACCTACAGTTGTATGTTTTTTTTTCCATGATCATCAGCACTCCAACAGCCATCAGGTACGTCCGTAAGTTTAATGTTTAAGGGTTAAGAATTACAATACTGTTTTGCATCTAGCATATACATGGTTTGTTGTTTCTTTGTTGTGGCAGCGAAAGTCCGAGAGTGGACTTACCCTTGAGGTTTGGGTGTAGACCGCAGTGGGCCGGTTACATGTAGTATAGCAAGAACGCCCGGTATTGCTAGCCAAGGAGCCGGAATTGAGCCAGTTTTGTTCGAGACCACATTCAGGGTTGGCCCGACCCGAAGGCCAAGTTTGGCCATTTGTTAGTTCCTCTTAGAGGAGGTGGAAGCTACTTTGCCTCAGAGTGCAACTCCCGCAGTGGAGATTGTTTTGGCTTGCTTGTGTTGGATTGCTAGTAAAGTAGGTCCAAGTGTGGACCAGCCTGGGTGGTTCAAATGTAGATCGTGAACCTTAGTTGATTGATAAGTTACCCAGAGAGTGGCTATAGAGTTGGTAGCCTTTGAGGAAGATGTAGAGACATCTCTAACCACTTGCAAGACTGCTATTGTTTTATAGCCAGTTTTATTAGTACCCTATAGCCAGAGTGCAGCAGGAAGTTTACTTGTTGGGACTTGATCCGTCGGTGGCTTCTAGTTGGCTAGTAGAGTGGAGAACTCTTCTGTTAGTGTGTTGTTCCTAAGTGGAATTCGTTGCTGCCTTCCGAGTGTCGACTGGGGTATTTTCTGAGCATCGAGTAGAGATGTGAGTGTAGGCCATGGCACGTCTATTAGACGAGATGCCAGAGACTAGATTGCTCGAGTGTTGAGATTGTTGTTTGGAGTCCCAGTGTTCCCGTCACCTTGAGTTGTGACCTTCCTATCCCTATCTACAGTAGGACGTCAAGCTCGTTTGTAGCTGTTTTGTGTTGTAAAGGTTGTAGTGCTTGTTGACACCAAGCTTTACCAGGAGACCTAGGTTCAGGCCAGTTCGCACCAGATGTGCAGGTGGTTTTATGACCCACCCAGAGTTCCCACTATTCGTTGTACCCGTTTACTATTGTTGCACCTGTTTGGGTTGCGTAAGAGATCTAGCTCGGTGGTAGTCAGATGACTACAAGTGTGTTGTCGTTCGAGGGAAAGCAGGAGCTTTTTCAGGGTCCCCGAGAGTTGGGTGCGAAGGATGTTGAAGGTTGTTAAGGGCTAGCGCGTCCGAGTTCTCGTGCTTGTGTGGTGGACTTGTGAGCCAGTTTGTTGGTAGTGTGATTCGACTACCCTTGAGTTTCATTAGTATGAGTAGAGTTATCAGCAATGATGCAAGATTGTTCTAGCAGAGAAGCCATGAGTTTGTTAGTTTGTGCAGAGCATATTTAGTGGACATATTGGTATGAGGTATGTTAGCTTGGTGTGGTTATGCTCTTGTGGAGTGAGTTGGCCAATGTGGCGTTTCGTGGTGAGTTGACCCTGAGTGGGTTTGAACTCTTGTTGCTCATTTGCTAGTTGTGGCTCTATTTGGAGGTGAAAGTCGCCTTGTGTGAGAGTTCTTGTTAGATTTGGATCTTAAGGAATCAAGTTGGAGTTGTACACGCCGGTGTACTTTTATGTAGCTCGTTCCGTGGTGTAAGATTTTGGAAACCACGAGTGGTTCACATTGAGAAACTAGAGCTCAGTCAGACCCAGGCAGTGTTCCTCGGTTGAGCTGTTGAAAGCTTGTAGTCGGTTGACAAGCTAGTGTTGTTCGTAGTACCTTCGCGTTGGTTTAGAAATTGTTAGCTAAGTGCTGCTTGGCGTTAACCAAGGTTTGGTTTCCATGTTGTTTCAAAAGATAGCTTGGTTGGAACAAACGGGCTTTGCCCTGAGAACTTGTTCCTAGGTGGAATGTTTCGGAAGTTGACCCTTCCTTCGACGTTTTGGAGAGTACTGCTAGTTCTGAGTTGGTGGATCAATCGATTGTGGAATCCCTCTGTTATTGCTGGGAAGTTGTTGGATCTTTGGAGTTTGAGAAACCCCTAGTTTCGGTGGTGGTTGAGTTGCACCGTGGTTGCCAGCCTCGAGTCTTAACCTTTGAGGTAGCCTGCTGGTTTGTGTTGCTTGCAATACGTCAGCCATTGTGGTTGTCGTTATTCGCACTCCTTGCGATGTTTCCGGTGTGGAGTTTTTGGTTGGAAGATGAGTTAGGCCTAAGCTAAAAGGAGGAAGTTCTTTGAGTAGCCAGTTGAACTTGAGAGTTGCATGTCCTTGGAGGCGAGCTTCGCCCGTGGTAAGCTTGAGTTGAGTTCTGCAGAGCAAGCCTTTCCCAGGCTTGGTTCCTAGTTGTTGAGCGTTCGTAGTTGGCGTCATAGCTGAGCCAAGTTGAATGGGTTGGCACAGTGGTGTCGTGGCATTGGTTAGTTAGACCTTTGAGTTGTTATCCTCAAGCTGTTGTGTCCGCAAGTAGCCTCGTGGTGTTATCTTTCTTGCTACTCGGGTTTGCCCTGAGAAGGTTTTGGTTGTTTCCTTGTTTGGCGGTGGATTTCTTAGGCCAGGTATTGGTAGGATTCCGTTGGAGTGTTTGCAGTCGGCCGTTGAGGGGCCAAGTTTAATGGTTTGGCTAAATGGAGTATATGCCTTGACCTTGTTGTTTAGTGTGGTCGTGGTTGAAGTTTTAGCTGGTGTGAGTGGTTTTAGACGTCTGGTGTGAGATTTGTAGCCAAACATTGGAGTTCGCGAGTCTCTTGGGAAGTGAGAGTAGGCCGACTGGTTTCTGTAACACGAGAGGTTCAGTTGTTTGGTCGATATGGAGTAGGGTTGAGGCTGTCTGTTATCATCTGTGAGCATTCAGGGAAGTTACGTCGGTGCGTGGCGTAGTGTTTTAGAGCTTGTGATCAATCAGCGTGGTTGTCGAAACTAGCGCCGATGGACATCCTTATGGAGTAAGACCTCGATGGGCATTCTTGTGGAGTAAGACCCCGATGGGCATCCTTGTGGAGTAACACCCTGATGGGCATCCTTGTGGAGTAAGACCCCGATGGGCATCCTTGTGGAGTAAGACCCAGTTGGGCATCCTTGTGGAGTAAGACCTCGATGGGCATCCTTGTGAAGTAAGACCCCGATGGGCACCCTTGTGGAGTAAGACCCCGTTGGGCATCCTTATGGAGTAAGACCCAGATGGGCATCCTTGTGTTTAAGCCGGTATAAGACCCTGATGGGCATCCTTGAGTGTTGGTTGAGTAAGACCCCGATGGGCATCATTGTGTCTTGTTGAGTAAGACCCCGATGGGCATAATTGTGTCTAGTATGTGTAAGACCCCAATGGGCTTCATCGTGTCCTAGGTTGAGTAAAACCCCGATGGGCATCACGGTGTAAAGCCGAATGTAGGCTGTAGTTGCAAGTTCCGATGGGCAGCTCGGTAAGTCCTTGAATAGGCAAGTTCTATGAGTGACAGTTAGCCTAAACCAATGTAAGGGACCGACCCGAATGGGGCACTAAATGGGCCCTTACCCCAATGCATGCATTCAAAGTAAAGAATATTAAACAGACATGATTTCGGATTCCAATTAAAAACAAAAACATTCAAAATAACCCCTTTAAAAACTAGACAATTTCCCTGGAACCTGTCCCTGTTTCCAAGCACCTGTTCCAAGATAATTACATTTCCAAAGTTTACTCCGATCAGAGATTTCTTAAAATCATTCAAAACATGTCTAAATACGATAATGCTGGAATCCACAAAATATTCAGAAAACATCCTAGGGCTCCGTGCCCGGCTACATGCATTCAGGGGAAAATAAAACATAAAGAGTCATAACACAAAATCAGAGTTTGATGATTGAGCCCCATGATCACAGCTCCTCCTTCAGCCATCCTGTCTCGCAACTTGGTTACCTGTGGAAAAACCACAGTAAGGGTGAGTAACGAATTACTCAGTAAGAATCCCCAACCGGGGTACAATACGATGTACATGGTCATCTCGATGAGCGTATGCAAGCTATGAATATAAACACAGAATAGAGCACATAGCTTAGCCCACACTTGGGCCTCGGATGCCAACTCAGGGTCTTAGTCCGGAATAATATCATCACACAGTCCAATACATAAGTCGCCCTATATGAGAAACAAGTCCCGACCTCAGCCTGTCTACTGTCGACGAAAGGTACACTGGCTCAAGATCCCGAGGAGCTCTCCGGTCGGAGCTGTAATGAGCGTAAACATGCACCGCGTGCTCACTTGCGAACCATGGGGGTGCCGGGTCCAGAGGCAAAGCGCCTATGTCCATCCACCACGCCTAACTAAATCTTTGGATCGGTGTCAGCGACATAGGGGTGTGAGACACTGGACACGTAAACTATGTCACCTGAACCACCGCACTTTGAGGCTAAGGAAACGGGTCGTGGTAGGCTTACACCGAAGCGCGCCTTACCTTAACAGTGGCAATCGGGGCTACGGCCGAACACGCCGAGGACGTGCCGATCGCCGGGACGAGGCAATGCCAAGTCATCATCCCGACGGTTGGGGCATTTAACAGTCTGCCACCCTCACCCAAGATTGCAGGGCCTACCGCTCGGGTTAGCTAATCCCTCACGGGGTCCAGGGACGGAATGACTTGCTCGACGTCCCTGCCATGGATGCAAGGTACTTTATGCATCAGGCCCGGATGATGCTATCTACCTGCAATTCTAACCTGCCCTAGCAAACAGCAAACAATTCCATAAAATCCAATACGTGCTCAATAAGAATACAACGAGCCTAGCATGATACTACGAAGCAAGGGACAGATACGAGCATGCTAGAAAGGAACAGCCTAGCATGGATTAACATGAGAATTAAATCAGGAAAAATCATGCTAATCGGGAATTCAGATTAGAGAACCTAGCTACATATGTCAATAAACACAAACAAGCAATCAATCAGCAATCGCATAATATATCGCAGGGTCCACACAACTCCGGTAAGAAATCCTTACCTTGGTCGGGGACGAATACACTGAAACCTAGGCTGCGAACGAACCCGAACTAGCTACTGGGAACCTAACAAGCACAACACAATTACACACATTATCTAAATTAAATAAAATAAAATAAAATAATTAGGCTCGGCTCTCACTCGGCTCAGCTCAGCTCGGCTCGGCTTGGCTCGGCTCGGCTTGGCGGCTCGGCTCGGCAGCAGGACACGCGACACGGCGCTGGGGGGCGGTTCTGCGACAGGCGCACGGACACGGCGCTGGGGCTGCGCTGTGAGCGATGCGATGCAGAGGCGCGAGCGGCGCGCGCGGTGCGGCGAGACACGAGCTGGCGAGGCGCGTGCGCGCGCGCGCGCGAGGCGATCTGTGGCGCGGCTCGGCAGCGATGGCTCTGTTTTCGCGAGCAGGGCGAAGTAGAAAATCCGAATTCGAGCGTTTGGCGAAGATTCGAAGGCCGATTTGTTGATGGCGAACTCCCCTACACTAGCTGCACAAAACCCATGCCTCAAATCACCTCGACTCGGCCGGAAATGGCACAGCCCGAAACAGAGGTAAAAATGAAGAAGAAGAAGAAGAAGAAGAGAGAAGAAGAAGAAAGGTCTTACCAGCTGCTCGGCATCAGCTTCGATTTGGAGAAGGAAATCCGGCGAATTTGAAGTCGGCGAGGAGGAAATCATGATCGGTCGGAGGATTCTCGAAGAAGAAGAAAAATGGGGAAGAAGGCTCGGTGAGTGGCCTTTATACCAACCGCCTTGAAAACAAGCATAAAGGGATCTTTGGCGCGTTTAGAAGCACGAAGACGCGCCTTGATGGCTCTGACTGGCGGCGCCTTGCTTGCCTAGCACGCGACACGTCCCTGGTTCGAATCTCACTCGACGCGCTATTTAATTCCTCATTTAATTTTACTCTTTCCCAAGCCCAAATGCCTTCACCAAAAATCCCGATCCTATTCAAATTGACTCATAATTATTCTGGAAATTTTCAATTTCAAAACCGGCCCTGTCGGCCCGACCCAAAATTACCAAAATGCCCCTGGGCCTCCCGGGAAGACCGGGATGAAAATCCCGGGCCGTTACAATACTCCCCCCCTTATAAGACTTTCGTCCTCGAAAGTCACTTAAGATTGGACTCCTCCACTGAACCTTTACCAACCTGATTTCACGATTACGCAGTGTCTTTGTCTCAAAAGCAAGAATCCCCACCGGCTTTTCCTCAAGCTCAAATCTCTCATTCATTTGCAAAGGCTCAAAATCAACAATGTGCGACGGGTCCGGCACGTACTTCCTCAACATCGAAACATGAAAAACACTGTGCACTGTCGAAAATGACGGAGGCAAGGCTAATCGATAAGCGACCCTGCCTATCCTCTCTAGAATCTCAAACGGACCAACAAAACAGGGACTCAGCTTCCCACGCTTGCCAAACCTCAAAACACCTCGCATCGGTGCGACCTTTAGGAATACATGTTGACCAACCTCAAACTCCAAATCCCGACGCGAACATCGGCATAACTCTCTCATCGCGCTGAAATGTCAACATACGGACTCTAATCTTACGCAGACGACACCATTGGTCAAGCTGCAAGCAACTCGGGACCCAAAACACGCCTATCACCAACCTCTTCCCAAAACAGGAGATCGCAAGCGCTTACCATACAAAGCCTCGAATGGAGCCATCTCAGATAAATCGATCGATAATCGTTGTTGTATGCAAACTCCATCGAATCTGTGCATTGGTCCCAATCGCCGGAAATCCAACACACAAGCCCTCAACATATCTTCGAGAATCTGGTTCACCCTCTCGATCGTCCATCGATGCGAGGGTGAAAAGCATATCTTTGAAATCGCACTCGAGTGCCTAAACCCTTACGGGCGCCCTCCAGAAGCGAGAAGTGAACCTCGAATCACGGTCCGATACGATCCTCACAGCACACCGTGATAACGAATGATCGCTCCAAAAACAATCGCGCCTTTGTTTCCACAAGTATAAGTGTCTCTACAGGGAATGAAGTGTGAGCTTTTAGTCAATCGATCGACTATCACCCAAATCTGAGAGAACTTCCTCGGAGTCCTCGGCAAGCCAGAAATAAAGTCCATGGAGATCTCTTCCCACTTCCACTGAGGTACACTCAGCGGCTGCAACAAACCGGCTGGTCTCTGCCTGGGTGCCTTCACTTGCTGACAAGTGAGACATCGACTGACAAACTCCGCCACATCTCTTTTCATACCCATCCACCAGAATGTCTGCTTAAGATCCTGATACATCTTGGTACCCCCGGGGTGCCAAGCAAACGGAGAACTGTGGGCCTCTGAGAGCAACTCTGTTCGCAAACCTGCGACATCCGGAACACACAACCGGCCTCTGTACGTCAGCCCACTGTCTGGTGAATACACAAAATCAAAATCTCCATCAGCACTAACTCGGTCAAATAATCTTTTAAGTGCGGGGTCACTCAGCTGACTATCAATAATCCGCTGTCTAATCGATGGTGGATCACAACTTGAGCTACTCTGGCGAGAACTTCACCTAACAACATTTGTAATCTCGGCCCCTCGAACTCTCTCTGTAACTGGTTGGGAACTCAATAACACCGCGGAGTGCGACGTCTTCCTACTCAGAGCATCGGCTACAACATTGGCTTTACCTGGATGGTACAGAATCTCGCAGTCATAATCTTTCACTAACTCTAACCATCTCCTCTGTCTCATATTCAACTCCTTCTGAGTAAACAGATACTTGAGGCTCTGGTGATCGGTAAACATCTGGATCCGCTCACCATACAAGTAATGCCTCCAAATCTTTAGTGCAAACACCACTGCTGCCAACTCCATATCATGAGTCGGATAATTCTGCTCATATGGCTTCAGCTGACGGGAAGCATAAGCAATGACCTTCCCGTCTTTGCATCAACACACACCCAACCCGAACTTGGAAGCATCGTTGTAAACCACGAAACCACTGTCCCCTCGGATCGCCAACATCGTCTTTGAAGTCAAATCGCGCTTGAGCTAGGGCAAAGCTCTCATCACACCTACCGTCCCAAACAAACTCGACACCCTTCCTCGTCAGACGAGTGAGGGGTGAGGCTATGGCGGAAAAGTCCTTAACAAACCGACGGTAGTAACCTGCCAAACCTAGGAAGCTGCGTATCTCAGAATCAAGAAGTCGGCTTGGCCCACGAACTCACGGCCTCAATCTTTGCAGGATCCACGGCTATACCATCTCTCGAGACTACGTGACCTAGGAAGGCCACTTGTTCCAACCAGAACTCACATTTGGAAAACTTCGCATAAAGCTGGTTTTCCCTCAAGGCTGCCAACACCTTCCTCAAATGCTCTGCATGATCCTCCCTGGTCCTTGAATAGATCAGAATATCGTCAATGAACACGATGACGAAGCTGTCCAAAAATGCTTTGAACACCCAATCCATCATGTCCATGAACGCTGCTGGTGCATTCGTCAACCCAAACGACATGACCCCAAACTCGTAGTGCCCATATCTAGACCTGAACGCTGTCTTAGGAATGTCGGCGTCCCTAATCCGCAACTGGTGATACCCGGATCTCAAATCTATCTTGGAGAACACGGAAGCTCCCTGAAGCTGATCGAACAAATCATCGATACGGGGCAACGGAGACTTATTCTTCACTGTCACCTTATTAAGTTCACTATAGTCAATGCATAGGCGCATCGAACCATCTTTTTTCTTCACAAACAACACTGGCGCTCCCCACGGGGACACACTCGGACGGATGAATCCTCGATCTAACATCTCCTGCAGCTGAACCTTCAGTTCCTTTAGCTCGGTTGGCGCCATACGATACGGAGCCTTCGAGATAGGGAGGGTCCCTAGCTCGAGCTCAATTGTGAAGTCAACCTCTCTCTTCGGGGGCAACCCCGATAATTCCTCAGGAAACACATCTGCAAACTCTCGCACAACCGGCACTTGATCAATAGTCAGCGAGGGACGGCTCTCTCCAGACAACTTGGCCAGGTAGCCCCAAGCTCCATGACCTAGCAAACGACGAGCTTTCACAGCTGACACCATCGGCGGGCAAACTCCACTCTGAACTCCACGAAACTTGAAGCTGGGCCGACCCGGCGGCCTGAACACTACTTCCTTCCTGTGGTAGTCAATCAATGCGTGGTTAGCGGCTAACCACTCCATACCGAGAATCACATCAAAACCACTCATGGGTAGAACTATGAGCGTAGCTACCAGCAACTCTCCGGATATCTTGATCCGGCCATCCTTAACCTTATCTTTTGCTAACATATTAACTCCCGAAGGAGTTGCAACAGATAATTCAAAATCTAGAGGCTCTAATCTAAACCTAGCATGCTCAGCAAACAATACAGATACAAACGAGTGCGTAGAACCAGAGTCAAACAAGATAAATGCACAATGATCCAAAACAAGAAGCGTACCTGCCACTGCGGCATCCGCACGCTCGACCTCCTGGCGGTTCGTAGCGAACACCCGGCCCTGCTGCTGCTGCACAGGCTGAACTGCCATAGCTGGCTGATCGCAGAAACGGGCCACATGCCCCCCTCTTCCACATCGAAAACATAGCCTGGGCCCGGTCTGACAAGCTCCAAGGTGGGCTCTCCCGCAAGAAGCACAAACGGGAATCTGCTCGACCGCCGCCTGGCGAGGCTGAAATGAGCCGGAACCCTACGCCGATCCGGTTCGAATTTGTCACGGCGGGCGCCGCCTCCTCGGAAGTCAAACCTCCTCTTCTGTCCTACCACAGCTGGGACAGGGCGCTGAGCCGGAGCGGCAACAATCCGCTCAACAGGATACTTTCCATTGTAAATAGTGGCCAGCTGAACAGCTCTAGCATAAGTGCTAGGAGCCTGTGCTCGACATCCTGAGACACACCCTGCCTCAGACCAGAAATGAACTTCCAAATTTTCAACCTCAGGGGTCGCTATCAGCTCAGGAGCAAAATAGCCATACTCCGAAAACTTCCTCTCGTACTCCTCTATAGAATCGAGAACCTGCTGCAGCATTACGGAAAAGCGCTACCATCTTTTCTTGAGCCTCATCACTAATGTACTTGGCTTTAAATTGCATCTTGAAGAACTCCCGGTAGCGGGTGGAGACCCACTGGTCTCTCACTCAAGGTGGACTCCCACCACCATCTAGCTACGCCCCCTAACACATGGGCTGCACACCTCGGCCTCTGCACATCGGGGCACACCATAATCAGGAAGGTGTACTCCAAATGGGCAATCCATCTATTCTTTGCTAAAGCATTACCTGTGGCGTCAAACTTATCGGGGTTCCACTTTACGAAATCCTTCAACCATTTACCAAGCTCATCGGCACCTTACGCCACTACGCTTCAAAGGTCGCTGGCTCTTGCGGAGTTAAGGTCTTCTTTGCGCCCCTCATGAAACAAACGAGTCATTTGCTCGATCCGAGCTCGGGACTCTTCCCGCTGCGCTGCCAACAAAGCCTGTGTCTCTGCCCTCTGGCCACTCAACAGGTCGACCACCATAGACCTCATAGAATTAGCAAATTCTACTCTAGGAGCAGTCTCACGGCGCACAGTCGCCTCAATGCCTACTCTGGGCTGAACGGGGGGAGCTACGAGCGGAATGCTATCGGATCTCGGCTTGGGACGATGTCCTGCGGTGTCGATCCGATCTCGACACCTCGGCCTCCTCTCGGGCGTCCTCTTCCGGGCGCGGGTAACTAGCATCTTTGGCGATCTACACCCAAACCAATAACGAGTCAGAACCTGCTCGTCTCCGCTCCACAATACTACACATGGCATACACTAGATGACAGGTATTGTAAACTCTTAACCCTTTTCCTCAACAACAAAATGTAAACTTAGGCGTACCTGATGACTGTCGGAGTGCTAGTGATCATGGGAAAACGACCTTCAACAACAGTCATACTACGAGAATTTATGACTCGAGCTCACGATACCAACCGTAAGGGACCGACCGAATGGGGCACTAAATGGGCCCTTACCCCAATGCATGCATTCAAAGTAAAGAATATTAAGCAGACATGATTTCGGATTCCAATTAAAAACAAAAACATTCAAAATAACCCCTTTAAAAACTAGACAATTTCCCTGGAACCTGTCCCTGTTTCCAAGCACCTGTTCCAAGATAATTACATTTCACAAGTTTACTCCGATCAGAGATTTCTTAAAATCATTCAAAACATGTCTAAATACGATAATCTTTGGAATCCACAAAATATTCGAAAACATCCTAGGGCTCGTGTCTGCTACATGCATTCGGGGAAAATAAAACATAAAGAGTCATAACACAAAATCGAGTTTGATGATTGAGTCCCATGATCACAGCTCCTCCTTCACCATCCTGTCTCGCACTTGGTTACCGTGGAAAAACCACATGTAAGGGTGAGTAACGAATTACTCAGTAAGAATCCCCAACCGGTGGGTACAATACGATATACATGGTCATCTCGATGAGCGTATGCAAGCTATGAATATAAACACAGAATAGAGCACATAGCTTAGCCCACACTTGGGCCTCGGATGCCAACTCGTGGTCTTAGCCTGAATAATATCATCACACGATCCAATACATAAGTCGCCCTATACGAGAAACAAGTCCGGCCTCGGCTGTCTCATTGTCGACGAAAGGTACATCGCTCAAGATCCCGAGGAGCTCTCCGGTCGGCGTTGTAATGAGCGTAAACATGCACCGCGTGCTATACGCGAACCATGGGGGTGCCGGGTCCAGAGGCAAACCGCCCATGTCCAGTCACCACGCCTAACTAAATCTTTGGATCGGTGTCACTGACATAGGGGTGTGAGACCTGGACACGTAAACTATGTCAGCCTGAACCACCGCACCTGAGGCTAAGGAAACGGGTCGTGGTAGGCTTACACCAGGAAGCCGCCCTTACCTTAACAGTGGCAATCGGGGCTACGCCGAACACGCCGAGGACGTGCCGACTGCCGGGGACGAGGCAATGCCAAGTCATCATCCCGACGGTTGGGGCATTTAACAGTCTGCCACCCTCACCCAAGATTGCAGGGCCTACCGCTCGGGTAAGCTAATCCCTCACGGGGTCTAGGGACGGAATGACTTGCTCGACGTCCATGCCATGGATGCAAGGTACTTTATGCATCAGGCCCGGATGATGCTATCTACCTGCAATTCTAACCTGCCCTAGCAAACAGCAAACAATTCCATAAAATCCAATACGTGCTCAATAAGAATACAACGAGCCTAGCATGATACTACGAAGCAAGGGACAGATACGAACATGCTAGAAAGGAACAGCCTAGCATGGATTAACATGAGAATTAAATCAGGAAAAATCATGCTAATCGGGAATTCAGATTAGAAAACCTAGCTACATATGTCAATAAACACAAACAAGCAATCAATCAGCAATCGCATAATATATCGCAGGGTCCACACAACTCCGGTAAGAAATCCTTACCTTGGTCGGGGACGAATACACGGAAACCTAGGCTGCGAACGAACCCGAACTAGCTACCGGGAACCTAACAAGCACAACACAATTACACACAATATCTAAATTAAATAAAATAAAATAAAATAATTAGGCTCGGCTCTCCCTCGGCTCGGCTCGGCTTGGCTCTCGGCTCGCTCAGCGTGAGGACACTCGACACGGCTGGGGCGCGCGCGCTCGCGACAGCGCACGGACACGGCGCTGGGCTGCCTCTGCAAGCGAGCGGTGCAGAGGCGCGGGCGCGAGGGTAGCGCGAGTGTGTGCGCGCGACACGGAGTCGGGCGAGGCGTGCGCGCGCGCGAGCGTCTGTGCGTGCTCGGCTCGGCGATGGCTCTGTTTGCGCGAACAGGGGAAGTAGAAAATCCGAATTCGAGCGTTTGGCGAAGATTCGACGGCCGATTTGTTGATGGCGAACTCCCCTACACTAGCTGCACAAAACCCATGCCTCAAATCACCTCGACTCGGCCGGAAATGGCACAGCCCGAAACAGAGGTAAAAATGAAGAAGAAGAAGAAGAAGAGAGAAGAAGAAGAAAGGTCTTACCACCGCTCGACATCGGCCGATTTGGAGAAGGAAATCCGCGAATTTGAAGTCGGCGAGGAGGAAATCATGATCGGTCGGAGGATTCGCGAAGAAGAAGAAAAATGGGGAAGAAGGCTCGGCGAGCTGGCCTTTATACCAACCGCCTTCGAAAACAAGCATAAAGGGATGCTGGCGCGTTTAGAAGCACGAAGACGCCCAGTGGCTCGACTGGCAGCGCCCCCTGTCTAGCACGCGACACGTCCCTGGTTTGAATCTCACTCGATGCGCTATTTAATTCCTCATTTAATTTTACTTTTTCCCAAGCCCAAATGCCTTCACCAAAAATCCCGATCCTATTCAAATTGACTCATAATTATTCCGGCAATTTTCAATTTCAAAACCGGCCCTGTCAGCCTGACCCAAAATTACCAAAATGCCCCTGGGCCTCCCGGGAAGACCGGGATGAAAATCCCGGGCCGTTACAACCAAGTTGATTTCTCTTTGTTAGTGTTTGTTTGCATGTATCTGTGTGCTAGATGATTGGTTTTCGTATTGTACCCCGGTTGGGGATTCTTACTGAGCGACTTCGTTGCTCACCCTTACTTTTCTGTGGTTTTCCACCAGGTAACTTGGGACCAAGTCTGGATGGCTAGGAGGAGGCTGCTGGATGATCATAGACAACGTTACTCTGAGTCTTGTTTTGTCTTTTCTTAACTTTTTATGCATGTAGACAGGGCACGGAGCCCTTAGGTGGATTTTGATGTATTTCCAAAGGTTAACGTATTTGCTTTGTTGTATTTGTTCTGGATGTTTGAATTTGCAAATAAAACGAAACTCTGGCCAGGGTTGGATTTGATAAATGTTTTTTACAGGTGCTTGGAAACAGGGACAGGTCCAAATAATAGAAATTTCACTGAATGTTTTATTGTTTTAGAGTTTTATAATTCCGCATTTATACTTTCGAGTTTATTACATGCATACGAGGTTAAAGACCTAGGTATAGAACCCTATTAGGGTCGGGTCTTTACAATTTTAGTCATATATTTTGTAGGCACGACATTCCCATTTCCAAAAAGATTTACCGTTGATACAGAGGACCAAAATCTGGCATCAATAGGAACTATGACAATGAGATGAAGAAAATGAAAGAGGATGGGCTTATCCCATTTAATAGAGGGAAAAAGAAGGTGGGTCTTCTGGTGGCGAGTTTTTGCTGCCTCAAAGTGCGATCTTCATTAAGGTTGGTCGATCGTAGTTTCCCCATTGAGAAAGAAATCCAGGAGATTCAGTGTTCATTGAAGTTTCTGGAGAGGCTCGTTAGAGCTCTAATCGGTTACTGGAGTCAGAGGCCAAAGATGGAGGGTAGTGTTAGGATTTTGGAAAAATATTAGGAAGAATATTCTACATGGGAAAGATTCAAGAAATCAGAAAGGTTCACGAAAATGGAAAGGTTAAAGGAATTAAAAGGTTCAAGGAATCGAAAAGCTAAAGAAAGTAATGTGCTCCAAGCACTATAAATAGAGCAACTGGCTTTGGTTTCGAAGCATCCCAATCGAAAGCAATTTAAGTTTAGTATACTGACTCTAGTTAAATTTCTTTTGTATTCTCTTGTGGAGAGTGGGGCAAAGGGTGAGAGTAATATAAACTTTGAAGAGAGTGTTTATGTGAGTGAGATCGGGAGAGAGAATTATTTGTAATTGTAACAATTTTTCATATAGTGGAAGTTTTTTCTGATCGTGGTTTCTTTTCTCCGATTTGGGAGTTTTTCCACGTAAAATCTTGTGTTTTTTTTTTTTTTTTTTTTTTTTTTTAATTTATCATTTATCACTTTTTTTTGCTTATACCTACGGTAATTAGGGAAGGTTTTTCTCGACAGGTATGTGGTGGGTGGAACAGAGTGTTAGAGGATAAGATGGGGCAAATGGGCTGGACAAGGCTCGAGACCTCTACAACTTGGGAACATGCAAGGTTAATGAAAGGAGATTCTTTTCAGCTCTTTGTTAGGTCATTCCGAAGAAAAGAAAGGTTTATTCCCGGCTTTTACTTTCACACTTTAACTTTGGTAGGGTAATCTACCTGGTTTATACAAGCTTAGGATTATCCCCCAAAGTTTGTCAAAAGCCAACCGACATGGCTTTGATGATGTGTGATAGGGTTTTTGTTAAGGCAATGGTGGGAGATTATTATATTAATCCTCTGGATTGGTTCTGCTGATGTAGAGGATCATCTGAGGAGACGGGGGTATGGTGTGTGGTTGGTGGGGGTTAGACCCCATTTCGTTAGGTTTCCTCCTCATGGGGGTTCGTTTGTGGTGCTGTACATGGTTGTTTAACGGAATTCCTAGTTTCTTTTTTGAGAAATTATGGTGGATAGCCACTTTTAAAAAAATAATTATAATTCTAGTCATCTTTAAAAGTATTTGTAAATCTATTTTTTGTTTTAAATTTAATTAATAAAAAATTTCAATAATACCAATTGTACCCTTGTTTTTACGGGTTTTTTTTTCTTTTGCCACCTTGTTGCGCAAGACCAATTTTGTGCGTTAATTTTTTTCTTTTCTTGCAAATGGCTTTTGAGTTTGTTGGAGCACGTTTTATGGTGGCCCCTGGGTGAAATACTCATTTGTTTAACTTCTTTATTTTTTCTTTTCTAGTACTTTTTTTAAAAATAATTATATTTAATTCATTCTTTCAATCTACGGTATTTTTAGAAAAAAATATGAATGAACAAGTAGGTGTATAATTATTAGGTTGTAGAAGTTGCTAAAGTTGCTGTTAAAATTTAAAATATGTATTTATTTATTAATACATAAGTTTTAATATGAAGAAGAATTTCTAGATAAATTTTGGTTGTATTGATCATGTTATTTTATAAGTACTGTAATTTTTTTATAAAGGAAAATTTAATTACTCCTCACTACTTAATCATAAATGTAGACAAATTCAATAATATTTGCATTCATAATCATTAATATGGTTTAATATTGTATTATAAATATTCATTAATGCTAGTATTATAAAAAATATTCATTAATGCTAGTATTATAAAAAATAAAATTGTAATGGGTAGATTATTCTAACAAAATAATTACAAATGTAGTCAAATTTAAAAATATTTGCATCTATAGTCATACATACGGTATACTATTGATACTCATTAATACAGTATTATTTATTATTAATACAGTACTACATATTTAATACAATATTATGCATTATTAATTTAGTATTGTGGGATTATTAATACAATGTTATGTATTATTATTAATAAATACATACGAATATGATTGCTAATTTTTTAAGTGACCATATTTGTAATTATTTTATAAATTTGACTAGTAAGTTTCTCAAAATAATTACCAAATTTTTATTTATTTAAAACCTGTATTTATTTATTAGTACATAATTAAAAAATTTATGCAATTATCATCATTATTTTTATACATTTTTTCTTTTAGTCCAAAACAATGATGACTTTTTGCACTTCAATACGGTTGAATAATTAAAAAAAAATTGGTTTTATTAGTCTTTTTCAATTTTTAAAAAAGAGAGTTTGTTAGGAAAATTTATGAAATGTTTAATTTATGTTGTATTAATGCATTAAATTTTAGAATCGCATCATTTCTTTAATAGTGTATACTCATAAAATTATTATTAAATAATACAAATAAATATAAAATTTGATGAATTAATATTCATATACGAGATAATTATACTATAATTACAAAAGATATCTTAATCAACAGTATTAATTCGGTATTTATACCCAACTAAAAGAAATAAAATATATATACATAACATGATCATATACAAAAACATTAGTAATCCATAAACTCTTATTTATTTGAACCTTGTATTTATTTATTAGGAAAATTGTATTGGAAGGGTGGTATTATAAATACTTATTAATACAATATTATGTATTGTTAATACATATTATAAGAAAGTATGTGATAATAGACAATATTTATAATTATCTTCTAATTAAATTTGACTAAACTCATCCATATTTATAAATACATGACTAAATAATTTATGAAGTCAGTCTCACCTTTTTTCACATATTTTATGAAATATTAATTTATTAAGCTTTGACACTGTATTCACGAAATCACTGTTAATAATTAATAAATAATGTAAATAAATATAAAATTTTGATGACTTAATACTTATATATGAAATAAATACATAGAAATATAAAAGATATATAAGTCGTGATGGTACTAATTCTATCTGACCCAAGTAAAAAAAAACACTATTATCCATTTCATGATTAATAGCCCAAAAACAACAATAATCCAAAAAAAAATTATTTGAAACTCGTATTTATTTATTAATACATTATTAAAGACTCTAGGTATTTTGAGGAAAATAAAAACAACAATTTAAAAACTTCAACCAAACTAAAAAATGGAAAGAAACAAAATTTATGAAAAATCCCACTAGGAGATTCTTAAAAAAATAATTTTGCATAAAAAATTGTAAGCGGTTGCAAGGGAGTCCACGATTTTGTTTCCGTAAATAAAGGGGCACTACCGTCTTTTTGCATCAATAAGAATCATTTATTCTTTATTCAATAATTATTTTTGCTATTTTTTTAAAGAATGGACAGATGTGCAATAAATTTTGTGTTGTGGCCTATTTTTAAACTTTGCCCTTCTTTTTTTTGTTTCAAAAACAAAAACAGAGCAAAGTTGGAAGGATAAGAGCGAAAATGTTATATTAACGGTATGAAATAAAAATAAAAAAAACGGAAAAGGGTAAAGTGGTAATTTGGGGGAGGTGTATCAGACGGAAAACTCCCCGAAAATGAGGGGTGAAGGAGTTTTGTTTTTTTTTTTTTTTTAAAAAAAAGTGGTTGACGGAGAATTTGGGAAGTAAGATACAAAAAGGAAGGAGGATCTGTTTGAGATAGTTAATAGAGATCCATTTTTGGATTAAGTAAGTTGGTTTTTCCCTCAAATCTCTCCATTCTTTCCTCCTTTTTTTTTCCTTTTTCCCTTTTGCAGTTTTCCAATCCAAATCCAATCCAAATGGTGTTTGAATTTTGCATTTGACTTCCCCAACACTGTGATTTGATTCCCTTTTTGCACCAATCTCAGATGGCTTCCGACGGAGGAGGAGGAGGAGACGCCACTCCCAGAAGCAAGTTCAAGTTTCTTTGCAGTGTCGGCGGCAAGATTCTTCCCAGGCCCGCCGATGGCCTTCTCAAGTACGTCGGCGGCGACACCCGCGTCATTTCCTTGCCTCGCGATATCAATTTCTCAGGTTTCTCCCTTTCTTCACTCTCATGCGCTTTCTCCCCAACCTTCCAATTACTTCAAACCATTTGTGGTTTTCTTCTTTTCATATATCAAAGTATTCTATATTTCACAACTTTGAGGAACCCATTGTATACATAACTGATGTGATCTCCCTTTCTTGTGTCTTCTCGCCCTGGCCGACTTTTGTCGATCATTGTCAATTGCTTTTGGGACTATCGAATATGTTTTCAAAACTCAATAAAACTTTGAACGGGTATTCCGTAAACAAATTTGGATCCTACCCAAGATTGGTGAACCATTTTAAGGGGGGTCCTATATTGGAAAGGTGAGGAGGCCTCACAACATTTATATGATCATAGGAGACTTCTCAAGCATTACCATGGAATCTCTTATATTATCCAATATCCTTGAAACTTCCCTAAATTATTCATTCCATTGCAAGAATAAAAATGAAGATTAGCAAACATACATTTTACATTACAATAGAGTGTAGTGGATTGGAAACGTTTTTTGATCTTCTTTCCTATCATTTTGACTTACTCAACAGATCTAGTTAAGAAATTGAGGGCTCTCTTTGATGGAGATATGGTGCTGAAGTATCAATTGTTTCATGAGGATCTAGACGTCTTGGTCTCTGTAAGGTCTGATGAGGATTTAAAGCATATGCTTGAGGAATATGATCGACTCGAAAGCAAAGGAACTCTTAAGCTTCGGTGTTTCTTCTTTCCTTCCAACCCCATTGTTGTTGAGACTCAACCCTTCTCTGGAGATCCACAACAAATTCATCAACGATATCTCGAAGCTATTAATGGCATTGTGCGGGTCAGCTCCAATCCGAGCACTAGACACCCCTCTACGAATGCGAACCGCCCTACATTCACCATTTCCTCTGCATGTTCATCGCCTAAATCGTCTTCTCCGGATGCCCAAACTGCTGAATCTACGGCCCATGAAACATTCTCTTGGAATAGCATCAAACCTAGCCGTGCTCCTATGCACAAGGTTCATAGCTCTCCGAGTCTTTACAGCTTCAACAACCTTCAACCTCCGGCCAGTGTCAATCCAGTTAATAAACACCAGATTCAGCAACTCCATTACCACTATCAACAAAATCAGCTGCCGCAGCATCATAACAACTACCAGTCTTCAAGAATTCCTCAAGAGTTTAGCAGATCGAATGCCCCCGAAAGAGTTCCTCTTTCGCTATCGCAGCCTATAAGTAGAGCCGATGTTGGAAGGAGTTCAAGGGGTCCTAGTGTCAGCCACCAGACCTCTAGTAGACAGCAAAGGGGAATTGGAGTCTGGAACAAATATTGATACTCAGATGAGTTTGCAGTGAATCGATGTGGTAGGCTCGATAGAACGAGTAGCCTATGGAACTCGAGGCAGGCACTTTGGGAGTAGCAAAATACAGTCGATTAGTCTGTACATAATTGGAAAGGGAAAAAATGGTGAGTATAGCCTTCTTTTGTTTGTGCTATATTTTGCTTGGTCATTGTATTCTTTTTTCGTGTTTTATTTTGAACTAAATTTTCCTGTGTATAGGTTTCATAAACAAATCTCATTTTCTTGTGATATTTTTAGTCTAATACTTGTAAATAAAAGTTCCTTGTACATAATCATGCTATTCCTAATTGCTAAGATTACACACTATGTTGATGCAATTCAGGATTCAGGTTCACTTCTTTGGATTGTTGATTTGAAAAAACATCTTATCATACAGATTTTACTTACCACAGATTAAAGTCATTGCTTTGAGGCCATGCTAGTTGAAAATTATATTGAATTTAGAGAACAAATCTAGAAATCTACAACTATTTTGCCCATTTTGGTTGTAGCTTAAATTTCACCTGAATGTCTAGTGAATTGCACATATACGCATAACTTTTGCTCCATTTTGGTTGTTTGTGGAGTTTTGGTGTGAGAAATAATAGAATCTTTTAATGGCGCAAGAGTTCTTTGTGCAAATATGCGGTCCCTTATACTTTTTAAGCTTTAGAGATGAGACATTTTTTAATTTACTTTTAAGATCTTATTTTATTTGATTAGAGTCTCTTTCAGATGTTCGGTGTTTTTTTTTTGTATGCCCGTATAGTCATTCATTTTAAAAGTTTGGTTATTCATTTTTCTTTTAAAATAATAAAAACAAATGCATCAGTTTCTTGTGTAGGATAAGATCAGATCCACCTTTCAGAGGTAGTATATGTGCAGAACTGAGATATTATAGAGAGACATTCGTGTTGGGAAGAATTATATGGAAAGATTGATTTTCATCCTACTATTTTATTTAGTTCCAACTTCGTTTTTCGTATTTATTCAAAAAATAAAAAACTTCGTTTTTTTTGTATGTATTAGATTTTACTCATCAAGTCCTCCAGGTTGTCACTAATTTTCGTTTTAAATGGCCTGTTTCTCTAACAACAAACTATTTTGAGTGAAGTAAATTTATAAATTCAAGCACATAATGAGCAAACTATCAATTTTAAATTCAATTGACTAAGGTCCCAAATTTATAAACGAAAAAAAAAAAAACAGGAGAAAGCTTTTAAAACAAGATTTTGCTTTTTATGTGCAATAAATGTAGGAAAAATACCAAAAAAAGACGCAAACTATCGAACCCTCGAACTAATACATGCTAAATTGGCGTGGAAACGATCAAACACATAGGACATGTTTAGTGGGTCAAACTGGGTTGGGAAGGGAAGGGATATATCCCTTTCCAACGTTTGGCCAGCCAGGTCATTTTAACCCAGCTCAATCCGGTGCGTGAAACCCATGCGCCACACATGACTTTTTTTTTTTTTTGAATTACTGTGATTTTCTTATGTTATTTTGCATTTTAGTTTTTTTTTTGGCTTTTTTCATAAATAGACTCTATTTGAAAAATATTTGCAAATATATGCATCTTCAAAAATATTAGCAAAATTAGAATTTATTTTAATATCTTATAAATTTCGAAAATAACGAATTACAACACTACCCTTAATCTATTGGTTTTTCATTTGGGAAAAGAAATTTAAAAAAAGAAAATCTTATCTCACATTCCAAATTAGAAACCGCCAATTTATGGTGCATTAATTGTGGAATACTAGAAACCGACAATTTAGGGTGCATTAATTATGGAAAACCATAAATTACCAATTTATGGTGCATTAATTGTTTAACAAAAGTGGCAACAGTATATTCTTAGAGGTGGAATTGTTATTTACATACAATATGGTTAGTAATGTCATGTACAATATAGTTAGTAATTTACATGTTATTTGATTCTGTTAATTTTGTTCATAAATAGACTGTATGAGTTGTTGAATGTTCAATTTTGTTGATTGAAATCAGAACCCGTATGATAACCACACAATAGTTAAATAACTTGGTATATACGGTACATTCATAATATATCATGTATCATACTGTATTTTAAAACTTTATATATATTTTTTAAATGTTTAATTTGCTGATATGAATACTTGTAGTGTGATTTAATATGTTTGCAACAACGAACAAGTAATTTTAAATGTATAAAATTTTGAATGTACAATACCGTATAGTAAAACGTTTGGAAATAACATACGTAATATTTGTGAATTGATAGAGACTCATAGTGTTGGAGAAACTTCACACAAAATTACTATTTAAAGTGAGATCAGTAGTAAATAAAAAATGTCTTATGAGTTACAAAATTGAAATTGAAAATGTTTGGAATAAAAAAAAGATCGTAATGTAAAATCATCATTGGGTGAATGCATTCCTCAATATTTATGCAACGTTCTTCAGCTACTTCATGATTATGGTACATCTTCATTTTCATCCCACTGACCACTAGGTCCAATAGGGATTGAGATGTTTGTGTTAACCTATAAAGAAATGTTGTATAGTATTACAAAAATGTTCAAACAGTACTGTCTTATATTATAAGTCGTATAATATACATGTATATAAACAATAACGTATTACAGAATAGAAATGTAATGGATAGTAAAATGAGTACGAAAAATGTATTAGACATGAAGAAAATGAATAATAAACCATAAATGTACCGTGTAAGTTATATAGTATGTATAATAAAATATATAGAGTTTTGTATAGTTCATACGGTAATATAAACAGTACATGACAAACTACTGCATTAATAGTATTATACAAATGGAATGATTGATGAACATATAAGGAGAAGATGTACAATATAACTAACCTAAAAACACAGTTTGAACATACGATATATACTCAATTATACAGTTTTGCAGATATGTGTATATAGTCAATTATACCAGAATATGAGAATCAAAGTACGAAAAAACTATTGTTCTACATATGATTTGATTGCATTTCTAAACATGATTTTTGACATTTTAAAGACTGAAATATAAATAAATTAAATGTAGAGAAATGACAGAGTAGGAGTAAAACCTATCATACTCTACATGGCAAACAACAATATTAATGGTATTATACAAATAGAATGATTGATAAACCTATAAGGAGAAGATGTACAGTATAACTAACCTAAAAACACCGTATGAACATACGGTATATAATCAATTGTATAGTTTTGTAGATGTGTATACAATCAATTATATCAGAATATGGAAATCAAAGTACGAAGAAACTACTGTTCTACATATGATTTTACTGCAATTCTAAACATGATTTTTGACATTTGAAATACTAAAATATAAATAAATTAAATGTAGAGAAATGACAAAGTAGGAGTAAAACATATCATACTCTACATGGCAAACAAAGTATTAATGGTATTATACAAATGGAATGATTGATGAACCTATAAGAAGAAGATGTACAGTATAACTAACCTAAAAACACTGTATGAACATACGGTATATACTCAATTGTACAGTTTTGTAGATGTGTATACAATGAATTATACCAGAATATGGAAATCAAAGTACGAAGAAACTACTATTCTACATATGATTTTACTGCATTTCTAAACATGACTTTTGACATTCTAGATACTGGAATTTAAATGAGTTAAATGTACATAAATAATAGAATAGGAATAAAACATACCATACTAAACCATTTGAAACATATCGGATCACGATTATATTGGAACGAACAGCAACCTAGTAATGGTAATGGATAAAGAACAAAAATGTAACAAATGAAAATTATTGAGAAGAGATAACTAAAGACGTATGATTATATCGTCCGATCAGAACTTTGTTGTAAAGACCCGACCCAAAAGGGGCTCTAAATGGCCTTTACCCCAATGCATGTATTGAAAATAGAAGACATTATGAAAAACACATTTCGGATTCCAAGTAAAAACAGAAACATTCAACAACCCAAACATACATTTCTAAAAGCATACTCTGATCAGAGATTTATTTAAACCATTAAAACAATCCACAAGTACAAATATGCTGGAATCCATAAAACGTAAGAAAACATCCTGGGGCTCTGTGCCCGTCTACATGCATTCAGGGGAAATAACAAAAAGTCAAGAGTCATGATAAAATAAAATAGTCAGAGATGACAGCAGGATTCCATGATCACAGCTCCTCCTTCAGCCATCCTGTCTCGCGCCTTGGTTACCTGTGGAAAACCACAGAATAAGGGTGAGTAACGAATTACTCAGTAAGAATCCCCAACCGGGGTACAATACGATATACATGATCATCTAGAAGAATGTATGCAAGCTATGAGTATAAACACAGAATAGAGCACATAACTTAAGTCCACACTTGGACCTCGGATGCCAACTCAGGGTCTTAGTCCGGAAATAAATCCACCACACAATACGCCCTATACGAGAAACGAGTCCCGCCTCACCGCTCTCATCGTCGACACGAAAGGTGCACTAGCTCAAGATCCCGAGGAGCTCTCCGGTCGGCGTTGTAATGAGCGTAATCGCGCCACCGCGTGCTACTGCAGAGACTATGGGGGTGCCGGGTCTAGTGGCAAGTCGCCCATGTCCGATCCACCACGCCTAACTAAATCTCGGATCGGTGTCACCGACATAGGGGTGTGAGACCGGACACGTGAACTATGTCACCTGAACCACCGCTTTGAGGCTAAGGAACCGGTCGTGGTAGGCTTACACCAGAAGCGGTCCTTGCCCTAACAGTGGCAATCAAGGGCTACTACGAACACGCCGAGGACGTGCCGATCGCCAGGGACGAGGCAATGCCAAGTCATCATCCCGACCGTTGGGGCAATAAGCAGCTTGCCACCCTCACCCAAGATTGCGAGGCCACCGTTAGGGTTAGCTAAACCCTAACGGGATCAGGACGAGTACCATCTCGCACGTCCCCCGTCGGGGATGCAAGTTACGTTATGCATCCGGCCCGGATGATGCTACCACCGAACTCTAAACCATAGCAATAATAATAAATCAATCAATGCATCCAACACGTGCTCAACAGATACAAGGAACCTAGCATGATACTACGAAGCAAGAACAGATATCGAACATGCCGAATGGAACAACCTAGCATGGGCTAACATGAGAAACAATACAAGAGTTCATGCCATCAGAAATTGTAACAGAGCACCTAGGGCTAAACATGCTAATAATCATACACATGCATACAAAACAACAATCACAAATATACCGCAGGCCCACACAACTCCGGTAAGAAATCCTTACCTTGGCGGGAGGCAACTACACACAAAATCCTACGCTGCGATCGATCCCGAGCTAGCTAACGAGAACCTAACAAACACAATAGAAATCACCATCATAGCCCTAAAATATAATAAAACAAGCGAGGCTCGGCTCGGGGGCACTCACACGCGGCACGACGACGACACGGGCCGAAATCTGCCGCTGGCAGGCAGTGCTGGCCTGGCTGGCGCTGGCAAAGGGCGCTGAAGTGCGTGTGCGTGACACGCTGTGGGAGCACGGCACGACGGGCGAGCGCGCGCGCTGGCGCTGGCGTGCTATGCGACACGGCGAGTGGCGGCGGCGAGACGCGCGCGCGGCGAACGTCTGGGCGCGCGCGCGGCTTGGCGGCGATGCGGACGGCGGCGAGCTCGGCAGGACGCGCGCGCGGCGAACGTCTGGCGGCGGCGCGCGCGGCGCTGGCGTGCGATGCGGACACGGCGCGAGCAGCCGGCAGGACGAGCGCGCGCGGCGAACGCTCGGGCGGCGGCGCGGCGCTGGCGACCGCTGCGCGCGCGAATCGGTGCGATGGCGGGCTCGCGCGAATCGGGCGCGGCGATGGACGGATCTGGGCATTTCTTTGGTGTCGACGGCGGCAGGTGACCGACGCGCGTTTCGGGCGTGGCTTTGCTCGGCAGATCCGGACGGCCTGCTGGCGCGCGACAGGCTCATCGGTGCGATCTGGGCGTCGCCGCGGCCAGCGCTCGCGGGTGGTGGGCGATCCGCGCCGCGCACACTGCAACAACACACACACACATGGGCACCTCCTCTTACCTTCGCCCAAGCAAAACAACCTATTGAGAAGATGAAGAAGATGAATACCTACCGGAATGATGATCGAACTACGGAGCAGCAAGGGGATGAAATTCGGCTAGAGAAAGTTGGGGAAACAAGCTTGGGCGGCTAGGAGGATGTGTTGGAGAAGAAGAACAAAACCTAGCTTTTCTTTTCCATTTAACCAAATGCACCAAAACCCCAAAATCCAAGGCTAACCATAAAATGACACGGAAAGAGCAACAAGAGCTCTCAATAGCTCAACTGGCCACACCACCCACACGACTTCTCGGACTCACACGGGTTGAAACCCACCAAACACACTTTTAACACACAATTTTCCTTTTGCATCTCCCCATGCCCAAACACATCCACAAAGCCTAAAAACTTACATAAATCCATCCAATAATTTTAGCAATCTGGAAAAAGACATAAACGGTCCTGACGGCTTCGACCAAATTACTAAAATACCCCTAGGGCATATACGGAAGACCGGGATGAAAACTGGTCGTTACAATATTCCCTCTTTTTATGACTTTCGTCCTCGAAAGTCCTTAAGATCTGAAACAACACAGATATCTGCATTCTCATCCCGTCCTTCCCGCCACGAGCGGCCTCCGAACTCGGACTCCTTCACTAAACTTTTACCAACGGATCTCACTTCTACGCAACGTCTTCGACTCAAGACCAGAATACTCATAGGCTTCTCCTCGAAGCCCAAACCCTCAATCAGCTGCAAGGGCTCAAAGTCCACAATGAACAATGGGTCCGGCACATGCCGCCCCAACATCGATACATAAAAACACGTGGCACAGCATTTGTCAACAAACAAACTCAACCCCTACAACAAATCGGCCAAACAACCTGAACCTTCCAGATTCCAAAACTAAACGGCCTACTCTTACTTCACAAAAGACCAACAAACCTCAAACCTTGACTACAAATTTCCTTAACGAGATACAAACGAACCACCAAGCGGCGATCGATCCAAAAGACAAACTTCTCCAACTAGAACACGACCACAACACTTAAGCAACCATCTTAAGGAGAAAATCGCCAGCAAGGAACATCCAACATTCCTCTCAAGGAAAACTCGGGAAGCAAGGACTAAACCATCACGCAGCCTATCTCTGCGACACAACACCTAGAGGAAAACGGCTCAACGACTTACCAACCAATGCCACGGCACCTCTGTGCCAACTCACTCAAACGCGGCTCTACTAACGCCAACCGGGAACTCACAACAACTAGGAACAAAGCCCGAGAAGGGCTTGCTCAGCAGAACTCAACCCAAACTTATAACGAGCAACGCCGCCTCCAAGCTACTACTCAACTCTTAAAATCCAACTGGCTACTCAAGGACTTCCCTTTAAGCCTAAGCCTAACTCATCTTCCAACCCGTAAGCTCCACTCCCAAAACCTCACAAGGAAAACGGATAACGACAACCTCAAAGCTTACGGATCCCGGGCCACACGAATCCGCAAGACTACCTCGCAAGCTATCACGAGAGGTGGCATCCAAGGAGCAACTCAACCACCACAGAGGCTAGAGGGAAAGGAAATCTTCAATCCCCAAAAGAACCAACAACTTGCCGAACAACTCAACTCTTCTGGGTGGCCTCCGCCCTTGCGGGAACAAACAACTCTTGTTTGCTAACAACACAAAGCAGTGGACCCTCTCATTTGGGGTGAATGCGCGCTACTCGATCGACTACACAACTCGGAGCTGTCGACTCTCGCCAAACGGGAAACGACTTTGGCAAGCAAACTCGGAAGGGCGCGAACTCCACACACGCTCATTGCCTTGCTCAACCCAAGGCAACAAGAACCAACTCTCTTGGAAGCAACACCCAAGAGAAAACTCAACCAATCGGACCACCAAACCGAAACAAACAGCACTTGCTCAACTGCTGAGGGAGGGGTCAACTCCCAAAACTTACCGACTAGGAACAAGACCTTAGGGCAACGCCTCCGCCTAGAACCGAACTAGCTCTCAAAACAACAAACGAACCAAATCTTGGCCAAACACTCACAAGAGGCAGAACAACCTTTACTGCAGCCTCTAGAACACCATCCAAGAATCCGCTTAACTAGACAAACGACTACTTCCAAGCAGCCAACAAACTTTTCCTTCAAGCTAGCGCTTCCACCATTAACTACAAGACCAAGGGAGTAACCTGATAACTCCCCGAAGGAAACGGCTCTTACAAGCAGACAACCAACGGACAGAGAACTCCACAGACGCTCACTGTCTTGCTCCACCAGAGCAACAACATCTAATCTCACGAGGCGCAACAAGGGTCCATCTCAGACTGAACCTCCAAATGCCAAACGGGGCAACTCAACATCCTGGAAACAGGAAAAACAACCAACATGGTACAAACCACTCGCCCCCACGAGCAAAACTAAACTCTAACAACTCCAATCCACACCTTGGTCAACACCAAGCATCAACTTGCCACCACACCGAAACCACTCCGGACTTTACTCCAAATAAACACTAGCTTGCTAGTCTACCAAGACTGCTAGCAACTCCACCGAGGCTACTAAACTACACGCCCCCGGCTAGCCAACTCAAACTCACTAGCTGGGCTCGACCGAGCTCGGAGAGGCTCTCCACAACCTAGGGTTCTTCGGCAACCCTCGACACACACACACTGCCAAGATACGATCTAATGGATAACCGCTCGAACAAACAACTCCAATTTCCGGCATCCCAACCATGTTGGCCAACTCCAACTCCTTGGGAACCTAGAGGACCCGAAACGCTACAGAATGCGTCATCCTCCTACTCAAAACATCGGCCACAACATAACTTCTACCCAAGGAAGGATCCGAACAACTCTCTTAGCCATGACGATCAGAAACCACGCGGCTTAGCTACCACCGCTCTTGTTCGGTTTCCAACTGAACTCCAACCAACGATCAACAAGAAGATCCGCCAACCAAGCTTAGGCCTAACTTAACAAATCTTGCCTAAGCAACAACTTGATACCACGAGCACGGTATCCTTACCACCTCAACCAAAGCCTTACAACAACCACCTGGAGTCCAACTTCTCAAGGAGGCCGAGCACGAGATTTCCAAAGCAAACCCTACATGGATCTGAAACTCTCGCCACGGAACGAACCACACAAAACACACTTGTGTGCACAACTCCCAACCTTCCATTAGAGATCCAAGACTAACAAGCGCTTTTCCACAAAGCAACGATAACTCCTGGCAGCGATACAAACAATCCAAGGAACACCAAAAGTTCCATCTCTACACGATACTCGAAGCTGAGGCAACCTTGCTCTACCAAAATATAATCATGCCAAACCAAACTTACTTTGTACCAAGCCTCTACCAAGGGTGCTTACCCCTAAGGCATCCAAAACCTCTCGCAAGGCATCACTCATCTCGCCTCAAAAGCATCCAACTCGCCTCATAGGCATCCGGCTCATCCGATAAGCATCCAACTCATGGTCCTCACTGGACCAAACTCGCATCTACAATGCTCAACTCTCCTCAGATTTAGGCACTCGAAGGTAGTTGACCGCACTACCAACCCCAAGGAAAATCTCTTGGCCTTAACACTAGCGCGAGACTCACGCGCACCAATATTTACCAACCGGCAACCTGCTGACTTACTCAACCTCCAGAAACACTGGGAAGAGGCTCCGGCTCCTCTCGAGCATCTTTCGCTTGCGATCCATCGACTACCACCGAACTAGCCCTCCGCACGACCTAAACGGGTGCAATCGCCATAAACAGATCCATAGGCTAAAGGAGTTCATTTGAACTCCGAATGGCATAGAACCATCTCGCTATGCCCAAGCCAAACTCAAGCTCGAACCGGACTTAGTGCCAAAGTGGCACACCAACCAATGCACCCCAAGTGCTACTACAACCAAATCCACATCCGAGGAAGCAAGGTTGTTAAACAACAAAGCAGAGCTCGCAAGGGGGCAAAGATGACCCTTCATCCGCCTCAAGCCACTAACACGGCAACTTGCCAAACAATCGGGCGATCTGGTGGAGACTCGCTAGTCCACCTCTCACAAGGGACTTCCACCACCATCCGATGAACCAAACAAAGACAGAGGCGGCACACCTCGGCCTCGAGCAAGCAGGCATCCCACACACGGATGCTAAACTCAAACCTGGCCAACTACTTTACTACTAGCGGTAGGACTTACTAAAACATCGAGCTCTACAGGCATCCATTTGCCAACCCGGGCGTCTCCATCAACGCCAACTAACTCATCCGAATAAACTGCTGATCATGCCCTCCGGGAACCTCAGGGGCTACAAGAGCTCTTGGGAAAAATCTTTGAAACAAAACTGTCATTTGGCTATCGCGGTGCGGGACTTCTCACTACGCGCTACAAGCTGCGCTGGTCTCCGCTCTCTCGATAGCTAAAGACACGCCATCAAATCTCTCATGGTCGAGCACACTCGCTCAAGGAGTCTCACTGAGGCGCCGCTAGCCTCTACCCTCCTCTAGGCAACTCAATCGCCGGGGCCAAATCGGCATGCGGGCCTAACAACCCCGGACGCGGCCTCAACATCAACACGATCGGTCCAACTCCTCGGTCGGACATGCCAAGCGCCCGCTGCTCTGGGTGCGATCAACATCTTGGCGATCGCACGAAGCACCACCACCCTCTCACTAGGGGAAAAAGCGCAAGAATCGGGCCACAAATGGCCAACGGAGTCTAAGCTCGCCTCCTCCTCGGAACGATGTCCCGGGGCATCCGAATCTATCTGGATACCTCAACAAGTCGCTAAACAAAGCTGCTGCGATCGCGTGAAAGTTGGCATGATGGCTCACAAAGCCCAAACCAACAACGAGTCGAGAACACCGCTCGTCTCCGCTCCACAACACTACACAAGGCATACACAAGATGACAGTGTATTGTAAATTCTTAACCCTTTTTCTTTCTAAAACAATAAACCTAGGCGTACACGATGGTTGTCTGAGTCTTTGGTGATCATGGAAGGATGACCTACAACAAAAGGTCGGGTCTCTGAGAATCTATGACTCGAGCTCGATACCAATCAGTAAAGACCCGACCCAAAAAGGGGCTCTAAATGGCCTTTACCCCAATGCATGTATTGAAAATAGAAGACATTATGAAAAACACATTTTGATTCCAAGTAAAAAGCAGAAACATTCAACAACCCAAACATACATTTCTAAAAGCATACTACGATCGGAGAGATTTATTTAAACCATTAAAACAATCCACAAGTACAAATATCTTTGGAATCCATAAAACGTAAGAAAACATCCCGGGGCTCTGTGCCCGTCTACATGCATTCGTGGGAAATAACAAAAAGTCAAGAGTCATGATAAAATAAAATAGTCGAGATGACAAAGCAGGATTCCATGATCACGGCTCCTCCTTCACCATCCCATCTCGCGCCTTGGTTACCTGTGGAAAACCACAGAATAAGGGGGTGAGTAACGAATTACTCAAGAAGAATCCCCAACCGGGTACAATACGATATACATGATCATCTAGAAGAATGTATGCAAGCTATGAGTATAAACACGAATAGAGCACATAGCTTAAGTCCACACTTGGACCTCGGATGCCAACTCGTGGTCTTAGTCCGAAATAAATCCACCACACAATACGCCCTATACGAGAAACGAGTCCCGGCCTCGGCTTCATCATCGTCGACACGAAAGGTGCACTAGCTCAAGATCCCGAGGAGCTCTCCGGCCGGGCGTTGTAATGAGCGTAATTGCGCATCGCGCGTGCTACCGCAGACTATGGGGTGCCGGGTCTAGTGGCAAGTCGCCCATGTCCAGTCACCACGCCTAACTAAATCTCCGGATCGGTGTCACCGACATAGGGGTGTGAGACACGGACACGTGAACTATGTCACTGAACCACCGCACCGAGGCTAAGGAACCGGTCGTGGTAGGCTTACACAGAAGCGGTCCTTGCCCTAACAGTGGCAATCAAGGGCTACGGCCGAACACGCCGAGGACGTGCCGATCGCCGGGGACGAGGCAATGCCAAGTCATCATCCCGACCGTTGGGGCAATAAAGCGATTTGCCACCCTCACCCAAGATTGCAGGGCCACCGTTAGGGTTAGCTAAACCCTAACGGGATCGTGGACGAGTACCATCTCGCACGCCCCCGCGCATGGGGATGCAAGTTACGTTATGCATCCGGCCGGATGATGCTACCTACCGAACTCTAAACCATAGCAATAATAATAAATCAATCAATGCACCCAACACGTGCTCAATGAGATACAAGGAACCTAGCATGATACTACGAAGCAAGAACAGAGATATCGAACATGCCGAATGGAACAACCTAGCATGGGCTAACATGAGAAACAATACAAGAGTTCATGCCACCAGAATTCGTAACAGAGCACCTAGGGCTAAACATGCTAATAATCATACACAGCATACAAAACAACAATCACAAATATACCGCAGGGCCCACACAACTCCGGTAAGAAATCCTTACCTTGGCCGGGAGGCAACTACACACAAAATCCTACGCTGCGATCGATCCCGAGCTAGCTAACGAGAACCTAACAAACACAATAGAAATCACCATCATAGCCCTAAAATATAATAAAACAAGCAGGCTCGGCTTGGGGCACTCACACACACGCACGACGACACGGGGTTGAGTCTTCTTTGCTGGCAGTCGGGTGGTGCGGCTGGCTGGCGCTGGCAGCGCGCTGCGGCTGCGCTGCAGCGCGTGACACGCTTGGAGCACGGCAGACGGCGCGCGAAGGCGCGCGGGCGCTGGCGTGCGATGCGGACACGGCGAGCAGCTCGGCAGGGACGCGCGCGCGGGCGAACGTCTGGGCGGCGCGGCGCGGCGCGGCGTCGCGATGCGCGGACACGGGCGAGCGGCTCGGCAGGACGCGCGCGCGCGCGAACGTCGGGGCGAAGGCGCGCGGCGCTGGCGTCGCGGCGCGGACACGGCGAAAGCAGCTTCGGCAGGACGCGCGCGGGCGAACGTCTCGGGCGGGCGCGCGGCGCTGGCGATTCTTGCTGCGCGCGAATCCGTGCGACGGGGCGCGCGCGCGAATCGGGCGCGGCGATGGACGGATCTGGCGGGCGGCTGCTGGTGTGCGACGGCGACAGTGGCCGACCGACGTTGCTCGGGCGTCTTTGCCGGCAGATCCGGACGGCTGCTGGCGCGCGACGGGCTCACTGGTGCGATCTGGGCGTGCTGCTCAGGCGGTCTGGCCGGCTGGTGGGCAGATCCGGCGCCTGGGCAGACCTGCAACAACACACACACACATGGGCACCTCCTCTTACCTTCGGCCAGCAAAACAACCTATCGAGAAGATGAAGAAGATGAATACCTACCCGGAATGATGATCGAACTACGGAGCAGCAAGGGGATGAAATTCGGCTAGAGAAAGTTGGGGAAACAAGCTTGGACGGCTAGGAGGATGTGTTGGAGAAGAAGAACAAAACCTAGCTTTTCTTTTCCATTTAACCAAATGCACCAAAACCCCAAAATCCAAGGCTAACCATAAAATGACACGGAAAGAGCAACAAGAGCTCTCAATAGCTCAACTGGCCACACCACCCACCTGACTTCTCAGACCACCTGGGTTCGAAACCCACCAAACACACTTTTAACACACAATTTTCCTTTTGCATCTCCCCATGCCCAAACACATCCACAAAGCCTCAAAAACTTACATAAATCCATCCAATAATTTTAGCAACTGGAAAAAGACATAAACGGTCCTGACGGCCCGACCAAATTACTAAAATACCCCTAGGGCATACCTGGAAGACCGGGATGAAAACCTGGGTCGTTACATTTGTGGTAGACGATAATTTATGTGGTGGCCGAAATGTGAAAGAAAGATTGAATGGAGCTGGAGAAACGAAAAATGGAGGAATGAAGAATGGAAGAAGAAAAGTAAAACGAAAATGGAGGAAGAAAGATAAGAGATAAATGAGAAAAGGAATTAAATCTCATTGCATTAAAAAAGTTGACAATTATATATGATATGTTTTAAAATGATTGAAAGTATGCAAAATGAGGAATTTAATTCGAAAATTTAATATTAAATATGAGAAAGGGCAAAATGGTATTAAGAAAAAATTAATAATTACGATTTTTTACAAAAAAAATTAACTTTGCAAAAAAACACTTGGACGTCTATATTTGTAAATACTTTTCCAATGTGATCTAGTTACTAAAATTTCTCTTTTTTTTGTTAAATACCTTTTGTTTTATACTTATATTTTAATTCTAATTTTTTTTTGGAAAGTATTTAATTCCAATTTTTTTATATTTGTACTTTTCTATATATATTTTTTTAATCATCATATAAATATTTTATTTTACTTTATTTTTTTCAAAATATTTATTTAAATGTAGTAAATGGTCATTTGAATTTGAACCTTCTTTTATATTTATTTCTTTATTTAAGTTTTATTTTTTTGAAATCATTTCTTTATTTAAGTTAAGAATCGCATATGTTTAACCAACTAATTCATTTAACTTATTTGATCACATATACATATTAAATTTAATTTATTTGTATCTATTTATTTTTAACATATCATGTTTTTTTTTTAAATTATCATTAAAATAATATTTTTAGATATTTATATATTAATATTTTTATAAATATTAGTTGACAGTTTTTTTAATTGTTAAATTTAATCATTCAAATTGCTTTACTTTATTTTTTTTTGTTAATTTAATGATTGAAATTTACTAAATTTTAAATTTATTTCACTCATAAATGAAATGAAATAAAGCTTAAAATCCTATTTTTATTTAAAAGACATATTCGTAAAATATATCAAAATAAAAAAAAACGTTTACCTTATTTTAAAAAGAAAATTAATACATATTTGAATAATTTATTTAGATTGAGATATAATAATTTTAAATTAAATTAATATATAATTATTTTCCCCATATATTTGTATAAAAGATATACACATATATTTACTTGATTTATTTATAAAAGTATATTTATATAACTAAATTAATTAAGTTTTAATTTATTTTTTTATATATAATTTATTTACATCAAATTATTTTGATTATTATTTTTTTAAATATGAAGTCTGATTATTTAAATTATTTATTTGATATTGTTTATGATCTACTAAATTTTAAATAGTAAATTAAATGAATAAATTTTAAAATATATTTAATCAATAAATATAAATTATATATTTAATTATTATTATATTAAAAACTACTAAGTATCTACTTTTATAAATAAATCAAATAAAAAAATTACATCTCTTCCCTTCTCATTTCATCCCACCAAACACTCATTTATTATCCCTTGGGGCTGTTTGTTTGACATATTTAGGTAGTTTTTGGGTTAAGGAGTTATATTGAAGAGTTATGTTGAGGAGTTAAAAATTGAGAATTGTGTCAAAAACTCGTTTGGATATAGTTTTTGTATAGAGGAGTTAGAGTCAAAATCTTGTTTGGATGTAGATTTAAAAAATGAGTAGTTATTTTTAGTAGTTAAAAAATAAATGATTAAAAATGAAGGGTTGTAAATCAATTATTTTGATTGATTTGAAAGGAATGATTAAAAATAAGTGGTTAGAAATAATTGAGTAGTTATAAATGAATGATTAAAAATGAATTGTTAGAAATGAGAGTTATTTTTAAAAGTAAAAATGAGGAGGAGTTAATAAAAACTCGTTTGGATGTAGGTTTTTAAGGAGAAGTTAATAAATCCTAGAAGGAACTCCTAGCTAAATATGTCAAACAAACAACCCCTTATCTTTTTATCTCTTCCACCAAACATAAACAATACTCTCACTTCCCTTCCCAACTCATCCCTTCCCAACTCACTCTACCCAAACATGCCCATATTTGTTACCTATTAATTTTATAAAATAAATTGATTAAAATGTAAAAAAGTTTTTAATTAATTTTATTGGTAAGTTTGGTTAATTTCCTTTAAAAAAAATTACTTCATTTCTCTAAAATGTTATAAAGTTGTTTCTTTATATTTTTTTTCTTTACTTGTATTAAAAATACTAATATTGATAGAAGTTTCAAATTTATTTATGAGACCAATTTTTTTTTTTTTTTTTGTGAGTATATGAATTAAAATTGCATATTTTAAAGTTTATGGACCAAATTGAAACAAGTACATGAATTAATGGATATTCCAACAAAAAATAAATATATTACTTTGGAATAAAATAGTTTCCAACCAAATTAACAAATTAAAATGTTAAAATAAAACTCAAAAGAGTGTTGTTGAATTTTTAATTTAAGCTACTTTTTATCATTATTGAAACATTTTTTGTGAATTAAAAGTTTAAGTAAATAGTTACTATTCTTTTATGAATTGATTGGTCATGAACATATATTATGAATCATTTTTGTTTATATAAATATTTATTTATACTTTTTATGTATGTCTTTCTTGATATATTAATTTTTATCGATTTTCTTTATTGTATTGAATTTTAAGAATTAAGTATAATTTTGTACCTGTTAAAAAAAAAGTATAATTTTGTACCAGATAAATATATCATGAAAATACTTTATTTTATTAAAAAAATAAAAATAACAATCGAATGTTGTTTTGATTTTTAAAAAACAAAAAACATTTAACAAACATGCTTTTCTAGTTTTAGTCGTAGGAATTAGAAAATCAAAAAACACTTATTTTGTTTTAGAAAACAAAAAATTTAAAATTGAAAAACCAAATTATTTTGACATTCATCATCGTTGGTAGAAAGTTGTAGGAAGGATTTAATTGAATAAAATCACACTCCATCCAAATGAGAGGGACAAAATTAGATCTTTCAAAAGTTGACATACAAAAGTTGTAAAACAAAAATGACTCTGTTAGGTACGGCAAACATGCACAAATCTCCATCTTGATATGATATTGTTCACTTTGGAAATTGCTTCTAATGGCTTTGTTTTTTAGCATCTCTCAAAACGTCTCATTTCAATAAAGGTGTTGTCCCCTTCTTATAGGGATGTGGGACAACTTTATTGTAAGAGTTATTGAACCAAATTCAAGACATTCAACTCAAACAAAGCATATAATGATAAAAAATTAAAGTAAAGAGTAACATTTCAATCTCCTTCAATTCTCAATGAGTAATTAACAAAATAAATTGTTTTGAGAGTTTCAACAATCTTATTGATTTTCTACTTGCTTTTTTCATGTATAAATAAGACTCTAAAATGCTAAGAACATATAGCAAGTCTTCATCTCAAAAAATAGAGATTGAAAGAGTGTGTAAGAGGGTGCTTTGTATTTGGGATCTACATACTTTGAAGAAAGCAAAATGGTGCAATAATATTAGAGATGTCCGTTTTCCCTGCGGGGCCGGGTCCCCGTGGGAAATCCCCGGTTAGGCGGGGAACGGGGCTGGGGAAGGGGGGGGGGGGGGAAATTCTCCGTGGGTTAATCGGGGCGGGGACGGGAATATTCCCGTCCCCGATTCCCGATCCCCGCCTGATTTTTTTTTTTTAATATTTTTTCTATACTTTACCTCTTTTATTTCAAATAAAAATATATTTTTTGATGAAATTATCCATGCATATAAATATTTTTCTTTAATAATTAACATTATAGTTGAAATTTATAAATATTTTCTAAGAAAATATAATTATTTAAAAGTATTGTCCAAAAAAATATATAAAAAATGTAAAAAATGTTTTTGCAAAAATCCCCGCCAAGGAATCCCCGCCCCGATCCCTGAAAAAGAAATCGGGGATTAAATTAAGTGGCGGGGACGGGGACGGGGAAGCGATTCCCCGGCCCCGCCCCGCCCCGTGGACATCTCTAAATAATATGGTTACCTCAAGTGGACATAAACGCTCTTTTCGAACCACTATAATTTCGAGTGTTAGTTCTTTTTTTCTTTACTTTTATTTTCTATTTTAAAGTTTACAAACTGGTATCAAAGCATGATCTGAAGAAATTTATTTTCTTTACTTTTGTTTCTTGTGGAGAAGAAATTTAAGAACCAAAGTTAAGAAATTTTGAATTTTGAATTCTTTATTCAAAGAATTGGTAGAAATTTCATAATTGAGTTTTTAAACTCAAAATGGCAGCAACCACTAAGTATGAAATTGAGAAATTTAGTGGAAAAGACGATTTCTCCTTATAGGCAAAGAAAATAAAAAATATTTTGATCTCTCATAAATCTCATAAAGCCTTAGCATATCCTAATACACTTCCTACAACAATTACTAAAGAAGAAATACAAGACATGGAAGAAACAGCTACAACTACAATCATGTTGAATCTAGCAGATAATGTTTTTCAACAAGTGATGGATGAGAAATCCATGTATGACATATGAAATAAGTTTCACACTCTTTATAACAAGAAGGCTTTGCCTAACAAGATTTATCTAAGAGAGAAACTTTCCTCCATTAAAATGAACCTTGCAAAGTCTCTATATGAGAGCCTTAATGAGTTCAGGAAATTGACAACATGCTTTAATCAATTAGATGAAAAACTAGGGGTTGAAAGTGAAGCTGTAATTCTAATTAACTCCATATATGATGCTTATAAAGAAGTAAAGACGCCCATAAATTATAGGAGAGATAGTGTCATAGTTAATTGAGTGATAAATGCTTTGAAGTGCAAAGACTTGGAATTGAAAACAGAGGCCAAACCTTCTAGTAATGCACAAACACTGATAACTCTCAAGAATTGACAGTTAAAGTAGCTTAAAAGAATATATTTTTATAGGAATTTTCTAATATTTAATGAATGTAATATTGAATTTCGCCCCATCATGCTTTACTTTCGCTTAAACGAAACATCCTTTAGTTTTCTGATTAGGATGCATTTTCTGGGTTCGCTGCAGCGAAATATGCTTAAATGTGTGCCAAGTTTATGTTGTTAAAAGAATTGATACTTTCTAGTTTGTCTGCAACATTCATGATGGAGCGAAGCGAAATTCCAACAAAAAGGTGTTCTCCAAAGCGAACATTTGCCCAGCCAAGCATGCCTTGAAGAGATTCAACACAGCAGCGGAGCTTAAAGAAACTACCAATTGCTTCGCCACAGTGAAGCTACCAACGAAAGAAGATGTTGTAATCTTAGCGAAGCCAAGATGCTCTGACATCCGACAATGTGGATCGTGGAGCAGAAATGTCAGATAAAGCAGTCCTTCGTCTGAAATGCGATCGCAGAGCGATCCAACATTGTCAGGATCTCAGAGCATCTTGGCTTCGCTATGTGACAATCAAAGTGCAATACACTTAACAAAAAACCAGCAATATAATGACATATCAAAGCATATAGATGTCAAGTTGTATTTTGTAATGGATATAGTTGAAAAGGAGATTGTTCACGTCTTAAAATTAAGCACAGAGGAGATTGCACCTAATTTTCTAACTAAGGCACTAACAAGAAATAAGTTTGAGTATTGCGTAAGTCTACTTAGAGTAGTAGACTATCAAAATGAGTAGTTGCTTTGAGAACATAGAGGTAACACATATTGAATTTGATTCAAAGGTAGAGATTTGTAAGAGTTTTTTAACTAAATTCAAGATATTCAACTCAAACAAAACATATAATGATAAAAAATTAAAGCAAAGAGAAACATCTCGATCTCCTTCAATTCTCAAGGATATTAACAAAATAAATTGTTTTGAGGGTTTCAACATTCTCATTGATTTTCTACTTACTTTTGTCATGTATAAATAAGACTCTAAAATTCTTAGAGCATATAGAAAGTCTTCATCTAAAAAAGTTGAGTTTGAAAGAGTGTGTAAGAGGGTACTTTGTATTTGGGATCTACATGCTTTGAAGAAAGCAAAATGGTGCAATAATATGGTACCTCAAGTGGATGTAGACGCTCTTGTCGAACCACTATAATTTCGAGTGTTAGTTCTTCTTTTCTTTACTTTCATTTTCTATTTTAAAGTTTATAGACTCAGATACAATATTTCTTTTTTCTATATTCATGAATGTTTAAGCCAGTTTACGTACATTTCAACTATTTTCAAGAAACAATATTTACTTGATCCTTCTTAGCTAACTCTAGGAAATTAAACTATATATAATAAAAAAAAAAAATTAAAAAATGGTAAGTATAAGGTTATGAAGAATTTCTAAAAAAATAAAGACATGAAAATGAAATCAGTTTTCAATTGCATTTTAGATGCTAACTGTGTTGGACAATTAGAACAATAACTCAGCAAATAAAAGTATATGTCAATGACCAATAGTAGTCAAGTCCTTCATAGAGAGTATATGATACAGTTCCTTTTACTTACATGTTTATCTATCATATGTAGTAAGACAAAAACTTGTTATAGGACTTTATGATTTGATACATATGTATGTTGTTCCTGAAGAAACATGTATATTGTCCTATAGAAAACCTTAAGATTTGATAGCATGCTCTGGTGTTCGGGAAGCACGTGGGCCGACCAATTAGCTCTACCTCATTTAGTGTATGTTTGACTCTAACCCAGGTGCCTTACTACGATTTTGGAAGTGTGTGGATGATATCCCACACTGGGCGATCCGATGTATTACTTGAATGAGGTTTTTTCCCGGCTACACCTTTTTAAAACAATTAGCAATTCTACCCAATAACTAAAAATAAGAAAATTGAATTAATTATAAAATGACACAAATATCCTTCTGAAAAAATAAATCAAGAAAAACTCAAATATTTGATAAAATCTAATTAAGAGAATCTAATTTTCAAATCCCATTAATTTTTTTTTAATAGATTGACTCTTAATCTTCTCCTTTTCTCGTATAATCCTCAAGTGCCATTTACAGTGTTGATTTTTACGATTCATCTTTAATTCCATCGGTAACTTCTTGACTTCTTTTGCATTGAGCTCTTTCATTAACTGTTATAAATATAAGTAAGTTAGTCTACCATATTTTTTCTTGACAGAAAGAAAAAAGAGATGGTTTCATGTGCTCTAATTCATTATTTTGAATTGAATCTAGGAGCACTACCAAAGTGTTTCAAAGAAGGGTTATCCTGACATAGGTCTACTTATCACATAGATCAATGCATTTTTACATCCCACAACTTTGGCAGATTTCTTAGCCACATTCATCTACGGTGCAAGAGCTCTCAATCAATGAGCTATTACACACTCTTTCAAGGGTGGCTATTTCTAGGCAAACGTCATGGCCTTCTCTGCACCTCTACCTCCTTTATCACTAAGCAATCATTTAGGACCTTAATTGGTGATTCGAGCTGTTTCCCTCTCGACAATGAAGCTTATCCCCCATTGTCACACTGGTCGACCTAGACCCCTGTTATTTTGAGAACATATCTTGTATTTCGAGTTTGCCTCAATTTGGTACTGCCCTCACGACCCGCACCAAAATAGTGCTTTACCCCTAGATGTCTAGTCAACTACTGCACCTCAACGCATTTTTGGGGGAACCAGCTATTTATTCCGTCAACAAGATTCACCATAAATTTATAGAAAATTTTAGGTCACCTTGGAGATTTTTAGTGTTTTAACCACGAAGATTCTTGGTTTCTTCTCATTGTTGTCGGCGATTTGGGTCTATTAAACTCACAATTTGGAAGGTATTTTTTTACGACTAGTTTTTTTTTTTCTTGCATTACATTTAAGAAAATTTTGTAGGTACTCTTAGAAGCTTTTTTAACTTGATATTGAACCATTCAAATGAACATTTAAAAAAGAATTGGTGTTATTGAACCTCAATACATTTTTCCTTCTACTGTTCATCTATTATGACCTCTTTTCTAAGTGATTTGTGGTTAGTGATTTTTTAGTACGCAACCTGCTTTGACTTGTCCAAGTACGCAGTCACCTAATGTCCCTAGAGACCAATCTGTTCAGCCTGTTGTTGCTAATGGCAGTGGCATCCCACCTAGGCCTAGTACACAAGTACCACACGTTGTGAACAATCATCCTATGCTCACTCGTGGGAAATGTGGAATAAGGAAACTTAAGGCGTTTCTTACTGAGATATCCTATGATGAGATTGAACCACCCACTGTTAAGGAAGCTTTGAAACATCCTCATTGGATTAAAGCTATGCAAGATGAGTATGATGCTCTTCAAGCAAACAAAACTTGGTCTCTAGTTTCTCCTCCTCGCAATCAAAAAGTTGTTGGGTGCAAATGGGTGTTTAAAATAAAACGTAATTCTGATGGATCTGTTGCTAGGTATAAAGCTCGGCTTGTTGCTAAGGGATTTCATCAGTCACCGAATGTCGATTATTTTGAAACATTCAGCCCGGTAGTGAAACCTATTACTATTCGTGTCCTTCTTACTCTAGCTTTGGCTCGAAATTGGATCATTCTACAGATTGACATAAATAATGCCTTTCTGCATGGTGTTCTCACTGAAACAGTTTTCATGGAACAACCGCCTGGGTTCTCTAGCAAAACAGAGTCTCATGCTGTTTGTAAGCTACATAAGGCTTTATATGGCTTGAAACAGGCACCTCGTTCCTGGTTTGAGAGATTAACTCAGTTTCTCAAAGGTATTGGTTTTACTCAATCTCGTGCAGATAGTTCTTTGTTGTTTAGGCATTCAGGACAGACCTGTTGTTATATCTTGATTTGTGTGGATGATATTCTACTTATGGGAGATTCGTCCAATGAGATTTCCAATGTAATACGCCTCCTCAATGAGAGGTTTACACTTAAAGATCTAGGACAACTTAGTTATTTTCTTGGTATTGAAGTGTCTTATCCATCTTCAGGAGGTAAGTTTCTCTCTCAATCGAAATACATAATGGACTTATTACATTGAACTAATATGGTTAATGCTCATGAAATGCCTACGCCAATGGTGAGTGGTGGCTTACCTTCGGCTTATGAAGGTGAGGAATTCAAGGATGTTTGATTATACCGAAGTGTTGTAGGTGCTTTACAATATGTCACTCTCACGAGACCAGAAATATCTTTCTCAGTAAACAAGGCATGTCAATTTATGCATTCTCCCAAGGTGCGTCATTGGAAGCTTGTTAAACGTATACTACGTTACTTGAAAGGTACTATTTCTTCTGGTTTATTACTATCAAAACCATCTGTGTTAAATGTTTGTGGCTATGCTGATTCTGATTGGGCCTCGGATTCGGATGATCGAAAATCTACTTCTGGATTTTGTTTGTATTTTGGTGGCAATCTTATATCATGGGGTTCCAAGAAGTAATCTATTATATCTCGCTCTAGTACAGAGGCAGAGTATAGATGCCTAGCTTCTGCAGCTGCTGAATTAGTTTGGTTATCCTCTTTACTGTGTGATTTGCGTATCGCTTATCAGTCTCCTCCTATCTTATGGTGTGTAACCTTAGTGTTGTTCACTTAAGTGTTAATCCTATTATGCACTCTACAACAAAACATGTCGAATTGGATATTTATTTTGTTAGGGACCTGGTACAGAACAAGAAAATCCGTGTTTATCATCTTCCCGCAAGTGCTCAGATTGCTGATGTTTTAACGAAGCCTCTTTCAGCTGCTGCATTTTTTCAGTTGCGTTCCAAGCTCAATGTTCGAGCGGCTCCGACCCTTGGCTTTGGGGGTTAGAAAGACAGCCCATTAGTGAGAAATGCTTTTTTCTAAGCCCATGGCTCTTTGGTGTGTTTTGGGCTTGGATCCATATTTATTTTAGTCATGATATTTCTGTGTATTATGTTGCTTTGGGTGTAATCCTCTACTTTGCTCTTTGTGAACCTTTTTTAGATATTTTTTCAGGAGTTTTTCCCTTCTGTGTTCTTCTCTATATAGAGAGAAATTGTAATAGCTTAAGTATGACAATCATCTTCTATTTGTTTGAAAATCGAATGAAATCACAGAAGTTTTCTCCATCTCCAATAGTCTTTTTAATGATTTGTGCTTGGTTGATTTGCTATATTTTGGTATGAAACTATTAATTACATACTAATAAGGGCAGATCCAGACTTGAACGTTTGGGGGTGGGGGGGGGGCAAAATGTTTTTAGCTCAACTACAAATGGAGGAGGCTCGAATGGTGAATTCGAACTCATTACCTTATAGTTATAGAAATATACTTGATGTCACTGAGTTTTTATTCTTATTGACAATATTAAAATTAATTTAATAAGGTTCAAAATTATTTGTAACTATTTTTTGGATAAGAAATAATTTAATTGATTGAAAGGAATGGTGACATGATGATTTCATTGTTTGGTGGTAATCCAATTCAACTTCATGGTACTGAGGGTCAGTGGCGTAGTTGGTTATCTTGTAGTGTTAATCCATTTAAACTCCACGGTCACGAATTCGAGCCCGGAAATCGGTATTTAGCTCTCATATAATTTTAGAGTAGTTGTGCCCTCTATGTAGGGTTTGTTGGTCCCCCTTCCCCCACTTTGTACTAAAAAAAAAAAAATCAACATCATGGTCACGAGTCCAATCCAAACGTGATTGCGATAAAATTTTGTTTTAACTCAACAATATTTAGAGAGTCCAAACTATTTTTAAGAATAGTTTTTTTCTATATTTTAATATTGATAAAAACAAGTTTTTAAAAAACAAAAAGTAAAAAAAAAAATAATACGTCCTCCAGTACTAAAAGTTGACTCAGATGCTATAGTCGATACAAGAATTGCCAAAATATCCTTACTAATTGCACCAAGAACCTCAAAATGATGAGTATTTTGCTTCCACGAAGTAAGGATGTCAAAATTAGTATTATCCTGCACCTTCACAAGATTTTCTGATAGATATACATCAATCTCAGACTCTTTACCAAAATTAGTGGTGTCATTAGTGGAGAAAGAATTTGTAAATTGATGTACTTTATCTTCTTCACAAACATTCATTCCCATAAAATCATCCATATTATTTAAAGTGACACCGCCACCGCCAGAAGAACTATATGCATGAAAAAGACACCTTAAAACATACTTAACTTTGTCCATCACCTTCTTAGCATCAATTGAACCTAACAAGTTGTTCAAACAATACGACAAAAATTTCAACTTGTACCGTAGATCTAAAACAAGAGCAATATATAACAATACGTTCATCTTCCCATTATTTCCCCAATACTTATCAAATTTGGCCTTTATACTCGTAGCCACATCAAAAAGAATTTTTTTTTCAGGATCCTTAGAATTCTTTCGTATACAATTTTGAATTGTGTTGATGTGGTAAAAAAACCATATTAGAAGTTGTATACAAAGAGCCATAAATTTTTAAAGTGGCTCTATAAAACACTCCTAAGAACTTAAGCAACACATTTGTTGTCTCCCAATCTTCTTTACTAGGTTGTTCTTCAATTGCATAAGAAGGATCTTCGTCCTTTAATATCTCAAAAGCCTTTTCAAACTTTATAGCCGAATCAAGCATAAGGTAAGTAGAGTTCCATCTAGTAGAAATATCAAGACACACTAAACTCCTGCAAAATAATCTTTTGAATTTCAATACACTTCTTAAATTTCCTAGACCGTGCAGAAGAAGATCGCATATATCTGACAACATTGTGAATCCTACTAATGCTCTTATTATGATCTTTGAAAACATCACATACAATCAAATTCAAAATATGAGCACAACATCTTACATGCAAGAATTCGCCATTCAATAATAATCCACTACCAAATCTCTTAACAAAGCATGCGACAGTAGTATCATTAGAAATGGCATTATCCACAGTTAAAGTCATAACTTTATCAATTCCCCAACTCTTTAAACTTCTTTTAAATTTTTTTCCAATGGTTTCTCCTTTATGATTCTCAATGATTGAAAAGTTCAGAATTCTTTTGTATAAATTCCAATTAGAATCAATGCAGCGCTGTCAATACCAAGATAATTCAAGTTTTTTATAGAAGTCTAATAGTCTGTGGTGAGTGAAACTCGATATTGGTTTGTCTTAAATATATCCCTCAAACGTGTTCTCTCATTAATAAATATCTTAACCCCATCCCTAGCAATAGTTATTCGAGAAGGAATTTGGAAATTACATACAATGCTATTGACTTACTAATGAATAGTCTAAATCCAATACCCTCCACAAAACTAAAAGCCAACTCATCTAAAATGATCATTTCAGCAAGAGCTCGTCGACAAATATCCATATCAAATCTTTCACAACTAAGAATTGAACCCTCACCCACCAAGTTCTTTGGATTTAAATACTAACATCTTTGTACCTTTGATAAGGGTACTTCGTACATTTATTCATATGATTATATTAAACTGGTCGTCCCATTTTTCTTAGAATGACATGCATATTGAGTCCCACAATCTTTAGACTTACCATACGGTTCTTCGGGATCACAATCTTCTATTCTTTCAAAATGATCCCAAACTATGGAGGTTTTAGTATTCTTACGCTTTTTTGAAGGGCTTGCACAACGCCAACATTGCCTTTGTCCTTGCTTCCCTTTGTATTATCAACCACGTGTTAATTATCTTGATCTTTATCTTTGCAACACAATTTTTTTTTAAAAAATGTAAAACACTTATAATATGATATGCCTACCATACACACTGTAATAATCAAATAATTATGAAATTCTTACCAAATAACTTGTTTTTGTTAATTTCCAGTAGAAACTCAACCATTGTCGATACAAAATCCCTTACTTTTATCATTCATATTTGTTTTATAAAGAAATATGACAACACTCTCATGTATATCTTTCAACATACACCATTTATAAAACCTCAAACCAAAAGTCAGTTCAAGTTTAAATTTTCTTTGTAATGTCCTTTTGTCCTTTCTAAAAGATTAAAAATAACCACATAGCAACAAGCATGATAATATTTTTTCAACCAGTGCAACCTAAAAAAAAACATGGCACTTTTTTAAGATAGAAAAAAAGGGAAAAAAAATTCCTTTAGTAGATTCCATGAAACAAGATGTTGGTAACTTGGTCATGTGAGCAAAGCTCGAAACTTGGAGTTTAAAGCCAACAATTTCTTGGGCGAAGCTTCAAACTTGGAGTCATGGAAAAAGTTAAGAGTGTTGTCAACTAGTAACAAAAAGGAAGAAGAGACGTGAAAAATTTTAGGGTTAAAATGTAGATTAGGGTTAATCAAATATTAATATTTTATAAGAAAATGTCATTTCAAAAAAATAAATAATGTCAAATGGGCTTACAGATGTAAATGACTAAATGGGCTTATAGATGGTTTGAATATTTCTACCGGCTTTTGTAAAAAAAAACTTTATGCATTAAAAATTCGGTCGGTCGGTCGGTGTTTTTAAAAATTAATTAACCGACCAACCGACTTTCGGTAAATGTATCGAATTAATCGACACCGACCACTTAAAGTGGAAAATCGACCGACCCTAAATCGGTCGGTCGTATCGGTTTTCGGATAATGTATGAACACCCCCTACTATAAACTAGACGATTAATTTGATCATTATTTTATTTCTTCACAACCGTTGCAAAGTCAGAACTGTCTACTTGTATTGTAAAGACCCGACCCAAAAGGGGCTCTAAATGGGCCTTTACCCCAATGCATGCGTTCAAGTAAAGACAATATACAAATATGATTTCGGATTCCAAGTAAAAATTAAAACATTCAGCATTCAATCAGAAATCAATACAGTTTACTGAAACCTGTCCATGTCTCCAAGCACCTGTTTCAAGACAAATACATTTCCAAAAGTTTACTCTGATTAGAGATTTATTAAAATCATTCAAAACCTTCTCAGATACATAAATGCTGAAATCCACAAAACATTGAGAAAACATCCTAGGGCTCTGTGCCCGACTACATGCATTCAGGGGAAATAAAAGACAAGAGTCATAATATAAAAAGTCAGAGATGACAGCAGGTTCCCATGATCACAGCTCCTCCTTCAGCCATCCTGTCTCGCACCTTGGTTACCTGTGGGAAACCACAAAATAAGGGTGAGTAACGAATTACTCAGTAAGAATCCCCCAACCGGGGTACAATACGATATACATGGTCATCTAGAAGAATGTATGCAAGCTATGAATATAAACACAGAATAGAGCAACATAGCTTAAATCCACAATAATCTTCGGATGCCAACTCAGGGTCTTAGTCCAGAAAATCCACACCACACAATACGCCCTATACGAGAAACAAGTCTCGGCCTCAGCATGTCTACTATCTATACGAAAGGTGCACTGGCTCACAATCCCGAGGAGCTCTCGATCGGTATTTGTAATGAGCGTATGCGCGCGCACCGCATGCCACTGCAACTCTAGGGGTTGCCGGGTCCAGTGGCAAGTCGCCGAGTCCGATCACCATGCCTAACTAAATCTCTACGGATCGGTGTCACCGACATAGGGTGTGAGACACGACACGTGAACTATGTCACCTGAACCACCGCTTTTTGAGGCTAAGAAATCGGTCGTGGTAGGCTTACACCGTGAAGCCGCCCTTGCCCTAACAGTGGCAATCAAGGGCTACGCCGAACACGCCGAGGACGCGCCGGCCGCCGGGGGCGAGGCAATGCCAAGTCATCATCCCGACCGCTGGGGCATCGCAGACTACCACCCTCACCCAAGATTGCGGGGCCTCATCGGTGGGTTAGCTAAACCCTCACGGGGTCTAGGGACGGAGTACTACCTCGTACGTCCCTGCCATGGATGCAAGATACTTTATGCATTCGGGCCCGGATGATGCTACCTACCTACACTCTAACATATCATATCAATAACATACAATCCAATACGTGCTCAACAGATACAACGAACCTAGCAGGATACTACGAAACAAGAACAGATACGAGCATGCCAGAACGGAACAACCTAGCATGGACTAACATGAGAAACAACATAAGAAATCATGCCAGTCGGGAATTCAGAACAGAGCACCTAACACTATACATGCTGATAATCACAAACAAACATACAAACAACAATCACATATAATACCGCAGGGCCCACACAACTCCGGTAAGAAATCCTTACCTGGGCGGGAGGCAACTACACACAAAAACCTAAGCTGCGATCGAACCCGAGCTAGCTACCGAGAACCTAACAAAAACAATGATAATCACAATCCATATGCCTAAATATAATAAAATAAACAAGGCTCGGCTCGGGAGCAACTCACGCGGCTCGACTGACACGCGGACGGGCAGTAAACGACGGCGGCTGCTGGGCTGGGCAGGGGCGGGCGCTGGCGCCGACAGCGCAGATGGCAGCCAGGGACGCTGGCTGCGGCTTGCGGGCAAGGCGTGCGCCGACACGCAGACGGGCTAGCGTACGGCGCGCGCGGCGGGCGACGCGCGCGCGCGGGCGAGCGGCGACGACGGCGAGGGCGCGAGCTTGCGATCTGGGCGTCTGGCGCTGCGCGCGCGCGCGCGAGGAGCGACAGGACCACTCTGCTGCTGGGCGTCGCGACGAGCTACTGGGCGGCTGCGCGGCGGCACGGGCGCTGGCGCGCGTGCGCTGCCGGGCGCGCTGGCGTCTGGGCGACTTCTTCTTTGGGCGCTGGGGCTGGCGCGATTCTGGCTGGCCGCTCGACCGGCCGCTCGGTGGTCGCTTGGCTGGCCGGAACGACGCTCGAAGGACTCTCGGGAAGAAGAACACGGCAATGGAGCTTAAGGAAGAGGGTTGGGCGGCCAAGGCTTATTTGGAGAAGAAGCTCAAAAGACCTAATTTCCTTTCATTTAATCAAATGCACCAAAACCCAAAGAAATCAAGGCTAACCAAGATATGCTGCTGAAAGAATAACAAGATCCTCTTGTGGCTCAACTGGCCACACCACTCACCTGACTTCCTAGTACCCCAGGTTTGAAACCCAGTTGCAACACAATTTTCCTTTTTTTTTACTTTTGCATCTATCCTTGCTCAAACCCATCCACAAAGCCTAAAAAACCTACATAAACCCATCCAATAATTTTAGCAACTGGAAAAAGACATAAACGGCCCTGACGGCCCGACCAAATTACCAAAATACCTCTAGGGCATACCTCGAAGACCGGGATGAAAACTTGGGCCGTTACAATATTCCCTCCTTTTTATGACTTTCATCCTCGAAAGTCCTTAAGAATGAAACAAAGACAGATATCTGCAAACTCAACCTCGACCTCCCGCCACGAGCGGCTTCCTCGTAACTCCAACTCCTCCACCGAACTTTTACCAAACGGATCTCACGATTACGCAACGTCTTCGACTCAAAGACCAGAATACTCACACGGGCTTCCTCAAGCTCAAATCCTCACTCAACTGCAAAGGCTCAAAGACCACAATGAGCGATGGGTCCGGCACATACTGCCTCAACATCGATACAAGAAAACACTGTGCACAGCTGACATCAACGGAGGAAAGGCTAACCAATATGCAACTTTTCTAATCCTCTCAAGCATCTCAAATGGACCAACAAAACGGAGACTCAACTTCCCACGCTTACCAAACCTCAACACACCTCACATCGGTGCAACCTTAAAAACACGCACTGTCCAACCTCAAACTCTAAAACTCGACGCCAGACATCGCAGCGTACCTCTTGCTCGCTCAGAGCTACCAACAAACGAACACTACACTTTTGCATCTGCGCACTGGCCAACCGCAAATGACAACTCAGGACCCAAAACAAAACTGACGACCACCAACCTTTTCCCAGAACACTGGAATCCTGCAACACTTACAATACAACGCCTCAACGGAACTATATGAACTAACAGCTGGGAACTGCTACCCAAAGAAAACTAAAAAAACCAACACTGGTCTCCCGCTGCCTCATCACGGAAACACCAACTCGCAACAAGTTCTTAAGGATCTGGCTCACTCTTCCCAAAAGACCATCGGTCAGAGGGTGAAAACACTACAGAAACTGCACACGGCGCATAAGCCTCTTAACAACGCTCTCCAGAACCACATTTCATCCACGCACTGCCTAGAACAAACCTTTGTTGCCACACCCTGGTGACAACAACTCCAGCCTGAAACTGACATGACTCTACTCCATAAAAATGGCCTCTGCACACGAAACGAGGTGCGAGCTCTAGCTCCATCAAACCAATCCTCCAAGAATTTGAACTCACACAACAACCTCAACTAGTGACGAGCTCTCCACACACGAAACTTACGATCCAACAACTTGAGTGATACGAACTCGGAAGCTCAAACAACTACAAACTGCATAGCTATGCCAATCCACTCAACTCTAGCTCGACTCAAATCACTAGCTGGGCAAGACAACCCGCAAACACCCAGGCCCCAGAGGGCTCCCTCCACTAAGCTTACCTCCATGCAAACAACGAAACCAAGTTCGTCCCCTTAAGAGACACATCTCACAAGTCCAAATGATAACACATACAGGTTTATACCCTCTAGATTAAGCTCATTGCTCCTACCCACTGAACTTCATAAACGGAACTCCCCTACCTGGTCAACACCAACTACCAAGAACAAGAATACCAACAGTGGTTGGCAGAGCACAAGCTACACTAACCAGCAAGGATCCCTCAATAGGTCAAGACCCTAATCCAGCAACAATGGTGCAACCTCATCCACAACTGAAACAAAGGGGCCTTCAACTACAAAGGTGCAACAGCTTCCAAGCCAACACACAAAACCTTAACCGACTAGGCCAAATACTCATAGGAGCAGAACAACCCTTACTACAACTTCCAGAACACCACTCAAGAGTTCGCTTAACTGGACAAACAACTGCTTTCAAGCAACCAACAACTTTTCCTCCTACTAGCACCACTACCACCAATTCCAAGACCAAGGAATAACTTGACAACTCCCAAGGAGAAACAGATCCTTACAAGCGGACATCCGAAGGACAGGGAGCTTCACAACCGCTCGATGTCTTGCTCAACTAAGCACAACATCCAACTCTCCCAGAGGCAACAACAAGGGTCCACCACAGACTGGACCGCCAACCACGGGCAAGAGAAGACTCACCCCCAAACACCAAATAAGGGCAACTCTCAAACTCTGGAAACAGGAAAAACATCCGCCAGGGCAAAACCACTTGCCCCACGAGCAAGGCTAACTTCTAGCAACTCAAAAACCACACATTGGTCAACACCAAGCACCAACTTGCCACCACACCGGAACCAATCCGAAATCTACTCCAAACAAACACTAGCTTGCTAGTCTACCAAATCCGCCAGCAACTCACCCGAGGTCTACAACCTACACGACTCCGGCTTGCCAACTGAAACTCACTACTTGGGCCTGACTGAGCTCTGGTGAGACTCTCCACAACTAGGGTTCTTCGGCAACCCTCGACACACACTGTCGTCTAATAGTCTAACAGCCAACTGCCTGAACAAACAACTCCTTTTTCCAGCATCACAACCATGCTGGCCTGCTCCGAACCTCAAAACCAAAAAGACATGAAACGCTTCAGAATGTGCCATCCTCCTACTCAAAGCATCAGCCACATCGTAGCTTCCACCCAGGGTAAGGATTCCGAGCAACACCCTTAGCAACTACGGACAGGAACTACGCGGCTTCACTACAACCACCATTTGTTCAGTACCATCTGAACTCCAACCATGAACACAAAAGGTTCCACCAGCCAAGCTTAGGTTCAACTTAACAAACTTGCCTAAGCAACAACCCAACTACGAGCACGGTATCCTTACAACCTCAACTAAAGCCTTACAACATCCACCTGGAGTCCAACTACCCAAGAACTGAGCACCAGTTCTCCAATGCAAGCCCTACATGGTTCTGAAACTCTCGCCACCAGAACGAACTACACAAAACACACTTGTGTGCACAACTCTCAACCTTCCTTCAGAGATCCAAGACTAACAGGTGCTTTTCAAAAGGCAACACTAACTTCTGGCAGAGGTACAATCAACCAAAGTAACACCAAAAGTTCCATCTCCACACGATACTCGAAGCTGCGGCAACCTTGCTCTACTAAAGCATAACAATGCCAAACCGAACTTACTTTATACCAAGCCCCTACCAAGTGCTTACACATAAGGCGTCCAACTCCTCTCATAAGGCATCCTACTCATCTCATAGGCATCCAACTCGCCTCATAGGCATCCAGCTCATCTCATAGGCATCCAACTCGTCTCATAGGCATCCAGCTCATCTCATAGGCATCCAACTCGCCTCATAGGCATCCAGCTCATCTCATAGGCATCCAACTCATCTCATAAGCATCCAACTCATCTCAAAAGCATCCAACTCACGGCCCCTCAGCTGGGCCAACTCTCATCTACGATGCTCAACCCTCCTCAGATTTAGGCACTCCAAGGTAGTTGACCGCACTACCAACCACAAAGATCTCTTGGCCTTAGCACTAGCGTGAGACTCATACGCACTAACACTTACCTACCGACAACCTGCTGACTTACTCAACCCTCAGTAACACTGGGAAGAGGCTCCAGCTCCTCTAGAACATCCTTTCGCTTGTAGTCCTTCGACTACCAATGAACTAGCCCTCTTGCACGACCTAGACAGGTGCAACTGCCATAAACGGATCCAAAGGCTAAAGGAGTGCTGAACTCCGGACGGGATATAGAACCATCTGCTATACCCATGCCAAACTCAGGCCTGAACCAGACTTAGTGCCAAAGCGGCACACCAACCAATGCACCTCAAGTGCCACTACTACCAAACCCACACCTTACTACAAATAGGCCAGCAAGGTCACAACCTCAAGTGAAAAAAACTATGGCTAGGCATACGAGGCTCAAACTCAAATAACCCTGACTTTGACATCTCATCTAACTGAAGTCTCACGGCCTACTCTTGCATCTCCACATGATGCTCAACAAAACTCTGGCCGGATCTCTCAATCATGCAGCAGCTAGCTCTACTCTAGGAGCTCACCATAAGAAGAGTGCTCAACTCTACCAGACAACTAGGGAAACCACCAACGGATCACGTCCGATGGGTACACTGCTCGCTGCACCCTTAACCACAGGGTTCTGATTTACTGGCTGCAAAACAACAACAAATTACAAGAGCACAAAGATGTCTCAGCAACCTCCTCGAAGGCTACCAACTCTGCGGCTACTCACTGGGCAATCAACAATCTGCTAAGGTTCAAGATCCACACCTGAACTACCCAGGCTAGTCCACTCTAGAACCTGCTCCACAAGCATCAACATTAGCAAAAGCCAAAGCTAACTCCTCTCCTGGAGTGGTACTCCAAGGCAAAACACCTCCACCCTCTCTCTAGGGGAAATCAACAGCTGGGCCACACCGCAAGGGCCTACGGGAGTCTAATCTCTGCCTCTCTCTGGGACGGTGTCCCAGCGGTATCTGAATCTATCTGGATACACGACAAGTCGCAAACATACATCTTACACTACGGGAAGTTGGCATGATGGTGCTCAGGACCCAAACCAACAACGAGTCAGAACCTGCTCGTCTCCGCTCCACAACACTAAACAAGGCATACACTAGATGAAAGGTATTGTAAATTCTTAACCCTTTTCTAAAAAAAAGCAGTAAACTTAGCGCGCACTGATGATCGTTGAGTCTTTGGTGATCATGGGAAAACGACCTACAACAAAAGGTCGGTCTCTACAGAATCTATGACTCTAAGCTCACGATACCAATCAGAAAGACCCAGACCCAAAAAGGGGCTCTAAATGGGCCTTTACCCCAATGCATGCGTTCAAGTAAAGACAATATACAAATATGATTTTGGATTCCAAGTAAAAATTAAAACATTCAAACATTCAATCGTAAATCAATACAGTTCATGAAAACATCCCCTCTGTCTCCAAGCACTGTTTCAAGACAAATACATTTCCAAAAGTTTACTCTGATTAGAGATTTATTAAAATCATTCAAAACCTTCTCAGATACATAAATGCTGGAATCCACAAAACATTGAGAAAACATCCTAGGGCTCCGTGCCCGACTACATGCATTCAGGGGAAATAAAAGACAAGAGTCATAATATAAAAAGTCGAGATGACAGCGAGTTCCCATGATCACAGCTCCTCCTTCACCATCCCTGTCTCGCACCTTGGTTACCTGTGGGAAACCACAAAATAAGGGTGAGTAACGAATTACTCAGTAAGAATCCCCCAATCGGGGTACAATACGATATACATGGTCATCTAGAAGAATGTCTGCAAGCTATGAATATAAACACAGAATAGAGCACATAGCTTAAATCCACAATAATCTTCGGATGCCAACTCAGGGTCTTAGTCCAGAACTATGTCACTGACATAGGGGTGTGAGACCTGGACACGTGAACTATGTCAGCTTGAACCACCGCACCTGAGGCTAAGGAATCGGTCGTGGTAGGCTTACACCAGGAAGCCGTCCTTGCCCTAACAGTGGCAATCAGGGCTACGGCCGAACACGCCGAGGACGTGGCGGCCGTCCGGGGACGAGGCAATGCCAAGTCATCATCCCGACCGTTGGGGCATCGCGCAGACTACCACCCTCACCCAAGATTGCAGGGCCTACCGGTCGGGTTAGCTAAACCCTCACGGGGTCCAGGGACGGAGTACTACCTCGTACGTCCCTGCCATGGATGCAAGATACTTTATGCATTCGGGCCCGGATGATGCTACCTACCTACACTCTAACATATCATATCAATAACATACAATCTAATACGTGCTCAACAGATACAACGAACCTAGCATGATATTACGAAACAAGAACAGATACGAGCATGCCAGAACGGAACAACCTAGCATGGACTAACATGAGAAACAACATAAGAAATCATGCCAGTCGGGAATTCAGAACAGAGCACCTAACACTATACATGCTGATAATCACAAACAAACATACAAAAAATAATCACATATAATACCGCAGGGCCCACACAACTCCGGTAAGAAATCCTTACCTGGCCGGGTGGCAACTACACACAAAAACCTAAGCTGCGATCAAACCCGAGCTAGCTACCGAGAACCTAACAAAAACAAAGATAATCACAATCCATATGCCTAAATATAATAAAATAAACAAGGCTCTGCTCGGGAGCAACTCACGCGGCTCGGCTGAGACGCAGCGGGACGGAGTAAAGCACGGCGGGGTAGCTCTGCTGGCGCCGGCGGCGCAGATGGGCGTGGCTGGGACGGCGGCGCTGCGCTGGGCAGGCGTTGGGACACGGCACGGGCGAGCTGCTCGGGCGAGGATGCGCGCGGGGAGAGCGACGGCACGGGCGAGGGCGCGCGCTTGCGATCTGGGCGTCTGGCGCCTGCTGCTGCGCGCGACAGGGAGCGACGGGACCACCCGCGCATCGGGCGCGGCGACAGCGTCTGGGCGGCCGCGACGGCCGGGCACTGGCTGCGCGCGTGCTATTGGGCGCTGGGGCGTCTGGGCAACTCTTCTTCTTTGGGCGCTGAAATTTCTTGATGATGCGATTTGGTTGGCCGCCGACCGGCCATTTGCTCGGCTGGGTCGCTTGGCTGGCCGGAACGACGCTCGGAGGACTCTCGGGAGGAAGAACACGGCAGTGGAGCTTGAGGAAGAGGGTTGGGCGGCCAAGGCTTATTTGGAGAAGAAGCTCAAAAGACCTAATTTCCTTTCATTTAATCAAATGCACCAAAACCCAAAGAAATCAAGGCTAACCAAGATATGCTGCTGAAAGAATAACAAGATTCTCCTGTGGCTCAACTTGCCACACCACTCACCTGACTTCCTAGTACCCCAGGTTCGAAACCCAGCTGCAACACAATTTTCCTTTATTTTTACTTTTGCATCTATCCTTGCTCAAACCCATCCACAAAGCCTAAAAAACCTACATAAACCCATCCAATAATTTTAGCAACTGGAAAAAGACATAAACGGCCCTGACGGCCCGACCAAATTACCAAAATACCCCTAGGGCATACCTCGAAGACCGGGATGAAAACCTGGGCCGTTACATGTATGTAGCTATTCAATATTGTTCTATCGTAAGTAGCCCATATGCAAATGAAATAGAATGTGGAAACGTTATTAAACAAGACAAATATTTAAAGTAGTATGGAAATATTACATATAGGAAGAAAATCGTAAACATACCCAATGTAATAGAGTATGGGAATATAGCCTATGTCTTCCACATTGCAATATTGCAAAATCTCATCTTGAGCCATCCAACATTCGGAATCAAAATCATCTATGGTAATAGATATACTTACTAAGCCACCTTCACCCAATTGATCTTTAGCATAATTATATACTAGCCTGATCATGGTTTGAATGGTCGTGTTCGATTGATGGGATTGCGAATCTCTGCCTTCTTACTCTTAGATATAGAATTCTTATTAGTCTTTTTTTTTTTGGATTAGAGGGCTATGAAAATAAACATTTTATATTATAAGTAAAACAAATGTGGTACATGCTAAATTATTATAAAGATATAATGTACAATTATTAGCCTGCTTTGATGTAGTATGTGTTGTACTAATTAGTTTTCTTAGCTATGGCATGAAGGTTTTCAGAGCGTGTGTAAGGTTGTACAACTTGTTGTTTATAGGGATGGATAGGTACAAGTCCTCATTTCTCATAAGTATCATATTGATAGTGACGTGCACATTGAATTTCCCTAATGGCATACCATGTATCATACCGGATGAGCCGCACGATTCGTACACTATACCAATGACAACAATGTCACCACCATGTTCAACAGCTAGTTGACATGCCACACCCTTTAAGAAAAAAAGAAGACAAATCGTAATTAAGATACAAAACAATTCAAATGTATTACTAAAACTAGAATATGAAACTAGAAGGAAAATAGAAACTTACTTCTCCTGAATTGAGGATATCATCAGGATGATCAATCTAACGCCGCCAACCCCTTGAAGGATTTGATTTTCTTCCCTTATGGCTTCTCTATTAATTCCCTCACACGAAGAGTTAAATCGATGAGAGCAATCGACTTGAGGGTCTGGTTCAATTGGTCGCTGACCCATCCTCGAATTCATGAGTCATCTTAAAGAAAACCGATCGAGATACAAATTGATCTGCTCCCCTAACATGTCCACAATGTTCCGACACAATGCATTGGTATCTTGACCTTCATATGTATGTTCTAGTTCATTTTTTGCAAAATATTTTTAAATACACTCTAAAGAGTTGAACCTAAATCAAATATAAATGAAATAAAAAAAAATTACAATTTTTTCGACTATCTGAATTCTGTCTTTGTGGACGTATTGTTTATCCTTACCCTTTTCGAGCTGTTTTCTATAGTTTAGTATGACCCAATGGATTAGTTTTAAGATCTATATTCTACAACTAAAATTTACTGCACATGATTAGTTTGAAAATACATAATGAGAATATATATTCATACGGCTTAGAAAGTTTCTTACTAGTTCATGACGAGCTTAACATATCACTTTCAAGCGGAACGATGAGGGTCTTTTTTTTAGATTGTAACTCTATTTTTCTCCTCACGTTCTTTATGTATAACATATACTTAATATGAATATACTAAAGGTTATAGACATTACACTAATAAAAAACAACTAGCTAGGTACCTTAAACTTATCTGACAATCAGGTGTCATTGCCAATTGAGCCACCGAGCGCTCTTGTTAATCTATGCGCGACATCTTGTACTTAAGCCGTGCTTCAAGGGAGTTTTAATTTAAAGGCAGAATTCGCCCGTGCCTTCTTCTTCCCCATTCTTCTTCGCGATTTTTCTCTCGACCGACTGCGTTTTCTCCCTCGCGATTTCTCCCTCGCCGACCACCAATTCGCCAGCTTTTCTTCCCCAAATTCGAAGACGTTCCTTGTCTCGAGCAGCCGGTAAGTTCTTCCTTCCTCTTCTCCTTCAATTCCGTCTCCCCTGTTTTTGGTTTGGCCATTGATGGCCGAGAGAGTGAAGAGTGTGTGGTTGTGAGTTTTGTGCAGCTAGTGGAGAAGAACCAGCACCAATTCACCCGAGAAGAAGATCCATTGTCACCAATTCGTCGAGCTCGTCTTCTCAATCGCCAATTCGAGTTCCTTCTAAAAAGCGTGCAGAAGCCAGCTCGCCCCTCCATCGCGCGCAGAAGCCGCATCGCCAAGCCGAGTCCGCGCGCATCCGAGCCCCAGCGCCGTGTCGAGTGTCCTGCCGCCGAGTCGAGTGTGAGCTCACGAGCCGAGCCTAATTATTTTATTTAATTTAGATATTGTGTGTAATTGTGTTGTGCTTGTTAGGTTCTGGGTAGCTAGCTCGAGATCGTTCGTAGCTTAGGATTTCGTGTTTAATCGCCCCTCGACCAAGGTAAGGATTTCTTACCGGAGTTGTGCGGACCCTGCGATATATTATGTGATTGCTGATTGATTGCTTGTTTGTGCTTATTGACATGTGTAGCTAAGTGCTCTATTCTGAATTCCCGACTGGCATGAATTCCTACGTTGTTTCTCATGTAAGTCCATGCTAGGTTGTTCCTTTCTGGCATGCTCGTATCTGTTCTTGCTTCGTAGTATCATGCTAGGGTCGTTGTATTCTTATTGAGCACGTATTGGAATGTATTGGATTGTTTGTTGATTGCTATGACAGGTTAGAGTGCAGGTAGATAGCATCATCCGGGTCGGGTGCATAATGAACCTTGCATCCCCGACAGGGACGTACGAGATGGTGCTCCGTCCCTGATCCCGTTAGGGAATAGCTAACCCTAACGGCTGGCCCTGCAATCTTGGGTGAGGGTGGCAGACTGTTAAATGCCCCAACGGTCGGGATGATGACTTGACATTGCCTCGTCCCCGGCAGTCGGCACATCTTCAGCTTGTTCGGCCGTAGCCCTTGATTGCCACCTGTTAGGGCAAGGACTGCAACCTGGTGTAAGCCTACCACGACCGGTTCCTTAGCCTCAGGTGTTGTGGATCAGGTTGAAATAGTTCACGTGTCCAGATCTCACACCCCTATGTCAGTGACACCGATCTAAAGATTTAGTTAGGCGTGGTGACTGGACATGAGCAGCTTGCCACTAGACCCGACACCCCCCATAGTCTGCAGTAGCACGCGGTGCGCGCTTACGCTCATTACAGCGTCGACCGGAGAGCTCCTCGGGATCTTGAGCTAGTGCATCTTTCATTCGACAGTAGACAGGCTGAGGTCGGGACTTGTTTCTCGTATAGGGCGTATTGTGTGGTGGATGTGTGGTGGATTATTCCGGACTAAGACCCTGAGTTGGCATCCGAGGTCCAAGTATGGACTCAAGCTATGTGCTCTATTCTGTGTTTATACTCATAGCTTGCATACACTCATCTAGATGACCATGTATATCGTATTGTACCCTGGTTGGGGATTCTTACTGAGTAATTCGTTACTCACCCTTATTATTGTGGTTTTTCCACAGGTAACCGAGATGCGAGACATGATGGCTGAAGAAGGAGCTGTGATCATGGGGACCAGCCATCAAACTCTGATTTTGTGCTATGACTCTTTATGTTTTATTTTCCCATGAATGCATGTAGCCGCGCACGGAGCCCTAGGATGTTTTCTAAATGTTTTGTGGATTCCAGCATTGTTGTATCTGGACAAGTTTTGAATGATTTTAATAAATCTCTGATCAGAGTAAACTTTGGAAATGTATTTATCTTGGAACGGGTGCTTGGAGACAGGGACAGGTTTCAGGAAAATTGTCTGGACTTGAACTGAATGTTTGAATGTTTTGTTTTTAATTGGAATCCGAAATCATATTTGTATATTGTCCTTTACTTTGAATGCATGCATTGGGGTAAGGGCCCATTTAGAGCCCCATTCGGGTCGGGTCTTTACAGTTGGTATCAGATCTCAGAGTCATAGATTCTGTAGATTGACCTTTTGTTGTAGGTCATTTTTCCCATGATCACCAACACTTCGACAGTCATCAGGTACGCCTAAGTTTACTATTTGTTGTAGAAAAGGGTTAAGAATTTACAATACCTTTCCTCTAGTGTATGCCATGTATAGTGTTGTTGAGCGGAGACGAGCAGGTTCTGACTCGTTGTTGGTTTGAGCGTAGATCGCTAGCATGCCAATCCCCCGCGCTGGAAGAGGACGCCCGAGAGGAGGCCGAGGTAGCAGGATCAGATCTGATACTGCAGGGACATCGTTCCAAGCTGAGGCTGATAGCATTCCGCTTGTAGCTCCCCCTGTTGCGCCCAGAGTAGGCGTTGAGGCGTCTGAGCGCCGTGAGACTGCTCCTGGAGCAGAATTTGCTGATTCTATGAGGGCTATGGTGGTCGACCTATTGAGTGACCAGAGGGCAGAGACCCAGGCTTTGTTGGCCGCGTAGCGGGAAGAGTCCCGAGCCCAGATCGAGCAGTTGACTCGTTTGTTTCAGCAGGGCGCAGCTCCGCAGGAGCCAGCAGCCCTTGTGGCAGATGTGGCAGAGGGTGCCGAGGAGCTTGGAAAATGGTTAAAGGACTTTGTGAAGTGGAATCCTGAGAAGTTCGATGCCACAGGTGATGCTTTAGCAGCAGCCAGATGGATTGCCCATTTGGAGTACACCTTCCTGATTATGGTGTGCCCCGATGTTAAGAGACCGAGGTGTGCAGCCCATGTGCTAGGAGGCACAGCTAGATGGTGGTGGGAGTCCACTTTGAGTGAGAGACCAGCTGGGTCTCCACATGCCACCTGGGAGTTCTTTAAGTCTGAGTTCAGGGTCAAGTATATTAGTGATGAGGCCCAAGGGAAGATGGTAGAGCTTTTTCAGAATCTGAAGCAGGGTTCTGATTCTATAGAGAAGTATGAGAGGAAATTCTCGGAGTATGGTTATTTTGCTCCGCAGTTGATAGCCACCCCGGAGTTGAAGATTCGAAAGTTTTTTTCTGGATTGACGCAGGGTGTGTCTCAGGACTTATGCTAAAGCGGTTCAGCTAGCCACCATTTACAATGGAAAGTATCTTGTTGAGCGGATTGTTGCCGCTCAAGTTCAGCGTCTTGTCCCAGCTGTAGTGGGGCAGAAGAGGAGGTTTGAGTTCCGAGGAGGCGGCTAGCGCCGTCAGGGGCAATTTCAGAACTGGGATCAGCGTAGGGTTCCGACTCTTTCCGGCCTCGCCGGAGGCGTCCCCAGTAGATTCCACTTTGTGCTACATGTGGAAGAGCCCACTTTGGAGCTTGTCAGACCGGGCCCAGGCTGTGTTTCCGATGTGGTAAAGAGGGCCATCTGGCCCATTTTTGTGATCAGCCAGCTATGGCAGTGCAACCAGTGCAGCAGCAGCAGGGTCGGGTGTTCGCTACGAACTGTCAGGAGGTTGAGCGTGCGGATGCCGCTGTGGTAGGTACGCTTCTTGTTTTGGATCATTGCGCATTTGTCTTGTTTGATTCTGGTTCTACGCATTCGTTTGTATCATCTTATTTCTTTGAGCATGCTAGGTTGAGATTAGAGCCTCTAGGTTTTGAGTTATCTGTTGCAACTTCTTCGGGAGTTAATATGTTAGCTAGAGATAAGATTAAAGATGGCCGGATCGAGATATCCGGGGAATTGCTTGTAGCTACGCTCATTGTTCTGCCTATGAGCGGTTTCGATGTGATTCTTGGTATGGAGTGGTTAGCTGCTAACCACACGTTGATTGACTGCCACCGGAAAGAAGTAGTGCTCAGGCAGCCGGGTCGGCCCAGCTTCAAGTTTCGTGGAGTCCAGGGTGGAGGTTGCCCGCCGATGGTGTCAGCTGTGAAAGCTCGTCGTTTGCTAGCTCATGGAGCTTGGGGCTACCTAGCCAAGTTGTCCGGAGAGAGCCGCCCCTCGCTGACTGTTGATCAAGTGTCGGTCGTGCAGGAGTTTGCGGATGTGTTTCCTGAGGAGTTACCTGGGTTGCCCCCGAGCAGAGAGGTTGACTTCACAATTGAGCTCGAGCCAGGAACCCTCCCTATCTCAAAGGCTCCGTATCGTATGGCGCCAGCAGAGTTAAAGGAACTGAAGGTTCAGTTGCAGGAGATGTTAGATCGAGGGTTCATCCGTCCGAGTGTGTCCCCGTGGGGAGCACCAGTTCTGTTTGTGAAGAAAAAGGATGGTTCGATGCGCTTATGCATTGATTATCGCGAGCTTAATAAGGTGATAGTGAAGAATAAGTATCTGTTGCCCCGAATCGACGATTTGTTCGATCAGCTTCAGGGAGCTTCCGTGTTCTCCAAGATAGATTTGAGATCCGGTTATCATCAGTTGCGGATTAGGGACGCCGACATTCCTAAGACAGCGTTCAGGTCTAGATATGGACACTATGAGTTTGAGGTCATGTCGTTTGGATTGACTAATGCACCAGCAGCGTTCATGGACATGATGGATAGGGTGTTCAAAGCATTTTTGGACAGCTTCGTCATCGTGTTCATTGATGATATTCTAATCTATTCAAGGACTAGGGAGGATCATGCAGAGCATTTGAGGCAAGTGTTGGCAGCTTTGAGGGAAAACCAGCTTTATGCGAAGTTTTCCAAATGCGAGTTCTGGTTGGAACAAGTGGCCTTCCTAGGTCACGTAGTTTCGAGGGATGGTATAGCCGTGGATCCCGCGAAGATTGAGGTCTTGAGTTCGTGGGCCAAGCTGACTTCAGTTACCGAGATACGCAGCTTTCTAGGTTTGGCAGGTTACTACCGTCGGTTCGTTAAGGACTTTTCCGCCATAGCCTCGCCCCTCACTCGTCTGACGAGGAAGGGTGTCGAGTTTAATTGGGACAGTAAGTGTGATGAGAGCTTTGCCAGGCTCAAGCGTAGTTTGACTTCAAAGACGGTGTTGGCGATCCGGAAGGGACAGGTGGTTTCGTGGTCTACTGCCGATGCTTCCAAGTTTGGGTTAGGTTGTGTGTTGATGAAGCACGGGAAGGTCATTGCTTATGCTTTCCGTCATTTGAAGCCATATGAGCGAGAACTACCCGACTCATGATATGGAGTTGGCGTGCAGTGGTGTTTGCAATCAAGATTTGGAGGCATTACCGTATGGTGAGCGGATTTGGATGTTTACCGATCACCGAGCCTCAAGTATCTGTTTACTCGAAGGAGTTGAATATGAGCGAGAGGAGATGGTTAGAGTTGGTAAAGGATTATGATTGCGAGATCTTGTACCATCCGGGTAAAGCCAATGTTGTAGCTGATGCTTTGAGTAGGAAGACGTCGCACTCCACGGTGTTGTTGAGTTCCCAACCCAGATTGCGGAGAGAGTTCGAGCGGGTGAGGTTGCGATGTTGTTGGGTGAGGTTCTTTGTCGAGTAGCTCGATTGATGATTCACCATCGATTAGGCAATGGATTATCGATAGCCAGCTGAGTGACCCCGCACTTAAGAGATTGTTTGACAAAGTTAGTGCTGACGAAGATTTTGACTTTGTTTATTCACCGCATGATGCAATGACTTACGAGAGGCCGGTTATGCGTTCGGATGTTGTAGGATTGCGAGCGAGTTGCTCTCGAGGCCCCATGATTCTCCGTTTGCTTGGCACCCGGGGTACCAAGATGTATCAGACCTTAAGCGAGACATTACGGTAGATGGGTATGAAAAGAGATGTTGCCGAGTTTGTCGATCGGTGTCTCACTTGTCGGCAAGTAAAGGCACCCAGCAGAGACCACCGGTAGTTTTTGTTGCAACCACGAGTATACCTCGGTGGAAATGGGAAGAGATCTCCATGGACTTTATTTCGGTTTGCCGAGGACTCGAGGAAGTTTCTCAGATTTGGGTGATAGTCGACCGATTGACTAAGAGTGCACACTTCATTCCGGTAGAGACACTTATACCGTGGAACAGTGGGCGCAGTTGTTTTTGGAACAGATCATTCGTTACCATGGTGTGCCTGTGAGGATTGTATCTGACCGTGATTCGAGGTTCACTTCTCGTTTCTGGAGAGCGCTCCAAAAAGGTTTAGGCACTGAGTGCGGTTTACGCACTGAGCTTTTCACCCTCGCATGCAGATGGACAGATCGAGAGGGTGAACTAGATTTCGAGGACATGTTGAGGGCTTGTGTGTTGAATTTTCCGGCGATTGGGACCAAAGATCTCAGATCTCGATGGAGTTTGCCTATAACAACAGCGATTATCGATCGACGATTCAGATGGCTCCATTCGAAGCTTTGTATGGTAAGCGTTGCCGATCTCCTGTGTTCTGGGAAGAGGTTGGTGATAGACAGGTTTTGGGTCCCGAGTTGCTGCAGTTGACTAATGGTGCCGTGCAAAAGATTAGAGCTCGCATGTTGACAGCTCAGAGCAGGCAGAAGAGTTACGCCGATGTGCGGCGTCGAGACTTGGAATTTGAGGTGGGACAGCATGTGTTCCTAAAGGTTGCACCGATGCGAGGTGTTTTGAGGTTTGGTAAGCATGGAAAGTTGAGTCCCCGTTTTGTTGGTCCGTTTGAGATTCTAGAGAGGATTGGCAAAGTTGCTTATCGGTTAGCCTCGCCTCCGTCATTGTCAGCGGTGCACGGTGTTTTTCATGTTTCGATGTTGAGGCAGTACGTGTCGGACCCGTCGCACATTGTTGATTTTGAGCCCTTGCAGCTGAACGAGGATTTGAGCTTCGAAGAGAAGCCAGTAGGGATTCTTGCCTTTGAGACAAAGACGTTGCGTAATCGTGAGATCCGGTTGGTAAAAGTTCAGTGGAGAAGTCAGAATTCAGAGGAAGCCACCTGGGAGCGGGAAGATGAGATGAGACTGCATTATCCCGAGCTGTTCCAGTATTAAGAACTTTCGAGGACGAAAGTCATAAAAAGGAGGGAATATTGTAACGGCCCGGAATTTCATCCCGGTCTTCCTAGTTTGCCCTAGGGGCATTTTGGTAATTTGGTCGGGCCGACAGGGCCGATTATGTCTTTTCCAATTGCCAAAAAAATTATGAGATGAATTAAATGGGATTGGGAAGCTTGGTGAAGGCATTTGGGCTTGGTAAAAGGCAAAATTAAATAGGGAATTAAATAGCACGTCGGGCGAGATTCGAACCATGGGCGCTTGGGTAGCTAGTTGGGTGTCATTGCCAATTGAGCCACCGAGCGCTCTTGTTAATCTATGCGCGACATCTTGTACTTAAGCCGTGCTTCAAGGGAGTTTTAATTTAAAGGCAGAATTCGCCCGAGCCTTCTTCTTCCCCATTCTTCTTCGCGATTTTTCTCTCGACCGACTGCGTTTTCTCCCTCGCGATTTCTCCCTCGCCGACCACCAATTCGCCAGCTTTTCTTCCCCAAATTTGAAGACGTTCCTTGTCTCGAGCAGCCGGTAAGTTCTTCCTTCCTCTTCTCCTTCAATTTTGTCTCCCCTATTTTTGGTTTTGGCCATTGATGGCCGAGAGAGTGACGAGTGTATGGTTGTGAGTTTTGTGCAGCTAGTGGAGAAGAACCAGCACCAATTCACCCGAGAAGAAGATCCATTGTCGCCAATTCGCCGAGCTCGTCTTCTCAATCGCCAATTCGAGTTCCTTCTTAAAAGCGCGCAGAAGCCAGCTCGCCCCTCCATCGCGCGCAGAAGCCGCATCGCCAAGCCGAGTCCGCGTGCAGCCGCGCCCCAGCGCCGTGTCGCGTGTCCTGCCGCCGAGCCGAGTGTGAGCTTCCGAGCCGAGCCTAATTATTTTATTTTATTTAGATATTGTGTGTAATTATGTTGTGCTTGTTAGGTTCCCGGTAGCTAGCTCGAGATCGTTCGCAGCTTAGGATTTCGTGTTTAATCGCCCCTCGACCAAGGTAAGGATTTCTTACCGGAGTTGTGCGGACCCTGCGATATATTATGTGATTGCTGATTGATTGCTTGTTTGTGCTTATTGACATGTGTAGCTAAGTGCTCTATTCTGAATTCCCGACTGGCATGAATTCCTACGTTGTTTCTCATGTAAGTCCATGCTAGGTTGTTCCTTTCTGGCATGCTCGTATCTGTTCTTGCTTCGTAGTATCATGCTAGGGTCGTTGTATTCTTATTGAGCACGTATTGAAATGCATTGGATTGTTTGCTGATTGCTATGACAGGTTAGAGTGCAGGTAGATAGCATCATCCGGGTCGGGTGCATAACGAACATTGCATCCCCGACAGGGACGTACGAGATGGTGCTCCGTCCCTGATCCCGTTAGGGAATAGCTAACCCTAACGGCTGGCCCTGCAATCTTGGGTGAGGGTGGCAGACTGTTAAATGCCCCAACGGTCGGGATGATGACTTGGCATTGCCTCGTCCCCGGCAGTCGGCACGTCCTCAGCGTGTTCGGCCGTAGCCCTTGATTGCCACCAGTTAGGGCAAGTTTGGCTTCCAGGTGTAAGCCTACCACGACCGGTTCCTTAGCCTCAGTGCGGTGGATCAGGTGACATAGTTCACGTGTCGTGTCTCACACCCCTATGTCGGTGACACCGATCTAAAGATTTAGTTAGGCGTGGTGGATCGGACATGGGTAGCTTGCCACTAGACCCGGCACCCCCATAGTTCGTAGTAGCACGCGTGCGCGCTACGCTCATTCATTACGGCCGACAGGAGAGCTCCTCGGGATCTTGAGCTAGTGCATCTTTCATTCGACAGTAGACAGGCTGAGGCCGGGACTTGTTTCTCGTATAGGGCGTATTGTGTGGTGGATGTGTGGTGGATTATTCCGGACTAAGACCCTGAGTTGGCATCCGAGGTCCAAGTATGGACTCAAGCTATGTGCTCTATTCTGTGTTTATACTCATAGCTTGCATACACTCATCTTGATGACCATGTGTATCGTATTGTACCCCGGTTGGGGATTTTTACTGAGTAATTCGTTACTCACCCTTATTATTGTGGTTTTTCCACAGGTAACCGAGATGCGAGACAGGATGGCTGAAGGAGGAGCTGTGATCATGGGGACCAGCCATCAAACTTTGATTTTGTGCTATGACTCTTTATGTTTTATTTTCCCCTGAATGCATGTAGTCGGGCACGAAGCTCTAGGATGTTTTCTAAATGTTTTGTGGATTCCAGCATTGTTGTATCTGGACAGGTTTTGAATGATTTTAATAAATCTCTGATCAGAGTAAACTTTGGAAATGTATTTATCTTGGAACAGGTGCTTGGAGACAGGGACAGGTTTCAGGAAAATTGTCTGGACTTGAACTGAATGTTTGAATGTTTTGTTTTTAATTGGAATCCGAAATCATATTTGTATATTGTCCTTTACTTTGAATGCATGCATTGGGGTAAGAGCCCATTTAGAGCCCCATTCGGGTCGGGTCTTTACATTTTATCTCTCTTAAATCCACCTCTCTAATCCTCTTATCTTCTTTTTTTTCTCTTATTCTCTCCTCAATCCATCTCATCAAATTATTGAACATGAGATAATTTTTCTAAATAATAAGTTTCCTACTTTGATTTGTCACTTTTTATTTTCTAAAATTCATAGTCTACCATGGAACAATCAAGAAAAAGAAAGAAAATAAAGAAAAAAAAGAAAAGAAAAGAAAAGAGGGGAATAGATAATAATTTTCCTACTTTGATTTGTCACTTTTTATTTTCTAAAATTCATAGTCTACCATGGAACAAAAAAGAAAAAGAAAGAAAATAAAGAATAAAAAAAGAAAAGAAAAATGGGGAAGAGAGGTGGTGTAACGGCCCGGAATTTCATCCCGGTCTTTCCGGGTTGCCCAAGGGCATTTTGGTAATTTGGTCGGGCCGACAGGGCCGGTTATGTCTTTTCTAATTGCCGGAAAAATTATGAGATGATTTGAATGGGATCGGGAAGCTTTGTGAAGGTAGTTGGGCTTGGTAAAATGCAAAAAGAAATAGGGAATTAAATAGCGCGTCGAGTAGGATTCGAACCATGGGCGCTTGGGAAGCTAGTTGGGTGTCATTGCCAATCAAGCTACTAAGCGCTCTTGTTAATCTAATTGCACCAACTTGTATATAAGCCTCTTTGAAGTAAGTTTTGATTTTATAAACAAACCGCCCGAGCTTCCTTCTTCATTTCTTCCCTTCTCCTTCTTCTTCGCGAATTCTTTCTCCTTCTCCCTCGACCAACTGCGATTCCTCTCCCTCGCCGGAGCTCCCTCGCCGATCACCCAACCCCGGTAAGCTCTCCTTCTCTTCTCTTCTTCTTCTTCTTCTTCTTTTTCTCCTCTAATTCCGCCTCCCCTGTTTTCATTTTCGCCATTGATGGCCGACAGAGTGAAGGGAATCGTGTGGGTTTTGTGCAGCAAGTGAAGAGGAGCTGATCCAGCTGAAATCGCCGGCCAATTCGTCGCCGAGCTCGCCAGTTCGTGTTCGCCCCTGTTCGCGCGCAGAAACTAGCCCCAAGCGCCTGTCGCGTGCCCTACCGCAGCCCAGCCCGCCGAGCCACTCCGCGCCCGAGCGCCCCTGTGTCGCCCTGCAACGCTCCGCGTCCATCCGCGTGCCCAGCCAAGCGCCAGCCGAGCCGCCATCGCCATCGCCTCTCGCGCCGACGCGCGCGCGCGCGCCGGCGCTATGTCGCCCGCGCGCCATCCGCGCGCCCAGCCAGCCCTATTGCTGCCTCGTTCGTGTAATCGGCTCGTTCGTGTGTTCGTCGCGCCTCGTGAGTTACTCCCGAGCTGAGCCCTATTTATTTTATTATATTTAGGCCTATTGTGTGATTTTTGTTGTGATTGATAGGTTCTCGATAGCTAGTTTGGGTTCGTTCGCAACTTAGGATTCGTGTCAAATCGTCCCCGACCAAGGTAAAGATTTCTTACTCGAGTTGTGTGGACCCTGCGATATTATATGTGATTGCTGATTGATTGCTTGTTTGTGTTTATTGACATGTGTAGCTAAGTGCTCTAATCTGAATTCCCGATTAGCATGATTTTCCCGGTTATTTCTCATGTTAATCCATGCTAGGTTGTTTCCTCTGGCATGCTCGTATCTGTTCTTGTTTCGTAGTATCATGCTAGGCTCGTTGTATTCTTATTGAGCACGTATTGGATTTTATTGAATTGTTTGCTCATTGTTAAGGCAGGTTAGAGTTGCAGGTAGATAGCATCATACGGGCCTGATGCATAAAGTACCTTGCATCCATGGCAGGGACATTCGAGAGAGTTCTCCGTCCCTGGACCCCGTGAGGGATTAGCTAACCCTACCGGTAGGCCCTGCAATCTTGGGTGAGGGTGGCAGACTATTAAATGCCCCAACGGTCGGGATGATGACTTGGCATTGCCTCGTCCCCGGCAGCCGGCATGTCCTCAGCATGTTTCGCAGTAGCCCCTGATTGCCACCTGTTAAGGTAAGGACGGCTTCCTGGTGTAAGCCTACCACGACCCGTTCCTTAGCCTCAAGGTGCGGTGGTTCAGCCGACATAGTTTACGTGTCCGGTCTCACACCCTATGTCGGTGACACCGATCCGCAGATTTAGTTAGGCGTGGTGGACTGGACATGGGCGGCTTGCCTCTAGACCCGGCACCCCATAGTTCGCAGTAGCACGCGGTGCATGCTTACGCTCATTACAAAGATCGATCGAGAGCTCCTCGGGATTGTGAGCAGTGTACCTTTTTCGTCGATGAGACACGCCGAGGCGGGACTTGTTTCTCGTATAGGGCGACTTGTGTGGTGATATCATTCCGGACTAAGACCCTAAGTTGGCATCCGAGGCCCAAGTGTGGGCTAAGCTATGTGCTCTATTCTGTGTTTTTACTCATAGCTTGCATACACTCATCGAGATGACCATGTATATCGTATTGTACCCCGGTTGGGGATTCTTACTGAGTAATTCGTTACTCACCCTTAGTATTGTGGTTTTCCACAGTAACCGAAAGTTAGAGACAGATGGTGAAGGAGGAGCTGTGATCATGGGGCCCAGTCATCAAACTCTGATTTTATGTTATGACTCTTTATGTTTTATTTTCCCCTGAATGCATGTAGCCGGGCACGGAGCCCTAGGATGTTTTCTAAATGTTTTGTGGATTCTAGCATTGTTGTATCGAGACAGGTTTTGAAGGATTTTAATAAATCTCTGATCAGAGTAAACTTTGGAAATGTATTTATCTTGGAACAGGTGCTTGGAAACAGGGACTGGTTTCAGGAAAATTGTCCGGGCTTTGAACTGAATGTTGAATGTTTTGTTTTAAATTGGAATCCGAAATCATGTCTGTTAATGTCCTTTACTTTGAATGAGTGCATTGGGGTAAGGGCCCATTTAGTGCCCCATTCGGGTCGGGTCCTTACAGGTGGATTGAAGAGAGGTAAAATTTCTAGAGAGAGAAATTATGAAAGATGAAAGAGAGAAAAAATAATTTAGGAGTGATAACAAATTCATTTGACCAAAGGACAATTTTTGAACTTTTTTTATAGTCTAAGGACCAAATTTGAAAATATTTGAAAGTTGAGGGACCAAAATTGGACAAATAGCAAAGTTGAGGGATCAAAATTGGACATTTGAAAGTTGAGGGACCAAAATTAGACAAACAACAAACTTGAGGGACTAAAATTGGACATTTGAAAGTCGAGGGACCAAAATGGAACAAACTCCAAAGTCGAGGGACCAAAATGATATTTTAACCATAAATCTTTTATCAATTAGGCATAAACTTTCTATTACCTATAAATAAGCCTTCTATCACCTAAGTAGAATTATTTTAGTGTCTTCTTAAAAATGAGTGATATTGGTAGTGATGTGCTTATTATTTTTCAATAATCAAGAATTTGATTAATAAAGGGGAGTTTTTCATGTATAGAAAAATAGGCTAAAATAAATCTATGGATAGCAGATTTTCCAAAATAATTCTTTTGTAGCAGAATTTACAAACGGGCCTTGTGAAATGACGGAAAAGCCCACGGAGAAATAAAATAGAACATCCCACTTCTTGAAATCACCCTTCGATTGCAATCTCCCTTTTCGAAATCACCCTTCGACGCATCCCAGCCCTAAACCCTTTCTGTTCTTTCTTTGCGATTCAATCACCCTTCGCAAAATCACGATCTCGGCTTCAATCACTCTTCTATCACGATTTCAATCTTCATTTCATCTTTCTTCTTTCCTCATTTCAACGTTCGTCCTCATTTCAATCAACGTTTGTCCTCAATCCCCTTCTATGATTCATCTCAATCGAAACTCTCGGTATCACGATTTCTGCTCACGATCTCTCTCTATCAAGCATTTTCGTCTCTCGTCTTCAACTTTCTCTATCAAGCATCTTCAATCTCCTTCTACAATTCATCTCAATCCAAACTCTCGGTATGTTTTTCACTCTTTGGATTTTTTTTACTTCACTGTTCACTCAAACTATAATATCACTTAGGTAATCTGAAATTGTGAATTGATGAATGTTGATCGACCGTTTATGTAGTCTATTAGAAATAGATACTGTAATCTGTACTTAACTTTTGTTTCACCTATGCATAAGTCGCCTATCACTTAGGCATAAGCCTTCTATCACTTAGGCATAAGGCTTCTATCACTTAGGCATAAGTTGTCTATCACCTATACCTCAACCTTATATTATCAATACATAGGTCTTCTATCACTTAAGCATAAGTTGTATATCACCTATTCATGTGCTTATTTGTCAAACAGATGGAAAAAAGAAAATTGGTGAAGGGTGAACAATCTTCTTCTAAGAAGATGAAACATACAAAAGTATGTACTAAATAACTTCAATCAATTTTATATTTCTTTAAAATGATAGAATATTAAATGATTGATATTGTTTCAACAGGAAAAGATGAAGTTCATCGTTCAAAAGAAAGATTGGAAAAAGCCATAAAAAATTAACGTATACAATAGATTTGATGTTATTGATAACATTAAAAATACACTAGATGAGAGAGAGATAGAACTGTTTAGAATGGGACCATTTGGGCATTTCCTAAACATTATAGCTCAAAAACATCCCATCCAAATGCTTTTACACCTGGCCATAAGAAAATGTGAAACAGAAAGAAAGGATATTCTAGCTTTTAATCTTAAAGGTAACTATGTAGAATTTGGATGAAAGGAATTTTGAATGTTAACGGGATTAAAATGTGAAGAGCTCCCAATTCAAGAATTAGATGAAGATGTTGAGTGTGAAATTAGAAGGACTTTCTTTAAGAATGTGGATTCAATTGATAGAAATAGACTAGTTGCTTCCTTCAATGTTCTATCACAAGTCAATATTCCCAATCCAAACTTGAAGGTCAAATTTGCCAATTTGTACCTATTAGAATGTTTGCTTCTTCCAAAACAGCCTCACAACAAAATAAATCCATATCATATGAAAATGGTTGATGATGAGGAAAAATTTAAGAGTTTTTCTTGGGGGAGAGAGTGTTTTGATTTAACCATAGAATATTTTCGGAAATGTACTAGAACCAATTCTTCTTCCCTCTCACTCCAAGGATTTCCTTACATTTTAATTTTTTGGGCCTTATAAATTATACCCATATTGGCTGACATAGTGATAGCCAAAAGAATTGAAAGAAGTGGACCTCGAATAACAAACTGGGAGATTAACTATTCAGAGGATTGGCAATCACTGAAAGAAAATGTCTTTGAGTCTTCAAATGTAAGTATTTCACTTCATTGGCTTCAATCAATTTAAATCTTATTGAAGATAGACCTAAAAACTTTTTTTTTTTTTTGTAATATAGTTCTTAGTGCAAGAAATGATTCCATTTGAAGAAGACTTTCATTTTGAAACCATCCAACGTCTGATTGAATAAGACAAAAAGGAAAAAGAAGTTATTTTGGAGAAGGAAGCAAATGATAAAGAAGAAAATGAAGAAAGAAGGAAGTGGAAAATGAAGGTGAATGATGGCGATGTCTTCAATGAGAAGACAACTTCAATATGGGAAGCTACAGAAAACTTAAGAAAGAGTCAAGAAGAAGCTATAGAAAACTTAAGAAAGAGTCAAGAAGAAAATGTTGAAGCCTTAAGAAAAGATATGGAAGAATTGAAGGCTGGTCTAGAAAGAATTTTGAAGACTTTGAATCTGTTGGTTGAAGAAAATATTGCCAAATCATCCCAAGAACAACAATCCCATATTAAAAATATCCCCCCAACTATCAGTCTAGAAAGAATAGACACTATGATTGATGTGGATAGAATAGTTGATTTTGTAACTAACTATGCTACAAAGGTAAAAAAAAATTATATCTTTATATATTTTTATCAATCAATCTATCTGCTTAACAGTAACATGTTTACTTTGTATTCTAGAAAAATGGGGAGGATATTGATGTGGGTGGTGCTGATGAAGATCAAAGACATGAGGCTTCAAAGGTATTAATAAAAAATGAGTGTATCAATGCATTGTTTTCTATCAGTGATAGAGTTCTATCACTAGTTGATTTCAGTTCTATCATTAGTTGAGTTCTATTAGTGATAAAATGCAAGCAGTGATAAAATTCAATCATATTCACTGGTTTCTTTTTACGTATATAACTGGTGTATTATGCTATTGATTGAAATGACTTGATTGAAATTTCCTTCTATTTATTTCTCAACAAATAAAAGTTTACTTTTTATTCTAGAAAAATGGAGAGGAGATTGAAGTGGGTGGTGCGGATGAAGATGAAGATCGAAGAGAGGAAGCTTCAAAAGTATTAATAGAAAATGAGTCTATCAATGCTTGATTTCTATCAGTGATAGAATGAAAGCAGTGATAGAGTTCTATAAACTGTTTGAGTTTAGTTCTATCACTAGTTGATTTCTATCAGTGATAGAATGCAAACAGTGATAGAGTTCTATCATTGGTTGATTTCAGTTCTATCACTAGTTGATTTCTGTTCTATCAACACTAGTTGAGTTCTATTAGTGATAGAATGCAAGTAATGATAGAATTCAATCATTTTCACTGGTTTCTGTCCATGTTATACAGCTTCAGTATGCTATTGATTGAAATTGACTTCTATTGATTGAAGGAAAAAGAAAAAGATGACAAAGCAGAAGAAGAGAAGAGAAAGATGAAGAGAAAGAAGTTGAACAGAAAGAAGATGAACAAAGATAAGATGAAGAGAAAGAAGATGAAAAGAGAGAAAAATTTCAAAGGGAAAATAGAACAAAAAAAGTCAATGACTAAAAAGGGAAAGGGAAAAAGGAGGTAAGAATAACTTTTTCTTTATTAAATTCTTCAACTGATTGAATTATGTATATAATGATTGAGTTATCAACTCAAATGAAGTTAACTTTTGTTTGTTTCTCTAATGCTTGCAGGCTGTGAAAAAATATAAACCAAATGTTGCTGCTGAAAGGATAAATAGGCAAACTAGGCCTACTAAGAAAACATTGGAGAATGCATCTACAGAGAGAATGACCAAAATTCAAAAGGAAAATAAGAAAGGAAAGGGAAAGAGATAGGCAATTCAAGCTGCAATTCAAGCTATACACTATCTAGAGAAGAATTCTCCAACGAAGAAGTCTAAAGAGTTATCACCCAAGTCTCCAACAGTTAGGCATTCACCCAAGATTGCATGTGGAAGCTCCATCTTTCGATTTAAAGATCACTCAAGTGAATAAAGATTGAAAATATGTTAGCTTTGTATTGTTTGAACAATTAGTCCATTTACTTTTGAACAATTCTTGTATAGTTTTGGTTGTATTTGAACAATTACTTTAAATTGAATTAAATGAAAGCTTTTGTTCTATCAGTTTACTTTTGCTCTATTATGCCTAAGTGATAGAAGGCTTATGCATAGGTGATAGAAGGTTTATCCATAGGTGATAGAAAGTTTATGCCTAAGTGATAGAAGACTTATGCATAAGTGATAGAGAGTTTATGGATAGGTGATAGAAGGTTTATCCGTAGTGATAGAAAGTTTATGCATAAGTGATAGAAGGCTTATGCATAGGTGATAGAAGATTTATGCCTAAGTGATAAAAGACTTATGCATATGTGATAGAAGGTTTATGCATATGTGATAAAAGGCTTATGGATAGGTGATAGATGGTTTAATCCATAGGTGATAGAAAGTTTATGCATAAGTGATAGAAGACTTATGCATAAGTGATAGAAGGTTTATGCCTAAGTGATAGAAGACTTATGCATATGTGATAAAAGGTTTATGCATAGGTGATAGAAGACTTATGCATAGGTGATAGAAGACTTATGCATAGGTGATATAAGACTTATGCATATTATCCACCAAGTTAACTAATACAGATAGGTTAACATTCTTCATTTGTTCAGATAAGTTTACATCTTTTATATATATGTGAAGATCCAAAATGTAAATGAAACGTTGTCATTGCTCATGTTGATTCCCTCAGCTATCTAGTGACAGTCATGGGCTTGATGGTTCCTTGGAGTCTTACATTGAGAGTTGTAGATGGATATCTATTTTTGTTTTCCATTTAACCTCTTAAATGAAAGTAACATCGATCATTCTCATTGGAGAATGAGTAAAGCCGTACTGGAATTATCATATCCTCTAGGAAACAAAATATAACATGTCTGCATATGTGATAGAAGGTTTATGCATATGTGATAGAAGGGTTATGCCTAACTGATAGAAGTCTTATGCATAGGTGATAGAAGGTTTATACCTAACTTATAGAAGGTTTATGCATATCAATGACTCAGTTCCACAGTTCCATGCATTGTTGATTTTGCTATGTTATTAGTTTAATTCTACCAGTTTAGTTGGATTTTCATATCTCGTAGATTTTATCACTAGGAAAAAGCCACATTGATATTCAATCATTAGATTAAACAAACAGTAAGGAAATTGAGGCATACTATAGATTTTTTTTTAAAAAGGTCATATCATTTCAACTCATGTAAAAACTATCATGTAGAAACTTTCATTAGGTTCAAATACTAGTTCAACAAACTATAAGTAAGGAAATTCAACAAGCTGTCATTTTAAAGCAGAAGCAAGGTTACAAGTTGTACAATTATGACCAATTCGATGACAACGACTACATCTTATATAACTTCTTGCTTCACCTATAGATGGTATTCTTTCTTTGCTAGGCCTTCCATCTTGTCATTTCATAATTGGAGGTAACGCACTAACATCGACATCAATAGAGCTCCAACTTATATTATTTCCAACTGGGCGAACTAAACCTCTATAAGATGATGTCAAAACATTTGAATAATAAACATTAGACACAAAAGTATAAGGATTCAAATCTAGTGCACGTATAACAGCAAGTGCATGAGAGCATGGAATTTCATCAAGATCCCAAACACGACATGTACATGACCGAGTATCCAAATTAACCAAAAAATGATTAGTCCCATCAATTACTTTATGCTCTGCATTGCTGATAGATTCAACCTATAAAAAATTTAACTAATCACGATTTAAGACAAAACACAATACACAGTACAAATAGATTTATGTATAGACAATAGAAGATTTCTGCCTAAGTGATAGAAGTTTCTGCCTAAGTGATAGAAGATTTATGTATAGGTGATAGAAGGTTTCTGCAAAGTTGATAGAACGTTTCTGCCTAATGGAAAGAAATGCAATAGTAATGTAAATTGAGACCTTACTTTGAAAGTTCTAGATGCGTCATGATTTTTTCGTAAAACCTTTTCCGCCCAAGAAGATAAAACTGAAGTCATAGAAGTTGCAGCTTTCCTTCGGTCAAAAAACCATGATTGCAATGTGTCTCTAGTAGAATAAAAAAACTATTTGACGTCATCATTATGTATCTTCTTTTCCTAGAATATGCACGCGCCCACTTTGCATAACCAATATTAAACAAATACTAACGAATAGTGGAGTGTATGCACTCCAACAATCTCATATTATATTCGAAATCTTCAACTGTATAAGCCTTTGCACATGTTTTGAAAATCTTATCTATCACAGATCATTTAAAGTGTAACTTAATATTCATCAAATGTTGCATACAAATACAATATTCAACATTTGGATAAACAGACAGAAAACCTTTAGGAATGCTCAAATGCCTATTTGACATGAAAACCAAATTTTTTAGATGTCCAAAACATTTCTTCATATTCTCAAAAAACCAAAGCCAAGAAGCATCATTCTTTGAATCAACAATACTAAAAGCAAGTGGAAATATTTGATTATTACAATCCATAGTTGAGTCTGTTAGAAAAATGCCTCCAAATTTTCCCTTCAAGAAAGTCTCATCCACAGATATATTAGGCCTACAAAACTCCCAATCTTCAATAGAAGCACTCATGGTCATAAAACAATATTTGAAATGTCCATCATCATTGGTTTCAAATGTTGTGTATGTTCCTGCAAAACTAAATTTTACGAGTGAATGAGTGATAGATTTTTGCATAAGTGATAGAAGGTTTCTGCAAAGGTGATAGAAGGTTTATGCATAGGTGATAGAAGGTTTATGCATAAGTGATAGAAGGTTTCAGCGTAAGTGATAGATGGTTTCTGCATAGGTGATAGAAGGTTTTTGCATAGGTGATAGAAGGTCTCTACATACCAAAAATCGACCTAAAAAGAATTCAAAGAGACAGAAGCGAGTGATAGAAACCAATAAGTTAAACTAACCTGGATTCATTTCTTCTAACTTCTTGAAAAACTTTGGAATCAAGGAATAGGATTCAGCTGCATCGCCCTTCAACACCTTCATGATGTGTTCTTTTGCCCTATATGCTTTTGCATAACTAACACTAAAACCAAGCTTTGAACGCGCTTTATGCTTAATTTCTTTTGGTGTCAAACTTTTAAAGGAACCAAACCTAAATTCTTCTTTTAAAGAATCCCCGATTAAAATAGATGATGTTTGCCTATGAGATGTTTGAATACGATTCAAAGGACAATTATGAATAGAAACGTACTTCCTAAGGATCCATAAATCACTATCCTTGAAACGAGTTGCCTTCACATTCCATAAACAATCAGCTTTGCAACATTGAAACTCAACTGCTTGATGGCTGGATCTAGGAGTCTGAACTCGAAATTATTTTTCACAACCAAGTATTTAAAACAACTACACAACACTTCTTTGCTAGCAAATGTATCTTTTACATTAAAGACACAATCCAAGCGAATATCTTTAATGACATGAAAAGGGACACCATCACCATCGTTATCATCTACAGTGTAGGAAGACACCGACAAAGTTGAATTGCTAACAACACTGCTAGATGTCCCCTCTAAATTAAAGTCCTTAACATCAACCACTAATGGATGTCTTGTACCATTATTCTTAACTAACGTTAAGAACTAGTTTACGCCTTTATCTTCCAAAATTTCAAAGGGGGTACTTTGGCCATAATCCAATAAAACAGATAATTTTGAAGAAGATCGATGTACATCCAATTTTAATTCTCTTAAAATCAGCAAACTAAAAGCTTCAAAACTCATTACTTCATCCACCAAAACTCCACTAATCTTATACTTTTCATAAGAACCATTAACATTCCATTGCCCACCATGGAAAACAACAATAGGAATCTTATCCATATGTTGAAAAAATCTGACAGAAAAATGAAATATGTTACTCAATATTGACTTCAAACAATATAAATAAAGCTTGTCATATCAGTTATGCAAAAACATTCTATCACATAGTCAAGCAATAGCAATTGATTCAATCAATAACAATTATAACAATTTCATTCAATAAAGGTGATAGAAGGCTTATTCATAGGTGATAGAAGGTTTATCACTAAGTGATAGAAGGCTTATGCATAAATGATAGAATGTCTCTACCTAAGTGATATACGGCTTATGCAATGATGATAGAAGGTTTATGCCTAGTGATAGAAGGATTAAGCATAAGTGATAGACAACTTATGCATAGGTGAAACAAAAGTAAACTACAAGATTACAGTATTTATTTCTAAACATGATTAGAGTCTATATTGCTTGTCATATCATATATAGACATTCTATCACATAATCAAGCAATAGCAATTGATTCAATCAATAACAATTATAATAGTTTCATTCAATAAAAACCTTCTAATATGGATCACAGATACAAAATCACTGTAGGTTTGGCCTAATCACTACACTACAACTGGTTATACCATACAAAGACATTCTATCACCTAGGAAGAAACATTCTATCACATAAAAAGAAACATTCTATCACCTAGGTGCAAACATTCTATCACATAGTCAGACAATAAGAAACATTTTATCATAGGTACAATCATTCTATCACATACCATACAGAGACATTCTATCACCTAAGAAGAAACATTCTATTACCTAGGCAGAAACATTCTATCACATACTGAAACAATAGCAATTGATTCAATCAATAAAACAAGAGAAAAGATGAATTTCAAAGGAGAGTGAAAGAAGAAGAGATTCAATCAATACCTTCAAAACAGAGTGAAAGAAGAATTTCAAAGAAGAGTGAAAGAAGAAGAGATTCAATCAATACCTACAAAACAGAGTGAAAGAAGAATTTCAAAGGAGAAGAGATGAATTTTCGGTGAACTTTGTTGAAGTCTGCAAATCGCCAAGTGAAATCGATTGGAGTGAACTATGCTCAAGTTTGCAAAATCGATTCAATTTGTCGAGTGAACTTTGCTCAAGTTTGTGATTGAATTTCAAATTTGCAGGAGATTAACAAAGTTACTTCCGTCTTCCAATTCAAATTCGCCGGAGATCAGAAATTGGTTATGAAATTCGAATTTGACGAAGTTGCCAGAGATGAGAAATTGGTTATGAAATTTGCCAAGTGAAATCGAATGAAGTTTCCAAAATCGCGATAGAATCAGAAGCCAAAATTGGAAAGAGAATTATCGGCGCAATCAATCTAAAGCCAAAATCACCGGAGTTATCAATTGAAGCTGAAGCAAAATTGGAAAAAAATTGGGGCAGAGTTCTGTGAAATCTGAAGCAAAATTGGAAACAAAGTTTGTGAAATCTGAAGTGAATTTGGAAACAATCTTAAACTGTCGAAACAAATTGGAGATTGAAGTTGTGGAAAATCTAAAATTACCGAACATTGGAAGAGGAGGGACAAGGCAAATTTGGAAATAAAAAGTAGTGCCCAAAAATCTGCTATATAGGCAAATATTTTTAAAAAAATGCTACAAATGTAATACAACAAGCAAAATCTACTACCTAGGATAAATTCTCTTAATAAAGTGTCAAACAGATGGAAAAAATAAAATTGGTGAAGGGCAAACAATCTTCTTCTAAGAAGATGAAACAAACAAAAATAAATACTAAACGATTTATATATTGTTTCACCAAGAAAGATGAAGTTCATAGTCCCAAAGAAAGATTTGAAAAAGCCATCCAAAATTAACCTATACAATATATTTGATGTTATTGATAACAACAAAAAAATACATTAGATGATAAAGAGATAGACCTATTTAGAGTGGGATTATTTGGGCATTTCTTAGACATCAAAGCTAAAAAACTTCCCATCTAAATGCTTTTACACTTTTCCTTAAAGCAATGTGAAACAGAAAGAAATGATACTTTGACTTTTAATCTTCAAGGTCAGTATGTAGAATTTAGATTGAAGAATTTTTCATGTTAACGGGACTCAAACATAAAATGTTCCCATCTCAAGAAATTGATGAGGATTTTGAGTATGAAATTAGGACTTTCTTTAAGAAGGTTGATTTAATTGATAGAAACAAACTAGTTTCTTCCTTCAATATTCTACCACAAGTGAACATTCCCAATCCAAACTTGAAGGTCAATTTTGCTAATTTGTACCTAATAGAATGTTTACTTCTTCCAAAACAACCTCATAACAAAATCGATCCATATCATTTGAAAATGGTAGATGATGAGGGAAATTTTAAAAGTTTTCCTCGGGGGAGAGAGTGTTTCAATTTAACAACAGAATATTTTCGAAAATGTACAAGAACCATTGCTTCTTCCCTTTCACTCCAAGGATTTCCCTCAATTTTAATTTATTTGGCATTAGACATTATACCCATATTGGCTTAAATTGTGATAGTCAAAAGAATTGAACAAGTGGGCCTCGAAGAACAAATTGAGAAAATTAACTATTTAGACAATTGACAATCACTCAAGGAAAATGTATTCAGGTCTTCAAAGGTAAGCCTTTCATTTCAATGATAGCACTGCTTCTTTAAAATGATAGAATACTAAATAATTGATATTGTTTCACCAAGAAAAGATGAAGTTCATAGTCCCAAAGCAAGATTTGAAAAACTCATCCAAAATTAACATATACAATAGATTTGATGTTATTGATAACAACAAAAAATACATTAGATGAGATAAACATAGACCTATTTAGAATCGGGCTATTTGAAAATTTCTTAGACATCAAAGCTAAAAAACATCCCATCCAAATTCTTTTTCACTTTGCCTTAAGGTAATGTGAAACAGAAAGAAATGATACATTGACTTTTAATCTTCAAGGTTAGCATGTAGAATATATCCTCGAAGGAATTTTTCATGTTAACGGGACTCAAACGTGAAAAGTTCCCAATTCAAGAAATTGATCAGGATTTTGAGTGTGAAATTAGGACTTTCTTTAAGAATGTTGATGTAATTGATAGAATAAACTAGTTTCTTCCTTCAAAGTTCTATCGCAAGTGAACATTCCCAATCCAAACTTGAAGGTCAAATTTGCTAATTTGTACCTAATAGAATGTTCGCTTCTTCCAAAACAACCTCACAACAAAATCAATTCATATCATTTAAAAATGGTAGATGATGAGGAAAATTTTAAGAGTATTCCTTGGGAGAGAGAGTGTTTCGATTTAACAATAGAATATTTTTGAAAATGTACAAGAACCATTGTTTCTTCCCTTTCACTCCAAGGATTTCCTTCATTTTAATTTTTTGGGCGTTAGAAATTATACCTATATTTTCCTAAATTGGGATAGCGAAAAGAATTGAACAAGTGGGCTTCGAAGAACAAATTGGTAAATTAACTATTCAAACGCTACAATCACTCAAGGAAAATGTCTTAGAGTCTTCAAAGGTAAGCCTTTCACTTCAATAATAGCACTGATTCTTTAAAATGATAGAATACTAAATGAATGATATTATTTGTAACAGTCCAGTTTTCTATCCCAGTTTTCGAGGTGCCTTCGGGTCAAGATTCGGTTGTTTGGTTGGGTCATTAGAGCGGTTTTGACCCTTGGGGGTATTTTGGTCTTTTGGCTCTTCGGGCAGGATTTGTGGATTTTCAGGGCTTCGAGGTCGCTCCTGCCTTTTTCGAGGGTTGTTTGTTGTTGCTTGCGAGTCCCGAGATGTTTGGGTTAGTCGTTTGGAAGTTCGGTTGTGGTTTGGGTTTTTGGCAAAGTGATGGTTGGTTGTGTGCTTCCTTTGGGATTCGAGCCCGGGCCCTTAAGTGTTGTTTTGGGAGTTGGATTTAAGTGAATTTTATTTATTGGAAAAGGTCGCTTCAGCCGGGTTTCGAAGGAGGAAGCCGGGAAATGGGATTTTAAGGTTTTTATTTGGATAGGGATGGAAATTAGGATTAAAATCCCTATTTTTCCTTTTACTTTTCCCATTTCCCCTTTTCTTTTCAAAATCCCTTTTTCTCTCTCTCTCTCTCTCTCTCTCCCCGAGCTAGCCCTAGCCCGAGCCAGCTAGCCCAGCCCGAGCCCCTGCTCGCCCAAGCCTCGCCCAGCCGAGCTCTGCCCTGCCTAGGTCGCGTCGTCGCCGAGCTCACCTGCCCAGGTCGCGCCATCGCCAGCCCCAGCCCCGAGTCGCCCGCGCAGTGTCGCCCAGGCCCCCGTGTCGCCAGATCTGTGTCGCCCCCGCGCCTGCGCACCGTCCCTGTGCCGAGCCGCTTCGAGTCGCGCGCCCCTGTAGCTCGCCGTGCCGAGGCGCGCCGTCCTTGTGCCGAGCTCGCGCCCGCGCGCTTTCGCCTCCCTGCAGCTCGCCCGCGCGTTCGCGTCCGCGCCAGAGTGTCTAGCGCGCCCCAGCGCCCGTGTCACTGCACCCCAGCGCCCAGCAGCTGCCTTGCCCGTGCAGCCGGCCCGTTCGCGTGTCAGCCGTGCCTCGTGAGTTGCTCCCGAGCCGAGCCCTGTTTATTTTATTGTATTTAGGCCTATGGTTGTGATTTATTGATGTGTTTGTTTGGCTCGCTATAGGTTGCTCGGGTTCGATCGCAGTTAGGTTTGTTGTGTGTTTTTGCCTTCCGGCCAGGTAAGGATTTCTTACCGGAGTTGTGTGGACCCTGCGATATTATATGTGATTGCTGATTGATTGCTTGTTTGTGTTTATTGACATGTGTAGCTAGGTGTTCCATTCTGAATTCCCGATTAGCATGATTTTCCTGGTTAATTCTCATGTTAATCCATGCTAGGTTGTTCCTTTACGGCATGCTCAGATCATTCCTTGCTTCGTAGTATCATGCTAGGCTCGTTGTATTCTTGTTGAGCACGTATTGGATGTTATTGAATTGTTTGCTGATTGTTAAGGCAGGTTAGAGTTGCAGGTAGATAGCATCATCCGGGCCTGATGCATAAAGTACCTTGCATCCATGGCAGGGACGTCGAGACAGTGCTCCGTCCCTGGACCCCGTGAGGGATTAGCTAACCCTACCGGTAGGCCCTGCAATCTTGGGTGAGAGTGGCAGACTGTTAAATGCCCCAACGGTCGGGATGATGACTTGGCATTGCCTCGTCCCCGGCAGTCGGCACGTCCTCAGCGTGTTCGGCCGTAGCCCCTGATTGCCACCTGTTAAGGTAAGGACGGCTTCCTGGTGTAAGCCTACCACGACCCGTTTCCTTAGCCTCAGGTGCGGTGGTTCAGGCTGACATAGTTTACGTGTCCAGGTCTCACACCCCTATGTCAGTGACACCGATCAAAAGAATTAGTTAGGAGTGGTGATTGGACATGGGTAGCTTGCCACTAGACCCGGCACCCCCCATGGTCTGCAGTAGCACGCGGTGCATGCTTACGCTCATTACAGCGCCGACCGGAGAGTTCCTCGGGATCTTGAGCCAGTGTACCTTTCGTCGACAATAGATAGGCTGAGGCCGTGACTTGTTTCTCGTATAGGGCGACTTGTGTGATGGATTGTGTGGTGGATATTATTCCGGACTAAGACCCTGAGTTGGCATCCGAGGCCCAAGTGTGGGCTAAGCTATGTGCTCTATTCTGTGTTTGTATTCATAGCTTGCATACGCTCATCGAGATGACCATGTATATCGTATTGTACCCCGGTTGGGGATTCTTACTGAGTAATTCGTTACTCACCCTTATTATTGTGGTTTTTCCACAGGTAACCGAGTTGCGAGACAGGATGGCTGAAGGAGGAGCTGTGATCATAGGGCCCAGTCATCAAACTCTGATTTTATGTTATGACTCTTTATGTTTTATTTTCCCCTGAATGCATGTAGCCGGGCACGGATCCCTAGGATGTTTTCTAAATATTTTGTGGATTTCAGCATTATTGTATCTAGACATGTTTTGAATGATTTTAAGAAATCTCTGATCGGAGTATACTTTGGAAATGTATTTATCTTGGAACAGGTGCTTGGAGACAGGGGGACGAGTTCCAGGAAATTGTCTAGTTTTTAAAGGGATTGTTTTGAATGTTTTGTTTTTAATTGGAATCCGAAATCATGTCTGTTTAGTGTCCTTTACTTTGAATGCATGCATTGGGGTAAGGACCCATTTAGTGCCTCATTCGGGCCGGGTCTTTACAGTTGGTATCAGAGCTCAGAGTCATAGATTTTGTAGATTGACCTTTTGTTGTAGGTCGTTTTCCCATGATCACTAGCTGTAAATACCCGACCCAAAAAGGGCTCTAAATAGGCCTTTACCCCAATGCATGCATTCAAAGTAAAGGACAATATGAAAATAAATTTTCGGATTCCCAATTAAAACAAAACAATCAAGGTTCAATCAGAAATCAATATAGTTTCTTTGAAACTGTCCCTGTCTCCAAGCACCTGTTTCAAGGCAAATACATTTCAAAAACGTACACTCTGATCAGAGATTTATTAAAACATTTGAAACATCCTCAAATTCAATAAAGCGGGAATCCACAAAAACATTCAGAAAACATCCTAGGGCTCCGTGCCCGGCTACATGCATTCAGGGGAAAAATAAAAAGACAAGAGTCATAGAAATAAAAAGTCAGAGACGACAGCAGGTTCCCAATGATCACAGCTCCTCCTTCAGCCATCCTGTCTCGCACCTTGGTTACCTGTGGAAAACCACAAAATAAGGGTGAGTAACGAATTACTCAGTAAGAATCCCCAACCGAGGTACAATACGATGCACATGGTCATCTAGATGAGTGTATGCAAGCTATGAATATAAACACAGAATAGAGCACATATCTTAAGTCCACACTTGGACCTCGGATGCCAACTCGGGGTCTTAGTCCGGAATAAACCACACTACACAATACGCCCTATACGAGAAACAAGTCTCGGCCTCAGCCTGTCTACTGCCAATACGAAAGGTGCACTGGCTCACAATCCCGAGGAGCTCTCCAGTCGGCGTTGTAATGAGCGTATACGCGCACCGCATGCTACTGCAACTCTGGGGGTTGCCGGGTCTAGTGGCAAGCTGCCAGTCCGATCACCATGCCTAACTAAATCTCCGGATCGGTGTCACGCGACATAGGGTGTGACACTGGACACGTGAACTATGTTAGCCTAAACCACCGCTTTGAGGCTAAGGAATCGGTCGTGGTAGGCTTACACACCGAAGCCGTCCTTGCCCTAACAGTGGCAATCGGGGCTACTACCGAACACGGCGAGGACGCGTGCGCCGTGCGCGGGGACGAGGCAATGCCAAGTCATCATCCCGACCGTTGGGGCATCGCGCAGACTACCACCCTCACCCAAGATTGCAGGGCCTACCGGTCGGTTTAGCTAAACCCTCACGGGGTCTAGGGACGGAGTATTACCTCGTACGTCCCTGCCATGGATGTAAGATACTTTATGCATCAAACCCGGATGATGCTACCTACCTACACTCTAACATATCATTTCAATAACATACAATCCAATACAATCCAAAACGTGCTCAACAGATACCGAACCTAGCATGGTACTACGAAGCAAGAACAGATATGAGCATGCCAGAACGGAACAACCTAGCATGGACTAACATGAGAGAACAACATACGAAGTCATGCTAGTCGAGAATTTGAACGGAGCACCTAAACTATACATGCTGATAATCACAAACAAACATACAAACAACAATCACATAGAACATCGTAGGGTCCACACAACTCCGGTAAGAAATCCTTACCTTGGTCGGGAGGCTTCTACACACAAATCCTAAGCTGTGGACAATCTCGAGCTAGCTAACGGAACCTAGCAAACACAATAATAATCAACATCTATAAGCCTAAAAATAATAAAACAGCAGGCTCGGCTCGGGAGCACTCACACGGCACGGCGAGCGGCGGGGCTAGCGCGCTGGCGGCGCCGATGCGGCTTGGCTGGGCATTGGCTGCGCGCGAGGCGGAGGACACGCAGGCAGTGAGCGGCGGCGCGCGCGCGCGGGCGCGAGCATGCACGCGGACACGGCGAAGCAGGCTTCTGGCTTGCGGCGGCGACGCGATGCAGGCGCTGGCGAGGAGCGGGCGCGCGGGCTACTCGGCTGTTGCACGCGCGACGGGCTGCGATGGCAGTGTAGGGGCTGGACCTGCTGCTGTGCGACGGTGGCGATCTGGGCGGGCTGCAACGGTGACCTGGGCGTGCGATGGGCGATCTGGGCGCGATCTGGCCGGCTACTGGGCGTGCAAATCTGCTGGCTGGGAGGCTCCTCTCGGCTGGCAGCAACCTAACACAACACACACATTTCACACATCCAAACAGCACCCTAGACGGACGAGAAGAAGAAGAAGAGACGATCGATACCTACCCGGATTGGTGATTGATCCTCGGGCTGCAAAGGGGATGGAACTCGGCTTGGAGAGCTAGGGAGAATAGCTTGGACGGCCACAAGGCTTTTGGAGAAGAAGACATAACAAAACCTAAATTCTTTTCATTTAACCAAATGCACCAAACTCCAAGGATCCAAGGCTAACATAGATGTGATGCAGAAAAAGCAACAAGAGCTCTCCATGGCTCAACTGGCACGCATCCCCATAGGCTTTCCCGGAGACCTGGGTTCGAATCCCAGCTTCTACACAAATTCCTTAATTTTTACTTTTGCACCAACTCAAGCTCAAACCAATCCACAAGGCCTAAAAAACCCACATAAATCCATCCAATAATTTTAGCCACTGGAAAAAGACATAAACGGCCCTGAAGACCCGACCAAATTACCAAAATACCCCTAGGGCAAACCTGGAAGACCGGGATGAAAACCTGGGCCGTTACACTAGCACTCCGACAGTCATCAGGTACGCCTAAGTTTACTATTTGTTGTAGAAAAATGGTTAAGAATTTACAATACCTGTCATCTAGTGTATGCCTTGTGTAGTGTTGTGGAGCGGAGACAGCAGAGTTACGACTCGTTATTGGTTTGGGTTTAGAGCACCATCATGCCAACTTCCCGCAGTGTGTGATGTATGTTGTGGCTTGTTGAGGTATCCAGATAGATTCGGATGCCCCTGGAACATCGTTCCAGAGGAAGGCAGAGGTTAGACTCCCGTAGGCCACTTGTGGCCCAGTTGTTGGTTTTCCCCTAGTGAGAGAGTGGAGGTGTTTTGCCTGGGAGTGCTACTCCAATGAGAGGAGTTAGCTATGGTTGTGCTGATGTGGATGTTTGTGGAGCAGGTCCCCGTGTGGACTAGCTTGGGTAGCTCAAGTGTTGATCTTGAGCCTTAGTAGATTGTTGGTTGCCCAGTGAGTGGCTGCAAAGTTGGTAGCCTTCGAGGAGATTGATGAGGCATCTTTGTGCTCCTGCAAAGTGTTGTTGGTTGCAGCTAGTAAGCCGGAACCCTGTGGTTAAGGGTGCAAAGAAGCGATGTTCCCTTGATTTGGATCCGTTGGTGGTTTCCTCAGTTGTTTGGTAGAATTGAACACTCTTCTTTTGGTAAGCCCTAGAGTAGGGCTAGTTGCTGCATGATGAGAGAGTCGGCCAGAGTTTGTTGAGCATCATGTGGGGATGCAAGAGTACGCTGTGAGCCTTCAGCTTGATGAGATGCCTTAGGCATGGTTGTTGGAGTTGAGCTCTTGTATACCGAGCCAGAGTTCGTGTCACTTGAGGTTGTGACCTTGTTGGCCCCGTTTGTAGTAAGATGTGGATTTGGTAGTAGTGGCACTTGAGGTGCATTGGTTGGTGTGCCGCTTTGGCACTAAATCTGGTTCAGGCCTGAGTTTGGCATGGGTATAGCAGAGGTTCTATGACCCGTCCGGAGTTCAACACACTCCTTTAGCCTTTGGATACGTTTGTGGCAGTTGCACCTGTTTAGGTCGTGCAAGAGAGCTAGTTCAGTGGTTGTCGAAGGACTACAAGCGAAAGGTTGTTCGAGAGGAGCCTCTTCCCAGTGTTACTGGAGGTTGAGTAAGTCAGCAGGTTGACGGTTGGTAAGTGTTAGTGCGCGTGCATCTCACGCTAGTATTAAGGCCAAGAGACCCTTGTGGTTGGTAGTGTGGTCAACTACCTTCGAGTGCCTAAATCTGAGGAGAGTTGAGCATCGTAGAAGCAAGTTTGGGTCCAGTTAAGGGACCATGAGTTGGATGCCTATGAGGCGAGTTGGATGCCTTGTGAGAGGTTTCGGATGCCTTATGGGTAAGCACCCTTGGTAGAGGCTTGGTATAAAGTAAGTTCGGTTTGGCATTGTTATGCTTTGGTAGAGCAAGGTTGCCTCAGCTTCGTGTATCGTGTGGAGTCGGAACTTTTGGTGTTCCTTGGATTGTTTGTATCTCTGTCAGGAGTTAGCGTTGCTTTTTGGAAAAGCGCTTGTTAGTCTTGGATCTCTGAAGGAAGGTTGAGAGTTGTGCACACAAGTGTGTTATGTGTGGTTCGTTCTGTGGCGAGAGTTACAGATCCATGTAGAGTTTGCTTTGGAGATCTAATGCTCGATTCCTGGAGAAGTTGGACTCCAGGTGGATGTTGTAAGGCTTTAGTTGAGGTGGTAAGGATTTCGTGCTCGTGGTATAAGGTTGTTGCTTAGGCAAGATTTGTTAAGTTGGACCTAAGCTTGGTTGGCGGATCTTCTTGTTGATCGTTGGTTGGAGTTCAGTTGGAAACTGAACAAGAGCGGTGGTAGCTAAGCCGCGTGGTTTCTGATCGTCATGGCTATGAGAGTTGTTCGGATCCTTGCCTTGGGTAGAAGCTGTGTGGTGGCTGATGTTTGAGTAGGAGGATGACGCATTCTGTAGCGTTTCGGGTCCTCTTGGTTCCCAAGGAGTTGGAGTTGGCCAGCATGGTTGTGATGCTGGAAATTGGAGTTGTTTGTTCAGGCAGTTGTTTGTTAGATCGTTTGCCGGCAGTGTGTGTCGAGGGTTGCCGAAGAACCCTAGGTTGTGGAGAGCATCTCCAGAGCTCAGTCAGGCCCAGGTAGTGAGTTTCAGTTGGCAAGCTGGAGGCGTGTAGTTTGTAGCCTCGGTTGAGTTGCTAGCAGTCTTGGTAGACTGGCAAGCTAGTGTTTGTTTGGAGTAAAGTTCGGATTGGTTCCGGTGTGGTGGAAAGTTGATGCTTGGTGTCGACCAAGGTGTGGATTGGAGTTTCTAGAGATTAGTTTTGCTCGTGGGGCGAGTGGTTTGTGCCCTGTTGGTTGTTTTCCTGTTCCAGGATGTTGAGTTGCCCCGTTTGGCTTTTGGAGGTTCAGTCTGAGATGGACCCCTGTTGTTGCCCCGTGAGTTTTAGATGTTGTTGCTCTAGTGGAGCAAGACAGTGAGCGTATGTGGAGCTCTCTGTCCTTCGGTTGTCTGCATGTAAGAGCCGTTTCCTTCTGGGAGTTGTAAGATTTCTCCCGTAGCCATGAGTTGATGGTGGAGGTGCTAGCTTGAAGGAAAAGTTTGTTGGCTGCTTGGTAGCAGTTGTTTGTCCAGTTAGGTGGACCCTTGGATGGTGTTCTAGAGGCTGCAGTAAGGGTTGTTCTGCCTCTTGTGAGTGTTTGGCCAAGATTTGGTTCTCTTGTTGTTTCGAGGGCTAGTTCGGTTCTAGCTGGAGGGCGTTGCCCTGTGGTCTTATTCCTAGCCAGGAAGTTTTGGGAGTTGACCCCTCCCTCGGCAGTTGAGTAAGTTCTGTTAGTTCCGGATTGGTGATCCGATTGGTTGAGTTTTCCCTTGGGTGTTTCTCCCAAGAGAGTTGGTTGTTGTTGCCTTGGGTTTGAGCAAGTCAGCGAGCTTGTGTGAAGTCCGCTGCCCTTTAGAGTTTGCTTGCTGGGGAAATTGTTTCCCGTTTAGTAGGAGTCAGCTTAGCTCATGAGTTGTGTAGTTGATCAGAGTAGCGCAGCGGTCAGCCCAGCGAGAGGGTCCCCGCTTTGTGTTGTTAGCAAGCAAAGTTGTTTGTTCCCGCAAGGGCGGAGGCCAGCCAGTAAAAGTTGAGTTGTTCTGGCAAGTTGTTGGTTCTTTAGGGATTGAAGATTTCCTTTCCCCCTAGCCTCTGTGGTGGTTGAGTTGCTCCTTGGATGCCAGCCTGAAGTGTTAGCTTCCGAGGTAGTCTTGCGGATTCGTATGGCTCAGGAATCCGTAAGCTTTGAGGTTGTCGCTATCCGTTTTCCTTGTAAGGTTTAGAGAGTGGAGCTTCTGGTTGGAAGATGTGTTAGGCCTAGGCTAAAAGGAGGAGTCCTTTGAGTAGCCAGTTGGATTTTAAGAGTTGAGTGGTAGCTTGGAGGCGAGCGTTGCTCGTTATAAGTTTGGGTTGAGTTCTGCTGAGCAAGCCTTTCTCGGGCTTTGTTCCTAGTTGTTGTGCGTTTGCAGATGGCGTTAGCGGAGTCATTTGAGTGAGTTGGAACAGAGGTGCCGTGGCATTGGTTGGTAAAGCTGTTGAGCTGTTTCCCTCAAGGTGTTGTGTCGCAGATAGCTGCGTGATGGTTTAGTCCTTGCAGTCCGAGATTTCCTTGAGAGGAATGTTGGTTGTTTCCTTGTCTGGCAATGTTCTCTTTGGCCAGTTGCTGGTAGGTTTGCTCCGAAATGTTGCGTTCGGTCGATGAGGAGCTCTAGTTTGTTGGTTTGGCCGAGTGGAGCCTGTGCCTGGCCCTTGTCTTTTAAAGGTGGCCGTAGCTAAAGTTTCAGCTGGTGTGAGTGTTGTTGGCCGTCTGGTGTACTAGGATGGTGCCCCTTGCCTTTGGTTCGGCGATTTCTCCTTAAGATGGTTGCGTTAGTGTTGTGATCGTGTTCTAGTTGGAGAAGTTTGCCTCTTTGGATCAGTCGCCAGTTGGTGGTTCGGTTGTAATCGTTAAGGTTGTAGACAAGATTTGAGGTTCGCTGATCTCTGTGAAGTAAGAGTAGGTCGTTTGGTTTTCTGGAACCTATGAGGTTTAGTTGTTTGGTCAGCTTGATGTAGGGTTGAGGTTGTTTTGTTGTCAGCTGTGAGCTTCCAGAGGAGTTTTGCCAGTGCGTGGTGTAGAGTTTCAGAGCTTGTGGCCAGTCCTCGAGTTTGCTGAGAGTAGCACCATTTTAGAGTTGGTGCGAGTTGAGGATGTGGTTTGCCGTCTGTTTCCCTTTGGAGTTCAGTGTATGCCCAGTCTTGGTTGAGATAGCTTGTGGCAGTCTGGATGGCATTCTGCCTTTGAGCCTTTGAGAACCCTAGAGGGTTTGGTTTTCGAAGGAGGTTGGTGTTGTTTTAGCCGAGAAGTTCAGTTGGTTAGGGATCAGTGGAGTTTTCCTGGAGCTGTTTCGTCTTAGGACTTTCGAGGACGAAAGTTTTAAGAGGAGGGAGTATTGTAACAGCCCAGTTTTCTATCCCAGTTTTCGAGGTTCCTTCGGGTCAAGATTCAGTTGTTTGGTTGGGTCATTAGAGCGGTTTTGACCCTTGGGGGTATTTTGGTCTTTTGGCTCTTCGGGCAGGATTTGTGGATTTTCAGGGCTTCGAGGTCGCTCCTGCCTTTGTCGAGGGTTGTTTGTTGTTGCTTGCGAGTCCCGAGATGTTTGGGTTAGTCGTTTTGAAGTTCGGTTGTGGTTTGGGTTTTTGGCAAATTGATGGTTGGTTGTGTGCTTCCTTTGGGATTCGAGCCCGGGCCCTTAAGTGTTGTTTTGGGAGTTGGATTTAAGTGATTTTTATTTATTGGAAAAGGTCGCTTCAGCCGGGATTCGAAGGAGGAAGCCGGGAAATGGGATTTTAAGGTTTTTATTTGGATAAGGATGGAAATTAGGATTAAAATCCCTATTTTTCCTTTTATTTTTCCCATTTCCCCTTTTCTTTTCAAAATCCCTTTCTCTCTCTCTCTCTCTCTCTCTCTCTCTCTCTCTCTCTCTCTCTCTCTCTCTCTCTCCCCGAGCTAGGAGCGGGAGCCAGCTAGCCTTGACCCGAGAGCCCTGCTCGCCTAAGCCTCGCTCACCGAGCCCCCGCCTGCCAGTCGCGCTGCCGCTAAGCTCGCTTTGCCAGTCGCGCCATCGCCGACCTCGGCCCGAGTCACCCGCACAGTGTCGCCCAGGCCCCCGTGTTGCTAGATCCGTGTCGCCTCCGCGCCTGCGCGCCGTCCATGTGCCGAGCCGCTCCGAGTCGCGTGCCCCTGTAGCTCGCCATGCCGAGGCGCGCCGTCCTTGTGCCAAGCTCGCGCCCGCGCGCCTTTGCCTCCCAGCAGCTCGCCCGCGCGTCCGCGTCCGCGCCTGTAAGGGACCGACCCGAATGGGGCACTAAATGGGCCCTTACCCCAATGCATGCATTCAGAGTAAAGGACATTAAACAGACATGATTTCGGATTCCAATTAAAAACAAAACATTCAAAATAACCCCTTTAAAAACTAGACAATTTCCCTGGAACCTGTCCCTGTTTCCAAGCACCTGTTCCAAGATAAATACATTTCCAAAGTATACTCTGATCAGAGATTTCTTAAAAACCATTCAAAGCCTGTTCAGATACAAAATGCTGGAATCCACAAAACATTTACAAAGCATCCTAGGGCTCGTGTGCGTGCTACATGCATTCAGGGGAAACAAAACATAAAGAGTCATAATACAAAAATCAGAGTTGGAAGACTGGGCCCCATGATCACAGCTCCTCCTTCAGCCATCCTGTCTCGCAACTTGGTTACCTGTGGAAAAACCACAGTAATAAGGGTGAGCAACGAATTGCTCAGTAAGAATCCCCAACCGGGGTACAATACGATATACATGGTCATCTCGATGAGCGTATGCAAGCTATGAATATAAACACAGAATATAGCACATAGCTTAGCCCACACTTGGGCCTCGGATGCCAATTTAAGGTCTTAGTACGAAATAATATCACCACACGGTCCAATACATAAGTCGCCTATACGAGAAACAAGTCGGCGGCCTCACTGTCTCATCGTCGACGAAAGGTACATCGCTCACAATCCCGAGGAGCTCTCGAATGGTATTTGTTATGAGCGTAAGCATGCACCGCGTGCTACTGCGAACTATGGGGGTGTCGGGTCTAGAGCAAGCCGCCCATGTCGATCCACCACGCCTAACTAAATCTTTGGATCGGTGTCAGCGACATAGGGGTGTGAGACACGGACACGTAAACTATGTCGGCTGAACCACAAAGACTTGGGGCGAGTGTAACGACCAGTTTTCATCCGGTCTTCGGTATGCCCTAGGGGTATTTTAGTAATTTGGTCGGGCCGTCAGGGGCCGTTTATATCTTTTTCGGTTGCTAAAATTATTGGATGGTTTTATGTAGGTTTTGGAAGGATTTGTGGTTTGGTTTGAGCAAGGTTTGGTGCAAAAGTAAAAATAAAGGAAATTGTCTTTGCAGTGGGGTTTGAACCCGGTCTCTGGGAAGCTTGTGGGGATGTGTACCAATTGAGCCATTAGGTGCTCTTGTTGCTCTTCCTGCATCATCTTATGGTTAGCCTTGGATTTTGGAGTTTTGGTGCATTTGGTTAAATGAAATAGAAATTAGGTTTATTCCATCTTCTTCTCCAAATCACCTCTTGGCCGCACAAGCTTTCCTCTCCATAGCCTTTGCCGATTCTTCTTTCCCTTGCATCTCCTTGGGTTCGATCATCATCATTCCGGGTAAGTCTTCATCCTCTTCATCTCCTCATTTGGTTATTGATGCTGGCCGAAGGTAAGAAGTAGAGTGTTGTGTGTGTTGTGTGGTTTGCAGCCAGCCGAGAGAAGCCAGCCAGCAGCCATCGTCGCCGTCCAGCCGGCCAGCCCCTCGCCCAGATCTGTTGAAGCAGCCCCTGCCGCACGCCAGGCCGGACAGCAGCTTCGCCAGATCTCCCGCACGCCATCGCTCACCAGGTCGCGCCAGATCCACCGTCGCAGACCTCCCGCACGCCATCGCTCACCAGGTCGCGCCAGATCCACCGTCGCAGCCTCCCGCACGCCATCGCTCGTCGTCGTCGTCGTGCGATCGCTGTAGCAGCAAGAGACGCCAGACGCCAGCGCCAGCGGCGCCTTCGCCGAAGTTGCTCACCCGCGCGCCCAGCCGCGTCTGCGTCGCTCGCGACGCCAGCGCGCCGCGCGCGCCGCCGAGTTGCTCGCCGCCAATATCCCCCGCTGCATGCATCCGTCCGTGCGTGCCGTGCCGTGCCAGCAGGCAGCGCACCGCCAGCCTGCCGTGCCGGCTTGCAGCAGACTCAAGCTCGTGTCGCCGTGCGCGTGAGTTCCGAGCCGAGCTTGCTTTGTTCTATTGTTTTTAGACTTTTTAGGTATTGACTATTATTGGTTTGTTAGGTTCCGCCGCTAGCTCGGGATTGTTCTGCAGCCTTAGGATTTGTGTGTAGAAGCCTCCCAGACCAAGGTAAGGATTTCTTACCGAAGTTGTGTGGGCCTGCGGTATATTTTGTGATTGTTGTTTTGTATGCTGTGTATGATTATTAGCATGTTTAGCCCTAGGTGCTCTGCATTCGAATTCTGATGGCATGAACTCTTGTATTGTTTCTCATGTTAGCCCATGCTAGGTTGTTCCATTCGGGCATGTTCGATATCTGTTCTTGCTTCGTAGTATCATGCTAGGTTCCTTATATCTGTTGAGCACGTATTGGGTGCATTGATTGAATTGTGATTATTGCTATGGTTTAGAGTTTGGTAGGTAGCATCATCGGCCGGATGCATAACGTAACTTGCATCCCCGAGCTGGGGCGTGCGAGATGGTACTCCGTCCCGATCCCGTTAGGGTTTAGCTAACCCTAACGGTGGCCCCCGCATTCTTGGGTGAGGGTGGCGGTGTTAAATGCCCCAACGGTCGGGATGATGACTTGGCATTGCCTCATCCCGGCGATCGACACGCGTCCTCGGCGTGTTCGGTCGTAGCCCTTGATTGCCACCGATAGGGCAAGGGCGGCTTCGGTGTAAGCCTACCACGCGCCCGATTCCTTAGCCTCAAAGTGCGGTGGTTCAGTGACATAGTTCACGTGTCGAGTCTCACACCCTATGTCGGTGACACCGATCCGGAGATTTAGTTAGGCATGGTGATCGAACATGGGCAGCTTGCCACTAGACCCGGCACCCCATAGTCTCGCAGTAGCACGCGCAAGCGCGCGCTTACGCTCATTCTGGCGCCGACCGGAGAGCTCCTCGGGATCTTGAGCTAGTGCACCTTTCGATCGATGAGTGAAGCGGAGGCCGGGACTCGTTTCTCGTATAGGGCGTATTGTGTGGTGGATTTATTTCCGGACTAAGACCACGAGTTGGCATCCGAGGTCCAAGCGTGGACTTAAGCTATGTGCTCTATTCGTGTTTATACTCATAGCTTGCATACATTCTTCTAGATGATCATGTATATCGTATTGTACCCCGGTTGGGATTCTTACTTGAGTAATTCGTTACTCACCCTTATTCTCGTGGTTTTCCACAGGTAACCAAGCGGGAGACAGGATGGTGAAGGAGGAGCTGTGATCATGGAATCTGCTTTGTCATCTCGACCATTTTATTATATCATGACTCTTGACTTTTGTTATTTCCCTGAATGCATGTAGGCGGGCACGGAGCCCTAGGATGTTTTCTTACGTTTTATGGATTCCAGCATATTTGTACTTGTGGAATGTTTAAATGGTTTAAATAAATCTACGATCGAGTATGCTTTTAGAAATGTATGTTTTGATTGTTGAATGTTTCTTTTTACTTGGGATCCAAACTTATTTTTCATAATGTCTTTTATTTTGAATACATGCATTGGGGTAAAGGCCCATTTAGAGCCCCTTTTGGGTCGGGTCTTTACACCAGGGAACGGTCGTGGTAGGCTTACACCAGGAAGTCGTCCCTGCCTTAACAGGTGGCAATCAAGGGCTACGGCCGAACACGCTGAGGACGTGCCGACTGTCGGGGATGAGGCAATGCCAAGTCATCATCCCGACCGTTGGGGCATTAACAATCGCTACCCTCACCCAAGATTGCGGGGCCTACCGCAGGTTAGCTAATCCCCTCACGGGGTCCAGGGGCGGAATGACTTGCTCGGACGTCCCCCGCCATGAATGCAAGGTACTTTATGCATCGGGCCGGATGATGCTATCTACCGCAACTCTAACCGCCTAGCAATCAGCAAACAATTCCATAAAATCCAATACGTGCTCAATAAGAATACAACGAGCCTAGCATGATACTACGAAGCAAGGAACAGATACGAGCATGCTAGAAAGGAACAACCTAGCATGGATTAACATGAGAATTAATTAGGAACAACATGCTAATCGGGAATTCAGAATTGAGTACCTAGCTATACATGTCAATAAACACAAACAAGCAATCAATCAGCAATCGCATAATATATCGCAGGGTCCACACATCTCCGGTAAGAAATCCTTAACTTGGTCGGGGACGATTTGACACGAAAACCTAGGTGGCAAACGAACCCGAACTAGCTATCGAGAACCTATCAATCACAACAAAAATCACACAATAGGCCTAAATATAATAAAACAAACAAGGCTCAGCTCGGGAGCAACTCACGAGGCGCGACGAACGCACGAACGGGCCGATTGCACGAACGGGGCAGCAACTGGGCTGGCTGGGCGCGCTGGGGCGAAGAAATGGGCGTCTTTGGCGCTGCTGCCGCTGTGCGCGCCTGGTTCATGACAGCGGGGGCTGGGGCGAGAACTGCGCGCGGACGAAAGCAGGCGTTAGCGATCGCGGCTCGGTGGCGCGGCGCGAAGAAGCGCGTCTTGCGCGACGCGAGAGGCACGACTCGGCGAGCAGGGGCTCGGGTGACGCGATGCGGCTGGGCGCTGAGGCAAGCTTCTGCGCGCGTGCGACTGGGAGAACAGGGGCGAACAGAGCACTGGAGAAAACGAGCTCGATTCTGGGCGATTGGAGAGGATTCGACGCGCGATTTGCTGCTGGACCACTTCCCCTTGGCTGGCCGCACGAAACCTACAAGCCACTCGCTTCAATTCGGTCGGCAAGGAAGAAATCGGAAACATGGGAGAACGGGAAAGAATTAGGGGAGAAGAAGAAGAAGAAGAGAAGAGAAACACGTACCCGCTGATCGGAACAAGCAAAACGACCTTGAAATGGAGGAGAAGCTCAGTTGAACTGGGGTTGGCGAGGGAGAATCGCGAGAGGGAGCTCTGGTCGGTCGAGGAAGAAAAGAGAAGGAAGAAGAAGACTCTCGGGCGGGCTGGCCTTTTAAACCAAATCTCGCATCGAACAGGCTTAACATAAAGTTGGCGCGTTTAGAATAACAAAGACGCTCAGTGGCTCGGCTGGCAGCGCCCCTTGCCTAGCACGTGACACGTCCTTGGCTCGAATCTCACTCGACGCGCTATTTAATTCCCTATTTATTTTTACCTTTTCCCAAGCCCAAATGTCTTCACCAAAATTCCCGATCCTATTCAAATCGACTCATAATTTTTTCGGCAATTTACAATTTCATAACCGGCCCTGTCGGCCCGACCCAAAATTACCAAAATGCCCCTGGGCCTCCCGGGAAGACCGGGATGAAATTTCCGGGCCGTTACAATATTCCCCCCTTATAAGACTTTCGTCCTCGAAAGTCACTTAAGATTGGAACAGCTCGGGATACTGCAATCTCATCTCATCCTCCCGCTCCCAAGTGGCTTCCCTCGAACTCGAGACTCCTCCACCGAACTTTTACCAACCGGTTTTCCACGATTCGCAGTGATGTCTTTGTCTCAAAAGCAAGAATCCCCACTGGCTTCTCCTCGAAGCTCAAATCCTCATTCAGCGGCAACGGCTCAAAGTCAACAATGTGCGACGGGTCCGGCACGTACTGTCTCAACATCGAAACATGAAAAACACTGTGCACTGCCGACAATGACGGAGGCAAGGCTAATCGATAAGCAACCTTGCCGATCCTCTCCAGAATCTCAAACGGACCAACAAAACGGGGACTCAGCTTTCCACGCTTGCCACACCTCAACTCCAGATCCCGACGCCGAACATCGGCGTAACTCTTCTGTCTGCTCTGAGCTGTCAACATACGAGCTCTAATTCTCTGCACGGCACCATTAGTCAACTGTAGCAACTCGGGACCCAAAACCAGCCTATCACCAACCTCTTCCCAGAACACTGGAGAACGGCAACGCTTACCATACAAAGCCTCGAATGGAGCCATCTCAGATCGTCGATCGAGATAATCGTTGTTATATGCAAACTCCATCAGATACAGGTACTGGTCCCAACTGCCTGGGAAATCCAACACACAAGCCCTCGAATCACGGTCAGACACAATCCTTACAGGCACACCGTGATAGCGAACAATCTGTTCCAAAAACAACTGCGCCAACTGTTCCACGGTATAAGTGTCTCTACCGGGAATGAAGTGTGCGCTCTTAGCCAATCGGTCGACTATCACCCAAATCTGAGAGAACTTCCTCGGAGTCCTCGGCAAACCAGAAATAAAGTCCATGGAGATCTCTTCCCACTTCCACTGAGGTACACTCGGTGGTTGCAAATAAACTGGTGGTGGTCTGCTGGGTGCCTTCACTTGCTGACAAGTGAGACATCGACTGACAAACTCCGCAGCACCTCTCTTCATACCCATCCACCAGAATGTCTACTTAAGTTCCTGATACATCTTGGTACCCCCGGGGTGCCAAGCAAATGGAGAACTGTGGGCCTCTGAGAGCAACTCTGCTCGCAATCCTGCAACATCTGGAACATTTAAGCGCCTCTGCAGCGTCTGGCCTTTATGCAGGTGAATATACAAAGTCAAAATCTCCATCAGCACTAACTCTGTCACCCAATTTCTTAAGTGCGGGGTCACTCAGCTGACTATCAACAATCCGCTGTCTAATCGATGGCTGAATTAACAACTGAGCTACTCTGGCAGTAACCTCACCCAACAACACTGCAACCTCAGCCCACTCGAACTCCCGCTGCAATCTGGGCTGGGAACTCAACAACGTCGCGGAGTGCGACGTCTTCCTACTCAAAGCATCAGCTACAACATTTGCTTTACCCGGATGGTACAAACTCTCGCAGTCATAATCTTTCACTAACTCTAACCATCTTCTCTGCCTCATATTGACTTCTTCTTCGAGTAAGCAGATACTTGAGGCTCGGTGATCGGTAAACATCCGAATCCGCTCACCATACAGGTAATGCCTCCAAATCTTGGTCACGAACACCACTCTTTGCCATTTCTATATCATGAGTCGGATAGTTTTGCTCATATGGCTTGGTGACGGGAAGCATAAGCAATGACCTTCCGTCTTGCATCAACACACAACCTAACCCGAACTTGGAAGCATCATTTGTAGACCACAAAACCACTGTCCCCTCGGGATTTGCCAACAGTCTTTGAAGTCAAAGCTGCGCTTGAGCACAGCAAAGCTCTCATCACACCTACCGTCCCAAACAAACTCGACACCCTTCCTCGTCGGACGAGTGAGGGGCGAGGCTATGGCGGAAAAGTCCTTAACAAACCGCGGTAGTAACTGCCAAACCCAGAAAAAAGCGGCTCCTCTGAGCGGACAACCAAAGAAACAGAGCTCCACTTACATTCAACTGTCTTGCTCCACTAAAGCGGAAGATCAAAATCTTACGGGGTAGCAACAAGGGTCTACCGCGGATTGAACCTCCAAATACCAGCGGGGCAACTCTCAACTTTCCTGGAAACAGGAAAACAACCAACAGGGCACGAACCATTCGCCCCACGAGCAAACTGACTTCTAGCAATTTCAATCCACACCTTGGTCAACACCCAGCATCAACTTGTCACCATACCGGAACCAATCCGGACTCTACTCCAAACAAATATTAACTTGCTAGGCTACCAAGGCGCCGGCAATTCCCGAGGCTACGAACTACACGGCTCCGGCTTGCCAAGCGCAACTCACTACTTGCTTTGGTGAGCTCTAGAGAGGTTCTCCACAACCTAGGGTTCTTCGACAACCCTCGACACCCACTGCCAACTTACGGACTAACAACCAACTGCCTGAACAAACAACAACTCCATTTTCCTAGCATCATAACCATGCTGGTCAACTCCAACTCCTTGGAAACCAAGAGGACCCGAAACGCTACCAAATGCGTCATTCTCCTACTCAGACGTCAATCACAACATAACTTCTACCCAAGGAAGGATCGAACAACTTTCTCAGTCGTGACGATCAACAAGAAGATCCGCCAACCAAGCTTAGGTCCAACTTAACAAATCTTACCTAAGCAACAACCTGATACCACGAGCATGGTATCCTTACCACCTCACTAAGCCTTACAACATTCACCTGGAGTCCAACTTTTCCAAGAACTGAGCATCAGATCCCCAAAGCAAACCCTACATGGATCTGAAACTCTCGTCACAGAACGAACCACACAAAACACACTTGTGTGCACAACTCCCAACCTTCTTTTAGAGATCCAAGATTAACAAATGCTTTTCTCCCAAAAGCAACACTAGCTCCTGGCAGAGATACAATCAATCAACGGAACACCCAAAGTTCCATCTCCACACTATGCTCGAAGCTGTGGCAACCTTGCTCTACCAAAGCATAACCAGGCCAAACCAAACTTACTTTATGCCATGCCTCTACCAAGGGTGCTTACCCATAAGGCACCCAACTCTTCTCACAAGGCATCCTACTCACCTCGTAGGCATCCAACTCATGGTCCCTCAACTGGACCCAACTTGCTTCTACGATGCTCAACTCTCTTGAGATTTAGGCACTCGAAGGTAGTTGACCGCACTACCAACCACAAAGATCTCTTGGCCTTAACACTAGCATGAGATGCACGCGCACTAACACTTACCAACCAACAACCAACTTGACTTACTCAACCTCCAGTAACACTGGGAAAAGGCTCCTTTCGAACATCCCTTCGCTTGAAATCTATCGATTACCACTGAACTAGCCCTTTTTGCACGACCTCCACATGTGCAACTACCATAAACGGATCCAAGGCTAAAGGAGTATGCTAAACTCCGAACGGCATAGAACCATCTGCTATGCCCATGCCAAACTCAGGCCTTAACCAGATTTAGTGCCAAAGCGGCACACCAACCAAGGCACCTCAAGTGCCACTACTACCAAATCCACTTCTTACTACCAACGGGGCCAACAAGGTCACAACCTCAAGTGACACGAACTCTGGCTCGGCATACAAGGGCTCAACTCCAACAACCATGCCTAAGGCATCTCATCAAGCTGAAGGCTCACGGCCTACTCTTGCATCTCCACATGATGCTCAACAATCTCTGGTCGGCTCTCTCAACATGCAGCAGCTAGCCCTACTCTAGGGCTTACCAAAAGAAGAGTGTTCATTTTTACCAAACAACTGAGGAAACTACCAACGGATCCAGTCCGAAGGGAACACTGCTTGCTGCACCCTTAATCACAAGGTTCCGGCTTACTGGCTGCAAACAACAACACTTTACAGAAGCACCAAGATGCCTTATCAACCTCCTTGAAGGCTACCAACTTTGCAACCACTCTCTGGGCAACCAATTAATCTATCAAGGCTCAAGATCAACAGTTGAGCTACGCAGGCTAGTCCACACGGGGACCTGCTCCACAAACATCCACATCACACAACCACAGCTAACTCCTCTCTTGGAGTGGCATTCCAAGGCAAAGCACCTCCACCCTCTCACTAGGGGAAAACCAACAACTGGGCCACAGTTGGCCTATGGGAGTCCAATCTCTACCTCCCTGCGGAATGATGTCCCGGGGCATCCGAATCTACTGGATACCACAACAAGCCACAACATACATCACACTGCGGGAAGTTGGCATGATGGCGCTCTAAACCCAAACCAATAACGAGTCAGAACCTGCTCGTCTCCGCTCCACAACACTACACAAGGCATACACTAGATGACAGGTATTGTAAATTCTTAACCCTTTTTCTTACAAAAAAAAGCAAACTTAGGCGTACTGATGGCCAGAGAGTCTTTGGTGATCATGGGAAAACGCCTACAACAACAGTCAAACTACGAATTTATGACTCTGAGCTCTGATACCAACTGTAAGGGACCGACTCGAATGGGGCACTAAATGGGCCCTTACCCCAATGCATGCTTTCAAAGTAAAGGACATTAAGCAGACATGATTTGATTCCAATTAAAAACAAAACATTCAAAATAACCCCTTTAAAAACTAGACAATTTCCTGGAACTGTCCCCTGTTTTCCAAGCACTGTTCCAAGATAAATACATTTCCAAAGTATACTACGATCAGAGATTTCTTAAAAACCATTCAAAGCCTGTTCGGATACAAAATCTTTGGAATCCACAAAACATTTACAAAGCATCCTAGGGCTCAGTGCGTCATCTACATGCATTCAGGGGAAACAAAACATAAAAAGTCATAATACAAAAATCGAGTTGGAAGAGCTGGGCCCCATGATCACGGCTCCTCCTTGACCATCTGTCTGCTCAGCAACTTGGTTACTGTGGAAAAACCACACAGTAATAAGGGTGAGCAACGAATTGCTCAGTAAGAATCCCCAACCGGGGTACAATACGATATACATGGTCATCTCGATGAGCGTATGCAAGCTATGAATATAAACACAGAATAGAGCACATAGCTTAGCCCACACTTGGGCCACGGATGCCAATTTAAGGTCTTAGTCCAGAATAATATCACCACACGGTCCAATACATAAGTCGCCTATACGAGAAACAAGTCCGGCCTCAACTCGTCTCATCGATGAAAGGTACACGGCTCACAATCCGAGGAGCTCTCGGTCCATGTTGTAATGGCGTAAGCATGCACCGCGTGCTCTGCGAACTATGGGAAGTGCCGGGTCAGAGGCAAAGTTGCCCATGTCGATCACCACGCCTAACTAAATCTTTGGATCGGTGTCACGACGACATAGGGGTGTGAGACACGGACACGTAAACTATGTCGGCTGAACCACCGCACTTGTGGCGAGGGCGGTCGTGGTAGGCTTACACCGGAAGTCGTCCCCGCCTTAACGGTGGCAATCGGGGGCTACGACCGAACACGCTGAGGGCGTGCCGATTGCCGGGGGGCGAGGCAATGCCAAGTCATCATCCCGATCTGTTGGGGCATTAACAACTACCACCCTCACCCAAGATTGCGGGGCCTACCGCTTGGGTTAGCTAATCCCTCACGGGGTCGGGGGCGGAATGACTTGCTCGGCGTCCACGCCATGGATGCAAGGTACTTTATGCATCAGGCCCGGATGATGCTATCTACCTGCAACTCTAACCTGCCCTAGCAATCAGCAAATAATTCCATAAAATCCAATACGTGCTCAATAAGAATACAACGAGCCTAGCATGATACTACGAAGCAAGGGAGCAGAATACGAGCATGCTAGAAAGGAACAACCTAGCATGGATTAACATGAGAATTAATCAGAACAACATCCTAATCGGGAATTCAGAATTGAGTACCTAGCTATACATGTCAATAAACACAAACAAGCAATCAATCGGCAATCGCATAATATATCGCGAGGTCCACACAACTCGGTAAGAAATCCTTACCTTGGTGGGGATGATTTGACACGAAAACCTAGGTGGCGAACGAACCCGAACTAGCTATCGAGAACCTATCAATCACAACAAAAATCACACAATAGGCCTAAATATAATAAAACAAATAAGGCTCGGCTGGGAGCAACTCACGGCGCGACGAACGAAGCGAAGCGGGCGATTGCACGAAGCGGGCAAAGAACGGGTGGCTGGGCGCGTTGAGGCGCGAAATGGGCGTGCTAGGGAGGCTGGCTGCTTGTGTGCTGTGGCGTATGGACGAACAGGCGTTAGCGTGCGACTCGGGTGGGCGCGAGGCGAGGGCGTGGTGCGCGGACGCGCGGCGGCATCGGGCGACGCGCGGCACGACTCGGCGAGCAGGGGCTCGGGCGACGCGATGCGGCTGGGCGCTGAGGAAAGCTTCTGCGCGCGTGTGACCGGGAGAACAGGGGCGAACAGAGCACTGGAGAAAATGAGCTCGATTCCAGGCGATTGGAGAGGATTCGACGCGCGATTTGCTGCTGGACCACTTCCTCTTGGCTGGCCGCACGAAACCTACAAGCCACTCGCTTCAATTCGGCCGGCAAGGAAGAAATCGGAAACAGGGGAGAACGGGAAAGAATTGGGGGAGAAGAAGAAGAAGAAGAGAAGAGAAACACGTACCCGATGCTCGGAACAAGAAAAACGTCCTTAAAATGGAGGAGAAGCTCGGTTGAACTGGGGTCGGCGAGGGAGAATCGCGAGAGGGAGCTCGGGTCGGTCGAGGAAGAAAAGAGAAGGAAGAAGAAGACTCTCGGGCGGGCTGGCCTTTTAAACCAAATCTCGCATCGAACAGGCTTAACATAAATTTGGCGCGTTTAGAATAACAAAGACGCTCAGTGGCTCGGCTGGCAGCGCCCCTTGCCTAGCACGCGACAAGTCCTTGGCTCGAATCTCACTCGACGTGCTATTTAATTCCCTATTTATTTTTACCTTTTCCCAAGCCCAAATGTCTTCACCAAAATTCCCGATCCTATTCAAATCGACTCATAATTTTTCCGGCAATTAACAATTTCATAACCGGCCCTGTCGGCCCGACCCAAAATTACCAAAATGCCCCTGGGCCTCCCGGGAAGACCGGGATGAAATTTCCGGGCCGTTACAGCGCCCGAGTGCCCTGCTCGCCCAGCCGTGCCCCAGCGCACCCCAGCGCCCGTGTCACCGCGCCCCAGCGCCCAACAGTTGCCTTGCCCGTGCAGCCGGCCCGTTCGCGTGTCAGCCGCGCCTCGTGAGTTGCTCCCGAGCCGAGCCCTGTTTATTTTATTGTATTTAGGCCTATGGTTGTGATTTATTGATGTGTTTGTTTGGCTCGCTATAGGTTGCTCGGGTTCGATCGCAGTTAGGTTTGTTGTGTGTTTTTGCCTTCCGGCCAGGTAAGGATTTCTTACCGGAGTTGTGTGGACCCTGCGATATTATATGTGATTGCTGATTGATTGCTTGTTTGTGTTTATTGACATGTGTAGCTAGGTGTTCCATTCTGAATTCCCGATTAGCATGATTTTCCTGGTTAATTCTCATGTTAATCCATGCTAGGTTGTTCCTTTCTGGCATGCTCGTATCTGTTCCTTGCTTCGTAGTTTCATGCTAGGCTCGTTGTATTCTTGTTAAGCACGTATTGGATGTTATTGAATTGTTTGCTAATTGTTAAGGCAGGTTAGAGTTGCAGGTAGATAGCATCATCCGGGCCTGATGCATAAAGTACCTTGCATCCATGGCGGGGACGTCGAGGCGAGTGCTCAGATCCACGGACCCCCGTGAAGGATTAGCTAACCCTACCGGTAGGCCCTGCAATCTTGGGTGAGGGTGGCAGACTATTAAATGCCCCAACGGTCGGGATGATGACTTGGCATTGCCTCGTCCCCGGCAGTCGGCACGTCCTCAGCGTGTTCGGTCGTAGCCCCTGATTGCCACCTGTTAAGGTAAGGACGGCTTCCTTGTGTAAGCCTACCACGACCCGTTTCCTTAGCCTCAGGTGCGGTGGTTCAGGCTGACATAGTTTACGTGTCCAGGTCTCACACCCCTATGTCGGTGACACCGATCCAAAGAATTAGTTAGGCGTGGTGATGGACATGGGCACTTGCCACTAGACCCGGCACCCCCATGGTCTGCGGTAGCACGCGGTGCATGCTTACGCTCATTACTGGCGCCGGCCGGAGAGCTTCTCGGGATCTTAAGCGATGTACCTTTCGTCGGCGATAAAGCCGAGGCGGGACTTGTTTCGTATATAGGGCGACTTGTGTGATGGATTGTGTGGTGGATATTATTCGGACTAAGACCACCGAGTTGGCATCCGAGGCCCAAGTGTGGGCTAAGCTATGTGCTCTATTCGTGTTTATATTCATAACTTGCATACGCTCATCGAGATGACCATGTATATCGTATTGTACCCCGGTTGGGGATTCTTACTGAGTAATTCGTTACTCACCCTTATTATTGTGGTTTTTCCACAGGTAACCGAGTTGCGAGACAGGATGGCTGAAGGAGGAGCTGTGATCATGGGGCCCAGTCATCAAACTCTGATTTTATGTTATGACTCTTTATGTTTTATTTTCCCTTGAATGCATGTAGCCGGGCACGGAGCCCTAGGATGTTTTCTAAATATTTTGTGGATTCCAGCATTATTGTATCTAGACATGTTTTGAATGATTCTAAGAAATCTCTGATCGAAGTATACTTTGGAAATGTATTTATCTTGGAACAGGTGCTTGGAGACAGGGACAGGTTCCAGGGAAATTGTCTAGTTTTTAAGGGGATTGTTTTGAATGTTTTGTTTTTAATTGGAATCTGAAATCATGTCTGTTTAGTGTCCTTTACTTTGAATGCATGCATTGGGGTAAGGGCCCATTTAGTGCCCCATTCGGGCCGGGTCCTTACATTATTTCACCTAGAAAAGATGAAGTTCATAGTCCCAAAGAAAGATTTGAAAAAGTCATCCAAAATTAACCTATACAATAGGTTTGATGTTATTGATAACATCAAAAAATACATTAGATGAGAGAGAGAGATAGACTTGTTTAGAATAAGGCTATTTAGGCATTTCCTAGACATCAAAGGTAAAAAACTTCCCATCAAATGCTTTTACACTTTGCCTTAAGGCAATGTGAAACAAAAATAAATGATACTTTGACTTTTAATCTTCAAGGTCAGTATGTAGAGTTTGGATCGAAGGAATTTTTCATTTTAAAGGGAGTCACACGTGAAAAGTTCTCAATTCAAGAAATAAATGAAAATTTTGAGTGTGAAATTAAGACTTTCTTGAAATCTTTTTATTTAATTGATAGAAATAAACTAGTTTCTTCCTTCAATGTTCTATCACAAGTGAACATTCCCTATCCAAACTTGAAGGTCAAATTTGCTAATTTGTACCTAATAGAATATTTGCTTCTTCCAAAAACAACCTCACAACAAAATTAATCCATATCATTTAAAAATGGTAGATGATGAGTAAAACTTTAAAAAAAATTCCATCGGAGAGAGAATGACTCGATTTAACAATAAAATATTTTCGAAAATGTACAAGAACCAATGTTTCTTCCCTTTCACTCAAAGAACTTCCCCCCATTATAAATATTTGGGCCGGAGAAATTATACCCACATTAGCTGAAATTGTGATAGCCAAAAGAATTGATCAAGTGTGCCTCGAATTACAAATTGAAAAATTAACTATTCAGACGATTGACAATCACTCAAGGAAATTGTCTTAGAGTCTTCAAAGGTAAGCCTTTCACTTCAATAATAACACTGATTCTTTAAAATGATATAATACTAAAAGGTTGAAATTGTTTCACCTAGAAAAGATGAAGTTCATAGTCCCAAAGAAACATTTTAAAAAGTCATCCAAAATTAACTTATACAATAGGTTTGATGTTATTGATAACATAAAAAAAGACATTAGATGAGAGAGAGATAGACCTGTTTAGAATGTGGCCATTTGGGCATTTCTTAGACATCAAAGCTAAAACACTTCTCATCCAAATGTTTTTACACTTTATATTAAGGCAATGTGAAATTGAAAGAAATGATACTTTAGCTTTTAATCTTCAAGGTCAGTATGTAGAATTTGGATCGAAGGAATATTTTATGTTACCAGGACTCAAACGTGAAAAGTTCCCAATTCAAGAAATTGATGAGGATTTTGAGTGTGAAATAAGGACTTATTGTAAGAATATTGATTTAATTGATAGAAATAAACTAGTTTCTTACTTCAATGTTCCATCACAAGTGAACATTCCCAATCCAAACTTGACGGTCAAATTTGCTAATTTGTACCTAACAGAATGTTTGATTTTTCCGAAAAAACCTCATAACAAAATCAATTCATATCATTCAAAAATGGTAGATGATGAGGAGAGTTTTAAGAGCTTTCCTTGGGGAGAGAGTGTTTCGATTTAACAATATAATATTTTCGAAATTGTACAAGAACCAATGCTTCTTCCCTTTCACTCCAAGGATTTTCCTCCATTTTAATTTTTTTGGCCTTAGAAATTATACCCATATTGACTTAAATTGTGATAGTCAAAAGAATTGAACAAGTGGGTCTCGAAGAACAAATTGAGAAAATTAAGTATTCAGACAATTGACAATCACTCAAGGAAAATGTCTTCAAGTCTTCAAAGGTAAGCCTTTCATTTCAATGATAGCACTACTTCTTTAAAATGATAGAATACTAAATGATTGATATTGTTTCACCAAGAAAAGATGAAGTTCATAGTCCCAAAGCAAGATTTGAAAAACTCATCCAAAATTAACATTTACAATAGATTTGATGTTATTGATAACAAAAAAAAAATACATTAGATGAGAGAGAGATAGACTTGTTTAGAATGTGGTCATTTGGTCATTTCTTCGACATCAAAGCTAAAAACTTCTCAACAAAATGCTTTTACATTTTTCCTTAGGGCAATGTGAAACAGAAACAAATGATACTTTGGATTTAAATCTTCAAGGTCAGTATACAGAATTTGGATTGAAGGATTTTTCATGTTAACGATACTCAAACGTGACAAGTTCCCAATTCAAGAAATTGATGAGGATTTTGAGTGTGAAATTATGACTTTCTTTAAGAATGTTGATTTAATTGATAAAAATAAACTAGTTTCTTCGTTCAATGTTCAATCATAAGTGAACATTCCTTATCCAAACTTGAAGGTTAAATTTGCTATTTTGTACATAATAGAATGTTTGCGTCTTCTAAAACAGCCTCACAACAAAATCAAGCCATATCATTTAAAAATGGTAGATGATGAAGAAAATTTTAAGAGCGTTCCTTGGGGGAGAGAGTGTTTTGATTTAACGATAGAATATTTTTGAAAATGTACAAGAACCAATGCTTTTGCCCTGTCAACTTTTTAGGCCTAAGAACTTATACCCATATTGGCTGAAATTGTGTTAGACAAAAGAAGTGAACATGTGGGCCTCGAATAACAAATTGGGAAATTAACTATTCAAACGATTGGCAATCACTCAAAGAAATTATCTTCGAGTCTTCAAAGGTAAGCTTTTCATTTCAATAATAGCACTAATTCTTTAAAATTATAGAATACTAAATGATTGATATTGTTTCACCGAGAAAAGATGAAGTTCATAGTCCCAAACAAAGATTTGAAAAGGACATTCAAAATTAACCTATACAATAGATTTGATGTTATTGATAACATTAAAAATAAATTAATTGAGAGAGAGATAGACCTGTATAGAATGAGGCCATTTGGGCATTTCTTAAACATCAAAGCTAAAAAGCTTCTCATCCAAATGCTTTTACACTTTGCCTTAAGGAAATGTGAAACAGATAGAAATGATATTTTGGCTTTTAATCTTATAGATTAGAATGTAGAATTTGGATTGAAGGATTTTTCATGTTAACGGGACTCAAACGTGAAAAATTCCTAATTCAAGAAATTGATGAGGATTTTGAGTGTGAAATGAGGACTTTCTATAAGAATGTTGATTTAATTGATAGAAATAAACTAGTTTCTTCCTTCAATGTTCTATCACAAGTGAACATTCCCAATCCAACACTACTACAATTTCCACTTTCTATAACAATTTTTAATTTTCTTAATTGACTTACTATGACAATTATCCACAAAATTCTATGTTGTCACATGGTATCTCCTATCAAGATAAGTCTTTTATGACATATAATAATAATATCATAAAATATAATTTATGACAATTATATATTTTTCATAAAAATATTGTTATGATAGTTAAAAACTGTCATGAATGAATAAAATATAAGGTTTATGAGTTTTACTTATGACATTTTATAATTATCATAAATTATGCTATTTTAACAATTTTAACTTTTATTACCATGACAGGTTTAGAATGTCATAAAATAGAATTATTTTTCATGTGAATTCATGATAGTTTATGATTTTATTTTTTCAAATAAAATAAAATCATAAACTATCATAAATTCACATTTTATGACACTTGTGATATTCATAATTTCTATTTCTTGATAGTTTAAAAATGTCATAGAAGAGATAACATGACATTTTTTTTTAAATTATAAAATTGCATATATCCTATTCATTTGTTTATATATTTATTTCATATTAAATATATTTAAACCCATCAATTAAAAAATGACAATATTTAAACTTGTATATAATTGTGCATTTCTAAGATAATGTTAAAATCCACATAATGTCAAACTTACTTCATTTACCACAATTCGAATAATATCTTATACAAAGAAACTAATATATAAAATTTGTAAATTACAATTAATAATTCATTAAGGCAAGAAAAAAAATGAATACTATGACAACTTGTAGATAAATGTAGATACAAACGATCACCTTGAAAAATGTACCTACAAAATATAATAGTAAAATATTGAATTAGAAATCATAATCATTCATCCACTATGTTTTCAATCATATCGACAACACCCATTAGTGTAGCCTCTAAAAAAAACATCAACATAAGTATACATAATGAAATGTTTTTAATGTAAAAAAAAAAAATAAATCAATTAATTAACACCCAACTAGTATTATAAAAGTTTTATTTTTTTTTAAAAAAAAACTAGTATTAACCCAAAAAACTCAAACTTAAAACCTACAAAAAAAAATAAATAAATAAATAAAATAAGAAAACTTGCCAAACTCAATTCCAATGTTTCCTAAGGCCTAAAAAAATACCTTAGGTTGTCTAGAATAAGCATAGATGTAAATGATCCTCGCTTTCAACAAAGTACGTACACATGTACACATGAAAATATACTCAAATCACTATACTCATAAAGTTTAGCTATTCATAGAACTTATAATGAAACAAGCAAGACAACAAAGTTACAATCAGTTAATGCATATCAAAGTTTATGAGCGAGTTTAATCATCTTTCAATATAAAGTATCTCTGAAAATTTAACAATGAACTCAAGATGCAATCAATGAACAAGAAGGAAATTGTGAAATCAATCAACACGAGAGTTGCAGAAAATCTTTCATCACTGACCTTCACATCTAAAAAAACCTTTGGCATGAAACTTGAATTTTTTTTCTATTGAAACCTCACTCAAACTACCCCTAGCTCTCTTATTAAGCTGAACCCAAGCTTAAACTCTTCTAATTTAATAGCTATACCTCTTCTTTCTAACACTGTTCTATTTTGTCGTGCTATGTACACTAGCGCCACTCACAAATAAATCTAAATCAAGTTATATTATGAACTTCCCCTCCATATACTAGCCACTCGGTGAGAAAACGCCTACTAGCGCCACTCACAAATAAATCTAAATCAAGTTATATTATGAACTTCCCCTCCATATACTAGCCACTCGGTGAGAAAACGCCTTTCAACAGTTCTACTCCACGACATAGTTAAATTTGCCCATACCGAAAGCCATAGTTAACCTTCTTATTGTTTCTTGCTTCAATCACCCGTTCAATACCAAAATCCGTTTGTCAACAAAATTTTTGTTCTATTTGATGAGTTGGCCCTCACTCTTTCCCCTGTTTCTCATGACATCTTTGAAACTGCAAAAGAATAATCGAGAAGGAGAGAGCACCTGGTAAATATGATCAGGTTGAAACGGCGTTGAGAAGAACAGAGCAACCATATCCGAGATACTCTAAATTTTAAATTACCAGAGATCAAGTGAAAACCACACTAAGTTATAAATAAAATGAAAACATAAGGTAGTCAAAGTTATCTACTTCTGGTGCAATGCAATGTCTTGATACTTACTTTTTTTAATTTTGTATCTAAGACTTCACCTTTCACTTTCTTTTGTCACGCTACTAAATTGTCAAGGTAATAACTCATACTTACAATAACTTCCACTAGGTGAGAATTCTGTCCAAGTGCTTGCAAACATACTAGATGATAAATTAGTTGAACAACAAATGAGTATTATTGGTCACTCCCAATGGTTATATTAACTGTAAAGTCTCCACATAGAGTTGAATCTATTAAGCAAATGCAAATACTTCGATAAAGGAAAGACTCAACCAAAAAATAATGGTGGGAACTTTTTGGTATACCTGAAGATTTGGAGTTGATAATGACCTTCTACAAACAGCTGCCACCAACAGAATTCGAAGAAAATCTATTACTTCTCAATAGGACTTCGAAGATTCTATAATGACCTTACATACATTTTAAATGAAGTTTCTTTTAAAAGAAAGAAAAGATCATTCTTGAAAAATAATAGGTAAACAACACCAATAACAACATGAATATTCATTTACAAAATAGATTAAAAGTTATGGAAATCAACTAACATAGGCCTCGTTTAATAACCATTTTATTTTTAGTTTTTTTTTTTGAAATTTAAGCCTACAACAACTCTCTTACCTTATGTTTTTTCTTACTTGGATATCTACATCCTACATATATTCTTAGAAACCAAACCAAAAATTGGAAACAAAAAACCAAATGGTTATCAAACAGGACCATAAAAAATTGATTATATAATACAATACAAGAATTAATTTTCTCAATAAGCAGAGACCAACAAGACTTTAAATGGGGAACAACGAGGCATTGAAGTGCATCTCCCATGTTACAAATGTTGTTAATAGATTAGAATGGAAACAATAAATAGTGATGGGCAAAATTTAAGGAAATAGAAAACTAATGTAACAAAGTCATGCTTAAAAGAAACAAATATGTATACACCAAACTTTCCCATTTGAGTATGTAATTTCAGCATCCAAGATTATGATCACAAAGTAAAAACTACACAAAGACAAAGAAGGCATTCAAAAAACAAGAGAAAATAAAAATAATTCAACCAAGCATGAACATGAAGATTGAATCATCAATTAAATTTAACCTAAGTAGTTGAGTCCATTTAAATCCAATAAAAAATAAAATCTCACCATTATTTCAATGTCTACCCTTAACAATTTCAAAATATTTTAGTTTTCACCTCCTTTTATTTTTTCCATTATATTTTCTCTTTTTCTTTCATTTTTCCATTTTAGTCCATCTATCTTTGATGGATTTCATCGTCGATCACCTCCACCAACACCCGTTGTCGTGTCATCGACAATTTGAAAGAAATAAGTCTTAAATGGAGTGTCTATGAAGTATCCGTGGTGTGTCCATGAAGTGTCTAAAATTAAAAATAATAGTAATAAAGGAGGACACAGAATTTCGAGTTTTGGACACATGTTCGAACAGTGTCCAGAAGTATCGGTGTCGGACACGAATACGACATGGATACATTGTCAAAATAGAAGTGTTTGTGCTTCCTAGATGGCTAGGATAAGTATAAATAGCCATAAACATAAGAGTATAACTTACATACTAACTGCAATACACACTTTCTAAAGCCAAATCAAATAATGGAACTCTTGGATGATAGGATAGTTGTCATAAGTTCCTAAACCAGAAAAGAAGATTCTAAGGTTACAACTTAATTTCAAAGGGTTAACAAAAAAACTAGAAGTTAAAACCAATTTCAATCTTTGAAACCAAACAAAAGCTTCCAAAACACTTTTCTTAAGCATAGGACTAAATTATTGCACTTAATGGTTTAATTGAAACCTAATCAACCATAATTCATTGATGAAAGGACAAAAAAGACATTTACGAAGTGCTTTAAAAACAATCGTACTCATTTATTTTATCAAAGTGAAAACAAAAATTTGATAAAAATGTTTGACAATACCACCAATTTATTAGTACATGGTCCACAAGAATGGTCCAAATAATTCATCAAAGTAGAAAAGAACCGACATATTCATTCCCAAGTTTCTATAATTCATTTGCAGTTGAAGTATTCTCAAATGACAACATCGCAACACCAGCCATGCTAAGTTTTAAAAACTATACCGTAGATAGAGTTAACGTTGTCTATGTTGTTGTTAGAAATTTCCAACTTAACAATTAATTTCTATCTCAGTAGCAAGATTCACATCATTTTTCTACAACTCTAAAAAATGATCAACCAATTAAAAAAATTCAGTGACTAGCCCTTGAGCAATGCGTTTGGAGGATAAACATATGAAACTGCAATTTCTGCTTCATGTAACATCCATTCACCTAGGTGGCCACAACTTCACCACCCAATCATGTAGTTTCTAAATGAAATATGAATAACATTTCAATACCTGCAGTGCAACCAAGGATATGAAATTTTAGTGACATTGGAGTGCAAAGCCTTCTGAACATCCGGTCTATTCAGATACTAATGAGTATAATCCGTCGAACATGGGATTGTTCCCATTGGCCTCTTGAGGTATCCTTCCTACACAAATTCATCTCCAAATCCCTAAACCAATTTCCAATTTTCACAGAATTGAAAAACCAGAATCACAACTATTAGAAACTTAATTTTTCAAAGAAAATAATTGAAAAACTAACTTGAAAGGAAGAAGAAACTAAAGAGGTGATTGTCGTCGTTCTAGTCTGAAAGAAAATCAGCTACGACGTTCTAGTTTGAAAAAAAAACCAACTATGGCATTCTGTGTTCGAGCTTTTATCAATGTTCTGGTTTGAACAAAAACCAGTGGTAGCGGCTTCGCTTTTCTGACCTAGTTCGTGAAGAAGAGAGTGGTGAGGGACGATTTTCTCGTGTCCTTCGTGCACGTGAGATAAGTTAGGAAGAAAATTCTTCTTTTTTTACTTTCTAAAACTAATTTTAAATTACATAAATATTTATAAAAATAGCACAACGTCGTATCCGGCTCGAACACAAAACCTAATATACTTTTTATGACTCTAAAATATAATCCTAAGTTTAAAAAAAATGAAAAACATGTCTTTTGACCTATTATGACTCTTTTTATTTCTCTTTCTTGTAATATAGAGGAAAACAAGTGTCATCGTATGTAAGATTTCTAGTAGTGAAAGTACACAAACTTCTAGCTCTATTAAGGTATCACTGTAATATCCAGATAAGCAGCACATAATTAATATGAAAGCACATTACTCACAAAAAATTTGCACTAACAAACTTGTGTTAAAATGGATGCAAATTATGAATGACATACTTTATATTAGAAAGCATAGTAAAAATTCATGTATTGCATTTTCATGCACATCAATTTTATTGCATTAGAAGCTGCAACTATTCACTAGACTCATTCAGCTCAAAGAGTCCACAATATCATTTGAATCCACTGTAATTTAAAATGAAAAGGGGTTATGTAAGAATCAGTTTGATTCAAAACTTTGAATCAAATAGAAACCAGTTCCTAACTTTAGAAGATGTTTCCCCTCAACTAGAATAGCCTTGTTTGACTTGATATCAAAGCTGCACGAAACAAGAAAATTGACACAATCAAAATATAATAGTATGTGAAATCCTCAAGTTGTTTTTTATGATCAAATTAGCAATTTCGAAATTGTTTCATTGACTGCACACATTAATATCATAACACAATACAACCAATTAAGTTTTTTTTTTTTTTTTAATTTTTATAAATCAACATTTAGGATTTGAACCTGTAACTAACTGGTTACTATGTGATACATGATGTCACTAGAGTACTACTTTTTTATTTACATCCAATTAATTTATAAGAAAGAGCCAAGAAAAGAAACAACGAAAATGAGAATGGTGAAAGAGACAATGAGATCTACAATGCACACAGCAAGAAAATGAAAGCACATATTGACTGGTAAATCCACAACAAACTCTCAAACTCCAAGAAGAAAATTCAAACAAACTCGAAGCTTCCATACAAGCAAAGAAGACTAAGAAAATATTCAATTAGAATAGTGTAAATAAAATGATATTGCAAATAGTAGATAGGTTGTCTCTAAATCTCCACAAGCACCTACAAAGAATAAGTTAACGAAAAAATGGTATACCAAATATAATTGGAGAAAAACTCACTAGACATTAGTTCAATCACTGAGAATTAGTTTAATCAAGTAAAGAATGAGTATGACTTCCAACTTTGAATTGAGAAGAAAAACATATTGAAGGGAAAATTCACCTAAAGAAGTTCCAATTGTTAGAAGTTCTATGTTAGCAAACACAATGACCAGAAAGAAATCCACAAAAAGCGACTAAGCAAAATAAAATAACAAAAGGAAATTGATGCAAGGAATAAATTTTTCAATATGTATGAACCACAAATGAAATAAAAATCACCTTCAGATAACCAAGCAACCAGTCAAATAACAGAGGGCACACCTGCAAGAAAACAAACATTTTAAAAAATTAATCCATCCAACCATTAAGAAAGGAAATTTAAAATAGCAGTGGATGATATTCTCTTCTACCTAGAATGAATAGAAACTTTAAGCAAAGAAACCCAGAATAAGAAGATACTAGTCATTACCAATTATTTAAGGATAAAAGTGAATGAAAGAAGAGCAATGTGATCATTCCTCTTCCACTTCTTCAACATGAGACTAACCTAATTACAAAGCCATAGTTTCCAATTGGGCGATGGGTTAAAAACATGGGACATTTGGTAGGGTTTGGAGATGGTAGGGTTTGGAGACGAATTTCAATAGATTTTGAAGATGAGACTTTTTAAGAATGAGTAAATAGAGACGAGAACTTGCCGTTTGAAGGAGATAGAAGAATAAAATCGAGATGGACTGCTCTCCCCCACCCCCACAAACCCTTTCCTTATCTTTCTCCTTTATTTTTTAGATTGTCAAATGGAGAGAAAAATTCATACTCAAGTTTTTGAGTTTTGATGGCCCATTATCCTCTCTTAATTTCAACAATTTAACAAATGGTATTATGCTTATCTATTTGTAGCACACAATAAATTCTCTCTACTTGAGCTTCTCTTCTTTGAAACTGAGTAGTTTAGGCACATATAGTATAAAGAATCATGTGGAGAGAAAATTAGAGTTGCCAAAAAGAAATAATCATCAAGTTCCCATCTCAATTTCGATTTTCGCTAGCTTCAATATCCTATATAAATGAGAAATGATAAGCATTTTTCGAGAAAATGAAAATCATTTAACAAATAAATCTAATAATGAGCTTAAATAATTATTGTAATGAAAAAAATTAAAGATGCGCATACAAATAAGATGGAGGAAGAGGAAAGGTGTTTGGTTTTTTAATATTGTTGGGTTGAGTTGACCTAATTTACTCATATGAAGATGCATATACACAAATATGTCTAATGGATATCTCCATTCAAGATCTGCAATGGACCTTCCAGTGAAGGACAAAGAAATATATATTTTTATACAAAGAGAGATCAATTTGCTCACTAATTAAACCTCATTTTCCTTAACATATCCAAACTTAAAATTAGTTGTAGAAGTCGTCAACAATGTGAGTCATAAACAAGGTAAATGTTGTAAAAATGAAATAGCACACAAAAATTTCCTACTCAAGACTTACATGAGATACCACAACAATGAGCGAAACTCACCTGTGTCATTAATTTATGACACCTCTCATGCCTCCATTCATTCAATGTCTCCCGATGCCTAGTTTAGGGAAGGCGTGGTTACCCTGGTGTAATATATATACATTTAACATACTTGCTAGAAATAATAAATTAGAGTTTTTGTATCAATTCCACAAACATGACAATCCATAAAGTCTAATTCTTACTTTTCATTCTTTAAAAAATAGAAGATGCATAGGCTATGGATCAACATTTAACACATAAATCAGCAATATAGTAGAAAACAAAATTTAAATCAAGTCCCCTTCAATAAATTATGTTGTTGTTTAGAATTTTTCTTCTACTCAAAAATAGTCACGGAGAAAAAAAAAACTTATGTATATACTAACAATGATATACCATAATCAAAAGCTCCATCACTAGTAACCAACATAGGAAAGAGAATGTAATATTTCAACATGTGAACCTTATGAAACATAACCCAAAATCATAGCATACCAAATTCCTCAAGGGTATTGAAAATTCATAACATTTTCCATATTACCTCTCTTATAATGCATATCAATATTATCAAACATTGCAAGTAGTTGAACACTCATTAAAATGTCCAAATACCCATTAATTATAGTATTGCAATGATCAATTCTTTGTGTTTGAGGAAATTTATCAAACAGTTTGAGTGCATTGTCCAAACAACCTATACATGGTTAAACAACAATCTTACCATTCATAAATAACAAATTGCAGTATTGATAAAATCATTTGCAAAACTTTAACCTTGTTTTCTATGAAGTTTTTCTAACAATGGTTCACATATTAGAGAGAACATTAAGTAAAAGAGAAATAATCTCTTTTTGAAAGGGAATTCAGAGCAGAGGGAGTCGTTAATCAAAAGTTTTATCTACCTTGAGAATGGACAGACTAATCAAAAGGAAGCAAAGAAAACTTAAAATCCAATTGTTTTGTAGGGGTTGGATAGAAAGGTTATTAATTTAAAAAGAAAAAGGTTTAAGGTTATGGTCAGAATGGAGTTTTAGTTAATAAAATTCAAAATAAAAAAACGTTTAGAGTAGAAGAAAGGTAGTGGGATGAATCAAGAAGGAAGAAGCTTGTAAAACTAGAGTTTAAGAGAAGTCGAGAGTACCTAAGAAATAACGCTAAGCGTGCACAACCCCAACAACTAGAAGCTCAAATCGTGCCAGTGATGTTTGGAACCTCCTCATATGAACACATTAACCTGCTCTAAAGAAGAAAAGAAAAGTCGCCATGACAGCAAGCTATTCAACCAAGATAAATTTGTAGAAGATGAAGAAATTGAAGGAGAGGAAGATCCAAGTTACCAGCTTGTAAAATGACCGCTTCAAATCCTAAATTAAAGATGAAATGTAGTGAAGAAATCGAACTTACCTTAAGGTTAACAATGAAATGGCGACAGAAATAGAGGAGTTCGTTGGTTGCCGAAGAAAATAGCAGGCTACGACACATTTTTGCGAAGGAGAAGACGCAATTTGCATTTGTCGATTTTTTTGGGAGGAAAATTAGGGTTTCAACAATTTGTCTCATTTTTCTGATTTTTGGTTTTTTGAAATTTCTAATTTCCTTAAAGAAAAAGTCAATAACCTAGATAAATAATAAATAAATATGAAATATAGAAATAAAAATTTTAATCATAAAAATATTTATTTTCTATGACAATTTTTAAACTGTCATAATTCTATGAAAATTGAAATATTATCGTCTAAATGTAAAAATTTATGACAATTTTCAAAATGTCATTATAGCTTTTTTATGACAATTATTAAAATATTAATAACTTAAAAATTATCATTTTTTTTATAAAAATGTGTGTTTCTTGATATTTTATGACAATTTTTAAATTTTTTTAAATTTTTTATTTAAATTAACTGTCATGGAATGTATAATTTGTAGTAGTAAACCTTAACGGTTAAAGTTGCGAATTTGTACCTAATAAAATGTTTGATTCTTTTGAAACAACCTCACAACAAAATCAATCCATATCATTTAAAAATGGTAGATGATGAGGAGAATTTTAAGAATTTTCCTTTGGGAGAGAGTGTTTCGATTTAACAATAGAATATTTTCGAAATTATACAATAACCAATGCTTCTTCCCTTTCACTCCAAGGATTTTCCTCCATTTTAATTTTTTGAGCCTAAGAAATTATACCCATATTGGCTTAAATTGTGATAGCCAAAAAAATTGAACAGGTGGTCTCGAATAACAAATTAGAAAACTAACTATTCAGAATATAGACAATCACTCAAGGAAAATGTCGTCGAGTCTTCAAAGGTAAGCCTTTGACTTCAATAATAGCACTAATACTATAAAATGATAGAATACTAAATGATTGATATTGTTTCACCTAGAAAAAATGAAGTTCATAGTCCCAAAGAAAGATTTGAAAAAGACATCCAAAATTAATCTATACAATGGATTTGATGTTATTGATAACATCAAAATATACATTAGATGAGAGAGAGATAGTCCTCTTTAGAATAAAGCAATTTGAGCATTTCTTAAACATCAAAGCTCAAAAAATTCTCATCCAAATGCTTTTAAAATTTGCCTTAAGGCAATGTGAAACAGAAACAAATAATGCTTCGGTTTTAAATCTTCAAGGTCAGTATATAGAGTTTGGATTGAAGGATTTTTCATGTTAACGAGACTCAAACGTGACAATGTAACGGCCCGGAAATTTCATCCCGGTCTTCCCGGGAGGCCCAGGGGCATTTTGGTAATTTTGGGTCTAGCCGACAGGGCCGATTATGTAATTGTTAATTGCCGGAAAAATTATGAGTCGATTTGAATGAGATAGGGAATTTTGGTGAAGACATTTGGGAGCCAAGGACGTGTCGCGTGCTAGGCAGGGGGCGCTGCCAGCCGAGCCACTGGGCGTGTTTGTTAACTTAATCGCGCGACCTTGTATATAAGCTGGTTTGAGCTGAGTTTTGGTTTAAAACAGAGCACTCAAGCCTTCTCCCCATTTTTCTTCTTCTTCCTCATGAACCAAACCTTCGACCGACCGCGAATTCCTCCTCGCGACTTCAAATTCGCCGGATTTCCTTCTCCAAATCGAAGCTGATGCCGAGCAGCTGGTAAGTCCTTTCCTCTTCTTCTCCCTTCTTCTTCTTCTTCTTCTTCATTTTTACCTCTATTTCTGGCTGTGCCATTTCCGGCCGAGTTGAGGTGATTTGAGGTATGGGTTTTGTGCAGCTAGTGTAGGGGAGTTCGCCATCCATGAATCGCTCGTCGAATCCCCGTGGATCGCTCGATTTCGGGTTTCTCCTTTGCCCTGTTTCGCGCAGAAACAGAGCCCCTCGCTGGCCGAGCGCGCGCGCCACGCGATCGCGCGCGCGCAGCGCATGCTCTCGCCAGCTCCGTGTCACGCACGCCGCGCGCGCTGCTCCTCGCGCCTCTCTCTCGCGCGCTCGCTCGCTCGCGCTAACGCCTGTTCGCCATGCGCAGCTCGCCCCAGCGCTGGGCCCGCGCGCCCACCAACCTCGTTCTTTGCCCGTTCGTGCAATCGGCCCGTTCGTGCATTCGTCGCGCCTCGTGAGTCTGCTCTAGCCGAGCCTTGTTTGTTTTATTATATTTAGGCCTATTGTGTGATTTTTTTGTTGTGATTAATAGGTTCTCGATCGCTAGTTCGGGCCGCGCTCGCCACTTAGGTTTTCGTGTCAATTCGTCCCCGACCAAGGTAAGGATTTCTTACCGGAGTTGTGTGGACCCTACGATATATTATGCGATTGCTGATTGACTGCTTGTTGTGTTTATTGACATGTGTAGCTAGGTATTCTATTCTGAATTCCCGATTAGCATGATTTTCCTGATTTAATTCTCATGTTAATCCATGCTAGGTTGTTCCTTTCTAGCATGCTCGTATCTGTTCCTTGCTTCGTAGTATCATGCTAGGCTCGTTGTATTCTTATTGAGCACGTATTGGATTTTATGGAATTGTTTGTTGTTTGCTAGGGCAAGTTAGAATTGCAGGTAGATAGCATCATCCGGGCCTGATGCATAAAGTATCTTGCATCCATGGCGGGGACGTCGAGCAAGTCATTCCGCCCCCGGACCCCGTGAGGGATTAGCTAACCAAGCGGTAGGCCCCGCAATCTTGGGTGACGGTGGGGATCGTTAAATGCCCCAACGGTCGGGATGATGACTTCGCATTGCCTCGTCCCCGCGATCGGCATGTCCTCGGCATGTTTTGGCAAGAGCCCTCGATTGCCACCTGTTAAGGCAAGGACGGCTTCGGTGTAAGCCTACCACGACCGTTCCTTGGCCCCAAAGTGCGGTGGTTCAGGTGACATAGTTTACGTGTCCGGTCTCACACCCTATGTCGGTGACATCGATCCAAAGATTTAGTTAGGCGTGGTGATCGGACATGGGCGGCTTGCCTCAAGACCCGGCACCCCATGGTTGCTGCAGCAGAGCACGCGGTGCATGTTTACGCCATTCTGGCGCCGATCGAGAGCTCCTCGGATTGTGAGCAGTGTACCTTTCGCCGACATGTGATGATGCAGTGAGGCCGAGACTTGTTTCTCGTATAGGCGACTTATGTATTGGATCGTGTGGTGATATTATTCCGGACTAAGACCTTAAATTGGCATCCGAGGCCCAAGTGTGGGCTAAGCTATGTGCTCTATTCTCGTGTTTATATTCATAGCTTGCATACGCTCATCGAGATGACCATGTATATCGTCGATTGTACCCCGGTTGGGGATTCTTATTGAGTAATTCGTTACTCACCCCTTCGTGTGGTTTTCCACAAGTAACCAAGTTGCGAGACAGATGGTCAAGGAGGAGCCGTGATCATGGGGCCCGAGATTCCAACTCGATTTTTGTATTATGACTCTTTATGTTTTGTTTCCCCGAATGCATGTGGCAAGACACTGAGCCCTAGGATGTTTTGTAAATGTTTTGTGGATTCCAAAGCATTTTGTATCCGAACAGGCTTTGAATGGTTTTTAAGAAATCTCGATCGAGTATACTTTGGAAATGTATTTATCTTGGAGCAGTGCTTGGAAACAGAGGGACAGTTCCAGGAAATTGTCTAGTTTTAAAGGGGTTATTTTGAATGTTTTGTTTTTAATTGGAATCCGAAATCATGTCTGTTTAATGTCCTTTACTTTGAATGCATGCATTGGGGTAAGGGCCCATTTAGTGCCCATTCGGGTCGGCCCCTTACAGACAAGTTCCCAATTCAAGAAATTGATGAGGATTTTGAGTGTGAAATTAAGACTTTCTTTAAGAAAGTTGATTTAATTGATAGAAATAAACTTGAAGGTTAAATTTGCTAATTTGTACCTAATAGAATGTTTGCTTCTTCTGAAACAACCTCACAACAAAATCAAGCTATATCATTTAAAAATGGTAGATGATAAAGAAAATTTTAAGAGTTTTTCTTGTGGGAGATAGTGTTTCAATTTAACAATAAAATATTTTCGAAAATATACAAGAACCAATGCTTCTTCTCTTTCAATTTTTTGGCCTTAAAAACTTATATTGTAACAGCCCAGTTTTCTATCCCAGTTTTCGAGGTGCCTTCGGGTCAAGTTTCGGTTGTTGGTTGGGTCGTTAGAGCGGTTTTGCCCCTTGGGGGTATTTTGGTCTTTTGGCTCTTGAGGGCGGGAATTGTGGTTTTCGTGGCTTCGAGGTAGTTCCCGCCTTCGTCGAGGCTTGTTTGGGTTGGATCATGAGTCCCGAGATGTTTGGGCTAGTCGTTTGGAAGTTCGGTTGTGATTTGGGATTTTTGCAAAGTGATGGTTGGTTGTGTGCTTCCTTTGGGATTCGAGCCCGGGCCCTTAGTGTTGCTTTGGGAGTTGGGTTTAAGTGAGTTTTATTTATTGGAAAAGGTTGCTTCAGTCGGGTCTTGAAGGAGGAAGTAGGAAATGGGATTTTAAGGATTTTAAGGATTTTTAGAAAATTGGAAAAAATGGATAAGGATAAATTAAATGGATGAAATCCCTAAATTTTCTTTTATTTTCCCATTTTCCTTTTCTTTATTTTTTTCCAAAATCCCATTTTTCTCTCTCTCTCTCTCTCTCTCTCTCTCTCTCTCTCTCTCTCTCTCTCTCTCTCTCTCTCTCTCTCTCTCTCTCTCTCGCCCGAGCAGCCTAGCCTTAGCTCCTTGCCCCTGCAGCGGCCCTAGCTCGCCAGCCCAGAAACGAGCCTCGTCTCGCAAAGCCGCTGCTGCCGGATCCGCCCGGAGTCGCCCGAGTCGCGCCGTCGCCCGCTCGCTTCGTCGCACTGAGGCCGCGCGCACCAGATCTGCCGTCCGCTTGCCGCGCCCATGCGCTGCGCGCCCTCGCCGTCTGTCGCGTCGCCCGGCTCGTGTCGCGCGAGCCGCGCTAAGTCGCGTCCCCTCAGAAGCGCGCGTCGCGCGCCGCGCGCCTAGCCCTTGTTGCTCGCTTCGCTGCGTTCGCGCGCCTGCTCGCCAGCCGTGCTGGCCACGCCCGCGCCCGTGCCGTGTCACAGCGCCCAGCGCGCTAACCATCGCGCCATCGCTTTGCCGCGTCGTCTGCGCCCAGCCAAAGAAAAGCGCTTTGCCTAGCCGTCTGATCGGCCCATCCGAGTGTCGTAGTGCCTCGTGAGTTACACCCGAGCTGAGCCCTGTTTGTTTTATTATATTTGGGCCTTTTGATTGTAATTATTGTTGTTTTTGTTAGGTTCTCGCTAGCTAGCTCGGGTTCGATCGCAGCTTAGGTTTCTTGTGTTTAGAGGTCTTCCAGCCAGGTAAGAATTTCTTACCGGAGTTGTGTGGACCCTGCGATATTATATGTGATTGCTGATTGTATGCTTGTTTGTGTTTATTGACATGTTTCATGATAAGTGCTCTATTGCGAATTCCCGATCGCATGATTTCCTATGTTGTTTCTCATGTTAGTCCATGCTAGGTTGTTCCTTTCTCGCATGCTCAGATCATTCCTTGCTTCGTAGTATCATGCTAGGCTCGTTGTATTCTCTTTGAGCACGTATTGGATTGTATTGGATTGTTTGTTGATTGTTAAGGCAGGTTAAAGTTGCAAGGTAGATAGCATCATCGGGCCTGATGCATAAAGTACCTTGCATCCATGGCGGGGACGTCGAGCAAGTCATTCCGTCCCCTGGACCCCGTGAGGGATTAGCTAACCCAAGCGGTAGGCCCCCGCAATCTTGGGTGAGGGTGGCGATTCTTAATGCCCCAACGGTCGGGATGATGACTTGGCATTGCCTCCCCCGGCGGTGGCATGTCCTCGGCATGTTTGGCAAGAGCCCACGATTGCCACCGTTAAGGCAAGGACGGCTTCTGGTGTAAGCCTACCACGACCGTTCCTTGGCCCCAGTGCGGTGGTTCAGCCGACATAGTTTACGTGTCCGTGTCTCACACCCCTATGTCGGTGACACCGATCCAAAGATTTAGTTAGGCGTGGTGATCGGATATGGGCGGCTTGCCTCCGGACCGGCAACCCCCATAGTTCTGCAGTAGCACGCGGTGCATGCTTACACTCATTACTGTGGCACCATCGGAGAGCTCCTCGGGATTGTGAGCAGTGTACCTTTCGTCGACAAGAGAGACAGCCGAGGCCGAGACTTGTTTCTCGTATAGGGCGACTTATATATTGGATGTGTGGTGATATTATTTAGGACTAAGACCCTAGTTGGCATCCGAGGCCCAAGTATGGGCTAAGCTATGTGCTCTATTCTCGTGTTTATATTCATAGCTTGCATACGCTCATCGAGATGACCATGTATATCGTATTGTACTCGGTTGGGGATTCTTCTTGAGTAATTCGTTACTCACCCTTATCGTGGTTTTTCCACAGGTAACCAAGTGCGAGACAGGATGGTCAAGGAGGAGCCGTGATCATGGGGCCCGATCTTCCAACTCGATTTTGTGTTATGACTCTTTGTGTTTTATTTTCCCCGAATGCATGTAGCTGTGCACTGAGCCCTAGGATGATTTGTAAATGTTTTGTGGATTCCAAAGCATTATTGTATCTAGACATGTTTTGAATGATTTTAAGAAATCTCTCGATCGGAGTATACTTTGGAAATGTATTTATCTTGGAACAGTGCTTGGAAACAGGACGAGTTCCAGGAAATTGTTTAGTTTTAAAGGGGTTATTTTGAATGTTTTGTTTTAATTGGAATCAAATCATGTCCTGTTTAAATGTCCTTTACTTTGAATGCATGCATTGGGGTAAGGGCCCATTTAGTGCCCCATTCGGTCGGTCCCTTACGGTTGGTATCGAGCTCGAGTCATAGATTCTCAGAGACTCGACCTTTTGTGTAGGTCATTTTTCCATGATCATCAAGACTGGCACGGTCATCAGCACGCCTAAGTTTACTTTTTGTTGTTGAAAAAGGGTTAAGAATTTACAATAATTGGTCATCTAGTGTATGCCTTGTGTAGTGTTGTGGAGCGGAGATGAGCAGAGTTCGACTCGTTGTTGGTTTGGGTTTAGAGCGCCATCATGCCAACTTCCCGCGATGTGTGATGTATGTTGTGGCTTGTTTAGGTATCCGCACAGATTCGGATGCCCCGGGCGTCGCCCCCCGTGGAGAAGCGAGCTTGACTCCCTTAGGCCATTTGTGGCCCAGCTTGTTGGTTTTTCCCTAGTGAGAGGGTGGAGGTGTTTTTCCTTGGAGTACTACTCCAAGAGAGGAGTTAGCTATGGCTGTGCTTATGTGGGTGTTTGTGGAGCAGGTCCCCGTGTGGACTAGCCTAGGTAGCTCAAGTGTTGATCTTGAGCCTTGTTAGATTATTTGGTTGCCCAGAGTGGCCGCAGAGTTGGTAGCCTTCGAGGAGATTGTTGAGGCATCTTTTGTGCTCTGTAAAGTGTTGTTGTTTGCGGCCCGATAGGAACCACGTGGTTAAGGGTGCGGTGAGCGATGTTCCTTCGGATTGGATCCGTTGGTGTTTTCCTCGGATGTTTGGTAGAGTTGAGCACTCTTCCTTTGGTGAGCTCTGGAGTGGAGCTAGTCTGCTGCACATGAGAGAGCCGCGCGGGTTTTGTTGAGCATCATGTGGAGGTGCAAGAGTAGGCTGTGAGCCTTCGGTTTGATGAGATGCCATAGGCATGGTTTTTTAGTTGAAGCCCTTGTATGCCTAGCCAGAGTTCTTGTCACTTGAGGTTGTGATCTTGTTGGCCCCATTGGTAGTAAGATGTGGTTTTGGTAGTAGTGGCACTTGAGGTGCATTGGTTGGTGTGCCGCTTTGGCACTAAGTCTGGTTCAGGCTTGAGTTTGGCTTGGGCATAGCAGATGGTTCTATGCCGTCCGGAGTTCAGCGCACTTCTTTAGCCTTGGATCCGTTTATGGCAGTGGCACCTGTTTAGGTCGTGCCAGAGGGCTAGTTTAGTGGTAGTCGATGGACTGCAAGTGAAAGGATGTTCGAGAGGAGCCGGAGCCTTTTCCCTTTGTTGCTGGCGGTTGAGTAAGTCAGCAGGTTGGCAGTTGGTAAGTGTTGGTGCGCGTGAGTCTCGCGCTAGTGTTAAGGCCAAGAGATTTCTTTGTGGTTGGTAGTGCGGTCAACTACCTTAGAGTGCCTTAATCTGAGTTGAGTTGAGCATTGTAGATGCGAGTTTGGTCCAGTAGAGAGACCCTGAGTTGGATGCTCATGAGATGAGCTGGATGCCTATGAGGCGAGATGAGTTGTTGCCTTGTGAGAGGTTTCAGATGCTTTTTGGGTAAGCACCCTTGGTAGAGGCTTGGTATAAAGTAAGTTCGGTTTGGCATTGTTATGCTTTGGTAGAGCAAGCTTGCCTCAGCTTTGTGTATCGTGTGGAGATGGAACTTTTGGTGTTCCTTGGATTGTTTGTATCGCTGCCAGGAGTTAGCGTTGCTTTTTGGAAAAGCGCTTGTTAGTCTTGGATCTCTAAAGGAAGGTTGAGAGTTGTGCACAAGTGTGTTTTGTGTGGTTCGTTCTGTGGCGAGAGTTTCAGATCCATGTAGGGTTTGCTTTGGAGATCTAGTGCTCAGTTCCTGGAGAAGTTGGACTCCAGGTGGTTGTTGTAAGGCTTTAGTCGAGGTGGTTAGGATACCGTGCTCGTGGTATCAGGTTGTTGCTTAGGCAAGATTTGTTAAGTTGGACCTAAGCTTGGTTGGCGGATCTTCTTGTTGATCGTTGGTTGGAGTTCAGTTGGAAACTGAACAAGAGCGGTGGTAACTAAGCCGCGTGGTTTCTGATCGTCATGGCTAAGAGAGTTGTTCGGATCCTTCCTTGGGTAGAAGTTGTTGTGGTTGATGCTTTGAGTAGGAGGACGACGCATTCGGTAGCGTTTTGGGTCCTCTTGGTTCCCAAGGAGTTGGAGTTGGCCAGCATGGTTGAGATGCTGGGGTGAGTTGTGCCTGCTCGAGCGATTGGTCGTTAGCTCGTTTGTCGGCCGTGTGTGTCGAGGGTTGCCGAAGGATCCCTAGGTTGTGGAGAGCCTCTCCAGAGCTCAGTCAAACCCAGGTAGTGAGTTTCAGTTGGCCAGCTGGAGGCGTGTGGGTTGTAGCCTCGGTTGAGTTGCTAGCAGTCTTGGTAGACTAGCAAGCTAGTGTTTGTTTGGAGTAAAGTCCGGATTGGTTCCGGTGTGGTGGCAAGTTGATGCTTGGTGTCGACCAAGGTGTGGATTGGAGTTGCTTGAGATTAGTTTTTGCTCGTGGGGCGAGTGGTTTGTGCCCCGTTGGTTGTGTTCCTGTTTTCAAGATGTTGAGTTGCCTCGTTTGGCATTTGGAGGTTCAGTCTGAGATGGACCCCTGTTGTTGCCCCGCGAGATTAGATGTTGTTGCTCTAGTGGAGCAAGACAGTGAGCGTATGTGGAGCTCTCTGTCCTTTGGTTGTCTGCTAGTAAGAGTCGTTCCCTTCGGGGAGTTGTCAGGTTCTTCCTTGGTCTTGGAATTGATGGTAGTGGTGCTAGCAAGAGGGAAGAGTTTGTTGGTCGCTTGGAAGCGATCGTTTGTCCGATTAAGCGGATTCTTGGATGGTGTTCTAGAGGCTGCGATAAAGGTTGTTCTCGCCTCTTGTGAGTGTTTGGCCAAGATTTGGTTCGTTTGTTGTTTCGAGAGCTAGTTCGGTTCTAGCTTGGGCGCGTGCCTCGAGGTCTTGTTCCTTGTCGGGAAGTTTTGGGAGTTGACCTCCCTTGGCGCTTGAGTAAGTTCTCGTTAGTTTTGGGTTGGTGATCCGATTGGTTGAGTTTTCCTTGGGTGTTGCTTCCTAGAGAGTTGGTTGTTGTTGCCTTGGGTTTGAGCAAGTCAGCGAGCGTGTGTGATGTTCGCTGCCCTTAAGAGTTTGCTTGCTGGGAAGTCGCTTTCCGCGTTTGGTAGGAGTCGGCTTAGCTCCCTGAGTTGTGTAGTTGATCGAGTAGCGCAGTGGTCACCCAATGCCGTGAGGGTCCTCGCTTTGTGTTGTTAGCAAAGCAAAGTTGTTTGTTCTCGCAAGGGCGAGGCTAGCTTGATCGAGTTGAGTTGTTCGGGCAAGTTGTTGGTCCTTTGGGGAGTGATGATTTCCTTTCCCCTAGCCTCTGTGGTGGTTGAGTTGCTCCTTGGATGCCGGCCTCGAGTGTTAGCTTCCGAGGTAGTCTCATGGATTCATGTGGCTCGTGATCCGTAAGCTTGGAGGTTGTCGTCATCCGTTTTCCTTGTGAGGTTTCGGAGTGGAGCTTCGGTTGGAAGTTGAGTTAGGCCTAGGCTAAAAGGAGAAGTCTTTTGAGTAGCCGCTGGATTTTAAGAGTTGAGTGGTAGCTTGAGGCAGCGTTGCTCGTTATAAGTTTGGGTTGAGTTCTCACGAGCAAGCCCTTCTTGGGCTTTGTTCCTAGTTGTTGTGCGTTCGCAGATTGGCATTAGCAGAGCCGCGTTTGAGTGAGTTGGCAGCGCAGAGGTGTCGTGGCATTGGTTGGTAGCGGTTGAGCTGTTTTCCTCAAGGTGTTGTGCGCGCAGAGTCGCGTGATGGTTTAGTCCTTGCTTCCTGAGATTTTGAGAGGAATGTTGGTTGTTCCTTGCCTGGCGATGTTCTCCTTGGCCAGTTGCTAGTAGGTTTTCGTTGGAAAGTTTGCGTTCGGCCGTTGAGGAGCTCTAGTTTGTTGGTTTTGCCGAGTGGAGCTCGTGCTTGGCCCCGTCTTTTAGAGGTGGCCGAGAGTGAAGTTTCACCGGTGTGAGTGTTGTTAGCCGTTGGGTGTACCAGATGGTGCCCCTTGCCTTTGGTTCGGCGTTTTCCCTTAAAATGGTTGCTTAAAGCGTTGTGGTCGTGTTCTAGTTGGAGAAGTTTGCCTTTTGGATCAATCGCCAGCTGGTGTTTCGCTTGGATCTCGTTAAGGTTGTAGGCAAGATTTGAGGTTCGCTGGTCTCTTGTGAAGTAAGAGTAGGCTGTTTGGTTTTCTGGAACCTATGAGGTTCATTGTTTGGTCGACTTGTTTGTAGGGTTGAGGTTTTTTGTTGTCACCGTGAGCTTCCAGAGGAGTTTTGCCAGTGCGTGGTGTAGAGATTCAAAGCTTGTGGCCAGTCCTCGAGTTGTTGAGAGTAGCACCGTTTGAGAGTTGGTGCAAGTTGAGGACGTGGTTTGCCGTCTAGTTTTTTTCGCATTTGTTTTCTTTCGGAGTTCGGTGTTTGGCGACCGATGGCTTTGTGGCCTTGAGTTTTTGAGAACCCAAGAGGGTTTGGGTTTTCGGAGAAGGTTGGTCTTTGGTTTCGTGGAGTTTTCCCGAGCTGTTTGTCTTAGAACTTTCGAGGACGAAAGTCTTAAAAGGAGGGAGTATTGTAACAACCCGCTTTTCTATCCCGATTTTGAGGTGCCTTGGGTCAAGTTTGGTTGTTGGTTGGGTCGTTAGAGCGGTTTTGCCCCTTGGGGGTATTTTTGGTCTTTTGGCTCTTGGGCGGGAATTGTGGTTTTCGTGGCTTCGAGGTAGTTCCCGCTTCGTCGAGGCTTGTTTGGGTTGGATGCGAGTCCCGAGATGTTTGGGCTAGTCGTTTGGAAGTTTGGTTGTGATTTGGGATTTTTGCAAAGTGATGGTTGGTTGTGTGCTTCCTTTGGGATTTAAGCCCTGCCCTTAGTGTTGCTTTGGGAGTTGGGTTTAAGTGAGTTTTATTTATTGGAAAAGGTGTTTTCATCGGGTCTTGAAGGAGGAAGCGGGAAATGGGATTTTAAGGATTTTAAGGATTTTTAGAAAATTGGAAAAAATGGATAAGGATGAATTAAATGGATGAAATCCCTAAATTTCCTTTTATTTTCCCATTTTCCTTTTTCTTTTAATTTTTTTCCAAAATCCCATTTTCTCTCTCTCTCTCTCTCTCTCTCTCTCTCTCTCTCTCTCTCTCTCTCTCTCTCTCTCTCTCTCTCTCTCTCTCTCTCTCTCTCTCTCTCTCTCTCTCTCTCTCTCCCAGCACCAGCCTTAGCTCTCGACCCCTGCCGAGCGGCCCTAGCTCGCCAAATGCCAGAAGCGACCTCGTCGGTCGAGCCACCAGCCCTGCCCGGTCGTCGCGCGACCAGATCCGCCCGGAGTCGCCCCGATCGCCAGCTCGCCCGTCGCACCAGTGAGGCCGTCGCGCACCAGATCTGCCGTCCGCTTGCCCGCGCCCATGCGCGCTGCGCCTCGCCGCCATCTGCCGTCGCGTCGCCCACCGTGTCGCTGAGCCGCGCGAAGTCGCGTCCACCCTCAGAAGCGTCGTCGCGCCGCGCGCCTAGCCCCCTTGCTCGCTAGCGTTCGCGCGCGCTTGCTAGCCAGCTCAGCCGTGCCCAGCCGCCGCGTGTCAGCGCACCCGAGTGCCTCGCGTCACGCGCCCAAAGACTGTGCTGGCGCGCAAAGCCTTTTAGCCTGCAGCAACAAACACTCGGCCCGAGTGTCGGCCTAGTGCCTCGTGAGTTGCTCCCAGTGAGCCCCTGTTTGTTTTATTATATTTGGGCCTTTTGATTGTAATTATTGTTGTTTTTGTTAGGTTCTCGCTAGCTAGCTCGGGTTCGATCGCAGACTTAGGTTTCTTGTGTTTAGAGGTCTTAGGCTGTAAGGATTTCTTACAGGAGTTGTGTGTACCTGCGATATTATATGTGATTGATGATTGTATGCTTGTTTGTGTTTATTGACATGTTTCATGATAAGTGCTCTATTCTGAATTCCCGACTGGTATGATTTCCTATGTTGTTTCTCATGTTAGTCCATGCTAGGTTGTTTCTTTCTCGCATGCTCAGATATCATTCCTTGCTTCGTAGTTTCATGCTAGGCTCGTTGTATTCTCTTTGAGCACGTATTGGATTGTTTGCTGATTGTTAAGGCAGGTTAGAGTTGCAGGTAGATAGCATCATCTGGGCCTGATGCATAAAGTACCTTACATCCATGGCGGGGACGTCGAGCAAGTCATTCCGCCCTGGACCCGTGTGAGGATTAGCTAACCAAGCGGTAGGCCCCGCAATCTTGGGTGAGAGGTGGCGATTGTTAATGCCCCAACGGTCGGGATGATGACTTGGCATTGCCTCGCCCCGCGGGCCGGCATGTCCTCAGCATGTTTGGCAGTAGCCCCTGGTTGCCACCTGTTAAGGCAAGGACGGCTTCCTGGTGTAAGCCTACCACGACCGTTCCTTGGCCCTAGGTGCGGTGGTTCAGGCTGACATAGTTTACGTGTCCAGGTCTCACATCCCTATGTCAGTGACACCGATCCAAAGATTTAGTTAGGCGTGGTGATCGGATATGGGCGACTTGCCTCGGACAGTAACCCCCATAGTCTGCGCAGAGCACGCGGTGCATGCTTACGCTCATTACAGCGCCGATCGAGAGCTCCTCGGGATTGTGAGCGTGTACCTTTCGTCGACAATAGACAGGCTGAGGCCGGGACTTGTTTCTCGTATAGGGCGACTTATATATTGGACTGTGTGGTGATATTATTTCCGGACTAAGACCCTAGTTGGCATCTAAGGCCCAAGTATGGGCTAAGCTATGTGCTCTATTCTGTGTTTATATTCATAGCTTGCATATGCTCATCGAGATGACCATGTATATCGTATTGTACTCGGTTGGGGATTCTTCTTGAGTAATTCGTTACTCACCCTCATCGTGGTTTTTCCACAGTAACCAAGATGCGAGACAGGATGGTGAAGGAGGAGTGTGATCATGGGGGCGAGTCTTCCAACTCGATTTTGTGTTATGACTCTTTGTGTTTTATTTTCCCCTGAATGCATGTAGCCAGGCACGGAGCCCTAGGATGTTTTGTAAATGTTTTGTGGATTCCAACATTATTGTATCTAGACATGTTTTGAATGATTTTAAGAAATCTCTGATCGGAGTATACTTTGGAAATGTATTTATCTTGGAACAGGTGCTTGGAAACAGGGACAGGTTCCAGGGAAATTGTTTAGTTTTTAAAGGGGTTATTTTGAATGTTTTGTTTTAATTGGAATCCGAAATCATGTCTGTTTAAATGTCCTTTACTTTGAATGCATGCATTGGGGTAAGGGCCCATTTAGTGCCCCATTCGGGTCGGTCCCTTACATATATGCATATTGGCTGAAATTGTGGTAGCCAAAAGAATTGAACATGTGAGCCTCGAATAACAAATTGGAAAATTAACTATTCAGACGATTGGCAATCACTCAAGGAAAATGTCTTGGAGTCTTCAAAGGTAAGTTTTTTACTTCAATAACAACACTAATACTTTAAAATGATAGAATACTAAATTATTGATATTGTTTCACCTAAAAAAGATGAAGTTCATAGTCCCAAAGAAAGATTTGAAAAAGACATCCAAAATTAACCTATACAATAAAAATACATTAGATGAGATAGAGATAGACATGTTTAGAATGGGGCCATTTGGGCATTTTTAGACATCAAAGCTCAAAAAATTCCCATCCAAATGCTTTTACACATTGCCTTAAGACAATGTGAAACAGAAGCAAGTGATACTTTGGGTTTAAATCTTCAAGGTCAGTATATAGAATTTAGATTAACGGATTGTTCATGTTAACGAGACTCAAACGTGACAAGTTCCCAATTCAAGAAATTGATGAGGATTTTGAGTGTGAAATTAAGACTTTCTTTAAGAATGTTGATTTAATTGATAGAAATAAACTATTTTCTTCGTTCAATGTTCTATCACAAGTGAACACTCTCTAGCTAAACTTAAAGGTTAATTTTGCTAATTTGTACCTAATAGAATGTTTGCTTCTTCTGAAACAACCTCACAAAAGTTGTAGATGTTGAAGAAAATTTTAAGATCTTTCCATGGGGTAGAGAGTGTTTCGATTTAACAATAGAATATCTTCGAAAATGTACAAGAACAAATGCTTCTTCCCTTTTAACTTTTTGGGCCTAAGAAATTATACGCATATTGGCTGAAATTGTGATAGCCAGAAGAATTGAACATGTGGGCCTAAAATAACAAATTAGAAAATTAACTATTCAGACGATTGGCAATCATTCAAGGAAAATGTCTTCGAGTCTTCAAAAGTAAACTTTTCACTTCAATAATAGCACTAATTCTGTAAAACTGATAGACTACTAAATGATTGATATTGTTTCACCAAGAAAAGATTAAGTTCATAGTCCAAAAAAAAGATTTTAAAAGGTCATCCAAAATTAACCTATAGAATAGATTTGATGTTATTGATAACATAAAAAATACATTAGATGAGAGAGAGATAGACTTGTTTAGAATGTGGCCATTTGGGCATTTCTTAGACATCAAAGCTAAAAAAACTTTTCATCCGAATTCCTTTACACTTTTCCTTAAGGCAATGTGAAACAGAAAGAAATGATATGTTAACGTGACTCAAACATGAAATGTTCCAAATTCAAGAAATTGATGAGGATTTTAAGTGTGAAATAATAACTTTCTTTAAGAATATTGATAGAAATAAAGTAGTTTCTTCCTTCAATGTTCTATCACAAGTGAACATTCCCAAACCAAACTTGATTGTCAAATTTGCTAATTTTTTACATAATAGAATGTTTGCTTCTCCCAAAACAATCTCACAACAAAATCAATCCATATCATTTAAAAATGGAAGATGATGAGGAAAATTTTAAGAAACTTCCATTGGGGAGAGTGTGTTTCTATTTAACAATAGAATATTTTCGAAAATGTACAATAACCAATGCTTCTTCCCTTTCACTCCAAGGATTTCCCTCCATTTTAATGTTTTAGGAATTATACTCATAAGGGCTTAATAGCAAAAAGAATTGAACAAGTGGCCTTCGAATAACAAATTGGGAAATTAACTATTCAGAAGATTGACAATCATTTAAGGGAAATGTCTTCGTGCCTTCAAAGATAAGCTTTTAACTTAAATAATAGCACTAATACTATAAGATGATAGAATACTACATGATTGATATTGTTTCACCTAGAAAAGATGAAGTTCATAGGCCCAAAGAAAGATTTGAAAATGTCATACAAAATTAACCTATACAATAGATTTGATGTTATTGATAACATAAAAAAATACATTAGATGAGAGAGAGATATACCTGTTTAGAATGGGGTCAATTGGGCATTTCTTAGACATCAAAGTTCAAAAGCTTCCCATCCAAATGTTATTACACTTTGCCTTAAGGCAATGTGAAATAGAAAAAAATGATACTTTGGGTTATTATCTTCAACGTCTGAATGTAGAATTTGGATTTATGGATTTTTCATGTTAACGGGACTCAAACGGGAAAAATTCCCAATTCAAGAAATTGATGAGGATTTTGAGTGTGAAATTAGGACTTTCTATAAGAATGTTAATTTAATTGATAGAAATAAACTAGATTCTTCCTTCAATGTTCTATCACAAGTAAACATTCCCAAATCAAACTTGATGGTAAAATTTGCTAATTTGTACCTAATAGAATGTTTGATTCTTCAAAAACAACCTCGCAACAAAATCAATCCATATTATTTAAAAATGGTAGATGATGAGGATAATTTTAAGTGTTTTCCTTGGGGAGAGAGTATTTCAATTTAACAATAGAATATTTTCATAATTGTACAAGAACCAATGTTTCTTCCCTTTCGTTCCAAGGATTTTCCTCCATTTTAATTTTTTGGGCCTTATAAACTATACCCATATTGGCTTAAATTGTGATAGAAAAAAAAAGGAATAGGTGGGCCTCGAATAACAAATTAGAAAATTAACTATTCAGACGATAGGCAATCACTCAAGGAAAATGTCTTCGAGTCTTTAAAGGTAAGCTTTTGACTTCAATAATAGCATTAATACTATAAAATGATAGAATACCAAATGATTTATATTGTTTCAGCAAGAAAAGATAAAGTTCAAAGCCCAAGAAAGATTTAAAAAAGCCATCCAAAATTAATCTATACAATAGGTTTGATGTTATTGATAACATCAAAAAATACATTAGATGAGAGAGAGATAGACGTGTTTAGAATGTGGCAATTTGGGCATTTCTTAGACATCAAGCTCAAAAACTTTCCATCCAAATGCTTTTATAATTTGCCTTGAGGCAATGTAAAATAGAAACAAATAATACTATGGCTTTTAATCTTCAAGGTCAGTTTGTAGAATTTGGATTGAAGGACTTTTCATGTTTATGGGACTCAAACGTGAAACGTTCTCAATTCAAGAAATTGATGAGGATATTGAGTGTGAAATTAGGACTTTCATTAAGAATCTTGATTTAAATTCAAAGAAATAAACTAGTTTTTTCCTTCAATGTTCTATCACAAGTGGACATTCCCAATCCAAACTTGAAGGTTAAATTTGCTAATTTGTACCCAATAGAATTTTTGCACCTTCTGAAACAGCCGCACAACAAAATCAAGCCATACCATTTAAAAATGGTAGATGATGAGGGAAAATTTACGAGTTTTCCATGGGGGAGAGAGTGTTTTGATTTAACAATAGAATATTTTCAAAAATGTACATGAATAAATGCTTCTTCCCTTTCAATTTTTTGGGCCTTAGAACTTTTACCCATGTTGGCTTTAAATTCTGATAGCCAAAAGAATTGAACATGTGGGTCTTGAATAAAAAATTGGGAAATTAACTATTTAGACGGTAGGCAATTACTTAAGGAAAATGTCTTCGAGTATTCAAAGGTAAACCTTTCACTTCAATAATAACACTAATTCTTTAAAATGATAGAATACTAAATGATTGATATTGTTTTACCAAGAAAAGATGAAGTTCATAGTCCGAAAGAAAGATTTGAAAAGCCATCCAAAATTAACCTATACAATAGACTTGATGTTATTGATAAAACAAAAAATATATTAGATGAGAAAGAGATAAACCTTTTTGGAATGGGGCCATTTAGGCATTTCTTAGACATCAAAGTTTAAAAACATCCCCTCCAAATGCTTTTATAGAAAGAAATGATACTTTGACTTTTAATCTTCAAGGTTAGTAAGTAGAATTTGGATTAAAGGAATTTTTCATGTTAACGAGACTCAAACGCGAAAAGTTCCCAATTCAAGAAATTGATGAAGATTTTGAGTTTGAAATTAGGACTTTCTTTAAGAATGTTGATTTAATTGATAGAAATAAACTAGTTTCATCCTTTAATGTTCTATCACAAGTGAACATTCCCAATCCAAACTTGAAGGTTAAATTTGCTAATTTGTACCTAATATAATGTTTTCTTCTTCCAAAACAACCCTCACAACAAAATCAATCCATATCATTTGAAAAAGGTAGATGATGAGAAATATTTAGGAGTTTTCTTTGGAGGAAAGAGTGATTCGATTTAACAATAGAATATTTTCGAAAAGGTACAAGAACCAATGCTTCATCCCTTTCAATTTTTTGTGCCTTGGAAATTATACCCATATTGGTTGAAGTTGTGATAGTGAAAAGAATTGAAGAAGTTGGTCTCGAATAACAAATTGGAAAATTAACTATTCAAACGATTGGCAATCACTCAGGGAAAATGTCTTCGAGTCTTCAAAGGTAAGTCATTCACTTCAATAACTTCCTTGCCTTGAGGCAATGTGAAACAGAAACAAATGATACTTTGACTTTTAATCTTCAATGTTAGTATGTAGAATTTGGATTGAAGGATTTTTCATGTTAACGGGACTCAAACGTGAAAAGTTCCCAATTCAAAAAATTGATGAAGATTTTGAGTGTGAAATTAGAACTTTCTTTAAGAATCTTGATTTAATTGATAGAAATAAACTAGTTTCTTCCTTCAATGTTCTATCACAAGAACTTTCCCAATCCAAACTTGAAGGTTAAATTTGCTAAGTTGTACCTAATAGATTGTTTGCTTCTTCTGAAACAACCGCAGAACAAAATCAAGACATATCATTTAAAAATAGTAGATGATGAGGAAAATTTGAAGAGTTTTCCATGAAGGAGAGAGTGTTTCGATTTAACAATAGAATATTTTCGAAAATGTATAAGAACAAATGCTTCTCCCTCTCAATTATTTGGGCCTTAGTAATTATACTCATATTGGCTAAAATTCTGATAGCTAAAAGAATTGAACATGTGGGTCTCGAATAAAAAATTGTGAATTAACTATTCAGACGATTGACAATCACTCAAGAAAAATGTCTTTGAGTTTTCAAAGGTAAACCGTTTCCTTCAATAATAACACTAATTCTTTAAAATAATAGAATACTAAATGATTAACATTGTTTTACCAAGAAAAGATGAAGTTCATAGTCCTAAAGAAAGATTTGAAAAAGTCATCCAAAATTAAATTATACAATAGATTTGATAATATTGATAACAACAAAAAAACACATTAGATGAGAGAGAGATAGACCGGTTTAGAATGGGGTCATTTGGGTATTTTTTAGACATCAAAGTTCAAAAACATCCCATCCAAATGCTTTTACATAAAGAAATGATACTTTGGCTTTTAATCTTCAAGGTCAGTATTTAGAATTTGGATTAAAGGAATTTTTCATGTTAACGAGACTCAAACACGAAAAGTTCACAATTCAAGAAATTGATAAGAATTTTGAGTGTGAAATTAGGACTTTCTTTAAGAATGTTGATTTAATATATAGAAATAAACTAGTTTCTTCCTTCAATATTCTATCACAAGTGAACATTCCCAATCCAAACTTAAAGGTTAAATTTGCTAATTTGTACCTAATATATTGTTTGCTTCTTTCGAAACAACCTCACAACAAAATCAATCCATAACATTTAAAAGTGGTAGATGATGAGAAAAATTTAAGAGTTTTCCTTGGTGGTGAGAGTGTTTCAATTTAACAATAGAATATTTTCGAAAATGTACAATAACCAATGCTTCATCCCTTTCAATTTTTTGGGCCTAAGAAATTATACCCATATTGGATGAAATTGTGATCGCCAAAAGAATTGAACAAGTTGGTCTCGAATAACAAATTGAGAAATTAACTATTCAGATGATTGGCAATCACTTAAGGAAAATGTCTTCGAGTCTTCAAAGGTAAGTTCTTTACTTCAATAATAGCACTAATTATTTAAAATGATAGAATACTAATTAACTGATATTGTTTCACCAAGAAAAGATGAAGTTCATAGTGCTAAAGAAAGATTTGAAAAGGCCATCCAAAATTAACCTGTAACGGCCCGACGCATCACTAGCCAAGATATTGTCCGCTTTGGCCCACTGACCTCACGAATTTGTTTCTCCCCCTATGCCAAAAACACGACTTGCTAGGGAAAGGTGTCCACACCCTTCATAAGGAGTGCTTCATTCCCCTTCCCAACCGATGTGGGATTTCCCTATGGGTTTTCACCTCCCCTTAGAGGTCCAGCGTCTCGATGGACCCGGCACATCGGCCCGATGCCTGGCTCTGATACCATCTGTAAGGGCCCGACCCATCGCTAGCCAAGATATTGTCCGCTTTGGCCCACTGGCCTCATGAATTTGTTTCTCCCCCTATTGGAAAAACGCGTCTTGCTAGGGAAAGGTGACCACACCCTTTATAAGGAGTGCTTCGTTCCCCTTCCCAACCGATGTGGGATTCCCCTATGGATTTCCACCTCCCTTTAGAGGTCCCATGGTCATAGATTCTGTAGACTGACTTACGTTGTGATTCGTTTTGAGTCTCATGGTCATCAGCAGTCGATCATCACCAGGTATTATGTGAGTAATATGAGCATGTCTAGGATGCATGTTTATGTTATTAAATTTATTGTATGACGCCTATATGGCGGTTTTTCGTTATTTCCTGGGCCCGCTAGCACAAGGTAAAGCTGAGAGGTTGAGTTTCTCTTGCAGACTTGATTATGTCTGAGCGGGCGACTCGTAGTTCTACTAATGGGGGAGCCTGGGGAAGAGGTCGTGGAAGGGGCCAAGGAGATAAGTTACATGCTCTAGTGCCTAGAATGACTCGATCGGCGAGCCAGCCTGTTCAGCAGCTACCAGTTGGCACAGGACACAACGTTAGCAGTGTTCGATTTGACCGTAGAGGGTTTGGCAGCCCAAAGTAAGGGAATGACCGTAGAGGGTTTTCCACCATATCATTTGAGATGAGTTCAAAGAGTTGTGTTTTTTAAAAGTACTTCACCAAGGCTGATAGACAGGAGAAGATCATCATGTTTACCACCATTCAACAGGGCACCGACACAGTGAAGGCTTATGAAACGAGATTCAATGAGTTATGCCATTTTGCCGAAGAACTAATCCCGACTGAAAAGTAGAAGATCAGATACTTTACTAACGGCTTGGACATGGGAATTCAGGGTGACGTGTTAGCCCATAAGCCAACCACCTTTAGGGACTGTGTAGAGTTGCCCAGGTATTTGGATAGGAAGTTCAGGAAGGCGAGTTTTACGATCACTTCACCTGCCACCAATCAGGGTGTTAAGAGGAGGTTCGAGCCCTCCAGGCCATCTGGGCCAGGAGGGTCCAGACAGAGTTGTGATTATGATAGGAACAAGGGTAAGTGGCCTGTTTAGCATCACCAGAAGTATGACCAACACAGTAGTAGGCCTAAGCAACGCCATCAGAAGTCAAATCAGCAGACCCTCAAGGACTGTAAGTCGTGTGGCAAGAAACACCTGGGACGATGTGAGTCTGGAGTGAAAGTTTTTTATAAGTGTGGCAGGGAAGGCCACTTTGCAAAGTATTATTTTTCCAAAGATACCACAGAAAAGTCAGGACCTTCAGTGACAACAAAAACACCTGTGGCAAGATTGGCACAACAAGAGGGCAGGATTTACGCTACGACTAGAGAAGAGGTCGATGCTTCGGCCAAAGCGGTCACAGGTACACTGCCTATCCTTGGACATTTTGCTTGTGTATTATTTGATTCTGGTTCTTCGCACTTTTTCATTTCTGCATGTTTTGTGATTTCTGCTGGTTTCGAGTTGGAACCCTTGGGGTTCTAGTTAGTTGTAGCTACTCCAGCGGGAGTGAGCATGATAGCTTGTGAGAAGGTTAATGCCTACAAACTAGTCATAGCTAGTCAATCATTAGATGTTACACTCATAGTTTGGCCTATGAGTGAGTTCAATGTTATTATTGGAATGGAGTGGCTATCCGAGAACCACGCTGTCATCGACTATAGTGGGAAGGAGGTTTTCTTCAGTCCTACATTAAGGCCGAGCTTTAAATTCAAAGGTAGAAGATTTGGGGAATGCCCCAAGCTAATTTCAGCTTTAAAGGCAAGTAAATTATTTTCTCGGGGAGCATGGTGTTACCTAGCATCGATCTCAGAAGGACAGAGCTTAGAGTTATCAATTAACAAAGTGTCGGTTGTCAACGAGTTCACCGACGTGTTTCCAAATGACTTACCGGGTATGCCGCCACCTAGAGCAGTGAACTTTTGCATTAAGGAGGAACCCGGGACCTTTCCCATATCGAGAGCGCCTTACAGAATGGCTCAAGTTGAGCTGAAGGAGTTGAAGGTTTAGCTACAGGAATTGATTGATAATGGTTTTATCCGACCCATTGTGTCTCCATGGGGAGCCCCTGTGTTGTTTGTTAAGAAAAAAGATGGATCGATGATGCTGTGCATTGACTACCGGGAGTTGAATAAGGTAACGATAAAAAACTGATACCTGTTGCCCAGGATTGACGATTTATTCGACCAGCTGCAACGGGCCTTAGTGTTTTCAAAGATTGATTTGCAGTCTGGCTATCACCAGTTGAGGATTAGGGAGGAGGATATCCCTAAGCAGCCTTCAGGTCCCGGTATGGGCACTATGAGTTCGTAGTGATGTCTTTTGGTCAGACCAATGTGCCTGCAGCATTCATGGACATGATGGACCGAGTTTTCAAGGCATTCTTGGATAAGTTCGTGATTGTGTTTATTGATGACATCCTAATTTATTCAAAAACGAAGGTTGAACATGAAGAACACTTGAGGAGAGTCTTGACAGCACTTAGAGACAATCAGTTATATGCTAAGCTTTCGAAGTGTGAGTTTTGGCTTAGCAAGGTCGCATTCTTAGGTCATGTAGTTTCCGGTGAGGGGATATCGGTGGATCTTGTGAAGATCGAGGCAGTGAGCAATTAGGCTAGCCCAACAACTGTAGTCGAGGTGAGAAGCTTCCTAGAGTTGGTTGGCTACTATAGACGTTTTGTGAAGGATTTCTCTTCGATAGCGGGGCCTATGACCCAATTAACCAAGAAAGGACAACCCTTTATGTGGTCTGAAAAGTGTCAAGCTAGTTTTGACGAATTGAAAAGACGGTTGACCGAAGCGCCAGTGTTGGCAGTTCTAGAGGGAACAGGTGACTTCGTGGATTACAGTGATGCATCAAAGTTTGGGCTTGGGTGTGTCTTAATGCAGAATGGAAAGGTTATTGCTTACGCTTCTAGGCAGCTTAAGACTTATGAGCAGAATTACCCAACTCATGACATGGAATTGGCAGCAGTGGTTTTCGCATTGAAACTTTGGAGGAACTATTTGTATGGGGAGAAGATTAAGATTTTCAGCGACCATCAAAGCTTGAAGTACTTTTTCACCCAGAAGGAGTTGAACATGAGACAGCGTCGTTGGTTAGAGCCAGTGAAGGATTACAACTGTGAAATCCTTTACCACCCGGGTAAAGCTTCTACAGTTGACAAATGATGTTTTTCAAAAAATTTGGGCCAAAATGCTTACAACATAGAGTCGACAGAAAAGTTACGCGGATGTTCGACGTTAAGATCTGGAGTTTGAAGTGAGGAATCACGTGTTCCTCAAGGTTGCACCTATGAAAGATGTTTTGAGATTTGGTAAAAAGGGATAGCTTAGTCCCAGATTTGTTGGTCCCTTTGAAATCCTTGAGAGGATTGGTTCGGTTGCTTATAGGTTGGCTTTACCTCCATCTTTGCAGGGGTACATGATGTGTTCCAAGTATCGATGCTCAGACAATATGTGCGGGACCCTTCTCATGTGATTGATCATGAACCGTTGCAGCTGGATAAAGATTTGAGTTTTGAGGAAAAATCAGTGCAAGTTCTGGACAGAGACAGGAAGGTATTGAGGAATCGAGAGATCAACTTGGTTAAGGTTTTGTGGAGGAGCCAATCAGTCGAAGAAGCTACTTGGGAGCACGAGGACGAAGGTTTTCTAAGGGGGGAATATTGTAACGCCCAAGATTTTCTTTTCTCAACTTTATAATTGGGGTGAAACTATTTTCTTTTATTTGTTAATGTTCCCATAAATTAAATTAATTTTTTTGACTTTAAAATGATTTGAAGGATATTTTACCCCTTATTCTAATTTGGAAAACATGGATTTTTCCATGTTTTTAATTAAGGGAAAAGGTGGCAATTAAGTCATGGGAAACTATACTAAATAGACAATTTTAAAGAAATATTTGCAAAAATAGGTGCATAATTTTTTTTTTGCAAATTTAATTTATCTTTTAAAATTCGAAATTAATATTTGTAAATTAATACCATTATGCCCTTCATCACATTTAATGCTCAAATTTCGAATTCAACATCCTTTAAAGATACTTTCCATATGTAACTATACATTTCGTTTTTTATTGTGTAATAAATGTAAAGATATTTTGATTCAATTTTGTCATTATATTCATTTAATGGTTTCATTTCAAATTCCATATGCCTTTTTCAAACTTTTCATCTTAGGTAATTCATACCGTATTAAATGTCAAATTAATGCTAGGGAATTTTAATTGATTTGTCTAATTCTCTCACATATTTTATTCCTATTCCATTTATGTGAGTTGTCTTTTTCGATTCTCCAGCACTCCAATCCTTTCCTCTTTTCTCAAGTAAAAAAAGCTTCAGCCTCCATACATTCCGGCGACCAGTTCTTTTTTCGTCCACCACTTTATCCTACTATACAATATTTCTTTTCCATTTCCATACAGTAGTAGTTATACGTTGTAATCATTCAAAGTTTTTTGTATTTGTTTAACTTCCTGAATTTCCTTCATTTCATCCCATAAAAAAATTTACTATTCATTCTCCAGATCCGATATGACTCAGATGGTATAGTATGGTATGTCCTTTTTCCATTTCATTAATTTTTATGCGTTATATTCAAAAGAAATTCATCATGTACCATGTTTTTAAATGTTGATTCGATACGTCTCATACTCATAAGTTTGACAATAATATTTACGCACTTTAATTGCAATGTACTGTTATAATTGATTTTACACACATTTACAAGATTGTATAATATATATAGTACGATATATGTTTTCATATAGGCATTGTAGATCGTGTATGACTTATACGGTACATACAATGTTTTCTATTCATATCCAATACATCTTTCAAACTCTTTTTGTGTTCATAACATATTCTGTAAGGACCCGACTCGAATGGGGCACTAAATGGGCCCTTACCCCAATGCATGCATTCAAAGTAAAGGACATTATACAAACATGATTTCGGATTCCAATTAAAAACAAAACATTCAAACATTCAGTTCAAAGCCCGGACAATTTTCCTAAAACCTGTCCCTGTTTCCAAGCACCAGTTCCAAGATAAATACATTTCCAAAGTTTACTCTGATCAGAGATTTATTAAAATCCTTCAAAACCTGTCCAGATACAACAATGCTAGAATCCACAAAACATTTAGAAAACATCCTAGGGCTCCGTGCCCGGCTACATGCATTCAGGGGAAAATAAAACATAAAGAGTCATAACACAAAATCAGAGTTTGATGACTGAGCCCCATGATCACAGCCTCCTCCTTGACCATCTGTCTCGCAACTCGGTTACTGTGGAAAAACCACAATAATAAGGGTGAGTAACGAATTACTCAGTAAGAATCCCCAACCGGGGTACAATACGATATACATGGTCATCTAGATGAGTGAATGCAAGCTATGAGTATAAACACAGAATAGAGCACTGTAAAGACCCGACCCAAAAAGGGCTTTAAATAGGCCTTTACCCCAATGCATGCATTCAAAGTAAAGGACAATATGCAAATAATTTTCGGATTCCCAATTAAAACAAAACAATCAAGGTTCAATCGAAATAAAGATAGTTTGTCAAACTCGTCCCTGTCTCCAAGCACTGTTTCAAGGCAAATACATTTCCAAAACGTACACTACGATCAGAGATTTCTTAAAACATTTGAAACATCCTCAAATTCAATAAAGCAGAATCCACGAAAACATTGAGAAAACATCCTAGGGCTCCGTGCCCGACTACATGCATTCAGGGAAAATAAAAAGACAAGAGTCATAGAAATAAAAAGTCGAGACGACAAAGCAGTTCCCATGATCACGGCTCCTCCTTCACCATCCCTGTCTCGCACCTTGGTTACCCGTGGAAAACCACAAAATAAAGGAGAGTAACGAATTACTCAAGAAGAATCCCCAACCGGGGTACAATACGATGCACATGGTCATCTAGATGAGTGTATGCAAGCTATGATCATAAACACGTAATAGAGCACATAGTGGAGTCCACACTTGGACCTCGGATGCCAACTCGTGGTCTTAGTCCCAGATTAACTACCATAACCACACAAATCGCCCTATACGAGAAACAAGTCCCGGCGCCACTGCCTCATCGTCGACACGAAAGGTGCACTAGCTCAAGATCCCGAGGAGATCTCGGCCGGCGCCAGTAATAAGCGTAAGCATGCACCGCGTGCTTCTACAGCACTATGGGGTGCTGCGGGTCTAGTGGCAAGTCGCCCATATCCGGATATCACGCCTAACTAAATCTCCGGATCGGTGTCACCGACATAGGGGTGTGAGACTCGGACACGTGAACTATGTCACCAACCACCGCACTTTGAGGCTAAGGAATCGGTCGTGGTAGGCTTACACCAGAAGCCGCCCTTACCTTAACAGTGGCAATCAAGGGCTCACCGCCGAACACGCCGAGGACGCGTCTTGCGGCCGCCGGGACTAGGCATTGCCAAGTCATCATCCCGACCGTTGGGGCATCGCTTAGACTACCACCCTCACCCAAGATTGCAGGGGCCTACCGGTTGGGATAGCTAATCCCTCACGGGGTCCAAGGACGGAGAATCTGTCTCGAACGTCCTTGCCATGGATGCAAGATACTTTATGCATCGAGCCGGATGATGCTATCTACCAATTCTTTGCCTTAACAATCGGCAACAATCCAATACGTGCTCAAAAGAATACAAAGAAACCTAGCATGGTACTACGGAACAAGAATGAATATGAGCATGCCGAGCGGAACAACCTAGCATGGACTAACATGAAAGAACAACATACGAAGTCATGCCGTCAGAGAATCGTAAAGCAGAGCACCTAAACTATACATGCCGATAATCACAAACAAACATACAACATCAATCACATAGAACATCGCAGGTCCACACAACTCCCAGAAGAAATCCTTACCTTGGTCGGAAGACTTCTACACACAAATTTCCTAAGCTACGAACACTCCCGAGCTAGCTATCGAGAACCTACAAACATAGCAACAATCACAACCATAGTCCTAAAAATATAATAACACACAGAGAGCTCGGCTCGGGAGCACTCACACACGCGACGACGACGACATGAGGGCGGCGTTGCCGGGCGGGTGCGGTGTACTGGATCTGGGCGGCGAGGCTTGGGCGCAGTCCGGCCGGTGCACGCGCGCGAAGCGTCGCTGGGCTGAAGCGGGCGCGCGCGAAGCGCGAGCGGCGCGCGCGGCGGCGCGGCGAGCGTCGCGGCATGCGACAGCGCGCGGCGGCGGCGCGGCGAAGAGCGAAGCGGCTCGGCGATGGCTTCCTCGGCTGCGCGACTGGGTGTGCGATGATGGTGCGACGGCGGCAGATCTGGGACGACGGACCCGGCGCGGCGACGGCGAAGCGGCTTACTACTTACGGCCGGATCTGGTGCGGGTGGCCGAGCGATGGCTCGCTGGTGCGTGGGACGGGAGCTGCTCGGGCAGATCTGGGACGCGCGATGGGCGAGCAGATCTGGGCGCGGGTTCAGTGTCTGCGCGACGAGCTGCGGCGACGGTGGCGGCTCTGGTGCGGCGGCTCGGGCGGATCTCGCGCGGTGGTGGCGATTCGACCTCGATTCTTTGCAACAAACACAAACACACACACATCCTTACCTTCGGCCAGCAAAACAACCAAATGAGAAGAGAAAGAAGATGAAGACTTACCCGGAATGAAAATCGAGCAACTAAGCAGCGAAGGGGATGAAGAAATCGGCAAGGAGGCTAGAGAGAACTTGTCTTGGGTGGCTAGGAGATGTGTTGGAGAAGAAGACAAACCTAGCCTTTCTTTTTCCATTTGACCAAAAGCACCCAAAACCCCAAAATCCAAGGTTAACCATAAAATGACCCGGGAAGAGCAACAAGAGCACCTAATGGCTCAATTGGCACACATCCCCACAAGCTTTCCAGGAGACCCGGGTTCAAACCCCAGCTGCAGCACAATTTCCTTTATTTGTTTACTTTTGCATCAAACCTTGCTCAAACCCTTCCACGAAGCCTCACAAACCTACATAAATCCATCTAATATTTTTAGCAACTAGAAAGGACATAAACGACCCTGACGACCCGACAAATTACCAAAATACCCCTTGGGCATACCTGGAAGACTGGGATGAAAACCTGGGCCGTTACAATATTCCCTCCTTTTTATGACTTTCGTCCTCGAAAGTCCTTAAGACTGGAACAGCTCAGGATAATGCAATCTCATCTCGTCTTCCCACTCCCAAGTGGCTTCCTCGGAACTCTGACTCCTCCATCGAACCTTTACTAACCGAATCTCGCAAGCACGCAACGTCTTTGTCTCAAATGCAAGGATCCCCACCGGCTTCTCCTCGAAGCTCAAATCCTCATTCATTGCAAAGGCTCAAAGTTCACAATGTGCGACGGTCCGGTACATCTTGCCTCAACATCGATACATGAAAAACAACAGGCACCGCCGACAACGACGGAGGTAGGGCTAACCGATAAGCAACTCACGCCAATCCTCTCTAGAATCTCAAATGGTCCAACAACGGGAGACTCCACTTCTCCCGCTTACCAAACCTCAACACAACTCACACAACAAAGACAACCTTAAAACTACGTGACCGTCCAACCTCAAACTCTAAAACTCGACGCCGAACATCGGCGTAACTTTCTCTCGCTCGCTCCGAGTTGACAACACTAGCTCTAAACTCCCGCACATCACCTCCGGTCAAATGCAAAGAACTCAGACCCAAAACAAAATTGATGGCCACCAACCTTTTCCCTGAACATTGGAATCTCGCAATACTTACCTTGCAATGCCTCAATGGAACAACAAGAATTGACCACGAGAAGCGCAACCCAAGGCAACCTCATAAAACCACACTAGTCCCCCGCTGCCTAATCACGGAAACACCAACTCACAACAAGTTCTGAAGGATCTGGCTCACTCTTCCCAAAAGACCATCGGTCAGAGGGTCAAAACTCTACAGAAACTGCACTCGGCTCATAAGCCTCTTAACAACGCTCTCCAGAACCACGGTTCATCACGCACTACCTAGAAAAATCTTTGTTGCCACACTTTGGAGCCAACAACTCCAGCCTGAAACTGACATGCCACTACTCCACAGAATGACATCTCCACCTGGGCGAGGTGCGAGTTCTAGCTACAGAAACCAGTCCACCAAAAATCCGAACTCACACAACAACCTCGACAAACCGCCAGCTTCCACACGAACTCCTTCAAACCAACAACTTGAGTGCTACGATCTCGGAAGCCCAAACAACTACAAACTACATAGCTATGCCAATCCACTCAACTCTAGTTTGGCTCAAATCACTGGCTGGACAAGTCACCGCAACAACAACCAAGACCCTAAAGGGCTCCCTCCACCAAGCCTACCTCCATGCAAGCAACGGAACGAAGCTTGCCTCAAATATGAAGCACATCTCACAAGTCCAAACGATAACACATACAGGCTTAACCCTCTAGCTTAGGCTTATTGCACCTTCTCACCGAAACTTCGTAAATGGAACTCCACTACTCGGTTAACACCAACTACCAGGAACCAGATTACCAATAATGGCTGGCAGAGCACAAACCACACTAACCAAAGAAAGATCCTCAAAATGTCAAGACCCTAATCCATCCACAATGGTGCAACCTCAACCCACAACTGATACAAAGGAGTTCTTCCACTACAAAGGTGCAACATCTTCCATGCCAACACACAAAAATCTTAACCAACTAGGCCAAACACTCATAAGAGACAGAACAACCCTTACCGCAACTTCCAGAACACCACTCAAGAGTCCGCTTAACTTGGACAAACAACTGCTTCCAAGCAGCCAACAAACTTTTCCTCCTACTAGCACCACTACTACCAATTCCAAGACCAAGGAATAACTTGACAACTCCCAAGGAGAAACAGATCCTTACAAGAGGACAACCGAAGGACAGAGAGCTCCACACAACCTGCTGCTGCCTTGCTTAGCTAAGCACGGCATCCAACTCTCCTAGAGGCAACAACAAGGGGGTCCACCACAGACTAGACCGCCAACCATGGGCAAGAGAAGACTCACACCCCAAACACCAAATAAGGGCACTCTCAAACTCGGGAACAGAGGCGACATCCCACTGGGGCAAACCACTTACCCACGAACAAGGCTAACTCCTTGGCAACCCGAAAACCACACCTTGGCCAACATCAAGCACCAACTTGCCACCACACCGGAACCAAATCCGAACTCTACTCCAAACAAACTCTGGCTTGCTAGCCTACCAAAACTGCCAGCAACTCAACCGAGGCTACAACCCACACGCTCCGGTGGCCAATCAAACTCACTACTGGGCTCGACTGAGGCTGGAGAGGCTCTCCACAACCTAGGGTTCTCCGACAACCTCGACACACTGCGCCAGGCAAACGATCTAATGACAATTGCATGCACAAACAACTCCAATTTTCCAAAGATCACAACCTGCTGCCAACTTCAACTCTCTCGGGAAACAAGAGGACCCAAACGCTACCGAACGCGTCATCCTCCTACTCAACATCAGCCACAACACGCTTCTACCCAAGGCAAGGATCCGAACAACTCTCTTAGCCATGACGATCAGAAACTGCGCGGCTTTGCTACCACCGCTCTTGTTCAGTTTCCAACTGAACTCCAACCAACAATCAACAAGAAGATCCGCCAACCAAGCTTAGGTCCAACTTAACAAATCTTGCCTAAGCAACAACCTGATACCACGAGCACGGTATCCTTACCACCTCACTAAAGCCTTACAACATCCACCTGGAGTTCAACTTCTCGTAAACCGAGCACCAGATCTCCAAAGCAAACCCTACACGGATCTGAAACTTTCGCCACAGAACGAACCACACAAAACACACTTGTGTGCACAACTCTCAACCTTCCTTTAGAGATCCAAGACTAACAAGCGCTTTTCCAAAAAGCAACGCTAACTCCTGGCAGCGATACAAACAATCCAAGGAACACCAAAAGTTCCATCTCCACACGATACTCGAAGCTGAGGCAACCTTGCTCTACCAAAGCATAACAATGCCAAACCGAACTTACTTTATACCAAGCCTCCACCAAGGGTGCTTACCCATAAGACATCCGAAACCTCTCACAAGGCATCCAACTCACCTCATAGGCACCCAACTCATGGTCCCTCAGCTGGACCAAACTCGCATCTACAACGCTCAACTCTCCTCAGATTTAGGCACTCGAAGGTAGTTGACCGCACTACCAACCACAAAGAAATCTCTTGGCCTTAACACTAGCGCGAGAATCACGCGCACCAACACTTACCAACTGCCAACCTGCTGACTTACTCAACCTCTAGTAACACTAGGAAAAGGCTCCGGCTCCTCTCGAGCATCCTTTCGCTTGTAGTCCATTGACTACCACTGAACTAGCCCTTTTGCACGACCTACACAGGTGCAACTACCATAAACGGATCCAAGGCTAAATGAGTGCGCTAAACTCCGGACGGCATAGAACCACCTGCTATGCCCATGCCAAACTCAAGCCTGAACCAGACTTAGTGCCAAAACGGCACACCAACCAATGCACCTCAAGTGCTACTGCTACCAAATCCACATTTTACTACAGATGGGGCCAACAAGGTCACTACCTCAAGTGACAACAATTCTGGCTAGGCATACGAGGGCTCAACTCAAACAACCATGACTATGGCATCTCATCAAACCGGACGCTCACGTCCTACTCTTGCATCTCCACATGATGCTCAACAAAACTCTGGCCGGCTCTCTCAACACATGCAAAGCAGCCTAGCTCCACTCCAGAGCTCACCAAAAGAAGAGTGCTCAACTCTACCAAACATCCGAGGAAAACACCAACGGATCCAATCAAGAAGGGAACACTACTCACTGCACCCTTTAACCATAGGGTTCCGCCATCTGGCGTGCAAACAACAACACTTTACAGAGCACAAAAATGCCTCAACAACAATCTTCTCAAGGTCGCCAACTCTGCAGCTACTCACTGGGCAATCAAAAAATCTGCTAAGGCTCAAGATCAACACTTGAGCTACCCAGGCTGGTCCACACGGGGACCTGCTCCACAAACATCCACATAAGCACAGCCATAGCTAACTCCTCTCTTGGAGTGGCACTCCAAGGCAAAGCACCTCCACCCTCTCACTAGGGGAAAACCAACAACTGGGCCACAATTGGCCTACGGGAGTCCAAGCTCTGCCTCCCAAGGGGACGATGTCCCAGGGCATCCAAATCTGTCTGGATACCTCAACAAGCCACAACATACATCACACACTGCGGGAAGTTGGCATGATGGCGCTCTAAACCCAAACCAACAACGACTCAGAACCTGCTCTTCTCCGCTCCACAACACTACACAAGGCATACACTGGATGACAGGTATTGTAAATTCTTAACCCTTTTTCAACAACAAATAGTAAACTTAGGCGCACTGATGATCGCTTTGAGTGCCGATGATCATGGAAAAACGACCTACAACAAAAGGTCGTCTCTACAGAATCTATGACTCGAGCTCGATACCAATCAGAAAGACCCACCCAAAAAGGGTTTCTAAATAGGCCTTTACCCCAATGCATGCATTCAAAGTAAAGGACAATATGCAAATAATTTTCGGATTCCCAATTAAAACAAAACAATCAAGGTTCAATCAGAAATAAAGATAGTTTCTTCAAACACGCCCCTGTCTCCAAGCACTGTTTCAAGGCAAATACATTTCCAAAACGTACACTCGATCAGAGATTTCTTAAAACATTTGAAACATCCTCAAATTCAATAAAGCAGAATCCACGAAAACATTGAGAAAACATCCTAGGGCTCGTGTCCTGCTACATGCATTCGGGGAAAATAAAAGACAAGAGTCATAGAAATAAAAAGTCGAGACGACAAAGAGTTCCCATGATCACGCTCTCCTCCTTGACCATCCCTGTCTCGCACCTTGGTTACCTGTGGAAAACCACAAAATAAAGGAGAGTAACGAATTACTCAGTAAGAATCCCCAACCGGGGTACAATACGATGCACATGGTCATCTAGATGAGTGTATGCAAGCTATGATCATAAACACAGAATAGAGCACATAGCTGGAGTCCACACTTGGACCTCGGATGCCAACTCAGGGACTTAGTCCGGTATTAACTACCATAACCACACAAATCGCCCTATACGAGAAACAAGTCCCGGCCTCAGCCTGTCTACTGTCGATACGAAAGGTGCACTAGCTCAAGATCCCGAGGAGATCTCCGGTCGGCGCTGTAATAAGCGTAAGCATGCACCGCGTGCTTCTACAGACTATGGGGGGGTGCCGGGTCTAGTGGCAAGCTGCCCATATCCGGATATCACGCCTAACTAAATCTCTGGATCGGTGTCACTGACATAGGGGTGTGAGATCCGGACACGTGAACTATGTCACTGAACCACCGCACCGAGGCTAAGGAATCGGTCGTGGTAGGCTTACACCAGAAGCCGCCCTTACCTTAACAGTGGCAATCAAGGGCTATCGCGAACACGCCGAGGACGCGCCGGCCGCCGGACTAGGCATTGCCAAGTCATCATCCCGACCGCTGGGGCATCGCTTAGACTACCACCCTCACCCAAGATTGCGGGGCCTACCGGTTGGGATAGCTAATCCTCACGGGGTCCAAGGACGGAGAATCGTCTCGAACGTCCTTGCCATGGATGCAAGATACTTTATGCATCGTGGCCGGATGATGCTATCTACCAATTCTAACTCGCCTTAACAATCGGCAAAGAACAATCCAATACGTGCTCAAAAGAATACAAAGCAGACCTAGCATGGTACTACGGAACAAGAATGAATATGAGCATGCCGTAACGGAACAACCTAGCATGGACTAACATGAAAGAACAACATACGAAGTCATGCCCAGAAATCGTAGCAGAGCACCTAAACTATACATGCCGATAATCACAAACAAACATACAACATCAATCACATAGAACATCGCAGGGTCCACACAACTCCGGTAAGAAATCCTTACCTTGGTCGGAAGACTTCTACACACAAATTTCCTAAGCTACGAACACTCCCGAGCTAGCTATCGAGAACCTACAAACATAGCAACAATCACAACCATAGTCCTAAAAATATAATAACACAGCAGGCTCGGCTCAGGAGCACTCACACGGCACGACGACATGAGGCTGGGCGTTGGCCGGGCGGCTGGTGCACTGGATCTGGCGCTGGGCGAGTGCTTTGGCGTGCACGGCGGCGCGTCTGTGCTGGCTGGCGAGCGGCTTGGCGCGAGCGAAGCGCGGCGGCATGCGGGCGAAGGCGGCGTGCGGCGCATGCGAGCGACAGCGCATGCGGCATGCGACGAGCGTGCGGCGTGCGAAGAGCGAGCGGCTCGGCGATGGGCTTCCCTCGGCTGCGACCTGGGTGTGCGATGGTGCGACGGCGACAGATCTGGGACGACGGACCCGGGGCGTGCGACGGCGAGCGAAGCTACTTCTCGGCCGGATCTGGTGCGGCTGGCCGAGCGATGGCTCGCTGGTGCGTGGGACGGGAGCTGCTCGGGCAGATCTGGGACGCGCGATGGGCGAGCAGATCTGGGCGCGGGTTCAGTGTCTGCGCGACGAGCTGCGGCGACGGTGGCGGCGGTGCGGCGCTTTCGGGCGGATCTGGCTACGGTGGTGGCAGAATCGACCTCGATTCTTCGCAACAAACACAAACACACACACATCCTTACCTTCGGCCAGCAAAACAACCAAATGAGAAGAGAAAGAAGATGAAGACTTACCCGGAATGAAAATCGAGCAACTAAGCAGCGAAGGGGATGAAGAAATCGGCAAGGAGGCTAGAGAGAACTTGTCTTGGGTGGCTAGGAGATGTGTTGGAGAAGAAGACAAACCTAGCCTTTCTTTTTCCATTTGACCAAAAGCACCCAAAACCCCAAAATCCAAGGTTAACCATAAAATGACCCGGGAAGAGCAACAAGAGCACCTAATGGCTCAATTGGCACACATCCCCACAAGCTTTCCAGGAGACCCGGGTTCAAACCCCAGCTGCAGCACAATTTCCTTTATTTGTTTACTTTTGCATCAAACCTTGCTCAAACCCTTCCACGAAGCCTCACAAACCTACATAAATCCATCTAATATTTTTAGCAACTAGAAAGGACATAAACGACCACTCGACGACCCGACAAATTACCAAAATACCCCCTTGGGCATACTCGAAGATCGGGATGAAAGCACGGGCCGTTACAATATTCCTCCTTTTTATGACTTTCGTCCTCGAAAGTCCTTAAGACTGGAACAGCTCAGGATAATGCAATCTCATCTCGTCTTCCCACTCCCAAGTGGCTTCCTCGGAACTCTGACTCCTCCATCAACCTTTACTAACCGAATCTCGCGGTTACGCAACGCGTCTTTGTCTCAAATGCAAGGATCCCCACCGGCTTCTCCTCGAAGCTCAAATCCTCATTCACCGCAAAGGCTCAAAGTTCACAATGTGCGACGGGTCCAGACATACCGCCTCAACATCGATACATGAAAAACACGCATGCTGGCCGACAACGACGGAGGTAGGGCTAACCGATAAGCAACTCTGCCAATCCTCTCTAGAATCTCAAATGGTCCAACAACAGGAGACTCCACTTCTCCCGCTTACCAAACCTCAACACAACTCACAACAAAGACAACCTTAAAACTACATGACCGTCCAACCTCAAACTCTAAAACTCGGACGAACATCGGCGTAACTTTTCTCGCTCGCTCCGAGTTGACAACACTAGCTCTAAACTCTGCACATCACCTCTGGTCAAATGCAAGAACTCGGGACCCAAAACAAAATTGATGGCCACCAACCTTTTCCCTGAACATTGGAATCCGCAATACTTACCTTGCAATGCCTCAATGGAACAACAAGAATTTGGCCGAGAAGCGCAACCCAAGGCAACCTCATAAAACCACACTAGTCCCCACTGCCTAATCACGGAAACACCAACTCACAACAAGTTCGAAGGATCCGCTCACTCTTCCCAAAAGACCATCGGTCGAGAGGGTCAAAACTCTACAGAACGCGCACTCGGCTCATAAGCCTCTTAACAACGCTCTCGAACCACGGTTCATCACGCACTACCTAGAAAAATCTTTGTTGCCACACTTTGGAGCCAACAACTCCACTGAAATCGACATGCCACTACTCCACGAATGACATCTCCACAGGCGAGTGCGAGTTCTAGCTACGTAAAACCAGTCCACCAAAAATCCGAACTCACACAACAACCTCGACAAACCGCCGGCTTCCCACGAACTCCTTCAAACCAACAACTTGAGTGCTACGATCTCGGAAGCCCAAACAACTACAAACTACATAGCTATGCCAATCCACTCAACTCTAGTTTGGCTCAAATCATTGTTTGGACAAGTCACCTGCCAACAACCAAACCCTAAAGGGCTCCCTCCACCAAGCCTACCTCCATGCAAGCAACGGAACGAAGCTTGCCTCAAATATGAAGCACATCTCACAAGTCCAAACGATAACACATACAAAGCTTAACCCTCTAGCTTAGGCTTATTGCACCTTCTCACCGAAACTTCAGTAAATGGAACTCCACTACTCGGTTAACACCAACTACCGGGAACCAGATTACCAATAATGGTCGGGCAGAGCACAAACCACACTAACCAAAGAAAGATCCTCAAAATGTCAAGACCCTAATCCATCCACAATGGTGCAACCTCAACCCACAATCGATACAAAGGAGTTCTTCCACTACAAAGGTGCAACATCTTCCATGCCAACACACAAAAATCTTAACCAACTAGGCCAAACACTCATAAGAGACAGAACAACCCTTACCGCAACTTCCAGAACACCACTCAAGAGTCCGCTTAACTTGGACAAACAACTGCTTCCAAGCAGCCAACAAACTTTTCCTCCTACTAGCACCACTACTACCAATTCCAAGACCAAGGAATAACTTGACAACTCCCAAGGAGAAACAGATCCTTACAAGAGGACAACCGAAGGACAGAGAGCTCCACAACCGCTCGCTGTCTTGCTTAGCTAAGCACGGCATCCAACTCTCCTAGAGGCAACAACAAGGGGGGTCCACCACAGACTAGACCGCCAACCATGGGCAAGAGAAGACTCACCCCCAAACACCAAATAAGGGCACTCTCAAACTCTGGGAACAGGAGCGACATCCTACAGGGCAAACCACTTACCCACGAACAAGGCTAACTCTTTGGCAACCCGAAAACCACACCTTGGCCAACATCAAGCACCAACTTGCCACCACACCGGAACCAAATCCGAACTCTACTCCAAACAAACTCAGGCTTGCTAGCCTACCAAAACTGCCAGCAACTCAACCGAGGCTACAACCCACACGCCTCCAGCTGGCCAACTGAAACTCACTACCTGGGCCTGACTGAGCTCTGGAGAGGCTCTCCACAACCTAGGGTTCTCCGACAACCCTCGACACACACTGCCGGCAAACGATCTAACAAACAATTGCATGCACAAACAACTCCAATTTTCCAGCATCACAACCCTGCTGGCCAACTCCAACTCTCTGGGAAACAAGAGGACCCGAAACGCTACCGAATGCGTCATCCTCCTACTCAACATCAGCCACAACATAGCTTCTACCCAAGGCAAGGATCCGAACAACTCTCTTAGCCATGACGATCAGAAACTGCGCGGCTTTGCTACCACCGCTCTTGTTCAGTTCCAACTGAACTCCAACCAACAATCAACAAGAAGATCCGCCAACCAAGCTTAGGTCCAACTTAACAAATCTTGCCTAAGCAACAACCTGATACCACGAGCACGGTATCCTTACCACCTCACTAAAGCCTTACAACATCCACCTGGAGTTCAACTTCTCCAGAAACTGAGCACCAGATCTCCAAAGCAAACCCTACACGGATCTGAAACTTTCGCCACAGAACGAACCACACAAAACACACTTGTGTGCACAACTCTCAACCTTCCTTTAGAGATCCAAGACTAACAAGCGCTTTTCCAAAAAGCAACGCTAACTCCTGGCAGCGATACAAACAATCCAAGGAACACCAAAAGTTCCATCTCCACACGATACTCGAAGCTGAGGCAACCTTGCTCTACCAAAGCATAACAATGCCAAACCGAACTTACTTTATACCAAGCCTCCACCAAGGGTGCTTACCCATAAGACATCCGAAACCTCTCACAAGGCATCCAACTCACCTCATAGGCACCCAACTCATGGTCCCTCAGCTGGACCAAACTCGCATCTACAACGCTCAACTCTCCTCAGATTTAGGCACTCGAAGGTAGTTGACCGCACTACCAACCACAAAGAAATCTCTTGGCCTTAACACTAGCGCGAGAATCACGCGCACCAACACTTACCAACCGCCAACAACCTTTGACTTACTCAACCTCTAGTAACACTAGGAAAAGGCTCGGCTCCTCTCTCGAGCATCCTTTCGCTTGTAGTCCATTGACTACCACCGAACTAGCCCTTTTGCACGACCTACACAGTGCAACTACCATAAACGGATCCAAGGCTAAATGAGTGCGCTAAACTCGGACGGCATAGAACCACCGCTATGCCCATGCCAAACTCAAGCTGAACTGGACTTAGTGCCAAAAGCGGCACACCAACCAATGCACCTCAAGTGCTCATCGCTACCAAATCCACATTTTACTACGGATGGGGCCAACAAGGTCACTACCTCAAGTGACAACAATTCTGGCTAGGCATACGAGGGCTCAACTCAAACAACCATGACTATGGCATCTCATCAAACCGGACGCTCACGTCCTACTCTTGCATCTCCACATGATGCTCAACAAAACTCGCCGGCTCTCTCAACATGCGCAGCTAGCTAGCTCCACTCCAGGAGCTCACCAAAAGAAGAGTGCTCAACTCTACCAAACATCCGAGGAAAACACCAACGGATCGGTCAGAAGGAACACTACTCACTCGCACACCCTTAACCATAGGGTTCCGCCATCGGGCCGCAAACAACAACACTTTACAGGAGCACAAAAATGCCTCAACAATCTTCTCGAAGGCTGCCAACTCTGCAGCTACTCACTGGGCAATCAAAAAATCTGCTAAGGCTCAAGATCAACACTTGAGCTACCCAGGCTGGTCCACACACGGGACTCGCTCCACAAACATCCACATAAGCATGACCATAGCTAACTCCTCTCTTGGAGTGGCACTCCAAGGCAAAGCACCTCCACCCTCTCACTAGGGGAAAACCAACAAGCCCCGGGCCACAATTGGCCTCACGGAGTCCAAGCTCTGCCTCCCAAGGGGACGATGTCCCAGGGCATCCAAATCTGTCTGGATACCTCAACAAGCCACGACATACATCACACACTGCGGGAAGTTGGCATGATGGCGCTCTAAACCCAAACCAACAACGAGTCAGAACCTGCTCTTCTCCGCTCCACAACACTACACAAGGCATACACTTGGATGGTGTATTGTAAATTCTTAACCCTTTTTCAACAACAAATAGTAAACTTAGGCGCACTGATGATCGTTGAGGTCTTGATGATCATGGAAAAACGACCTACAACAAAAGGTCAGTCTACAAAATCTTTGACTCTGAGCTCTGATACCAACTGTAAAGACCCGACCCAAAAAGGGCTCTAAATAGGCCTTTACCCCAATGCATGCATTCAAAGTAAAGGACAATATGCAAATAATTTTCGGATTCCCAATTAAAACAAAACAATCAAGGTTCAATCAGAAATAAAGATAGTTTCTTTGAAAACTCCCCCCTCTCTCCAAGCACCTGTTTCAAGGCAAATACATTTCCAAAACGTACACTCTGATCAGAGATTTCTTAAAACATTTGAAACATCCTCAAATTCAATAAAGCAGGAATCCACGAAAACATTCAGAAAACATCCTAGGGCTCTGTGCCCGACTACATGCATTCAGGGGAAAATAAAAAGACAAGAGTCATAGAAATAAAAAGTCAGAGACGACAGCAGGTTCCCATGATCACAGCTCCTCCTTCAGCCATCCTGTCTCGCACCTTGGTTACTGTGGAAAACCACAAAATAAGGGTGAGTAACGAATTACTCAGAAGAATCCCCAACAGGGGGGTACAATACGATGCACATGGTCATCTAGATGAGTGTATGCAAGCTATGATCATAAACACAGAATAGAGCACATAGCTGGAGTCCACACTTGGACCTCGGATGCCAACTCAGGGTCTTAGTCCGAAGTATTAACTACCATAACCACACAAATCGCCCTATACGAGAAACAAGTCCCGGCCTCACTGCCTCATCGCCGTCACGAAAGGTGCACTAGCTCAAGATCCCGAGGAGCTCTTGGTCTCATGTTGTAATGAGCATAAGCATGCACCGCGTGCTTCTACGCACTATGGGGTGCGGGTCCAGTGGCAAGTCGCCCATATCCGGATATCACGCCTAACTAAATCTCGGATCGGTGTCACCGACATAGGGTGTGAGATGCGGACACGTGAACTATGTCACTGAACCACCGCACCGAGGCTAAGGAATCGGTCGTGGTAGGCTTACACCAGGAAGTCGTCCTTACCTTAACAGGTGGCAATCAAGGGCTACTGCCGAACACGCTGAGGACGTGCCGGCTGCCGGGGACTAGACATTGCCAAGTCATCATCCCGACCGTTGGGGCATCGCTTAGACTACCACCCTCACCCAAGATTGCGGGGCTCACGGTTGGGATAGCTAATCCTCACGGGGTCCAAGGGCGGAGAATCTGTCTCGAACGTCCTTGCCATGGATGCAAGATACTTTATGCATCGGCCCGGATGATGCTATCTACACAATTCTAACTCGCCTTAACAATCAAGCAACAATCCAATACGTGCTCAAAAGAATACAGCAAACCTAGCATGGTACTACGGGACAAGAATGAATATGAGCATGCCAGAACGGAACAACCTAGCATGGACTAACATGAAAGAACAACATACTAAGTCATGCCAGTCAGGAAATCAGAACAGAGCACCTAAACTATACATGCTGATAATCACAAACAAACATACAACATCAATCACATAGAACATCGTAGGGTCCACACAACTCCGGTAAGAAATCCTTACCTTGGTCGGAAGACTTCTACACACAAATTTCCTAAGCTGCGAACACTCCCGAGCTAGCTATCGAGAACCTACAAACATAGCAACAATCACAACCATAGTCCTAAAAATATAATAACACAGCAGGCTCGGCTCGGGAGCACTCACACGGCACGACGACACGAGGCCGGGCGTTCTTGGTGGTGGTGGGTGTGTACTGGATGGGGCTGGTGGCGGCGCTGGGCGCGCTGCTGGCATACAGCGCGGACACGCTGGCACGCCACGGCGAAGGCGTCTGGTGGCTGGCTGGCGGCGGGCGCGAGCGAGCGCGTGCGGCGTGGCGGCGGCGTCGCGGCGTCGGCGACGAGCGGCGGCTCGGCGATGGGCGATGGCCGCCTTGGCCGCGACTGGGCATGCGATGGTGCGACGGCGACAGATCTGGGGCGACGGACCGGGCGCGGCGACGGCGGCGAGCGAAGCTACTTCGGCGGATCTGGTGCGGTGGCCGAAGCGATGGCTCCGGGTGCGTGCGCGCGGCGGAGCCGCCGGCAGATCGATACGCGCGACGGCGCGAGCGGATCTGGCGCGGGTTGGCGTCTGCAGACGACGAGCCGCGCGCGGCGGCGAGAGGTGGCGCGACAGCGGCAGTGTCCGGCGCGGGTTGGGCGCGTCGCGCGACGAGCCGCGGCGACAGTGGCGGCTCTGGCGGCGCGGCTCGGGGCGGATCGGCGGTGGTGGCACATCGACCTCGATTCTTGTCGCAACAAACACAAACACACACACATCCTTACCTACGGCCAGCAAAACAACCAAACGAGAAGAGGAAGAAGATGAAGACTTACCCGGAATGAAAATCGAGCAACGGAGCAGCGAAGGGGATGAAGAAATCGGCAAGGAGGCTAGAGAGAACTTGGCTTGGGTGGCTAGGAGATGTGTTGGAGAAGAAGACAAACCTAGCCTTTCTTTTTCCATTTGACCAAAAGCACCCAAAACCCCAAAATCCAAGGTTAACCATAAAATGACCCGGGAAGAGCAACAAGAGCACCTAATGGCTCAATTGGCACACATCCCCACATGCTTTCTAGGAGACCCGGGTTCAAACCCAGTGCAAAGACAATTTCCTTTATTTTTTTACTTTTGCATCAAACCTTGCTCAAACCCTTCCACGAAGCCTCACAAACCTACATAAATCCATATAATATTTTTAGCAACTAGAAAGGACATAAACGACCCTGACAGCCCGACAAATTACCAAAATACCCCTTGGGCATACCTGGAAGACTGGGATGAAAACCTGGGCCGTTACAAGCACATAGCTTGAGTCCATATTTGGACCTCGGATGCCAACTCAAGGTCTTAGTCCGGAATAATCCTCCACACAATCCTTCACACAATACGCCCTATACGAGAAACAAGTCTCGGCCTCACCATCTCATTGTCGAATGAAAGGTACACTAGCTCAAGATCCCGAGGAGCTCTCGGCGGGTGTTGAATGAGCGTAAGCATAGCATGCGCGCCATCTGCAGACTATGGGGGTGTCGGGTCCAGAGGCAAGTCGCCCATGTCCAGCCACCACGCCTAACTAAATCTTTGGATCGGTGTCACTGACATAGGGGTGTGAGACCTGGACACGTAAACTATGTCAGCCTGAACCACCGCACCTGAGGCTAAGAAAACGGGTCGTGGTAGGCTTACACCAGGAAGCCGCCCTTACCTTAACAGGTGGCAATCAGGGGCTACGGCCGAACACGCTGAGGACGTGCCGACTGCCGGGGACTAGGCAATGCCAAGTCATCATCCCGACGGTTGGGGCATTTAACAGTCTGCCACCCTCGCCCAAGATTGCAGGGCCAGCCGTTAGGGTTAGCTATTCCCTAACGGGATCAGGGCGGAGCTCCATCTCATACGTCCATGTCGTGGATGCAAGGTTCGTTATGCACCCGGCCCTGATGATGCTATCTACCTGCCACTCTAACCTGCCTTAGCATTCAGCAAACAAGTCAATAAAATCCAATACGTGCTCAATAAGAATACAACGAACCTAGCATGATACTACGAAGCAAGAACAGATACGAGCATGCCAGAAAGGAACAACCTAGCATGGATTAACATGAGAATTAACCAGGAAAATCATGCTAATCGGGAATTCAGATTAGAGCACTTAGCTACACATGTCAATAAACACAAACAAGCAATCAATCAGCAATCACATATAATATCGCAGGGTCCACACAACTCCGGTAAGAAATCCTTACCTTGGTCGGGGACGATTACACGAAAACCTAAGCTGCGAACGATCTCGAACTAGCTATCGGGAACCTAACAAGCACAACACAATTACACACAATATCTAAATTAAATTAAATAAAATAAAATAATTAGGCTTGGCTCGGCTCTCACTCGGCTCGGCTCGGCTTGGCGGCAGGACACACGACACGGCGCTGGGGGGCGGCTTGGCGACACGGCTCGGCGACAGCGACGGACACTGGCATTGGGTCGTCACACATGAGCGAGCGAAGGGCTTAACACGCAGGCGATTCTGGCGCGATGGAGAAGAAACTCGAATTCGGGCGAATTGGCGAGATTCAACGAGCGATTTGATGCTGGCTGAGCTCCCCTCCACTAGCTGCACAAAATCCACAAGCAGATCACTTCGACTCGGCCGGAAATGGCGAAACCAGAACAGGGGAATCGGATTCGAAGGAGAGAAGAAGAAGAAGAAGAGGAAGAAGACGTACCTGCTGCTCGGGACAAGAAGCGACCACGAATTGGGGAGAAGAACTCCGTTGAACTGGGGTCGGCGAGGGAGAGATCGCGAGGGAGAATCGCTGTCGGTCGAAGGGAAAAACGCGAAGGAAGAAAAAGGAGGAAGAAGGCTCGGACGAGCTGGCTTTTAAACCAAAGGCAGGAGAAAACACGCATAAGAATAAGATGGCGCGTCTAGAGTAACAAGAGTGCCCGATGGCTCAAGTGGCAATGCCACCCGTTTAGCTTCTCAAGTAGCCCTGGTTCGAATCTCACCCGACGCGCTATTTATTTCTCTATTTCTTTTTGCATTCTACCAAGCCCAAATACCTTCACCAAGCTTCCCGATCCCATTCAAATCATCTCATAATTTTTCCGAAAATTGGAAAAGACATAACCGGCCCTGTCGGCCCGACCAAATTACCAAAATGCCCCTGGGGCCTCCCGGGATGAAATTCCGGGCTGTTACATATTCATTACGCAATACCGTATTGTCAACACATTTATAATATACGCATAATAATATATTACAGTATTGTACCGACATATTAGTGATAAAGTACAACTTCTTCTTAGATGTTCTTCAAGTACCGTAATCTGTATCGTACATAGTGGACTCTCCATGCACGTCATCCGCCTGTATATGCTCGTCCTCATCACTGGACTCTCCATGCACGTCATCTAAATTCATTTCAGTTTCTTCTCCCTCTAATTATTACAATAAACATGTAATTAACCAATAAGAACAATGTATACAATACAGTATATAATGTATCAAACTGTTCATACCTCAAAATCGTAACTGAATGGTACTATTGCTCTACATGTTCTTTCTGTATCTGCTCCTACCGTATTTCCATACACTATCTCTTCCTTTCCACATTGTTCTTCAACACTATTTTTAGTATTCATACCTATTTCAACTTCAACGTCCCTTTGTTGTTATTCTTCCCAATCATAATCACAGGTCATATGAGCTTGTCGTATTCAATGCAAACAAACGATTAAATAACCAAAGAACACCCTCAACCCTCAACCCTCAAACAGTAGGTTCATTACGTTTAACACAAAATGCACTAAATCTAGTATGTTTTTTCCCATTCTTTCTAAATCCCAACAATAAATCACAATATCTCATCAATCCCCCCATTATCGATCAACAGAATCACCGTTTTGAGAAAACCCTAAAACAAAACTGAACTTTAAACATACCGTATGAGTGCTTCCACTTTGTCTACGCGCTTGTTTCGGATTTAGATCGTTAGTAATTTGAATGTATTGAACGAAACTTACGAATCTCCTTCAAACAAATAGTATTTCATTATTCTTCCACATCAATACCGAAAATTCTGAGAGGAAAAATGAAAATGAGAAGAAGCAATTTGAAAATTGAAAAGATGAAAAGTCAACTTTTTTTTATGTCTTCTTCTAATAAATGTCTCCCAAAGTCGCGCTTAGTGTGTATGGAATGGAAAGAATATTTCCTATTTTGTAAATTTTTTCTGAAATGAAAATAAATTAAAAGGAGGGTATTTTTGTAATTGGTTATTTTCTGATTTAATAATAGAATTAATGAAAATCCACATTTGCTAATATTTTTCCATGTATCTATAATTGCAAATACTTTTCAACTACGATCTATTTATGAAAAAAGCTCTTAAGTCATTTGGTTTTCTTTTTTTTAAAAAAAGAATAAAGAAAGAAAAAGGTTATTTAAACCTTTTGTTGTTTTGTTTAAATGGGGCACAAAACCCTAGACAAATCTCCACCACAAACAAAACCCCATCTTCAACCTCCTCACTTTTCTTTTCTCTCTCCCCCTCCCTTTTCTCCTTCTTTTGCTCACACCCACCAGCAGCCACCATCCACACGAGCCGCCACCACCACGCTAGCACGCCGCACGACATAGGCCACACGCCGCTGCCCACACGAACCCAGGCCATGCGCGACCGCTAGCACGCCGATGGGTCCGCCGTCACCATCATCTGTCGTGTTGTCGACGCCTTGCCGAGATTCCGACAAAGTTGGGTAAGTTGCTAGTGTGACCCTTGTCTATTTGATTGTTGAACCTTGTTGTGTGTGAACCCACCTTAACCCTATGACTATTGACCAGCCACCTCCGCATGGCCATTGACCGGAATTGACTCGTAGCCTTGAGAGTCAAAATTTCAGAATCTTTGGACTAGCCAAGGTAAGGGGTTAGGTACCAAATATTAGTAATGTTCTTATTGATTGAACAATCAATGTTTACTTGAATGTTATAAAGTTGATAATACCGTTGGTTGTATGTATGGAGAGGTTGGTACACACTAGAATGTTGGAGGGGTTTATGCCTAATATCAATAATCAAGGGGTTTATGCCTATTAATTACAATTGAGGGGTTTATGCCTATTAAATTCAATCAAGGGGTTTATATCTATTAACTACAATTGAGGGGTTTGTGCCTATTTGTAACGACCCAGTTTTCCATGCTGGTTTCCCATGTGTTTTTTATTCATGATTTGGATGTTCGGTTGGGGCGTTAGGGCTATTCTAACCCTTGAGGGCATTTTTGTCATTTTGCCCTTGGGGTCGGTTTTGTGGATAATCAGGATTCCAGGGATATTCCTGTCTTTTTCCGAGCCTTGATTGATTGTTGGTTGCAAGTTCTAGGAGCTGTGTTGGTGGTTCGGAAGTTTGGAGGTAGTTCGGGTTAATTATAAATTAAAGAAAATAGAGTGAGCTTGCCAAGGCTCGAACCTTGGTCGTTTTGGAGTTGGGAGCTTGGTTTAAAGGAGTTTTTTTTTAAAAATAGAAAATAAAAGGTGATGCTTGTGAGATTCTAACCCTTGACTTGAAGGGGTTTGAAGGCTTGGATTAAATGAGTTTAATTAAAGAGAAAGATTTTTTCCAGCGGGGACTCGAAGGGGGAAAGCCCAGGGAAGGAATTGCTTAGCCTATTTAAGAAAGAAAAGAGAGAAATCGTTTTTTAAAACCCCGTCTCTTTGCCGCACGAGTTCCCTCACCCTCCCCATCATCTTCTTGCCGAATTCTCCAAGATTTCTCCTCCTTGCCATTTCTCCAAGAACCCCAGCAAAGAACCGGGAGCCGAGCCAAGCATCGAGTGTGCTGTGTGTGAGTTTCTGCCCAGGCGTTCGCCCCAGCAGCACGGAGCCCTTAGGTGGACTTTGTTGTATTTCTGGATATTAAACTATTTGCTTCGTTTTTGTTGAAATTGTTCTGGATGGTTTTACTTGCAAATAAAAGAAACTCTGGCCAGGGTTGGATTTGATAAATCATTTGACAGGTCCAAATAACTGAATTTCACTAAACCTTTTATGTTTTAAAAGTTTTTATAATTCCGCATTCATGTTTTCGGGTTTATTTACATGCATAAGAGGTTCAAGACCTAGGTTTAGGACCCTAATCGGGTCGGGTCCTTACACTATTAAATTCAATCAGGGCTTTATGCCTATTGATTACAATTGAGGGGTTTGTACCTAAATGCTTACTTCGATGATTGTTGTTTAATATTATATGCCTTGTGTTAGGACCTTAACTGAGTCAAAGACTCACCTCGTTTTTCTGTAGATGTCCCACAAGTACTCATGTGATGCACTAGGGTGGCTGATTGGAGCTGAAGGACCATGGGATCTCTATTTCTTTATTCATTGAGTCTCGTCGTCATTCATTTAATTATTTTTTTATTAGTCTGCACGAACTGGATTGAGGCATGTTGTCTTGCATTTACCAAATTTTGAATCACTTTTCCATGTATCTCTTAGGGTACCCGAATTGAATGTTTGATTACTTTAAACTTGAGTTCAGTTAATTTTATTGAATGTGTATTTTCAAAATGTCTCGTACATTGTATTTAACCCATGCATTTAGGGGAGGCCTAGAATGAGACCCCTGGCAGGGTCGGGTGTCTACATAACCTACACAATAGATTTGATGTTATTGATAACATAAAAAATACATTAGATGAGAGAGATATAGACATGTTTGAATGAGGCAATTTTGACATATCTTAGACATCAAAGCTAAAAATCATCCCATTCAAATGCTTTTGAGTTCTCGATTCAAGAAATTGATGAGGATTTTGAGTGTGAAATTAGGACTTTCTTTAAGAATGTTGATTTAATTAATAGAAATAAACGAGTTTCTTCCTTCAATGTTCTATCACAAGTGAACATTCCCAATCCAAACTTGAAGGTTAAATTTGCTATTTTATACCTAATAGAGTGTTTGCTTCTTCCGAAACAACCTCACAAAAAAATCAATCCATATAATTAAAAAATGGTAGATGATGAGGAAAATTTTAAGAGTTTTCCTTGGGGGAAAAAGTGTTTTTATTTAACAATAAAATATTTTCGAAAATGTACACGAACCAATGCTTCTTCCTTTTCACTCCAAGGATTTTCCTCCAGTTTAATTTTTTGGGCCTTAGAAATTATACCCATATTGGCTAAAATTATGATAGCCAAAAGAATTGAACAAGTGGGCCTTCAATAACAAATTACGAAATTAACTAATCAGACGATTGTCAATCACTAAAGGAAAATGTCTTTGAGTCTTCAAAGGTAAGCTTTTCACTTCAATAATAGCGCGTATTGGCTTCAATCAATTTAAAACTTATTGAACATAGAATTAAAAAAAAGAATTTGTAATATAGTTCTCAGTGTAAGAAATGATTCTATCTGAAGAAGACTTTCATTTTGAAACCATCCAACGTCTTATTGAAGAAGACAAAAAACGAAAAGAAGTTATTTGGAGAAGGAAGCAAAGGATAAAGAAGAAAATGAAGAAATAAGGAAGAGGAAATTGAAGGTGAATGATAGTGATGCCTTCATTGAGAAGACAACTTCAATATGAGAAGCTATAGAAAACTTAAGAAATAGTCGAGAAGAAAATGTCAAAGCCTTAAGGAAGGATATGAAAGTATTAAAGACTGACCAAGAAATTTTTTTGAAGACTCTGAATTTATTAGTTGAAGAAAATATTGTCAAATCATCCCAAGAACAACAATCCCATATTAAAATGTCCCCCCAACTATCAGTCTAGAAAGATTAGACATTATGATTGATGTGAACAGAATAGTTGATTTTGCAACTAACTATACTACAAAGGTAAAAAATTTCATTTATTTAAAAACGAAATAAATTCACGTCAAAAGTAAAATAATCAATTTATCAATATATTGAAATTTAAATTAGTTTAGTCAACATTACTGTTATATATCTAACGATTTTCTTATCTCAATACTAAAATTGAGTATTATTGAATTTTATTAAAATATCATGAGCAAAATTATTCTATCTTAGAACATATGTGCCTAATATAAATTAGATCTTGAACTTAAAGAGTAAATGTGTGTATATATATATATATACCTAAATACATACAATTTTCTAAATTAGAATAATAATTAATAAATAAAAATGTAAATGTGAAAGGCCAACGTGATCGTCATTTAACCTATTTATTATTAGTTTATAGTGAGAACCATGCCTAAAAAGAAAAATCATTGTAAAAGAAAATAAATCTTTTAGTTGGTTTTGGATATATATATCTTTATTTTTAGTAGAAAATTTGGTAAATAATGGAAATATATATTTTTAGTCATTGGGTTTCAGGTCTAATTTTTTATCTATATGTTTCATAATGGAACAATTTACCCTTGAATTTTAATAATGCTTGATTTTATTCATTGGTATAACAAAAATGTAGTTATATAATGTATAGTTAACTAAAATGATTACTAAACTAATTTTGAATACGAATATATTGATGAAATAATTAGTTTAATTTTTATGTGAATTTATGTTTTAAAAAATTGATATAAAAGTAAACTAAAAAATATACAATAACTATAAGTGAGCATTATTGAAACATAGGGACCAAACTCAAACTAGACTTCAAACCTGAGAACCAAAATTGAACATTTTTTAAATGTCAAGGGTCAAAATGTTCATTTTTTAAACCTAGGGATCAAATTGAAACTAAGCTCCAAACTTAGCGACCAAAAATGAAAACTTTCCAATTATTATTTACTTTTGTTGCAGGTGATTAATTATAATTCCATTTAGCATGTTTAACAAATGAATGAACATTGAATTGCTTTTATTTAAAAATAATAATAATGAATGAATGAACATGCAATTAGAATACAATAGATAATTTTCTAATAAATAAAGTTTACTAGTCTGCAAAAATATTTTGAAGTATAGAAGATAAATAGACATAATTTCGAAAAACCTTGAAATTTATTGTAAAATATTAAAATATACCGACTATAGACAAAATTCTTAAATTTCTAAATTATATTTTTTATAAACTAAAATTTAAGTCAAAATTTTATCTATCTATCATTACATTAACAATATATCAACATGATATGCACACAAAATAAGTTCTTAATACCATGACATAGTGTGATAAATTTTAGATAGTGTGTTCATGATGATTACTTTTGAACCTATAAAACTTTTGACATTTTCCTTACTTTAAATATTATATTTGGATTACAATTTTATAATTTATTATCCAACTTCACCTAATACCCATTATTGCTCATCAAAAGGTTAGAGGTTGTGTGAAAATTTCTACTTGGTTGGTATGACATCATTACACTCTCCACCAAATCAAGCAATTTTTTCTAAAGTAAATGTATGCTAAAATATTGTTTTAAAACTTAATCCATCTCTACATTTCATTTGAATAAACAAACAATCGAGAATAAATCTTTGTTATATATAAAGTTTCCCAAAAAAAAAAAAAGCAAAACTAATAAAAGTTTTTCTATATAAAAAATCTAAAAAATGTTATATGAATAAAAGTAAATGTGAGTAATAACAATGGAAGAACAAAATGGATCATGTAAAAGAGAAAAATATGATATATATATATATATATATATATATATATATATATATATATTAACTTATTGTTGAAAGGTTTCTTACATTCTTATTTATAGGGTTTGTACTAGCTTATATTACAATACTACTCAATACAAAAGTAGCAATTCACAAGATATAAATCATAGGGGTAGTTTGATTTTTTGTAGTCAATATAATTTAAAAAAATTATGTTCAAAATTTCAGTTGCTTGAAATTATAAATGTTCTAGCACAATGTTTGTTTTTTAATGATATTTCTTTTTACAAATACTAGGGAATATTTAGATAATTATATTTGTTTTGTCTAAATCGTACTTTTGACTGACTTACATTGACATAATGTTCCACAAATGTCCTTATGGATATTCATATATAAATTTCATATTAATTCATTATGAATGAAATTTATAATACCTATTTGTTTATATGAAGTTCAATATTGTGTTTTTAGTTAAATTTAGTTTCATGTATTCATATATGTTATTTTGCTCAACCATTTAATTCATACACCTGACTTAAGATTGTTGGCATATATGTATGTATATGTATTTATGTGTGTGTATGTGTATGTTTGTATATATTTATATGTAGCATGTATGCATGCATGTATGTATATATATGTGTGTATATATATATAATTGACGGTAGCTTTGTTGACATAATAGTATGTCATACGTGATAAAAAAATATTGACATTCAAATTAATTTATTCATGCATTTATTTCTTTTTCATTAAATCTATTCTTCTAAAATTATGAGATTGTGAGAATTTTAATTTGAATGTCAATGTTTTTAACATGGATTGTATGCAAAAAATATCAAAATTGATGAAGACTAATAGATAATAAAGAAAAAATGTTAACGATTCAAAAGAAAAAATAAAATAAAGGACAATACTTTCATGCAGAAAATTCTGTAAGATGCTCTATAGACTGATATGTGGTCTTACAAGATATTTCCACATGTCTACGTTTTTTTTTGTCTTTTTTCTAAAAATTGATGAACGATCTTTTCGCATTTTCGTTTTTAATTGATTTTATTTTTTTTACCATTTGTTTGGTATTGCTTTTGTTAAATCAAATTTTATTTTAAATAATATTTCTTATCATGTTCAAGAATTATAAAACATAAAAATTAGGTAAATTGTAGTAACTAGACCACATTCGAAAAGTATTTGCAAATATAGGCGCTCAAGTTTTTTTTTTGCAAAGTTAATTTTTTTTATTAAAACTCGTAATTATTTATTTTCCATTAATACCATTTTGCCATTTATCACATTTAATACTAAATTTTCAAATTAAAACACTCATTTAAAACATACTTCTCATCATTTTAAAACATACCATATTTAATTGTCAACCCTTTTAATGCAAAATATTTTAATTCATTTTCTCATTTATCTCTCATCTTTCTTTTATTTTCCTTTTTCGTTTCACTTTTCTTCCTCTATTCTTCATTCCTCCATTTTCGTTTCTTCAATTCCATTCATTCTCTCTTTTCACATTCCCGCCACCACGTAAAACGTAAATTTTCGTCGATCACAAAGTTTTGATCGGACGGTATAATCATACGAGTTCAGTTATTTTCTCTCAATATTCTCCGTTTTTCACAGTATTTGTTTCTTATCCATCATCATTAACAGGTTACTGTACATTTTCAGTATAGTCGTGATTTGATATGTCTATGATTGTTTAGTATGGTATGTTTTATACCTGTTTATATCTTTTTTGTACATTTAATTCATTTATATTTCAGTCTTTAGAATGTCAAAAATCATTTTTAGAAATGCAGTAAAATCATATGTAGAATAGTAGTATCCTTGTACTTTCCAATACATATTGTGTTACAATTGATTGTATACACTTCTACAAAACTGTATAATTTAGTATATACCGTATGTTCACATGTCCTCATTTCTATATTGAGTATATACCGTATATTCATACTGTATTTTTAGGTTAGTTATACCGTACATATTTTCCTTATAGGTTCATCAATCATTCCATTTGAAATTGCACACAGTGTTCTATACAATGTCAATATTCCTGTTTAGAAATGTATTAAAATCATATGTAGAATAGTATTATCTACGTTCTAAAATATCCAAGTTCTGGTATACTTGAGTATTATCTATTGTAGTTTTCCATGTACCGTTATACTACTGTACAAACTATACAAAATTCTATATGTTTCATTATTTCATTCTACATATATTGTATAACTTACAAGGTACATTTATGGTTTATTGTTTAATCTATTCATGTCTAATACATTTTTCGTACTCATACTACTATTCATTACATTTCCATTATGCAATATGGTATTGTTTATACACGTATATTATATGACTTATAATATAAAACAATAATGTTTGGAAATTTTTGTAATACTATACAACTTTTCCTTATAGGTTCAACAAACATCTCAATCCATATTGCACATAATGGTCAGTAGGATGAAAATGAGATGTACCATAATCATGAAGTAGCTGAAGAGCGTCGTATAAATATTGAGAAACACATTCACTCAATGATGATTTTACGTTACAGTCTTTTGTTATGTCGAACGCTTTCAATTTCAATTTTGTAACCCATGAGACCTTTTTTATTTACTATTGATCTCACTTTGAATAGTAATTTTGTGTGAAGTTGTACCAACAATACGAGTCTCTATCAATTCACAAATATTACATATGTTTTTTCCCAATGTTTTACTATACAGTATTGTACATTCAAAAGTTTGATTCAAAATTACTTGTTCGTTGTCGCAAACATATAAATCACAATACAAGTATCTATATCAGCAAATTAAACACTTTATAAAAAACACACGAAGTTTTAAAATACAATATGATACATGTTATATTATGGTTATATTGTATATATCAAGTTATTTCAATATTGTGTGATTATCAAATATGTTCTGATTTCAATCAACAAAATTGAACGTTCAACGGTTCATACGGCTTTTTTATAAATAAAACTATCATAATCAAATAACATGTACATTATTAACTATATTGTATGTAAATCACAACAGTACCTCTAACAACGTATTGTCGCCACTTTTGTCCTGCAATTAATGCACCATAAATTGACGATTTCTAGTTTGGAATGTGTGATGGTTTTCTTTTTTTGAAATTTCCCTTACAAAATTAAAAAACACAATATGAGGGTATGATTGTAATTCGTTATTTTCAGATTTTATAATGTATTAAAAAATCTACTTTTGCTAATATTTTTGTAGATACCTATATTTGTAAATATTTTTCAAATATGGTCTATTTATGAAAAAATCCCTAAAAATTATTAATCGAAAGATTTGACATCACAAGAGCAATTTTTGCCTTGACATTAAAAATTTCTAAACTTCAAAGTTTATTGGCAAGTTTTAGCCAACATTCTAAATATTTTATTTAGATGTTATTTACAAATTTTATATTTAATATATATATATATATATATATATATTAATAACATTTGTTTCTTTATTTTAAAATATAATATAATATTTGATAATTAAATACAATATTTTTCTTAATTTGTAAGAGATATGGTTTATGTTTATCATAAAAATATATGTTTTGTTGTATGTTATAAACCTAACTACTTTTTTATTTCAAATAATAATAATAATAAATAAACATAACTACTTTTATGTTAATTTATTATATAGTTGAGTTTTATAATACATTGTTATTTTATTTTAATTCTCAAACTTTTTGGTGACTAGATACGAAGATCTTATAATTTAAAGTAGGTGATTTCAGACATGTAGTTATGTATAGTGAAATATTTGCCTATTGAAATGATATATGAACAATTGTCTCTAGCTTTTATAAGTCTAATGGTTACTAAATTTAGTTGTGAACAATGATAATAAAATATGTCATTATATGCATTTAAGTATGAAATTGTGTTTTTTTATGAGAATAATGTAAAATTGTGTTGATGAAACTTGTAATATCATTTTAAAAAATGTTACCATTAATCATTTCATAAAGGTATATAAATGTTATTGAAACTTATAAGAGCATTGCTATTATAGAATTATGAGAGCATCTTTATTATTTATAAAATCTTATTGTAGCTTTAATGACTAATGCATTAATAGATTTTCATATCAAGATAAATAAGCTATTATTTTATAGTTACTAAAAAGTGGTTCAACGTTTGCGAACTATGAGTATTTGAGTGTGCATGGTATCTTTGTTTGAGGTCGTACAATTCTAAAAATTTTCCATTTTATATAGATCGATGTGTTTATCTAGGACTAAGTCTAGTACATAAAAGCCACAAATGTTTGAGTATGGCTAGCAAAGTAATTATCTTATGCAATGTAACATTTAATGAGAGCTTGTTTCCTTTTGTCATAGGTTTTTCTCTATCACAACAATCTCCTATTCTTGAGACAACCTATGCACCATTCCTTCATCATTGGTTGGGTTCAATTTCTCATATTGTGTATCTCCAAATTGGTGCTCGAAGAGTCATTTCTGTTGCTGTAACACCCTAGTTTAAATGTATTTATGTATTTTTAGTATTATTGTGGTATTTAAGTGCTTAAGGTTAAATTAAATCTCAATCCCTTATTTTTTTTAATTAATTTCATTTTTAGCATAGTGTCGAAGAAATTGAAGTATAAACCTAATTAGAATTGTCTTAGAAACAAATATATTTAAATATATTTTGGCCATTTTGGGTAAATATGAAAATCACTTTTGGCAGGGTTTAAGGGGTTTTAAAATGGATTTAAAAAAGGGAAAGTTTTTTTTTATATAAAAGGAATAACCTCTCTTTTGTTCTCCTTCCCTTCACTCAGCCGCCAGCACAAACACAACTGCCCTTTCCCTTTTTCTTTTTTCTTTTTTTTTTAAATTTCAGCCGTGCCTCACCACCAATCCTCGCCGCCACGTGTCACCACCTCAGCCCCAACTACCTCTTTCTCTCCCCCCTATTGGTTCCCTCATCCCCACCAAGCTGCACCGTCGCATGAGTTTGTCAGCAGCTCTCGTCTTTCCAACGCCATCTTCCTTCTCACCCACAGTCTATCGTCAAGTTGTGACCGATCTCGCCATCACCGTTCAGTATCTTTCTCCGACCAACCAGCAGTGCAACAAGCTTCACTCGCTGTTGCGAGCCGAGGTTTTTCCTCATCCGGCGTGTGTCGTCGGACCAAGTTTTTGTTCTTTTCCCTCTAGTTTTTCATCGTCTTTCGTCTGGGTAAGTTGTATCTCTCTCTAAAATCTTCGTTTCTTGTCGTTAATGGAGTTTTCCGGCGAAGGTACTCAAAACCCCTTTGAGATCTCTTTCTTTCTTTGTAGTTTTCGGGAGCTAGAGGAGTCCGTTTGCAAATCTGTGACCTATTATATAATCTTGAGCTTGAGGCCTTTCCAATGAGGTATGACCCACTCTGTTCGTGATGACGTGCCACTGCCGGCCACCACGCATTTTCGCTGGCCCTAGTGCTCCGGCAAGGTGTTTCTGAACAAAAACTTCCCCTCGTTTCTGTGATGTTAACCCCTTTTGTGACATGTTTAGCTTGTCCCTAACGAACGCTCGACGTTGTTTTGTGTTAGGTGCTCTTGGGTTTCTTCATTTCGAGATATCGTTTAGCTCGTGGTCTCTCGTAGTGTTTCGTCGAGTCGTCGGAAAGGTAAGGAGCTTCGTTATGATCCGGGTTTGTGGCTTAAAGCATGTGAATAGTGGCATGATAGGATTCAAGGATTGAATGTTGGATGACTTGTTGCATGTATGCCTTGGAGTTGATATTCACTGTTTGAACTTATTACTACTCGTGGTAGCATGAAATCGTGTATAGCTTGTAAAGTGTTAAATCTATGTTGTTGTGTATCTTGTGATCGTATCATCATTTTTCGAATTGTATCTTTGCTCGTATATGTTGTGATCGACATTGGAATAACTAGGTCTAGCTCTTGTGTTGAACACCTAGAGGAGCAGCTAGCTCACTTATTTTGGGACTTGTGGTTGTGTCCTTCAATATCGTATTGATGATGTTGACTTACTGGAATGACTGTAAACTTGTATCTAGTAATGCATGCATGAATTTTAAACCATTATCCATATCGTATACTTGTGCTAGTTTGAGACACTATGTGGTTAGTCTCTCACTCGTGGCATTTGGGATTTTGTGTGGTTAATCCCTTGCCCGAGGATTTAGACTCTGTGTGGTTAGTCCCTCACTCAAGGATTCAAGACTCTGTGTGGTTAGTCCTTCACTCGAGGATTCGAGACTCTGTGTGGTTAGTCTCTCACTTGTGGCATTTGGGATTCTATGTGGTTAATCCCTCTGTAACGACCCGACCCGAAAGGGTTCTAAAATAGGCCGTTACCTCAATGCATGCATTACAAATCTACAGAAAATTTGCAAGATGGTGTTCGGATTCTAAGTAAAAACTAAAACATAAAACATCCATTTAAAATCAACATCAATTCCTAGAACCTATCTCTGTTTCCAAGCACCTGTTCCAAGACAAATACATGTACAAAACTTACTCTGATAAGAGATTTATTTAAAACATACAAACTTTACAACAATGCTAGAATCCGGAAATACATTCAGAAAACACCCTAGGGCTCCGTGCCCAACTACATGCATTCAGAGAACATTTAAATCATAAACATAAAACTCAGAGTTGAACAACGGGTTTCCATGATCACAGCTCCTCCTCCAGCCATCCTGTCTCGCACCATGGTTACCTGTGGAAAAACCACAAAAATAAGGGTGAGTAACGAATTACTCAATAAGAATCCCCAACCGGGGTACAATACGATATAATCAGTCATCTAGTACCAAAGCATGCAAGCAAACAGCTACCAACACAGATCATGGCTCAACGAGCTCATAAAACAAGATCTGGAGTCATCGGAAGTCTCTTTCTTCCGGCCTAGGGATTGGATACACTGACCAATCCTGGACATCACCGAGGTATCTGTCACTCGGGGGGAATACACTGATCCCTAGAATGTCCTCAAGGGCCTCCTTGCCCTTGCACTAATCTGGACTTACGGGAGAGTACCCGAAGTCAGGCTCTAACGGAAGGAATGGTGTACTCACGACATTAGCCTGGGGGAGCTCTCGAATCGGCAACTAACGCGTGTGCGCGCACACCGCATGCTCTCTCGCAACCGGCGTAAATGCGGGGCCTAAGGGCAAACTAAGCGGGCGTGCACGCATGCCTATGACTCGGAAGCGGTGTCACCGATCACGAGCGCGAGGCCCTCGGCACTCATCTATGCAAAGATGATCCACCGACACGAAGCTAGAGGCGGCAGGCGGGCTTAGGCGATGGCGGTGGTTCCGCTCTAGCAGAGCTACAAACTAGGCTATGCCGAAGTGGGTAGCTAATTCCACAACCGCGGGTCGGGGAAGCAAGATACATTATGTCTGCGCACACTTTACTCCCGACTGAGCTAAATCCACCTTGGCGCCGGGGAGGGGGAAGCAAGATACGTTATCTCGCGCGCACACTTTACTCCCGATCGGTGGGGACAAAGTACGTTATGTCCGCTCAGCCTCTAGATGATGACAAACCCTACAACTCTATCTAAGAGTACAGAGCAAAAAGCAATGATTCCTGGCTAGCAAACCATGACCGACATCAATCACATTTACCTAGCATGATACTACGAGCTTAAGCAGGAATCATGAGCATGCTGGCAGAACAAACCTAGCATGGCACTAACATGTAAAATAAGGCAAACATGCTAGCAAGAATTCAATCAAACAGCTCTATCTCTAACATGCTCATAACATTCAGCAAACAAGCAAGGCATATCATGAAAATATCGCAGGGCCCACACAACTCCGGTAAGAAATCCTTACCTGGTCGGAAGGCAACAACACACAATAAAATTAACTGCGATCGAACCCGAGCAACCTATAGTGAGCCAAACAAACACATCAATAAACACACAATAGGCCTAAATAATAATAAAATAAATAGGGCTCGGCTCGGGAGCAACTCACGAGGAGCGGCTGACACGCGAACGAGCCGGCTGCACGACTAGGCAGCCAAAGGGGCTGGCTGAGTGCGTTGGGGCCGCAGGGGGCTCGCTGAGGCGAGGCGCACTGAGGCGGCTGGCGCTGAGGCTGGCTTGTGGGGCGGGCGCGCGCTTAGCTCTCACTGGCGCCGCGGCGGCGCGGCTCGGCAAGCTATAGGGCGAGGGAGAGCGACACGGGCTGGGACGAGTGACTCGAACCTAGGCTCAGGTGATCTGGCACGAGGACACGCGACCTGGGCGCGGGAACGTGCGATCTGGCGCTGGGACGCGCGACTCGGGCTGGGCTCGGCACTGGGCGACGCGGCTCGAGGTTGGGAGACTCGAGCGCGGACGGACACGAGCTGGGCGACCTCGAGCTGGCGACGCGACGGCCTGGGCGAGCTCGGGCAACACGAGCAGGGGGAGGGCGACACGACGCTCGGGCTGGGCGAGGCTGGGCAAAGCTCGGGCTGAGGCTTGGCGACCTGGGCGAAGGCGGTTGGTTGGTCAGGCAGTGGTGCTGGAAAATTTGGTGGGTTGGGCGACCAAAGGGGCTGCTCGGCTAGGGGGCTTGGGAGAGAGAGAGAGAGAGAGAGAGAGAGAGAGAGAGAGAGAGAGAGAGAGAGAGAGAGAGAGAGAGAGAGAGAGAGAGAGAGAGAGAGAGAGAGAGACAAAAAAATGGATTTTGAAAAGAAAATAAAAGAAAATGGGAAAATAAAAGAAAAATGGGAATAAAAGGAAATAAATGGGATTTTATCCATAAAATCCATCCTTATCCACTTTTATCCAAATCAAAACCTTAAAATCCCATTTCCCGGCTTCCTCCTTCGAGACCCGATCGAAGCAATCTATTCCAATAAATAAAACTCACTTAAATCCAACTCCCAAAGCAACACTAAGGGCCCGGGCTCGAATCCCAAAGGAAACACCCAACAACCAACACTTTGCCAAAGCCCAAACCACAACCGAGCATCCAACCGACTAGCCCAAACATCTCGGGACTCGCAGCCACCAACAAACAAGCCTCGACAAAGACAGGAGCTACCTCGAAGCCCTGAAAACCACAAATCCTGCCCGAATAGCCAAAAGACCAAAATACCCCCAAGGGTCAAAACGGCTCTAACGACCCAACCAAACAACTGAATCTTGACCCGAAGGCACCTCGAAAACTGGAATAGGAAACTGGGCTGTTACACCCTCGCCAGAGGATTTGGACTCTGTGTGGTTAGTCCCTCACTCGAGGATTTGGGACTCTGTGTTGTTAGTCCCTCACTTGAGGATTTGAGACTCTGTGTGGTTAGTCTCTCACTCGTGGGCACTTCCTAACAGGGTCAAGTGATCCTTTTGGCATAAATGTATGCCCTTGCAGATACGCTATAAGAGTTGCACATCGAGAGAGTGAAGAGTCCCTGATGTAGGTCATGCTACCCTTGGGGCATTGGGGTATGTCTCTGTTGATACGCTAATTGGAGTTGCGCAGCGGAAGCGTGGTGGATCGCTGGTGTAGGCCAGGCTACCCCGAGACACTGGGTATGTCTCTGCGAGCACACCGTGGTTAGATGATTGCTCTACATTTAGTCGCATCTTGCTCACAGTTTGCATGCCGTTGTTTGACATTGTTTGCTCGTGACCGGCCTGGGGGCCGACACGCTTGTGCGAGGCACTTAGTTTCAGTTGTCGTATTTTCTAACTTGTTTTTGTTTACATGCTTAACTCCACGATGGGGCTTCTTACTGGGTATATTTCTATATACTCACCCCTTACATTTTTAGGTACTAATCCATTCCAAGGTGGCTAGGCTAGGAGTTGCATAGATCATGGACACGGTGTCGACATTTCTTTTCCACATTGTTTACTTGTGTCAAACCCCATGTTTTACTTGTGTCGACATTTCTTTTGTTTTGAACTATCGAGATCCCAAACTCTTTTTGTATGTTTCTAAACTATTAGTATTGTTTTATGTTTTGTTAGGTTTGTTGGGAAAACGCATGTGGTAATTAAATTGGTTTTGAGGATTTTAAGATGCATGCACTCGTAACACCCCATTAGATTATTTTAGGAAGCCGAGTCGTTACAGTTGCAAATCCTTAGTCGATTACATCTCGCACCACAACCAAAACTGACAAGTTGTCCACTACCCATTCTTTGGAAAGATATGCTATAAGACTAAGAGTCAAAGCGAGTTCTCACCACCAAGGTTTGGTCTTACATAATTGTCTACTACGACTCACCAAATGATCACTTGTGCAAAGAATATAATTTTCAAAATAAAGATGTGGATATTTACTTATGAAAAGATTGTTAATGACTACTTTTTTTAGGAGTCGACTCGTGTTGTTGATTCCCTTGCAACTTTGGTCAGAAAGGCAGTGATGAATAAATAGTTATAGGCCCTTATACAAAATGATATGTAGGGTCTAGCTCCACTTTCACCATCCAAAAATTGTTAGGGATTGTGCTCTAATGACCTAGAAGTTTATAATTAAAGAACAAGTATTTAATGTTATATTCAGTTATTAATAAAGGTTATTGTTTTAATTAATTGTGCATTAATATACAAACTTCGTTCAGCTTTATTGCATTCATTAAATTAATAGCAATATTTCCATGGTTATTTGGATGTACGTTTGGACAAGTATGTGAGACATAAAAATGGATCTAGTTCTAAGTTAATAACTTAAAACGTCTACAATATATGGACTAAGGTTGGGCGCTTAAGTCTTGGTGACACTGTTGGTACGGCCTGCTTTGCAAATGTGGCAAACAACCTGATCCTGGTTGTTCATGTGGAGACATGTGAGTGGAGGTGCCTATGCAAAAATGAGTTTTTTTTTTTGGCATAAGACGTGACTAGAAGTTTTATGATCGATCTAGTAATTTCATTATAGAATCGTATCAACTATGTAAAGACCCGACCCAAAAGGGCTCTAAATAGGCCTTTACCCCAATGCATGCATTCAAAGTAAAGGACATTATGAAAATAAATTTCGGATTCCCAAGTGAAACAAAACAAGGTTCAATCTGCAAACAATAAAGTTTGTTGAAACCTGTCCCTGTCTCCAAGCACCTGTTTCAAAGCAAATACATTTCCAAGCGTACACTCTGATCAGAGATTTCTTAAAACATTTGAAAACAATCCTCCATTCAAAAAAACAGGAATCCACAAAACATTCATAAAAATATCCTGGGGGCTCGTGCGTCTACATGCATTCAAGGGAAAAATGAAAGACAAGAGTCATAGAAATAAAAGACAAATGGCGCACAGCAGGTTCCCATGATCTCGGCTCCTCCTTGACCTTCTGTCTCGCTCCTTGGTTACTGTGGAAAACCACAAAATAAGGGTGAGTAACGAATTACCCAGTAAGAATCCCCAACCGGGGGTACAATACGATGCACATGGTCATCCGGATGAGTGTATGCAAGCTATGATCATAAACACAGAATAGAGCACATATTTGAGTCCACACTTGGACCTCGGATGCCAACTCGTGGTCTTAGTCCGGAATTAACTACCATAACCACACAAATCGCCCTATACGAGAAACAAGTCCGGCCTCGGCTGTCTTCATCGACGAATGAGAGGTGCACTAGCTCAAGATCCCGAGGAGCTCTCCGTCGACGCATTTGTAATTAGCGTAAGCATGCACCGCGCGTGCTTCTACGGACTATGGGGGTGCGGGTCTAGTGACAAGCTGCCCATATCCGGATACCACGCCTAACTAAATCTCCGGATCGGTGTCGCGACATAGGGGTGTGAGACACGGACACGTGAACTATGTCACTGTACCACGCTTTTTGAGGCTAAGGAACGGGTCGTGGTAGGCTTACACCAGAAGCCGCCCTTACCTTAACAGGTGGCAATCAGAGGCTCTTTGCCGAACACGCCGAGGACGTGCGGTGCGGGGACTAGGCATTGCCAAGTCATCATCCCGACCGTTGGGGCATCGCTTAGACTACCACCCTCACCCAAGATTGTAGGGCCTACCGGTTGGGATAGCTAATCCCTCACGGGGTCCAAGGACGGAGAACTGTCTCGAACGTCCTTGCCATGGATGCAAGATACTTTATGCATCAGGCCCGGATGATGCTATCTACCTGAACTCAAACCTGCCTTAACAATCAGCAAACAAGCGATATAATCCAACATGTGCTCAAAGAGTACAACGAACCTAGCATGGTACTACGGAGCAAGAATAAACACGAGCATGCCAGAACGGAACAACCTAGCATGGACTAACATGAAAGAACAATATGCGAAGTCATGCCAGTCAGGAATACATAACAGAGCACCTAAACTATACATGCCGATAATCACAAACAAACATACAACATCAATCACAAAGAACATCGCAGGGGCCAAACCACTCCCGGTGAGAAATCCTACCTTGGTCGGAAGACTTCTACACACAAATTTCCTAAGTTGCGAACACTCCCGAGCTAGCTATCGAGAACCTACAAACATAGTAACAATCACAACCATAGCCCTAAAAATATAATAAAACAGCAGGCTCAGCTCGGGAGCACTCACACGGCACGATGACACGAGGCTGGGCGCCGCTTATTTCTTTGGAGAGTGGCGCGCATTGCATGTGCGACAAGGCGATGGGCACGTCACGGGCGAAGGCGTGCGGGCGAGCTGCTAGGCACGGGCGAGCGTGCGGCGTGCGGGCGAGCGGCGCGGACACGGCGATCGGCTGCTGCTCGCGAGCTGGGCGTCTGGCTCGGCCGATCCGATCGCGACGATTTAGGTGGGCATGCGACAGCGTCTCGCTCGGCCGATTCGTGCGACGACGACGAGGCCGACCGACCGAGCGCGCGACGGATCGCCTTTCGAGCGCGGCGGGCGGCAGCGCAGCGTCGAGATCTGGGACGCGCGACGGGAGAGCGAGCTGCTCCTCGGCCGGATCTGGTGCGGCTGCTGGTCGGGGGCGTCTGCGCGACAAGGTGGCCGGCTGGTGCGACGGTCGGTCGGCGGCGGGCTCGGCGGATCTGGCGGTGGTGGCGAGATCGGCCTCGTTTGCTACAACAAACACAAACACACACACTTCCTTACCTTCGGCCGGCCAAAACAACCAATCGAGAAGAGAATGAGGATGAAGACTTACCGGAATGAAGATCGAGCAACGGAGCAAAAGCAGGGATGAAGAAATCGGCAAGGAGAGCTTGGGAGAATAGCTTGGGCGGCCACAAGACTTTCGGAGAAGAAGACATGGCAAAACCTATTTTCTTTTCATTTAGCCAAATGCACCAAAACTCCAAAATCCAAGGCTAACCATAAAATGATACGGATAGAGCAACAAGAGCACCTAATGGCTCAATTGGCACACATCCCCATAAGCTTTCCAGAGACCGGGTTCAAAACCCAGTGCAAGAAAGACAATTTTCCTTTCTTTTACTTTTGCATCAAACCTTGCTCAAACCCTTCCACGAAGCCTCACAAACCTACATAAATCCATCCAATATTTTTAGCAACTAGAAAGGACATAAACGACCCTGACGGCCCGACAAATTACCAAAATACCCCTTGGGCATACCTGTAAGACTGGGATGAAAACCTGGGCCATTACAAACTACTTCACTAAGGATGATCGTATGTCCATGTGATCTTAATCCTGAGTGGGTTGTGAACTCCTACTTTATGAAGGCGTTCTTTGATGTGCATGGGTGAGACCTGCCAAATAGCAATGGGACAATAAGCCTCCCACGTTGGGGATTGTCATAGTGAGTGGCTGGGAACACAACATCACAAAAAGAAAATCGAGTCTTCTCGAAATTTGTGGAGGATGTAGAGTTGTTTCCTTAAGAACTGATTCTGAGGCTTTAACAAAGGGATCTTGCCTCTCATTGGCCTGAGAGGACATTGATTTATAGTGGGACTATAAACACTTTTTTATTAGAGGAATCAATGATGCTTAAGGAGAAAGATGTAATCACAGGGGTAGAACGGATTTCTTGTCCCAACTGTGAATTACGAACAAGCTCATGAAGGATCATATGATAGATGACCGTTATATCCATGGACGTTAACTTGTCTTATAGTGTGAAAGAGTTTAGCACAAACCTTTAGTGGAATAAGCCTGACGTTAACGAATAGGGATCGAATCCCAGGTCGTTGTAACTTTCAACTTATAGGTCCACCTGTCCCCGAGCTAGCTCATACTAGCTGGTACACTATTTTATTAGAGAGTGAGTTTGAAGGGTTCAAATTCACATATTAATTATGTGGGACATAATTAATAGAAGCATAAAGTTTAAATTATTAAACTTGCAAATTAATATATTGGATATATTAATTTAATATTTATTGAATAAATATTAATAAGCAAATAAATTAATTATAAAATAATTATTTAATTAAGAGATCACAATAAATTAATATGTTGGACATATTAATTGGTTTATTAATTATTGGATAATTATTAAATGGAGAATATCGATTAATATATTGAAAATATTAATTTGGTTAATAATTATTGGATAATTATTAAAGTAGAGAATTAATATATTGGATATACTAATTAGATATTTATTTATTTATAATATATTTGATATATTATAAAATTGAAATTTATTGGATAAATATCAATTAAAATAAATAAAACAAAATATGGATTTTTTTAAAATTAAATGGGAAAAATGCATAATGCTTTGCCCACATCGAAAAGCTCTTAGTTGAAGCCTCCATCACTCCACTATAAATAGGAAGCCTTGGAGGCTTTCATTCTAATCTCACTCACTTGCAGAGTAACATTTCTCATAAGTTGAAAAACTTCTCTGAAAGTTGAGATATATTTTCTCCTCCGTAGTCAGACTATTATGAAAACGTTTTTTAGCTCTCTTCTCTAAAGGTGTAAGGGACCGACCCGAATGGGGCACTAAATGGGCCCTTACCCCAATGCATGCATTCAAAGTAAAGGACATTAATCAGACATGATTTCAGATTCCAATTAAAACAAAAACATTCAAAATAAACCCTTTAAAAACTAGACAATTTCCCTGGAACCTGTCCCTGTTTCCAAGCACCTGTTCCAAGATAAATACATTTCCAAAGTTTACTATGATCAGAGATTTACTAAAAACCATTCAAAACACATTCGGATACAAAATCTTTGGAATCCACAAAACATTTACAAAACATCCTAGGGCTCCGTGTAATAGGCTACATGCATTCGTGGGAAACAAAACATAAAGAGTCATAATACAAAAATCGAGAGTTGGAAGACTGGGCCCCATGATCACAGCTCCTCCTTGACCATCCTATCTCTCGCAACTTGGTTACTCGTGGAAAAACCACGATGTAAGGGTGAGTAACGAATTACTCAAGAAGAATCCCCAACCGGGTACAATACGATATACATGGTCATCTCGATGAGCGTATGCAAGCTATGAATATAAACACGAATAGAGCACATAGCTTAGCCCACACTTGGGCCTCGGATGCCGGCTTAGGGTCTTAGTCCGGAATAATATCACCACACAATCCAATATATAAGTCGCGCCTATACGAGAAACAAGTCCGGCCTCCACACTGTCTCATTGTCGACGAAAGGTACACGGCTCAAGATCCCGAGGAGCTCTCCGGTGTGGCTTGTAATGAGCGTAAGCATGCACCGCGTGCTCACGCAAACCATGGGGGTGTCGGGTCTAGAGGCAAGCTGCCCATGTCCGATCCACCACGCCTAACTAAATCTTTGGATCGGTGTCACCGACATAGGGGTGTGAGACACGGACACGTAAACTATGTCGGCTGAACCACACGCGCTTTGAGGCTAAGGAAGCAGTCGTGGTAGGCTTACACCAGAAGCCGCCCTTACCTTAACAGTGGCAATCGGGGGCTACGGCCGAACACGCCGAGGACGTGCCGATCTGCCGGGGGCGAGGCAATGCCAAGTCATCATCCCGACGGTTGGGGCATTTAACGATCGCCACCCTCACCCAAGATTGCGGGGCCTACCGCTTGGGTTAGCTAATCCTCACGGGGTCGAGGGGCGGAATGACTTGCTCGGACGTCCCCGCCATGGATGCAAGGTATTTTATGCATCGGGCCGGATGATGCTATCTACCGCAACTCTAACGTGCCCTAGCAATCAAAGCAAACAAATCCATAAAATCCAATACGTGCTCAATAAGAATACAACGAGCCTAGCATGATACTACGAAGCAAGGAACAGATACGAGCATGCTAGAAAGGAATAACCTAGCATGGATTAACATGAGAATTAGTCAGGAAAAACATGCTAATCGGGAATTCAGAATTGAGTACCTAGCTATACATGTCAATAAACACAAACAAGCAATCAATCGGCAATCACATATAATATCGCAGGTCCACACAACTCGGTGAAGAAATCCTTACCTTGGCTGGGGACGATTTGACACGAAAACCTAAATGGCGAACGAGCCCGAACTAGCTACCGAGAACCTATCAATCACAACAAAAATCACACAATAGGCCTAAATATAATAAAATAAACGAGGCTCAGCTCGGGAGCAACTCACGAGGCGCGATTTAACGTATAAAAACGAGCCGACGAGCACGAACGGGCAGCGAACGGGTTGGGCTGGCGCGGCTGGGCGCAGAATGGGCGTCTTTGGCGCGACTCGGGTGCTCGCGTTGGGCGCGGACGACGGCGCTGCGGGCGCAAGCGCGCGCGCGGACGAACAGTGGCGTTGCGCACACACGCGCGGCGCGCGAAGCGATCAGAGGCGCGAGGATGCGCGCGGCGCGAAGCGCAGCATACTGGGACGGCGCGCGGCGTGACACGGAGCTGGGCGAGGCGTGCGCGGCGCGGCTCGGCGGCAGGGGCTCTGTTTCTGCGCGCGAACAGAGGCAAAGGAGAAACCCGAAATCGAGCGATCCAAGGGGATTCGACGAGCGATTCTTTGATGGCGAACTCCCCTACACTAGCTGCACAAAACCCATACCTCAAATTACCTCGACTCGGCCGGAGCTAGCTATCGAGAACCTACAAACATAGTAACAATCACAACCATAGCCCTAAAAATATAATAAAACAGCAGGCTCAGCTCGGGAGCACTCACACGGCACGATGACACGAGGCTGGGCGCTGCTGGTTTCTTTGAGTGGAGCGGCGTGCGCTGCTTGCGCGACAAAGCGATGGGCACGCCACGCGAAGGCGGCGCGGGCGAGTTGCTAGGCACGGCGAGCGTCGCGCGCGGCGGCGAGCGGGCGCGCGACACGGCGGCGACGGGTCGCCGCCGCGAAGTGGGCGTCTGGCTCGGCCGATCCGATGCGACGACGAGGCTGGGCATGCGACGAGCGTCTGGCTCGGCCGATCTGGTGCGACGACGACGAGGTCGACCGACCGAGCGCGCGCGACGGGGCTCGCTCGAGCGGGCGGCGACGGCGGCAGCGTCGATCTGGGGACGCGCGACGGGCGAGCGAGCTGCTCCTCGGCCGGATCTGGTGCGGCTGCTGGTCGGGGGCGTCTGCGCGACAAGGTGGCCGGTTGGTGCGACGGTCGGCGGGCGGGCTCGGCGGATCTGGCCGGCTGGTGGCAGATCTGGCCTCGGCTGCTACAACAAACACAAACACACACACTTCCTTACCTTCGGCCAGCAAAACAACCAATCGAGAAGAGAATGAGGATGAAGACTTACCCGGAATGAAGATCGAGCAACGGAGCAGCGAAGGGGATGAAGAAATCGGCAAGGAGAGCTTGGGAGAATAGCTTGGGCGGCCACAAGACTTTTGGAGAAGAAGACATGGCAAAACCTATTTTCTTTTCATTTAGCCAAATGCACCAAAACTCCAAAATCCAAGGCTAACCATAAAATGATACGGATAGAGCAATAAGAGCACCTAATGGCTCAATTGGCACACATCCCCATAAGCTTTCCAGGAGACCCGGGTTCAAAACCCAGTGCAAGACACAATTTTCCTTTCTTTTACTTTTGCATCAAACCTTGCTCAAACCCTTCCACGAAGCCTCACAAACCTACATAAATCCATCCAATATTTTTAGCAACTAGAAAGGACATAAACGACCCTGACGGCCCGACAAATTACCAAAATACCCCTTGGGCATACCTGTAAGACTGGGATGAAAACCTGGGCCATTACAAACTACTTCACTAAGGATGATCGTATGTCCATGTGATCTTAATCCTGAGTGGGTTGTGAACTCCTACTTTATGAAGGCGTTCTTTGATGTGCATGGGTGAGACCTGCCAAATAGCAATGGGACAATAAGCCTCCCACGTTGGGGATTGTCGTAGTGAGTGGCTGGGAACACAACATCACAAAAAGAAAATCGAGTCTTCTCGAAATTTGTGGAGGATGTAGAGTTGTTTCCTAAGAAGCGATTCTCGAGGCTTTAACAAAGGGATCTTGCCTCTTATTGGCCTGAGAGGACATTGATTTATAGTGGGACTATAAACACTTTTTTATTAGAAGAATCAATGATGCTTAAGGAGAAAGATGTAATCACAGGGGTAGAACGGATTTCTTTTCCCAACTGTGAATTACGAACAAGCTCATGAAGGATCATATGATAGATGACCGTTATATCCATGGACGTTAACTTGTCTTATAGTGTGAAAGAGTTTAGCACAAACCTTTAGTGGAATAAGCCTGACGTTAACGAATAGGGATCGAATCCCAGGTCGTTGTAACTTTCAACTTATAGGTCCACCTGTCCCCGAGCTAGCTCATACTTGCTGGTACACTATTTTATTAGAGAGTGAGTTTGAAGGGTTCAAATTCACATATTAATTATGTGGGACATAATTAATAGAAGCATAAAGTTTAAATTATTAAACTTGCAAATTAATATATTGGATATATTAATTTAATATTTATTGAATAAATATTAATAAGCAAATAAATTAATTATAAAATAATTATTTAATTAAGAGATCACAATAAATTAATATGTTGGACATATTAATTGGTTTATTAATTATTGGATAATTATTAAATGGAGAATATCGATTAATATATTGAAAATATTAATTTGGTTAATAATTATTGGATAATTATTAAAGTAGAGAATTAATATATTGGATATACTAATTAGATATTTATTTATTTATAATATATTTGATATATTATAAAATTGAAATTTATTGGATAAATATCAATTAAAATAAATAAAACAAAATATGGATTTTTAAAATTAAATGGGAAAAATGCATAATGCTTTGCCCACATCGAAAAGCTCTTAGTTGAAGCCTCCATCACTCCACTATAAATAGGAAGCCTTGGAGGCTTTCATTCTAATCTCACTCACTTGCAGAGTAACATTTCTCATAAGTTGAAAAACTTCTCTGAAAGTTGAGATATATTTTCTCCTCCGTAGTCAGACTATTATGAAAACGTTTTTTAGCTCTCTTCTCTAAAGGTGTAAGGGACCGACCCGAATGGGGCACTAAATGGGCCCTTACCCCAATGCATGCATTCAAAGTAAAGGACATTAATCAGACATGATTTCAGATTCCAATTAAAACAAAAACATTCAAAATAAACCCTTTAAAAACTAGACAATTTCCTGGAACTCGCCCCCTGTTTCCAAGCACCTGTTCCAAGATAAATACATTTCCAAAGTTTACTATGATCAGAGATTTACTAAAAACCATTCAAAACCTGTTCAGATACAAAATGCTGGAATCCACAAAACATTTACAAAACATCCTAGGGCTCCGTGTCCGGCTACATGCATTCAGGGGAAACAAAACATAAAGAGTCATAATACAAAAATCAGAGTTGGAAGACTGGGCCCCATGATCACAGCCTCCTCCTTGACCATCTGTCTCGCACTTGGTTACTGTGGAAAAACCACGATAAGGGTGAGTAACGAATTACTCAAGTAAGAATCCCCAACCGGGGTACAATACGATATACATGGTCATCTCGATGAGCGTATGCAAGCTATGAATATAAACACAGAATAGAGCACATAGCTTAGCCCACACTTGGGCCTCGGATGCCAGCTTAGGGTCTTAGTCCGGAATAATATCACCACACAATCCAATATATAAGTCGCCCTATACGAGAAACAAGTCCCGGCCTCGGCACACTCTCATCGTCGACGAAAGGTACACGGCTCAAGATCCCGAGGAGCTCTCTCCGGTCGGGCGTGTAATGAGCGTAAGCATGCACCGCGTGCACTTGCAAACCATGGGGGTGTCGGGTCAGAGGCAAGCGCCCATGTCCATCGATACCACGCCTAACTAAATCTTTGGATCGGTGTCACCGACATAGGGGTGTGAGACTGACACGTAAACTATGTCACCTGAACCACCGCACTTTGAGGCTAAGAAACAGTCGTGGTAGGCTTACACCAGAAGCCGCCCTTACCTTAACAGTGGCAATCGGGGCTACGGCCGAACACGCCGAGGACGTGCCGATCGCCGGGACGAGGCAATGCCAAGTCATCATCCCGACGGTTGGGGCATTTAATGACCGCCACCCTCACCCAAGATTGCAGGGCCTACCGCTTGGGTTAGCTAATCCCTCACGGGGTCCAGGGACGGAATGACTTGCTCGACGTCCCTGCCATGGATGCAAGGTATTTTATGCATCAGGCCCGGATGATGCTATCTACCTGCAACTCTAACGTGCCCTAGCAATCAGCAAACAAATCCATAAAATCCAATACGTGCTCAATAAGAATACAACGAGCCTAGCATGATACTACGAAGCAAGGAACAGATACGAGCATGCTAGAAAGGAATAACCTAGCATGGATTAACATGAGAATTAGTCAGGAAAAACATGCTAATCGGGAATTCAGAATTGAGTACCTAGCTATACATGTCAATAAACACAAACAAGCAATCAATCAGCAATCACATATAATATCGCAGGGTCCACACAACTCCGGTAAGAAATCCTTACCTTGGCCGGGGACGATTTGACACGAAAACCTAAATGGCGAACGAGCCCGAACTAGCTACCGAGAACCTATCAATCACAACAAAAATCACACAATAGGCCTAAATATAATAAAATAAACGAGGCTCACTGGGAGCAACTCACGAGGCGCGATTTAACGTATAAACGAGCCGACATATCGAACGGGCAAAGAACGGCCGGGCTGGCGCGTTGGGCGCAGAGAATGGGCGTCTTTGGCGCCTTCGGGTGCTCGCGTTGGGGCGCGGACGGGCGCTGCGGCGCAAGCTGCGCGCGGACGAACAGGCGTTTGCGCCTGACGAGGCGCGAGCGAGCGCAGCAGGCGCTGAGGGCGCTGGCGGCGAAGCAGCACTGGACTGGCGCGCGCGTGACACTGAGCTGGGCGGCGCGCGCGGCGCGCTCGGCGGCAGGGCTCTCTGCTTGCTGCGCGAACAGAGGCAAAGGAGAAACCCAAATCGAGCGATCCAAGGGGATTCGACGAGCGATTCTTTGATGGCGAACTCCCTACACTAGCCGCACAAAACCCATACCTCAAATTACCTCGACTCACGGAGCTAGCTATCGAGAACCTACAAACATAGTAACAATCACAACCATAGCCCTAAAATATAATAAAAAACAAAGAAGCTCGGCTCGGGAGCACTCACACGGCACGATGACACGAGGTCGGGCGCCGCTGGTCGCTGGAGTGGTAGTGGTGCGCTGCGCGCGACAAGGCGATGGGCACGCCACGCGAAGGCGTATGGCGAGCCGCTAGGCAAACGCGAGCGCGGCGGCGCGGCGGGCGAAGCGGGCGCGACACGGCGATCGGCCGCCGCTCGCGAAGTGGGGCGCTCGCTCGGCCGATCCGTCGCGACGACGAGGCCGGGCATGCGACGAAGCGTCTCGCTCGGCCGATCCGTGCGACGACGACGCAGGTCGACCGACCGAGCGCGCGACGGATCGCCGCTCGGCGGCTGGGCGACGGCGCAGCGCCGATCTGGGACGCGCGACGGCGAGCGAGCCGCTCCTCGGCCGGATCTGGTGCGGCGGCTGGTTTGGGGGCGCTCGCGACGATAAAGGCGGTTGGTGCGCGGGTCGGCGTGGGCGGGCTCGGCGGATCGCCGGTGGTGGCGAGATCGGCCTCATTTGCTACAACAAACACAAACACACACACTTCCTTACCTTCGGCCAGCAAAACAACCAATCGAGAAGAGAATGAGGATGAAGACTTACCCGGAATGAAGATCGAGCAACGGAGCAGCGAAGGGGATGAAGAAATCGGCAAGGAGAGCTTGGGAGAATAGCTTGGGCGGCCACAAGACTTTTGGAGAAGAAGACATGGCAAAACCTATTTTCTTTTCATTTAGCCAAATGCACCAAAACTCCAAAATCCAAGGCTAACCATAAAATGATACGGATAGAGCAATAAGAGCACCTAATGGCTCAATTGGCACACATCCCCATAAGCTTTCCAGGAGACCCGGGTTCAAAACCCAGCTGCAGCACAATTTTCCTTTCTTTTTACTTTTGCATCAAACCTTGCTCAAACCCTTCCACGAAGCCTCACAAACCTACATAAATCCATCCAATATTTTTAGCAACTAGAAAGGACATAAACGACCCTGACGGCCCGACAAATTACCAAAATACCCCTTGGGCATACCTGTAAGACTGGGATGAAAACCTGGGCCATTACAAACTACTTCACTAAGGATGATCGTATGTCCATGTGATCTTAATCCTGAGTGGGTTGTGAACTCCTACTTTATGAAGGCGTTCTTTGATGTGCATGGGTGAGACCTGCCAAATAGCAATGGGACAATAAGCCTCCCACGTTGGGGATTGTCGTAGTGAGTGGCTGGGAACACAACATCACAAAAAGAAAATCGAGTCTTCTCGAAATTTGTGGAGGATGTAGAGTTGTTTCCTTAAGAACTGATTCTGAGGCTTTAACAAAGGGATCTTGCCTCTTATTGGCCTGAGAGGACATTGATTTATAGTGGGACTATAAACACTTTTTTATTAGAAGAATCAATGATGCTTAAGGAGAAAGATGTAATCACAGGGGTAGAACGGATTTCTTGTCCCAACTGTGAATTACGAACAAGCTCATGAAGGATCATATGATAGATGACCGTTATATCCATGGACGTTAACTTGTCTTATAGTGTGAAAGAGTTTAGCACAAACCTTTAGTGGAATAAGCCTGACGTTAACGAATAGGGATCGAATCCCAGGTCGTTGTAACTTTCAACTTATAGGTCCACCTGTCCCCGAGCTAGCTCATATACTTGGTACACTATTTTATTAGAGAGTGAGTTTGAAGGGTTCAAATTCACATATTAATTATGTGGGACATAATTAATAGAAGCATAAAGTTTAAATTATTAAACTTGCAAATTAATATATTGGATATATTAATTTAATATTTATTGAATAAATATTAATAAGAAAATAAATTAATTATAAAATAATTATTTAATTAAGAGATCACAATAAATTAATATGTTGGACATATTAATTGGTTTATTAATTATTGGATAATTATTAAATGGAGAATATCGATTAATATATTGAAAATATTAATTTGGTTAATAATTATTGGATAATTATTAAAGTAGAGAATTAATATATTGGATATACTAATTAGATATTTATTTATTTATAATATATTTGATATATTATAAAATTGAAATTTATTGGATAAATATCAATTAAAATAAATAAAACAAAATATGGATTTTTTAAAATTAAATGGGAAAAATGCATAATGCTTTGCCCACATCGAAAAGCTCTTAGTTGAAGCCTCCATCACTCCACTATAAATAGGAAGCCTTGGAGGCTTTCATTCTAATCTCACTCACTTGCAGAGTAACATTTCTCATAAGTTGAAAAACTTCTCGAAAGTTGAGATATATTTTCTCCTCCGTAGTCGGACTATTATGAAAACGTTTTTAGCTCTCTTCTCTAAAGGTGTAAGGGACCGACCCGAATGGGGCACTAAATGGGCCCTTACCCCAATGCATGCATTCAAAGTAAAGGACATTAATCAGACATGATTTCAGATTCCAATTAAAACAAAAACATTCAAAATAAACCCTTTAAAAACTAGACAATTTCCTCGAACTCGCCCCTGTTTCCAAGCACTGTTCCAAGATAAATACATTTCCAAAGTTTACTATGATCAGAGATTTACTAAAAACCATTCAAAACCATTCGGATACAAAATCTTTGGAATCCACAAAACATTTACAAAACATCCTAGGGCTCGTGTGTCCGGCTACATGCATTCAGGGAAACAAAACATAAAGAGTCATAATACAAAAATCGAGTTGGAAGACTGGGCCCCATGATCACGGCTCCTCCTTCACCATCTGTCTCGCAACTTGGTTACTCGTGGAAAAACCACGTAAGGGTGAGTAACGAATTACTCAGTAAGAATCCCCAACCGGGGTACAATACGATATACATGGTCATCTCGATGAGCGTATGCAAGCTATGAATATAAACACAGAATAGAGCACATAGCTTAGCCCACACTTGGGCCTCGGATGCCCGGCTTAGGGTCTTAGTCGGAATAATATCACCACACAATCCAATATATAAGTCGCCCTATACGAGAAACAAGTCCGGCCTCACCGCTCATCGTCGACGAAAGGTACACGGCTCAAGATCCCGAGGAGCTCTCCGGTCGGTATTTGTAATGAGCGTAAGCATGCACCGCGTGCTATCGCAAACCATGGGGTGCGGGTCCAGAGGCAAGCTGCCCATGTCCCGATCCACCACGCCTAACTAAATCTTTGGATCGGTGTCACCGACATAGGGGTGTGAGACTGGACACGTAAACTATGTCGGCTGAACCACCGCACTGAGGCTAAGGAGCACAGTCGTGGTAGGCTTACACCGAAGCCGCCCTTACCTTAACAGTGGCAATCGGGGCTACGGCCGAACACGCCGAGGACGTGCCGATCGCCGGACGAGGCAATGCCAAGTCATCATCCCGACGGTTGGGGCATTTAACGATCCGCCACCCTCACCCAAGATTGCGGGGCCTACCGCTTGGGTTAGCTAATCCTCACGGGGTCCGGGGCGGAATGACTTGCTCGACGTCCCCGCCATGGATGCAAGGTATTTTATGCATCGGCCCGGATGATGCTATCTACACCGCAACTCTAACGTGCCCTAGCAATCAGCAAACAAATCCATAAAATCCAATACGTGCTCAATAAGAATACAACGAGCCTAGCATGATACTACGAAGCAAGGAACAGATACGAGCATGCTAGAAAGGAATAACCTAGCATGGATTAACATGAGAATTAGTCAGGAAAAACATGCTAATCGGGAATTCAGAATTGAGTACCTAGCTATACATGTCAATAAACACAAACAAGCAATCAATCAGCAATCACATATAATATCGCAGGGTCCACACAACTCCGGTAAGAAATCCTTACCTTGGCCGGGGACGATTTGACACGAAAACCTAAATGGCGAACGAGCCCGAACTAGCTACCGAGAACCTATCAATCACAACAAAAATCACACAATAGGCCTAAATATAATAAAATAAACGAGGCTCAGCTCGGGAGCAACTCACGAGGCGCGACGAACGTACAAACGAGCCGATTACGAGCGGGGCGGCAAAGAACTGGTTGGCTGTTGGGCGCTACTGGGCGCAGAATGGGCGTCTTTGGCGACTGGTGCTCGCGTTAGGGCGCGGACGGCGCGCGCGGCGCTAGCGCAAGCGCGCGGACGAACAGGCGGCGCGCGCTGACGACGCGCGCGCGCGCGAGCGATGCAGAGGCGCGAGGATGCGCGCGCAGCGGCACACGGGCAGCGCGCGGCGTGACACGGAGCCGGGCGAGCGCGCGAGCTTGGCGCGGCGGCGGCGGCAGGGCTCTGCTCTGCGCGAACAGAGGCAAAGGAGAAACCCAAATCGAGCGATCCAGGGGATTCGACCAGCGATTCTTTGATGGCGAACTCCCTACACTAGCTGCACAAAACCCATACCTCAAATTACCTCGACTCTACGGAAATGGCGAAGCCCAAACGAGGGTGAAGAACTCGAATTTTGAAGGAGAAGAAGAAGAAGAAGAAGTACTGCTGCTCGGGGAAAGAATGGGCTTGAATCGAGAAGAGGAGCTCGAAAAATGACAGTCGACGAGGGAGAAATCGCCTGGTCGGTCGGAGAAGAGTCAAGAAGAAGAAGAGAAATGGGGAAGGAATCGGGCGAAATTCTGCTTTTATATTAAATCTCCGCTGCGCACGGCATATATACAAGATCGCGCGCGTAGATTAACAAACACGCCCAGTGGCTCGGCTGGCAGCGCTCTTTGCCTGGCATGTGACACGGTCTTGGCTCGAATCTCACTCGACGCGCTATTTAATTCCCTATTTATTTTTACCTTTTCCCAAGCCCAAATGTCTTCACCAAAATTCCTGATCCCATTCAAATCGACTCATAATTTTTCCGGAAATTAACAATTACATAACCGGCCCTGTCGGCCCGACCCAAAATTACTAAAATGCCCCTAGGCCTCCTGGGAAGACCAGGATGAAATTTCCGGGCCGTTACAAAACGCTTCCCACCAAGCACTCAATGGTAGCAAAGAAGTCAGCCTGGAAGCGCAAAGGAGATCGTTCAAGTTTTTCTACGGGGAATAGTTGATCCTGCTCAACAAAAAGACCCGCCAGATTAGATCTGAGGCGACAGTCAATGTAAGCATTCTTTTCCAATAACATGTCAATCACCTAGGGTATTGCATTTAGATTAATTGGATTAATCAAATATAGTTAATTGGATTAATTATTGTGAAATTTTTTATTATTCACACTCTTCCGCCGCCCTGCATGTTCCTACCCCATATTTCCAACAATTAGTATCAGAGCTTTAGCTCAAGGTGATTGTTGTTATTGAAATCTTTTTGTTGGTGGGTTATAATTTCCATTGGATGAATGTTAAATTATTATTGTTTTTGGCGGGAGATTTTTTGTTTGGCCTTAGGATTTTTATAAATTCTCAGATCTTGTGTAAACTCAAGCATGGGTATAGGAAAAACTCTGTACAATTTTGTTTTTCGATTTTATGCAATTTGGAAATGGAAAAAAAATTTAAAAACACCATGAAGAACATGAAGAATGCGAAGAATGCCAAGGATGAGATTTTTTTTTTACGAACATAATATTTTTGGAAAATATTTGGGTAGGAATTTTTTTTTTTAAATTGAAATATTTTTGGAAATTATTTATTATCTTTTAAAACTTGATATTTTTGGAAAATATCTTAGGATTCAATTATGGTTAATATTTTTCAAAAATATGGGTAACCATAAATAATTAAAAGATAATTAAATAAAGATTTTAAAATTAAATCAATAATCTTTGGAAGATCTTTGATGAGATAATTTTATGGATATCTTTATCTTGGAGTTATTTAAATATTAAAATATTTTTGGAAAATATTTGAGAAATATTTAAAGGGATTTGTTTTTGTCGGTCAAAGTTTCCAGAATATCAAGAAGTGAAGACGAAGTTTAATCTTGAAGAATTTCTTAGCTTATGTCACAGTCTTAATTTCTAGAAATATGCCAAACATCAAATCGGTCATTAACTATTTAAATTATATGTTACTTATTTGCATATCTTAGTCGTTGCATAAAGTATGTCATATAGATTTAACGTCTCACCATAGATTAAAAAGATTCATGCATCCTAAATATGTATTAAATATATTGTATATATTTTAGGAATTAGATTTCATATTTAGGAATATTCAACATGTAGATCTCAAAAATAAATAATGGTTGTTTATTTATTGATTATGTTGAATGTATGGATTAAATATATTTGAAAATTGATTTTACAAAATAGATCCTAAACTAGATTTGATAGCGCTAAATAATAACGCTATTTTGTCCTTCAAAACGCGTGCTAAATAAAGAAAAGCAAAGAAAACGAATAGCGTAATGCGTAAAAGAAGCACATTACTTGGTCATATGTGCTATTAGCATCGCATGAAGTCACCTTTGCGACAAATTGATATTTTAGCTGATAAATACACATATAAACGCTGGAATAGGGTGATTAAGTAGGAAATGTTGATGTGTCCTATTTTCCACAAGGAAGCGTTGCACAAGGAATGGCTGAAACAGAAAATGAAGGAAATAAAAGGCAATCAAGCCATGAGACAGAGGGAATAAAAGAGAAGAAGAAAAGGAAAGACGATCAGCAATCAAATCGAGTAATCAACGGAACCAAGAAGAAAGCTCTTAAGGAAGAATCTTCGAGAAGAACGTGGTCGACAAGAAACTTGTGACGGTTATATAAGGAAGAAGGTTAGAAGGAGAAGGTGTGCCAGTTTGGAGGGGAAGCTACCATTGATGAGCATTGAGATGCCGGAGTCTCATTGAAGATCCTAGCGGCCTCAGTTCATCTGTAGACCCTGAAGAATTGCGTGCCAATGCGGTGCTGCGGATGAGGATATCATTGGCAACAGTGTTGACCGGGGTCTCATTGTATTTTGCATTTTTAACTTTTCGAACACAACATAGTCATTTTCTTTCTTGAATAAATATACAACGACTTCCTGTGAAAAATAGGACACATCAGCAGTTCCTGCTTAATCACCTTATTCTCACATTTATACGCTCATTTTATAGCTAAAGTATCAATTTGTCACAAAGGTGATGTCATGCGATGCTAATGGCACATATGACCAAATAAATAGCTAATTGTGCTTCCTTTACGCATTATGCTATTCGTTTGCTTAGCTTTTCTTTGTTAGCGCACGTTTTTAAGGACTAATTAGTGTTATTATTTAGTGTTATCAGATCCCCAAACTTACTTATCCCTCGCCCCGAGCAATACAGATGTAAGAATAATTTCTCAACTTTGAAAAACAACAATCCATTAGTCATTGTTTTACTTCTAACTAGAACATCAGGTTTCTCATCAGTGCACATAATCACAGGGTTAACTAGTGTGCTTATCTAATTAGCGCTAGTTTCCTCCACTTTTGGTTGTTAGATCGGACATCTCAAGAATTCCTACCTACGACTGCAAAGCTTTCTTTTTTCCTTTTTTTTTAGTGGATAATTAAGTAGTAGCCTGTAGCGGCGGAGGCTTTCATTCCAGTTCTTCAGGTGCGTTCAGTTGTTTATTCGGTCGTTTGGTTGGGCCATTAGGGTTGTCTGAGCTTCTAGGCGTATTTTGGTCATTTGGCCTCTAAGGGTATTTTGTTAATTGTTCAGGGTTTCGGTTTGTTTCACAGGCTTGTGTTGAGTTGTATTTGTGTTTTGATTTTAGGTTCCAGGTCTGGGGGTTGTTTGGAAGGATTTGGTGTTCGTTCGGGATTAAACAGAAAATAAGAGTTAATAGTGAGCTTGTCGGGACTCGAAAGGGAAACCTCCAAGGAAACTTGGCACTTGGAGGATTTTTTGGAACATTTAAAATAAGAAGAATTAAAAGAGAAAATCTTTTTTCTCCCTTCTCTCTAACCTAGCCGACTCTATCCTCTCCCCCTCATTCTTTTTCTTCGTTTTCCCCTTGCCGAGCCACTTCCCCATCGCCAACACTTTCATAATCTTCTTCGCCGAGATCGCCCTCGCCCTAACGTCGAGCAGCTCACCCTCATGCCCGCAACACGATCGTCGCGCCCTTGCAGCTGCACATTGTCGCCCAGCCTATCTGCACGCAGACACACAGCCACAGCGACTCGCCTGCCAGCTCGCCCTCGCGAAGTTCCGCTCGCGCAGCTGCCTCGCTTGCTCTTGCCTCACGAGCAACCGCGAGCAGGTTCGCCCAGCAGCCTCTCACACGTTACTCGCACTCTTCCGCCGTTCTCACGCATTTGCTCGATCTGTCGCACGTGATTCTGCACGTCTTCGCCAAGCTGCTACTTCGCTGCACGCTCACCAGCCGCTTGCGCTTGCTTGTTGTCCACTCGCCCATGTCCTTGCCTTGTTGTCGAGCCTAGCTTCCAAAGACCCTAAGTCTTCTCAAGTTGGGTAAAACCCTAATTCTGAGCTTGTGTACTGGTTGTTGTTCGATACTTGGTTATTTAGATTGTTAATTTTATTATTGTTTGTCTGCCAGGTCATTGTTGTTTGATTTTGTAGCTCGATGAGCATCACTCGATTGTTGTCTATTTCCTAAACTCAGGTAAGGGTTTCTTGCTGGGGTAGTGTGGGCCCTACGCACTACACTGATAACTCCTAGTTGTTTGTTAATATACTGTACTGTTAGTGGATAGGTTTCTAGCCGATTTCTGAAGTGTTGATCTATTCATTATTATGTTCAATACCTGTTTGCATGTTGTTATGGTCTTATATGTTGTATGCTCCGATGTATATGTTGTAATCAAGCATGTTGTGGATAGGATTTTCTGGATTGGTTGCTAGGGCTTGGCATTTAGCTCGTTGTACTACGCTGTTACGCTCTCCTGTTTATTGACTATTTAGTATGTCTGCTATTTCTTTCTTGTTTATAAACTAGTTTATGTTAGGCCCTGTTAACTCTAGGCTGCCTAAAGTGTTAGAGTTTATTAGGGAGTCCTGAGTGACAGTCGAGTTGCGTGCTAGATCGGTTGTACCCACGAGTGACATTCGAGTTGCGTGCTGGCTCATTTTCTTGGGTGACAGTTGAGTTACGTGTGCCCGATTGACCCATGAGTGACAGTCAAGTTGCGTGCTGGCTTGTTTTGGTCCGAGTGACAGTCAAGTTGTGTGCTGGCTCGTTGTGCCCCCGAGTGACAGTCAAGTTACGTGCTGGCTCGGTTTACTCAGGACTAGCCCAGTGTGTTGTTGTCCTCTATTAGCCCAGTATGCTGCTAACAGGTATGAGCAAGACTTACCTGAGTGACATTCGAGTTGCGTGCTGGCTTGGTATAGTCCAGGACTAGCCTAGTGTGTTTCTATCCTTAGTTAGCCCAGTGTGTGCTAACCATAGATATAGCTGCGGAGATTACCTAACTGTTCCCCTGCTTGTTAGCCCAGTGTGTGCTAACTCTGTCTAGCTTTGAGCATAGACCTATGATGTTCATCCTGCTATTTGTACTGTTGTGGCTGACATGCTATTGTTGCTGCTTGTATGCTAGGATGCTAGAGGATTTGTTGTCGTATTGTACCCCGGTTGGGGAATTCTTACTGAGTACAATTGTACTCACCCTTTTTGTGGTTTTTCTCCACCAGGTAACTTGGCATCGAGGTGGCTAGAGGGGAAGCTGAAGATCATGGGAAAGGTCGCTGCATATTTTTGAGTTATTTGCATTCTGGTTTTTGAAATGTGTCATTTGCAACTTGTAGTGTTTTATGGGGATTTGTAACTATTGTTGAACTCTGATTAGAGGCTTGTGCTATTTTACGGTTTTCTTAACTATATTTTCAAAAGGTTTTAGTTTGAACTTGTTTCTAAAAGATGTTGGATTTTCAGTTCGTTGAATGTTATTTTGAAAATTGCATCTTGAAGTAAAGGCTATTTAGGACCATTTAGTGTCGGGTCTTTACATAGCCAATCCATACCAAGAATCACATCAAACCCGCTTATAGGAAGAACTATGAGGGTGGCTGTTGACTGCAGGTCTGTGGTAATCAATGTTACAAACGTGGTTACTCTTAGTGTAAATTGATCCCACTACACGCAATTATTCGTGGTCTGCAATAAGTAATAAGTAAATTATCATACTCCACAGGGACTGGAAAATTATTCAAGGTGGTTTAGAATTGAAATATAAATTGCATGAAAAAGTTGTGTTGATAGGATTTTTGGTTTTGTATGAAAATGAAGTAAACAAAGAACAGTTTTGCTAAATTAAGGCTAAACTAGGATACTTGCGAGTTCAGTAGCAATGCAATAACAAGAAATATGCGGTAAGGGAATCTATCAAACTACGCTTACAAACTACTGCTTTCGCTTTCGTTCGGCACCTAGCCCAGATTCCGCTGCAAATAAATGTGATGAAGAACAGCGCTAAGTATGTAATAGTTACGTGTTTATTCCTAAACTTAGATTTAAAATGTCACAGCCGTAACACTACCTATTAAACACGATGATAGACTTAGATCGTTTCCTCTTCTAATTTACAATCTATTCGCTTGTGTGGATGGTCAGTCGTCACTCACTATTTTGATGAAGTACCTATCTTACATGCTCTAGATTAAACTCTTCCAAACTCCTTCCTACAACATGCTACTAAAACTCACGTTCCCTCAGTTTCACCTTACTAAAATTGGTTCATAATGAAAACAGAGAACATAATGCAAGATATAGAAAACATCATAGCATTGTATTACTAAAATAAAAATGAGTCTAACAATACGAATTAACAAAACATAACAGATAAACAATAAATTATAGCTTAGATTGAATCTCTAAATTTTTTCGAGAAGAAGAACAGGGAAAAGTTCCAGCTTCCATTTTTCTAATACATCTCATCCTTTTGTAGAGCTAGGTCGTCGAGCCTTTGAATATTCCAGAATGGTAGAAATCAATTTACACGACGATTTCTCCTTTTAGTTTCTTTGCCATTTATGTTTGATTTGTCTAATTCAGGAATCCCGTGATTTCAGTAATCCGTCTCTTAATTGTCTAGTTAGTCAACTTCTTGCTGACGGAATCTTCCTTCCTTATTTACTTGTAGTGCTACTGGCCTTGATCTTCAGAGATTAAGTACTCGTGCTCGCGCATCTTGATTCCTCATGCAGCAATGTTCTCCTAGCGTTAATCTTGCGAAACATAAATATTCATAAGTTTCTGCGAACCTTATGCTAAACGCGTTTCTTTTATCTTTCGTTTTAGCATGATAATCGATATTTAGCATTCAACTCCGCTAATGCACAACATTAGTGAATTACACCTTTTTGCGCGTAATTTTGACTTCGCAGATGCTTAATATAAATTAAATAATATGAATAATGATTCGAAGTTAGGCTAAAATCTGACTCTATTTTAGAGTCATCAAACCCCCAAACTTGAATCATTGCTCGTCCCGAACGATGCTAATGCTTGTGTAATAACCGCTAAGGTAATGTAAATTGTAATACCGCAAAAAAAAAATTATCTCTGCTAAAAAAAGTTGTTCTTAAAGTATCATTGCCTTGGTAAATCAATCGCTTACTCATTCCAAATGATCATTCACTAGGTTCCTACCAATCTCATCGCAAATCTTCTGCCCATTCCCTTAGTCTCAAGTTCACTCTAGATTGAAGACTTCTATTGTAGTGTAAGTCATTCTTCCTTTATCAACTATTGTTCAAAATATTCTTTCCATGGCTTATTTGTTCTTGGTACCTCTGAGTAAATGTTCCCCTAGCCGCTAAAACGGTTTGATAGCATTGCTAGCATAATACTTGGATCACCTGCAGCTTATTTGTACATGGCTTATTTGTTTTGGGTACCTCTGAGTAAATGTTCCCTTAACTGCTAAAAGATTGTGTAGCAGTGCTAGCATAATACTTGGATCACCCACAGCTCATTCGCTCTTTCACCGTTTCTTTTGCCATAATATTTTAAGTTGATTTTTTTTTAATCATGTGCAATATGTGCACTTCTCACCAGTAAACTTAAAATCTTCATTGTCTTAATGAAGGTGAGACCTGATTCCCCCCAAACTTATTTCTTGATTTAAGCCTTTAGAATTCCTTCTCGAAATATTTTATCCGTCTCCCTACTCATAGCACCCACTATTGCTAATTCTCCGCTGTTACTAGAAAACCCACTTTCCCGGTTCTTCTAATTAACCTAATGCCTTTTTATCTATAAAACAGTAATAAATGGATTGCAAATTTTAAAGTAATGAAATTTCCTACCTATGTAAGTATATGTGCATGCTAAGTAGAGTCTAGTTAGAAAAGACTGAAAGAAAAATATTTAATGTAGATACCAAAAAGTTAAATACTTCATTTAGCTCTATGCGTCCTCGTTGTCTGTGGGCGAGTCTGCAGGTGGTATCCATTCATGTAGCACTTCTGTTGGGAAAGGAGGAAGGTGAAAAGCTGGGTTCCTCCTTTCTAACTTTCTTCTGATGCTGCGATCCCGTGCCTGCATATATGTCCAGGTGGTTCGCGTTTGTCTAGCAAAATGTAGCATCTTACTTCAGAACTCCTTATTCCTCCGATTTGTCACATTTCATAGTCTAGTTAGCCTTCTTAGTGCATCATCTGGTGTGCTTGGGGTCCTTTGTATGGATGTCTCTACATGTTGTGGTGGCGATGTGGAATCTATATTTTCTGGCAGCCTGGGCAGAAATTGCTCTTTATTTTCTACTGGTGTCTACTGTGCTGGTTGCTCGCCAGTCTGCCCTATTGGTTCCTGCTGCTCTGGTAGTAAAGAAATTACTTCTTCCATATTCCTAGTTTCCTTCTTTTTAATGGTTGGATGGCCTCGGTCTCTAGCTCACTATCGATGTCGTCGCCATGTTGCTGCAATTCTGGTTCAGGAGTTACTTGCATTGGGGCAGGCGACATTATCTGATGTATGTGACTTACTCCCTGATTTCTTCGTCTTTGCTGGATTTCAGCGGATAATTTTGCCAGCGTTTCTGTGCTTATAGTTGCCTGGAGTCTCACTATCTGCTCCTTTATTGTTAGCTCCTTGGGTCTTCGTTTGTGGGTTGCCATTTGGAAAACTCCTTAGACTTTAAGTTTCTACTCCTTCTGGTCACAACGCAACCTTTGGTGAAGGCATAGTGTCATGATGGAGTGTGGGAAGAACTTTCTTTTCGACCTGCTTCCCATATGCTTCCGTACCTCTTCTTCAATGATTCACCCTATGTCAATTGTTAAACCTGCCTATATAGCATATATTAAAAGCATCCTTTTCTGGGACAGTGTTGTGTCGTGCGTTGTTGGCATAATACTAGTTTTGATGAAGTTATTCCACTTATGTCCTTTGAAGTTGAGGCTGGAGCGTGGAATTGGTTTATTCCTCCCTCATTTAGTGTATGGTAGAGCCACTATGCATAGACATGCTTCCAAATCCTCTGGAGTAGGCTCCTTTATTAGCCTATCGAATCGTGCTTCTTCATACCCCCATGAATCCAAACAGTTCATTCCAAACTTCTGCACTCCAGTCAATTGACATCCCTGCAACTGTTGTGCTGCAACTTTCGTCACCTGTTCTATTCTCATAGAACTTTTTCACCCACGTCGGGTTTGCGTCAATGCTTGGTCTACAAAAATCATCCCATCCTCGCATCGTGATGGATAATTGGATGTCTTCATCGAGCATTGCCCTTGCGAAGCCTTGCTCTTGTAGAAATTCCCTCTTTTATGCTTCGGTCATTTCTACAAATTTGCCCTTGCCTCCTCGGTGTGCTTTTGCAAGAGGCGTGTGAGAGTCCCCCACTCCTGGTTTAGCAATTCTTTTTCCCTTGTCCTTCAGCATCGATTTCTTGGCTTTCTTTGAACTTTTTCCCCTTTCTTCATCGTCAAGTTGCCTAGCTAGTTATGTATCCCTTGCTCACGCCTTCTTGTAGTTTTCTTTTTCCTCATCGACTATTTTAGCTAACTCTGCTATCTGAGATGCTTATAAATCATTGATTCTTTCAGGCATTACTGACATAGCCATTACTTAAGCCAGTCTGGGTTCTTGCATGCTCTGGTCCCGTGTGCTGGACCCTTTGCCTAAGACAGTCGTTACTTCATCAGTTTCCATACAAAAAGTTTGACCTAATGCGGCAATTTCAAGAAGTGAAAGCTCAGTTGAGTATTGCTCTTCTGAAGTTCCGTGTGGAACAAGTTGTCTTGGGGAAACTTACTTCTTAGGCCCAGATGTTGAAATTTCAGCCATGTTGTTGTGAGATGCCATTGTTTTCGTTCCTGCAAGGTTAGTTCAAAAACAAAGAAACAAGCAAAAGAAAAAGAATATTGTACAAAAAGAAATAAAGATTGATCGATACGAATGCTAGAGTTTTAAAGTGATTTCAAGAGTTTTTGTGAATTCAAACGATGATGTTAGGCCAATTTATTAGACTAGTTACAATATTGACAGCTAAAATTATTGATTTACCCCTTATTAAATATGATGGCCCCCCAACGGTTAGATTTAATTGATCGATGTGTGCAGACTCTTGGATTTTATGCCCTTACAGCGTTAGTTTTTGCAATCATGAAAAAAGGTTTTTTTTTTTTTTTAAAAAAAATACTAAAACTGCCTACTTCAGAATTCAAATTTACTACTCCTAATTTATCTAAATCCTAGAAAAAATGTAACATAGAATCTTCTCAGTAAGAGATATGCATAATTTAGTTCTCGTGTATTTTCATTGGAGATTCCAATCAATACAATTACTGCTAGACAAATCAGTAGCATGCACTACCGTGATGCCTTCCGCATTCCATAAATGCACTTTCACTATTCAATTTTTATAGTTTTCACATTTGGCACCTGAAAGCGATGTGTGTGTGTGTGTGTATATATATATATATATATATATTTCCACTTGTTACCTGGCGCGTGTATTGTCCAGATATAGTGGATATGAAAGTCTACTGCCCTTTTCCACGCAGTCTCAGTGATGTTGTTGCTTCATCGTGTTCCTGCATGTAAAATTTAACAAGTTAGTCTTTCACTTTTAAGAACCACCTTTAATATGTATCATATTGCTTTACAAATTCCCCGACATCGGCGCCAAAAACTTTACTGGTGCGATTCCGCTTCTAATAAATTGAACAGTAATTAATTCTAAGTTAACTTATGCGAAGTACACTCGGAATCACTTATGCACAAGTATAAATGAATTATATAGATTTATCGATCTCAAAGAGAAATTTAAGCGAAATGATTTACATTAAAGGTAAAAAACATAAAAGACACGAATTGGTAGGGAAAAGTTGTTTGGTTTATGTAGAATGTTAAAAGAATAATGCAGACACTAATGCTAACACTTATGCAAATGCAAATGCTAATGTAAATCTAAGTTGTTTGACTTAATTAGTGATTTTCGACTGAACACAAACGTGTTGCTTGGTGATGAAAATTTCATGCTACCCAACCTCACAATGCTTCCGCATTTGTGCATGTAGTGCCCAGCTTCCCCTGTAGCGCTACATAATTAAGTTTCAGGTTTCGCATGCGCTAGCGGGGTTACTTCGTAACTCCCATTTCTTTGCAAGACGGATTCTTTGTGCAATACAAACGTAACATGTTGGGTCTTATGCCAAATTCCTCTTCCGAGTCAGCTAGAGGCTAGCATACGTGGGCAGCGAGCCGACACACACTTAATTTAATTACGACATTATATGACTTGTCTCAATTCCAATTAATCATGCTACTTAATTTAATGAAAATGCAACTAAAGAATACATGTGCTGATAATTAATCTAAGGAAGATGAGTTGTCGTGAGAAAGTGAACACATACTGGACTAAACTCCAGGCTGCAACCTTCCGGTACAATGCCCATAGGTTTGCTACTAGACACCAGTCGTACGTATGCAACTAGTGAGGAGGTTATTCCTAACTCCCCTCTAAAAGTGCTCAGTATAAGCATAAACTTACCTAGTGAGAGCAGGTGGGCTAATCCCTTAACATCCCATTTTCCAAGGTTGATGCAAAGCACCTCTAAGTGGATTGTCAATCGACTCAGAGTAATGAAAACAACCGCTGCTCTTATTAGTTATCCTAAAATCTTGATTTTAGATTCATAACCAGAATATATGACTTGCTACTTTCTTTTAATTAACCTACGCAAACAAGTTGCAGGAGATCAAGTCTGAACAAAATAATTGTAGATTTATTTAAGAAAGAAACAACTATGCTGTGAAAAATGAACTAAGTAAAAAAAATGCAGAGTACAATAACAAATAAACAAGTTATCTATGGTGCAGAAATTCAGTTAGCATTATTGCCAATGGCGTCCTTATCTACTGCACCGCGCAGGTACGCAGTTCTTCAGGGCCTAGAGATGAATGACGGCCGCCGGGATCTCCAGTGAGACCCCGATGTTTGAGCACTCATCAATGGTAGCTTCCCCTCAAACTGGCACACCTTCTTTTTCGATTCTTCTTCCTTTTATAGTCGTCCAAGGTTTCTTGTTGACCACGTTCTTCTCGAATATTCTCCCGTAAGAGTTTCCATTAATTACTTGATTTGATTGTCTATCGTCTTTTTCTTTTTCCTTTTTTGTTCTCAATCATCCCTTCTGTGCATCCATTGATTGTCGAATATTGCTTTCCTTTGTTTCTTCTTCTTCATTCTTTCTACACAACGACTTGATTGCCTATTATTTCCTTCCTTTTCTATTTCAGTCATTCCTTGTGCAACGACTTCTTGTGAAAAATAGGACACATAAGCAGTTCTTGCATAATCACCTTATTCCCGCATTTATACACACATTTTATAGCTAAAGTATCAATTTGTCGCAAAGGTGACGTCATGCAATGTTAATAACACATATGACCAAATAAATAGCTAATTGCGCATCCTTTACGTATTATGCTATTTGCTTGCTTTGCTTTTCTTTGTTTAGCGCACGTTTTTAAGGACTAAATAGTGCTATTATTTAGCGCTATCAAAAGGCAAGGGTTTATATCTTGCCAAGTGTCTCAGACATTCTATCTAAGAAACTAGAAAACATGGTAACTGTTATGGTGATGATGAAAACCCTTCATGAAATGTTTGGCAACCATCGTCTAAGGTAAAACATGATGCTCTCCGGGCCATTCATAGTGTTAAGATTAAGTCAGGAATGTCATTAATGGAGCATGTTCTCCAGATGATGACATGCTTCAACACGACTGAAATGAATGAGGTCGTTATAGACGAAGCTAGTCAGGTGAGCTTTATTCTTGAGATGCTACCGAGTAGCTTCTTACAATTTAAAAGCAATATTGTTATTAAAAAGATTTCCTTTAACCCTACCATTCTTCTTAATGAACTTTGAAGCTTCGAGTCCATGATGAAGAAAGACAAAGAAGGTAAATCTCATTTACTAGTTCTAGAGTCGTGTTATGTAATCTCATTTACTAGTTCTAGAGTCGTGTTATGTGGAAGAATCTTCTAATGGTTAGATATTAGATTCGGGTGCCACTAATCACGTTTGTTCTTCATTTCAGGGAAGTGACTTTTGGGAGCAGTTAGAACCTGGGCAGATAACCTTGAAGGTGGGGACTAGTGATGTAAAGACCCGACCCGAATGGGGCTCTAAATGGGCCTTTACCCCAATGCATGCCTTCAAAGTAAAGGACAATATACAAATATGATTTCAGATTCCAATTAAAAACAAAACATTCAAACATTCAGTTCAAAGTCAAGACAATTTTCCTGAAACCTGTCCCTGTCTCCAAGAACCTGTTCCAAGATAAATACATTTCCAAAGTTTACTCTGATAAGAGATTTATTAAAATCATTCAAAACCTTCCCAGTTATAACAATGCTGGAATCCACAAAACATTTAGGAAACATCCTAGGGCTCCGTGCCCGGCTACATGCATTCAGGGGAAAATAAAAGACAAGAGTCATAACACAAAATCAGAGTTTGATGGCTGGTCCCCATGATCACAGCTCCTCCTTCAGCCATCCTGTCTCGCATCTCGGTTACCTGTGGAAAACCACAAAATAAGGGTGAGTAACGAATTACTCAGTAAGAATCCCCAACCGGGGTACAATACGATATACATGGTCATCTAGATGAGTGTATGCAAGCTATGAGTATAAACACAGAATAGAGCACATAGCTTAAGTCCATACTTGGACCTCGGATGCCAACTCAGGGTCTTAGTCTCGAATAATCCACCGCACAATACGCCCTATACGAGAAACGAGTCCCGGCCTCAGCCTGTCTACTGTCGAATGAAAGGTGCACTAACTCAAGATCCCGAGAGCTCTCGTCGTGGCCACAGAATGAGCGTAAGCGCGCGCACCGCGTGCTCTGCGAACTATGAGGGGTGCCGGGTCTAGTGGCAAGCTGCCCACGTCCAGTCACCACGCCTAACTAAATCTCTGGATCGGTGTCACTGACATAGAGGTGTGAGACCTAGACACGTGAACTATGTCAGCCTGAACCACCGCACCTGAGGCTAAGGAACCGGTCGTGGTAAACTTACACCAGGAAGCCGTCCTTGCCCTAACAGGTGGCAATCAAGGGCTACGACCGAATACGCTGAGGATGTGCCGACTGCCGGGGACGAGGCAATGCCAAGTCATCATCCCGACCGTTGGGGCATTTAACAGTCTGCCACCCTCACCCAAGATTGCAGGGCCAGCCGTTAGGGTTAGCTAATCTCTAATGGGATCAGGGACGGAGCACCATCTCGTACGTCCCTGTTGGGGATTCAAGGTTCGTTATGCACTCGACCCGGATGATGCTATCTACCTGCACTCTAACCTGTCATAGCAATCAGCAAACAATCCAACATATTCCAATACGTGTTCAATAAGAATAAAATGAACCTAGCATGATACTACGAAGCAAGAACAGATACGAGCATGCCAGAAAGGAACAACCTAGCATGGACTAACATGAGAACAACGTAGGAATTCATGCCAGTCGGGAATTCAGAATAGAGCACTTAGCTACACATGTCAATAAACACAAACAAGCAATCAATCAGCAATCACATAATATATCGCAGGGTCCACACAACTCCGGTAAGAAATCCTTACCTTGGTCGGGAGGCGATTAACACGAAAACCTAAGCTGCGAACGAACTCGAGCTAGCTACCGAGTACCTAACAAGCACAACACAATTACCCACCTAATTCTAAGTTTAACAAAACAAATAGGCTCGGCTCGGGAGCACTCACACGGCTAGGCGACACGGCTCGGCGCGCTGGGCTACGACAGGACACGCGACACGGCGTTGGGGCGCGGGCTGCGCGGGGACAAGAGGGGCATGACGTTGGGTCGCGGGCTACGCGCGGACAGCAGGCGGGGCGCTGCAGCGCGCGACACGGCGCTGGGGGGCAGCTTGCGGCGCGCGACTTCGATGCTGCGACGCGACTCGGCTATCTGGCGCGGTAGAGCTGGCTTCTGCGCGCGATCGAGGGGGTGAGCTGGCCGGCTGCTGCCCGCGATTGAGCTGGCGAGCTCGGGTGATCGAGGAGACGATGGAACTTCTTCTCGGGCGAATTGGTGCTGGCTGTCTCCCCTTGGCTAGCTGCACGAAACCTACACGACAATTCACTTCTCTCGGCCGACAATGGCAAAAATGAAAACAGGGGACGAAAGCCGAAGGAGAAGAAGAAGGAGAAGAAAAGAGCTTACCGGCTGCTCGAGGCAAGATTCGGCTTCGAATTGGGAGAGGAAGCTCGGTCGAATTGGTGCTGGCGAGGGAAGAAATCGCGAGAGAAAACTGGATCGGTAGAGGGAGAAAATCGGAGAAGAAATGAGGAAGAAGACTCGGGCGATTTCTGCTTTTAAACTGAAATTCAAAACTCCTTTGAACCACGACTTAAGTACAAGGTGATGCGTACAAATTAACAAGAGTGCTCGAAAGCTCAATTGGCAATGACACCCAACTAGCCTCCCAAGCCACCAAGGTTCGCATCCCACTCGACGCATTATTTAATTCCCTATTTTGTTTTGCATTTTACCAAGCCCAAATACCTTCACAAAGCTTCCCAATCCTATTTAATCCATCTCATAATTTTTTTGGCAATTGGAAAAGACATAACCGGCCCTGTCGGCCCGACCAAATTACCAACAAACCCCTAGGGCACACCGGGATGAAATTCTGGGCCGTTACAAGTGAAGTTGTTTCGGCAACTGCTGTTGTTGTTGGAAGTGTCAAGTTATTTTTCAGTAATTCTTTTTTATTGTTAGAGAATGTGTTGTTGGTTCCTTGGATTAAGAGAAACCTAGTTTCAGTTTCTTGCTTGTAGAATGATTTCATTCAATAAATTTTAATGGAAATTTAGTTTCCATTTCAAAGGATGGCTTGGAGCTTTGTTCGGCAATTAAGGAAAAATAACTTGTATATGCTCAAACCTAGGGTTTGTAAGACACTTCTAAATAATGTATTATTTAAAATAGCAAATAGTAGAACAAACAAATGACAAATAATTTCTCCTGAATCAAACATATCTTTGGCATCTAAGGTTAGGTCATATAAATTTCAATAGGATTGAAAGGTTAGTAAAAAGTGGTTCTCTAACTGGGTTATGGATGAACACTTTACTTGTATGTGAATCTTGCATAGAAGGCAAGATGACCAAAAAACCCTTTACAACAAAGGGAGTCTAGCCAACCAACCCTTAAAACTTATACATTCAGACCTATTCGATCCAATGAATGTTAAAGGTCGGGGAGGGTATGAGTACTTTGTATCCTTTACGGATGACTACTCTAGATATGGGCATATTTATTTACTGCAACGCAAGTAGGAGACTCTTGAAAAATTTAAAGAGTTTAAGGATGAGGTTAAGAACCTATTAGATAAAAGGATTAAGACATTGAGATCAGATTGTGGTGGAGAGAATATGGACCTGGAATTGCAGAACTACTTGGTAGAACATGGAATAACGTCCCAACTCTCATTGCCTAAAACAGCTTAGAAGAATGGTGTTTTAGAGAGGAGAAATAGAACCCTTTTAGAAATGGTTCAGTCGATGATGAGCTTTACTCAACTACCGATATCGTTTTGGGGATATGTGTTAGAGACCACATTATACATTTTGAATATGGTACCCACAAAGAGTGTCTTGGAGACACCGTATGAGTTGTGGAGGGGACGTAAAGGTAGTTTACGTCACTTCAGGATTTGAGGATGTCCGACCTATGTGCTGACTACAAATCCGAAGAAATTAGAACCACGTTCAAAGTTATGCCTATTTGTAGGCTACCCCAAGGAAACGAAATGGAGTTATTTTTATAACCCAGATGAAAATAAGGTGTTTGTATCGACAAATGCAATATTCTTAGAAGAGGATTATGTTAGAGACCATAAACCTCGATCGACAGTAGTGTTGAAAGATTTGTCTTCCAATGATGCTACAAATCCTACAACAACACTTGTTGTAGGAGGGTCAACAAGGGATGTTGACAGCTCAACAACATTTGATGCTAGAAACTCATCAACTAGGATAGTTAATGAATCCTTGGGATTTGACATACAAATCCCACCCAGTCAAGAAAGACGTCTACCTCGACGTAGTGGGAGGATTAGAAATAATTTGGTTCCCCATATAGGTGTCTTGAAGACACAACATTATTCAGGATCCTCAGTCTTTTACAAAGGCAATGGAGGATATTGACCGGAAAGAATGGATAAAAGCCATGAACCTCGAAATGGAATCGATGTATTTCAATTCAGTCTAGTCAGTCGTAGATGCACCAAAGGATGTAAGGCCTATTGGGTGCAAGTGGATCTACAAGAGAAAAAGGGATGTAGATGGGAAGGTGCAAACCTTCAAAGCTAGACTTGTAACAAAGAGCTTCACTCAAAGAGAAGGAGTATATTATGAAGAAAGCTTCTCCCATGTTGCTATGTTAAAGTCTATAAGGATTCTCTTATCCATTGCCTCATATTATGACTATGAGATATGGCAGATGGATGTCAAGACTGCATTCTTAAATGCAATCTTGAAGAGAATATCTACATGAACCAACTAGAAGGGTTTGAGTCCAAAGGACAAGAGCAAAAAAAATTCAAACTTGTGAAATCCATTTATGGATTAAAACAAGCGTCCAAGTATTGGAACAAGAGATTTTATGATGTAATCAAATCATATGGTTTTGAACAAAACATTGATGAGCCTTGAGTTTACAAGAAAATCAATGACAATAAAGTAGCATTCATATTATTATATGTAGATGACATCTTACTCATTGCAAATGATGTAAGAGTATTGAATGATATCAAGTAGTGGCTAGCTAACCAATTCTAGATGAAGGATTTGGGTGATGTTTCATATGTTCTTGGGATTCAGATAATAAGGGATCAGTGCAAGAGAATGTTAGCCTCATCTTAGGCATCGTATATTGACAAGATGCTTGTCAGGTATGCGATGAAGGATTCAAAGAAAGGTCATTTACCTTTTAGGCATGGAATCTCATTGTCTAAGGATAATATTCCTAAGACACCTCAAGAAGTTTAGGAAATGAGACAATAACTCTATGCTTCAGCAGTAAGGAGTTTGATGTATGCTATGTTGTGTACAAGACTTGACATTTGCTATGCGGTAGCCATTGTCAGCAGATATCAGTCAAATCCAGGAATGGATCGCTGGATTGCGGTTAAGAATATTCTCAGGTATCTTACGAGAACGAGAAATTATATGCTTGTGTATGGTCCTAAGGATTTTATCCTTACGAGGTACATAGACTATGATTTTTAAACTGATAAGGACTCTAGTAAGTCCACATCAGGTTCAGTGTCCACCCTCAACGACGCAGTTGTAGTTTGGAGAAGCATCAAACAAGGATGCGTCGCAGACTCCACTATGGAGGCTAAGTATGTAGCTGCTTGTAAAGCAGCAAAAGAGCAGTATAGTTGAAAAACTTCCTTGCAGATTTGGAAGTGGTTACGGGTATGGATAAGTCGATCACTTTATCTTGTGATAACAACGGGGCTGTGGCTAACTCTAGGGAACCTCGAAGCCATAAACGAGGGAAACATATAGAGACGAAATACCACCTCATCAGAGAGATAGTGCATAGATGGGAAGTTGTTGTCACCAAGATTAATACGATTGACAATGTTGCTGATCCTTTTACAAAGGCTCTACCAGCTAAAGTGTTCGAGGGTCACCTAAAGAGTTTGTGTCTATGACAAGCGTCTCCTACGATCTAGAGCAACTGTGAGCTTGATGTTTGGCTTTACATGTAACAAGTCTTTCTAGTACTTTAGTGCAGTGGGAGATTGTTAGGGATTATGCCCTAAAGGCCTAGAAGTTTGTAATTAAAAAACAAGCATTTAATGTTATATTTTAGTTATTAATAAAGGTTATTATTTTTATTAATTGCACATTTAATATACAAACGCCATTCAGCTTTATCGCATTAATTAAATTAATAGCGATATTTCCATGGTTATTTGAATGTACACTTAGACAAGTATGTGAGACATACAAGTGGATTTAGTTCCAAGTTAATAACCTAAAATGTCTACAGTATATGGACTAAAGTTGGGCGCTTAAGTCTTGGTGACACTGTTGGTATGGCCTACTTTGCAAATGTGGCAAACAACCTGATCCTGGTTGTTCATGTGGAGACATGTGAGTGGGGGTGCGTGTGCAGAAAGCAATTGTTTTTGCATAAGACGGGACCAGAAGTTTTATGATCGAACTAGTAATTCCATTACAGAATCGTATCAACTACTTCACTTAGAATGATCATATGTCGATGTGACTTTAATCTATAGTGGGTTGTGAACTTCTGCTTTATGAAGGCGTCATTTGATGTGCATGGGAGAGACCAGCCAAATAGCGTTGGGTCAATAAGCCTCCAACGTTGGGGATTGTCGTAGTGAGTGGTTGGGAACACAACATCACAAGAAGGAATTTCCGGCTTCCCAAAATTTGAGGAAGATGTAGATTTGTTCCCTTAAGAACTAATTCTAGGGCTTGGACAAAGGGATCTCACTTCTCATTGGTCCAAAAGGACATTGATTTATAGTTGGACTATAAACACTTGTTCATTAAAGGAATCAATGGCGCTTAAGGAGAAAAATGTAATCACAGGGGTAGAACGGATTTCTTGTCCTAGCTTTGAATTACGAACAAGCTCGTGAAGGATCACATGACAGATGATCGATTATATCTGTGGACGTTAACTTATCCTATTGTGCGAAAAAGTTGAGCACATGCCTTTAGTGGAATAAGTCTTATTTTAACAAATAAGGATCAGATCCCGGGTCGTTGTAGCTTTCAACCTATAAGTCCACCGGTCTCCTAGCTAGCTCATACTTGCTAGTACGCTGTTTTATTAGAGAGTGAGTTTGAAGAGTTCAAATTCACATATTAATTATGTGGGACATAATTAATAGGAGCATAAATTTTAAATTATTAAACTTGCAAATTAATATATTGATATATTAATTTAATATTTATTGAATAAATATTAAAAAAGAGAAATTAATTTATTTGATAAATTAATTATAAAATAATTATTTAATTAAGAGATCACAGTAAATTAATATGTTGGACATATTAATTGGTTTATTAATTATTGGATAATTATTAAAGGAGCAATTACTCTCATAGCAGCCGCTGCCGGCTCTGGATATATATAGACGTTACGCCATATGTCAAGATCTCTGGATATATATAGAACCCGCCATCGACCCCTGTTGATAACCTGGCTAGAGAATATTGATTAATATGTTGAACATATTAACTGGGTTAATAATTATTGGATAATTATTAAAGTAGAGAATTAATATATTGGATATATTAATTAGATATTTATTTATTTATAATATATTGGATATATTATGGAATTGAAATTTATTGGATAAATATCAATTAAAATAAATAAAACAAAATATGGATTTTTCGAAAATTAAATGGGAAAATGCATAATATTTTGTCCCACATCGAAAAGCTCTTAGTTGGAGCCTCCATCACTCCACTATAAATAGGAAGCCTTAGAGGCTTTCATTCTAATCTCACTCACTTTCATAATAACATTTCTCATAAATTGAAAAACCTATCTGAAAGCTGAGATCTCTTTTCTCCTCCATAGTTAGGTTTTTTGGCTTCCCACCAAGTATTCAGTGGTGGTAAAGAAGCCATAGACTAGAAGAGCGGAGGAGATCGTTCAAGTTTTTCCACGGAGAATAGTTGATCTTGCTCAACATAAAGACCCGTCAGATTAGATCAGAGACGATATTCAATGTAAGTATTCTTTTTCAATAACATGTCAATCACCTAGGGTATTGCATTTAGATTAATTAGATTAATCAAAGATAATTAATTGGATTACTTATTGTGAAAATTTGTATTATTCACACGCTTCTGCCACGCTAAATGCATGTTCCTACCCCATATTCCCAATAGTGGTTGGTGCAAGTGGGGGTTCAAGATCAAGCAACATGTTGATGAATCAATCCAAAGGCATAAGGCACGCCTCATTCCCAAGGACTTTCTTTAGAATCTTGGATAGAATTTTTTGATACCTTTAGTTTGGTGGTTAAAGATTCTAAAATTTGTGGGTTCTCATTCGTGTGTTGTCTCAAAATTTTCCCCTCAAACAACTTGACTTTAATAATGTGTTCTCCAATGGAATACTTGAGAAGAATGTGTACATGTCACAACCACCAGGTTATGCTGATTCACAATTTCCTAACTATGTCTGTCTGCAAACTCATATAAGAAATCTTTGGCCTAAAATAGACTCTATGAGCCTGGAATAATGCTCTCAAAATTGTTATGCTCTCATGAAGCTTTACTGTAAGGACCCGACCCGAATGGGGCTCTAAATGGGCCCTTACCCCAATGCATGCATTCAAAGTAAAGGACATTATACAAACATGACTTCGGATTCCAATTAAAACAAAATATTCAAACATTCAGTTCAAAGCCCGGACAATTTTCCTGAAACCTGTCCCTGTTTCCAAGCACCTGTTCCAAGATAAATACATTTCCAAAGTTTACTCTGATCAGAGATTTATTAAAATCATTCAAAACCTATCCAGATACAACAATGCTGGAATCCACAAAACATTTAGAAAACATCCTAGGGCTCCGTGCCCGACTACATGCATTCAGGGGAAAATAAAACATAAAGAGTCATAACACAAAATCAGAGTTTGATGACTGGGCCCCATGATCACAGCTCCTCCTTCAGCCATCCTGTCTCGCATCTCGGTTACCTGTGGAAAACCACAATAATAAGGGTGAGTAACGAATTACTCAGTAAGAATCCCCAACCGGGGTACAATACGATATACATGGTCATCTAGATGAGTGTATGCAAGCTATGAATATAAACACAAAATAGAGCACATATCTTGAGTCCATACTTGGACCTCGGATGCCAACTCAGGGTCTTAGTCCGGAATAATCCTCCACACAATCCATCACACAATACGCCCTATAAGAGAAACAAGTCCCGGCCTCAGCCTATCTACTGTCGATGAAAGGTACACTAGCTCAAGATCCCAAGGAGCTCTCCGGTCGGCGCTGTAATGAGCGTAAGCATGCATGCGCGCGCGCTCTTTCGGAGACTGGGGGTGCGGGTCTAGTGGCAAGCTGCCCATGTCCAGCCACCACGCCTAACTAAATCTTTGGATTGGTGTCACTGACATAGGGGTGTGAGACCTGGACACGTGAACTATGTCAGCCTGCTCTACCGCACCTGGGGCTAAGGAATGGGTCGTGGTAGGCTTACACCAGAAAGTCGTCCTTACCTTAACAAGTGGCAATCAAGGGCTACGGCCGAACACGCTGAGGACGTGCCGACTGCCGGGGACGAGGCAATGCCAAGTCATCATCCCGACCGTTGAGGCATTTAACAGTCTGCCACCCTCACCCAAGATTGCAGGGTCAGCCGTTAGGGTTAGCTATTCCCCTAACGGGATCAGGGACGGAGCACCATCTCGTACGTCCCTGTCGGGGATGCAAGGTTCGTTATGCACCTGACCCGGATGATGTTATCTACCTGCACTCTAACCTGTCATAGCAATCAGCAAACAATCCAATATATTCCAATACGTGCTCAATAAGAATAAAATAAACCTAGCATGATACTACGAAGCAAGAACAGATACGAGCATGCCAGAAGGAACAACCTAGCATGGACTAACATGAGAAACAACGTAGAAATTCATGCCAGTCGGGAATTCAGAATAGAGCACTTAGCTACACATGTCAATAAACACAAACAAGCAATCAATCAGCAATCACATAATATATCGCAGGGTCCACACAACTCAGGTAAGAAATCCTTACCTTGGTCGGGGAGGCGATTACACGAAAACCTAAGCTGCCAACGATCTCGAACTAGCTACCGGGAACCTAACAAGCACAACACAATTACACACAATATCTAAATTAAATTAAATAAAATAATTAGGCTCGGCTCGGCTCTCACTCGGCTCGGCTCGGCTTGGCAGATCGGCTTGGCGGCTCGGCTCGGCAGCAGGACACGCGACACGGCACTAGGGCGCGGCTGCGCGCGGACTCGATGCGATGCGGCTCGGCGATGCGCGGCATGGCTCGGCGGGCTAGGCTGCGACAGGGCACGCGACACGGCGCTGGGGCCAGCTTCTGCGAGCGATTCAGACGGAACTCGAATTGGCGATGGAGAAACGATGAAGTTTCTTCTTCTCGGGCGAATTCCACTCGGCTAGCTGCACAAGAACTTCACACACATACACCAATTCATTCGCATCACTCTCTCGGCCATCAATGGCAACAGCGAAACAGGGGAGAAGGAATTGAAGGAGAAGAAGAAGAAGAACACTTACCAGCTGCTCGAGGATGGAAATCGACGTCGGAAAGGAGAAGAACTCGGTCGAATTGGAGCTGGCGAGGGAAGAAATCGCGAGGGAGAAGTGAGTCGGTCGAGAGAAAAATCGCGAAGGGAGAAGAAGAAATGGGGAAGAAGGCTCGGGCGAGCTCAACCTTTAAACCAACTCATTTCAAACAGGCTTAAGAATAAGATGGCGCGCGTAGATTAATAAGAGCGCTCGGTGGCTCAAGTGGCAAAGCCACCCAACTAGCTTCCCAAGCGCCACTGGTTCGAATCTGACTCGACGCGCTATTTAAGTCCCTATTTCTTTTTACCTTTTACCAAGCCCAAATACCTTCACTAAGCTACCCAATCCCATTTAATCCATCTCAATATTTTTTTGGCAATTGGAAAAGACATAACCGGCCCTGTCTGCCCGACCAAATTACCAAAATGCCCCTGGGGCAAACCGGGAAGACCGGGATGAAATTCCGGGCCGTTACATTTACTAATCGTCCGTCGGATTCCTCTTTTTTTTTTATTCAATAAGGGAGCGAAAATAGTGTTGCTTCTTGTATTTTCGGATAAAGTGATCCTCACTAGTAATGACAATATGTGTATCTCTAAACTGATTTCTACTTTGAACAGCTGGTTCTCTCTAAGAGATCTTGATGCCTTAAGCTACTTTCTAAATATTCAGGTCTCGAGAATAACGTCTGGTCTGTTACTTACTCAGACAAAATATATAGAAGATCTGTTGGGCAAGTTGCACATGTCTTCAGTCAAACCAATAATTTTGATATTTTTTATAGGCAAACACCTCTCCTTAATAGATGGGAAATCCCTAAAGGATCGTTTCATGTACCAAAGAATTGTTGATGCTCTACAGTATCTCACAAATACGAGAATGGATATCACATATATTGTCAATCATCTGAGTTAGATTCACAAGAGTCTGATCGATATTCATTAGCAAGTTGTCAAGCGAGTTTTACAATACCTCTATAACACTAAAACTTGAGTCTCCTTATTCAATCTACTGATGATTAGTCCATTGTGATGTTGATTGGGCTTCAAATGTTGATGATCATAAGTCTTTTGTTATATAGCGTGTGTTCTTTGGGAACACACTTGTCTCCTAGTTGTCAAAGAAAAATCACGAGGTTTGGTGCTCGCCCTAGTATAGAATCTGAGTATCGTGCTCTTGCTCATACTGAAGGTGAAGTTATTGTAAGAGGTTATGCCATAAGGACCTAGTAGTTTGTACATAAGAATAACTCAAACAGGAATCACTCAAACAATGTATGCTTGCAAAACAAAGCTAAAGCGAAAATACTAAAATGAAAATAAAGAGCAATAGAGTTAAGAAGAAGCTTGATCGGAATCACTCAAACAGTGTCTCTGAATCCAGCTTCAGCTATACTCTGCAACGTTGGCTAACTACTTCGCTAGAGCCAACTAGCTAAACAAGTGGAAATGGAAAACAACTAAAATGTCTAAGCTAACAATAAAAATGACAATGATTTTGGTCTGAAGAAAACTTGACGATGATCTCCCAACAAAATGGATGATGCCTTTCACAATGACAAAAGGTTGTTATTTATATTGCTTCAGACAAGGCTCTACTCCACGATCTCATGTGCATGTCATTTGCTCCACGATCTCACATTCAACGGTTGAGATTGAAAGGCTTTTCTCAGAATTTTTACACGTCTTTCACTTTAGCTATTTTTTCGAGAACCCATCTCGCTGGACTTCAGTTCGCTTAAGAAAAACTTTTAGCAACTGCACTTAGCTCCGTAAAACTTTTTCTCACTAGATTTGTGTTCGCTTAAGCCAAATGTTTGGCAACTACACTTAACTTCAAAAAGCTTCTAGAACTTCTGCATTTCGCTCCCTTGGTATGCTAGAGCAAAAACAAAATATCAGGTTTATAGAGATGGAACTTAAAGATTTACACATTCATGTACTTTTGCAAAAGCAAACCTCTAAAATGTTATCCTAAACAGAAAACTATGGGATTTTTTAATTCGCTCAAATAATTAAGCTAAGCGAACAGACTTAGCGAATTCTTGCTATGATGTAGCAAAATTTCTAGGGAACAACTATTAAACTTAGCCCTTAACTCTCAATTCTTGAGAGTTATCACACCCCCAAACTTACATTATTGCACGTCCTCGAGCAATGACTATGTAAATAGGGAGAACTTCTCTTTCCACTAATCTCACCTTACAACAGCGAAAAAATGCTTATCCATTTCGCTAAAGCAAACAACATTCAATTCAAATAATTCAAGTAAATTTCTAAGCTAAGCTTTTTAATAACTGGACCATGCTAAGCAATGTTTTTAAAATTAAAATAACTCTGTTTTGCAATTTCGCTCTAGCCACACAACTCAAGCAAACCCCTTTTTTACTTCATGGTTCCGATAACCTTCACTCTCTAATAGGAAATAATCACTCGCTTTAAAACTTGTCGCTCCCTTTATGATTGGTATATCTCATCTTTTGTCGAAGTGAATACTCTCCTTTTACAGTTTACTGGGAATCTCTCACTTTTAATCGAATGTTTGATATAATAATAGGTACGCGATGTTTTAGCAAATGACAGTGGGGAATCCCAGAAACTTAGGCTACTAGCCCTTTGATTCACTTCGCTTTTTGTTTTCTTTTTTTTGGAATTTTAAACTTGTATCACCCAGGGCTTGGCTTACATTTCTCACCTTTTGCTATAGCAAAGTGGCTACTAGCCAATTAATTTTTGTCTTTGCTGCACCACTCTTAAAGCATTTTAAATAATTTCTTGGGCAAACTCTTGAAGCATTTCGAAGAATTCGCTAAGGCGAACTCCACCCCCAAACTTAAATTTTTCATTGTCCCAATGAAAACACTCATACCCCCAAACTTAAAGTTTGCAAAAAGCTTAAGGCTTAGATTATGCTCTTATTAGGTTCGCTCTAGCTAACAGTTGCCTCAAAATAAAATTTCTAGACTTAATGAACTTGCGTGAATGCAGGTCGCAGCACCTCACAAAACTTCGCTCTTATTCTTTTGAAGACATTGCTCTAGCATCGAAGAGTTATAAAATGAACATGGCAAAGAATTAAACTTGAATTTCTCAGAAAGATATGTTCATTCGAATTCGTAAAATGGTAAACATTGTATTTTGTTGAAGCAAAATTGTTAGCCAAAGTTTTTTTTTTTTTTTAACATGCAATTTTTTTGTTAAAACATGAAGTTCGTCAATTTCAATCTATCTAAACTAAAAAAAACCAATAAAAACAAACATTCACACAAAAAGTACAAAAGACGAATAAATTAAAAGTTAGCAAAGAGACTCCTCTTTTCGTTTTCTGACTTGGCTGCCACTTCCTTTGGATTTCGCTCTAGCATTTTCCTCATTCGTTGCTGCCATCGTTGTGGCGTCAACATTGCAAAATTCCTCTTGGTTGCCCTTTCACCCCAACAAACTTCAAGATTGCTACTGTAACGGCCCAATTTTCCGTTCTGGTTTCCCAGGTACTTTCGATTCAGTATTGGGGCAATCGGTTGGGTTGTTCGAGCTTTTTAACCCTTAGGGGTATTTTGGTCTTTTTGCTCCCCGATCAGGATTTGTGGATTTTCAGGATTTCAGGATCATTCCTGCCTTTGTCGAGACTTGATTGATTGTTGGTTGCGAGACCCAAGAAGTATGGGCTAGTTGTTACAAGTTTGGAAGTGGTTTGGTTATTAGCAAAATTAGATTTAATCTAAGTGCTTCCATTGGGATTTGAACCCTTGCCCTTAATGATAATTTGGGAGTTTGTCCTAAATGAGTTTTTAAAAGGAGAAAAGATTGTTTCAGCCGGAGCTCGAAGGAGGAAGCCTTGGGAAGGGAATTTAGGTCTCCAAGGCCTATTTAAACTAGGAAAAAGAAGGAAAAATCAAGAAAAACCCCTTTCCCCCTTTGTTTTGCCGCACGCACCACCCACACCCTCTTTCTCTCTCTCCTTGCCGAAATCACCAAACCCTAGAGCCGAGCCACCACCCCAAAGACCGCTGCATGCATCGCCCGGCCAATGACGCACCGCACCAAGCCACCCACCGCAGACCGTCTGAGCCTCGGCCTCGGCGCCCCACCAAGACCGCTCGGCCACCGCCGCGCCGCCTAGCCGCCGCGACGCCCCAGCAGAGGACCGCTCGCGCCGAACAGACACCCCAAAGAGCCCCAGACGCTTGCGCGCCGACCGCCCCCGCAGATCGATCCGCTCGCCAGCGCTGCGTTTAGCACCGGCCAGCGTTTCTCTCTCCGCGCCCGGCCGTCTGCACGACGACCGGTGCTCGGCGTCCCAAAGACTCGCGCGCGCGTCCCCTACCGCGCAAGCGCCCTGCTTGCCTCCTTGCTACCGGCAGCCTGCCTTGCTGTGAGGGTTGGGCCGAGACCTTGTGTCTTCTCGGTTGGTAACTCCCGAGTCTTTTCTCTTTTGGGCCCTAAGCTGTTGGCTGCTGTTTATTTAATTAGGATGTTTTATTGAATGCTTAGGTTGCTCGGGTTCGCTTAAAAGCTCGAGGGTAGTTATTTTCTACTTGTTTCCAGGTAAGGATTTCTTATCGTGGTTGTGTGGACTCTGCGATGTTATCTTGATTGTGACTTGTATGCATGTTTACTTTTATGAGCATGTTAGTGGATAGGACAGTTTGTGTTTGATTTCCTGCTAGCATGTTTGGTTGTTTGTACATGTTAGTGTCATGCTAGGTTTGTTCTTCCAGCATGCTTATGATTCCTGCTTTAAGTTCGTAGTATCATGCTAGGTTAAATGCGATTGATGGTGATATGTATGTTTAGCCAGGAATCAGTTATTTTGTACTCGTAGTTAGACTTATAGGGTTTGTCATCATCTAGAGGCTGAGAGCGGACATAACGTACATTGTTCCCACCGGTCGGGAGTAGAGCGAAGCATAACGTACCTTGCTTCCCCCCGGCAGCCGATGTGGATTAGCTACCACATCGACATAAGCCTAGTTTGTAGCCTGCTAGAGCGGAACCCTGCCAACGGTGCAAGCCTACCTTGGCCGGTTCTTAGCTTCAGGTCGGTGGTACAGGCTGTTACAGATGAGTGTCGAGGGCCTCGCACTATTGTACTCAGTAACACCACTTCCGAGTCTTTAGGCATGCGTACCTGGCCCGCGTAGTTTGTACTTAGGCCCCCACATTTACGCGGTTGCAAAGAAGATGTGTGTGCGCGCACACGCATTAGTCGCCGGTTCGGAGAGCTCCCCGGGCTAATGTTCGTGAGTACACGTTCCTTCCGATTAGAGCGGACTTGGGTACTCTCTCGATAGTCCAGATTTGTTAGCGAGGGTAAGAGACCCTTGAGGACACCCGTTGGGATTGGTTTTTGAGTCAATCATATGGTCGAGGGAGAAAGACCCTCGAGGGTGTCGGACATCTTTTGGGATCGGTTTTTGAGCTGATCAATTGGCCGAGGGAGAAAGACCCTCGGAGATGTCCCGGGATTGGTTATGAGAACCAATCATTAGGCCGGAAGTAGGAGACTTTCGAGGACTCCAGATTTGCCTTGTAAGCTCGTTGAGCTAAGATCCGTGTTGATATCTTAATGTTTTCCACTCTTATGTTTGAAAAGTTTTTCAATTCGACCCCTGGTTGGGTCATTTATGCTTTTCACTTGCATGCTGAGTAAAGACCTAGGTTTAGCACCATTTTTCGGGTCGGGTCTTTACAGCTACTAACACAATGGCCACAGAAGCCACATGATCTATTGGGGGGAAATTCTCTCGCTCACTCACACAAAACAAAATCTAGCCTACAAATTCTATTACTTTAAAATCAAGCAAAACATTAAGAAAAGTAATTCTACTAACCTAGGATGGAGCAATTTTTATGAAATCACTTGTTAATACCTTTACTCCATCAAAATAGTCAACACAAGTTCGCATCTCCAAGCTAGACTTTGGCCAAATAATGATCTTCGGTTGTACCTCATCATTGATGACTGGCTTGAGCCTTCTTTGATGCTCATATAATTTCGTGTTTCTATCCTTAACAAAGATCATGAGCAAAAACATGAGATTTACACATTGAATATCATTACCTTCCTCGATCGTCAAGTCTTTTGCTTGAAGTTTTCCAATCGCTGGATTTTCAATCTTTGAGGGCATGGAGGTAGAGGAATTTCAAGCACGGGAAAATTTTCCTTGGATCCTTCTTCATTTTGATTTTTAGGCTTTTGGGACAGATCTTCAACTAAGGATTCTTTTTCTTCCATAGGATTTTACTCAGATTTCGCTTCCTCAAATGCTACAGCAAAGGTTTCCTCCTTGGGCTTGTCCTTGGCTTCCTTCTTCTCAATTACAGCCTCATCATCCTTCAATGTTATAGTGTGAACTTGCTCCTTCTCGTGATCATTCGATGGCTTGGTGTCTGAAAGAGGTTTGTCTAGATGGTTTTCCTCAAGTTCATTGGCTGATTGAGTCGCATCTATTACTAGATTGGTCAAAGTAGTTCGCTGACCTTGAGCGACGTCGTCCATTCTAGCCAAACTTGCCCTTGGTAAATCTTCCAACGAAGTGTCAAGATTATGCTGAAACATAGGCTGCTAAACGATTTGAAAATTCGCAGAAGCATTCGCTGGAGCATAATCCAAATTGGCAAACTCAGGATTCAAGGTTTGAAGGATACTGTCACATTTGGTTATGGCTTCTCTGAGCAAACTTTCAAAGGACTTATCAGAGTTATGCTAAATTATTGGCTGCTGGGCGAATTAATGGTTCGCTAAAGCATTGGCTGAAGCATAATCTGAAAAGGCAAATTGAGGGTTGGCTGAAGCATTATCTGAAAAAGCATATGGAAGATCTGCATTATGTTGCTCATATCCTTGTTGATGTTGAATGCCAAATTCCAATGGATGGTTCACTCCTTCATAATTATAGGCATTCGAATAGGGATCGCTCATGTGTATGGAATTTTTCATATTCTCTTCATACATAGCAGGATCAGGACTTCTTGGGCCATTTCCGCAAGTGTGGTTGTCTCCACAATAATCATAACTCTCAAAGCTCATTGGGTTAAACATTGAAAAATTCTTCTCATGCCAAGCGAATTCGGAAATTGGCTCTTCCCATGAAGGATTCGCTTGGGCAAAGTGTGGCATAGCAAAGTTTTTCTCTTCAAAACTATGGTGGGGCGAAAATTTTGGGTCCCATGGTTGATTTTGTGGAACAAACATCTCGTCAACATACTGATTAGGGTAGATAAAGTTACTAAAACTGCCTTGATAATCATCCATCTTCCTTAATGTTCCAAGAATTTTCTTTCTTGAGTGAAAAAATCAACTCTGAACTTCAACTCCTCGGATTAACTCACCTACAACAACGACAAATATCACTTGCTAGCTCTTTCAATTAAGCACTACTCTCAAAATTACACTTAAACAAAAATTAATGGAACTAATCCCCGGCAACGGCGCCAAAAAATTGTTTACAAAATCGTGAACACACAATAATTAAAATAATAAGAAAATGAAAATGATGACGTGGTAGCTTGGATTTCGCTAAAGTGAAATCTCTACTCAGATTAAGCGAAATGTGTGTGATTTCCCAAAGATGTGCAAGTATACACAATCTTGTTGTAGCAAGTTTTAGAGTAAGTAAAAGTCATCTCCACAGGGATTAGTGATTAACAACATGCTTAAGCGAAAATTAGAGAGTTATGGTAACAAAGGGAATATTGTTGTGATGAAACTAAAACTAAGTTGCTGCAATAAGTTTGCTAAATCAGTTCGCTAAAGCGAACAAAATGCGAATCTCAATTGACAAAATACTTAAGATGCAACGAATTGTAAACTAGCTTTAATCAAATTAAAGACATCGGAAGGAGGTTAAGACTTTTCGGAGAGTTTCGCTAAAGCGAGATGGCATTTGGCTAAGAAGCGAATAGCTGATGGCTTTCTCTTTGGCTCTCTCAAGCTCTCTAAGTTGGCTCTCTCGAGCTCCTAGTTTGGTTCTCTCGAACTCAAACAACAAATAAACCAAGCGATCAGCACTAGGCGAACCTTATCTCTAAGTGTTCTTTTCAAATGCAAGTACTTAGTAAACCCTAATATTATGACATGCAAGGTTGCTCTATTCCCTTTCTCTCGAAAGCGAAATAAAGTTCATACAAATAGTTAGCTAGACAACATGTATGTCAACACAACATGCATAAATAGTTGACATCTTGCTACCACTTTGCTTAAGCGAAATACTCATACTTGGCCTATTTCCTTCCAACTAAAAACTTAACTACACATGATGTTAAATAGATTCAACGCAAAATAAAAAAGAAAAGTTCATCTTCAATTATTTAGCGCATCAACTTTTCCAAACCATGCTCGGGGGCTCTATTTCAACCCATACAACGATTTACGAAGACGACAAACCTTAGCATTCTCCCCCTGAGCAATAAATCCAAGTGGTTGCTCCATATACACCTCCTCGAGGAGATCACCATGGAAAAAACATTCTTAACATCAAGCTGAAATAGTGGCCAATCATTAGTAGTAGCCAGAGAAACAAACAATCGAATCGACGTCATTTTCGCAACAGGTGAAAAGGTTTCACTGTAATCAATACCATACGTCTGGGCATACCCCTTAGCCACCAAGCGTGCCTTGAGTTGCGCAACAGATCCATCAGAATTTATCTTGACAGCAAACACCCACTTGCAACCAATCGTCTGTTTTCCTTCTGGACGAGCGACTAACTCCCAAGTTTCGTTTGCATCCAACACAACCACCTCCTCAACCATTGCTTGGTGCCACCCTGGGACAAAGCCTTACCAATTCTTTTCGGGACAGACACAGAATCAAGTAAAGTCAGAAAGGATAAAAATGGTGATGACACCAAATGATATGACACAAATGAGGAAATAGGATACGGACAAAAATGTTTAACTTTACGAAGAGCTATGGGAAGATCAAAATCATCACTAGATTGTAAGTTAGATGACGAAGAGCTCACTCGTATGAGGCCTGCCTCTGAGGGTTGAGAACACCTGGTGTAAACCTGAGTAATCGGTGAACAAGACTGAACAAGGATTGATAAAGGTGGTTAGAGGCCACTAGATTCAGAGTCCACCTCATAAATCAACACATCATCCTCAGAAGAAGAAGGATTGGGCGAAGAATTGAACAGTGTATCCTCAAAGAAGGTAACATCTGAGGAAACAACATACTGATTCGTTCTAGGGAAATAACAATGATAACCCTTCTAAACTCGAGAATACCCAAGAAAGATACATTTTAAAGACTTTGGATCGAACTTGGTAGGTGAGGATGGACATGACGCACAAACACGTACAACCAAAGATCTTTGGGGAAATATGAAACATTGCCTTAGATAGATACAAGACCTAGAATGGGATTTGATTATTGAGAACAGACAATGGCATTCGATTAATGAGGAAACACGTTGTGGTAACAGCATCAACCCAAAAGTGTTTCGGAACGTTCATATGGAAGGACAAGGCTCTCGCGGTTTCAAGCAAATGCCTATTCTTACGTTCAGCCACTCCATTTTGAGATGGAGTGTCTGCACAAGACGATTGATGAATAATACCCTTGTCCCTGAGATAAGAACTAAGGATACTCGAAAATTATTCACCCTCATTATTAGTACGTTAGACTTTGATAGATACATTAAATTGATTATGAATTTCAGCATTAAAGGCACAAAAATGAGAAAACAACTCATAACGATTTTTCATTAAATAAACCCAAGTAAGACGGGAAAAGACATCAACAAAAGTAACAAAATAACGAAATCCTATTTTAGACACAACAGGACTCGGACCCCAAACATCTGAATGAACTAACTCGAATGGAGCATTAGCTCGTTTATTGACTCTAGGACTAGAACTCAAACGATGAAACTTTGCAAACTCATAAGACTCACAATTCAAAGATTACTTCTTATTAAAATCAAGAAACAACTTCTTCAAGACAGACAACAATGGGTGACCCAACCGAAAATGAACCTCGAATGCAGATGCATTGCTTGCACAGGCTACAGCTCGGACTGCTTATTGATCCAAGATGTAAAGACCCCCAGCTTCATGCCCCCTACCAATAATCTTTTTCGTCAAAATATCCTAAAACAAGCAATAACCAGGGAAAAATAAAACAAAACAATTGAAGTCACGAGACAATTGACTCACATAAATCAAATTATATAAGAATTTAGGTAGGCACAAGACAGAAGATAATGATACGGTAGGGGTAAGTGTGACCGAGCCTGAGCCCTGAACAGGAGACAAGGATCCATTTGCCAATGTAGCAGTAGGAAAACACATGGATGAAAACGAAGTGGAAAACAAGTTAATATTACATGTCATATGAGCAGTGGCTTCAAAATCTATCACCCACTTCGTAGATGACGAAAGGAGGCAATGATTATTACCTGACTCTACGAAGGTTACAGTAGGAGGAGGGTTTGAAGACGACGACTGCAATGATGCGTTTGGAATTTGGAGTTGAGCAAACTCGTCAGTCATATTCTGATCACTAGAAGCAAGTTGGGTTGTCTGAAGTCTTTGATTCTGATACTTTAGCTTCATGCAATCTCTCTTGAGATGCCTTGGTTTATGGCAATAATAACATTCTATTTTCGTACGCCTTTCACCATTCGATTCCTGACTTCGAGTATACCCAGATTTCACAGAAGCATTCATTTTCCTCCCTCCTCGTGTGTCATTTCTTCTAAGGGTGATTTCGGTTCGGTTTTTTTCGATTTTGTACCAAACCGACAACAGAACCGATATCTTCGATTTTCAAGAAATGGATCCGATCCAATGTCCAATAAAGTGTAGAACCATTGGTTTGATTTTTTAATGTCAAAAAATGGATCTGATCCGATCCAATGTCCAATTTTTTTAATATATAAAAAATAATATTTCTCAGATAAAAAAGAAACTTTTCATAAACAACTACTTTTTTAAAGGTTAGAAGTATTTTTAACTTATTCAAAATTATCTAAGAATGCTTTTTACTTAAAATAGGAGTGAATTAAAGGAATATTAATGAAAGGAATATGACTTTATATAAATTATTGACAATATTTATATTTCGGTTAGGATCGGTTTTTATTGGTTTTTTGAAATGAAAATTGGAACCGATCCAATATTTTAGGTTTTTTCAAATTACAAACCGATATGTCCAACTTTATGCTAAAAAATCGATCCGATGCATTGGATTGGATTGGTTTGGGTCGGTTTTTTGTTGCACCCCTAATTTCTTCCAATCAAGGCACTATTTGATGATATGACTGGCATTTCTGCATGAGTCCCTTTAGTATGATGTAGTCTCCGAAACACATCATCCAAGCTTGGAATCTCACTTCCAGACAGAACCTGAGACCTGGCAGCTTCATATTCTAGTCCAAGACCCTTCAGAAAGCTAATGACTCCCATCTTTTCTCTCTAAGACTGTTGTACCGCAATATCAGCAGTAAAAGGCATTAGGGAGTTTAACTCAGCGCCATTCTTCTTGTGTCAAGTATAATAAGTCATAAGAGACTCTCATTGCGATCAGCATGAAAGTAAGATGTGCAAACGGTATATTTTTGTGACTTGCTCCTTCCTACAATACAAAAATTCCACGAACTTCATAAGTTTTTTTACAGTAGAATAATGACTTATAAAGTCCACAATTTCATCGTTCATAGAGTTCGTAATCTGATTGTATAGACGTGCATCTTCACGATCCCAACGCTTTTTTCCTTCCTCATCCGTAGGTGGTTTTCCATCAACATGGGTTTCCAGCTCATTGTATAGTAGATGATTTCTAATCGTTCTACTCCAATCAAGGTAATTTGAACCATTCAACTTGCACTTTGTAATCTCCATCGGGTTAGAAATCACACTAATATGCTTATTTTTGCCCATATTACCTTGATTTAATCAAAATGGGCAGCAAGTAACTTGATATTTCAAAACATCAGAACTGAATTTAGCAGAAAAATAGAACAACAGTATCAGCTGACGGTCAAATCTGGAACAAAAAATTTCCAAAAAATAAGTTTCGACTCTACGTATGTGTAGAGCTTGTCGTTGCGAGAAAAAACCACTAAAAAACACGAGAAACAGAGCTCGGACGTGCTGTTAAACCTAATTGCAAATTTTAGGTGCACAGATTTTGCAAACAGCACATAAAATGCTAGATTTGGAGCAAACGAGACCCAAAAACTGAAAACTAACCTTACACCCTTGTCAACGTCGACGTTACGAAAAAAACCCAACAAAAAACACCTCGATCCGACGTTGCACGTGCACACACGAGAAGTTTAAAAATTCTAACAACTACACACTTCCGATGGCAAGTGTGGCTTCCCTGTTTATCCGTTGACCGCGATTTTTTGAGTATGTTGTAGATCGGGACGTGGCCTTAAAGAATATGTAGGGTGTGTCGAAAAATTTCGACGTCACGACAAAGATAAATGAATTTGACCTCAAAGAAAAGAGCATTTTTTCGACACAAATTTCGACGGTACTATGGTCTTTGGAATAGAAACCCTAACTTCGAATTTTGAAAAAAAAAAAAAAAAAAAAAACCTAATAGCTCTAATACCATGTAATTGAGAGTGTGAGACTAATGATTCGTTCTACTTTTATTAGAAGAGGCCTTGCCTTTTTATAGTTTACATAACAATCCTAATGGGCCTATTGGGCCTGAATCTAGGAAATCGGTAATATATACAAAACACATATATACATATTATATATTCTTAACAGAAGATGCAAGGGTTTCATCGAGGGGCTAGGGATTAGACTTAATTAACTATGTCTTAATTATAAATCAGGCCCTCAATAATACCCTACCACACATTATACCACATGTTTACATAATGGCCTTTATTTTCTTTTTAACTGCATTCACAACCCTTTTCATTTAATTAAATAACCACAAGCTTCGTCTCATAAATAAATAGAATTTTCTTAGGGCCCGTATACTTTTCGATAATCAGAATAGCTGTAATCTTAGATGTCTGGAATTACAGATGTCCGGCATCCTTAGATCACTATATTTATTTTGTGGGAATATTATTTTACGGATACTAGATAATATTTAGTTAACTATGTTTCTTTTGAATGAATCATACTTGAGCTGACGTGAGTTTAACTAATGTTCCAAAAATACTCTTACAATATTTATATAATTTTGCATTAATTTAATATAATTTAAATCTACATAACATATTCGTTTATATTAAATTAAATGTATGTTTTTAAAAAATAGTTTCATTCTAACCTTGTAATGTGTGTTGATGTGGGCACATAATGACACGTGTATATAATGAATTATAAATTTTAAAAGTTAATTATATAATTAATTGTAATTTTTTATAACTTATATGTATATAATTAAAAAGAAAATTTATAAAGAAATAGTATCAACTTTGTATTTTTTTAAAAAAATTTATAAATGTAAAAATCATCGGGAAAGCAAAATAAAAAACATTTCAAATTTAATTAAAAATAATTTGAGATATACAAAGAAAATTTATTTATATGTATTTTTAAAAATAGATAAATAAAAAAAGATGAATGTAAATATTAAAAAAAGTGAACCTTAGAAATAACAAAATATTCTAATTTTTTATAACTTATATCCCTCACGAGTTTTAATAAACCCATTCTCAAATAAACCACAATAAAGCAATTTGTTTTGGCTCCCAAATATCAGCCTTCGAGTAGAAACTTGGCTCCCCCACCCAAGTTCAAATCCTAGTGTTTTTATTACCAAATTTAGCATAGCTCACTAACCTAAAATGTATTATGCATTTGTCACGTAAGTTATTGTATTCAAGAAAAGCAAATTTTATTTGATTTACTAAACATTTCCTTCATGTCAACTAAAATCAATTTTTTTCTTAAAAAATGGCAAAAGTTCATTTGAAATATATCCCAATCAGTTCATTTCCAGAACTAAGATATTCAATATATTTTAAAAAAAATTCAGCAAGATTTTAAACTATAACATTTTAGTTAGTTTTTTTACAAATTTTTTAGTCACTAAGTCACACTATCAAGAGTAGCAAATTCGCATCTCTATTAGGGGTGATTTTGGTTCGGTTTTGTCGGTTTTGTATCAAACCAACAACCGGACAAATATCTTCGGTTTTCAAAAAATGGATTCGATTTAACGTCCAATAAAGTATAGATACATTGGTTCGGTTTTTCAATGTCCAAAAATAGATCCGATCCGATCCAATGTCCAATTTTTTTAATATATCAAAAATAATATTTCTCATATAAAAACAACTTTCTCATAAACAACTATTTTTTTAAAGGTTAGAAGTATTTTTAACTTATTCAAAATTATTTAAGGATGTTTTTTACTTGAAATATGAGTGAATTAAAGAAATATTAATGGAAAGAAGATGATTTTATATGAATTATTGATAATATATATATATATATATCGGTTTGGATCGATTTTTATTGATTTTTTAAAACGAAAACTAGAACCGATCCAATATTTTCAATTTTTTTCAAATTACAAACAGATATGTCCAATTTTGAGCTAAAAAATCGATATGATCCATTGGATTGGATTGATTCGGTTCGGTTTTTCGATTTTTTGTTGCACCCCTAATCTCTATATTATATTTGAAATTGAAACCCTAACCCTCATTTTGGAATTCAAAAATTAAAATTACAATATGATTACTTTAATTTTTTTGTTGTAAATATAATCATTAATATTAATGAGATCATTATAATAGTGTATCAATGACTATTTATGATGAAATATTAAAATATATTAATAATTAAGAATAGAAAATTTTAAAATTTGAATTAAATTTATAATTAGGTTGAGAGAAAGAGTGATTGAGAACGTATGTAAGGGGTAGTTTGGGGCATAAAAATAGTTGCAGAAGTCGACAGTGTCTCCATTTCGGCTTTTCATTTTTTCAATTTTGGTTTGAAAGCTAAATCTTCGGAAAACCAGCAACCAGAGAGAAATCTCCGGCGAGATAGTATGGCCCGGCGACCCGACGACGACTACGATTACCTCTTCAAAGTCGTGCTAATCGGCGATTCCGGCGTCGGAAAATCCAACCTCCTTTCCCGATTCACTCGCAACGAGTTTTGTTTGGAGTCCAAATCCACCATTGGCGTCGAATTCGCCACTCGTACGCTTCAGGTCCCTTTCTCTCTCTTTATTCCCCTCTCATTGAGTATTTTTATCTTCCGGCGCCATGTTTGTATCCCTTGCATTCCCGATCTGTGTTCGAATCTGTGTTCAGAGAGCTAGTTTTCCCGAGGGAGTTCATTTTTTGTGATTCAAGGATCGATCTGATTCCTTTTCCGTTTTCATTGGCCTTTTTTCTTCTAAATTGTGTTCTTGTATCTTCTCTTGCGGATCTGTGTTCTCAGTTGGTTGTTCTAATTTAGGGCAATGCTGGAAGTTATTCTTTTGATTCGTACGATGGAATTGAGAAAAAAAATGAATGTGGATTTGATCAGGTTTATAATTTTTTATTGAAATTATTCAAATTCTGATCTGGGCCTGGGTGGTAAGAGATTCCATCCTAATTTTAATGGAGGTAGATCTGTAGATCGTAGTTGGTTGTTTTTATGCCAATTAATTTAGTCCACACAACTTTAATGCAGTGCCTAATATGTATCTGAATTCATGAATTCTTTTATGGCAATACAATTATTATCTTAGTTTTATTCCAAATTTGATGATGTATTCCACCTTTTCTTCCTTTCCATTTTGATCATCTAAATTTAACAGTTTCTAAACATGCAGAGGAAATTCATTTACAACTAATGAACCCTTGATTTACACTGCAATGTGTTGTCTTTTAAATCTCAGTTTCTTGGGTTATGGTTGTTACTTGAAATCTTATTTAGTTCAAGTTCAACGACATTATGTGAAGTAGGGGATTCAAACTTCAGACTTCTTGATCAAGGGCACATAAACATTTGATAATAGATTTTGGAACTTCTTAGATCCTCTCATGTCAATGTCATCTTTAAATGGCTATGCGATATTAGTTGCACATTTGTTGTACTGAAACCTTGCATATCATAGTCTGGATCTCTGTACGAAGAGCGAAACGTTTGTAATTATTTCTGTAGTTCTTGTCCTGGAAAAGATTTGGATTTAATGTGGAAGGTTATGGTAAACTCTTTGCTAGATGACTGAATTCGTTTGGGTTTTTGGAGACCAGTTTGTGAAATTTGATATATGAACTTCTCTTTTGCCCCTGGCTTGGACTTAAGTTGCAGGGCATGGACGCTTATCTTTCAATTTTATTTTTTATTTTATTTTTTCTGATTCTTGCTTATGAAGTTAGTGTTTGTTTTATAAAAATCAACAAAATGTTTTTATTTATATATGACATTTTACTCTTAAGCTTTTTGTTTGTTGTTTTTCAACTCTCTGTTCCTTTAGGTGTTTTTGTTTTTTAGTTTTGCTTCTCTGCACCTTCAATTCACCTTTAGGTTGTCAAAATTTTCTTCTTTTTTATTAATCAATGAAACATCTTATGTAAAAAAAAGACATTAAGGTGGATTTTGTGGTCCATTGATGATGAATGGATCTCTACTGTGTTTTATCAAAGTTAACAAAGAAAAGGAATGTTGCATATCTATTAGGTCGAGGGAAGGACTGTGAAAGCTCAGATATGGGACACAGCCGGTCAAGAGCGTTATAGAGCAATAACGAGTGCTTACTATAGGGGTGCCCTCGGAGCCCTTCTGGTATATGATGTAACAAAACCGATGACATTCGACAATGTGAGCCGTTGGTTGAAGGAACTTAGGGACCATGCAGACTCGAACATAGTCATCATGTTAATCGGAAACAAGACCGATCTGAAACACCTCCGAGCAATGGCAACAGAGGATGCACAGAGCTACGCGGAGAAAGAAGGGCTGTCGTTCATCGAAACCTCTGCTCTTGAAGCAACAAATGTGGAGAAGGCCTTCCAAACTATTCTCTCAGAGATATATCGGATAATCAGTAAGAAGTCCCTGAATTCGGATGAGCCAGCTGCGGCTAACATCAAGGAAGGGAAAACCATTGTGGTCGGTGAATCCGAGGCGAACACAAAGAAGCCTTGCTGCTCTTCTTAAATTACAGACAAAATATTTCAACAACTTTTGTATCTCTCTCTTTCTATCTGTTCTTTGTCATCTGCTTGTTCATTTCTTTCTAGTTTCCAACTCTATTCTGTTATTTGTTTGCTTGAATTATGTTGTTGTAAAATTTACATATAGTTTATATTTTACTTAGATTTAAATTTTTTTTGTCATTGTGTAGGCAAGGGATCATTGGAATCTTTTGCCAGACACTTATTAGAGGTTCATTTCAGGGTTTGTCTGTTTTCATGGAATCTCTATGTTGGAGAATCAAATATATGTAATGTCTCGTGATTTTCTTTTTCCAATATCTCTGTGTTTAAACTTATGTGTTTCGTACTAGTGTGAAAAGCTTGTATGATATTTAATTTTAATAGATGATTATGGTTTGAACATAATCTTTCTATCATACGCATATCATGGTGGTTAGCATTTTAAAACAAATGTAAAATGCCTTTTTGGTCAAACTTTTATGTTAGTGTGAATTTCACTCTTAATACTACTAGTCAGCATTCTTGGTCTTCAAATAAATAATTCAACTCAATAAGAATAAATATTTTCACTTTAAAAGAAAATGCAATAAATGTTTTTTTTTAATGCTTCTACTATATTATCCAATAAAAAAATGCGCAAGTTTACTTTGGATTAGTTTTTTAGGGAGACAAATAATGATTCTCAGGCTCGAACTCGAACCTATTACGCTGGTATTGAACTTGTTTACAATTAAACAATGAAACTATTGCACCATCACATTTTAATCGGTTAAATTGTGCATGATTAACAAACAATAAGCTCTCGATAACATTTGAATAAGACGTAAACTTTAATGTTTGTACTCCCTAAATTTTATAGTTTCTAAATACTTCTAATTTTGCATAAAAGTTATATAAAAAATATATATTATTATTCAACAACATTTGGCGAAGGAAAATGTGTTACTTTGTGGTTATTTTTTATTTTTTGAGGTAAGAACAATTGAGTGGGAGAGATTCGACTTTTTTTTTTTTTTTTCGAATACATATTTGGAGAGAGGAGACAACAAACCCTACATAAAATGTATCAATGTTCTTAATTTATGAGAGTCAAATACCGATTCTTGAGATCAAACTTGTAATCATGATGTTGAACTAATTTATAAGTAAACAATAAAATCATTTTTGGGGAAGTCATTTGATAGTTAGGTTGGATTGATATCCATGAATAGCATTAAAGAATTAAAAAAAAAGTTGAATAGTAAATAGTAATAAAAGAAAAGGGGGTATTGGGAGATTGGGGGTGAGGTTAGTAGGGTCCATTCCCACGTGAGGAAAGGGGCAGAAGGGTAAATTGAGAAAGGAAAAAAAGGGTAAAAGGGATTTGATTAGAGAAAGACGCATCACAATAGCAGTAGAGCAATTCCTCCATTGATTGCCAATGGCAGCAGTGATTCCAAGAACAACATTACTGTACACCGAACCATAATTCACGATCTCCTCCTCCTTGATCTTGTTCTTGTTCTTGTTTCCCAATTCTCCATTTCCGAATTCAGATTCATCATCTTCTTTCTCGTTGATTTCTCCCATCTGGGTTTGTTTGTTTGTTTGTTTGTTTGTTTGGTTGTTGTTGGTGATGGGGGAGAGAACCCCAGGTGGGAGTTTCTTCCATTACCCTCCCCCTTCTGCTCATGCTTCCCCTCACAGAACCACTCCTTCCATTCCCCCCTTAGATCGCGACAGGTATATTATATACATCAACCCTTTTCTCATTTTCTCATGATTTTTCTCATCTTTCCCATTCCATTCCCAACCCCAGGTACCTTGCTGAATTACTCTCTGAGAGACACAAGTTGGGCCCATTTGTCCAGGTTTTACCTAACTGTAGCAGACTTTTAAATCAGGGTTGGTTTACACCTCCTCTATTGTGCCCTTTTCTTGCTCTAATGTTTATTGTTATTTCCTGTGCTGCCCTTACTGGAAATTATTCTTATTCCCTTTCATGTAGATTTAATTACAGCAACCAAGCATATGACTTTCCCATGTGTTTTCATGGTTTTAGCAGTCTTTTGAACGCCCAAGTTTTTTGTAAAAGAAAAAGCTTGAAGGTGTACTCCAAAAGAAGATTTAAGATATTGAAAGAAGTTTGAGGAAGGAAATTTTTTATTCAATAGCCATGCTAGCTTTATAATTGTGAACAATATGCAAATTATGCTTAATCGGGTGAAACAGATGTAGATTCTTGCTATGGGAGAACCAAACCAACAACAAGCAATTGGGATGGAAGTTTTTACTCCTTCAAAGGAGGGAATTGGTTTCTTGTTCAAGAATTGATTGTATAATCACATTAATTCGATCACTAGAATACATGAGATTAGAGGGATCAGAAATGGAACTTCATGGAGGTTTTGGACCACAAGTTTTAAATTGAGGCCTGGTTGGGTGGTGGCCAAAGTGAGCTTAGCTCTGACAGTAATTGACATGTATTCTCGACCAAGAGATCGCAGGTTCTTATCCCCCAACAATCAAATATTATTGGTCAACCAAAATTGAGGTTGGGTGGTGGTTGGGGAAAAAGAACTTTGTGGTTGTTAGGCTTGAGCTTGCTAAAAGATGAGACATCCATGTAACCTTGATATACTTGAGATTTTACCTTTGATATGCTTTTCCTATTACATACAATTAAGTTCTTTAGGCTAAGCCAACAAGAGAGCAAGAGTAGTAACTCAGGCATCAGCTTATACCCAATGACTAAGAAGTTAATGGTTCAAATTCCCCCGCCTCCGATTGTCGTAGAACAAAAAAAAAGAAAACAAAAAAATTTTAGGCTAAGCATATTATCTCCAAGATTGACATCCATGTGAGCAAGCAAAAATGTATTCAACTATCTTAGTTAGTGGTTTGTCAACTCATAATGAATTAGACATAGTCAAGAATAACTTTACTGTCTTTTCGCATGAAAAATGATATTAACTTGTGATGATATTTGGCATCTAAGACGTAATCTTTATATTTTTTTGGATTATTTTCCTCTGATAATTTTATGAGATCTTAAGAAAAGTTCCCTATGACTGGTAATTTTCATAACTAACAAGCCAATTTTCTTTGATTCTCTAGAGTTACCATCTTAAACATGAATATTTTCTTAGTCGATTTGGTTGCACGCGCACTAATTGTACATCTCATTGCAGAGATCAGACGTCTATCAGTCCTTAATCAAACTTCTGTGGATCATGAGAGATTTGAGCATGGGAGTCCTTACAGGTCTCTAGGCCAGGTATCGAATGGTAGACCAATGGACTTGGAAGGTTGGCCTCCAATGCAAATGGAGGTAAATATCCACTATGCTGGAATATTTATGTGATTAAGGGTTTAACATTTAAATGTATGAAGTGTTCTTGATCTATTTCTTTTTAGTTTTGATAGTTGCTTGCAATGAGGATGTTTTTTTTAATGGAAAATCAAACTTTCATTAAAATTGATGAAAAGAATATAATACAAGACAGACAATAGACTTACCTCCAACAGCAAGGGCTTGCTTCTTGCCAAAATCTTGACATTTTCTGGAAAGAATTAAGGATAGAGCTTTTTTAATGCCATCAATTTTTTAAAAGGTCAAAAATCCATAACTGGAGGGTCGTGCAGTCAAGCTACCTTCTGCCTGGGTCTTAAGTTGGGGGTTGAATGGAAGAACTTGTAGGGCCCAAACATCCCTTACCCTTACTACTGGGGAACTTCTTGGTTGTAACCTGAGTATTCTCAAAGTAGAATTAGTAGAGTTCATATTTTTTTTATTTATTCGTGTGGTTTAGACGTTTAGTGATGCAATAATTTTACTGCAGGGAAGTGGACATGTGTACAATATGGGTCCACTTCCTCTTACAATGGGCTGTCCAAGGGCGCAAGGAATTCCTACTATGCCGATAGTTAAGAAAGTTGTTAGACTCGACGTACCAGTTGACAAATATCCGAATGTAAGTTAAAATATTTTATGTTACGTGGCGATTGGACTGACCTTTTGCTTCTCTAATGTTAGTAGTTTCTTGCTGAAATCCCGGCAGTATAATTTTGTTGGGCGACTTCTGGGTCCGCGTGGAAATTCCTTGAAAAGAGTTGAAGCCGTAACAGAATGCAGGGTGTATATAAGAGGCAAGGGCTCTATCAAGGATGCTTTAGCGGTACTGACAGTTTTCCTTGATGTGCTTAAATTAAACGTACTGCTTTTGCATCTGTTGGATATCATTGGCATAGGTTTTTAGACAATCCTTTTCTATCTTATGCTGTGCATATTTTACCCACCCTTTTTGTAATGCGAGAAATCCCACGAGTAGTCAGCCTTCCATTAATATGCCTTTAGTTGTGTCACTGTCATCTATATGTTTTGGATATGAGCGTGAAGGTGTACATTTATGTATTTTATTAGTTACACTTTGGATTTTATACATTTTGTTCGATTAATTGCATTCTTATGTGACTTTTGTCTCTGTAACATTCCTTTTTTGATGCATTAGCAATTACGAGATATGTGGTTAGAATTCCCCAATTTCCTATGTACTGGAAAAACATGATTACACGTAACAAATTTTAGAAAAGGAATTGGCGGGGTTTCTTCTACCTAGCCTTCTCTAAGTCCATTCTTTTTTGTTTTGTGAATCTTGCCTCTCCTAAAATTATATATTTCTTTTGATATTTGATATTACTTACAATGGATATTTGATATTACTTACAATGGATATGAATGTTGTGCTTTAGGAAGAGAAACTAAAGGACAAGCCTGGATATGAGCATCTTAATGAGCCCTTGCATGTCTTGGTAGAGGCAGAATTCCCAGAGGATATCATAAACTCTCGCTTGGATCATGCAATGACAGTCTTAGAAAGTCTTTTGAAGCCTGTGGTATGAACAGAACAAAGAGGCTCAATCATCTACAAAATTCTACCATTGTTTTCTTTAAAGTCTTATGGAGTTTCTGTTATTTCAGGATGAATTACTGGATCAATATAAGAAGCAGCAACTAAGAGAACTGGCATTACTGAATGGCACCCTAAGGGAGGAAAGTCCAAGTATGAGCCCGAGCATGTCGCCATTTAACAGCTCGGGGCTCAAACGGGCAAAGACAGGGAGGTAGTAGGAGTGATGACTTCTCGACAACGAGCTTCGTCGACACTGATCTGTTCAAACCATGGGAGCAGTTTTCATTGAATAGCAAGTCAAGGTCTGAGAGCCTTAGCTTTCCTTCTTCACCACATGGTCAAGAGTTTTGCTGATTTTGCTCTGCTGAATCTGATAGGCCTAAGTTGTTTGGCTGACCACTTTTTCCCTTCATATGGAAGGGAAGGACCCCCCCACCCCCCCTTTCTTCCTTCCCCATTTGAACATTATTTCATTTTTTTCCTAAGGCAGCTATTTTATTTAGGTTAAATTATAAATGCAGCCCATCAACTTTAACGGATATGTTTATTTAGTCCTTGAATTTTAAAGCTGACTTTGAATTGTGATTTTATGTAGTTTCTAATGGTAACGTATTTGTTTTGTGGCTCAGCTATTAGATAAATACTTTTTAGTTTGGCAAATGTGACAAACAAAAGAAAATGAGTAGCCATCCATATGATTGCAACATGCTCTTATTCATCTAAACATATGATGTGAATATATATATATATATATATAGTTTATATGACGGTAAGTATGAGTAACGCTTACCAATAATTGGTAAGCATGATGTGTATGCTTACCTAGCAAAATTTTCTGCATACTTATTACTATATGAGCTGCATCTTTTTTACTAATAGAGAGAAAAATGTTATACGAAAAGATTGATTTAATATCATCTTAGATAATTTTAAAAATAAAGTTTTTCAAAAAATGAAAAGATTTGGTTCATATTATGGTAAGTATATATATTGTACTTACCAACTGCTATGAGAAAAGAAAAAAAATATATAGATTAAAGAATCATTTGAAAATTATATGCAACTTTTGGCAGATAGGAAACAATCGGAAGAGAAGTGTTTTCCAAACATTTGGGGTGTCATTAACCATCTTTTTTTTCTTATTCCAATCAACTTGTTCACACCTAACTAATTTTACGGACTATCCTCACCTTACTACATTTAGTTATCAAGGATACCTAGAGGCTAAACGCTAAAAAGTTTTTCACCATTGGCCAACCCAAGTTGTGATAACAAGGGACCCAAAAAAAAATTGATAGGTCATTGTTGAGTGTAGTAGTATGCTAAGACTAAAAATAAATTTTAAAAAAAACCTAAAACAAAATTCACAATATTGAGTGGAATTGCAAGAACCACGTAAAAGCTAATATATCCTAGGTCTAAATGCTTCAAAAAGTCTATTATAAACAGAAAGAGCATTAAATCATAAAGGATGGATACATATTATCATTTGCTTCTCTTTATTTGTTAGGGACAACTATCATGATCTTCCACATTAATATAATACTATCAATTTTGGACCTAAACCCTCGTAGCTTTGTTTAATGGTTAACACCCAAAAGATTGCATATTAATGGAGGTGATTATCATCCCTTTTGTACCCATGATTTCTCCTCTCTTTCTTACGTAGGATAATTGATTAAACTATCAATATTATTGCATACCAACCTACCGTTGTATGTATCGAGCTGCTAACTCAATAGCTCTTGCATTGGTGGAGGGTTGCTAGATTTTGAAATTGAGAAGTCAATTCTCTAGCCGCACTTTTCTTCCATTACTCAAAGAAGTTGGGGAAATAGGGCCTAAAGTTCGTTTGATATTCATTTTTTCTATACCTAAGGGCACTCTGCTCGTCCCAAGGCCTAGATCAAAGAGACGAGATTTAATAATTAAATTCACTCATGGGTTTCAAGCCTATATCCTCCAAAGGAACCATACTTTGGAGACTCCAACCAATGAAGCCGCCCCTCGGAGACAATAACCATTTAATTTTTTTGTTTTATAAAATGATGCCTATAAACACTACTTCTATCCTTAGATACCATTATCTAACTTGTACCTATGTTTCTGTTAGGAATTATATTGCTACAATTCTTAGATTTAGTATTTAAATATTGTTAGATATTCTCTAGGGCTTGTTAGAAGATTTGTTATATATTTTCTACAATTTGTAAGGAGACTCTCTAGGATTTGATATTGTCCACTATATACATTTGTGTAAACTTAATGAAAATCAAAAGATTTAGGTCTTTCTCAAGGTTTATCATGGTATTAGAGCCTCTCTAAATTAAAAATGATTGCGACTCGTGCAGCACAGTTCGGATAGGCCCGATGATATGTGTTGTCATTATGGGTTGTTCGACGATGAGTAAAATCTGTTGCTATTCGTATGGTGCAATAACATGTGTGTCGTTTAGTATCGTCTTTGCAATATCTTCTATTTGGTGGCGTGATCAACGACAGTTTGCGTGTGACGTTGGTGTGTGCAAATGCAGTAACATATATGACGTTTTGTGCTTATAGTATGAATCGTTTGTAAGTTATTTGGAGTTGTTCGACGTGATCAACAATAGATGTAGCATCTATGTGTGTGACATTGTAATGGCTCGGGTTTTCTTCACAGTTCTCTAGGTATGATTTTCAGTTAGTTCGGTTGGCTCATTGGGTCGTTATAGCATTTATAACTTGTATTAGTGAGTATTAATCGTATTTATAACAATAGATGCAAATATTTTCAAATTTGACTACATTTGTATATATTTTGTAATTTGTATATATTTTGTAAGAATAGTTAATGCTATACTAATAATACATGATATTTTATTGATAATTTAATATTATATTAGTGAATATTAACCGTATTTATATCAATATATGCAAAAAAAAAATTAAAATTTGATTACATTTGTAATTATTTTGTTAGAATAGTTCATATTGTACTAATAATACATGATACTGTATTAATAATTTAATATTGTATTAGTGAGAATTAATAATACAATATGAACTGTATTTATGACTATGTATGCAAATATTTTCAAATTTGACTACATTTGTAATTCTTTTATTAGGATTGTTCTTAATGAGTATTAATAATACAATATTTTGAATGGTATTCATAACTATAGATGCAAATATTTTCAAATTAGACTATATTTGTAATTATTTTGTTAGAATAGTTCATATTGTATTAATAATTTAATATTGTATTAGTGAGTATTAATAATACAATATGAACTGTATTTATAACTATAGATGCAAATATTTTCAAATTTGACTACATTTGTAATTATTTTGTTAGGATAATTCTTACTTTATTAATATTATATAATATTGTATCAACGAGTATTAATAATACAATATTTTGACCGTATTCATTTCTATAGATGCAAATATTTTCACATTTGACTATATTTATAATTATTTTGTGAGAATAGTTTATATTGTATTGATAATACATAATACTATATTAACAATGTAATATTGTATTAGTGAGTAATAATAATACAATATTAAATTGTATTTATAACTATAGATGCAAATATTTTCAAATTTGACCACATTTGTAATTATTTTGTTAGAATAGTTCATCAATTACAATTTCTCAATCTTACACAATTTGACATTCGAAACATCAAACCTAGAAAATTAAAATCCACCCAATAATAAATAGAAGAAAAAAATAATAGAATAAAGTAAAAATGAGGATTTGATACAGAAAAAAATAAAGTAATGAAAATCATCAAATTTTGAAAAAGGAATAAAATGTAATTTATTTATTTATTTATTTAAAAAATTGCTCGAAAATATTATAAAAACAAGTTTTAAAAAACTAGCATTTCAGTCATGTGGTAACTAGCATTTCAGTCATGTGGACACCACAAGCACTCATTCAAATGCAATTAATATATATATATATATATATATATATATATATATATATATATATATTTATTGTAATCGCAGAAGTGGCCGCCTGATAATGTGGTAGAATGAATAGAGAGGTGAGAACAAGGATATACTAAGTATTATTGAATAATATTATTAATTAAATTTTAAACAAAAAATAGATTTACAAATACTTTCAAATATGACTAAACTACTGTCCACCGTAATTTACCTGATTAAAAACTAAATGAAAAAAAAAATGCAATAGTGTGGATCCAACCTAGGAAGAAGTATTAGAAAAAAATCAACTTTCCTTTTGCCATCATGCCAAAAGCGAGATTCTGTATAATTTTTTACTGGTATTTATAAATAAAAGTCCAGAATACAAGAAAATTCTCAAAAATTTAAAGAATAAAACTCCATTTTGAAACTTCTCATTTTAAAGCCAAATTATAGAAACGATTCTTAAAAATCTTGGGAACAAAAAATAAAAACAGTTACCAAACAAGTTTATTTCTCAAAAGGAAGAAACAAGAAACAAGAACGTTACCAAACGGATCCTTATCAAACAAACTCGTTTGTTAAAAATGAAACATAGAAACGGGAGACACGAATGTTACTTTTTCTTTTTTTTTAGTACAGACGGAAATGTTACTAAGTGTTTAGTAACATTAAATATACCTAATTGAAATGGGATTATTAAGTAATAGTATTAATTGATTGAACTAAATTAATTAATTACCCTTTGATGAAAGTAATTCATATATACTTCACGATTGAGTAGACTTTTATCCACTCTCCAGCCTTAACAGACGATTAATAGTGACCCTAACACTTCAAATTTCATCAGCATTACTTTGAAGTTATAGTCGAATGCGTCACTTTTTTATTCAACAAAGAGAGGATCGTAACTTATAACCTCATAGATTGATGTCACTAAAATTATGTATATTTTGACTGAATATCTCATTTTTTTTGGTTTTATATTAGTGTAAACATTTCCCACCTTTTATCCCACTATAGTTTAAACTCTCTTATTCAAATACCAATTGGAGAAGTTTTTATTGAACTTTGAGGATTTCTTGAAATTATTTTTTAAGTTAAAATATCATTTTTCGTTTCTAAATTATGGTATTTGTTCCATTTTTTTCTCTCGACCTCTCTTGCTATTGTTTTCCCTCTCTCAACCTAAAAAGAGCCATGAATCTATGTCTCCACCATGAAAGACGATTTGTTCAAATTGAGGAATGGAGTTAGTGAATGGATTGAAGCCGAGATTGAGACATCTCCAAATAGAGAGGAAAGGAAGAAATTTGAAGAAGTGGGTGATTTAGGGACGACATAGAGAGATGAGGAGTGGCGTAGCCAATGTCATGATGTACCAAATAAACCAAAATATGTAAATAAATGGACATGTATCGTCTTTATGTGCCTCTAAGCTCGCACCAAGATCAAGTGTTTCATCGCCAAAGCATCGAAACACTAATGAAGATAATGTTGCAGTTGAGCTGAACAAATGCGGGCTTCATCCTAATACTTGTTTGCCATATCTGACTTCATTTTATCAACTACCGTAGTTTCTTCTGCGATTCAACATCGATCGAGTTATCAAAACTCGCAATTCTGGAATAGGCAATTTCTTGAGTTGATTCCTAGGAGCTTTGAGCATGCTTATTTTCAAGAGAGAAGGGCTGAAGAGAAACATAACTCACAAATTATAAGCTTTTTTTTTTCACAGTAGTAGTAAGGACTAAAATAGAACAAATACCATATTCAAAGGAGTTGTTCAAAGCTAGACCTTACCCTGTACTTAAACATGTAGCAGCTAACCCAAAGTGTCGGCCACACTTAGGGTGTGTTTGGGCTCCTATTTATGTAAACGGACGAGTTGGTTATAATAATCCAACCGATGTTTGCCCCATCATTTATTATAAACGGTAGTTACCTAAACTTGCGTGTCAATTTATCTAAACCTATGTGTCCGTTTATTTACACCTAACATATATTACTTTTTGTTACATAACCAGCCCCTCAAATACCGTGTATCATAATTCCTGTTATAATAACTTGCCCCTCAAACATCATTTATAATAACCTACCGTTTATCATAACTCACCATTTATCATAACCTTCCGTCTATAATAACCAAACCGGTGCTCCAAGCACACCCTTAAAACTACAGACCAAACATCGTAAAAGAGGAATAAATTAGCAACTTCCTTAAAATCCTCAGCTATCAAACAACAGCTAATTGAAACGGTAACATCAGTAAAAATGAAAAAACATTGCAAGCATCAGCAAAGTTCAAGTGAAAGGTTGAAGATGAAGAGAGGAAATTAGAATTATGAGCTGTTGAGGCTAGGTTTTAAGCAAGAAGATGAGAAACCAGAGGAAATGGTGAAAATAATTTGGTTATGATAAACGGTGAGTTATTATAAATGGTGTTTGAAAGACAAGTTATTATAGCAGAGATTATGATAAAGAGTATAACAAAAAATAATATACAAAAAAGTTAGATAAACACACATAGGTTTAAATAAACGAGCACACAAATTTAGGTAAAGCAAACATCGGTTGAGTTATTATAACAAATCCAGTCATTGATCTTTTTGGATAATAAAAATTATCACACATTCAGGACAACCATTATTGGTTACCCACCTTCAAACTGCCAATTTCATATCTAAACAAGCAAACCAAAATACATTATAATCATAACATATAACAATCACTCTTTTAGCAAAGTTAACTTGTTTGATTGGTGGTAAATTCAATTTAAATCCACAATCAAGGCTCAATCCAAAAAATAAGTAAAGCTCAGAGGTAGTAGTACCCTCTGAGTAGGATTTATGGTGTCCTTTGGGGGGATTTATTTAAAAAATAATAATAAAATAAAATAATCTAGAAGCCTTCAAATTTTGGCTTGCAATAAAAGAAACTCTTAATAGGAAAATATAATCAAATCCAAAGAATCTACTTAAAACTGTGGATAAAATTAAAAAGGCAAAAAAGAAAGTATTATAATTCAAAACCAGAATTAGCCAAATGGCCTGGAAGTTCAATAGAAAGCAAAAGTAAGTTTGCATCAGAAAACAAATAAAAATACAAAATCTAGTTTTAAGAGATAACAAAATCAACCTAGAAGGTCCCACATAAACCTTCCACCCAATTCTCAGTCCTCTAGGCCAACGACAAATAAGTTAATCTATTACTCACTTGAAGCATTTAGCATCCAAAAGAGCTTCTCCTTCAAATGGTTCCTGGTCTTCGATCATTTGGCTTACTCTCTCCTTCTGGGCTTCATCCGAGATATCGACCTTCGTCCACTCATAAAGTTCCATATCGTAGCACTCGTCCATAACAAATTTTGGGATTTCTTTTCCACGGAAAAGCCATAGTCCCTTCACCTTGAATGGTGCCTCTGATCCAATCACGAGCATCTTTCCAAAGGCATACTTGCGAGCAAGATCCATTCTTTGGAGAAATCCACCAACCTTGTTCAAAGTCACGAAGGAAACAGTGTTCTCATCGTTGTACTTGTAATCACAGAACCACAGGGAGTACCCTTCAGGGTCATACATGTCCCAAAATCCTGCATTGCGTAGACAAATAACCATAGACTTCTATTATACAATCTCTTCAAGGTGAAAACAGTTATTGTTTCTTAACATCGTCATAAGAAACTTGAATGTAACCAATGAGACTGAAAAAATGAACATACCTTTGATGGCAACCTCACGGAAGTTAGTTTTTGTGTTCGAGTAGAGACGTTTCCACTCATCCAAAACCATGGTGCTGGGAGGAAGCAGGTCAAGAGGATTTTTGGCCTTGGGCTTCGGTGCCTCCTCTTCTTCAGCAGGTGCTGCTTTGGGCTTCTCTTCTTGTTTCTTGGGCTCAGGCTTTGGTTTGGCAGCTGCAGCTGCAACCTCTTCAGGTGTTTTCACTGGTGGAAGAGCTTCGGTCTGCTTCACCTCTCCGAGTACCTTCTTGAAATTTGGTTGATTGACCATTGTCCAGAAGTGCCTCTCAACGTGGGGAAACTCAGAAGTAACACTTTTGGGCAACAAGAAAGTGAATCCCCAATACAGATTGCATGTCATAATGATATCAGCCAGTGTCACGGAGTGTCCAACAAGGTATGTGTTTGAGGCAAGGTAATTGTTCAAAGCAGCCAAGGCTCGTTTTACAGCAACGTTTGCAGCTTCTTCTACCTTCATGAGAAAATAAAAAGTGTAGCACCGGGAATAATGACAGAGAAATAACAGAGCAAAGTCATTCATAGGCATCAAATAATGATAATCACAAATTTTTTTTTTTAACAAGGCATGGCACCGGAAGACATCAAAGAAGAAATGTCATAAATGAGTCTCGAACTTGGGACCTTGAAGGGAGCACACCTTCAAAGTACCCATCTTCAACATCTGTGCCACCTCTTGGGGACTCCAAAATTAAAATGGAAGTTACTTAAGCAGGAAAGTAGAGCCAAAAACTAAAGTGATAATGGAATAAAAAAGCAAACTTCTCAATCCAATTTTCATCGTCTACTAATACCACAGGAAAATACAAGGAAAACTTCAAACTAATATAAATAGTAATCCCAATTTAAAACTTCGCCAAAAATAAAGAAAACTAAACAGAGAAATCAAACTTACTTCAGCATTGTAAACACCATATCCAAATCTAGGTCTCGCAATAGTTGAAAGATGAGCATCAATTTCCATCGTGGAATAATCAATCCATTGTTCAACATGACCCTGAAAACAAGTTGTGAGAAAAGGTATAATAAAGGTTTTTACCATTCCCTTCCTAATTAAGGAAAAGAAAAAAAAATAGTGATCAAAGCCAATAGACAAAAACAATGATCTTACATATTCAATTGAAGAAGAGCCAAATAAACTTCCATCCTTCAAGCGAGCAACTGCAGCAATAAGAGAACAAAATTAGCCCATAGATAAGAAGAAACAGTGAAAGATTCCATTAACTCATGCACAGTTAAAAAAGTCTGTCCCTATGAGAAGGAACATAAGAATAATTACCATAACGAGCAATAGCATTGCTCTCAAAGACACCACCATCAGGTGTTACTAACAGAGGAACCTAAAGCAACAAGATCAGAACAATTAAGAAGACGTAAGTTTTAGAATAAAAACCTACAATCTCTAACATAAATATCACATAAGCATCAGCAGGTTATTTTGATACCTTCCCAATAGGGTTCATTTTGAGAAACTCAGGAGACTTGTTGGTTACGCCCATGGAAAAATCTTGGGATTCCTCAATCTTGACACCATTGTATTCTGCAGCTATAAGAGCTTTGAAGGCATTTTTGTTACCCTTCCACGAATGCAAAACCTGCAAATTCAACACACATACATTTATAAAAACATTAAATAAACATCAAACTAACATCATCTAAAGAAATGACCAGATTCAAATTCAAATCCAATAGCTAAAAAATCATAAATGATTGAAACCAACGAGCGTCATCACACAATAAACTAATTCGGCAAGCAATCAGACAATAAATGGGTTAGGCTTTGGCATGAAGAAGCCAACGAATGGATTGGATAAAGTTTGGAATATTAAGAAAAACTTTCAATCAACAATAACCCACGAACAGAAAGGCCGAAACTCACAGTAAAGAAGAAAAGAAAATCGAATTCATCAATCATCAATAAAACAAAGCAAATATATTTGACATAAACCAATCAACAATTTAAACAAAAAACTAACGAATTATAGAAGTAAACACCCTATACAAGAGATTATCATCATCAGATATTGACTTCAGAATGGCATATACTCCAACAAAACGATGAAAAAGAATCAAACCCGATTTAAAATTCACAAATAAGAAATTAGAGATTCATCAAACATGATCAGATCTAGCATAATCAGACAATAAACCCCGTGTTTCTGAACCCAATTCGCAGCAGAACACAAAGGAAGAAGTAAAGGGAGAAGCTCACCAGAGCCATCGCTTCGTGGAAAAACCGTTTCGCACAGAAATCAAAACTGATCAAATGGAAAGCACAACAGTTAGAGATTCAGAAGGCAACACAAATTGAAGGAAGATGAGAGAAAAAGAGAAGAGGGCTGACCTAGAAAGGGGAAACGTTCTTCCAAGAGTGAGAGCTGCTGAGTTCAAAGAGAGAGAGACTTTAAAGAATTAGGAAATTAGGGTTTTGTATACGCTGAAAGATGCTTCTGGATCGGGTCGCATATTCGCTTTTTGGGCCCGGGCTCGCCACCCCAACCCAATTTTGTGCTAAATATTTTGTTTGGGTTTTAGCATGGCTAAATAAAGGAAAGAATTTGGAAAAGTATTCACTTATAAAATAATTTAGCAAAATTGTTAACCCCATTTTAATAAAAAAAAATCATTTTTACCTTCCTCCCTCCTTAAATCAACCTTTTACGAAAAATCTCTCACTTTCATTGATTTTTTAACCAAATTATCGTTGTTTTGTTTTGTTTTTTTTTTTTTTGGTTAAATTACTTAAAAACTTTAATTATGTATTAATAAATAAATACGAAATTATGAATTGATGTTGTTTTTGTGGTAATGATCCTTTTATGTAAGTATTGTATTTTTTATAATATTGTATAATGAGTATTTATAATAAAGTATTAAAATGTGACTATAGGTGCAAATAATTTAAAATTTATAATACTATTTATAAATACAATATTATTAATGAATATTTATAAATATTTTATAACAAATTTTTTTTTATAAATATAGTATTTCATTTTATAAATATAGTATTTCCTTTTATAAATACAATATTTTTTTTATAATTAATACAGTATTTATCTTTAGTTTCCACAACCCCACAAAATTAGGGTTTCGGTTTTCGCTTCGATTATTGTGAAAGTTAGAGGGACGACGATAACAAACAAAACACGAAAAAATCGAAGAAAAACCATTGAAATACAAAGAGATCCAAAAAAAATGGTCGGAATCGACGAAAAAACTAAAAGAAAACGCGAAGAATAAGAATTGGTCGGAAAATAGAAAAATACTAAAAAAATTGCCGGAATAAAAAAGAAACGGTTTCACCTTAGGACTTGATTATAATGTAAATATTTTCAAAGGTAATAATTATTTGTTAGAATAGTTATCCATTACAATTTTTTAAAAATAAAACAAATAAATTATGAAATTTTAAATTAAACGTAGCCACACCTCAATGACAAACACGATTCCAAAAAAAAAACTACATTTGAAAAAATGAATCAGATGAAATTAAATAAAAAATATTTTTAAAAATAATTGCTTCAAAAAATAATAATGCAAATAAAAAAAAAGTAAGATTTCAAAAAAGAAAACAAAAAAAAAAGTCATAAATTTGTAACCATGTGGCATACTAGCAGTTCGCCACGTGGCCACCACCACAGTAACTCAATGGCAAACACGATTTGTAAAAAATGTCGGGCCAGACATTTGACTGACGGTATAATAAGTATTATTAATTAAATTTAAAATGAATGACGATTTTCCTATTTGTTTTTTGTTTTCTTACTCTACTTTTTGTTCATTTTAAATTTAATTCTTTGGTTTTTTTTCCTTTGATAGTGAAAGTTAAGCTTTTGTTATTATTTTTTTCGAGTAAAAATTAGGAGGGGACCACAATAAAATCTCAAATAAATAAGAACTAAAATATTGATTCAATTTTTATGATTATCTGCAAATAATCAAAACAACACGCCATCAATCTTTTTGCGATAAGATTTTATTTCTTCTAATTGATTGATGTTGAGATTCAAATTTAGCTGTTAGTTATTTCTTAAGAATTTGGAGAAATCCTCATTATTGTTTATTGTAATGTTGGTTAATATTGTCTTAAAACAATCATTGATAATCATAGAATATTTGTAGAACAACTAAGGTGTATAAAAAAAATTGACAATACATAAAATTTGGACTAATCAACTCAAATCACAATAGTTATGTTGGATTATAATTTTATTTAAATTGAGTTGAATTATGATTTTATAGTTTTCATTGGGTTCCATTGTTTGCCAAATTTATGCTCGTTTAACCTAACTCAACCTTGAGGTTAAAAAAAAAATCAACCATAAAGAATATGCATCAATAAGACAGGTAGCATAAATCTAAGTATAGTTTCATGTCTTTTTTTCTTTATTTATTTTGTTTTTATATATTTACGGCTTATGAATTGAATTTTTGAGAGGAAAAGAAGATTAGCCCAACTTAATAACATGACACAAACCAATCCAAAATATAGGGTAGAGTTGAACTGTTTTAATACATTGGATTGAACTGGTTAGCAAATTGCGTTAACATTGAAGAATAATAGCGACTACGAAGCTTGAAAATATACATTAAGCGCAAAGGAAATAGTGATATGCAAAAAAATGAGGAAATACAAGAATTGAAGTAGAAGAAAAAAAACCATGTGGAATTATGACATTCATACATTGCTCAAAAATCAAATCGATCAAACGAATAAAAGATGGTAGATCAATTTTCAAATGTATGTCGATTGATGTCAATTACAAAAAGACTTGATCGAAAGTTCGTCGATTAAGTTGGTTGGCTTTTAAGTATAAGCTCATTTAGTAATTAAACAAAAAAAAATTATATAATATTGATATTTTTTAACTCTAAATTACTTTTTAACTATTATATAATCATATAATTAATTAAATTTTAAGTTAATTGTTACAAAATTAACTTAAATAAAAATGTGTTCCAAAAATTATTATGTAAGACCCATTTTTATGATAAATATTTTTTAATAAAATAAATAAGTGAATTAACCGACTTAACCAATCATTCAACATTCAAATTTTATTTTTCTTTTTCAGTTACATTTTAAAAACAAATTAATAGGTCTGATGATGAAACCCTAATGTGGGTGGCCAAAGAAAGAAGAGTCACGAATGACGACAATTTGTGTATTCTACCGCGTCAACTACAACGTTGCCACTTCTACTTTTTTTTAAGGATTTGCGAGTATTCTCTATGTCAGAAACAACCGGTCTCATTTATAATATAAATTTACTCTCCTTATACACATGAGATTTTCATGTAGTTCAGCAACATCAATGCATTCCCATAATTAATAAGGCATGAGTTTGAATCTTCCTCCTCCAATTGTAGTTCAACTCCAAAACAAAAAATCAATATAAGCACTTACAATTTATCAAAAAAAAAAATTGATAGGAAACAAGACAACTTCGTTAATAAGTGAATGGTTACATTAAGCCCATAGAAACCTAGAATAAACAGCGCCAAAATTAGAGGGCAAAACACGGGAAAAAAAAAAAAGAAAAAAAAAAGCCATTACAGCCATATAAATTACAAGAAAGCTCATAAGAGAAAATAAGTGGTATAACTGGCATGCCCAAATTAATGTCCCTCTAATATCGAAAGACAGCTAGTGATCGAAGAATGAGCCAAAATGAGGGGTGGTGAAGACGAGTTTGCAGGGGACGAAGATAAGCCATTGTGAGTTGTACCATTCAATGTGATTAGTAGATACACTTCAAAGCCATTTTAAGGATGATATCCAAAACAGACCGGCAAGATCAAACCGGTATAGATAAGACAAATCAGTTTGGTGTAGTGAGCCAAACTAGTTTGTGGGTCGCATCGAACCACAAACTTGGGTTTCCTCGTCTTTCTCATCCTCAGAATTTGTTCCTGCCATCAAATCCAGGGAGACGATCAGCCATTGTCAAAAACCCATGAAGAGAAGATGAACCCGTGGAAAGGAAACGGTCGTGAGTATGAGAATAAACCTTGGCCAACACCAAACAGATAGAAGAACAAATGCGAGAAGATCGGCGATCAAAGCGGATGGATTAACCACATGAGCCACAAACGAAATTAGAGGCTTCGTCAAAGAGAAGGACAACTAGTCTACTGCGAACCAAAACCCCGAGCAAGAAGAAGATGCAGCCCCCGACTCGAGCGATCACTTGTGAAAAAAACCATAAATCGACTGCGTGATGAAAACGTGGGTGAAAAATCGATCAAATATCCAAAATGAGAAGAAACGCGATGGTAAGAGAAAAACTGATCGAGTAAGAGGAAGCAGCCGTCGATACAATGTTGGACGTGAAATACCCCCCTCCAGAGCCGGTATAGGTCATCGACATCGGAGGAAGAAGAGAAGATTTTAGGATTTGTGTTTTGGGGTTAGAGAGAAAGTTTTTCTCAAGCCATACAATTTATCAAATTGAAAGTTTCAAAAGATTAATTGTTACAAAATCATATTTTTGAGGTGGTTCGTACAATTTCCTTTATAAAGAAAACCATTATTTCTATTTTTCTAGCATAGGAACTTTTTGTACACACTTCTGCAAACTGCTAGTCTCTGAACCAAGTAATACAATGATTTGAGCAAGTGTATGATGATATCCACAGGAAATTCGAATTTTGAGTTTATTTGATTGTTGATAATAAATATAATTCATTTTAGAGAATACAATCAAAACCAACTAAATAATAATTCAATAACATAACTGTAAATCAAAAGTTTAAACTTCCGTATTTAAAAAAAACACACACACGCACGCTTTGTAATTAGACTGAACATATGAGCAATTAGAACTGTCTATTTAATACTTTTTTTAAAAAATAAAATAAACTCCATTCAATCTAGAGGGGATGTCAAACCAATAAAATAAAATCCTTATATATATATATATATATATATATATATATATATATCCTTCAAAATAGTAGAGGCAATCCGAGGGATAGATTGCTGAACAAATTGCCCATCAAAAACCAGAAGAATGTTGGGGTTTTTAAGATGCAAAGTAGTAGTGCGCTCCAAACACTATAAAAGGAGCATAAGACTTTGGTTTCAAAACATCCCAATCAAAAGTACTTTAAGCTTTGTATATTGACTCTAATTAAATTCATTTTGTATTCTCTTGTGGAGAGTGTGCAAAGGGTGTGAGTAGTATAAATTTTGAAGAGAGTATTTTTGTAATTGGAATAGGAGAGAGAATTTTGTGTGATTGTAACAATTTTTCACATAGTGGAAGTTCTTTCTGTCCGTGGTTTTTTCTCCAATTTGGAGTTTTTCCACGTAAATCCTTGTGTTCTCTATTTTGTTGTTTCCTTTTAATTTCTCATTATTTTCTATTTATTCCTGCTGTTATTAGGGAAGGTTTTTTCCCAACAAAGGATTCAACCAAGAGTTGGCAAAAAGATCTACAAACATTATGGCAAGACATGAGATATTTTCCTATAATAATAATCCAAACTTTGCATTTCGACAATAATAACCCTTCAACTATATAATAACAATACTTATTATAATAATCCTTTGTTATATTAACTTAAATCTCGAACACATATTATAACCCACGATTATAATAATTGGTACACCAAACATACATTAGATTATAATAACCCAACTCTATTACATAAATCACCCCCTCAATATTCTTTAGTTAAAAATGACCTTACAATATATTATTCTACCCATTTGATATCTTTTAGTTTTTTTGTTCTTTTGGTCTTTGAAAAATAAGCTTATAAACACTACATCATCTATACATTTATTCATTATTACCTGGTACCAATGCTGTCAATGTAAAAATCATAACAAAGAAAATAAACATAAATTTCATAAGAAAAAAAATTTAAAAAAAAAAAAAAATCATAATCAACGAATGCCTTGTAACTTTTTTTAAAAAAAATACTTTTCTTCTTTAGTACCCAAACTTATAGCAACGTCCCTTAACTTCATCCCTAAGCTCTCAATCACGACAAAAACTGTCACTGAGGTTCAGATCACAGTCTCTAATTCAAAATGGCTGAAAGGATTTGCAATGACAAGTCAAATGAATCATGTTGAAAGGTCAACCTAGTGGAACCCATTACTCCAAGCAGAAATGATTCAAGTGAAATCAATTATGTTGAAAGGTCATGCCCCATAATGTAGTCGAAAGCGAGACAACTATCACAAGAGATGGGAACTACGGTTATATTCAAGCTTGGATCCTTGAGTTAGACATGAACCAAGTAATAAGTAGAAGTGTGTCTATCTAAGCTATTGTGATGTAGCTCGAACATCACAAGATAAACATGTGACACGTGATACTTGGATTGATCCATGATTTGAAACAACCCTACGGGGTATAATATATCAAACGACTACACCAATCCTAAGGATCCATAGGCTTAATTGCAGATCCAGCACAACAATCAAAATGTTTAAGGTGTTTTGTCTTTCAATTTTGAAATTTTGTATACCTAGCAAAACGATATACAATAGTCTCTTTGTATTGTATTCGGACTTGACACAACGTTTTTCAAGTTTCGACCATTAAACTACCATGTTCAGTGAATGTCTAAATGATTTCTTTTCTCCAAACTACACTGATATGCATCTCTCCCAAGTCCCAACTTTAATATATAAAGATAACTAGGAGAGAGTGTGAATCCAAAGGTCAATATCACACACAAGGATCCAAACAGGGAATAATTCACAATAACATAGAGATCCTTAAGCCAACACAAAGTAAACACAAATTTCCACCTATTTAAAAACCTGTTAACTTAGATTTTACCATTATATACTCAGGCGTGAGGAAGTGCTTAATTGCAACAGCTGCTCTTTTGCTCAATTGGTTGCCCCTTGATCTGCACATTCCCCGACGAGTTCGAGGAAGTTGGCTGGCTCCCCATTCTATAACAGAGAGAAATTCAAACAGTTAGCCAGTGGAAAATATCTACTTTGCAAGACAGCAAAATTTGAATCAACAATCCTTTTGAAAATTTTAAAGATGTAGAAGAAAAAAAGGCAAGCAGAAAACACCATGCCACAATATTAGAAGAGGGGCAGGGAAGAAACGGGTAGAATGGTCTTTTACTTTTTCTTTATTTCAGCAGCCATTGTTAAGAAAGCTTGCTCCACGTTGATCGAGTCTTTTGCACTTGTCTCTAGAAAAGGGATTCCATGCTCGTCTGCAAATGCCTATCCATCCATGAAAGGAAAATACAATAAATCAGGTATTAAGTGAAGTTATCTTCCATATTCTTGGGGGGCAGTTCGACCAAGAGAAGGACATGTATCATGCTTATGTTACTGCAAATGCTAGAGTAATATTAGAACTTTGCAAGTGCAGAAATAACCATGCACTAGATTTCCATTGAAGAACATTGCAATTAATAAGATCATTCTATCAAACGTGGCTCAATGAACTTGCTAACTAAAATTGAAAAATAAATTGTGGTATCAAAGCTCCTACTGATAACCTTGTGAAAGTAAATCTCAGTATGTAATCTCCGAAGAAAATGTAACATAAAATTTATACCTTTGCTGTCTCTGTGTCAACAACCTTGTCCTCGACTAAATCACACTTATTCCCAACTAAAAGCTTGCATACACTGTCATTAGCATATCTATCAATCTCATTCAACCACTGTTTGACATTGTTAAAGCTCTCCATCTCAGTGACATCATAAACAATCTGTAGCAATTCGAGCAAAATATAGTAACGATAGGATCAAAAAGTAATACAAACTGACACTGGCTTAAGGCTTATAACAATATGACATTCGAAACAAAATTTACCAATCAAGAACCAGAAAATTACATGTTCTAATCTAAACTGCATGCTAAGAACAAGTATGAGAGAGACTTCGCAAATTCACCATACAAATATGTTGATCCCTGAACTTAGGGGGGAAGATTCTTACAATTATTCCATGTGCTCCTCTGTAATAGCTGCTTGTTATGGTCCTGAATCTCTCTTGACCAGCAGTGTCCCACTAAAAAGAATAAAACAACAGTATCACTCAAGTCTTCTGTATTTCATTGAAATGATGGAAAATTCCGTTATAAAAAGGGAAGACAGAAAAGGTAGATTAGACAGCCTAATGGGTAGATTAGACAGCAGATGAATTATGATTTATGATTGAAACTGATAAAATAGCTTTAACAGCCGATGATTCAACATGATGGATATTGCCTGAAATTAAACTTCATATTATTCTATTAACCTAGAGAGATTGGAAAAGAAAATTCATTAGAAACCAAACCACTCAATGCTTTAGCATTTCTGATCCAAAAGGCCTTTAGCCAGAGCACAAAAAAGTAACAGAAGATTACGAGATCAGAGTCACACAGACGCTCAAATAAGAAGTGAACAAGCAACTGAACTGAATAGATTAAAATTTAGATTTTAGACAGTATCTCAAACAAAGACAGAAAAGCATTTCTAATTCTCATGAGTAAAAGTTAAATCTCTCATAAGGCTATTGAGTGTATAATAACGCAGCAAAGAAAAATATCCTCTAGGAATAAGAAAGAACAAAAAACATTATCAAACAAGAAACCCTGCAAGCCTACTCACAATCTGAAGCTTAATAGTCTTTCCATCCTGTTCCACAGTTCTGATTTTCTGAAAATAAAAAAAACTACCCATTAGAAGCAATGACCCACAAATTAAAAGCTCCATAAACAATCCCACTTACGAAATCAACTCCAATTGTGCTTATATAGCTATCCACATAGGAATCATCCTGAAAACAAAAACAAAAACAACCCAATTAACTATTTGCCCTAACCATGAAGCCAACCCCTAAAAAACACGAGATAAAACCCTAACATTCATCGCCCATTTCCCAAATCCGACTCATAAACAAACGAAATCATAGAAAACATTGCAGAGATCAAAAGTCGAACAATAAACTCACCGCAAATCGGAGAAGAAGGCATGATTTGCCAACGGACGAGTCGCCGATGAGCAAGAGCTTGAACAAATAATCACTGGAACAACAAGCGAGATATCTCGATTGAAAGGGAAAATGAAGAAGAAGAAGAGATTGAAGAGCTGAATTGAGGTAGAGAACATACTATTCGTTGCTCATGGCTTGAATCGCAATGGAGAAATCGGCTGCCGTGAATTTCTGTCGGCGTCTGCGAAGGAGAAGGAGAGAAAGTGGGGATGAAGTAAGAAACCCGTTTGATGAATTTCTTTCTTTATAAAATCTCTTCAATTCTTAATTAATTCAACTTTGTTTTTTTTTTCTTTCACTATCTTACTTTTTCTGTCCGCCTCTTCGTATTTCAAAATGTGACATTTTAATCCTTTACTCAGTTTTGATCTTTTTTAAATGACCCCATTTTATTTTCAAAAGGAAAATCATTACCATATCACAATACGAACATAACATACATTATTAAAATATCGCACATGAAAAGGTAAAACATCACAAATAAAATATTTAATTTTAAATATATAGACCAAATAAAAATTTAATGTCTTTTTCTTTTTAATTCAACTTCTTGGGTTTGAGTTATATAAATTTAATTTATTTTTGGGAACTTAAAACCCTTTTTTTTTATTTGGAATACTTGCAAAAATTAGGAGGTTTAAAATAAAAACTCTAATTTATAAGAAAGATAATTTTGACTTTGATAACTCTAAAATAGAGTTAATATTTAACATATTTTGGAATTATTGTTTAACTTATTACAAAAATCTGGAGCTAAAAAGAGATAGATATAATAGTTACTGTGTAAACGACTGATGTTTACGCATTGGGAGAATAAACTAAGAATCATCATTAAAAAGTGAAAAGAAGATAAATTAAAAGCGAAATCATATGAGCATTGTCGTGCACTAATGTTTGCATGAAGCTATAAAGCAAAGCGAGGGATGTAATTACAGAAGCGGAGCGATGAAAAGTAGAACTGCAATAGCAGCATAAAAGGAAAGAATTGTAAAGTGAAGCTGAAGCAGAATCAAAGTCAAATCATCGGAGAAGTAAATCACGAAAAAATCGGGATTCTTTCCTAAAGTCGCTAAAGAATCACTGAAGATTCAAATGAAAGGAAACTTGTCGTCCATGTCAAAAACCATGTTTCTCATCTCAAGTCATCAATATACAAACCCTAAAAGGAGGTTATAAAAACTGACGTTTCTAAGGAGAAAGGTATACAACGCAAGAAGTCGAGTTTTTCTCTCCACAAGTCAACTCATACCAGTTGTCGATTAGTCTTAGTAGTTTCTGCTTTATTTCATAGTTAGCATTTTACGTTGCTATTCTGTGTTACTTCTGAACCATTGAGCGATAAAATAATACTTATCACTTGCCACAATTCAACTGGGTATACTGGTGTAAGACTATGCTTTTTAGAACATAGAGTGTTAGTAATAGCATCTTAACTTGGAATCAATCTAAAAGAATAATATACATAGCCGATTATAATCACACCGGTCACATTCTTACTAAGTAGGAGCAATTTCATAGAGTAGTAAGAAACAAACTTGTATTGCATTATCAACAATGGAAGTGTAAAGACCCGACCCGAATGGGGTTCTAAATAGGTCATTACCTCAATGCATGCATAGAAATCAACACTAGAATTTGCAATAGGGTTGTTTCGGATTCTAAGTAAAAAACCAAAAACCGGCAAGAGTTCATTTAAAAGTCAATACAAAATTCTTGAAACCCGGTCCCTGTTTCCAGCACCTGTTCCAAGACAAATACATTTCCAAACATACTCTGATCAGAGATTTATTTAAAACATACAAACTTTACAACAATGCTAGAATCAGGAAATACATTGAGAAAACACCCTAGGCTCCGTGCCCAACTACATGCATTGAGAGGACATTTAAATCATAAACATAAACATAAGACTCGAGAGTTGAACAACGGGTTCCATGATCACGCCTCCTCCTCCACCATCTTGTCTCGCACCATGGTTACCTGTGGTAAACCACATAATAAGGGTGAGTAACGAATTACTCAAAGAAGAATCCCCAACCAGGGGTACAATCACGATACACATGGTCATCTCGAGAAAGATATGCAAGCTATGAACATAAACACAGATAGAGCACATAGCTTAGCCCACACTTGGGCCTCGGATGCCAACTCGTGGTCTTAGTCAGGAAATAACTCACCACACAACACAACACACAAGTCGCCCTATACGAGAAACAAGTCTCGGCCACGGCTCATCTCATCGTCGACGAAAGGTACACTAGCTCAAGATCCCGAGGAGCTCTCCGGGCGTGCTACTGTAATGAGCGTAAGCATGCACGCGCGTGCTCACCGCAGACTATGGGGGTTGCAGTGTCCAAGGCAAGTGCCCATATCCACCACCACGCCTAACTAAATCTTTGGATCGGTGTCACCGACATAGGGGTGTGAGACACGGACACGTAAACTATGTCACTGAACCACGCGCACTGGGGCCAAGAAACGGTCGTGGTAGGCTTACACCGAAGCCGTCCTTGCCTTAACGGTGGCAATCGGGGCTACGGTACAGTAACGGCCCGGAAAATTCATCCCGGCCTTCCCAGGAGGCCCAGGGGCATTTTGGTAATTTTGGGTCGGGCCGGTTTTGAAATTTAAAATTGCCAGAATAATTACGAGTCAATTTGAATGGGATCGGGATTTTTGGTGAAGGCGTTTGGGCTTGGGAAGGAGCAAAAATAAATAGGGAATTAAATAGCGCGTCGAGCAGGAATCGAACCAGGGCCGTGTCGCATGCTAGGCGGAGGCACGACCACCGAGCCACCCGCGCGTTTGTTAATCTAAACGCGCGTTTTTATTTAAGCTCGCTCGTCCCCTGTTTTGCTTTAAAAGGCGGCTCGCCCGACTTCGCCCCACCTTTCTTCTTCTTTCTTCCTCGCGATCACCCCGACCGAGTGGCTTTTCTCGCGAATCCTTCTTCCCCCACGCCGACCTCGACTCACGGAGCTCCTCGCCGCTCGTCTCCCTCCGGTAAGCTTTCCTTTCTCTTCTCTTCTCTTTTCCTTCTCCTCCGAATCCATTTCTTCTCCCTAGTGACGTTTCCGTTCATCGGCCGAGTTGAGGCGATTTGAAGTATGGGTTTTGTGCAGCTAGTGTAGGGAAGTTCTTCTTCAAGGAATCGAGCGTCGAATCCCCGTGGATCGCTTGGATTTGTGTCTTTTGTTCGCCCCCTCGTTGCAAAGCAAGCAGAGCCCTGTTCGTCGAGCTCGCCCGCGTGCCGTCCGTCGCGCGCGCGCGCTCGCCCAACTCCGCAACGCGTCGCCCGAAGCCCGCTCGCCGAAGTCGTGCAGCAGCGCGCAGCGCCAGTGAAGCTTCGTTCGCCCTGCATCTCTCGCGCGCAAAGAAGCGCCTTCCGTCGCGCCTTGGCGTGCGCACCCAGCCGCGCCGCGCCCATTTTCTGCGCCCAGCGCGCCTTCGAGCCCCGTTCTTTGCCCGTTCGTGCAATCGGCCCGTTCGTGCGTTAAATGCGTGCCTCGTGAGTTGCTCCCGAGTGAGCCTCATTTATTTTATTGTATTTAGGCCTATTGTGTGATTTTTGTGTTGATTGATAGGTTCCGGTGAGCTAGATCGAGATTGTTCGCGACTTAGGATTTCGTGCCAAACCGCCCCCCGACCAAGGTAAGGATTTCTTACGGGGTTGTGTGGACCCTGCGATATTATATGTGATTGTTGATTGATTGCCTGTTTGTGATTATTGACATGTGTAGCTAGGTGCTTCAATCTGAATTCCTGTTAGCATGATTTCTTGGTTAATTCTCATGTTAATCCATGCTAGGTTGTTCCTTTACGGCATGCTCGTATCTGTTCCATGCTTCGTAGTATCATGCTAGGCTCGTTGTATTCTTATTGAGCACGTATTGGATTTTATGGAATTGTTTCTTTGTTTGCTAGGCGGGTTAATTGCGGGTAGATAGCATCATCGGGCCCGATGCATAAAGAACCTTGCATCCATGGCGGGGACGTCGAGCAAGTCATTCCGCCCCTGGACCCGTGAGGGATTTGCTAACCCGATCGGTAGGCCCGCAATCTTGGGTGAGGGTGGCGATCGTTAAATGCCCCAACCGTCGGGATGATGACTTGGCATTGCCTCGCCCCCGATAGTCGGCACGTCCTCGGCGTGTTGGTAGTAGCCCCGATTGCCACTGTTAAGGTAAGGGCGGCTTCTGGTGTAAGCCTACCACGACCCGTTCCCTTAGCCTCAAAGTGCGGTGGTTGGTGACATAGTTTAAGTGTCGTGTCTCACACCCTATGTCGGTGACACCGATCCAAAGATTTAGTTAGGCGTGGTGGATCGGACATGGGCGGCTTGCCTCTAGACCCGGCACCCCATGGTCTGCAGAGAGCACGCGGTGCATGTTTACGCTCATCTGGTAGCGACCGAGAGCTCCTCGGGATCTTGAGCAGTGTACCTTTCGCCGATCGACGATGAAAGCCAGAGGCGGGACTTGTTTCTCGTATATAGGCGACTTATGTATTGGATGTGTGATGATTTTATTAGGACTAAGCCACCGAGAGTTGGCATCCGAGGCCCAAGTGTGGGCTAAGCTATGTGCTCTTTTCTCGTGTTATATTCATAGCTTGCATACGCTCATCGAGATGACCATGTATATCGTATTGTACCCCGGTTGGGGATTCTTCTGAGCGATTCGTTGCTCACCCTTATTATTGTGGTTTTTCCACAGTGGCCGAGATTCTGAGACAGGATGGTGAAAGGAGGAGCTGTGATCATGGGGCCCAATCTTCCAACTCGATTTTTGTATTATGACTCGTGTGTTTTTTTGTTTTCCCTGAATGCATGTAGCCAAGGCACGAAGCCCTAGGATGTTTGTAAATATTTGTGGATTCCAGCATGTTGTATCTCGAACAGGTTTTGAATGGCTTTTAGTAAATCTCTCGATCGAGTAAACTTTGGAAATGTTTTTATCTGGAGCAGTGCTTGGAAACAGGGATGAGTTTGGGGAAAATGTCTAGTTTTTAAAGGGGTTATTTTGAATGTTTTGTTTTAATTGGAATCCGAAATCATGTCTGTTTAAATGTCCTTTACTTTGAATGCATGCATTGGGGTAAGGGCCCATTTAGTGCCCCATTCGGGTCGGTCCCTTCTGGTTGGTATCGAGCTTAGAGTCATAAATTCGTAGTATGACTGTTGTTGTAGGTCGTTTTCCCATGATCACTAGCACTCCGGCTACATCATCAGCACGCCTAAGTTTACTATTTGTTGTTTAAAAAGGGTTAAGAATTTACAATACTGTCATCTAGTGTATGCCTTGTGTAGTATTGTGGAGCGGAGACGAGCATGTTTCGACTCGTTATTGGTTTGGGTGTAGATCGCCCGACATGCCGCTTACCCGCGCGGAAGAGGACGCCCGAGAAGAGGCCAAGGTGTCGATCGGATCGGATCGACACCGCGAGGACATCGTCCCAAGCCGAGACGGATAGCATTCCGCTGTAGCTCCCGATTGAGGCGAGTAGGCATTGAGGCGATCGTGGCGCCCGTGAGATCGCTCTGGAGCGTAATTTGCTAATTCCATGAGGTCTATGGTGGTTGACTTTGTTGAGTGGCAGAGGCGAGACCGTGCTTTATTGGCAAGACAGCCGGGAAGAGTCCCGAGCTCGATCGAGCGATTGACTCGTTTGTTTCAAACAGGCGCAAAGAAGAAGACTTGACTCGCGAGAGCAGCAGACCTTTGAGGCGAAGTGGGCGAAGGTGCCGGATGAACTTGGTAAATGGTTGAAGGACTTCGTAAAGTGGAACCACGATAAGTTTGACGCCACGGTGACGCTTTATCAAGAAATGATGGATTGCCCATTTGGAGTACACCTTCCCGATTATGGTGTGCCCGGTGTGCAGAGGCCGAGGTGTGCGACCCATGCGTTAGGGGCGTAGCTAGATGGTGGTGGGAGTCCACCTTGAGTGAGAGACCGGTGGGTCTCCACCGCCACACGGGAGTTCTTTAAGTGCGAGTTCGTGGTCAAATATATTAGCGATGAGGCTCAAGAGAAGATGGTGGCACTTTTCCGAATCTGCAGCAGGTTACGATTCGATGAAGAATACGAAAGGAAGTTTTTGAGTATGGCTATTTTGCTCGCATGGTGATAGCGACCCTCGAGTTGAAAATTCGAAAGTTCATTTCTCAGTCCGAGGCGCGGTGTGTCTCGATGGATGTCGAGGCCCCGCCCCTATCACTTATGCTAAAGCCATTCGATTGGCCACTATTTACAATGGGAAATATCATCGGCGAGCGGGCCGGCGCCGCTCCAGTCTGCCGCGTCTGTCCCGGTGTAGGGGGCGTAAGAGGAGGTTTGAGTTTAGAGGGGCGGCGGCGTCGCCAAGGGCGATTCAACCAAGGATCGCAGATTCCGGCCGATTCCACCTCGCGGCAGGCGGTCCGAGCGAGTTCCCGCATGTGCCACTTGTGGGAGAGTCCACTTTGGAGCTTGTCGACCGGGCCCAGCGATGTTTTGGATGTGGAAGAGAGGGTCATACGATCCGTTTCGCGATCGGCCGGCTATGGCGATTCACCTGGCAGCAGCAGCAGGCGGGTGTTCGCTCACGAACCGTCAGAGGCCGAGCGTGCAGATGCCGCATGATGGCGTGCACGCTTCTTGTTTTGGATCATTGTGCATTTGTCTTGTTTGACTGCAGTTTCTACGACTCATTTGTATCTGTTTTTTTTTCGAGCATGCTAAGTTGAGATTAGAGCCTCTAGGTTTTGAATTATCTGTTGCTACTCCTTCGGGAGTTAATATGTTAGCTAAAGATAAGATTAAGGATGGCCGGATCGAGATATCAGGAGAGTTCTTTGGTGGCTACGCTCATAGTTCTACCCATGAGTGGTTTCGACGTGATCCTTGGTATGGAATGGTTAGCCGCTAACCACGCATTGATTGACCGCCACCGGAAGGAAGTAGTAGTGTTCAAAGCGCGGGCCGGCCTGACTTCAAGTTTCGTGGAGCCCGTGGTGGAGTTTGCCCGCCGATGGTGTCGGTTTGTGAAAGCCCGTCGTTTGCTAGCTCATGGAGCTTGGGGCTACCTAGCCAAATTGTCCGAGAGAGCCGTCCCTCACCGATCGTTGATCAAGTGCTAGGTTGTGCGGGAGTTTGCCGACGTGTTCCTCGAGGAATTACGGGTTGCCCCGAAGAGAGAGGTTGACTTCACAATTGAGCTCGAGCCGGGGACCCTCCCTATCTCGAAGGCTCCGTATCGTATGGCGCCCGGTAGAGCTAAAGGCGAAGGTTCAGTGCAGGAGATGTTAGATCGAGGATTCATCCGTCCGAGTGTGTCCCTCGGGGAGCGCCGATGTTGTTTGTGAAGAAAAGGATGGTTCGATGCGCCTATGCATTGACTATCGTGAGCTTAATAAGGTGATGATGAAGAATAAGTATCCGTTGCCCCGTATCGATGATTTGTTCGATCGCCTTCGTGGAGCTTCAAGTGTTCTCCAAGATAGATTTGAGATCCGGGTATCACCGATTCTGCGGATTAGGGACGCCGACATTCCTAAGACGGCGTTCGAGTCTAGATATGGGCACTACGAGTTTGGGGTCATGTCGTTTGGATTGACGAATGCACCAGCAGCGTTCATGGACATGATGGATAGGGTGTTCAAAGCATTTTTGGACGGCCTTCGTCATTGTGTTCATTGACGATATTTCGATCTATTCAAGGACGAGAAAGGATCATGCGAGCATTTGAGGAAAGTGTTGTGACCTTGAGGGAAAACCAGCTTTATGCGAAATTTTCCAAATGTGAGTTCTGGTTGAAACAAGTGGCCTTCTTAGGTCATATAGTCTCGAGAGATGGTATAGCTGTGGATCCTGTAAAGATTGAGGCCGTGAGTTCTTGGGCGGACCGACTTGATTCCACCGAGATACGCAGACTTCCTAGGTTTGGCGGAGTTACTACCGTCGGTTTGTTAAGGACTTTTCCGCCATAGCCTCGCCCCTCACTCGTCTCGACGAGGAAGGGTGTCGAGTTTGTTTGGGACGGTAGGTGTGATGAGAGCTTTGCTGTGCTCAAGCGCGATTTGACTTCATTCGATTTTGGCGATCCGGAAGGGACGAGGTGGTGGTTTCGTGGTTTACGCCGATGCTTCCAAGTTCGGGTTGGGTTGTGTGTTGATGCAAAGACGGGAGGGTCATTGCTTATGCTTCCCGTCAGCTGAAGCCATATGAGCAGAACTATCCGACTCATGATATGGAGTTGGCAGCAGTGGTGTTTGCATTGAAGATTTGGAGGCATTATCTATACGGTGAGCGGATTCAGATGTTTACCGATCACCAGAGCCTCAAGTATCTGTTTACCCAGAAAGAGTTGAACATGAGGCAGAGGAGATGGTTAGAGCTAGTGAAAGATTATGATTGCGAGATTCTGCTACCATCGGGTAAAGCCAACGTTGTAGCCGATGCCTTAAGTAGAAAGACGTCGCACTCTGTTGTATATTTGAGTTCCCAGCCCAGATTGCGAGAGAGAGTTCGAAAGGGTGAGATTTGCGATATTGCCGGGTGAGGTTATCGCCAGAGTAGCTCGATTGTGATCCGACCATCGATTAGGCGCGGATTATTGATAGTCGGTGAGTGACCCCGCACTTAAGAGGTTGGTTGTGAGTCGGTGTTGACGGCGACTTTGATTTTGTATATTCACCACGATGGTGGGTGACGTGTCATGAGGCGGGATGTGTTCCGGATGTTGCCGGGTTTATGAGGCGAGTTGCTCTCAGAGGCCCACTGATTCTCGTTTGCTTGGCACCCCGGGGTACCAAGATGTATCGAGATCTTAAGCGAGACATTCGGTGGATGGGTATGAAAAGAGGTGTTGCGGAGTTTGTCGATCGATGTCTCACTTGTCGGCAAGTGAAGGCACCCAGCAGAGACCACCGGATTGTTGCGTACCACGAGTGTGCCTCAGTGGAAATGGGAAGAAATCTCCATGGACTTCATTTCGGGTTTGCCGAGGACTCGAGGAAGTTCACTCAGATCCGGGTGATAGTTGACCGTTTGACTCAAGAGCGCACACTTCATTCCCGGTAGAGACACTTATACCGCGGGAGCAGTGGGGCGCACTGCTTTTAGAGCGAGATCATTCGCTATCACGGTGTGCTGTGAGAATCGTGATTCGACCGTGATTCGAGGTTCACTTCTCGCTTTCGGAGAGCGCTCCGAATGGTTTAGGCATCGAGTGCGCAAAGATGACTTTTCACCCTCGCACCGATGGTCGATCGGAGAGGGTGAACCAGATTCTCGAAGATATGTTGAGGGCACGTGTGTGTGTTGGATTTCGGCGATTGGGACCGATGATCGTATTCGATGGAGTTTGCATATAACAACGATTATCGATCGGACGATATCGGATGGCTCCATTCGAGGCTTTGTATGGCAAGCGTGCGATGCCGATCTCCGTGTTCTCGGGAAGAGGTTGGTGATAGGCGTGTTTTGGGTCCCGAGTTGCCGCAATTGACCAATGATCTTTGTGCGAGAAGATTAGAGCCCGTATGTTGACAACCCAGAGCGCATGGAAGAGTTATGCCGATGTTCGACGCGTCGGGATTTGGAGTTTGAGGTTGGTCGGCATGTATTCTGAAGGTCGCACCAATGCGAGGAGTTTTGAGGTTTGGCAAGCGTGGGAAGCCGAGCCCCGTTTTGTTGGTCCGTTTGAAATCCCGGAGAGGATCGGTCAAAGTTGCTTATCGATTAGCCTTGCCTCGCGTCATTGTCGCAGGTGCGGTGTATTTCATGTATCGATGTTGAGGCAAGATGCGCCGGACCGTCGCACATTGTGGATTTTGAGCCTTTGCGGTGAATGAGGATTTGAGCTTCGAGGAAAAGCCGGTGGGAATTCTTGCCTTTGAGACAAAGACAACTGCGTAATCGTGAAATCCGCTCGTAAAGGTTGGTGGAGGAGTCGAGTTCGAGAGGAAGCCACTTGGGAGCGGGAGGATGAGATGAGATTGCATTATCGATTTGTTTCAATCTTAAGTGACTTTCGAGGACGAAAGTCTTGTAAGGGGGAGTATTGTAACGGCCGGAAAATTCATCCCGGCCTTCCCGGGAGGCCCGGGGGCATTTTGGTAATTTTGGGTCGGGCGGTTTTGAAATTTAAAATTGCGAGAATAATTACGAGTCAATTTGAATGGGATCGGGATTTTTGGTGAAGGCGTTTGGGCTTGGGAAGGAGCAAAATAAATAGGGAATTAAATAGCGCGTCGAGCAGAATCGAACAGGGCCGTGTCGCATGCTAGGCGGAGGGCACAACCAGCCGAGCCACCGCGCACGTTTGTTAATCTAAACGCGCGTTCTTTTATTTAAGCCCGCTCGTCCCCTGTTTTTGCTTTAAAAGGGCTCGCCCGACTTCGCCCCACCTTTCTTCTTCTTCTTCCTCGCGATCACCCCGACCGATCGGCTTTTCTCGCGAATCCTTCTTCCCCCACGCCGACCTCGACTCGCGGAGCTCCTCGCCGCTCGTCTCCCTCCGGTAAGCTTTCCTTTTCTCTTCTCTTCTCTTTTCCTTCTCCTCCGAATCCATTTCTTCTCCCTAGTGACGTTTCCGTTCATCGGCCGAGTTGAGGCGATTTGAAGTATGGGTTTTGTGCACTAGTGTAGGAAGTTCTTCTTCAAGGAATCGAGCGTCGAATCCCCGTGGATCGCTTGGATTTGTGTCTTTTGTTCGCCTGTTCGCGCAAAAACAGAGCCCTGCGTCGCCGAGCTCGCCGCGTGCCGTCCGTCGTCCGTCGCCGCGTGCCGCCTCGCCCCGCTCACGCGTCGCCCGAGCCCCGCCGCTGAAGTCAAAGTCGGCCAGCCATGAGCGCCCCAGCCGTGAACTGTTTGCCCTCGCATCTCTCGCAGCAGAAGGCCGTCGCGTCATCGCGCGTCGCGCGCCTCATCTTGCAGCAGCGCACCAGCCGCGCCCACGCGCCATTTCTGCGCCCAGCGCGCCCTTCGAGCCCGTTCTTTGCCGCCTGCTCGTGCAATCGGCCCGTTCGTGCGTTTCGTCGTGCCTCGTGAGTTGCTCCCAGTGAGCCTCATTTATTTTATTGTATTTAGGCCTATTGTGTGATTTTTGTGTTGATTGATAGGTTCCTGTAGCTAGATCGAGATTGTTCGCGACTTAGGATTTCGTGCCAAACCGCCCCGGAGACCAAGGTAAGGATTTCTTACCGGGGTTGTGTGGACTCGCGATATTATATGTGATTGTTGATTGATTGCCTGTTTGTGATTATTGACATGTGTAGCTAGGTGCTTCAATCCGAATTCGGTTAGCATGATTTCTTGGTTAATTCTCATGTTAATCCATGCTAGGTTGTTCCTTCTCGGCATGCTCGTGATTCTGCATTTCCATGCTTCGTAGTATCATGCTAGGCTCGTTGTATTCTTATTGAGCACGTATTGGATTTTATGGAATTGTTTCTTCGTTTTGCTAGGGCGGTTAGAATTGCGGTAGATAGCATCATCGGGCCCGATGCATAAAGAACCTTGCATCCATGGCGGGGACGCCGAGCAAGTCATTCCGTCCCCTGGACCCCGTGAGGGATTTGCTAACCCGATCGGTAGGCCCCGCAATCTTGGGTGAGGGTGGCGATCGTTAAATGCCCCAACCGTCGGGATGATGACTTGGCATTGCCTCGCCCCCGATAGTCGGCACGTCCTCGAGTAAACTTTGGAAATGTTTTTATCTGGAGCAGTGCTTGGAAACAGGGACGAGTTTCAGGAAAATGTCTAGTTTTTAAAGGGGTTATTTTGAATGTTTTGTTTTAATTGGAATCAAATCATGTCTGTTTAAATGTCCTTTACTTTGAATGCATGCATTGGGGTAAGGGCCCATTTAGTGCCCCATTCAGTCGGTCCTCATAACGGCCGAACACGCCGAGGGCGTGCCGACTATCGGGGACGAGGCAATGCCAAGTCATCATCCCGACGGTTGGGGCATTTAACGATCGCCACCCTCACCCAAGATTGCGGGGCCTACCGCTCGGGTTAGCTAATCCTCACGGGGTCGGTGGACGGAATGACTTGCTCGGACGCCCCCGCCATGGATGCAAGGTACTTTATGCATCAGCCCGGATGATGCTATCTACCGCACTTCTAACCTGCCCTAGCAAACATCAAACAATTCCATAAAATCCAAAACGTGCTAAAAAAGAATACAACGAGCCTAGCATGATACTACGAAGTAAGGAATGTGATACGAGCATGCCGTAAAGGAACAACCTAGCATGGATTAACATGAGAATTAACCAGAAAGTCATGCTAATCGGAATTCAGATTAGAGCACTTATCACCAAACATGTCAATAAACACAAACAAGCATACAATCAAGCAATCGATAATATATCGCAGGTCCACACAACTCGGTAAGAAATCCTTACCGCCGGAAGACCTCTAAACACAAGAAACCTAAGCCGCGATCGAACCCGAGCTACCTATAACGAACCAAGCAAAACACATCAATAATCAAAGAATAGCCCTAAATACACTAAAATAAATAGGGCTCGGCTTCGAGCAACTCACGAGGAACGACGGACACACGAACGAGCCGACAGACGAAGGGGCAAAGAAAGTGGTCTGGTTGGCGCGCTGGGCGCAGATTCTGGGCTGGCGTTGGCGCGTGCATGGAGGCACGACACTGAAAGCACGGCGAAGCGCGGCGACGCGGCGGCGCAGGCGAGTGAGGCTGACTGGGGACGCCCAGCGCGGCGACGCGACACAAGGGGCGCGGGACGCGCGTGGCCTGAACGGCTCGGATCTGGCGACGCCAGGGCTCGGCGACAGCGCTCTATGCGGCGGGCGGTCGGGCGGGCGAGGCGAAGCCGGGCGTCGGCGACGCAGCGTCGGGCTCGATCGATCCGTGCGATAACGACGAGGCCGAGGCGCGAGCGAGCAGTGGTCGGGCGATTCGTGCGACACTGGCGCGCGGCTCGGCCGCGGTGGCGTGATGGCATGATGGCGCGGCCGCAGAGCTCGGGCTTGGGGTGCTCCGGGGAGAGAGAGAGAGAGAGAAAAGAGAAAAAGAAAAAAGAAAAAGAAAAAGAAAAGAAAATGAGTTTGGAAAAGAAAAGGGAAAAAAAATGGGAAAAAGGGAAAAATGGGATTTTAAATTCCATTTCCATCCTTATCCACTTTATAACCTCAAAATCCCATTTCCGCTTCTTCCTTGAGACCCGACAAAAGCAATCTTTTACAATCAATCAAACTCACTTAAATCCAACTCCCAAAGCAACACTAAGGACCCGGCTCGAATCCCAAAGGAAACACCCAAACAACCATCACTTTGCCAAAACCCAAAATCACAACCGAACCTCCAAACGACTAGCCCAAACATCTCGGGACTCGCAGCCAACAACAAACAAGCCTCAACAAGGGGGGAGCTGCCTCAAGCCTGAAAAACCTCAAATCCTGCCCGGGAGCAAAAGACCAAAATGCCCCTAAGGGACAAAAGCGACTTTAACGGCCCAACCGAAACCATGAATCTCAACCTAAGCTCCTCGAGAACGGGATAGAAAATCGGGCCGTTACAATACTCCCTCCTTATAAGACTTTCGTCCTCGAAAGTCCTAAGACGAAACGGCTCTAGGAATACTCCACTGATTCCTAGCCAACGGAACTTCTCGGCCAACAACACCAACCTTCTTGAAAACCAAACCCTCTTGGGTTCTCAAAGGCTCAAGGCCACAATGCCATCCAGATCGCCAAACACTAAACTCGAAGAAGGAAAACAAATGCGAAAATCCGACGACGGCAAACCACATCCTCAACTCACACCAACTCTCAGCGGTGCTACTCACAAAGAAACTCGAGGATCGGCCACAAGCTCAAATTCTACACCACGCGACCGGCAAAACTTTTACGAATGCCCACAATGTAACCTTCTAGATTCCGAAACCAAACGGCCTACTCTTACTTCACATGAGGCCAATGAACCACAAAGCTTGCCTAAAGCCTCAACGAAAAGCAAACAAATCACCCATCGACGATTGATCCAAAAGGCAAACTTTTCCAACAAGCACAAGTGAAACTTCACTACGGCCAACCCTAAATGGCCAAAACCAGCATGAGCTCCACTCGGCTAGCCAACAAACAGAGAGCCTCTCAACGGGGTGAACACAAACCTTTCCATGAAAAACCTACTAGCAATCGGCCAAAGAGAACATTGCCGAGCAAGGAAACAACCAACGCTCCTCTCATGGAAATCTCGCGAGAAGGACCAAACCCTCATAGGGCTACCAAAGAACACAACAAATTTGAGGAGAACGGCCCAAAGGCTAACCAACCAATGCCACGGCACCTCTGTGCCAACTCTCTCAATCGAGGATCGGCTAACGCCAAGCTGCGAAAGCACAACAACAAGAAGCAAAGCCCGAGAAGGAATTGCTCGTGAGAACTCAACTCAGCTCATCGCGAGCAAAGCTCGCCTCCAAGCTACCACTCAACTCTTAAAATCCAACTGGCTACTTAAAGGACTTCTCCTTTAAGCTTAGGGCCTACTCAACTTCCAACCAGAAGCTCCACTCCCGAAACCTCACAAGGAAAACGGATGACGACAACCTTTAAGCTTACGGATCACGAGCCACACGAATCCGCAAGACTACCTCAGGAGCTAACCCTCGAGGCTGGCATCCAAGGAGCAACTCAACCACCACAGAGGCTAGGGGGAAAGGAAATCTTCAATCCCCAAAGAAAAACCAACGACTTGCCAGAACAACTCAACTCCCATTGGTGGCCTCTCCTCTTGCGGGAACAAACAACTCTTGCTTGCTAACAACACGAAGCGTGGACCCTCTCATTTGGGTGATCGGCTGCGCTACTCGATCAACTACACAACTCGGGAGCTAAGTCGACTCTTGCCAAACAGAAACGACTTCCCGGCAAGCAAACTCCGGAAGGGCAAATGAACTCCTCACACGCTCACACGACTTGCTCAAACCCAAGGCAACAAACAACCAACTCTCTTGGAAGCAACACCCAAGGAAAACTCAACCAATCGGACCACCAATCCGAAACTACTAAAAGACTTGCTCAATCTGCCGAGGAGGGGTCAACTCCCAAAACTTCTCGACTAGGAACAAGACCTCGGGGCAACGCCCTCGGCTAGAACCGAACTAGCTCTCGAAACAACAAAAGAGCCAAATCTTGGCCAAACACTCACAAGAGGCGGGACAACCCTAAGCTGCGACCTCTAGAACACCATCCAAGAATCCGCTTAACTGGACAAACAACTGCTTCCAAGCAGCCAACAAACTTTTCCTTCTTGCTAACACCTCTGCCATCAATTCCAAAACCAGGGGAGTAACCTGACAACTCCCCGAAGGAAACGGCTCTTACAAGCAGACAACCAAAGGACAGAGAGCTCCACATACGCTCACTGTCTTGCTCCACTAGAGCAACAACATCTAAACTCGGGGGGGCACAACAAGGGCCCATCTCGCATCGAACCTCCAAAAGCCAAACGGGGCAACTCAACATCCTGCAAACAGGAAAACAATCCAACAGGGCACAAACCACTTGCCCCACGAGCAAAACTAATCTCTAGCAACTCCAATCCACGCCTTGGTCAACACCAAGCATCAACTTGCCACCACACCGAAACCAATCCGGACTTTACTCCAAACAACCACTAGCTTGCTAGTCTACCAAGACTGCTAGCAACTCAACTGAGGCTACAACCCACACGCCTCCAGCTGGCCAACTGAAACTCACCACCTGGGCCTGACTGAGCTCTAGAGAGGCTCTCCACAACCTAGGGTTCTTCGACAACCCTCGACACACACACTGCCGGAAAACGATCTGACAGACGACTGCCTGAACAAACAACTCCAAATTCCAGCATCACAACCATGCTGGCCAACTCCAACTCCTTGGGAACCAAGAGGACCCGAAACGCTACAGAATGCGTCATCCTCCTACTCAAGCATCGGCCACAACATAACTTCTACCCAAGGAAAGATCCAAACAACTCTCTTAGCCATGACGATCAGAAACCAAACGGCTTAGCTACCACCGCTCTTGTCCAGTTTCCAACTGAACTCCAACCAATGATCAACAAGAAGATCCACCAACCAAGCTTAGGTCCAACTTAACAAATCTTGCCTAAGCAACAACCTGATTCCACGAGCACGGTATCCTTACCACCTCAACCAAAGCCTTACAACATCCACCTGGAATCCAACTTCTCCAAGAACTGAGCACTAGATCTCCAAAGCAAACCCTACATGGATCTGAAACTCTCGCCACAGAACGAACCACACAAAACACACTTGTGTGCACAACTCTCAACCTTCCTTTAGAGATCCAAGACTAACAAGCGCTTTTCCAAAAGCAACGCTAACTCCGGCAAATGACACAAACAATCCAAGGAACACCAAAAGTTCCATCTCCACACGATACTCGAAGCTGAGGCAACCTTGCTCTACCAAAGCATAACAATGCCAAACCGAACTTACTTTATATCAAGCCTCTACCAAGGGTGCTTTCCCAAAAAGGCATCCGAAACCTCTCACAAAGCATCAGCTCATCTCGCCTCATAGGCATCCAGCTCATCTCATGAGCATCCAACTCAGGATCCCTCTGCTGGACCAAACTCGCATCTACAATGCTCAACTCTCCTCAGATTTAGGCACTCGAAGGTAGTTGACCGCACTACCAACCACAAGGAACTCTTGGCCTTAACACTAGCGCGAGACTCACGCGCACCAACACTAACCAACCGCCAACTGCTGACTTACTCAACCTCCAGTAACACTGGGAAAAGGCTCCGGCTCCTCTCGAACATCCTTTCGCTTGTAGTCCATCGACTACCACTGAACTAGTCCTCTGGCACGACCTAAAGAGGTGCAACTGCCATAAACGGATCCAAGGCTAAAGGAGTGCGCTGAACTCCGGACGGCATAGAACCATTTGCTATGCCTAAGCCAAACTCAAGCTCGAACTGGACTTAGTGCCAAAGCGGCACACCAACCAATGCACCTCAAGTGCCACTACTACCAAAACCACATCTTACTACCAATGGGGCCAACAAGGTCACAACCTCAAGTGACAAGAACTCTGGCTAGGCATACAAGGGCTCCAACTCAAAAACCATGCCAATGGCATCTCATCAAACCGAAGGCTCACCGCCTACTCTTGCACCTCCACATGATGCTCAACAAAACTCAGCGGCTCTCTCAACATGCAAAGCAGCTAGCTCCACTCTACCAAACATCCGAGGAAAACACCAACGGATCTAGTCAGAAGGGAACACTACTCATGCACCCTTAACCACGGGGTTCCGCCATCGTTTGCGCAACAACAACACTTTAAAGGAGCACAAAAATGCCTCAACAATCTCTCCTCGAAGGTGCCAACTCTGCAGCCTACTCACTGGGCAAACAAACAACTGCTAAGGCTCAAGATCAACACTTGAGTGCGCCAGGCCAGTCCACACGGGGACTGCTCCACAAACATCCACATCAAAGACAAACACGGCTAACTCCTCTCTTGGAGTGGCACTCCAAGGAAAAACACCTCCACCCTCTCACTAGGGGAAAACCAACAACGGGGCCACGGTTGGCCTCACGGAGTCCAAACGCGCCTCCCACGGGGACGACGTCCCGGGGCATCCGAAACAATCTGGATACCTCAACAAGCCACAACATAATCACACTGCTGCGGGAAGTTGGCATGATGGCTCTCTAAGCCCAAACCAACAACGAGTCGAACACCGCTTCGTCTCGCTCCACAACACTACACAAGGCATACACAAGATGACAGGTATTGTAAATTCTTAACCCTTTTTCAACAACAAATAGTAAACTTAGCGCGCACTGATGACCGTCTGAGTCTTGATGATCATGGAAAAACGACCTACAACAAAAGGTCGGTCTACAGAATCTATGACGAGCTCTCGATACCAATCAGTAAAGACCCACCCGAATGGGGTTCTAAATAGGCCATTACCTCAATGCATGCATAGAAATCAACACTAGAATTTGCAATAGGGTTGTTTGGATTCTAAGTAAAAACCAAAAACCAAGCAAGAGTTCATTTAAAAGTCAATACAAAATTCTTGAAACTCGTCCTCTGTTTCCAAGCACTGTTCCAAGACAAATACATTTCCAAACATACTCACGATCAGAGAGATTTATTTAAAACATACAAACTTTACAACAATGCTAGAATCCGGAAATACATTCAGAAAACACCCTAGGGCTCCGTGCCCAACTACATGCATTCAGAGGACATTTAAATCATAAACATAAACATAAGACTCAGAGTTGAACAACGGGTTCCATGATCACAGCTCCTCCTCCAGCCATCTTGTCTCGCACCATGGTTACCTGTGGTAAACCACATAATAAGGGTGAGTAACGAATTACTCAGTAAGAATCCCCAACCGGGGTACAATACGATACACATGGTCATCTCGAGAAAGATATGCAAGCTATGAACATAAACACAGATAGAGCACATAGCTTAGCCCACACTTGGGCCTCGGATGCCAACTCAGGGTCTTAGTCCGGAAATAACTCACCACACAACACAACACACAAGTCGCCCTATACGAGAAACAAGTCTCGGCCTCAGCCTGTCTACTGTCGACGAAAGGTACACTAGCTCAAGATCCCGAGGAGCTCTCGGTCGGCCGGGTGTTGTAATGAGCGTAAGCATGCACCGCGTGCTACTGCGAACTATGGGGGTTGCGAGGTCTCAAGGCAAGCCGCCCATATCCGATCCACCACGCCTAACTAAATCTTTGGATCGGTGTCAGCGACATAGGGGTGTGAGACACGGACACGTAAACTATGTCACTGAACCACCGCACACGGGGCCAAGAAAGCGGTCGTGGTAGGCTTACACCAGAAGTCGTCCTTGCCTTAACGGTGGCAATCGGGGCTACGGCGAACACGCGAGGGCGTGCCGACTATCGGGGACGAGGCAATGCCAAGTCATCATCCCGACGGTTGGGGCATTTAACGATCTGCCACCCTCACCCAAGATTGCGGGGCCTACCGCTCGGGTTAGCTAATCCTCACGGGGTCCGGGGGCGGAATGACTTGCTCGACGCGTCCCGCCATGGATGCAAGGTACTTTATGCATCGAGCCCGGATGATGCTATCTACCTGCACTTCTAACCTGCCCTAGCAAACATCAAACAATTCCATAAAATCCAAAACGTGCTAAAAAAGAATACAACGAGCCTAGCATGATACTACGAAGTAAGGAACAGATACGAGCATGCCAGAAAGGAACAACCTAGCATGGATTAACATGAGAATTAACCAGGAAAGTCATGCTAATCGGGAATTCAGATTAGAGCACTTATCACCAAACATGTCAATAAACACAAACAAGCATACAATCAGCAATCGCATAATATATCGCAGGTCCACACAACTCCGGTAAGAAATCCTTACAGTAGGAAGACCTCTAAACACAAGAAACCTAAGCTGCGATCGAACCCGAGCTACCTATAACGAACCAAGCAAAACACATCAATAATCAAAGAATAGCCCTAAATACACTAAAATAAATAGGGCTCAGCTCGGGAGCAACTCACGAGGCACGACGGACACACGAACGAGCCGATTGCACGAACGGGGCAAAGAATGTGGTTGGCCTGGCGCTATTGGGCGCAGATCTGGCTGGCTGGCAAGGCTGTTGCCTTGCTGAACCTGTGTACCTGGGCACGGCGATTGTGCGACGGCGTCGCGAGCTTTCTTGGGACGCTGGCGAAGCGACGCGACACAAGGGCGGCGAGGACGCGCGGCGCTTGAACGGCTCGGATCTGGCGACGCGTCGAGGGCTCGGGCGACACAGCCGCGGGCGGCGCCGGCCGGGCGAGGGCGAGCTGGGAAGCGACGAAGCGTCGGGCTCGATCGATCCGGTGCGATAACGACGAGGCCGAGGCGCGAGCGCAGGTCGGCGGATCTCAGTGCGACACAGGCGTGCGGCTCCGCGGGTGGCGCGGTGGCGTGCGGCAGAGCTCGGGCTTGGGGTGCTCGGGAGAGAGAGAGAGAGAGAAAAGAGAAAAAGAAAAAAGAAAAAGAAAAAGAAAAGAAAATGAGTTTGGAAAAGAAAAGGGAAAAAAATGGGAAAAAGGAAAAATGGGATTTTAAATTCCATTTCCATCCTTATCCACTTTACAACCTCAAAATCCCATTTCCGGCTTCCTCCTTCGAGACCCGACAAAAGCAATCTTTTACAATCAATCAAACTCACTTAAATCCAACTCCCAAAGCAACACTAAGGACCCGGCTCGAATCCCAAAGGAAACACCCAAACAACCATCACTTTGCCAAAACCCAAAATCACAACCGAACCTCCAAACGACTAGCCCAAACATCTCGGGACTCGCAGCCAACAACAAACAAGCCTCAACAAAGGCAGGAGCTGCCTCGAAGCCCTGAAAAACCTCAAATCCTGCCCGGGGAGCAAAAAGACCAAAATGCCCCTAAGGGACAAAAGCGACTTTAACGGCCCAACCGAACCACATGAATGACCAAGCTAAGCTCCTCGAGAAGCGGGATAGAAAATCTGGGCAAGCATGAGGAAGCTTAATTTGTTGCACTTTCAGTGGAAGTATAAGAAGCAGTGTGGCTTAAGAGATTCTTAAGTCATTGCAGATTTGAAGAAAATATGTCTAACTCAGTGATAGTAAATTGTGATAGTCAAGCTGCTATAGCTTTCACAAAGGATCCCAAATATCACTCCAAGACAAAACACATAGACATTAAATACAAATTTGTGAGAGACATGGTTGCACAAAAGGAAGTGAATGTGCAATACATTTCAATGAGCATCATGGTTGCAAACCCCTTTAACGAAGCCTATTCCTATAGATGTGTTTAATAAACATATTAAATCTCTAGGATTGCGTAGGTTTTGACTTTGTACTCCTTAAAAAATTGTATTATGCTTATTTGAGTTATTGAATAAAGTTGTGTATTTTATGATGCATAAACACAAATGTTTAGTACATTTAATCAAAAGGATATCGAACAATAGATTAACTTTCTCATACAAGAAATCGCATCTAGGACTTAGTGTCGATTAGAAAAGAGATACTTTTAAGCACTTTTATTATTATTATTATTACTATTATTACTATTATTATTATTATTATTATTATTATATTATAATTATAATTATTATTATTATTATTATGGTACAATAAAATGAGAGCAAATGCTTAAAAAGAGATATCGCCTCGATAAGTGACCAAGATGAGATAATGTTATGATCGAAGGTGAAAAATCTCACTTTTCATCTTAAACTATCTTTGAATGCCAGATGGAAGTCATGCAGTCATTCGTTGCTAGAATATTAAAGTAGAGCAGTGGACTCGAGTTAGATATTGAGTATATCTATACTATCATCTGTACAACTTTCATTGTAACTCAATGTAATATGAATAGCGCAACATATTTTATTCCTAAACTGCGATTTAAAGTATAAACAACTTCGATACTAACTTACTGAACATGCTATACAGCCTTAGGTCATTCCTCTTCCGACTTACAACCAAGTACCTTGTGTGGATGGTTGGTCAAAACTTGCTATTAAGAAATTAAGAACCGAGCTAACATGCACTGGTTTATCCCTCCCTAGATCTGTCTAACACATGCGTAAATAATTCCACTTTTCCCTAACCTAGCCTTAGAGGGATTAGTTCATAATGCAAAATAAAAACACAAATAACAACACAAATTAAATTATGTTGAAAGCAATATTTTTAAAAAGCAAATGAGTCTAAATAAAAAGAGAAATAAGGTAGAGAGTTCTCGAATATTCCCGATTAGATTTGGTAGCCCAATTAACTCGACCGCGTTGGCTAATTGATTTCGTCAATCTCGTCGTAATGGAATAAGGAAGGGATCTCGTGATCTTGGCAATCTGTCTTCCTACCTGTCTGGTTAGTCAACATCGTACGTTGTCATCGCAATCCTTCCTTCATTAAGTCCTTGCCTTGGAGTCTTTTCCAAGTTACTGTTGTCACGTATTTAAGTTCGGCATTGGTTACTGTTGATCCGCGAGTTTCAGTCTTGTTATCCCACATCGTAATTCCTACAAAAACAACTTTTTCAGCATCAGAGGTACTTAATTACTCATTTAAAGTGTGATTTTAGCATTTTTCATAATTCTTTATATAACTTTCTAATGCGCATCAACTTATTCAAATTTTATATGCTAATTGCAAACAACTTATTCAAAATCAACCTAAATAATGACTCTATTTGAGAGTCATCAACTATGATGAAAAGTAAATTAATGGGTTGAAAATGGCTGTTTGTTTTTGTTCTAGATGCTAATAATAAAATGACGCAAATCCTGACATTAATAAATATGAATGTAATGAGTAGTTATAAAATAGACAATTTAGAAAATATTAAGAGCGCAGAACTAGTTATTGAGTTTCTCGCTTCCCTCATCTAATAAGTACTTCCGCACTTAATAATTTATGGCAGAAACAACTTCCGTTACAAACTTCATACTAACTCGGGGCAATGCAAGCAATAGTGAAGTTATTCCTAGCTCTCTAAATGATGCAAATATTTACTCTCAACCTATTGTAACATACTGGGTCATCATGTGGTTCCTTCTTCCGAACTCACAAAAAGTCATATATGTGGGTAGCTAATCGACGCATATATATATATATATAAGTTAAGTAAATGCAGCAGTTAAAACTCTATAATCTACGCTTCTAACATGCTTCTACTCGTGAATATTCATTCAAAACTCCTATAACGCAACATAGCAATAAGGAGAAGAACTGATATGAGATTGTTAGGACCTTAATGAATGATGAATTCAGATGATTAAGCATTTGGTGTATTAAGAAAATTATATTTAAAGATTATTTTTTTTAGCAAGAGAAAGAGCGCAGCATTGTGATTTGCATTACTTTTAGCAGTTGTTACACTATAATAGCATCGCTCAGAAAGAGCAATGATTCAAGTTTGAGGGTTTGATGACTTTGAAATAGAGTCAGATTTTAGCCTAACTTTGGATCATTGTTCACGTTTATTAATTAAGAATTATTGCGAGTAAGGTGAAAATACAGAGAAAAAGGTGTAATTCGTTGATGTTTACGCATTAGGGGAATAAAATGCAAGATATAGATTATTGTGCTTAAAATAAACAAAATAGCACGTTTAGCACCGATTTCGTAAGGCTTATGCTGATTACTATTTTTGCAAGGTTAGCGCTAGCGGAGCAATGCGATGTTGAGGACTAAGACGCACGATTACGAGCAACCAAAGCTCGGGAGACAAATGTCAAAAGCACTTCTAGTAAATAAGTGATGAATCGTTTGACAACGTGAAGTTGACTAACCAAATAAATTACGAGACAGATTGCTGAAATCAAGATATTCCTGCCTTAGACAAATTAAGACATATTTGGCAAAAGTAAAAAAGGAAAGTATCGCTATGATGGATTTGTGTCATTCTACAAGATTCGGAGATTTGGCGACCAAACTTTATAAATAGATCGTTGTTATAATAGAAAAAAAGAGGATGGAGAGACCTAAATGGCCGAACAAGATTTTGAAGTTTATTTGTTTTCTTTTATTTTTCTGTTAAACTCATTTTACTTCAATAATACAACCCTAGTATGTTTTCCATATCGTGTTTCGTGTTCTCTGTTTGTATTATGAACTAAATTCATTAAAGTAAAGCTAGGAGAAAGTGAATTTTCGTAGCATGTAGTAGGAAGAAATTAGAAGGGTTCATCTAGAGCATGTAATTTAGGTGCATGATTTCAATAGTAAGTGTCGACCGACCATCCACACAATCTAATAGGTTGTAAATCGGAAGAGGAAGTAACCTAAGCCTATTGAAGTCGGGCTTGATGCTAACGAAAGTGAAAGTAAAAGTTTACGAGGTGTAGTATGATAGAGTCTCTTACCACATGTTTCTTTCTATTACATTGTTGTTGATTTCCATGAGTACCTTAGTCTAACCTTATTTCTCAACACTGTTTTACGCTGCTATCTATTAATCTTTATGCTTTCAAAACAAACCAACTTAAAATCATATTCGTGCAATTTACAATTCAATTTTGATCATCACCTCGGATAATTTCCAGTTCCTATGGAGATCGATAATTTACTTATTACTTGTTGCAGAACGCGTATACTTGCATAAAGTGTGAACTAATTACACACGAGACATACAGTTGTCCGCTACGATCAAGTTTTTTGTGTTGTTGCCGGGGACTGAGCGCCACTCTTGTGTTTGATCTAGAACCTTAACGGACCTTCAGAAGAGGACTTCGAGCATGAAGAAGGAGAAATCAAAGAGGAATGGACCCCATAGCGTAGAATCATCATGGAGTGATAGATCCACCAACAACAGTAGCAGCGGGTGCAAAATTTGGAGAAAATGCAAACCTCAATGCTAATCTACCGCCAGTACAGGATGTAGATGAAAGAGATAGAGTCATGTGAACTCAACAAGGAGAGTTCAACCATATAGCATATCCAGGTATAGTTAGACCTAAAGGTGAAGGTAGACGCCCTGTATTGACTAAGAATATGTATAACATGCTTAGAGTCAATGAATCTTTTAGAGGACTTCCTTCGAAAAGATCCGCAGCAACACTTGCGTACCTTTTTTGTTGTTAATGATGCTAACCAGGAAGTCAGTTTTTCTTTGGAAAATACTCGTTGTTTCTGTTTACATATTCTTTACGGGATAAAGCCAGTACTAGGTAAATACGCTACCAAGTAATTACACTTGGATGCAAATGGTTGAAAGTTTTTTAGCAAAATATTATCCTTGTGCAAGAAACATGAATTCTACACATGAAATCACTAGCTTTCGACAAGAAGATGATGAAACTATAGGAGGAGCATGGGAACAATACAAGAAGCTTATGTCAAAATTTCTATACCATGGTTTGTCTTATACGCTTCAAATCGAACATTTTTACAATGGGTTATCTGAATCGAACAAGGCTATCATTAACGCGCCAGCAGAAGGATGTCTAATGGATAAAACATACAATTAAGCCTACAAAATCATCGAAACAACTGTTAAAAATCATGTGTCTAAGATAGGACAAGGACGAAACCAAGATAAAATACTTGGTAAATTTGAGCGAAGTGAAATGTCTGTCGTAAAAGCACAATTGGCTACGCTGACGAACACTCTGAAAATGTTCAAATGAATGCACCCTAGAACGCATCGATAATTGGGCAATCAACTCCAGAATTCTGCTCACTCTGTGGAGGCGATAAATTGTACGAACTCTACAGTGAGAACACAACGTCTATTAATTACATTGGAAATTCAAATTCGTGATAGCAATATAGCCCTTATTCAACTACGTACAATGCCGAATGGAAACAATACCCAACTTTTTTGTGGGGAGGACAGAGCAGCAACACTAACCAAGTGGGACAACAATGCGCACTAGGGATGAATATGGGTTGAATTGTGTTGGGTTAGAGAGGTTTTCAACCCAACCCAAATTTTTGGGTTGGTCATTTTTCCAACCCAACCCAATCCAATTAAAAAGACAACCCAACCCTTATATTTTCGGGTTGGGTTGGGTTGGGTCATCGGGTTCAATAATAAATTGTAATTATAAAATCTTTTATCAAATTAGTCATACATTATATATATATATATATATATATAATATAATATATATAATATAATATAATCTTCAATCAAGGTAATGAAATGAATATAAATATAAAATCATGGTTCATATAGAAGATTCGAATTATAAAACATAAAACAAATAGTTAATTAAAACAACAAAAATAGATAACATAATTCGACTTCTATAAAACAAATATATAATTAAAACCAACAAAGAGTTTTACATAATTTGAATATATATTTATCATGATATATAAATTATAAAGATTTGAAAAAATATTAAAGATTTTGGGAAATAAAAAGTCTAACAATAATAATTAAATAAAAAAATATGTACGCATATATAATTATGTTATAGTAAAAATATATTTTATTAAACTAAATAACAATTTCGGGTTGGTCGGGTTGGGTTGGGTTAATTTTAGGTCAACCCTTTCATGATTTTGAACCTAACCCAACCCAAAAATATATATAACCCAACCCAACCCAACCCATCAATTTGGGTTAGGTTGGTTCGGGTTGTTCGGGTTTCGGGTTGTTTGAACACCCCTAATGCGCACCTCCACAATCTGGATTTAGAAGTAACCACCAGCAAGCTCTACAGTTAGATTCAACACTGTAGGATTGCATAACAAAGAACAACATGGTTATGATGGAACATCAAACCCTACTAAAGGCTCAACAAGCAACTCTTCGGGTGCTAAAACTGTAAATAGGCCAAATCGCAGCAAATATAAAAAATAGATCGCTAGGACAATTACCATCAGATACGGAAGGTTCTAGACTGAACGACAACGAGCAAGTACATGTGATTGAATTACGAAGTGGAAAACCTTTGATGGATAGTGAGGAAATTAGGAAATATTAAGTAACAAAGGCCACAGCAGAAACATCAACATGGAAGCAACACGCAAAGAGCGTGGACGATGAACCAATTATAGCCAAGGAAACGAAGGATGTGGTGAAACCATTATCAATTTACCAACCACCCCCGCCACCATATCCTCAACAGATAAGAAGAAAATGAAGTGCTTCGCAATTTGAGAAATTCAAGGATATTTTGAACCAAATTCACATCAACATTCCCTTGGTTGATTGTAACGACCCAAATTTTTTATACGGTTCTTTACGTACAATTTTCGGTTAACTCGATTGGTTCATTGGACTGTTATTGCGATTTTAGCCTTAAGGGGTGTTTTATAATCTAATGAGTTGTTGAGTTACTTTTGTGTTTTCAGGGCATTTGAGACTAGTTTTGCAAGGTTTTTTGGCAAGTGGCTTTTAGGGGTTTCGATCGATCAAATCAAACGCAACTCTTTTTCATCGATTATCCAAAAAGGGATTTCAGAGCTCTAATTCCCTTCATCGATCTTCTTCTCATTTCCTCTAAATTGATTTTTTCCAAAGTCGATTTTAGCCATTTCGGCCAAAATCGATTTTTTTCGAAATCGATTTCTCCCACTTTCTACCGAAAATCAATTTCTGCTCATTTTTTGTCGAAATTGATTTTCTCTCATTTTCTGTCAAAATTGATTTTCTCTCATTTTCTGCCGAAACCGATTTCTACCCATTTCCTACTGAAAACATTTTCTATCGAAATCAATTTTCTGACGAAATCGATTTCTACCGATTTTCAACCGAAATCGTTTTCAACCATTAGCAATTTAGGTAATTTTCGAATCCCCTAAATTCCTTTCATCAACATGTTAAGTTAATAGTTAATATTAATTATTTAGAATTAATTGTTAGGTTGCGAGATTGATCATGTCGTGATGTCTATTTTTTAAGACATCATGGATGTGTTTATGGATGATTTCATAGTGTTTGGGAATAGTTTTTCTGATTACTTATCAAATCTGGAAAAAGTGTTCAACCGCTGTGAAGAAACATACCTAATGCTTAATTGGAAAAAGTGTCGTTTCATGGTATGAGAAGAAATTGTCCACGAACATAAAATCTCTAAGGACGGAATGGAAGTTAATCAAGCAAAGATTGAAATAATAGAGAAAATGGAGCCACCAAAGAATGTGAAGGGTGTGTTTAGTTTCTTCAGCCACGCTGGGTTTTATAGGCGCTTTATTAAAGACTTTTCAAAAATCGCAAAACCTATGTGTGAGCTCTTAGAAGCTAAACGTCCCTTTAATTTTGACTTGCGTTGTTTGTAAGCGTTTGAATAACTTAAAAGGGCTCTGACTACTGCTTTTATCATGATATCGTCTGACTAGAAAAAATTATTTGAGTTCATGTGCGACTCTAGTGATTATACGATAGGAGCTCTTTTGGTCAAAAAATGAGCTTTTATTAATGGTTCACGCATTAGAGAAATTTCGCTTTTACTTAGTAGGATCCAAGATGACTATTTTTATTAATCATGCTGCCATAAAATATCTAATGAGCAAGACTAATGCAAAATCAAGATTAATTAGATGGATTATGCTTTTGCAAGAATTTGATATAGAGATCAATGATATGGAGGGTTGCAAGAATGTTATAGCAGATTATCTATCTTGACTAGAGAATAGGCAAGTTGATACAACAATGCTCAACATATCCAAAAAATTTCATGATGAGCAATTATTTGTAATCAATCTGGTAGAAAAGAAGAATGCTTCTTGGTTTGCCGACATTGCCAACTATCTAGCAAGCCATGTCGTCCCAGCAGATCTCACGAGACAACAAGCTAAGCGATTTTTTCATGAAACACGATTTTATTTCTGGGATGTGCTATTTCTCTATAAGCAATGTGCTGATGGAATAATACGTCAATGTGTAGAGGAACATGAGAAGAATGCGATACTAGAATCGTGCCACACATCACCTTATTGAGGACATTTTGAAGGAATGCACACTACAACAAAAAAATTTCAATCTGGCTATTTTTGGCCAAGTATATTTAAGGATGCACATTACTATGCAAAGACATGCGATAAGTTCCAAAGGAAAGGAAATATCGGAAAAAGGGATGAAATGTCGTTGACTTCAATCTCTGAGGTTGAATTATTCGATGTCTGGGGAATTGATTTCATAGGCACATTTCGTCCTTCACGCAAAAATATGTATATCTTGGTAACGGTTGATTATGTGTCAAAATAGATTGAAGCAGTTGCCACACATTTGAATGATGCCAAAATAGTTATCAGATTCCTTCATAGGAACACTTTCACAAGGTTTGGAACCCCGCGAGCTCTTTTTAAGTGATTAAGGGATGCATTCTATCAACAGATCAATGTCTCAAGTGCTGCAAAAGTATAAAATCAAGCATCACATTGCTACTCCTTATCATCTGCAGACCAATGGCAAGCTGAAATCTCAAATCACGAGATTAATAGTATTGTTGAGAAAGTTGTAGGACCTAACCGAAAGGATTGGTCCATGTGACTTGATGATTCACTTTTGGGCTTACCAAACTGTATTGAAAACTCCATTAAACATGTCGCCCTACAGAATAGTGTATGGGAAAGCATGCCATTTTCCAATCGAGTTAGAACACAAGGCTTTCTAGGCACTTAAGAAGTTAAATCTTAATCTTCAGAAAGCAAGTACTGTTAGAATGATGCAATTACTTGATTTGGAAGAGCATAGACACTTTTCATATGAAAATGCAAAACCGTACATGGAAAAGACGAAAAAATGGCATGATCGTAAGCTGACTCCTCGAACTTTCGAGGTTGGACAACAAGTTTTGTTATTTAACTCTAGATTTCTTTTATTTCCACGAAAGCTTAGATCCAAGTGGTCCGAACCATTTCGTATTACACAGGTAAAACTAGGAGGAGCAATCTGGATCAAGAACGAAATAAATGGAAATGAGTTTGCACTCAATGGGCAAAGACTTAAGCATTACTGGAATGAGGATGTTCAGCGCAGGATATCTTCATTCACATTGACTGAAGAATGAGTGCACGAGTGGAGCCAGAGCGTATCGGTAACTTTTAATTTCCTCTCCACGTATGCTAAGTTTAAATACTTCATATTCACTTATGCAAGAAGTATTTGAATTTTGATGTATTATTTCTGCTTTACTTTATTGTTTATCTTTATTAATTTTTAGTATTTTTTGTTATCTTCATAAATCTTAAACAAAATTTGGTTGGAATTTTGAGAAGAATGGATGAACGAATGAGATCATAGGATTGGAGCACGTGCGACTGAGCACAATCATTTCGATTAGTGATTATGAAAGGCAATAATGTAGTCAGATTACATAATCGTTAATTCAACGGTATGTAGAGATTGCATGGTCACTAAAGTCCAATCGTTACCGTGATGCAATGCCACGATTCCTACAAAAATCACAACTCTCAATCCTATCGATAAATAGTCCCCTTCGCGACCAACCATTACCATTCTCCTTACCCTTCTAATTCAAGAACTTACTTTCCAAACTTCACCATGGTGCGAAGACTCGCAACAAATTACTGAAAATGGTGGCACACAAGAATAAAAAAAGGCAAGGCGAAGTTGACCCAAATCAGGATCCTTAGCTAGTTAAAGCTGCACCAGTGAAAAATGAAAACAGACAGTCACGAGCCAGACCACCCATGTGAAGGCAAGTGACTGTCCCAACCGAAAATATGGAAGGGCGCACCACAATCTTCGATTGCATATAATATTGCTTCAAATTTATGATTCAAAGACATATATACACATAAACTTCAAAATTATAACACACAAAATTAAAATGTTATATTAGAAATGTTAATAAAATAAAAAGTGTACAATGAGTGTACTATAAAATCCCAAAAAAGTTTATATAATGTTCTTTTCCACATATTCATCTTCACCTGTGTGTCCATTTCATTCACTTAATGAAAAAAATCAAAATATTTGTTATAAATAAAGGTTTAATTCATACAAACTAATTCAACTAAACTTGAAATTGAGTTGTCTTACATCGTTTTACTTTATCAATTGGTCATGCAATTGTAGAACCAACAGCTTCATCAATAATAACAATATCATATGTAGCCTCTATAAAAACGAATTGGATTTTTTTACCGTATCAACCCATACACGTACTGCATTCGGACAAAAAGGAATGTGATGGACAAGTGTTGATGGATCATTAGAAGACCATCTCCCTTCGACAACTACTTCTCCTAAACCAACCCGATATAGCAATATACACTTGTGGGGTGTATTTGGACGTCGTTACACTCTTTTATCATAACGTGAATAAAATGTTAATCTTTAGTAATTTTAGATATTAAATGAATAGTTTTGAATACTAAATAAAGAATAAACTTACCGGGGGAGAATTAAGATTGGAGCTTGAACCTACGTTGATGTCGATGTGTTACCATTATTATTAGAAGCTTGTTTGTACATCTTTTCCTGTGTACACAAATGATTAGAAATATAGTCTAAACATAATTCTAAATAGTTAAATAAAGTTAATTTAGTTTACCTTACCCTTTAATAAAGTCGATACAACATTCTTCAACTCATTCACATCAGATGTTAGATTATTGCATTTTTTTTCAAGAGATACAATTATTTTATCTTTTATAGTTGAGATAAACAACTTGGACTTGGTCACTCCAATTCCTAGTTCTCGTATGTGACCACGATCAAGACCCAACACTTACTAATTGATCATCAACAATATTGGTAGAATGAGACGTTATTCCTTCTCTAGTAATGTTTTGATCAATTTGCACCTACATAGCATATAACACAATTCAATTAGATATTTCAAAAGAATACTAAACCCAAGTTATTATGCCTACATATAAAAGCTTATAAAATAAAAATGGTGCATTTGGTAACAAGAAAAGAAAAACTACAAAAGAAAAATAACTTTTTAAATATCATATTATTGAAATATTAAAGTAGATAATGAGTTAGAAATTAAAAACCTTCTCAACCTTATATATTAAAAAACAAAGAATTAGAAATGTAAAACCAAGTTTGTCGACCAAAAATATTTAGCATAATCTAAGAATTGTCATTAACTATTACAACTAAAAATTTTGGCAGCATAATGACGTAACTACAAGCTACCCAAATTTTAATTGCATGTGAAAAATTTATTTATACAATTCTAAGCCAGCACAATTATCAAAACAACACCACAACTTCTAACACAACAAATCATCAATAGAAATCACATACATGCAAACAAATATGTTTATAACCCAAAAACTATACCGAAAATCAAGAATCCTACATATGTGATTAGGCTTAATTGTTTGATATTATATCAGCGGATTTCCAAAAAAAAAAGTATCATATCAGTGTGTCGGCTACTTGCGAGTTAATAGATTGACCATTTTTCTTCACGTGTGCCTTTTTCCATACCATTACTCTCGTAATAATAGTTGATGAACAACTATTTTTCTACATGGTTTAACAACGAAAATAATAATTATTCAACTATATATTATATAATGTTAACTATAATGATGCGATTATGTCAAATTATCCCATGTCTTCTGCTGGTCGAGCATAGCCTTTACGACTACTGTGTGAGCTAGTTGTTTTATCTTCATCTCTTGGAATGTTTTTCTTTTTGCCTAAAGTGATGTCAAACAAAGTATTCAAGAAATAATATTCATTTTTTATACTCTAACCATAATTTACTCTATACTTAACAAATGTCACATACTTTGAATTGTGCACTTGTTTTATTTTTTATTAAATAGTTCCGATAATGCATTGAAGATATATTATCTGGTTTAAGTTTTATCAGCTACTCATCATTCAAAACCTTTCGAAACTTACTTACCAAGCGTGATTTGTTAGCTCTCCACAATCCACCCATCTTTTGAAAAAGATATCTTTTTTGTCATCAACATTATATTGTGCCTACAAAATGAGAGACAAGACGAAAATACTCAACAATGGTAATAGGATTATTGACATATTGACTAGAGAAGACAATAAAGTATGTTCAATTCATAATATATAATTATTATCTACATACCTAGATAGTATGCCATAATACTTTTTTATGTCTTGTAGATAACTTTTTCCAAGTTTCAATGTTTATTGACACCACTTCTCGAACTAATGAACCCAAAAATAAAGCTAACTCAATCGACGTTTCTCCAATAGGTTGTCCATATTTATTGAAACTTACACCTAATCTCATTTCTTGCTCTATTGCCATTGTTTTAATTTTGGTGCGACTTTTTTTTTTTTTTTTTGGTTCTTCAATAGGTTGTTCTATAATATTTTCTACACTAATGTCCTCTATGTTATTTTGAACCTCTTCAATGACTATCAACCTATGAATGACACCTTTAGTACAAGCAGCAAGAGAATCTAATGGGTTAATTTGTGGTCGGTTGGAACTTTCGACATTCCCTTTGAAATTAGGAGGTACAATTTCATGATCATGTGTAGAACTATGAGTAATGGGTGGAGAGTTTTTATTGTTATAATGATGTGGGTCATAATAAGCTGACATCATCTCAGCTTCTTTCAATATTCTAGGTTCATCATTATCATATTCATCACTTATCTTTCTTCTTACAACCTTTCATGGATGAAGAGATGTTTCAGATTGTCGTTCAATTAGATGTGATATAGTAAGAGATCTTTTTACTTTCTTCACATTCTTTGGTGCACATTTTTCCTAAACCACATAATAATAAAATAATGAGCTAATATTATACTATAATACTTTTATATACAATAAAGTATCTAAAAATAAATTACCGATAGATTTTTCTTCATGATGCAATTATGTTTGCAAGTTTCTAGATCTACAAATAACCTAAAAATAAAGAACCCTTAATGAAAAATAACTGTTAGAGTGAGAGTAAGCATAAAAAAGAATAAAAGTGTTTGAATGACATTTATATATGTGAATTATAATTAACATTACAAATTAAAATTGTTCAAAATACAAAAACTTAAATAGTGCAAATTAACAAAATGTTTATTAACTCTATGTTACAAGTTTTTGCTAAGAGTACAAAATACAACCAAGTATGCTCTTTGTGGGGCAAATTCACAAAATGGTCACAAGTACAATGTTGTTATAGGAATAAGCCTTCATAATCGTCTAGTGCGTTGTTACAACGTTCAAATTCTTCTTCAATTTCATCAAGTGATATAGACAATCATTCACCAACCAAACTTGTGTCAACATTCTCATCATATTTGTCCAATTCATATAATCCTCTTGGTGGTGCTTTTAGTAAAACATACCAATTAGAATTGTCATGTTCTCTTGCATAAAAAACTTGTTTCGCTTGTGATGCAAAAATATATGGTTCTCTTTCAAATTGAGTTTGATTTTGATGCAAGTTAACAAGTGTAAATCCATCTTCCACTTTTATACCATTATGAATGTTAGCCCAATCACAGTTAAAGTGGAAGTCGATAGACATAGTAATCTAATAAAGTTATTTTATTCAAGACACCATAATATGTAACTACATCAACAACTGGAGCACCATCTTGAGTCGACTTTTCTATGCTTGCACCAATAGAAACATCACTATTTTGAGTCGACCTACACTTTTTATATGAAACCGTTGACCATTTAAAATACATCCTGAATATGACTTTGCAATCTTGCGAGGTCCATTTACAAATCATTTTAATAAATTGGAGTCTTTAGTGTTAGAAGACTCTAACAAAATCTGTTCCAATAAAAAATATAAATAGTTGATTACTAATAAGTATGTTATTCTAAGATGTATGTAACATATTACCTTGTCTTTCAACCATAGTGGAAATTCCTCTAAGTGAACCTTCATTAAAAGACTGTCATTATTTGCAAGTTTTCTATTTGAGAGTAGCAATTCATTTTTATGCATCTTGAAATGTTAATGAATCACTACTTTCAATTTTGGTCGTTCATTTGAAAGAACCTATAACATAGTTTTGAGTAAAGTACCCTCACTTTATATACAGTTCCACCTCAATTGTATTGAACAACACATGTTAGTGTGCGAGTTCAAGGATGTCATCAGATAATGTAATTGATAATCCAGACGAAATAGGACGACCTTCAATAATTACATCATTATTTAACTCCTCATTTCGACGTTCTTTGTTATCAAATTTCATTGAACCTTGGACACAATTCTTATAAAACAGAATGCATTCATCTGCGAGATAACGCTCTGCAATGCATCCTTCAGGACTTGATTGATTCTTAACATACTCTTTTAGCATCTTCATGTATCTAAAACCATATTGACAATCATAAAATTTTCTTGTCACGATTAACATTTAATATGATCAATCAATTATCTTTCAAATGGATACATCCAATGAAATTGAATTGGTCCACATAACCAAACTTCATGTCTCAGATGCACAATAAAATAAGTCATGATATCAAAGAAAGGAGGAAAAAATCTCTCTAAAAGGTACAATGTATCAACTATTTCTTTTTCAGTGTCCAATATATCTTCTCGATCAATAACATGTTGACAAAATTTATTGAAAAATGGACATATTCGTGTTATTGAATGTTTTCACTACAAGAAATAGCCCTTTCTATAGCTTTTCAATATAACATTTTAAAAAATATGCTATGAAAGAGAGGGAAAAAAGGCGAAGAATTTTTCAATTGTACTTTAAAAAAAAATCCTTCAATTTATTCCCCGCTCACAACTTTGTCATCCCTATTCTTCTCACATAACCCCTCTTGCCTTAATCTCCAACCCTTTCTTCCCTTCTTCATTTACATTAATTTCTGAAACCGATTCTCCTTTCCATATTCCAATTCTCTCAAAATTTTCAAACCTAATTTTAATCTGGTTACTCCCATCGGAATTCAACCTCGGTTCCTCTTCTCCACCTCCGATTACGGCTATTTTTCGTCGTCGCCATTGCCGTTACTGTGGATCGTAAACAGTTTTCTTAACGAAGTGGAAGAAGTTGTAGAAAATGTTGTGTAGGATTATGACAGTGTCGATCAAGAAAATGACTAGTGCGGTTCCGATTTATCTTAATATTTATGATTTAACGCCTATTAATGAATATGCTTATTGACTCGACCTTGGTATCTACCATTCCGGCATACAAGGTCACCAACATTTCTATCCTTTTTTATTCCTCTTCTGGTTTGTTTGTGTAACGACCCGACCCGAAAGGGTTCTAAAATAGGTTGTTACCTCAATGCATGCATTCAAATCTACAGAAAATTCGCAAGAGGGTGTTCGGATTCTAAATAAAAACTAAAACATAAAACATCCATTTAAAATGTTAACATAATTTCCTGAAACCTGTCCCTGTTTCCAAGCACCTGTTCCAAGACAAATACATTTACAAAACTTACTCTGATCAGAGATTTATTTAAAACATACAAGCTTTACAATAGTTACAACAATGCTAGAATCCGGAAATACATTCAGAAAACACCCTAGGGCTCCGTGCCCAACTACATGCATTCAGAGAACATTTAAATCATAAACATAAAACTCAGAGTTGAACAACGGGTTTTCCATGATCACAGACTCCTCCTCCAAGCCATCTGTCTCGCACCATGGTTACTGTGGAAAAACCACAAAAATAAGGGTGAGTAACGAATTACTCAGTAAGAATCCCCAATCGGGGTACAATACGATATAATCAGTCATCTAGTACCAAAGCATGCAAGCAAACAGCTACCAACACAGATCATAGCTCAACGAGCTCATAAAGAAAGATCTGGAATCATCGGAAGTCTCCTACTTAGGCCTAAGGATTGGATACACCGACCAATCACGGGACATCACCGAGGTATCTTTCACTCGGGGGAATACACTCGATCCCAAGAATGTCCTCAAGGGCCTCCTTGCCCTTGCTACTAATCTGGACTTACGGAGAGTACCCAAGTCCGGCTCTAACGGAAGGAATGGTGTACTCACGACATTAGCCCGGGGGAGCTCTCCGAACCGGCAACTAACGCTGCGTGTGCGCGCACACCGCATGCCGCTTCAACCGGCGTAAATGCGGGGCATAAGGGCAAACTACGCGGGCGTGCACGCATGCCTATGACTCGAGCGGTGTCACCGATCACGATGCGCGAGGCCCTCGGCGCTCATCATGCGGCATGATCCACCGACATGAAGCTAAGAACCGGCCAGGGCAGGCTTACACCGATGGCAGGGTTCCGCTCTAGCAGGCTACAAACTAGGCTTATGCCGAAGTAGGTAGCTAATTCCACAACCGACGGGTCGGGGAAAGCAAGATACGTTATGTCGCGCGCACACTTTACTCCCGACCGAGCTAAATCCACCTTGGCGGCCGGGGAAGCAAGATACGTTATGCTGCGCACACTTTACTTCCGATCAGTGGGGACAAAGTACGTTATGTTCGCTCAGCCTCTGGATGATGACAAACCCTACAACTCTATCTAAGAGTACAGAGTAAAATCAATGATTCCTGGCTAGCAAACAATGATCGACATCAAACACGCTAACCTAGCATGATACTACGAGCTTAAGCAGGAATCATAAGCATGCTGGCAGAACAAACCTAGCATGGCACTAACATGTAAAATCAGGCAAACATGCTAGCAAGAAATCAATCAAACTGCTCTATCTCTAACATGTTCATAACAGTCAGCAAACAAGCAAGGCATATCATGAAAAATATCGCAGGGCCCACATAACTCCGGTAAGAAATCCTTACCTGGCCGGAAGGCAACAATACACAATAAAATTAACTGCGATCGAACCCGAGCAACCTATATCGAGCCAAACAAACACATCAATAATCATAAAATAGGCCTAAATATAATAAAATAAATAGGGTTCGGCTCGAGAGCAACTCACGGCGCGGTGACACGACACACGAACGAGCCACCGTGACGGGCTAAGCGGATGAAGGGGCTGGGCCGGGCGTATTGGGGCCGTAGAGAGGGCTCGGCTGGGCACGCTGGCACGGGCGCTGGGTGTAGCGTGGACGGCGCGCGGCGACATGCTGGGCGCGCAGCGCTGGCGCTAGCTTCACTGGTGCTGGCGCGCGCGCGGGCAAGAGCTGAGACAGCGCTCGGGCGCGAGCGACACTGGGCGACACGGGCGCGAACGAGACGAGCGACACTGTGCGAGGCTCGGGCGAGCTAGGCGACGCGGGGCGAGGGCGCGCGGGCTGGGCGACGGCACTATGCGACGCTCGGGCTGGGGCTCGGGCGACTGGGCGACGCGACCCGGGTAGGGCGAGGTCGCTCGGGCTGGCTGGGCTGCTCGGGCTAGCTGGGAGGCCTGGCTCGGGCTAGGGTGAGGGCTCGGGGAGAGAGAGTGAGAGAGAGAGAGAGAAAAAAAAGAGAGAAAATGGGGATTTAGAAAAGAAAATGGGAAAATAAAAGAAAAATGGGAATAAAAGGAAATAAATGGGATTTTATCCAATTTTCCATCCTTATCCACTTTTAAAACCTTAAAATCCCATTTCCCGGCTTCCTCCTTCGAAACCCGACCGAAGCAATCTTTTCGAATAAATAAAACTCACTTAAATCCAACTCTCAAAGCAACACTAAGGGCCCGGGCTCGAATCCCAAAGGAAGCACACAACCAACCATCACTTTGCCAAAGCCCAAACCACAACCGAGCATCCAACCGACTAGCCCAAACACCTCGGGACTCGCAGCCAACAACAAACAAGCCTCGACAAAGGCAGGAGCTACCTCGAAGCCCTGAAAACCACAAATCCTGCCCGGAGAGCCAAAAGACCAAAATACCCCCAAGGGTCAAAACTGCTCTAATGACCCAACCAAACAACCGAATCTTGACCCGAAGGCACCTCGAAAACTGGAATAGGAAACTGGGCTGTTACAATACTCCCTCCTTTTAAGACCTTCGTCCTCGAAAGTCCTAAGACGAAACAGCTCCAGGAAAACTCCACTGATCCAGCCAACTGAACTTCTCGGCTAAGACAACACTAGCCCTTCTTCGAGAACCAAACCCTCTTGGGTTCTCAAAGGCTCAAAGGCAGAATGCCATCCAGACTGCCACAACCTATCTCAACCCAGACTGAGCATACACTGAACTCCAAAGGGAAAAGACGGCAAACCACGTCCTCAACTCGCACCAACTCTCAAGGGTGCTACTCTCAGCAAACTCGAGGACGGGCCACAAGCTCTAAAACTCTACACCACGCACTGGCAAACTCCTCTGGGAGCTCACAGCTGTTAACAAACAGCCTCAACCCTACACAAGCTGGCCAAACAACTGAACCTTCCAGGTTCCAGAAAACCAAACGGCCTACTCTTACTTCACAAGAGACCAACGAACCTCAAATCTTGCCTACAGCCTTAACGAAATCCAATCGAATCACCAACTGGCGACTGATCCAAAAGGCAAACTTCTCCAACCAGAACGCGACCACAACACTATCGCAACCATCTTAAGGAGAAATCGCCGAACCAAAGGCAAGGGGCACCATCCTGGTACACCAGACGGCTAACAACACTCACACCAGCTGAAACTTCAGCTACGACCACCTCTAAAAGACAAAGGCCAGGCACAGGCTCCACTCGGCCAAACCAACAAATGAAAACTCCTCATCGGCCGAACACAAACTTTTCGGAGCCAACCTACCAGCAACTGGCCAAAGAAAATACTGCCAGGCTAGGAACAACCAACATTCCTCTCAAGGAAAACAGATAACGACAACCTCAAAGCTTACAGATCCTGAGCCACACGAATCCGCAAGACTACCTCGGAAGCTAACACTCGAGGAGGACATCCAGGGAGCAACTCAACCACCTCAGAGACTAGGGGGGAAGGGAAATCTTCAATCCCCAAAGAACCAACAACTTGCCAGAAACAACTCTTCTTGGTGGCCTCGCTCCGCTGCTTGCGGACAAACAACTTTTGCTTGCTAACAACACAAAGAGGACCTCTCATTTGGTCGACCACCGCGCTACTCGATCAACTACACAACTCAGGAGCTAAGCCGACTCTCGCTAAACGGAAATGATTTCCCAAAGCAAGCAAACTCGAAGGCGTGAACTTCACACAAGCTCGCTGACTTGCTCAAACCCAAGGCAACAACAACCAACTCTCTCTTGGAAGCAACACCCAAGGGAAATCTCAACCAATCGGATCACCAATCCGGAACTAACAGCACTTGCTCAACTGCCGAGGGAGGGGTCAACTCCCAAAACTTCCTGACTAGGAATAAGACCTCAGGGCAACGCCCTCCAGCTAGAATCGAACTAGCCCTAGGAACAACAAGAGGACCAAACCTTGGCCCAACACTCACAAGAGGCAAAACAACCCTTACTGCAGCCTCTAGAACACCATCCAAGGGTCCGCTTAACTGGACAAACAACTGCTTCCAAGCAGCCAACAAACTTTTCCTTCTTGCTAGCACCTCTATCAACAACTCATGGCTACGGGAGAAATCTGACAACTCCCAGAAGGAAACGGCTCTTACAAGCAGACAACCGAAGGACAGAGAGCTCCACATACGCTCACTCTCTTGCTCTACTAGAGCAACAACATCTAAAACTCACGGGGCAACAACAGGGGTCCACCACAGACTGAACCTCCAAATGCCAAACGGGGCAACTCAACATCCTGGAAATAGGAAAGCCACCAACAGGGCACGAACCACTCGCCCCACGAGCAAAAATAATCTCTAGCAGCTCCAAACCACACCTTGGTCAACACCAAGCATCAACTTGCCACCGCACCGGAACCAATTCGGACTCTACTCCAAACAAACACTGGCTTGCTAGCAACTCACCCGAGGCTACAAACTACGCGGCTCCAGCTTGCCAACTGAAACTCACTACCTGGGCTTGACTGAGCTCTGGAGAGGCTCTCCTCAACCTAGGGTTCTTCGGCAACCCTCGACACACACTGTTGACAAACGAGCTAACAGCCAACTACCTGAACAGACACAACTCACTCCAGCATCTCAACCATGTTGGCCAACTCCAACTCCTTGGGAACCAAGAGGACCTGAAACGCTACCGAATGCGTCGTCCTCCGACTCAAACATCAGCCACAACAAGGCTTCTACCCAAGGAAAGGATCCAAACAACTCTCTTAGCCAAGGCTAACAGAAACTGCGCGGCTTTGCTACCACCGCTCTTGTTCAGTTTCCAACTGAACTCCAACCGATGGAACACCAAAAGTTCCATCTCCACACGATGCTCAAAGCTGAGGCAACCTTGCTCTACCAAGGCATAACCATGCCACACCGAACTTACTTTATACCAAGCCTCTACCAAGGGTGCTTACCCATAAGGCATCCAAATCCTCTCGCAAGGCATCAACTCATCTCGCCTCATCGGCATCCAACTCGCCTCATAGGGATCCAGCTCATCTCATGAGCATCCAACTCAGGGTCCTTCTGCTGGACCAAACTCGCATCTACGATGCTCAACTCTCCTCAGATCAAGGCACTCGAAGGTAGTTGACCACACTACCAACCATAAAGAATCTTTTGGCCTTAACACTAGCGCGAGACTCACGCGCACCAACACTTACCAACCACAAATCTGCTGACTTACTCAACCTCCAGCAACACTGGGAAGAGGCTCCGGCTCCTCTCGAGCAACCTTTCGTTTGTAGTCCATCGACTACCACTGAACTAGCCCTCTGGCACGACCTAAAAAGGTGCAACTGCCATAAACGGATCCAAGGCTAAAGGAGTACGCTGAACTCCGAACGGCATAGAACCATCTGCTATGCCCATGCCAAACTCAAGCCAAACCAGACTTAGTGCCAAAGTGGCACACCAACCAATGCACCTCAAGTGCCACTACTACCAAATCCACATCTTACTACAGATGGGGCCAGCAAGGTCACAACCTCAAGTGACAACAACTCTGGCTAGGCATACAAGGGCTCGACTCAAACAACCATGCCTATGGCATCTCATCAAACCGAAGGCCCACGGCCTACACTAGCATCTCCACATGATGCTCAACAAAACTCTGGCCGGATCTCTCAACATGCAGCAGCTAGCTCCACTCTAGGAGCTCACCAAGGAAGAGTGTTCAACTCTACCAAACATCTGAGGAAACTGGGTTGTTAAACAACAGCAGGCTTACAATGGGCAAAGATGTCTCTACATCTGCCTCAAGCCACTAACACGGCAACTTGCCAATCAATCGGGCGACTGGTGAAGACTCTGCTAGTCCACCTCTCTCAAGGGACTTCCACCACCAACTGTTGTACCAAACAGCACAGGAACGACACACCTCGGCCTCTAAACAGCAGGGCATCCCAACACACGGATGCTAAACTCAAACCTGGCCAACCGCTTTACTACTAGCAGCAGGACTTTCTAAAACATCGAGCTCTACAGGCATCCACTTGCCAAATTGGGCGGCTCCATCATCGCCAACAATCTCATCTGAATAAACCTGCTGATCATGCCCTCCGGGGAATCTCCGGGGCTACAAGAGCTACTTTGGGGAAATCTTTGAAACAAACTCTGTCACCGGGCTATCTGTGCCGGGACTCCTCACTACGCGCTACAAAGCTGCGCGCGCTGGGTCTCCGCTCTCGATAGCTAAAGACACGCCATCAAATCTCTCATGGCGGAGCACACTCGCTCAAGGAGTCTCACTCTGAGGCGTGCTAGCCTCTACCCCTCCACTATGCAACTCAACTGCCAGGGCCAAATCTGGCCTGCGGGTCTAACAACCCTGGACGCGGCCTCAACATCAACACGATCAGTCCAACTCCTCGGTCGGACATGCCAAGCGTCATGCTCCTCTGGGTGCGATCAACATACTGGCGATCTGCACAAAGCACCTCCACCCTCTCACTAGGAAAAAAAGCAAACCTGGGCCACTCGTGGCCTACGGAGTCTAAGCTCGCCTCCCTGGGGACGACGCCCGGGGGCATCCGAATCTATCTCGGATACCTCAACAAGTCGCTATCAAACTGCCAGACCGCTGAGAAAGTTGGCATGATGGCTCTCTAAGCCCAAACCAACAACGAGTCAGAACCTGCTCTGCTCGTCTCCACTCCACAACTCTACACAAGGCAAACACTAGATGAAAAGTATTGTAAATTCTTACCCCTTTCTTTAAAACAGTGAACTTAGGGGTACCTGATGACTCTCGGAGTGCTGATGATCATGGAAAAACGACCTACAACAAAGGTCAGTCTACAGAATCTATGACTCTGAGCTCTGATACCAACCTGTAACGACCCGACCCGAAAGGGTTCTAAAATAGGCCGTTACCTCAATGCATGCATTCAAATCTACAAAAAATTCGCAAGAGGGTGTTCGGATTCTAAGTAAAAACTAAAACATAAAACATCCATTTAAAAAGTTAACATAATTTCCTGAAACCTGTCCCTGTTTCCAAGCACCTGTTCCAAGACAAATGCATTTACAAAACTTACTCTGATTAGAGATTTATTTAAAACATACAAGCTTTACAATAGTTACAACAATGCTAGAATCCGGAAATACATTCAGAAAACACCCTAGGGCTCCGTGCCCAACTACATGCATTCAGAGAACATTTAAATCATAAACATAAAACTCAGAGTTGAACAACGGGTTTTCCATGATCACAGACTCCTCCTCCGGCCATCTGTCTCTCGCACCATGGTTACTGTGGAAAAACCACAAAAATAAGGGTGAGTAACGAATTACTCAGTAAGAATCCCCAATCGGGGTACAATACGATATAATCAGTCATCTAGTACCAAAGCATGCAAGCAAACAGCTACCAACACAGAACATAGCTCAACGAGCTCATAAAGAAAGATCTGGAATCATCGGAAGTCTCCTACTTCCAGCCTAAGGATTGGATACACTGACCAATCCTGGGACATCACCGAGGTATCTTTCACTCGGGGGGAATACACTGATCCCAAGAATGTCCTCAAGGGCCTCCTTGCCCTTGCTACTAATCTGGACTTACGGGAGAGTACCCAAAGTCTGGCTCTAACGGAAGGAATGGTGTACTCACAACATTAGCCCGGGGGAGCTCTCCGAACCGGCAACTAACGCGTGTCAGCGCGCAAGACACCGCATGCCGCCGCAACCGGCGTAAATGCGGGGCCTAAGGGCAAACCACGCGGGCGTGCACGCATGCCTATGACTCGGAAGCGGTGTCATCGATCACGATGGCGCGAGGCCCTCGGCGCTCATCATGGCAAAGATGATCCACCGACCTGAAGCTAAGAACCGTCCAGGGCAGGCTTACACCGATGGCAGGGTTTCGCTCTAGCAGGCTACAAACTAGGCTTATGCCGAAGTGGGTAGCTAATTCCACAATCGGCGCGGTCTGGGAAGCAAGATACGTTATGCTGCGCACACTTTACTCCCGACCTGAGCTAAATCCACCTTGGCGACCGGGGGGGGGGAAGCAAGATACGTTATGTTGCGCACACTTTACTCCCGATCAGTGGGGACAAAGTACGTTATGTCCGCTCAGCCTCTAGATGATGACAAACCCTACAACTCTATCTAAGAGTACAGAGTAAAATCAATGATTCCTGGCTAGCAAACAATGACCGACATCAAACACGCTAACCTAGCATGATACTACGAGCTTAAGCAAGAATCATAAGCATGCTGGCCGAACAAACCTAGCATGGCACTAACATGTAAAATCAGGCAAACATGCTAGCAAGAAATCAATCAAACTGCTCTATCTCTAACATGCTCATAACAGTCAGCAAACAAGCAAGGCATATCATGAAAAATATCGCAGGGCCCACACAACTCCGGTAAGAAATCCTTACCTAGCCGGAAGGCAACAACAAACAACAAAATTAACTGCGATCGAACCTGAGCAACCTATATCGAGCCAAACAAACACATCAATAATCATAAAATAGGCCTAAATACAATAAAATAAATATGGCTCGGCTCGGGAGCAACTCACGAGGCGCGACTGACACGCAAACGAGCCGTGTTGCAGACTGCTAGGCAAGCTGAAAGGGTATTTGGGCTGGCTGGGCCGAGGAGAGGCTCGGGGTGCGCGCTGAGGCACGAGCTTTGGGTCACATGGATGGGCATGTGTGGCGCTGGCGCTAGCTTTCTGGTGGCGCCTGGCGCACGACGCGCCGGCACGGCGAAGCAAAGCAGTGCGCACGCACGAGTGTAAAGACCCGACCCGGATGGGGTTCTAAAATAGGCCTTTACCTCAATGCATGCATTCAAAGCTAAAATCAAAATGCAAAATGGTGTTTCGGATTCTAAGTAAAAACTTAAAAATAAACATTCATTTAAAAGTCAACATACAATTCTTGAAACCTGTCCCTGTTTCCAAGCACCTGTTCCAAGACAAATACATTTCCAATACTCACTCTGATCAGAGATTTATTTAAAACATTCAAACTTTCCAATGGTTACAATAGGGCTAGAATCCAGAAATACATTCAGAAAACAACCTAGGGCTCTGTGCCCAACTACATGCATTCAGAGGACCTTTAAAACATCAAAACATAAATACAAGACTCAGAGTTGAACAACGGGTTTCCATGATCACAACTTCTCCTCCAGCCATCCTGTCCCGCACCATGGTTACCTGTGGAAAACCACAAAATAAGGGTGAGTAACGAATTACTCAGTAAGAATCCCCAACCAGGGTACAATACGAAAACATCTCATTTAGCACACCGACATGCAACCATAAAATGACTTAGAGCAAAATGGTAGGTTTAGGCTATGTGCTAACGCTAGAGCTAGCCTAACAAGGGCTTTCAACTATAGCCTATCCTAGGTTCTACACCTGGATGCCCATTGGGGTCTTACACAACCTAGGATACAATGACACAATGATGCCCATCGGGGACTTGCACACAAGGATGCCCATCGGGGTCTTACACCTACAAACAATGATGTCCATCGGGGTCTTACACATACGGATGCCCATCGGGGTCTTACACCTCAATCAATGATGCCCATCGGGGTCTTACACCAGCTAGGATCACAATGATGCCCATCGGGGTCTTACACATAGGGATGCCCATCGGGGTCTTACACCTACGGATGCCCATCGGGGTTTTACACCTCTAGCTATCAATGCTGCCCAACGGGGTCTTACACATCTAGGATGCCCATCGGGGTCTTACTCCAACTAGGATCACTGAGATGCCCATCGGGGTCTTACACTCTTAGGCGGCCTTATGATGCCCCATCGGGGGCTTACATACAAGGGAACAGTGCAGTGCCCATCGGGGACTTACCTACATTATGGATCACCTGCCTGACACTAACATGGAACTATCAGAATATAACAGGAACAAGAATGTGCCAAGATAAAAGACCCTAGCCTGTAACTAATATAACAGGAACACCAGTACAACACAAACCCGGAATCAAGAGAAAACATGTAACCTATCCACTAGAATTTCATATAATCACAAGATATGACATACTATCAATTATTCGCAGGGTCCACACAACCTCGGTAAGAAACCCTTACCTGGTCGGAAGGCAGTTACACAAGAATCCTAAGCTGAGACCGATCTCGAGCTAGCTAATGAGAACCTAACAAGCATAATAATTATCACAATCCATAGGCCTAAATATAATAAAATAAACAGGGCTCAGCTCGGGAGCAACTCACGCTGCACGGCTAACGCTACGATGCAGACAGAAAGCCGCACGCATGGTCGGCTGGGCTTGGGCGCAGATGGGCGCAGCAGGCGGGCGCGGATGCGCGTGCGCGAGCAGGCGAGACACGGCGGCGAAGCGCAGCGGCACAAAGACCCTGGCGCTGGCCGCGACGCCGCCTGGACGGCGGCGGCGCGGCGCGCGGGCGCTGGGGCTGCGACGCGGTCGCGAGCTCGGTTGGGCGATGGCGTCAAGGGCCCGGACGGGCTGGGCGCGCGTGGGCGAGCAACGCGATGCGGCGGATGTAACGGCGACGGCACGCTGGCGATGCAGTGCGTGCGGCGACGGCCTCTCGCTGGCGCTGGCCGCGCTGCGGCGGGCGCTTGGCGCTGCAGGCTGCGCGCTCGTCTGGCCGGCTGGCGTCTGGGGCGGTAGTGCGATCGGGTGGGCCGCTCGACCGGCCGCTCGGGTGGGTTGCTTGGTGGCCGGAATGACACTCGGAGGACTCTCGGGAGAAGACTCACGCAAGATGGCTAGAGAGAAGAGGGTTGGGCGCCATGGGGGTTTGGAGAATAATACACAAAACCTAAATTTCCTTTCATTTTAATCAAATGCACCAAAACCCCAAGAACTCAAGGCTAACTAAAATATGTTGCGGACAGAGCAACAAGATCACTTGGTGGCTCAAATGGCAAGGCCCTGCTCTAGCACACAAGGCCACCTTGGCTCGAATCCTAGCTGCTGCAACATTAAATCCCTATTTTTCTTTTGCATCTCTCCATGCCCAAACACATCCACAATGCATCAAAAATCCTACTTAAGTCCATCCAATAATTTTAACAACCGAAAAAGACATAAACGCCTCGACGGCCCGACCAAATTACCAAAATACCCTAGGGCATACCTGGAAGACCGGGATGAAAACCTGGGCCGTTACAATATTCCCTCTTTTTTATGACTTTCGTCCTCGAAAGTTTTTAAGACTCAAAACACTCAGATATCGCAATCTCATCCCGTCCTCCCCGCTCACGAGCGGCCTCCTCAGAACTCTAACTCCTCCACTGAACTTTTACCAAACGGATCTCACGATTACACAACGTCTTCGCCTCAAAGACCAGAATACTCACATGTTTCCCCTCGAAGCTCAAACACTCACTCAGCTGCAAAGACTCAACGTCCATAATGAGCGATGGGTCCGACACATACTGCCCCCAACATCGATACATAAAAACACTGCACACGGTTGACAATGACTGGGAAAAGTTTACCAATAAGCAACTCTGCCAATCCTCTCGAGAATCTCCAAACGGACCAACAAACTGGGACTCAACTTCCCTCGCTTACAAAACCTCAACACACCCAGCATCGATGCAACCTTAAAACATGAGCTGTCCAACCTCAAACTCTAAAGCTCGACGCCGAACATCGGCGTAACTTTTCTGCCTGCTCTGAGCTATCAACCTACTAGCTCGATACTCCTGCACATCACCTCTGGTCAAATGCAGCAACTCAGGACCCCAACATAAAACTGATGGCCACCAACCTTTTCCCAGAACACTAAAAACCTACAACACTTACCAAACCAAGCTTCAACGAAACCAAAAGAACTAGCAGCGGGGAACTGTACCCGAGGTAACCTCATAAAATCCAACACTGGTTTCTGCTGCCTAACTACGGAAACACCAACTCACAACAAGCTCCAACGGATCTGCCTCACTCCTCCCAGAAGACCATCGGTCAGAGGGTGAAAGCACTACAGAAACTGCACTCGGCTCCTAAGCCTCTCAACAACGCTCTCTAGAACCACGGTTCGTCAACGTACTGCCTAGAATAAACCTTTGTTGCCACACCCTAGTGCCAACAACTCTAGCCTGAAATTGCCATGCCACTACTCCACAGTAATAACATCTCCACTTGGGCGAGGTGCGAGCTCTAGCTACTGAAACTAATCCACCAAAAATCCGAACTCACACAACAACCTCAACCAGCTGCCAGCTTCCACACGGACTCCTTCAAACCAACAACTTGAGTGCTACGCACCTAGAAGCTCACACAACTACAAACTGCATAGCTATGCCAATCCACTCAACTCTAGCTTGGCTCAAATCACTGGTTGGACAAGTCAGCCTGCCAACAACCGGGCCCCAGAGGGCTCCCTCCACCAAACCTACCTCCATGCAAGCAACGGAACGAAGCTTGCCTCAAATATGAAACACATCTCACAACTCCAAACGACAACACATACAGGCTTAACCCTCTAGCTTAGGCTTAATGCACCTTCCACCGAATACTTAACAAACAGGACTCCACCACTCGGTCAACACCAACTACCGAGAACCAGAATACCAAAAATGGCTGGCAGAGCACAAGCCACACTAACGACAAGGATCCTCAAAAGGTCAAGACCCTAATCCAACCACAATGGTGCAACCTCAACCCACAACCGATACAAAGGGTCCTCAACTACAAAGGTGCAACAGCTCCCAGGCCAAACACACAAAAAACCTTAACCGACTAGGCCAAACACTCATAGGAGGCAGAACAACCCTTACCGCAACTTCCAGAACACCACTCAAGAGTCCGCTTAACTTGAACAAACAACTGCTTCCAAGCAGCCAACAAACCTTTCCTCCTACTAGCACCACTACCACCAATTCCAAGACCAAGGAATAACCAGACAACTTCCAAGGAGAAACAGATCCTTACAAGCGGACACCCGAAGGACAGAGAGCTCCACACACGCTCGTTGTCTTGCTCAGCTAAAGCACAACACGAAGTCTCACGGAGGCAACAACAGGGGTCCACCACAGACTGAACCTTCAACCACACACTAGCCAAGACTCACCTCCAAGAGCCAAAGAGGCAACTCTCGACATCCTGGAAACAAAAAAAACAACAGACAGGGCACGAACCACTCGCCCCACGAGCAAAACTAACTTCTAGCAACTCAAACCACACCTTGGTCAACACCAAACACCAACTTGCCACCACACCGGAAACAATCCGGACTCTACTCCAACAAACTCCGACTTGCTAGCCTACTACCAAATCGCCAAAGAACTCACCCGAGGTCTACAACCTACACGACTCGGCTTGCCAGCTGAAACTCACTACCGGGCTGACCGAAGAGCTCGAGAGGCTCTCCACAACCTAGGGTTTTTCGGCAACCCTTGACACACACTGTCGACTAACGAACTAACAGCCAACTGCCTACACGGGCACAACTCTCTCCAGCATCTCAACCATGCTGGCCAACTCCAACTCCTTGGAAACCAAGAGGACCCGAAACGCTACAGAATGTGTCATCCTCCTACTCAAAGCATCAGCCACATCGTAGCTTCCACCCAGGGTAAGGATTCCGAGCAACACCCTTAGCAACTACGGTCAGGAACTACGCGGCTTTGCTACAACCTACCATTAGTTCAGTACCATCTGAACTCCAACCATGAACAACAAGAGGTTCCACCAACCAAGCTTAGGCCCAACCTAACCAAACTTGCCTAAGCAACAACCCAACTACGAGCACGATATCCTTACAACCTCAACTAAGGCCTTACAACATCCACCTGGAGTCCAACTACTCCAAGAACTGAGCACCAGTTCTCCAATGCAAACCCTACATGGTTCGGAAACTCTCGCCACCAGAACGAACTACACAAAACATACTTGTGTGCACAACTCTCAACCTTCCTTCAGAGATCCAAGGCTAACAGGTGCTTTCCAAAAGGCAACACTAACTTCTTGCAGAGTACAATCAACCAAAGAAACACCAAAAGTTCCATCTCCACACGATACTTGAAGCTGCGGCAACCTTGCTCTACTAAAGCATAACAATGCCCAACCAAACTTACTTTATACCAAGTGTGCTTACGCATAAGGCGACCAACTCATCTCATAAGCATCCAACTCATCTCACGGGCATCCAACTCATGGTCCCTCTGCTGGACCGGACTCGCATCTACAATGCTCACTCAACTCAGGTTTAGGCACCTGAAGGTAGTTAACCGCACTACCAACCACAAAGATCTCTTGGCCTCAGCCCTAGCGTGAGACTCGCACGCACTAACACTTACCAACCGTCAACCTGCTGACTTACTCAACCCCCAGTAACACTGGGAAGAGGCTTCAGTTCCTCTCGAACATCCCTTCACTTGTAGTCCTCCGACTACCACTGAACTAGCCCTCTTGCACGACCTAAACAGGTGCAACTTCCATAAATGGATCCAACGGCTAAAGAAGTGTGTTGAACTCCGGACGGGTCATAGAACCATCCGCTATACCCATGCCAAACTCAGGCCTGAACCAGACTTAGTGCCAAAGCGGCACACCAACCAATGCACCTCAAGTGCCACTACTACCAAATCCATATCTTACTACAAATGGGGCTCGCAAGGTCACAACCTCAAGTGACAAAAACTATGGCTAGGCATACAAGGGCTCAAAACTCAAACAACCAGACTATGGCATCTCATCAAACTGAAGGCTCACGGCCTACTCTTGCATCTCCACATGATGCTCAACAAAACTCTGGCCGGCTCTCTCAACATGCAGCAGCTAGCTCTACTCTAGGGCTCACCAAAAGAAGAGTGCTCAACTCTACAAAACAACTGAGGAAACCACCAACGGATCAAGTCCGAAGGGGGCACTGCTCACTGCACCCTTAACCACGGGGTTCCGCCATCTGGGCCGCAAACAACAACACTTTACAAGAGCACAAAGATGCCTCATCAACCTCCTCGAAGGCTACCAACTCTACAGCTACTCACTAGGCAATCAAACAATCTGCTAAGGCTCAAGATCAACACTTGAGCTACCCAGGCTAGTCCACACGGAGACCTGCTCCACAAGCATCCACATAAGCAAAGCCATAGCTAACTCTCTCTCCGGAGTGGTACTCGGGTGGTAAATCACCTCCACCCTCTCACTAGGGGAAAGCCGACAAGCTGGGCCACACGTGGCCTACGAGAGTCTAACCTCTGCCACCCTCTAGAACGATGTCCCAGCGGTATCCGAATCTATCTGGATATCTCAACAAACCACAACATACAGCTCACACTGCGGGAAGTTGGCATGATGGCGCTCTAAACCCAAACCAACAACGAGTCGAACACCTTTCGTCTCGCTCTACAACACTACACAAGGCATACACTAGATGAAAAGTATTGTAAATTCTTAACCCTTTTCTAAAATCAGTAAACTTAGGCGCACTGATGGTATCAGAGTCTTGATGATCATGGAAAAACGACCTACAACAAAAGGTCGGGTCTACAGAATCTATGACTCTGAGCTCTGATACCAACTGTAAAGACCCGACCCGAATGGGGTTCTAAAATAGGCCTTTACCTCAATGCATGCATTCAAAGCTAAAATCAAAATGCAAAATGGTGTTTCGGATTCTAAGTAAAAACTAAAACATAAACATTCATTTAAAAGTCAACATAAAATTCTTGAAATCTGTCCCTGTTTCCAAGCACTGTTCCAAGACAAATACATTTCCAATACTCACCTCTGATCAGAGATTTATTTAAAACATTCAAACTTTCCAATGGTTACAATAGGGCTAGAATCGTAAATACATTGAGAAAACAACCTAGGGCTCCGTGCCCAACTACATGCATTCAGAGGACCTTTAAAACATCAAAACATAAATACAAGACTCAGAGTTGAACAACGGGTTTCCATGATCACAGCTCCTCCTCCAGCCATCCTGTCCCGCACCATGGTTACCTGTGGAAAATCACAAATAAGGGTGAGTAACGAATTACTCAGTAAGAATCCCCAACCGGGGTACAATACGAAAACATCTCATTTAGCACACCGACATGCAACCATACAATGACTTAGAGCAAAATGGTAGGTTTAGGCTATGTGCTAACGCTAGAGCTAGCCTAACAAGGGCTTTCAACTATAGCCTATCCTAGGTTCTACACCTGGATGCCCATCGGGGTCTTACACAACCTAGGATACAATGACACAATGATGCCCATCGGGGACTTGCACACAAGGATGCCCATCGAGGTCTTACACCTCAATCAATGATGCCCATCGGGGTCTTACACATACGGATGCCCATCGGGGTCTTACACCTACGGATGCCCATCGGGGTCTTACACCTACGGATGCCCATCGGGGTCTTACACCTCTAGCTATCAATGCTGCCCAACGGGGTCTTACACATCTAGGATGCCCATCGGGGTCTTACACCAGCTAGGATCACAATGATGCCCATCGGGGTCTTACACATAGGGATGCCCATCGGGGTCTTACACCTACGGATGCCCATCGGGGTCTTACACCTCTAGCTATCAATGCTGCCCAACGGGGTCTTACACATCTAGGATGCCCATCGGGGTCTTACTCCAGCTAGGATCACTGAGATTCCCATCGGGGTCTTACACTCTTAAGCGGCCTTATGATGCCCATCGGGGGCTTACACACAAGGGAACAGTGCAGTGCCCATCGGGGACTTACCTACATTATGGATCACCTGCCTGGCACTAACATGGAACTATCGAATATAACAGAACAAGAATATGCCAAGATAAAAGACCCTAGCTTGTAAAACTAATATATAACAGAACACCAAATTACAACACAAACCCGGAAGAAAGAGAAAACATGTAACCTATCCACTAGAATTTCATATAATCACAAGATATGGCATACTATCAATTATTCGCAGGGTCCACACAACCTCGGTAAGAAACCCTTACCTGGTTGGAAGGTAGTTACACAAGAATCCTAAGCTGCGATCGATCCCGAGATAGCTAATGAGAACCTAACAAGCATAATAATTATCACAATCCATAGGCCTAAATATAATAAAATAAACAGGGCTCAGCTCGAGAGCAACTCAAGCGGCACGGTGTGTATGGACAGACAGCCGGTGCACGTGCGGGGCGGCTTCTTTGGTGCATATATGGGCAGGGCTGGCGCTGCACGACAATGGGCGGCGCGAGCCTGACATGTGACAGCGAGGACACTGGCGGCGAAGCGGGGGCAAGACGCTGGCGCTGGGCTGCGACGGCGACGGGCGCGCGGGCGCGAGCTCGGTTAGGCGATGGCGTCTGGGGCACGGACGGGCTGGGCGCGCGTGGGCAAGCAACGCGATGCGGCGGCGCTGCGGCGGCAGCGCGCACGTGATGCAGTGCGTCGACGGCGGCTCTGCTGGCGCTGGCGCGCGCGACGGCTGGCGCTGAAGGCTGCGTGCGGTGGGTGTCTGGGCATCTTGGCGGCTTTGTTGTTGCGCGCTTAGAGGCATTTGGCTTGCGATCTCTGTGCTGTTTGCTCGACCCAGTGCTCGGTGGGTTGCTTGGCTGGCGGAATGACACTCGGAGGACTCTCGGGAGAAGACTCACGCAAGATGGCTAGAGAGAAGAGGGTTGGGCGGCCATGGGGGGTTTGGAGAATAAAACACAAAAACCTAAATTTCCTTTCATTTTAATCAAATGCACCAAAACCCCAAGAACTCAAGGTTAACTAAAATATGTTGCGGACAGAGCAACAAGATCACTTGGTGGCTCAACTGGCAAGGCCCTGCTCTAGCTCACAAGGCCACCCTCGCTCGAATCCTAGTTGCTGCAACATTAAATCCCTATTTTTCTTTTGCATCTCTCCATGCCCAAACACATCCACAATGCATCAAAAATCCTACTTAAGTCTATCCAATAATTTTAACAACTGAAAAAGACATAAACGGCCCTGACGGCCCGACCAAATTACCAAAATACCCCTAGGGCATACCTGGAAGACCGGGATGAAAACCTGGGCCGTTACAGCGAGCGACACGACGCGACGGCTCGGCATTGGGCGACACGGGCGCGGACGAGACGAGCGACACTGTGCGAGGCTCGGGCGAGCTAGACGACGCGGGGCCTAGGCGAGGGTGGTAGCGCGGCGGGCGGCGACGACATCGTGCGACGCCGGCCGGGCTTAGGTGACACGGGTGTGCGACCGGCAGAGCGAGGGCGCGCGGGCTGGCTCGGGCTGGCTGGGCTACTCGGGCTAGCTGGGGGCCTGGCTCGGGCTAGGGTGAGGGCTCGGGGAGAGAGAGAGAGAGAAAGAGAGAAAATGGGGATTTAGAAAAGAAAATGGGAAAATAAAAGAAAAATGGGAATAAAAGGAAATAAATGGGATTTTATCCAATTTTCCATCCTTATCCACTTTTAAAACCTTAAAATCCCATTTCTCGGCTTCCTCCTTCGAGACCCGACCGAAGAAATCTTTTCCAATAAATAAAACTCACTTAAATCCAACTCCCAAAGCAACACTAAGGGCCCGGGCTCGAATCCCAAAGGAAGCACACAACCAACCATCACTTTGCCAAAGCCCAAACCACAACCGAGCATCCAACCGACTAGCCCAAACACCTCGGGACTCGCAGCCAACAACAAACAAGCCTCGACATAGGCAGGAGCTACCTCGAAGCCCTGAAAACCACAAATCATGCCCGGAGAGCCAAAAGACCAAAATACCCCCAAGGGTCAAAACCGCTCTAATGACCCAACCAAACAACCGAATCTTGACCCGAAGGCACCTCGAAAACTGGAATAGGAAACTGGGCTGTTACAGTTTGTTCCTGATTTGGATTATTATCTTTCCATTCATGTTTTGAGAAATTTTTTTTAGAACCTTATGACTGAATGATTTACTGATTTCTTCTTCTCTGAAACATAAATGATGCTTCTTCCTCTCAAATGCCACTTCCTACCAAATATTTTTCTTTTTCTAAAAATTTCTTGTAGCTTTGTCCAAAAAATGAGAAAAGGTAGAAGGTGAAAGACAAACTGAATGACCACCATTACTAGAACATCTTTTTTTCTTCGTCAAGTGAAAGCCCTTGCTGGTTTACTTATATATTTAAAAGACTTTTTTTCCAATTTGGATATAAATAAGAGAACGAGGCATATGGTTGAGAGAGAAGAGATGAAACCTTGTGTTTTTTTATACTTTATTTTAATATATCTTTGATTTTGTGCAGCTTCTTACCTCTCAGGGTTCTCTCAACTCCATTTTATTTTCAAGGTACTTTTTGTTCTAATTTTTTTTTCATCGTTATACGTGTTTTGTTGGATATTTGGATGAGAGATATTAATGATATATGTATTTATATTGTTATTAAGGAATTCCAATTCTAACAGGGGAATAGAGGATGGATATCTTAACTAACCCCTTTGAAAGAGTATGTTTGTGCAGTAAGGGTGTTATGAGTTTTGTAGGGTGTATTAATGGCATAATTGCCCATATCACTCCCATTTTTGGTTGAGCCATAAGTAAGGAAAACACCTATATTAGCGTTAAAAGCTTGTGCACATTCCATTGCGCTTGACTCTAGGAGAGAAGTATGGATTTGGGGATAGGGAAGGTATGGTAAATTTCGGGGTTAGGAAGTTCTAGTATGAATATGAGCAAGTAAACCTTTTCGACCAAAACATTATTATAGGTACCTAAAATATATTGGTCTCTTTTTATTTCTTGAGTTGAAGTTTAGTTTACCTAAACTATATGTTTGCAGCTAAATAATGTTTGTTGGTTAGAATACTTAGATATGTAACATTTTTGTAAAAGTAAACCTGTTTAACCAAAATATTGTTTATTGTCTATTTTGTTGATTGTTCAATAAAGTTTTTGGTAAATAGTTGTGTTTCTTTTACATTGTGAATGTATTTATCAAATTGAGGTGTCTGTAGGACAAATCTTCGTTAGCAGTTTATGAGTATGTTTTCTTTTGTGAATGCTCTTGCTTCTTGTAACTTATATAGTGTTATATCTTTCCTTGACACGAAGGGTGTGTTTGGGACATCGATTTGGAAATAATAAATGGAGGATTATGATAAACGGTGTTTGAGGGGTAGATTATTATAACATGGGTTATGATAACAGTGTTTGAGGGATTGGTTATTGTAACAAAAATAGTATATGTAAGGTTTAGATAAACAGGCACGCGGATTTAGATAAATGGACACGTAGGTTTAGGTAACCACCGACTATAATAAACAGTGAAGCAAATATGAGTTAGATTATTAAAATCAACTCGGTGGTTTACATAAACGGGGGCCCAAACACACCCGAAGTGTTTCTTTTAGCTATAATAATTGGGGGTGAGGAATTTTGAACTCATGATCTGTTAGTCATTAGGTCTACATTAATGCTGTTGAACTACTGTTTTTGTTAGCCTTTTATTGACACGAATGGAGTTGCATTTTCATGATTGCCATAATGTGAATTTTGATTTTTCCCAATATCAACCTACAATTGCTACCATTTCTGATGGTAGCAACAACACAAAGGGCAAAGCATTTTTATTGAGTAGAGACATGTGGGTGAAGGTTCAGTTTTGTAGTTTTTAGTTAAGATGAGTAAAAAAAACTAATGTCTAATATTATTTTTTTGTTGTCAATGGTAGGAGCCAATGAACTGTGTTTTCTAGACAAACATTATAAAAAACTGTTGGTTAAAGATAGGTATTTGACTGAGGTAAGCCATGGGCATTCCTATCTTTCAATCTTCAATATTTCCCTTGTTTATTTTGGATTAAATTTCTACTATCAATTTGAGAAATGAGATGCATAAATCCCTTCTTTTCCACTTTATCTTGTAGCTGCAATTGACCAAGTACATACTTCCTGAACTATATGCTGGGTTAAATATTCCATATTAATAATTTTTCTTATTTTCTCTTGTAGGCGGATCTTATGACAATGACTAACTTTGTATATATAGATGGAGACCATTCATTGCGTCTTTGATGATTTCCTTTTCATGTTACTAGAACTTTGAAATTTCTATTGGAATTTGTATATTTTTCGCTCATAAAGCACTTTGGATGTAATAAATTATGATAATATTTCATGTGACATGTTATATATTTATAATAATAGTGTATGCTTGTATAGCTATAATTGGATTTGTTCAAAGTTATATCTTTTTTTTTTTACAATATTTTCCAGAATATGAGTGAAATGGTAAATAGTATCACTGACAATAACAAAAATATATTATAAAATGAAAAATCACGTTTCAAACTAATAATATCATTTTTAAAAAAAGTTGCCATTTATATCATAATAGTGTTCAAGATGATATTGAAATTTTTATAACATTAAAAAAAAAACTATTATAAGGTTATAAGAGCATTTTTAATAGTCATAGAAACTTATTATAGCTTTTATGACTAATGCTATATTAAATTTTCATAGCAAAATAAATAAGCTATCTTTTTCTAGTTTTTAATAGCACTTGTTATAGCCAACAAAAAAAGCTATCGAAAGTGTTGAACTTTTAATAATACGGGCTGACAGGACTTCTGAAAAAAGCTATAAAAAGTCGATTGTAGCATTTTATGTGAGCTATTAAATCCAATTTTTCTTGTAGTGTTTGGACCTTTTGGAAACATGTCTCTAATGACAACTGGTAGAAGTTGTGGCACTAACACATGATAGTCATGAGACTTTAGCCTCATTACCTTGCATTCCTCCAATGAAATACAGTTGGAAATGTTTGAACTATAGCCATCAAGTAATTTCAACTCATACGACCTCCTACAAAATAACTGCTTCTCAGATTTTGACAATGTGTGTAGAGCTGGAGGAAGGTAAATTCGACTCCCACGCTCTTCTACATGTAAGTCATGTCGTATATTCATGTCTTTTAAATCTTTTCGAGCATTGTATCCATCTTTTGACTTCCCACTATTATCTAACAATATGTCTATTATGCTCTCGCATACATTCTTCTCAACATGCATGACATCCACGTTGTGGCGTAGTAAAAGTTTCTACATTGATGTAAGAACTTATTAATACATAATCTATTATACATCTTCAAGAAAATTCTATTTAGCATCAATAGGAAGACAATTTGTGTACCTTCCAATATGGCAAGTCAAAGAAGAAGGATAATTTTTTCCACATTTCCTTTGTCTCCTTTTGCTTCATTCATATTTTCTAATTAGATTTTCCTCAACAATTTTGAAAATTTTCAAGTTTAGCGTAGATTGAATTTCCATTTTCAATTTGAGGAGTTGGTCGTTCTTCAACTTTTCCATCAAACCATGACTTATTTCTTCTATATTGATGTGATAAAGGTAAAAAACGTTTATGGCTCATATACGTTGGTTTCTTGCTATGATTCAACCATCGATAATGTATGTGCTCCCCACAAATTGGACGACAGACTTACCCTTTGTTGCGCAACCAACAAGATTTCCATAAGTTGAAAAATCATTAATTTTCCACATAAGCACATCTCTCAAATTGAAGTTTGATTTGCTAATTGCATCTTAAACTTCTACTCCATTCCATAAATCTTTCAAGTCATCAATTAATGGTTCCAAATAAACGTCAATGTCATTACCAGGTTGTTTAGGACCAAGAATCAACAACGTTAACATTATATTTTCTTTTGTTATACATAACCAAAAAGATAAATTGTATGTCACAATCATAACTGGCCAACAACTATACTTATTACTAAGGTTTGAAAAGGGATTGAAACCATCATTAGCTAGACCAAATCTTAGGTTACAAGGATCCCCAGCAAAATCTGGTCATCTTGCATCAATTGACTCCCATGAGACACAAATCAGTTGGATGATGCATTTTTTCATCATTACTTTTATTGTTCATATGTCATCTTAAGAATTCGGCTACATCTTTCATTTGGAACATTCATTTCAGTCTTGGAATACGAGGAAAATGCCTTAGCATTTTTGCTAGAACGCCATGTTTCATCCTTTTAGTACGTTTATCCTCCTTCCATCTAGAATGTGAACAAATTGGACAACTTTCTAAATCTTTGTTTTCATTCGTAAACAAGCAACAATCATTTACACATGCATGAATCTTTTCATATCCTAAATCAATTACTTTTAAAAACTTTTTTACTTCATAAGTAGATCTTAACATGACATTGTTAGGGGATAACATATCGTGCAAGAGCTCTAGATGACTCTTGAAACATTTATCAGTCCAATCATTAGTAGCCTTAATCTTATATAAGGATACCGTAGCTGACATTTTTGTAGATCTCGTACTATGTGAATACTAATGAGTGTTTGCATCTACAACTTTTTGAGTGATATCATTCTTCACATAAGGTTTATCCATTTTTTCTTCATTCACTATGCTACAAAATGTTTGACCATCAAACATATATTGACATCCAACATTACCTGTTATTGGTACTTCTTCCCCATGATGGTACCAAATCCTATATGTAGGATCCATACCTTTGATGACCAAATGTTCGTACACGATATCAAAGGTTTGGTGATTCATGTTTCTACAAGTCTTGCATGAACATAAAATTTTGTCTACCCGAACCAACATCCTTTCAACTTGTTTGACAAAATTCCATGCTCCGCTCAAATATTCATCAGAAGCTTTATTAAATTACAAATTCTAAATTAATATAACTATCTAGAGGTATGGTTAATTTAATATTAATTTGACATACACGTACCTATTAAAAAAGAATCCAACTTTTATCAAACATTCTCTTTTGAACTATTGCTACAATCGTGCAAAGTTTAATAGAAATAATGATCAATTAATTAAATAAATCAATGAATGATAAAATGACTTATAATTATACAAACATGATCATATTGCTAGTTTACCTAAGTTATAAAAATGATGAGAAAATGAGCATACCTCGCTTATGAACACGTTCCTTGCACTCCCTGTTGTGAATTGTAGTTCTTGTGTTCTTACAACCTTTTTCATGACAATACAAAAGCATTTTCAACATCTATTATTAGAAAACTATTGTGACAACAAGTCTATAAAAATCTCAAAAATGAAAATTTTCAAGTGTGATACAACAATAATAAAAATAGAAAATTGAAGCGAAATATATTTGCGAAATATTTTACTATTGTGCAGACAATATTTAAACCATGTACAAAAGTAGTAGTTGACAAAAAAAAATCTAGTTGACAAAAGAAATCTACACCATAAGACAAAGTTAACAACAAACTATTTTGTCAACCACAATGTAATGCCTAATTTAACCAAACAAACCCCATGCTCATGATAACCTATAGAATCGATAAAAAAGATAACCCAAGTCATAAATATGTTTAAAATTAGAAAATACATACATTGAAGTTGATTTCAAACTATCAACTATGAAGTAAAAGAAAGAATCTCAAACCAGCTTCTTCTATCAATACTTTTTAAGTTTTATTATTTTTTATGATTTCCTTTTTTATTTTGAGAAAATTGCACAACTCACCACTAAAATATAGTGTTTGTAACTATTAACTCCTAAACTTTCAATTTGATCAACCATCTCCCCTAAAATTCGACAAGTGTTGCAATTAACTCCAATTGGTAAAATTTGAGAAATTTTCACATGTGTGTCGATGATACATTATATTCGTCATTAGAAGTCATTGTGTGAGAGTGACTAGCGAAGGTTAGGAGAAATCGATCGACAAAAGAAATTTGAAAGACTAACAAAATTGATGGTCATAAAAGGGAATATAATGAGTTTTCTTTGAGTGAAAAAAAAAATTGAAAATACAAACAAACAATAGTGCTCAAGCTAAAAAAATAAGAAATTTGTATCTACTAACAATAAAATATCCACATAAACATAGGTCGTGGTCAACATATTTATTTTATCTCTTAGTCTTTCCTTAAAAACCTCAAAGACTTCTAAGAAATAATATGTGTATACATCAAAACGTGTGAGATATCGGCAAAAGAGTGAGCATTTGTATTGTATGACTAAGGAATGTTGAAATTTAAGTTTATTTTTATTTAAATTTCCTACAAATTGTTCCATCTTTCTTAAATGTGAATGTTAACAAAATTTTAAAACTAAAACAAACTTTTAGAAACTACTTTTTTTGTTTATAAATTTTGGTTTAGTTTTAAAAAATATAGGTAAGATATACATATCAAAGTTAGAAAAACCATATATGAAGTAGTTATCGTTGTCTTAAATTTCAAAAACTAAAAATTAAAAACAAAATGATTATTAACATGGTCTTGCTAGTTTAAATAAATTATTTGTCATAATCTTACTTTCATATCGTTATAATTCTTTCATAAATAATAATCGTTGACCAAATCTCCTAATCAGTTTTAAGGTTGTACATCGCACAAAGGTTGCAATAAAATTGAAGAAAATCAAGAGGTGACATTAAAATTGAAGAAAACCAAAGAAGACTACATCAAGTTTGAAGAAAGACAATAAAAAATAAAGAGAAAGATGAGAAAAATAAGAGATTGGTTATTTGATTTGATTTCAGTCCAAAATGTAGGGCTCCTTTTGATTTACTTGAAATCAAAGTAAGGTTAAAAAGAGGACTAGAACACTTGCAACTCCAACTTCAATTAACCTAAAAACTAAATTGTCATTCAACAATCATTGAACAAAAATTATTCAAAACCTTAAATTCACAGAGATGCAAACAGCGAAGAACATTGTAGATGATTTAAAAAAATCATAAATGCATATGAAATTAAAAAGAACAATCATAAAAACAAGCCAATAACTCAAAATTTCCCTATTTTCGGAAAAAACACCCAAAGTATCACTTACAAATAGGAAACTAAAGTGAAAAATTTTGAGTGCTTTCCTCGCCGTTGGCCAACAGTATTTGTCTCAAACAATACCTTAAAAAGAATAGGAGAAAGGAATTTAGTGGAGAATGAAAGCTACGAAAAGTGTGAGAGAGATGATGGTCAGGAAACAGAAAGTAATGGAATGAGATGAAATGAGTAGAAGGGATTTTATGAAGCTTGCGGCCTTTCATGATTGAAGAGAGGTCAAATGTAAAGCGTAACCTAATTTTTGGCTTATTAGAAAATTTTCACGGCCCGCATACTTTACTTTCATCCCACTTTTTTCTAATCAATTCTTAATAGCTTTTTTTTTATAAAACGCTATCCTTAAAAGCTATAAAAAGTGTTTTTTCTTGTAGTGAAAGGGTTGTTACTTCAGCACCACGTCAAGTGGTGAGGATTGATATTCTTGATACTTCAGGGTATTTCAAAAGGTTAACACCTTCATGGAAATCAAGGATGCTGAGGAGTAGGACCGTATGTTGGAGGAACTCAACCAAAGGAAGGTTGAGAGGGGAAGAAATACAGACGCATGCTCTTCTAGACCTGTTGAATTGGTCGCAGTATGTAAGGAAGAAGTGAGGACGCATCGAAAAGGAAAAGCACCGATGTTAGATGATCGACAAGGTATTGGAAGAATAAGAAATCTTGCGACAAAGGACCTATTCCGATGTAGAGGCAGAGACTAAGCGAACGAGGCTGATACGAGCCTGATGAAGTGGAAAGGATCATCCAACGGGAAAAGGAATTTTCCCCGCTGAGAAGTTAACACATGCCCATGTGTCAACTCGCAAATTCAAAAAGAAGTTTTACATGCAAGAGAAGTTAGTAGAATGCCTCGAGATACTATCTAATAATTTGGACTTATATCTAGAGCATGCAAAGATAAGAGACAATGCGATATTTGACACACTTGAGCTCTTACATCTGCATATCCATCGACCCACCTTCCAGCATTTTCACAACATTGTTTGTTCTTCTAGTTTCGAAGAGTATGTTTTGTATATGATGAAGATTGAAAAAGGAAGTCCATGTCCTTGTTGATCCTATCTTTCACTTTTTTTGTATGCTCACTCACTTATTAATAGAATTATTCTTTCATTTTATTCATTTCTTAAGTTTATGTTTTGACCAATGCTAAGTTAGAATCTTGATTTTTAATTCCGCACTTTTAAAAACATTGCCTTAGATACGCTGAAATTTAATCTACCCCGAGACATCATTCTCTAGTTTGCTAACGAAATCATCTTGAGACGGATACTTGTTGAACTTAGGGCATAGAACAATTATGTGGGAGGAAACTAATTAGCTTGCATCAATGATATTAAGAACCTTAGATTCATTTAAGTTTGGGGGAAATAAGATTCACCTTCATTGAGGACAATGAAGACTTCAAGTTTGGGGGTGAGGGATGCCCGTGCTATGTGAATAATAATATGCGAATTTGTATTATTTTCCAAAAAAAAATGAATAAATCTCAAGGCATTTTGAGAAAAAATGAAACGGCAAGAAAAGTGAATAGTCGTGGGTTATCCAAGTATTCTGTTAGAAATGCTACAGACAAATTAGCGACCAAGTGAAAAATTTACTCAAAGGAACCCAAATAAATAAGCCTCGGACAAAATGTCTTGAACAGATTTAAATGATAGAGGTTGAATGAATTGCAATAGAGCAGAAGTTTCCAAACTATGAGTTGAACTTTGGACTAAGGGAAATAAGGAGAAGAATTGAGATGAGATTGTTAGGACCTTAGTGAATGATGAATTGGTGTATTAAGGCAATTATATTTAAAGATTATTTTTTTTAGCAAGAGGAAAAGTGCAACATTTTGATTTGCATTACTGTTAGCAGTTGCTACACCTATAATAGCATCGCTCGGGACGAGCAATAGAGTCAGATTTTAGCCAAACTTTTTATCATTGTTCGCGTTTATTAATTAAGAATGATTGCGATTAAGGTGAAAATAGAAAGAAAAATGTGTAATTCACTTATTCTTACGCATTAGGGGAATAAAATGCAAGATATGGATTATTGTGCTTAAAATAACCAAAATAGCACGTTTAGCACGAATTTTGCAACGCTTATGTTGATTACTATTTTCACAGGGTTAGCGCTAGCGGAGCAATGTGATACTGAGGACTAAGACGCTCGATTGCTAGCAACTAAAGCTCGGGAGACAAAGTCCAAAAGCACTTCAAGTAAATTAGGGATGAATCGTTTCACAACATGAAGTTGACTAACCAGACAAATTACGAGACGAATTGCTGAAATAAAAGGATTCTTGCCTTAGACAAATTAAGACATATTTGACAAGAGTAAAAAGGGAAAGTATCACGATAATTGATTTGGGTCATTTTGGAAGATTCGAAGATTTGACGACCAAGCTTTATAAATAGACCGCTTTTGTAATAGAAAAAAGATGACGGAGAGACCTAAATGGTCGAACAAGATTTTGAAGTTTATTTGTTTTCTTTTATTTTTTTGTTAAACTCATTTTACTTAAGTAGTACAATTCTAGTATGTTTTCAATATCGTTTTTTGTGTTCTCTGTTTGTATTATGAACTAAATTCATTAGGGCAAAGCTAGGAGAAAGTGAATTTTAACAGCATGTCATAGGAAGAAATTGGAAGGGTTAATCTAGAGCATGTAATTTAGGTGCAACATTTCAATAGTAAGTGTCGACCAACCATCCACACAAGCTAATAGGTTGTAAATCAGAAGAGGAAGTAACTTCAATCTATTTTGCATGTTTAATAGGTAGTGTTACTCCTGTAATCCTTTGAATCAGAGTTTAAGAATAAATGCGTAACTATTACATACTTAGCGCCGGCTCATAATTACATCAAGTCGCAGCAGAGTCAGGCTTTATGCTAATGGAAGCGAAAGCGGAAGCTTGCGAGGCGTAGTATGATAGAGTCCCTTACTGCATGTTTCTTATTATTACATTGCTGTTGATTTCCATGAATACCTTAGTCTAGCCTTATTTCTCAACAATGTTTTATGCTGCTATCTATTTATTTTTATGCTTTCAAAACAAACCAACTTAAATCATATTCGTGCAATTTACAATTCAATTTTGAACATCACCTCAGATAATTTCCAGTCCCCTTGGAGATCAATAATTTACTTAATACTTGCTGTAGACCGCGTATACTTGCGTGAAGTGCGAACTAATTACACACGAGGCATTCAATTGTCCGCTACGATCAATTAGCATCTGACCATCCGACTAGCTCACGGAACCTCGACTTCCCTCTTGCTATTTATAGAGATGAATTACTTGGTCAACAAACTTAGGTGAGCCGTAAGATCTTCATTAATGCAGGATCTCTTGATTTCCAGTGGGATTTATTTGATTGACGCCAAGTTAATTGCTTGATTGATTCTTCATTTGTTTCCTTGTTGGCGTGACTATTCAAACGTGTTTCCATCATGTTTTAGTGCTTGTGTTGCTTGTCACCGTTCACGCTGATTTAGTCCTTCCGGTGCTTAAGTTTTGCATTTCCTGCAATGTGCATTGATTTAGTACAGTATATTCAATATTTATTCTAAAACCGCGAAATTGTGCTTCTAATGCTAATTTTTTAATGCATGCGACTTCTAGTAGTTTTTATTTGCAATTTATATGTTATAGCCCAATTATTTCCCTTGAACCATAGAATAATGCAGAATATAAGAGCCTAAAACGTGCTCTATTTGAAAGTTATTAGCAGTAGTACTTTTTGTATTGGGTTTGTGATCCCTTTCCTCTAACTTGTATTTAAAAAAACTTAAAGAATTTTTGCGATTATTAAGTAAAAATAAATAAATAAATATATATATAATTATGCTGGTAAACAGTTTTTTTTTTTAAGTTAACGAAAAGTACCCAATATAATTTCATTTATTTGAACTTTAACTTAAACAAAAAAATAATTATGACTCCAACCAATATGTCAAATTAAGTTGGGTTGGGTTGATCAATTTTTTCGAATTGTTTGAACAAAAGTAAGTTTTTGGGAGGTTGATTTGCGGTTTAATGAGTTTTTTTTTGTTTTTTTGGATAAATGGAGATGGAAGAAGATAAGTTGGAGAGATGAGTTGAATTTTTTCTTTTGGATAAGTCCGATGAAGATGGATGAGAAGACTCTAGCGGAGAGAATTTGATGAGGGAGCTTCTTAGAATGAGAATGAGAAAGAAATCTTGTTATCGTTTATACGCAGTAGAGAAATTATGGAGCTATTTATTCTCAGGACCATGGATCAGGAGAGAATGATTCTGAAAAGATAGTGTAACTCATTACATCTTAATTCTTCAATTAGGAACACCGTTACTTGATCATGGTTGTAATGTTATAAATTGATGATGGTGTACTAGCAAAATGATACAGTAAAACAAATTCACCTAAATAATACTATAATCTTAAAATTACCTAGGCGGTAAATAATGTCATTATTAGAGGATGCATATAACAACACTATAATTTAGTTGTATAAATGCATTATTACACGGATAACAATAAAAATAGAAGAATAACATAGTATTAAAGGTCGATGACATAGTTAATTATGTTATATTGATAAATATGTTAATATTAATTTGTTTATTTATTATTTTTTTGGGCATACAAATCCAAGGAAGGATAGGGGGATTTTATAAAGCGGAGGAGGGCGTATGTTAAACCCACAGCCAAACAACCGAGCCATGGAAGAGGTCGCCGCAAACGCCGCCACACAACAACCGCGTAGGGTCGGGAGAGCCGAACCAAAAATGTCAGCCGAAGCTGGAGGCTTTGACGCGCAGCTGGAGACAGGCTGTCACCAACGAAGTCCCACTCACCTATTCCCCTAACTACGTTCTCTCTGTCCTTTCCTCTTTCCCCGTTTCTCTCTCCTCACTTTCTCTCTCTATCTGTCGATCTTGCCTTCCTTTCCTCTTTCTCTCTCTCTCTCTGCGGATTAGGGTTCCTTGGTTCTTTCTGCGATTCTTTCCCAACTCCCTCTCTGCGTGCTGGATCAAGATTCCTCTCCCTGTAAGCTTTCCATTGATCCGCTTCTCGTTCGATTTCGTTTGCATTTCATTCGCCGTCTTCAATCTCTTCGTTTTTCTGCATCTGTTTGTGTTCTTCTTGTGTTCGTTTCTCTTTTCTTTGACTTCGTGTTTGCGGCGTGCATGCTGTTTGGCTTACTATGATTTCTTTCGATTTGGGGGTTTTGTTTTGTGCCAAATGATTTTTGTTCTATAATCTGGTTTAGGTGCATTTGTTGGGGATCGATTTTTAATCACTGCATTATTTCTATTGTGGATTATTAAGGGTTTAGCTGATTGTGCTTGTGCAGTTGAGGATTTCTTACTTTTCGTTTTAGGGAGGATTTGGTTCTTAATGTTGGCGTTAAACTCTGATTTTGTTTCTTTGTTTTAATCTCCAACCAGTACGTCTCGTTTGATAATACTATACTACTATGACCGCCAATGCTGGTTAATCTATTGTGGATGTTTTGCTTCTTCTTTTTTTACATGCATATACCACCTGACCCGTACAACATTTGGATGTCAAGGAAATTCATAAGAAATCAAATCTATAGATGTTTTGCTTAGGTTGGAACTTTGTTTTTTTTTTCTTTTTTTCTTTTTTTCTCAATGGCTTAACATCAATTTAGAAGTAATTTCTATATTAAAAATTCTCTTTTTTATTAAAAAGGGGGTGCTTCTCTTAGAAAATTGAATAATTGGGTTTGAAATATGGACTTATTTTAATTTATCTTTTGGGTTAGGAACTGTGTTTCCTTACGGGAAATAAGGATGTTCAAGGGCTTGGGTTACCAAGCTTGCAAAAATGTAGTCCGAATTCAAACCCAGCTCATAATGATAAAACATCAGTGTACTACGCCCTTAAAGAGGTGTTAAGCTGAACAACCTCTCGAAAACCTCCTCCCAATTATTTTTCTATATGTCTAGCCGAATCCCCTGCCCCAAGAAGCCATACTGCCACAAATATATATTTCTTCCTTTTAAAATCTGTTAGTTTCTTTACTATGGGTACCTTCTGCTTACTTTGGAAGCTGTCAATGCCTTCTTTCCCTCATGATCTCCAGATAAGTTTTTTTTAATCAAATGTGATGTATGCTGAACTTGGTTGAATGCTTTAGGAATTTGTTTAACTTCATTATGTTCATTACATATTTTCCTTGCTTCTTCTTATTCTGTGTACACTATATTTTCCAGCCTCTCTTCTTTGCTTATGCCCTAATGAACGATTAACTTAATTCATCGATTGCTTCTAATTTTTTCTGCACCAACTTCTCCTTCTCACCTTTTTGTCCTTGGATTTATTTGGAAATTAAAGACACCCTTTCCTTTATGATATCAGTAATTATCCTTTTTATGACTACAATCCATTGGTTTCTTTGATTTCAACCCCATATACTGGTGCTTCTCAGTTCTTATTTTCTCCCACTCTAATGCAGATAATCAAGATGAATTGCTGTGCCTAGAGCAGCTTGAATACAAAGGTTGTGTGTGAACATGGACATCGTTCTTCATGACTGCTGCTTCAAGTGTTGTTGCTCTAGCATCTTCTACAGTAATCGTGGTTAATTTGAGATCTATGAAAATCTTCCAGCCTGGGTTACTCTGCGCCTTTGTTCTCATTAGAAGTGGGAATAAAGCTAATAAACGATAAGAGGTCCTTAGTATCCACTTTGGCAGAGAGTATGCGTGGAATTTGTGCATCGAGTAATGCCCCTGACGAGATTTGCTGCCGATGCATTCGGTGTGGTGACGATATGTTTAGTTGCACTATTGATTCTTCTTGGTTTAATATGTATCATTTACTCGTGCTATTTCCGGGCTCGCATTCACAGTGAAGGTTGCATTCAACTCAGTTACTTCAGTGGTCCTTGGATAATTCGAATTACATTCATCTTGTTTGTGATCTGGTGGGGTCTTGGTGAAATTAGTCGGCTAAGTTTCTTGCGAGGGGAGAAAGGACCGTTGCATGACTTGAAATGGCAGGAAACTGTCTGCAAATGTTACATTGTTTCAAACCTCGGGTTTGCAGAACCTTGCCTATTCCTCACACTATTGTTTCTACTTCGAGGGCCCCTTCAGAACATGGAGTCGGGAATTCTCAGTCGCCAATGGAACAGGAAAACAGCAGGGTATATTTTTCTCTACTGCTTCCCAGTATTTGTTCTTCAGATAGTTGTTATACTTATTGGACCCTGGCTACACAACAATGTCGAATACAGTCGAAAACTGCCAAAATATTTTACTAATGCAGCCACCATTGTTTCTACATCTGGTTCGGAAGGTGCTCGGGACATTGCTCTCTGTACTTACCCCTTACTGAGTACCATCCTCCTTGGCTGTTTTGCCACCATCTTAACCATCTACTTGTTTTGGCTTGGGAGACAAATTTTGAAACTGGTCATCAATAAGAATTTGCAGAGAAGAGTATACACATTAATATTCTCAGTTTCAGGATTCCTCCCATTGAGGGTTGTATTACTCGGTTTTTCTGTTTCGCCGAAACCAGAGCGGTTTTTATTCGAAGCTCTCACTTTTGCAGCTTTTCTTGTACTATTATGTTGTGCTGGGCTGTGTATATGCATGCTTGTGTACCTTCCAGTGGCAGATTCTTTGGCTTTGGGCAATTTACAGGATTTGGAGGCAAGGAGAAGTTTGAGCAATGATCACAATGACACTATCTCTCTCATTGCCAACCAGCCTCATCTCGATGATAGCTCCTCCAGAATGAGCCCTGTCAGAAACTCCGATGCCTCCTCGACCAAGCGGGGGTCCATCTCTTTTAGAACATTTCAAAAAGATGGAGCTTCTAATGGAATGGGATCAGCAACTTTTGTTGAGCTCAGCCTTTTCTCTCCCAGCCATGACGCTTCCCCACCGGGATCTCCTCCGCTTCTCGGTTGGCCCATGCGCTCACTTGAGAATGCGCCTTAACAGCTGTGGCAGCTGTGATTGAAAGCTTGTGATGGGTAACTGAGTATTTGTCAATTTTGCAATGAAGAAAAAAGAACTGGTTGTAAAAAGGTAACGAGAGAGGGTTTAGCTTCAATAAGAATTTTTAATTTTTGGCTTGTTTCTTTTAATTTATTATTATTTTTTTTAATTTTAGATATGGATGAATTCGCTTTGTGGGGATCTGCCTTGTTCTTTCTTCTCTATCAATTTCCCTCCTGATTCACTCTTAAAAATGACCAAAGGAATAGAAGGAAGAAAAACCTTTATTTATTATATTTGTTTTTCAAGCATTTGCCTCTAACCTATTCAAATTCTGACTCCAGATTTGTATATTTTTAAAGGGAAAAAATATATATATATTTGTTCGGTGATTTGAAAACGTTAAAATCTAGATTCTAAAACTATGTTCAAAATGTGTTTTGATTGTACAGTTTAGATTGGATTAAAATATTAACAATTAATTCAAGAATATTATTAATATTATAATTTTTGTTCGATTATTTAAGATATTACACTGTTGTAGTGTATTGTACTTATAAACGTTTTTTAATTTTTTAATATAATTCTATATTTGAAATTATCGAATTTAATATATGAATATTGAAATATAAAAATGTTGTTTAGGACAATTTTCAGATCACATAATACAAACCCAACAAAAAAAAACAAATCTATTTTGAAGGTTTTTCTTTCTTTCCTTTTTATTTTTTTGGTAAGGAATCGAAAATTTCTTATTGGTAAAAAAAAAGTGTTGGAGAAGGAGAGAGTCAAATTCTAAACCTTATCTATAGTGAAATAATACGAAATATAAAAGTTTGATGTTTGGAAGAAGTTGAATATCACTCATATGCTTTATATGTATCAACGAATTAAAAACAATATATAAATCGTGCAACGATGGTAGCCATTAGGATTGCTAACATGTAGAGATCGAATTGAATTGTATGTGACAATGTTGATGTTGTTTTACTGATGCTTATTTTATTTTGTGCGATTTTGCTGGTTCCGATGGATGATTAATTCCTCTACTGGTTGCACTGCCTCTCGCTGAACTCAAGGGATGATACTTAATCCTATCGATCACATCACAAACTTGCTAGTCTTAAAGGATGATGTATACCTTTGCCGATTGTTCTGCATACTTGCTGGATCAGGTGGATGTAATAAATATAGACTTGTTCATCTCTATGAGAGGGTCTCAATATCCCATGTGCCTGTATTATGGATTTCCTAGACCTAAGGAATGATAAATATTCATATTTGTTCACATTGTAGGCTTGTAAGTCCTAGAGAAAGAATTAATATCACATGTATTTACACTACGTGCTTCCAACTCTCAATGGAGGCTTAATATCCCATCTAGCTTGTAGTATTAATTAAATGTAATCTTGTTTAGTCTAAGACTTGTTGAGATATGTTTATCAATCAAGCAATAGTTCACTGACATTAGTGTGACCCATAAACTAAAAGGTCATGAATTTGATTTCTCCACTTAAAAAAAAAAAAAAAAGAATCTTTGAGATATTTAGCGTGAGGCTAATACCTATAAGTTATTTTTTTTTACTTAAGTGCAATGCCAGACTAATTACATGTAATACCCTATAAGTTAATTCATTTGTGACTTGTTATTTTATTTGCAAATTGGTTTATGGTTTGTTATTTATTTTGCAAAATGATGTGTGCCTTTGTTTGATATGAAAATTGATCTATGACTTGGTTAATTTGTAAATTGATTCACGACATTTATTTAAGTATGAATTGGCTCATAGTATACTCTCGAATTGCATTTGACCCCTATCATGTTGATTACTTTTCAATTGATCCATAATTTGATATATTTTCGATTGGTCCACAATTTATTGTTTAATTTCAATTGATTGATGATTTGTTTAAACTTTAAATTTGTTAATAATTATGTGTTAATCTTCAATTACCTTTGATGTTTTATTTTCATTCGAAAGCAATTAATGAGAATAAATTTTGATCATAAAAAATATGTATAATAGTTATCGTTGAAGTATTTAAACGAACAACTCTACCGAATAGTTACATAAAAATTGAACTATGTAAACTTTATCTCATTTTATTAACATTTCAATTTAAAATTGAACGTTTAAAATAATTCGAATGGTTTCATGGCTAATCGTCATTGTTAATTCATATTTTATTTTTAAAGCGTGAATTTATAAAGATGAAACAGTTAAAAGTAATCATAATATTTTTTTCATGCAAATAATTTTCAAGCTTGTTCAAAATGAGTATTAAAAGTTATAATTTATTGTTAAAATAAGTTTGGATAAAATTATTTCATTAAAAAGAATTTATTTTGAGGGTCAAGTAATATGCTTTTGTGGAATTTGATTTAGTTTAGGTGTTGAATAATATTGGAATATGCTAGATCATTCAATTTTATCTTAGATGACTAAGGAAGGTTTTAGATCATACATATATGTTCTAGATTAGTGGAGAGAATTCTAGAACACAATTTGGTCTAAGAATTATGAAGAGAATTCTAGAACACCAATGATTAAGATTGGTGAAGACAATTCTAGAACATCATTGGTCTAAGAATGATGAAGAGAAATCTAAAACACACTTTGTCTAAGATTGTTGAAAAAAGATCTAGATATGTTTTCAAGAAATATCTACTCATACTTATCCAAAGTAAAGTTGTGGCAAAATCATGGTCACATGATTTACTTGATCACCAAGGAAAAATGTGGACCATTGGATCATACTTGGAAACCAAGTTTATGAGTAGTATAAATAGGTGATGTCATTAGTTGGCAAATCATTCCAAAATCTCCCATGACATCCCACATCTAAAGTGAGTAGAGATGTCCATTTTTCCCGCGGGGAATCCCCGATTAAGCGGGGAACGGGGCCGGGGATGGGGGAGAAAAAATCCTCGTTGGCTAAACGGTGCCGGGGACGGGGATTGTACTCCCCGTCCCCGATTCCCCAATCCCCGCCCCGATTATTTTATTTAATATATTTTTTTTAATTCTACTCCTTTAATTTTCAAATAAATATATCTTTGTTGATGATATTTTCTATACATGTGAATATTTTCTTTGATAATTAACATTATAATTGAAACTTATAGATATATATATATATATATATATATATATATATATATTTTTAAATCTAATTTTTTGAATTTTTTATCCAAAAAATATTTAAAAAATGAAAAAAAAAATTGTAAAAAATCTCCGCGGGGAACTCGATCCCCGAAAAAAAAACCGGGGATTTTTCCGGGGACGGGGATTGAATTTTATGGCGGGGACGGGGACGGAGAAGCCATTCCCCGGCCCCGCCCCGCCCCGTGGACATCTCTAAAAGTGAGTGAGGGTGTAAGATAAAAATAGAGAGAGTTTCTCCTTATAAGAGAGTTGTTGCTACTTTGTAAGAGAGAAAGTTTGTAACTCGTATTTTTATAATGAAGTTCTTCTATCCTTGCCCGTGATTTTTACCATAATTTGTTTAGGGGTTTTCCACGTAAAATCATTGTTTTGTTCTTTCTCTTCTTCCTCTTCCTTATTGTTATTATTCTCAAATCTCTTTTAGCTGCGACCCTGCTCTATTCGACACAAACAATCATAACAAGTGGTATCAGAGCCTGGTTCTTGGTGTAAATATCTACTTATCGTATGCTCTGTGGTTGCCACTTAAAGTGGATCCTCCACATCAGAAAATAAGTTAGATATTTTCACCGTTATTGAAAGGCACGTGGATTGTTTACAATTCGTGGTAGAAGCAATGGCGGCAAGGTTCGAGATTGAGAAGTTCAACGAGACCAATTTCTCGTTGTGGAAGATGAAGATGAAGGCTATCTTGAGAAAAGATAATTGTCTTGCAGCCATTAGCAAGAGGCCGACGAACATCACAAATAATAAGTGGAAATAGATGGACGGGAATGCTATTGCAAATCTCATCTAGTACTAGAGATAGAGTGTTGTGAAGAATGGAGGAGAAGAAAACTGCGAGGGAGATTTGGGATCAACTCACAAAATTGTACGAGACCAAGCACAACAAGTTGTTTCCTTAAGAGGAAATTGTATTCTCTCCAAATGTCTGAAATTCTACTTCAAAGTTTTCCTGATTCGTATGATCAACTTGTCATCAACTTGATAAATGAGGCTCTGGTGGTTACAAGAGGCGGATCAACGGAACGTGGCTTCAGTGGGAGCCAAAATCAAGGAAGGGGAAAAAAAATCAAGAAGTAAGAAGGATATAAAGTGCTACCATTCTCATAAGAAAAGACATCTGAAGAAGGATTGTTGAAATCTAAACAAGAAAGATTTCTATCCTCAAGGAAATGTAGCAAGCACCTTTAACAAAGGTGGTGTTTTATGTTGTGAAGCAGCAACAACTATCGAAGGCAGAAAGAGTTTGGTGATGAATAGTTAGTCGACTAAGGAGACGGTTATGATCATGCCTTGAAGATTGTCGGTATTAGAACTATCAAATTGAAGTTCTAGCTTCGTACAATTCAACAAGTGTGACACGTAGAAGACTTGGAAAAAAACTTGCTCTCATTAGGTCAACTTGAGGACCTTGATTGCAAAGTTGTGGTTGAGAGGAACGCTGATACTTATGAAGGGAGAAAAAGTTGACACAAACTTGTACATGCTGGTGGGAGTGACTTTGCAAAAAGAAGAGGCATTTGTTGTCTCAAATAGTCCAAGTGAAAGGTTTCAAAAGATGTGACATCAAAAACTTGGGCACATGTCGGAGCAAGGAGTTGAGGTTCTTGCAGAGCAAAATCTACTCCCAAGGCTCATTAAGGTATGTTTACCTTTGTGTGGGCATTGCGTGACAAGTGGGCAACATGGATTAAAGTTCAACACATCCAATTCTAGAAATGGAGTTATTCTAGAATTTGTTCATTCTGATGGACGAAAAGCACCGGTTACATCCTTAGGAGAAGCAAGGCACTTTGTGTCCTTTATAGGCAGTGACTCCAAGAGATGTTTGGTGTATCCCATCAAGAAGAAGGTAGATGTGTGTTCGGTCTTCAAAGTAATCAAAGCGCTAGTTGAACTTCAACCAGAAAGTTCAAGTGCATGTTGATGGTGTAGAAGGGGTATACCTATGGGATCCCGCTACCCACAAGGTTATCATCAGCATGGTTCTTGAAGATGAAATGTGTATGCTTCAACAAGACAGAAAAAAAAGGAACTTGGTTTGCAGGTTGAACGAATCTCTGTATGGTCTCATATAGGCACCGAGATGTTATAAGAGATTTTCCTTCATCGTGAGCCTTGAATACAACAAGCTTTATGCATACCCTTGTGTATAATCAAGAGGTTTGGTGGAAAGATTTCGTGTTGTATGGTGACGACATGTTGGTAGCAGGCCCCAACAAAGATTGTCTTGAAGAGTTAAAGGCTCAATTGGCTAGGGTGTTTAAAATGAAGGACTTGAGACCAACAAACAAGATTCCAGGGATGCAAATTCACCGAGACAGAAATAATAGAAAGACTTGGACGTCTCATTTGAAGAAGGTATTGCAACACTTCAACATGGAAAACTATAAGCCAATTTTTACCCCTCTTTCTATTAATTTAAGTTATCCTCTAAGATGTGCCCTAGCAGTGAAGTGGAAAGGATGGAGATGTCTCGAGTACCGTATGCATCAGTAGTGGGAAGTTTACTGTTCGCCAGGAGTTATACTAGACCAGACATTGCACATGCAGTGGGAGTAGCTAGTCGGTATATGGTGAATGCTGGTGGAGAGCATTGAAATGTTATTGCAAGGATCCTTAGATATACTAAAGGATCGATATATGTTGCATTGTTTTGAAGGATCAGACGTTATTATTGGAGGATATGCTGACAAGTTCAATTGGTGTCGATCCTCAAATGGCCTAGCAAGGAACATAAGCAACATGGAAATGACAAGGAAGAAATAATGGTGTGGAGATTGATTGATCTTCAATCAAATCTCCAAGTGGGAGAATGTTGAATAATATTGGAATATGCTAGATCATTCAATTTTATCTTAGATGACTAAGGAATGTTCTAGATCATACACATATGTTCTAGATTAGTGGAGAGAATTCTAAAACACCATTTGGTCTAAGAATTATGGAGAGAATTCTAGAACACCAATGACTAAGATTGGTGAAGACAATTCTAGAACATCATTGGTTTAAGAATGATGAAGAGAAATCTAGAACACACTTTGTCTAAGATTGTTGAAAAAAGATCTAGATATGTTTTCAAGAAATATCTACTCATACTTATCCAAAGTAAAGTTGTGGCAAAATCATGGTCACATGATTTACTTGATCACCAAGGAAAAATGTGGACCATTGGATCATACTTGGAGGACAAGTTTATGAGTAGTATAAATAGGTGATGTCATTAGTTGACAAACCATTCCAAAATCTCCCATGACATCCCACATCTAAAGTGAGTGAGAGTGTGAGATAAAAATAGAGAGAATTTCTCCTTATAAGAGAGTTGTTGCTACTTTGTAAGAGAGAAAGTTTGTAACTTCTATATTTATAATGAAGTTCTTCTATCATTGCCCGTAGTTTTTTATCCTAATTTGTTTAGGGGTTTTCCACGTAAAATCACTGTTTCGTTCTTTCTCTTCTTCCTCTTCCTTATTGTTGTTATTCTCAAATCTCTTTTAGCTGCGACCCTGCTCTATTCGACACAAACAATCATAACAGAGGTGTACTAAAATCGTCGTTCCTTTGTATTATAACCATTTCATTTTTTTTTTAATTTTAAAAAACAAGTTTGCTTCATAACCAATTTTAATTTTAATTTTTAAAAATTTTAAAACTTCTTTAAAATATTAACCAATTTTTTTTTGTTTTTTCTAAAATATTATTATTAAAGTGATAAAACACACTACAAATGAAATTCAAACGTGTAAATTTAAGACTTATTAAATCGATAATATTCTAAAATAATTTTACATTATTCTTTTTAAGATAAAAGATTAAAAAAAATTGATTTTTCAAAAAACAAAAATATGTTATAAAAAATACTTTTAATTTTGTAGAAAAAGAAGAAATAATTATCAAACATATATAATTTTTATTTTTTAAAGCTAAAAAAAAAAAAAAAATTAAATGTGGTTTTATCTTTTCATTTTGGCACAATAAATCTCGAATAACCAGACAGCCAAATATTGACATAGAATTAAAATAGATTAACAATAATAATCGTAAAGAGTAATGTTTAAATTTAAAAAAGCGACACGTTCACTTAAGGCTTAGGGTGTGTTTGGGCCCCCGTTTATGTAAACGGCCGAGTTGGATATAATAACCCAACCGATGTTTGCCTCACCGTTTATTATAAACGGTGGTTACCTAAACCTGCGTGCCAGTTTATCTAAACATACGTGCCCGTTTATCTACACCTTACATATATTACTTTTTGTTACATAACCAGCCCCTCAAACACCGTTTATCATAATTCCTGTTATAATAACTTGTCCCCAAACACCATTTATCATAACCCACAGTTTATCATAACCCACCGTCTATAATAACCAAACCGGTGCCCCAAACGCACCCTTAATGGTTGCAGTGGAAAAGTGGGTTACACTAAGACGAAACATCATTTCATAAAATAAAAGAGAACCTTTCTTCCTCACTCCCCACTGTGAAACATTTCAGTGATTTTGAAGCTCCAATATACTGAAATGGGGAAGAACAAATGCAAATCCAAAGAAGAAATCGGCGAGGATTTCTGCTTCACTTGTAAAGATGGAGGGCTCCTCAGATTCTGCGACTTCAAGTGAGTACACTATAACCCCATTCCTTGTCTTCTTATTCACGCCACAATCTTCTATGGCGACAAAAGCATTATGGTGTTCATGTTCAGATAGGAAGTTCATGCATGGATAATCAGGCGATTACCCTAAAATGAAGTGCAAAATGGAAATCAACAAAATAATCTGTGCTCGTCTGTTTGTTTCTTCTTTTTCCTCGCACCATCGTCGCAAAATTAGGTTCTCAGTACTCTAATTTGTTTTTCCGCTGAAATTATTTTGGGAATAAAATTAGTATGATGATCAGGGTGATTTATTTAGTGTTCTTGATATACTTATATTTCAAAACCCACATGAGGAGAGACTAGCTTAACATACGAAATTTGGGTTGATCGATGATTTAACATAATTCGGAAATTTTTAGAGAATTCTCTACTCAAAAAAAAAAAGAAAACAAACCCACATTCTGTCCGTTAATGAATATTCACGAGTGATCATGTACGATGTGTTAACATGTTTTTATCATCATATTGGTTAGAGCTTTGTGTGCATAGTAGAATTACTATTAGACCATTCAATGGCTTGATTGTGTGAAGAAGGGTGGTGTAGATTTCTCATTTAGTTTGTTTTTTAATAATCAAAGATTCAAAAGGAATTTGGTTACTCTTATGTATCTATCCCTGTTTTTCCAGATTAATGTCTTAAATCATGGATATTCATTCTGTATTATTTAGATAGGTTGCAATGATTTTATTGTTTATATCATGATTTCAGAGATTGCCTTAAAGCATATCACCCTGAATGTGTTGGAGTGGAATCTGAGGATCGTTGGACTTGTGGTAAGGTGCCGAATACGATTATGATTTTAAGAGTGATCTGTCATCCGAATTCTAGTAAACAGTACTGCTAGTTTCTCATTCATTATATCTTCTTAATACAAGTTACATCTTTTGAAAAGTCTGGGATTAAAAAGTTAATGACTTCACTATTACTTTTTTGTTCCAAGCCTCCCACATTTTAAGTTTCGTGACTTCTACAGGTATAATGTGGTTCCTGGACATGTTTATTATGGAGTCTGTCATTGATTACTTCAAATTTATGTTATTAACATATCTGTAACATGTGGATGCGAGTGAAGCAAGAGCCATATCGTGCTGTCTGGGCCAATTATTTCTTCGACTCTAATGTCCTTTTTTGTTGAGGAAATGTGTTTATTCCACATATTAAATCTACTTTCTGCCTTTCTTTTTTGTATACTATCTCATGTCCAATGTTTTAAAAGACGAAAGGCGGCCTCGAGGCTTTTTCTCTTGAAGAGGCGAGGTGTAAGTCTCAATTTTAATTAAAAATGTATAAAAAATCTAAATTTGTGTAAACATGTATGGTAAACATAATACTTACGTAAAAATACATAAAATATAATGCCAACACTAATAGGATTGAGTTTTTTTGGAATAGAAAACAATTTCATTGATGAATGAAACATAAGTGAATTCTCCAAGCACCTATAGTGAATACAACAAAGAACTCCAAAAAGAGATGCTAGAGAAAAATAAGGTAACAAATGATCAAAATTGACAATTCCAAAACAATTGTGTCTTTCTAAGAAAAGAATCTATGAGAGAAAATCTATATTGTTATGGTTCAAACCCTTATATTATAAGAATGGAAAATATCAATACTATTCTTCTAGTTATTCTACGAGGTGTAAGAATTTTAAGCCTCAGTGCGTTATCATCAAGGCGTAAGCCTCTCTTGTGTGAGACGTAAGCCTCTTATGATCCAACATAGGCGTAAGACTCGAGGCATAAGCCTCAATAGCCTTTTGAAACATGGCTCATGTCTTCAACATTAGTTCATGCACACGGAGGCCTAAATGAGACCAGTTTATAGAACTAACTGGAAATCGTAAGCTTACTTTTTGTCAGTTGCTTTTTTTTTGCTATATCTAGTACTCTTTTTTGTCTGCTTGTGCCATTTATATATTTTTCAGTTTTCTTAAATCATTATGTACAATATGTATCAGACTGGCATTCATGCTTCCTCTGCCATAAAACCTCAAAGTTCCGTTGTGTTGGCTGCCCACAAGCTGTATGTGGTCACTGCATTTTTAATGCCGAGTTTGTGCGTATTCGAGGCTGTAGAGGATTCTGCAATCACTGCTTGAAGCTTGCATTACTGATAGAAGATGGTAAAGATGTTGACACTGATGGGGTATTTTCACTTGTCCTCTTTATGATTGTGTTTTAGCCTTACTCCTTTGCACATGCCAAATATCCATAACAAACCCCTCTCTCCTTTTTGGTTCTGTCTGTCTGTTTTCTTCATTAATTCCAACTAATAAGACAAATGGAAGAAATGTATTATAATTATTTCTTGAAGAGTATATTAGAAAATTACTTCCTAAGGAACCATACTGGTAAAAGTACGGAGATGTAACGTTCAGCCAAATAATCTAATAATCTGGCAAGGAAAAAAATATTTAAAGACAATTCATAAATAAATTTCAACCAGTTAAATAATTCTTAAATTCATCGATGGAAATATGGTGAATTCATCTCTTTGCTGAGTTTCTTACGTCTTACCTCTATGCTTGCTGATTTGCAGACAAAAGTTGACTTTAATGATCGTGAAACTTATGAATTTCTATTTAAGGAATACTGGGAACTGATGAAGAAAATAGAGGGGTTGACAGCTGAACATGTCCATAATGCAAGTAACTTATTGAAGAAGGGGAGCAATTCTCGAAATGAAGTTGAGGAATCTGAAGAAGACACTGATGAATATGAACTATCATCAGACTATGAAGAGTTGGTGTATACAGAAGAAGGGCACAAGCTCGTAAGAAAATTCAAAAGAAGCAAGGAGAAGCAAGGCACAACAAGAAAAAAGATAAAATCAAATAACAAAGAGTTCATTGGATGGGGTTCAAAACCAGTTATAGAATTTCTTTCAAAAATTGGCATAGATACAAGCAAAAAGTTATTGCCGTATGATGTGACTTCCATAATTACAGCCTATTGTAAAGAAAACAAGCTTTTCCATCCTCAGAAAAAGAAGAAGATTATTTGTGATGCCAACCTACATGCTGTTTTTGGAAAGAAATCAATGCCTGTAAACAGTGTACCCAAGCATCTAGCCGCTCATTTTGCTGAAAACATGGAGGAATCATCAGATGATGAAAGCACGAGTAGCATGGAAGAGAAGGATGATAATTTTTCAATGGCTTGTATAAAGCCAAGGAAGTTGGTCTTAGATAGAAAACCTGCCGATAAGGAACCTTCAGATGTGTCACATAACTGTTCTGCTGCTATTATTGCAGCAAACATAAAGTTAGTTTATTTGAAAAGAAGTTTAGTAGAGAGATTTCTTGAACAGCCGGAATGTTTTGAAGATAAAATGGTTGGAAGCTTCATAAGAGTTAAATCCGATCCTTATGACTACGGACAAAAAAATTCTTATCAGTTAGTACAAGTTACAGGTAATTAACTGAGACAAAATATAAATTTAAGAATTTTTTAATGTATGAAAGTTGTAGTTGTGACAATGAAACATAGTACAAGTAAACAAGTGAAAATACTGTTTTTGAAACTTATTGGTCTTTTTTAATTACATATTGAAGTGTCGCTGGTGATTTGAAAATTACTGTGCTTTGCTCTAACTTTTTTCTGCACCATCACAGGCATAATGGTAGATTCAAGCAACAGTGGGAAACAGGAAATTCTCCTGCAAGTTACCAATAGGCTTGATTATATATCAATCTACAATTTATCAGATGATGACTTCTATGAGGTAGCAAATACATTATTTAATTTGTTTCCTCTGTTCAGAAAATTCATATTCCACTATTATGAGAAATTTTTCAGCGTTGAGTACTTCTCTCCATTTCATCCTCTTCCTATTTGGATCTCTTCTTGGATATAGTTCGAGAACCATTACCTTTTGGAATCCTCTTGTTGAGAAGGTTCATTAGAGACTTGCCTCTTGGGAAAAAAAATTATTCTCCAAGGGTGGCAGACTTACCCTCATTCCCTTGGTTCTTTGTGGTATTTATACTTTTCATACTTCTCTTCCCTCCTTAGGACTCTGTCCACCGTGTGCAGTTCTATTGACGCTTATGAGGGATTTTCTTTAGATAGGAGTGGAGTAGGGGAGGCAGGTTCATCTGATGGACTTGAAAACTGTGGGAAAGCCTGCCAGTTGTGGGGCTAGAGTTAAGGAGTTGAAGGGTACAGAAGAGTCTTACTGGAAAAGTAGTTGTGGAAGTTCTTGAGGTCGATGCTCTTTGGTGTAGGATTATTGCAAATCCATGTCTCGTCCTTTTTCGTGGTTGTGTGGGTTAAAAGAACTTTCAGAAATTTTTGGAAGTAGAGCTCCCTGGTTTCTCCTCTTTGGTTCATTGCTCTGCAGGGGTTGATAGATACTTATCTTTTATAGGATCTTTGGATGGGAAAGTCCGATGTGTTCTTTGTTTCATCATCTTTTTCATTTCTTCTCCAAGAAAAATTGTTTTGTGGCTTAGGTTCTTGTCTCTACGGTTAGCTTCCCTTCTCCTTATCTTCCCTTGGTTCTTGTCTCTACAAGGAAACTCAGAATGTCTTGCCTCTTCTCTCTTTGATTATAGACATTGTCCTTGGACCAAATAGAAAAGAAAAGATCTGCACTTATGAAGTCTTTCTTGTAATTCGTTCTTTCATTTCTTTATGAATCCCTTGCTGGTTAGAGAATATCTTTACGTGTCGGTGGAAGGTGAATGGTTCCTTAAAAGGTTTATTATTTGTTTGGTTTGTCATCCATGGGAGGGCTAATACCCTTCATAGGATTTCACGGTTGTCGTCTCGGTTAGTTGGCCCTTATGTAGAATTTTTTGTCAGAAGGTAGAGGAAGATCCCGATCACTGTCTTTGGAGCTGTGATTTTGGTACGATTGTTTAAAGTTTCTTTAATGTGTTTTGACTTTTATTTCGCCAGGCAGAGAGGTACTAGAGAGATGATCGAGGAGTTCCTCCTCCATCTGCCTTGCAGTGAGAAGGTTGTTTCTTATGGATAGCATGGTGTGTGCTATTTTTTTTTTTTTTTTGGAGCTTGGGAGGAGAGAAATAATAGTCTTCCGAGGGAAGGGAAAGAGAGTTCCTCTAGTAAGATTGGTCCTTTGTCAGGTTTTATATTTCTCTCTAGATTTCAGTGACAAAAGTCTTTTGTAATTAATCTTTAAGCCTAACTTATTCTGCTTGACTCGAACCCATCTAAAACCCCTTTCTCTAGTTGGTTCTATTTAGGGGCTCGACTTTTTGTATGCCTTTGTATTCTTTCTTATATCTTTTCAATGAAAGTTCTGTTTGTTTATGTAAAAAAAATATTTTGCATAAGATAATTTTAAGGTATAGAGTTTTTGTAGGATTTTTGAAATTTGGAATTTTCGCAAGGCCTCTAATAGCTTGTTTGGGTCAGGGAAATCTTAAAGTTGAGTGCTGTACTCTAATATCACGGTGTTTACTCTGAAGTTCACTGAGATAAACTAGCATGTTTTATTTAATTTCTGTCTCAGTTTGCGGTAAGTTATAAAACCATTTATTGAATCGAATGCTAATCACCATGTCTTGGTAAGGTTGTTGTCTGTTGAATTGGATGGCATCACGGAATCAAATAGTTAGATTGAAATTGTATTGGGGGATATTTGTGCAGGGAGAAACTTTCTCCTTAACATTCTGATTTCAAAAGAAGCCTCTAGTTGATGATCTCTTAGTGATCCGCCTAACTCATTTTGACTAAGTGTGTACATTGCAGGAAGAATGCGAAGATTTGCACCAGAGAATGAAAAAGGGCCTGCTGAAGAAGCCTACCGTGGTAAGGCTATAGAAAATTTGAAGCAAGCCTTAAATAGTACAGAATTATTTAGCTGAAAAACTTTTGTTGTGGAAGAAAGCTTCGTTTGGATTGAAGGATTATGAGCGGTTGTGTTAAAAAATCCTCATCCGAACCCTCGTTTAGATAGAAGAGTTATGAGTGGTTTGAGTTGAAGTGATATTATATAGGAAACGGTTTATGGAGGTTTTATGGAATTTATGACGGGCTTTTTGAGCTGCACCATCCAAACGTGTGGTTGGGTCAACTCCCTCTCAAACCTTCTATCCAAACACCCCCACAATCTTCGTTTTTCACTGTTTTAACAAATTATCTTGGTTTTAAAAAAATGAAGATCCAACCTTTGTAATTAAGCCAACAAGAGTCATAGCTCAATTGATACGAGTGTGCTCATGATTAAAAGATTCATCACACTCCCCCTCACTTGTGGGCTTTGAAATTTGAGAAATGTCCTACAAGTGGACTTTTAATTTTAATTGGGGATGAAATGACTTGGCAGAGATTCGAACTCATGACCTCCTGCTCTAATACCATGTTGAATTATGTTAAACCACCAATCAATCCAAAAGCCTAAGCTTATGGATTGGGGTAAATTTAATTATATCAACCAACACTTTCCATTATTGTTGAACTGAAAAAAAAAAAGAAAACCTCTGCAATTAATTCGCAGGACTCAAATGTAAATTTGGCATCAATTGTAAATTCTAAAACCGTGTTACAGTCTCTTATTTAACGGTAAATTTGTGCTGAATAACTATTGAAAGGAAGCTGGAATATCCTTAATGTACTCCAAAATCTTCACGATCTCTGTTTAATTTCCTCCATGTAGTATTAGATGTCCATTTAGAAAACATCATTATCTTTCAAGAGAGTCCAGTGGTGTACTTGGCAAGTTCAACAATGAGATAAGTTCTTCCACCCAATCTATAGTAATATCATGTCTGTTACCTCATATACGTTTTTAAGTACATTTTTTACTGTACAAAAATTTTCTCTAAATTTAGCTAGAAATTGATCTAGAAAACATTTGATACTTAGTCTTATGTTAACTAATTTTATTTATTTGGCTTTTTACAATGGTGAGTAAAACAATAGAAGCCCTTATGTAGTGGTGCTGTATCTGTATCTGCATCTGCCTGCCTCTCTTAGTTTCATACCCATCTTATTATTTGTTATTCCTGTACTACCTAAGCTTATATCATACATGAAGAATTTCTTTTCTTGCTAAGGTAATAGGCATTATTCCAAATGCACACCTTTTTACTTTTATCTCTTTTCTTACCCCCCCCCCCCCCCAGGCGGAGCTTTATGGGAAGGCAAAAAGTCTGCATGAGGATATCACAAAACATGTAGGGTAATCTGCAATTATAAAGCATATAATTGTTTTCAACTCTATATATGTAAACTGGTTTGTATCTCTTTCACCGACAGTGGATTACAAAGGAGCTGGCTAGATTGCAAACGTGTATTGATCATTCAAATGAGAAGGGATGGAGAAGAGAATATCCTATATGAATTCACTTTATACGTCAGATGTCATTTTGGAGTGGCTAAAATTAAGGCAATAACTTACTTTTGAAGAAATATAAAATTTAGGTAGATTTTCTAATTGGTGCCTTATCGATTTATAATTTATTAATGGTCCTATAAAGGAAAACAATCACAATGCTTTACCCTTTCTCATTGGACTTCAGTACTCATTGAGTACGTAATTGACATTTAACATATAAACACTTCAAAGAATATGGGAAAGAAAGAAAGCCGAATTGGGATGAGGGGATAGTTATTACGACCTCTAGACAGGACAGGACAAGGAAATATCTAATCTAGTGTATCCATGAGTTGGAATCACCTAGGATATTTGATACTAACAATGATATTCTTGTCTATTGAGTACAACGTATCTTCTGCAGTTCAAAACATTCAATTATATATATATATATATATATATATGGCTATAAAGTTGGTTAAAATGATGACAACAATAACACTGTAATATGAAAATATACAGACTTGGTTTTGCCTGCCCATCTACTTCATTTTTTTATTTGGGTCTATTTTATGGTGTTGGGGAGTTCCATTAAGATCTGACCAAGCCAGCATTTTTTTTCCTAAACAAGAATAAAAATAAGTTGCCTTAACCTGTGCTTTGGATATATACATTATCTGAGTACATGGAAAAGAGACTTCTACTTCAAGAGTCATCAGAGCAAGCGCGGTTGATACGTGAGCTTCCAAAGGTGATAGCAGATATTCCTGAACCAACTTTTGATGATTTACTAAAGATGGTTGAACAAGAAAAAAATATGTTGGTTGATGGGAGAGATGACGGGAAAATTGCCACAGGTTAGTGATCTTTGTTATAGTTACGTTTGTTTTTGTCAAGCTTGCACTTCGCTTACAGTTTTTGAATAATGGATGTTCAGGTGTTCTCTTTTTACCTTTTAAAGTGCTCACTTTTGGATGTTTCTTCTATTCTAGTTGCTGCATTGAATTTAAGAGCCATTGATTCGCTCAATTTAGTGTGTCCTATCTTGATCCATTGAATTTATGGGTCTCGTCAGAGCATATTGATACACAGTGCGAAAGGAAGAGGGGCACAGTGTTACGACCCGGAGAAGGGTAAAAGGGAACTTAGGGTTGATTTCTGAGCTAGGGAGGTGAGATGTGGGTTTCATTTTTTTTTTTTTTTTTTTGTATAAAGCTACTAGGATGGGGGCTTGGGAATTTAGTTTTTTGTAGGGAGAGACCGGTGAATTAATTCACCGAGAGGGTTTGTCTAGCTTTTGATTTCTCTTTATCTTGTTATCAGTTCTTGATTACATGCATATATCCTGACTCAAAGGAGAAAAATGTGAAATGACAATAAAGGACATACTTGAAATAAACTCCTATTAAACCCTAAATAAATGCCGACTTAACTCTAACAATCTCTACATATACCTGATAATATTCCTGAAGAATCAAGAATCAGTTTGTATCTCATTCAAGCATTCGTGATACAACCTTTGTGATTTGTCCTCACACCTGAGCCAAAAGAGATCATAGAAAAGGATAGTGATTGCTTAACCCTTATACAAGCAGCTCCATCTAAAAGCTTGCATGAATTTCAAATCATAATATGTAGCCTGTAGGTTCCTCCAACCAGCCTCAAGCATTTTCTTTTGATTTCCAAAATGTAGCCTGTAGGTACTGTTTACTCCACACTAGGAGACCATGAATTCCTTTAGCCATAGAAAGAAGAGGTTGTCAAAATTCAAAGCACTATCCAGTTCCAACAGAGTGTTCTTAAGCACTCTCTGGTAGCACCATTTCAGCTCAAACAACTAAAACTGCAACTCTTTTCATGTTAAAAGCCAAAATAAACTTTGAGCTGTCAAATGCAATTTATACAACTTTTACTTCTTTTTTTTTTTTAAGAAATATAACTTTTAGAGTTTTACTTTGATAGATTTCTATGTTTTTATCATTAGTTGAATGCAAGAACTTCCATGAATGTAGAAACCTTTTTAATTCATTATTTCATTGTCCAATCTATCTATGATAAATAATACTGATTATGATAATCAAGAGTTTAATAAATACACATCTCAAAGGTCAGGCCATGTAAAATGATGGTCAATGAAAAACAGAAGGCAGGCCTGAACTGCATAACTTGGATCAGGTTCTAGTTTCTTTTTAGTTTCACATACATGCAAAATTTCTTCAGGGAAGGATTTGATATGGTACTGTATGAAAACAAAAGAAGATTCCCTTTGACTTGAAATGCTTATTTAATAGCAGTGTTCTAATTAGCATCGAAAGTCAATATTTTAACAAACTATGTTTTATTTTCTGACTTGATCCTCAGCTTCTTCGGTAAAAGATTGTCTGGTTGGCACACCAACTATCTCGGAGAAGCCGAAAGAGAAACGCTTTGAGGTATCTACTTGTAAAGATTTTGCTAAAAAATCTTATATCCCAGCTGCAGAATTTCAAACTCATGAAGAGCAGCATCAATCCATTCTACCAAAGGAGCAAGCATGTAAAGATTTTGGCAAAAAATCTTATGTCCCAGCTACAGAATTTCAACCTCATAAAGAGAAGCATCATTCTGTCCTACCAAATAAATATGCATATTCCAAACCATTGCTTTCGAGCATCAATGTGCATCGTGAGTCTATCAATATTCAAGAATCAAGGTTAAAAGGCAAAAGCGCTACTGAAGTTCAGTTGATCGAGCTTAGCGACGACGACGACGGGGATTTGAGGGTTGAAGATAAAAAGCACAATTCAGAGAATCCAAATTTCTCCATGTGGTATTGTGCAAACCCTCAAGGGGAGACAAAGGGACCCTTGCCAATGTCAGTACTGAAGCAATGGAGGGACAGCAGCCCATTTGAGATGGAATGTAAAGTTTGGAAGAATGGTCAGAGCTCACAAGAGGCCATCCTTTTAAGTGATGCAATAAGGTTGCTTTTCCCTAAATAGATTTTGGAATACCAACCTATTTTATATCAAATCAAAGCCAGTTTTTTTATGGAAAGCCTCTGTACAGTGTACAGTTAAGAAACAAATACCAGGAAGGTCTTTTTTGGTAAGAAACAAATAATCACATGTGAAATATGAGAAGCAGAATAGGTCCTTTTTCAACCATGGCATAGGGTTTTCCACACTTTCAGCTATGTTGTATATGAGATGATGAATATGTGTTTATACAGTCCTTTTAATTTATTCACATTCTATGTTAGTTCATTTTTCTTTCCCCACCCTTCGAAATAAATGTTAAATGTCAATAATTTGATGATAGCGAAGGATCTTTTATTATAGGGACTCTATCAAGAAAGAAAGAAGATTAAGTCATTCAAGGGTGAGTTTAGAAAAACCCTTTCTTTACTTTTGATATGATTGAATTTAGCAAGTTAATGAAGATTTTTTTTATCACCTTTAGTTAAATTATGGGCAAGTTGGTGAAAATTTAGTAGTTTAGGAATTTCTAACCTTCATAAAGTCCAAGATCCAATTTGATAAAATTGAAGTTTGGAGTAAAAATTGATACATGAAAAGTTCAGCCCCGTTTGATAATCGTTTGATTTTTTGTTTTAGTTTTTCAAATGTAAGTCTATTCTTACTCAAATTTTCTACTATTTATTCCACATTTTCTATAATATATCCATCTTTCCTTAAAAACGTAGGAGAATGCTAACCAATTTTTAAGACAAAAAAAAACTTTTGAAAGCTACTTTTTTTTTTCCAAATTTTGGTTTGATTTCTACAAATATAGGTGAGAAGTAGATATCCAATTAAGAAAAAGCATATGATAAGTTAGGTGTTGTAGACATAAATTTCAAAAACCAAAAACAAATGTCTCGTTTAATAACCATTTCGTTTTTCATTTTTTGTTTCTAGTTTTTCATTTTTGGATTTTGATTATTTGTTTTAAAAAATAAAAACCGTATATGATTGATAACTCATTTTAGTTTTCTGTTTTTGAAAACTAAAAACCAAAAAACATGTTTGTAATTGTTTTTTGTTTTCAAATTTCACACTTTGTTTTTATATTTTTTTTTAAATCATGTTTTTTTAAAAAACAAAAAAGTGTTTTTGAAAGCTACTTTTTTTAGTTTTTAAAATTCCTCTAATATTTTAAAAACAAAAACTAAAATTAGTTATCAAATAAACCTGTTTTTAAAATATTAAAAACAAAAAACAAAAAACGAAATGATTATCAAACGGAATCTAAATGGTTATTAAACGGGGCCACAAAGATTTATTTTCCTAAAATTTAATACTTCAATGACTGGAATAAAACAGATGTGAACCTTAATTATGATAAATTTACTTATTTTTACTATCTTAACTAGCTTGATAATACACCACAAGCCAAAACATTCATAAAAAAATCTGGATGAAAACCTAACTTGAACATTCTATTCTCAAATCCCTATTAACATATTTTCATATAAATCTTGAAATCAACTGCCTATATATCTGTAGAACTGTGATAATGGACAATTGTACATTACCATAATGAGAAAAGCCTCACATATTGCTGATAGTAGAGATAATCTCTGAAGGTTCTTAAGAAAAGTATGCAAGGAAGGGGCAGTTCCCATTTGGCTCATTCATTTTGTCAACTAAATATGATTAAGATTATGGCCAGTTTTCAAGCATACAAAGTATACTCCCATACAAACAGCCTTATAACTATTGAATTTCCAATCTGCAGTTTTGCTCTACATATCATCTTCATAATCCAATCTCTTCCACATTCAGTCATTCAAGTCTCCAACCATTGAAACTGACAACAAATTTCTTGTTTTCTATAATGATTTTACGCGTCTTCCCAATATCGATAGTCCAATTATATGCCGTATCCTAACTATTTCATAGAGCGTTTTCCTTTCGTAAAGCATCTAGCCTTTCCTTCATTTTTTTACTCTGCTCAAAGTTCGCTTTTCGCTTCACAGCTTTCTGTGCACAAAAATAGAAAATGTCATTATGGATGAAAAAAAAGGAGAGCAAGTTCAAACTAGAATGTGGAACCACAAAACTCACTTCCTGCCTGAAACATCGATCAAGCTTAATTTTGAGATTTGTGCATTCACCAAAAAATTTTCCAACAGGATGGTCTAGATGACACTTCTGAAACTCCTCGATAATCTGTATACAAGTGATGGATGAGCAGAGCAAGGAAAATAATAACTTTTTAAACATGGTTTCCAATAGCTATACTACATAATAGCAGGGGTTTGGGCTCGAGTAAACCGCGAGGAGATTCTTTTACCTTTTCCCCTCTAATCATGGTGTTTAGGCTAGCTTACGACCTAACTCTACAATATTAGGTCGCTAAGAAACTCGAAGGACTTCGGAGGTGGCCACAATGAAATTCGAACTTGATCCCCAAGGGAATGTATAGCTCTTTAGAAGGAAGGAATGTATAGAGATTCTCTTGCTTAGATAAATCTTAGTTCTCAGAGAAATTTCATAGGAGTAAGTCAACTAACATAGAGAACCACCAAGGAAACACGGTTCAACTAATTACAGCTCCATAAAGCTGAATTAGATTGTCAATGATTAACCACAATCATTAGTTGGCCACGTAGTCAGAGAAAGTCTTAGGAACTAAAAGTTTATGGGTTGAACCCATGGCGACCACCAACTTAAAATTTAATTTCCTACGGGTTTTCTTTGGCGGTCCATTATTGTAGGGTAGAAACTGGTTTCTACCGAGAGAATAATCGATGATCGATAAACTGGCAGCGATTATAAAAAATATTGTAAATTGTTCCAATTTCTACCTCTTGATTGAATTGAGTCAACTTGAACTCAACATTAAAATGGGTGTGCGAGTGCAAGAAGGTAAATTGGAGTTCAAGCTAAGATCTTATTTTTCCTTCCACGCAGAATGCAACATAAATAGTAACCATCTAAGAATTTATGTAAGAATCGAATAATATGATATTAAGAAGGCATTGTTTAGAACTCACTTCGGCACACATTGGGTGCTTATGCAAAGTTAGAGGAGGATGCATATTCAGTTCTGAAATCCTAAGCAACCTGCAACAAAGAGCAGTTTATAGAAAACCCAAAATCAAGCTTATCAAAAACCTGCGTTTTGCGATTCAAAACGTACGAATCGTGAAGAAATCGATTCACATCGTAATTCTGAATCGCAAATCGCCCGAATCGGACGTTTTCAGAGTGAAAAAGAAACGATCCACCTGCGTATCGGAACGATTCAAAAAAAAACAAAAAAAAATCGTACCTTTTATACTATCTAAGAGTCGTCGAAGATGAATAGCACAGAAAATAGGTTTCAAAGAACTTCATTCCTTCTTTGAATACACAGATTTTGTCAAAAAAAAAAAAAAAAAAAAAAAACATGTGCAGAGAAGTTAGGGTTTTTAGTTCACCTTTTAATAAAATAACAATAAATTTAAAATGTTTATTCCTATTTACGAAAATTTAAAACCGATGCAATGGTTTCATTGTTTGGTTGTGTACTCAAAATTTTTCTTTTAGTATATATTGGGGTTTTTCTTTTAGTATATATTGGGGGAGGGAGGCAAATATCAATTCTCGGAATCCAACTTGTGCTGCTGTTGTTGAACTGTCAACCAAACAATGAAACCACGGTACCACTAACTCATTTAGTTGATGTAAAGCTTTGTAGAAAATAATAATAATTAAAATATAAGTGATTTATATCTTTAAAATATTATCAAAATGAATTAATAAGGTCAATAATTGCACCAGTTTTTTTATACATTTTCAACTTAAACATTAAAAGAAAACATTATGTGATGATAAAAAAAAAACTTGTCAATTATTGTAATGGGGATAAAACGTAGAGAAAAATATAAGAAATGTATCATGATTATTTCTTGAAGAGTTCTTAGAGAAAAATTGTTCCTTTGGCAAGAAACTCAGACGCAACTAAACAACAAGGAAAGTGACCTATTGAGATTGGATTTCTGGATTTCAAAGATCTAAAAGTTGCAAGCTAACCATCATGACTTTATCTAAATTTAATCTATGATGATTATACATCTAAGAAACAATATTCTACGGTCATTTTTTACAACCAAATGTTGTAGGATTATATATATGAGCCAAAAGTTGCAAGCTATCGGTTTTGAGTAGGAAGAAATGAGTCCCAAAACAAGGTCAATTTAGGGTCTTTGCACAAAGTGTACATCTTGTTGCCCTTCTCATCAACTCACTCCCACAAGAAAATCCTTCATTTACCACAAAACAGCATGGCTTCAATGGTGTCTTAAATCTTGCCCCAACTGCAGGGCTTCTTTTGTTTTGAATGATGGACAAAATTTGCTCATAGATATCAAGAATGAAGAAATGAGCATTCTTTCTTTTCTGTTTAGTTCCTCCACAGCTTCCTTCAACAAAAGGTTGTGCAAAACAATAAGTTAATAGTTGAATTGCACTGATTGAATGCTCAGGAAGACATCCAAAAAATTACCCCAATCCAGTCACAACTATTCTTACCATTCACAAGCTCTGAATCTTGTACAAATTTAGAGTAATCTTGTCCACTAAACGTAGATCATTTCTATGAGTTTCCTTGCCATCCAAATGTTGTAGGGTATGTCCCGTGACATTAATCGAGGTGCGTACAAGCTGACCCGAACAGTCACCGATATAAAATAAAAAACTACAGTCAGATCAATCCTTTGAATCCCTATAATAAGAACAATTTGATAAATTCATGTATTATTTAAGTTAACTAGGGTGTAACATAAATGTTTAAAAAGTATTCGCTACATCTTCATTGAATTATAAAATTTTTATGTAGCATAAGCGTGATAGGATTAAAAAAAACCAAATTAGAGAAGTTTTTTTTTTTAATTCAATGGTGAGTTAATGAAGTTTTTATGGTTAAAATTAGCAAGTCAATTGGCGAAAATTAAATAGATTGTAGAAATTGCTAACATTTATCCAATTCCAAATCCAATTTGATGAAATTGAAGTTTAGAGCAAAACTGGGAACTTTTCCTAAAATTTAATACTTTTATAACCAGAATAAAACAGAGATTAAACGTTAACCTTACATTAGTTAAATTTACTAACTTAACTAGCTTGATAATACACCACAACCCAAAGGGTTCATAAATAACCTTGATGAAAACATAGTTTGAACATTCTAATCTCAAATCCCTAAAAACATATCATCTACAACCACATCCACTTTATTTTTGTACAAGTCTTGAAATAAACTGCCTTTATAGATGTAGAACTGTGATTATGGACAATTGTATGTTACCATAATAATACTTCGATTCACAATTGTTTGAAATATCAGAAAATGGAATTCAAACCGAATTGCAGGGCATAATTTCTGCATCATACGTGGTCATTGGGAGAATCTAAGAACAAATTCTGCACTCATTGTTCCTGAAGTTTATCATTTAGATTGGCCTAGAAGTCAGAGAGTTTCAAAGATCAAACATGTTATAGATTCAATTTATAATGACCACCTACTTGTAAATTAATTTCTTACAAGCTTACTAGACTGTTAAATGTTGTAGGGTCAAGGTCAGACAATTTGTTCCATAAGAATAATCGAGGTGTATGAAATAGTATCATATTAAAATCAATTCGTGATTAGGAGAGCAATTTACCTATCTTATAAATGCTAGGTCTCTCCACCTATCTAATTAGAGATCCTTAACAAGATGCACGTAAATTGACATGAACATGATACAAAAAAAAACATCACCCTTTTTAATTTTGCACTCACACGTGGTTTTCTATACTATATAAAAAGAAAGAGAACTTTGTTTTGAGTTTTAAGTTCGACAAGGCACAATCATGGAAAATGGCTGAACTTTCTTGCCATAATGAATAAAACGGAGTAGATAGGGGCAAGGGTGTACATGGGTTGGGTTGGGTGGAGTTAAGGGTAATTTTTGAACCAACCCAAAAATTTGGGTCGATCAACTTTTTAACTCAATCCAACCCAATCCAACCCTATATTTTCGAGTTGGGTTGGGTTGGGTTCATCGGTTCAAAAGAATTAAAAGTTGAAGGCGAGATTACAAATTCGACGAAAACACTAATTATTTCAATATTTGAAAGTCAAATACCGGTATAAAATTTGACTAAATATAAAGCTAATTTTGTAAAGAGTATGAGATTTTTTTAAAAAAGATAAGAATTAATTTTAAATTTTAAAAAATATTATATTTAACCTAATAAGAGATAAAAAGATTGGATAAATTCTTGAGAGAAAAAATGTTTGAGAAAGATTGAAGCTTACTTGCTCATAGAAGGAAAAAAAAAACAAAAAAAGAAAAAGAAAACATAAAATAAGAAAAATGTACAACCACTAGGCTATCAACGACTTTACACTGCAAAGATATGTTAAGAATATATATTTGTATTCGGGTTCCGGGTTGAACCCAACCCAAAACCCGCAAACCCGTGAACCGACCCAAAATTTCGGGTTTACTAAAAATCTAACCCAACCCAAATTTTAAAAAACATAACCCAACCCAACCCTTACGGTTTGGGTTGGGTAGTCCGGGTAGCTCGGGTTACCGGTTTTTTTGTACACCCCTAAGAGTAGATAGCAAATCCTCCCTTGTAGTATCAGTGGATCAAACTCAATCATCCACTCTCCAGTCAATACAAATCATAAACAAGAGATGAGAAATTTAAATAGAAAATGAATAAAATAATATTATATTACTACACTAGATTCTTTCCTTCTTTGAAGGTTTAAATTGTTGCAAGAATTCCTCTCAAATTGGGGAACTTAAATCTCTGGACAAAAATCTATACAATAGAACCAAAACTGAGTCATTCTTTGACCATTGCAGTTGGGCAACTATAACAAAATGTGCCAACAAAGCCTAGGAACTTGGTTAATCCATCCGCTCGCCCTACCGAAACGAGAAAGAAAAAGAAAAGACAAACAGACGTGTTCCCTTTTAACTAGAATGATCAAAATTTCATTACTGATGAGGTCAGGTTAAGCAAGGGCTCCAGTGTAGATGGAGCGAACTTTCGAGCAAAGAGGTAACAAACAGATGTCATTTCTGAATTATATAGGCAAGTTGTCCCATTATTTCTTATAGACTCTATAAAACTTTCAGTGATGTTATCTCGTCCATACATTGCAGGATGCGGGCCTCCTATCGACCAATCGACCCACGTCACCGTCCGATTTGAATTCTGAGAACCATGAAACATGTTCAAGTAAGTTGGGATATAGTGCTCATCTGGGTAGCAAGCAGGCTTACAGAAGTTCTTAAACAGAGTGTAGTATCTGATATCTGCAACAATATAGACAGCAAGACCACGGCTGATTTCGAACCACTGGGACCCTTTCCGCCAATGCTGGAGCTTAATATCAGGAAGCATTTGGCGACTGTAGCGACCACGCCCATACCGGGTGGGTTCATCATATGATTCTACAAAACTGTGGGCAGAATTTGTCAGATATTTGTAGACTGTTTGAAAGTTGTACACTGGGATACAGCTCTCGGAAAGCAGGACAAAACGCTCGTTTGAAAAGTCGAGCAGGGCATTTGCTAGAAGACGCCTCTCAGCATCGGCAAGGGATACAGAACCCCAAGAAACATACTGCAAAGAAAATGAAAGGGTAATTGTTCTTCAATGATAATGCAAGCAAATAGGGACTATGGAAGCAATGCTGGATTTCTGATTCTAGGATGAAACATTGAGAAAAGTAGTTATGCAATTAGAGCTAGCCACCATATCAGAAGCTAGAAGAGTCCAATACAATTCAGAAGAATCGCACAAGTATGATTACCAATAAAGATAATATTAAGGACAATTTTCCACAGTTTCAAAGAACCAGTGTTCTAAACATGCAATCCTTGAGCCATTAATTTAAAAGCTTCAAATAAGTCTGCACGTATGGCTTCCAACAACAGGCAAGAGAACATATGTTGTTTTAGGGGTTCGTATTCCTTATGATAAAAGCCATTCTATTAACTATTATCCACTGTTACTTCTAATATATCTTTCAAAAGAAATGAAAAAGATTTACATTTTACACAAAGGCATCACAAAGGTGAGGAGGTAGAGAAACAACTTAAGGTACTTGTTTAGATGTCATTGTCCAACCATCGTTGCCTAGTTCCTACCACTACTTAACAAGTAATGCTTGGATGAAATTTCCAGCCTTGCCTCTGATAAAGGATGGCACAAACCACATATTTACCTCAACCAATATTTTAACAGTCAAAAGGCAGCCTCGAGTATTTTCTCTTGAAGAGGCGAGTCACAAGTCTCGAGACGGTATGAGAAGTAAACCTCAATTTTAATTAAAAAGGATACAAATCCTAAATTTGTATAAAAAAATATGGCAAAGCATAACTCTTATAATCACTATTTAAAAAATAAAAGTACAAGAAAAAACCACCCCGACAATTGACACTTTAACCATATTTCTACCAGATATCTTTAGCATCACTCTTATTATTACTAGTATGATCGTTTTATTCAATGGTTTTTTTTCCTTCAATATTTTTAAAGAGTACCAATGTAAGCAATAAAAGTAGTAATATTTCAAGGTATTATGATTTGAACTCTTATATTTTTAAAGAATAAAGAAAATTAATACTAGTCTTCAAATCAATATGTGAGGGTAGAGATTTTAAGACTTAGTGCCTTTTCATAGAGGTGTAAGCCTCTTATGATCCGATTCCTAAGAAGGTGTAAGCCTTGAGACTCGCCTCAAGAAGTAAGTTTCAATAGCTTCTTAAAGCATTAACCACAACAACCTTTTAGAAGGTTTCCTCAAGATTATACGGTAGTTTGAAAAGGCAGATAAAAGAACCATTACCCGTTCAATTTTTATACTTGTTTTTTTATGGAAAACTTGCATGTTCGCACCAAATCCTTCAGTCTGGTTCATTCATGAACTTAAACTTTTCTTTTGATATTATTGAGTTTAAATCTTTTTACCCTCATAAGTTTTAGTGTTGTAATACTCAGTAAGATTAGAAACCATGATTCAAACCAATGAACTTAAGGTTATGCCTTGCATCTAGGCATAGCTATATCCTCGCCCATATGGTCTAGGATCGAATCTCCACCCAACATGTGGTTAAACTCATAAACTTAAGATGCATTTGAGGCCACGGTTGAATTATACCTTAACGATAAGTTATTATAAATGGGGGTTATTATAATAAGGCAAGTTACAATAACATGTGCTTGGTTGCAAGTTATTATGACATGACATTATTATAATAGAGAGTTTATTCTACATATTCATGGATTATTTCAAGGCTGGAGGGTTATTATAGTTGGAATGAGGGGATATGAGCTAACTCGCTGGTTACTATAACCAGTGACCCAAACACGGGTTGTGCACCCTTAAACCGAAGCCCAAATGCCTCCTCTTAACATTTGTTGGTGTTTACTATAGTTTCAGAATGAGCAATCGAATTAGTACTAGTATATGTTTATGTCACATTTCGAAGACATTAGTTATATTACAAGCACATGGAAGAAACATAGTAGAATGGTATAATATCAATTCACTAAACAGAATGAATCAAGAAAAAGAAATACCTGGCTGGGGATTTGGCGTCTATAGAAAGAAGAACTGGAGGACACATTTAGCTCAAAGCCAGGTAAGGCATGAACATAAATAGAAAACAAATTCTCATGGCCAAAAAAGAACCTCTCCCACAATGGCAGCATGGGCAGTGGGCCTCTAGTCAAGAACATGAAGGCCACTTTAGGCACCCTTTTGAAGGGATAATAATCCTCTTTCTTTGACACCAATGAAGCTCTCCAAAAGAGCTCATCATCAGACATGGTATGAGTCAAATTTTCAGGATGAATGAACCTATGAAAGTTTGAAGTAGTACAATTCTCCTCCACAAGAGAATTAGGAACTGAAAAATGATTGATAAAAGAGTAAAGCTCAGTCTGGGAGGTGAAGTATCTGCTAATGTGAGAAGTTGTTGCCAATCCCATGACAACACCAGCCACAAAAACAACCAAAAATGACAAAACCTGCATCAATTTCAGCAAACCCAAATGCTTTTCCCCTTCATCCCTGTCTACCCTACACCGACCCATTATTGCTCTTTAGCCCCCAAAAAGAAAAAAAAAAAAAAAAAAAAAAAAAAAAACAGAAAACACAAACAGACGTTTCGGTTTCCCGGTTTTTGATCCTTAAATCCTACTCAACCACGCATCAAACATATAAAAGGGCATAAGTTAAAAGCTCATTAAAACATAACCCATCACCCAGTTTCTTGAATGGATCAACAAACTGTACAAAATCTACCAGAGCTCGAGCATTCAAGGAAAACCCAATTCGAATCAACAATGGAAGAATCGGAATGTAAAAGCGCTGTGATCAAACAAGATAGTAGAAGAAGATTTTGCCGTTCGTTTATTTCCCAAAATGGGCACAAAAAGGGGAAATAACAGAGCAGGAAAAAACGAAGAACGCAATCGAAAACCCTCGAGCACAATGGGTTCGAATCTGCATCAAAGGATCGTACAAAAATCGATCTAAAACGGGGGGAAAATAAAACAAGAAGGGAGATGAAGAAGTTGGAATCACGTTTGAAAGAGGTGGGAAGTCAAATTGGGATCGCAATCGAAAGAAAACAGAGAGCGGAATTGGGATTGGGGGAAGAAGCCAAATGAAAAAATTGAAAATAAGAAATCGGAAGTGGGATTTTGGTCATCCACAAATGGGTTCGAATTTTTTTGGTTTTTAAATGGAATTTGGTGAGCAATATTTTATGAATTTGGAAGGAAAAAGATGTGCGAAATGAGACCGCTCTTATCGCCGGGTGAGCCGAATTCGACGGCGACTCTTTGCATATGAGAAAGCAACAGATAAGAATATATAATACAATTTTCTCTTTGCAGCCCCCATGTGTCTCATTTAATATCATATCAGACATTTCTTTTGTTTATTAACTTTGTATTTATTGTCCTAAAAATCATACGATCCGATTATTGCGGCTAACATTAACATTACCGTATTAAGTTTTATCATGTTCATTTACAAATGTCCCTCTAATGATATTTATTTGAGCAATAAGGTAAGGTGTAAATCCTTCAAATCATATTTATTTCAGTAATAATTAGAATACTTACCCACCTTAAAACTATATATTTTTACTTCTTTTAACAAAAATTGGTTTTGATTGACTAGGAGAAAAATACTAAAGTTGAGACAGAAATATAAAAAAAATAAAAATATGTAATTTTAAGGGGGGCTTACTTAAGTATTGTTCTATTTATTTAGAAAGGTAGATACGGGTAATAAAATTTAGGGGCTTACTTTTTTTAATATATATATATATATATATAAAATACTTGTAGTTACAATTACCTTCATTATTTACTCAAACCTCATGACATAAAATATTTTATTGTCAATAAAAACTAAAAAAAAAAGTATGTGGCCACTATAAAATAAATTCAAAATGTTTGAATTCCACGATAGCCACAAACCATTTTATAACAAGGCCGGATGGCATATTGGTTTCATTGGTAATTCAATTTATCACTATAAATTGCAAATAATATGTATAGAAAAAAACAATTCAAAATGAGGAAAGCTGAATGGGGGTCGAGGTTTAGAGTACCAGTTTTGTGAACAAATAATTAAGTAGTTATAAATGAATGATGAAGTAGTTATAAAAAATTCAAAAATAATGGTGAGACGTGGGTGTACAGAGATGAATGGGGATAATAATACAAAATGTATTTCGACTTACTAATTTTGTTTATATTTTACATTTATTTTATTTTTTTATATCTATATATATATACGAATATTTTCTTATGAAATTTAATATATAGTTGAAAACTAATAAATATTTATCATTAAAAGTTAACTATTGTTGTAACCAGATTCAAAGTCAACTATTTGATCATTTATAAATAAAAAAAATTTGATTGAATTAAAAAAAAAATTAATGAAAAATAATTATTCGACGAGGAACTCTCGCGTCCATTCCTACCATAAATTTTGTAGAAATAAACATTAAAATGAGTGTCAAGATGAGATGATAAAGTCATCATGACGGGACACCTCTATGTTCATTTGATTTTAAGACAAATTTATTTTGGTGGACAAAAATACAACTTTATTGTGATAATGTATAACTTTATGATTGAGACTGCTCTTCATAATCATTTTTTTTTTTACATTTTTTTTTTATTTTTTTTTCTAAGAATCAACAAAAAAAAAACGGTTGTTACCCGATTTTGTTTTAAAAAATCATAACATTTTATTTTTGTTTTTTTGATTTTTAATTTTAATAAAATTAAACTATTTTTATGATACTTTCATTTAATACACTACCTCATAAAATTAATATTTTTATAAGCTAATATAAATATTTAAAATATATTAGTGTATAATTTATTTTATATATGTGTGAGACTTTAAAATTTACGAATAAAATGTTAATTTAATGTAATAATATGCCTTCATTTTGAGATAAATTTGTCATTTCTCACCTTTATAAATTTTGATATTGTAAATTGTAAATAAAGGTAACTATAATGTAAATAAAAGTAAATATGTAAATTTAAAAATAATCATAAATGATATAAAAATAATTGTTATTTATCATTTATAGCCACAAAGTGTGAGCTACTACACATCATATATTTTTTAATAAGACATATAAATAAAAGTCAACGAATACAAATTAACCATTTCTTTAGCCACAAAACAAAATCGTACATTTCCATTTAAACTTCTTACTCGTGAAATTGTACATTTGCATTTAAACTACTTACACGTTTTCAACGAGTCATAGATATTTCAAGCATCTCTTTTTCTCTTATGTATCCAAACAATACATATAATTGAATTAATTATAAAAACATCGAGGGATATTTGTTTGCAAGGACTTAGATTAGAGATTTACTAATTTATTCTTAAAAAATTACATCTAAATGAGTTTTTTTTTGTTATTATTCAAAATAACTTATCATTTTTACTATTCAAAATAACTTATCATTTTTACTATTCAAAATAACACTTCATTTTTAACAATTCATTTCTAAATATTCATTTAAAATCAGACATTTCATTTCAAAAAAAAAATCGAGTCAAAATAACTCATCATTTCTAAACGACCACTTTTAATTATTAATTTCTAACCTCTTAAAATAACTCTTTTTTAAGAACTTATATTTAATTATTATTTTTTAACCTACTCAAAATAATTACTTATTTTAATTCTAGATAAAATAAGAATAATTGTCTATATTTACGCACGACTCTTAGGTTTGCAAGATTAATTCTAGACATTAGTGAAGACCGATAAAATAGTATTTATCACTTGCTGCAATTTCGACTACGTATAGTTGCATATAATACGATTCAAGGCGTAGTAACCTACCTATAAGTCTTAGCTTAGAATCAATTAATTGAATATTTAAACCATAGTCGAACAATCCACAGTTAATAGCATATTTTACCTTGCCTATTATATTTATAGCATTTTTCTACATAACACATTTTGATCCGACACTATTGAGGTACTTTACTCGTATTTAACCAAATTGTTCCAAAGTAAACTAATTTGTTCAAAGTAATTGAATTGTTCAGATTGTTCTAATGTATTGAACAATAACCAAATTATTCAAAAAAAATTCAAAAGTAACCTAAAATTGAGAAAATTGTTTGACAGAGGTTCATTTTTCATTCATTTGTGCGATCTTTAGATTAAAAGAATGAGCTTCCACATGCAACCTTGGTGAACACCTAACGGGAGACTTTAGTGATATCTCTAGAGATTTTTTGTTTGGAACTTCTATAGCTTTCTCAATAACTTTTTTTTAATCTTTTATTTCTTTGTTGCTTGTATAATCTTGGCTATACCCGCCCCTAGACTGTGGCATCATGATACTTTGAAAGGTACTTCGTACTAGTGATCTCTCAATGAAGTATGCCTTGAAGTCCTTATCCTCAACCGCTGGACTGTCCCTTGGAGACTATTTGAAATGAATATACTAAAACAATGTATTAAAATGTACCCTCACCAAATTATTTTTCTACTTGAGCAATTTCTTCAATAGTCTCCTTTTGAATATCTAATTACTGATGAAATCATATATAAATTGAATGATTTTTTTTAAAAATTACTTGTTTTACATAAAGAGCTTGGTAGTGAACTATCTTATTTACATTGATAAATGTATCAATATGATCAAGACCGATAAATAAAGGTATATTTTTCTCTAGATATGGTTGTTCTTGAGAAGATCTACCAATGTTTTCTTCCATTAATGTATTCAACATTTACATGATTTTTGTTTGACCTTCCTTCAATTCCTAGGCCTTTTATCAATTCTTACCTAAGTAAAGATATTTTTGTTTCTAACTGTTTTCTTTGTTACTTCTCCTTCATCTTCGCTCTCCCCATCGGCAGATCTACCTGGGGACTAGGGGGCCATGGCTCCCCCAAAATTATTGAAAAAAAATTCTAAAAGAGTATCTTGCCAAAGTTTCTATTATCATTCCATCTCCTAGTGGGATTTTGGCCCCAAATTCATGGGAGACCAAAGTTCGATCCATCAAGAAATTTTTTTTTATTAATTTTTATAATTAGTTTTAGGAAATTTTGTATGTATAGCAAAAAATAACAAAGTATTTTCATTTGTAGGAGAAAATTCAAATTGATTTCTATTACTAGTTAAGTTCTATTAATGATAGATTCATTATATCACTATTTGAATTTTTTATTAGCGATAGAAATTTAAATTGAGTTCTATCACTTAATGATAAAAATTAATGTGCTATAAATGAATTATTTTAAAATTTTTACTACAAATATAATACAAGAAATAAAATATACTACTCACCCTAAATTCTCTTACTTTTATGTACAATTTTTTTCTTTATTTTCATCGGTATTTTTTATGAACATGTTCTTTATATTTTATATTCGTGTGTTTTCATTTTTTTCCTTTTTGTTTGCTATGTATATCGTTTGTTTATATAATTTTTATTTTTTTTACTTCTATAAACATACTCTCTTTTTTCTTTTGTTTTTTTTTACTTAACAAAATTTAGAACTTTCGAAGATTCAAGCCCTATAACTTAAGCACAATTTGAAATATTTACAAATTAATGTTACACGTGAGTTTCGAATTTGAAATTTTAAGAGAAAATCTTTGACTTCAACTAGGATATACCTCAAGGACTAATCAAGTACATGAGCTATATTTTTTACGATCATTTAAGGTGAATAGACCTATTTTTGCTATATTTAAATTTTTTCTAAAATTTTGAAATCGGTATTAATTTTTTTTTCTTTTTATTATTCATGAGAAATTTACAATATATATTAATGTTGAGTGCTAAATTGACTCTTTAATATATTTATACAATATAGTATTTGGCCCCCCCAAGCATTGATCTCTATATCCGCCCCTCCATCATTATTCTATTCTTTTATTCTTCTCTCTTTTCTTTTCTTTTCTTTTCTTTTCTATTTTTCTTCTTTCTTCTATTTTTCATCTTTTTTTTTTCCTCCCTTGATTCCCCTCTTCTCTATTCTTGAGCGAAAAAATTGCGACGAATGCTCCACTTTTCTTCTCTCTCTCTCTCCATATAATTACTTTTTGGATGATATTTCTTTTATTTCTTTTTTATTATAATTGTCGAATCCCTGATGGGGTGTTTGGCTGTAGGTGAGATGAGATGTTGATAGCAGAAAACCTTGTTTGGGGTGAGATGAGATGACAGAAAAACATTGTTCGGGGTGTAGGGAGATAAGATGAGATGACAAAAAAACCTTGTTTGGGGTGGAGGGGGAGAAGATCAGATGTTAAGATATGTTTTTTTTAATATATATATATATATGTATAAGTATATGTTCTTATATTTTTTTTAACAATAAAATTGTTCTTTTTTTAAAAAAATTATTCTCAAATATTTAGTTATTAATATAATAAGTATGTAAATATAACTACTATCATAAATAAAATGCAAGTAATATAAATTTAATATTAAGCACCCTTAATCATATTAATGTTTTTATTAAAAAAACATAGTTTCAATGATATTATGTACGACATAATAACCATGAGGTTAAAAGTTTCTAATATTTCATACTTAAATATTTTTTAATTAAAACAATTATGAGAAAAAAAAAATTCACACCAAAATAAAGTTTGACTAATCTAAAATATTTGTACATAGTTAATAACTTTTTTTAAAAGATTTGTTAGACTTAAAGAATAAAAAAAATTAAAAAATAACAAGATTCTATTTATTAAAAAATAAAAATAAAACCATTTGGTTAAACTAGTCATTATAAAATCTTGATAGCAATTTTCATTTTATTTAAAATAAATTATTTTCTTATACCTTTTATACATTCATTGTAACGCCCTAATTTTTCTAAAATCATTTAAGTGTTTTTATTGAATTTAATATTATAACACTCTAGATAATTTTTAAGTATAGTTAGTATTTTATTAAATATGCTAATAAATCTCAAACTAATTATATTATTTAATGCTCCATAAGATTTAAGTTATGAGTTACCTTGATAAGTTATTTAGAAATTTACAGTAATAAAAGTTAAAATGCAAAAGTTATTTTGGGTTATGAAATTTGGAGTTTTAAAGTTAAATTAGGATTTATGGATTAAATGAAAAGAAGATTTTATTTATGTATTTTTTTTTATTTGGCCACATTTTCTCTCTCTTCTTCATCCAACCCCAGCAACCACCACCACTTAAAACCCACTCATTTATTTTCAGTTTCACGGAGTTAGAGAGCTTCGTTCGCGATTCCGAGACTAGATCCATGCTCATGGAGTCGAGAGCTTCGAAACAAGATAAGATTTGTTTTCATGAAGTTTTCCGGCGAGAGGGTTTTGAAACTCATTTCTTCTTTCGTAGTTTCCCGGAGTTAGAGAGCTCCGTTCGCGATTTCGAGACCATATCCGTGCTCAGGGAGTCGAGAGCTTCGAAACAAGGTAAGATTTGTTGGTTTTCATGGAGTTTTTCGACGATAGGGTTTTGAAACCCGTTTCTTCTTTTGTAGTTTTCGGGAGCTAGAGGAGTTCGTTTCAAAATCCGAGAATCATTCCTTGACCCTGAGCTCGAGGCCTTCGAAACGAGGTATGGCTCGCCACATTCCGTGACGGTGCACCGCCGCCGGCCACCACGCGCCGCCGCCGTGCTCTGGTGAGGCATTTTCGAGCAGTAGCTTCCCCTCGTTCTCGTGATGTTAACCTCCTTTGTGGCTTGTTTAGATTGACCATAACGAACGCTCGGTGTTGTTTTTTGTTTAGGTGCTCTCGGGTTTCATCGTTTCGGGTCGCCGTTTAGCTCGTGGGTTCCCGTGGTGTTTCGGTCGAGTCGTCGGGAAGGTAAGGAGCTTTATTATGATTCGGGTTTGTGGTTTAAAGCATATGAATAGTGACATGATAGAAATTACGAGAATTGATTGTTGGATGACTTGACACATGTATGCTTTGGTGTTGTTATTCACTGTTTGAACCTATTATTCTCTACTCGTGGTAGCATGAGATCGTGTATAGCTCATATGTAAGGACCCGACCCAAAAGGGGTACTAAAATAGGCCTTTACCTCAATGCATGCATTCAAAAGTTAAAGACAATATGCAAGAATGGTTTTCAGATTCTAAGTGAAAACTAAAACATACAAACATCCATTTAAAAAGTCAATATAAAATTCCTGAAACCTGTCCCTGTTTCCAAGCACCTGTTCCAAGACAAATACATTTCCAAAACTCACTCTGATCAGAGATTTATTTAAAACATTCAAGACTTTCCAATAGTTACAACAGTGCTAGAATCTGGAAAAGCAGTCAGAAAACAACCTAGGGCTCCGTGCCCAGCTACATGCATTCAGAGGAAAATAAAACATAAAGAATCATAGACATAAATTCAGAGTTCGACAGTTGGTTTTCATGATCACATCTCCTCCTTCAGCCATCCTGTCTCGCACCTTGGTTACCTGTGGAAAACCACAAAATAAAGGTGAGTAACGAATTACTCAGTAAGAATCCCCAACCGGGGTACAATACGGTATACATGGTCATCTAGCAGAAAGGTATGCAAGCTATGAATATAAACATAGAAGAGAGCACATAGCTTAAAACCACACATAAACTTTGGATGCCATCTCGGGGTCTTACTCCGGAATAATCCACCTCACGATATGATCCTATACGAGAAACAAGTCTCGGCCTCAGTCTGTCTACTGTCGATACAAAAGGTGCACTGGCTCACAATCCCGAGGAGCTCTCCAGTCGGCGCTATAATGAGCGTGTGCGCGCACCGCATGCTACTGTAAACCATGGGGGGTGCCGGGTCTAGTGGCAAGCTGCCAGTCGATCCACCATGCCTAACTAATCTCTCGGATCGGTGTCACTAACATAGGGGTGTGAGACACGGACACGTGAACTATGTCAACTTTGAACTACCGCACTTTGAGGCTAAGGAACCCGGTCATGGTAGGCTTACACCAAGAAGCCGTCCTTGCCCTATCGGTGGCAATCAAGGGCTCTTTGCCGAACATGCTGAGGACGTGTCGACTGCGGGGACAAGGCAATGTCATGTCATCATCCCGACCGTTGGGGCATTTAACGATACCGCCACCCTCACCCAAGATTGTAGGGGCTGCCGTTAGGGTTAGCTAAACCCTAACGGTGGATCGTGGGCGAATCTTGCCTCAGACGTCCCTCGCCGTGGATGCAAGTTACCTTATGCATCCTGGCTCCGATGATGCTACCTATCTGAACTCTAAACTATAACATCAACAGCAAACAATCCAATACGTGCTCAACAGATACAACGAACCTAGCATGATACTACGAAGCAAGAGCGGATAACGAGCATGGCGTAAGCGGAACAACCTAGCATGGACTAACATGAGAAACAACATAAGAAATCATGCCAGTCGGGAATTCAGAACAGAGCACCTATCACTAAACATGCTGATAAACACAAACAAGCATACAAACAACAATCACATATAATATCGCAGGACCCACACAACTCCGGTAAGAAATCCTTACTTGGTCGGAAGGCAACTACACACAAGAATCCTAAGCTGCGATCGATCCCGAGCTAGCTAATGAGAACCTAACAAGCACAATAGTTATCACAATCCATAGGCCTAAATATAATAAAATAGATAGGGCTTAGCTCGGGAGCAACTCACACGGCACGGCTGATGCGCGGACGGACAGCCGCACTGACTGGTCGTGGTGTGTCTTTCTTTGGCGATGATGGGCTGCGCGCTTGTGTGCAGCATGCGCTGGGCGTGGACAAGCGACGCGCGATGGCGCGGACGGGGCTCGCGGACGGGCGACGCAATGCGGCACGCAGGCGTCAGGCGGGGCTGCTGCTGCTACATGCTGCGCAATTTGTGAGCGAGGCTACTAGGCTATGGGCACACTACAGTGGCGTGGGTGAAATTTCTTCTTGCTATGGTGAAAGTGCACAACACCAACAAATCTCACCTCTTCTTCACTCGGCCAGCAAGAACACACCAAAGGGAAGAAGAAGAAGAGATCGAGACACTTACCAGGGATGACGAACGGACGAAGGAGCTGCTAGGGAGATGAAAGGGCTTGGGCGGCTATGGGTGATTTGGAGAAGAAAACAACACAACCCTATTTTCCTTCCTTTTAATCAAATGCACTAAAAACCCCAAGGACTCAAGGCTAACCAAGTTATGCCGCGGAAAGAATAACAAGAGCTCCCATGCCCAAACACATCTACAAAGCATCAAAATCATACTTAAGTCCATCCAATAATTTTAACAACTGAAAAAGACATAAACGGCCCTGACGGCCCGACCAAATTACCAAAATACCCCTAGGGCATACCTAGAAGACCGGGATGAAAACCTGGGTCGTTACATCATAAATGGTTAAATCTCTATTATTGTGTATTCTTGTGATCGTATCATCATCTCTCGATTGTATCTCTGTTCGTATATGTGATGAACTGCTTATCTGTTTAACCTGTTGCTTGAATGAATTGCCTTGGGTTTATGCATGTTCTATGTTGTTGACTTCATCCTTGTTTGAATGTACATGTGTTGCCATGATTATGCTCGATTTTTCTGTTCGTTACCTAAAGGGTTGTCCATTTATGTTATGTTGTCGTTAGAATAGCTAGGCCTGGTTATCGTGTTGACCACCTAGAGAAGCAGCTAGCTCACACATTTTGGAATTCGTGATTGCATGATCGATATCTTGTTATTGTTGTGACTCGCTAGTGCCCCTTAAGAACCGAGCGAGGATATGGATCCTCTTTGTTTCCAGACACGTGGATGGGCTGCACAAGCCTACAGGTTGACTTTTACACCCGACCAAGGGGTCGGATCTCATCCATGTGTCACCTTGTGTGCGGAACAACGAGTTCCTTGGTTGTGGGCACACGTTGAGGGTCGCAACAACCCTCGGGTGGGCCGGGTGTGCTCGCCTAGGCTATGCTAGATCTCGTGTGACTCTAGTGCTAGTTACTATCTCTCTGTGTGTACTCGTGGAACCTCATCTGCTGTGTGCATGGTTCCACAGGTTTACCCGTTGTGTACGTGGGAAGGGGAGCCGGACATGACCAGCTTGACCCGGACACCTACAACAACGGACTGGTATGTGGGAAGGAGGGCAGTCATGACCTGCCTAACCCCAACACCTACATGAAGAGGCCACTGAGACAGATGATGGTGTGGAGGAATGCCTGTCGGTGCGCCTGTTTACCCAAGGTTTAGGGATTCTGTGTGATAGTCCCTCACTCGTGGCATTAGGGTATCTATGTGGTTAGTCCCCCACTCGTGGCTTTTGGGATTCTATGTCCTTAATCCCTCGCCCGAGGTTTAGGGATGTTGTGTGTTCCCCTCATTCGTGGCCCTCCCCGACAGGATCGGGTGACTTTATTGGTGGGTCTTTGGCGTGGGCAAAGCTACCTCGAGACATTAGAGTATGTCTCCGCGAGCACAACGTTATAGGTCCCTGGCAGAGGTCAGGCTACCCGAGACATGTCTCCGCTGGTGCACTTTGGCGGGTCCCTGACAGAGGTTAGGCTACCCCCGAGATAATTTTGATTTTCCCTTAGGAAACAGTATGGGACGTGTCCGACTCGAGATTTGGGGAACTTATGTGTTATCTTCCCTCGGGGTCTTTGCTCTGACCTTGGTTAGATGATTGCTCGGCATTTAGCCGTAACTTGCTCACGGTTTGCAGGCCGCTATTTGACATTGCTTGCTCGTGACCGGCCTGAGGGCCGACCACGCATGAGCAAGGCATTTAGCTTCAGTTGTCATATTTTCTAACTCGTTTATGTTTACATGCTTAACCTCATGGTGGGGCTTCTTATTGGGTATATTTCGATATACTCACCCCTTACATTTTCAGGTACTGGTCTATTCCGAGGTGGCTAGGCTAGGAGCTGGATCGATCATGGACACGGTGTCGACATTTTCTTTCTGCATTGTTTACTACTGTTGAACCATATGTTTTTACGTTTTAAACTCTTTGAACTGTATTTGTTTTGAACTATCGGGATCCTGAACTTTGTTTGTATGTTTTCGAACTATTAACACCGTTTTCATGTTTTATGAGGTTTTGTTGGAAAAACGCATGTGATTAGTAAATTGGTTTTGAGGATTTTAATATGCATGCACTCGTAACACCCCATTAGAGTATTTTAGGAAGTCGGGTCGTTACATTCATATTCATATTCATAGTTACCGACGGTGAAAGAATTGTTAATAAAATACACCAATTAATAGGTAATAATAAATTAAATATATTTATCTTATTAGTCATTGATACTTTAAGAAACCATAGACACCCCTAAATTTTTTTATTTATTGTTTTTTTTGTAGTTAAAAGAGAACTCGGTCACATTTTGATAATAATTATTACAAGGAAGTAATAAAATATCCCTCAAATTTTGGAATTTATTGTTTTTTTTATTAGGTAGAATAGATCTCAATCCCTATGACTCATACAAGTCTTGAAATTTATAATTGTTTTTTTGTATATACAATCAAGACTCTCAAAATTATTTAAATTAATTTATCCTTTAAAAAAAAATCCACTCTTACTATTATTTTAAAGTGCAACGCTGAATACAAGAGTATAAAATTTGAATCTCATTTTTTTAACAAAAAAAATAAGTTTAATATTTTTAAATTTATTGAAAATAAGTTCATACTTTTTAAATCTATTGTAAACTACGAATAAAAATTCAATGTGTATAAATTATTTATATTTAATTTTTATTTTAATAATAAATTGATATATTTATTGTTAATATTAAAAATAAACCCATAACTTTTAATTATTAATTTTTAAATATGATATTTATAGTCTATCTCTAAACAATAAAATTCTATAATTTTTTTTGTTATTAAAGACGATTAAAAAATGAATAAAAATATGAAAATTTAACGTCATATATTAAGAGATAATATATATCTATTTATTTTAATTTTTAAAATTCAAATATATTTAAATAAACATTTGATATAATAATAGTATAATTATTATAATTATATATTGATATATTAAAATAATAATATTATTATAAAAAAATATATCAAACATATAATAAAAAAAGTAAATATATACATATAAATAAAAAGATGAAAAAAAATTTAATTAAAAAAAAGAGGAGAGAGAAGATGAGATGAGGTGAAGAACACCTTGTGCCAAATAAGGTGTTGGGCTTCAACACCTCACCTCATCTTAAAACAAACACCCCCTAATTTTTTTAAATGGCGTAAAAATATAAATTTGGTCCTGTTGGAAGGACGTTAAAGTTTAGTTATTATAGTATTAAAGATTAAAATTTAATTTTTATGATTTGAAAAAATATAAAATTTAATCCCAATAATTTTAAAAACTAAAATTTAGTCCCTATAATTTAATAAAATTTTAAAAATAGTTCTTGTCATTTTTAATTGTTAGCGAATTAAATATTTTTTTAAAGATATAATTAAGTATTTAAAAATTAGTTATTCATATTTTTATGATGAAATGATGAGTTAAGTAACTGATGCAACAAAAAAAAATCATATATTTTATAAATGAATAGTAATTTTTCATGTATTTAATATGTTAATGATTATATTTTTTTGTTTTATAAAATTGTATGAATTAAATTCTAATTTGAATAACTATTAAAATTAAATACAAAGTTTTTTCAAATGAATAGGGTTTAGATTCTATATTTGTTGGAAGGTAGAATTAAATTATAATTTTTAAAACTATAAAAACTAATCTCAATTTCCGTGCAATTTAAGTAAAAAAAAGGAAAGGAATCCAATTGTTTTTAATTTGGTCGTATCCAAAATATTATTGATCGAGTAGGGTGAGCTGGCTATTGCGACTTGAGGAAGATTCTGCGTCAAAGTTGCACTGTTCCTCACGGTTTCTTCTTTCTTTTTGATTGAATCATTGATGAAATACTCCGCCGCTTCACGTTCTTCCATTTCCGCCCATTCAATTTCGACCTTGCTTTCCAAGCCCTACCTCCCAGCGGATGGACCACAGCTGCGACCACGCCGGCGATGCCTCGCTTGCCGCTGATCGGGACTCAGGATCGGTGTTCTTGACGCTTAGCGAGCCGCTGTTGCGGACCAGTACGGCCAGGATCAGTACCACCTCCCAGCTCGCCATTGTTGGCTCCAATATCTGCCCCATTGAGAGCCTCGACTATGAGTAATCTAAACACGTCTTTCTTCGTTTTTTTGCGTCTCCATGATTTCGTTTTCGGTGCGTTGAATTCTGCGTAATTCAATTTATCTATCCTCTTTGTCTGCCTAAGTTCTGCAACTTCGTGTCTATGGGGGAATGGATTCTATTATGTACACGGTCAGGTTGCGTTTTGTCTTTTTTCCTCAATTATTTTAGGTATGTCGTAGAAATGCTTTCGGATTTTTCTTTCTTCTTCGGTACCAGGTGATTTCCTATCTAATTGACTGTAGTTTAAGTGAAAATCGATGCATAAACTGGTCTACGGACGGGGATTTCTGTGTGAGATTTTCGGAAATTAGCAGAAGTTTCTCTTTGGGATATAGATTTGCCTTTGGTTGGATCTCTTGGCCACTCACTGGCCTTTTGTTTTTTACTACGTTTGTCTGGTGTGATCTATTTGTTTGCCCCGTCAGGATCATAGGCTTGTTAGTTCTTCTGCTATGAAATCTTGAAAAATGTCTGTTATTTGATCATTTGTTTCGAGTGCGCGCATGGCTTTCTATAAACTTGTAATTACTGAATTTTTCTAACTCTTAGAGCTGTTTTTTTCTGTTCGTTACATCTGCAATTTGGATAGGAGACTTCTATTTCATGTAGATATTTGTAGTAATGTTAATGATTCCAGAACATTTTATAAACTGAACTTGAAATAAGTAAAAAAAAAATCACATTATCATAGAACATTATGTAGAGTTACAATAAAAAGTAGCTATGCAAAAATTACCTATTTATATTTTACTCTTGGAATACTAGATTCTCACAACCCGAAAGTTTCAGTGGTGTTCGTGTTTCCTACTGTTCTTTTTGTAAAGGAGACAATGATGTAAACAGGCCATTTGATTGATTCTACATGCAATTCTCACTTGCTATTGCATTTGTAACAGGATTATTGAGAATGACCTTTTCAAACAAGACTGGAGGTCCAGAAAGAAGATCGAGATATATCAGTATATTATCCTCAAATGGGCACTGTGCCTTCTCATTGGTTTAATTACAGGGCTTGTTGGCTTCTTCAACAACATAGCTGTTGAGAATATTGCTGGTTTTAAACTTGTGCTGACGAACAATCTCATGCTCAAGGAAAAGTAAGCTTTGAGTGACATTCAGTTTAGGAAGTATTCCATTCACATAGCATGAAAGAATTTACTAGCCTTTGTTCTAAGTCTTGAATTAGAATTTGCAAACATGAATGTTTCTCGTTCCCTTATAAGTCTATATAGAGGAAGTGATTAATTAATATTGATATGATGGTTTAAGTGTTTAGCATTTGAGGTGTTATAGCTGTTATAGTATATATATGTAATTAAGTGTATTATTTAAGTTCTCTTAACTTTCTCTCTCTCTAAACTCTCCAAAAAAAAAAACCCTAGCTCACATTTCTCCCCTCCTCCTCCAACGTCAGAGGTCTCCTCTGACAATACCATTTACCTTGGGCTACTATTCTTTCCTTCTCCTCCCCCCTTGTGGCCTTATTTCAACCCATAACCAACGAATTGTCAGTCCACTATTACTCGCAGAAGCTGGTTGAGATGGTCAAGACCTAGCACGTCCAAGATTTTTTCCTCCAAGCTTTTAAAAGACGTTTGTGCAGGTGATATTGGCGAGATTTGTTCGGATTTACTCGGTGAGCTCAATGTTTAAGTCGCGGGCTTTATTTTTGAGGTGTACCATGTATAATTTTTTAAATATATATATATATATCACAAAACATTAAAATATATAGTTATCACAAAAATATATATTAATCACAAAGTTGCAATATTCATCTATGTATAACATATCAAAACAAAATGAAGTTTTATGATATTAGTAACATTGTATCCAATCCAAATATTAAATAAGTACTAAAACTGAAACTCATCTTCACTGAATACCAAATCCTCCTCATCCACTTCATTGTTGGACTTGTATCCCTCTATATCTTCTTCATCATTATGAATCTCCATAGTTGACCCACGTCATATTTAAGGTTGTGGTTGTGTGGATGATGTAAATTGAGCTGTTGTCTTGTTTCTAGAGGTATTAGACCTAGAATAATATGCGGGTTCATTCGCTCTAGCAGAGGTAGATCCTCTACGCACATGAAGAGACCTCTTCGCAAGCACTCTATTCCCTCTCTGGTATTTCCCTTATAGGTGACTTTGTCGGAGAATCACCAATCATGTGGAGAAGATTGCTCTCATGCAGCTCACTGCCCCCTCTTCCTTCTTCATTGACGGATGACGGAAGCATATGCTCCATCAGGATCTATTTCTAGAGTCTCATGACTTGTTGTTGCTTTATCATGTAACCGAGAGTGAGTTTCTTACTTTGCACTGCACCGATCTCCCTTTTTTTCGGTTGTTTCCTCCTTCCTTTGGCCATATCCGAAAGAATTGAGTCTCGGCACACGAGCATCATTTTTCTGGTTTGCGAGCAAAATATGAAGGCATATCTTGGCTACATCGATCGACCTACAAGCCCATCTAACACTCATCCTCTTGTTTTGTATCTCATATTTTGGGTTTGTATTTATCGATTTATCTATGTAGTGTGCTCTTTGACGGGTCCTTATCGCTGTTTTGATAAGCTTCTTTGTAACAGTTTCTCTTTATCAATGAAAATGTTTTCGTTTTCTACAACTTTTCTTGCTGTGTTTCTACCCACCTAGAATTTATATGTCTTTCATGAACTTTTTATGTATTAAACCAATTATGAGATGATCATCGGTTTCTTTTCAGGTACTATCAGGCCTTTGCAGTGTATGTTGGTTCCAATATTGTTTTAGCTTTTGCTGCTGCAGTGCTCTGTGCCTATATTGCTCCTGCTGCTGCAGGTTCTGGCATACCTGAGGTGAAAGCATATCTCAATGGTATAGATGCTTATTCTATATTGGCTCCAAGTACCTTATTTGTGAAGGTAAGCTTCATTTTAGCAGCATTCTGGTTTCTCTTTCTTTAACCCACTTACACTTCAGTAGTTGCTCTTGGTCTTCACCATCGTAGTAAAATCACCATCATATATAGTCAAATTTTTTTTGAATGATATAGGATCCTATGCGGTCAATCATTTTCTGCCATTGGCCAAATGAAAATGAAAGCTAGGTTATCAAATTGCAAGTTCAAACGTGCATTATTTTCTAAATATGAAAATCTTTTACTATAAATACGTCATATGATATGATCAACATGTTTCATAAAAGCTTTTCTTTTCAAATACATCATGTATCATAATGCACACATGGATTAAGTGAATAAACAATTTAACTTCCATGTCTATTGTTTTTTACGAGAGACAATTATGAATTATTTCATTGAAAAGAATGATTTTATTTTAAAAATATTTATGAGTGTCTAGGCTAGCTTATGGGCATCTCGACTATTCTCACAGGACGTACCGCCTATGAGACATACCGTCTGATCCTACCATATTTATATATCAAGAAAACTTGTAGGATTTTATTTCTTAGTTAGGTGGTCACCAAAGAATAAACCCATAATCTCTGGGATCTCCAAGATTCTTTTACCACTTGGCCAACTCATTATGGTTAAAAAAAGATTGAAATATATAAAGGGTACTGTAAAAAGGCTTGAAAAGTTACTTTACGCCATCTTAGAAAGATGTGCAAGGACAATTGCATCCAAGACTTCTTAGAGTACCTATGAACTTTGTGAGTGCTTATTTCAGGCCAACCATATCATAAAAAATGTTACTATTTGTATGAACCAATATATGGGTGTCTTAATGAACTGAAAAGCTCATCCCAGATTCACTTGTGCCATGTGATTAAGGGTAGAAAAATTAGTTTACTATAATTTCTTGCTAATCCTGTTGAAAAGATATTGGCGGTTTGAGTTCTTCAATATCTCCACAAGAAGTGGCATTTTTGTTTCAGAGTTTCTATGTTTCCTTCCTCATGATTCTCCATATCTTAAACTCGAGAACTGAATTATGTTATTATTATTTTATTTAAATTATGGTTTTTTTTCTTTTTTCTTTTATTATCGAATTGATTAGAGGGTTAAAATGGTTTAGTAGGATAATGTTGCAATAACTTCTATTTTTAGGTTTAATTTGTTAATTAGTTTTAGTTTGCTGTTGATCCTTTGCTATAAATGCGTGGGTTAGTTTTTTTGTTTTGTTAGTAATTGGTTTTAACCTAGGGATGATGGACCTTTGAGTATTATTGATATTGGGGGAAAAGTTCTGTGTTAATTCAGAGGGTCTTAGTGATAGAATCTACCACACTTTTCTATTAAAATAAGATAAACCTCTCGAGAGAATCTCTCAAAGAGCCGCAATACAATAATGATAATTCGATAGATATAAGAGTAACCTAGTCTGCCTATTTATAGCCTTCCTAGGATTTAACCTAACTTTGTAAATAACTCTATTTAGGCCCATAGGCCCATTACAAACTAAATGCTCATAATAAAATATATTAAAATAGTAATTAGCTCATTCTTCACTTCTTGCTTCGCCTCGAATATACTTTTAATGACGCCGGGATCGTATCAATACTTCCCCCCCACAGAGCCACCTTGTCCTCAAGGTGAAAGTCCGGAAATTGCACTTCCAAATCACCGCGGACTCCCAAGTCGCATCCTGCAGTGCGGAGCCTTCCCATTGAACCAAAACTTGACGCGATCCGGCCGCGTGTAAATTCTCTTGGACGCCCAACACGGCGCCTTAGGGCGAACCACCATGCGCAGATCATCTCCCACCAAGGACGGTGCGGACATGACAAGAACCGACGAGTCTCCCGCTTTACGCAGAATCGACACGTGAAAAACGGGTGAATCTTAAGCTGCGCGGTAGTTCCAAGCGATAAGCAACAAGACCTACTCGAGCCAAAGACACGGTAGGGCCCAATAAATCTTGGCGCCATTTTTCGGGTGTTGAAATTTAGCCAAAGAAGATTGGCGGTATGGTGAAGCTTGATATACACGGATCATCAATATTAAACTGTACATCCCTACGTTTTGCGTTTGCGCGATCCGCCATAGATTGTTGCGCTCGCAACAAGCTAGCCTTTAATGTGGTCAAGATCCGATCACGATCCTTCATCAATGAATCCCACAGACGCCAGCTGGGCTAACTCGTGATCATAACCCAACAGGTAGGAGGGGGTCCGCCATAAATAATCTCGAAAGGTGTCATACCCGTGGATGAGTGGAAAGAAGTGTTAAAGGCGTACTCGCCCGGGACAACCATTGGTACCACGCCTTAGGATGATGCATCACAAAACACCTCAAATAGGATTCGGACAACGATTCACCACCTCGCCCGCCCATCGATGCCGTGGATGGTAAGTGGTTAACTCGGAAACACGATTTAGTGCCCGTAGCCTTGAACATCTCTTCCCAAAGCAAACTCGTAAAGACCTTATCGCGGTCGGATACAATACTTTTTGGAATTCCGTGCAACCAAACAATCTCCTTGATAAACACCTTTGACACCGACAAGGAAGAAAACGGGTGTCGAAGAGGTATGAAATGAGAATATTTGGACAAACGGTCAACCACCACCAATATAGTGTCATAACCCTCGGATCGCGGTAAACCTTCCACTAAGTCCATCGAAATATCTTCCCAGACCTGTGCAGGGATCGGCAAAGGCTGTAGCAACCCCGCAGGAGATAAGGATAAGTGTTTAGCTTGAACACAGATAGAGCATTCGGCCACAAAGGAACGCACACGAGCCTTCATTCCTTGCCAATACACCTCCTTAGCCAAGCGCTGATAAGTTTTAAGGACTCCGAAATGTCCCCCAATAGCACCACTATGGAATTCAAGCAAAAGTAGAGGAATCGTTGGGGATGTCGGAGGCAAAACAAGTCGACCCTGATAAAGCAACACATCACCAACTACTGAGTATCCCGGAGGGGCCCCCTTACCAGCGGTCACTGACTTATAAATTTCCATCAGCTTATCATCCTCTTTAACCTGTTGCGTAAATACGGCGGTGTTAATACCCGCCACCACACTCAGCATGCCAAGCTCGCATTTCTCGGGCATTCGTGACAAGGCATCCGCAGCTCTATTTTCAAGGCCCTTCTTATATTCGATGCTGAAATCATAACCCATTAATTTCGCAATCCATCGCTGATAGTCGCCATCCACTACACGCTGCTCAAGAAGAAATTTCAGACTCTTCTGGTCAGTTCGAACAACAAAGTGATGCCCTAACAGATAGGCCCGCCAGCGCTGCACCGCGAAAACGATTGCCATCAATTCACGTTCATACACCGGTTTCACCCGATGAGTAATTGGCAATGCCCTGCTAAAATATGCTATCGGTAGTGACCGTTGCATCAGAATCGCTCCCACCCCGATGGTCGAAGCATCGGTTTCGACCACAAATACTTGGTCAAAATCGCAATCGCAGACCGAAACACTACTCATAGCATGTTTGATCATTAAAATCGTCTTCTTCGCAACCCGGTCCCCACTCAAACTTCCCTTCTTTAATAGCCGGGTCAATGGAAAAGCCATGGAACCGTAGTTAGCCACAAAACGTCGATAGTATCCGGTTAACCCTCAGAATCCTCGGAGGTCCCGAATATTTGAGGATGGGCCACTCAATCATCATTGTGATCTTTGCCGGGTCGGCAGAGACGCCTTCCACGAGATATAAAGTGCCCTAAGTACTCAATACGTTGCAACCCAAATTGGCACTTCTTCGCATTTGCGGCGAAAGCATGTGCTGCAGCACCTCAAAAACACAAGCCAGGTGCTCCCTGTGTTCCTGAATAGTCATGCTGTAAATCAAAATATCATCAAAAAATACCAGCACGAACTTACGCAGATACGACCGCAAAATCTCATTCATCACAGATCGGCGTAGCGGAGCATTCCGCAACCCAAAGGGCATGACTACAAACTCGTAATGTCCTTCATGCGTTCGAAAAGTCGTCTTGTATATCGTCGGTCGGTTTGACACGAATTTGGTGATATCCACCTTTAGATCAATTTCGAGAAAAAACAAGCGCCATGAAGCTCATCCAACAATTCATCCACCGGTATGTATCGGGTATTTATCGATGATCGTTGCTTGATTTAATGCTGCGTAATCCATACGTAAACGCCAACTTCCATCCTTCTTTTTCACTAACAACACGGGGCTAGAGAAAGAACTCGTGCTAGGGCGAATTACCCGCTAACAACATTTCCCGTACTAGTTTTTCTATCTCGTTTTTACGATATTGTGGGTACCGATATGGCCGGACATTCACCGAGTTCGTCCCCCGCAATCGGTTCAATCGCATGATCACGATTTCGTTCAGAGGTAAATCGCCAAAGATTGAAAAAACGGTGAAAAGATTTAATTAAAGAGTGAAGCTCTCGGGGTACCTGCGATAAATCCGGAGCATCTTGGTTGGTTCACAATCCGTGTTGTCACCTCACACATGTTCAACTCAACCAAGTAATCCTTGGTCCTCATGACGTAAGGATTTCATCATGGATTTCAAGGATACTTGAGCCTTGACCAACCGGGGTCCCCTTGCACAGTGCACGCCGCGGGACCCCAACACAAACCGCATCTTGAGTGGAACTGAAATTGAATTCTATCCTTCCCAATGTTTCTAGCCATGCCACCCCAAAATCACATCTGCGCTACCTAAAGGTAAGGGTAGGAATTCATGTACCACTTTCAATTCAAACCAAGGTGTAGAACCACATTTTACTGATTCCGCCCGTTCGCATGCATTCGCGGTTCCCAACATGATGCCATAATCATTTGAGGGCTCTATCGGTAACTTTAACTTCTCCACAATGACGTCGGAAATAAAGTTATGGGTGGCCCCACAATCTATCAAAACTACCACTTCTAACCCCTGAATAAATCCAGTGACTTTCAAAGTCTTCGGCGAGCTCAGCCCTGCCAATGAGTTTAAGGACAACGCCGCTAAATCCCTTGTATCGCCTGTATCCACAAAAGTTTCATCCTCCAGTGCCTCATCATTTTCGGACGAATCCTCGTGGTCATAGGTGTCGCGTACTACCAATATCTCCAAAGATTGAAGTTCTTTCTTTTTGCATCGGTGCGGGCACAAATCTCTCTCGTCATAGCGGAAACACAACCCCTTATCCTTCCCGACACGGATTTCACATGTCTGTCAAACGCTTATACGGCGTAGTGGTCGTTGTACACTGTTTGTAACTGGTTTAGACGTTGAGAACGTAGTCGTTCTCATAGTTGCAACACCCGTTCCTTCGTACTAACAAGTCCCGATCCCCACTTGTTCTGTTCACTAGTCCCGGGCTCACCCCTTTTCCTAGTGCTCGGAAAGCCGGATCATCCTCAATTACTTGTGCCATAAACTTTTTATCTTGTATTCCCACGGTCGTAATTTTCTCATTTCACTCCTTATTTCTTCTTTTAAACCGCTCTCCCATTTCCTTCTCTAACGATGGCACTAATATCGCGCATTCCTTAGCATATTTCTCAAGCGATCGCCGATATTCTTTAACAAATGCCCTCTTGTCGCAAACTCATCGACTTAGTGTACTGTTGTCATTTATCTTTGGGTTGGAATCGGTGTAACATGAGCTCACGAAATTCTTCCCAAGAACCGATCGGTGATCGATCTTCCTCGATCGCAACCATTCCAGGCCTCACCCTCCATACACAAAGCCGCGGCGTCGACTGCGTTCTGCCCAATTAATCGGTTAACCCAAAAATACCGTTCCACTCGACACAACCAACCTTCCGGATCCTCATCGGTAAGACCCTTTAAAGCGGCATCTCGAGCTTAGTAACCTCTGTCACAACACTGGACTCGCTTTCGCTCTCCTATGTTCGGTCCTCCTGTTCATACTCGGTCCTCCCACTCTCCGATCTTCCGGTCTCCCTCTCGACACGCCATCCCACCCCGTTCGTTCCAACCTGGCCGTGCGCTATTGGTCTATCATAACCCATGCGCACCCTCCTCTCCTCCGGTGACTCGTGGACCCGGGCGTTACTCCCATCACCAAACTCCGGGTATCTCTCTCTCCGGCCCCGCTCAAATGGTCGCAGACCGACCGACCCGAACAACCCGACCCGACCGGTCCCCTTGACCGCCGCTGCCCCCGACGCTCGCTCGCCGGCGCCACACCCGACCAAGACGCCGCCCCGACCGCGCGCGCCGACACCGCCCGAGCACCGAGCCCCACCAGACTTCGCGCGCGCGCGCAGCGCCAACCACGCCCGCCCATCGCCGCGCCCCAGTCACACGACCCCTGCGCCCCATGAGCAGCGCCGCCGCGCTGCGCCCAACCGCGCGACTTCGCGCCCATTTCGCAAGGCGCAGCCCGCCGCGCGCGCGCTACGATCAGGCGCCGCGCCTCTGCTTCGCACCCGCTCCTTCCGCGCGCCGCCACGCCAGCGATCGCGCTTCGCTCGTCCCCATCGGCACGGCTGCCGCCACGCTCGCGCGCGCTGCCTTACCGCCGAGCCAACCTCCGCCGCCGAGTCCACCCTCTTCCCTTTGTCCGCACCGCTTGCCTCGCTTTTACGGCGCCCGGTGTGTTCGTTCTAGCAACTTTTGTAAATTTAGGTTAATTTGACCTATCTCACTATTCATCATTGCCCGTTGAACCTCGAATTCTGTTGCTTCTTCACCATCTCGGCACCACTCGATTCGCACTCTTGAACCCTAGTCTCCATCTTGGTAGTTACCATTCCCGGATCGGTAAATGGCTCTGATACCAAAATGATAGAATCTACCACACTTTTCTATTAAAATAAGATAAACCTCTCGAGAGAATCTCTCAAAGAGCCGCAATACAATAATGATAATTCGATAGATATAAGAGTAACCTAGTCCGCCTATTTATAGCCTTCCTAGGATTTAACCTAACTTTGTAAATAACTCTATTTAGGCCCATAGGCCCATTACAAACTAAATGCTCATAATAAAATATATTAAAATAGTAATTAGCTCATTCTTCACTTCTTGCTTCGCCTCGAATATACTTTTAATGACGCCGGGATCGTATCACTTAGTCTCTTAGATACTAGGCTAAGATATCTCCATTTTTTTCTCCTTGTTGCTTAAACGTTTATATAACCAATTGTTTGTTTCTCATAAAATACTTTGTAAGAAGTTAATCTTTTTTATGGTTAACTTTTTCCATTATATTTGAAATTGTTTACTTTTTTTGAGATAAAATTGTTCATTAAAAATAAGGTGTTTATTATGGCTTAATAAAACGTCCTATTGTCAGTACCTTCGTGATGGGAATGTTATCTCAATTTGTTGTCTCATTCACTCACTCCTGCAATTATCAGTTTGTACGGCCACAAAAGGGTGTCTTCTTTAGTAATTTACAATCCAAGTAAATATTGAAAACATTATAAATATTTATTATATATAGGTAAGCAGTTCAAAGCCTCTATCGTGTTTATGGTCTTTTGGGATGTGAGATCATTTTAAATCCGCAGCTGCTAACCATTATGATGATAAGTTTTAGAAAATCTTCCAATAACTATGCGCTAACTTGGCAGATTTTTGGTTCTATATTTGCCGTTGCCGGCGGATTCGTTGTGGGTAAGGAGGGACCCATGGTTCACACTGGTGCATGCATTGCCTCATTACTAGGACAAGGAGGCTCTCGCAAATATCGCTTGACCTGGAAGTGGCTGAGATACTTCAAAAATGATAGGGACAGGCGAGATTTGATCACTTGTGGTGCAGGAGCTGGTGTCGCAGCTGCCTTTCGAGCTCCTGTTGGTGGTGTTCTCTTTGCACTTGAAGAAGCAGCTTCATGGTCTCTCTCTCTTTCTCACCACATCACCAAAATATTTCATGATTCTGTAGGAAAATGAAATTCATTGTAGAGAACTTGGGAGGAAACATGTTTACATTTTTAAAATACCAAAATTAAATGGCTATCAAGCGGGCCTACTTTTTTAGTTTTCAAAACATGGCTTGGTTTTTTAAAATATATGTAAAAAGTAGATGACAAGACAAGGAAACTCATAGGTGGAATGAAAGTAGCATTAATAAGTTTAATTTTCAAAAACCAACGAACCAAATGGTTATGAAACAAGACCTTACTTGCCCAAAAGAGAAAAAACTTAAGTTGATTGAGATAAGATTCGGTAGATTATGCTTGTGGAGATGTTAAACTGGGTTTTGTCTTTTTGGTCTCCTTTGGTACCTTGTATGTGTTGAACTGTTTTCACTTCCACATGGAGTTTACGTACTTTTTTTCGTGAACAATGAGGTACATTTGGAGCTAAGGTTCAAGTTCAAATTTGTATCATATTTACCAGGAACTGCTTTTGAGGTTTCCATCTTCTCTTTCCTTCTTTTTTGGTAGATAATCTGTCGTTGAAATTGTAGGTGGAGGAGTGCTCTTCTCTGGAGGACCTTTTTCACTACTGCTGTAGTGGCTGTTGTCTTGAGGAGTTTCATGGAATTTTGCCGAGGAGGAAAATGCGGGTTATTTGGTGAAGGAGGTCTCATCATGTTTGACATCGATACAGAAAACTCTACTTATGGCACTCCAGACCTTATTGCAATTGTTTTACTTGGAGTTATTGGTGGTGTGTTTGGAAGCCTTTACAACTACCTCGTGGATAAGGTCCTCCGAACCTACAGTATCATAAATGAGTATGCTCCAACTTTGTCTTCTTATATGATTGTGGAAGTTAAATAACTTCCCCGAATTTCTTTTAAACGCCATGTACAGTCCTGTTATTATTCAGTTCTTTATTATATTGCAGGAGAGGTCCCGGATCGAAAGTCATCCTTGTTGTTGGCATTTCCTTATTAACAACATGTGTCTCATTTGGTCTTCCTTGGTTCTCACAATGTTTACCTTGCCCATCTGACTTGGCAGATGAATGTCCAACCATTGGTCGGTCAGGAAACTACAAGAACTTCCAATGCCCACCTGGGCACTATAATGATCTTGCTTCTTTATTTTTTAATACCAACGATGATGCCATCCGGAACCTGTTTACATCTGCTATTGACAAGCAGTTTCGGTTCTCCTCACTTTTTATCTTCTTTGTTGCTATCTATTTTCTTGGCATTATCACTTATGGCATTGCTGTGCCCTCGGGGCTCTTCATTCCTGTAATACTGGCCGGAGCCTCTTATGGTCGCATTGTAGGGAGATTATTTGGTTCAGTTGCCAACCTTGATGTCAGCCTCTATGCCCTTCTCGGAGCAGCATCCTTCCTTGGTGGCACTATGAGAATGACTGTTTCTCTATGTGTCATACTCCTTGAGCTGACTAATAATCTTTTGATGCTCCCATTACTAATGTTGGTTCTTCTAATTTCGAAGTCGGTGGCAGATATTTTTAACAAAGGTGTCTATGATCAGATCGTGAAGATGAAGGGACTACCTTTTATGGAAGCCCATGCCGAACCATTTATGAGGCAGTTGGTTGCTGGTGGCGTGGCTTCTGGTCCCTTAGTTACATTCTCTGGGATCGAAAAGGTCGACAACATTATTCACGCTTTGAAAATGACAAACCACAATGGGTTTCCTGTAATTGACGAACCGCCTTTCTCAGATAGTTCAGAGCTTTGTGGGCTTGTTCTAAGGTCCCATTTGCTTGTTTTGCTTAAAGAGAAAAAATTTACAAAGAAAAAGTCGTCAATTAGAACAGATATTTTGAGGAGCTTCAAAGCACATGATTTTGCAAAACCTGGTTCTGGCAAAGGGGTGAAACTGGAAGATTTGGACATTAACGAGGAGGAGATGGAAATGTTTGTCGATCTTCATCCCATTACAAATACATCGCCCTACACAGTGGTAGAAACAATGTCGCTAGCTAAAGCGTCAATTCTCTTTCATGCGCTTGGTTTGAGGCACTTATTGGTGGTTCCGAAGACACCCGGGGTAAGAGACACTTTCTTAGTCTTACTATTATCATTGTGCAAGACGACTTTTTCTCGATCGCATACTATATTTGAAGCTTCCTGCTTTATACACATATAATGTTCACCTATGCATGAAACTTCTGATAGAATCTACCAACTTTATAATAAATCTCTAGAGAGAATCTCCCGTAGAGCCAAAAGGTTACAAACTAACAAATGACAATTGATTTCTGATGCCTTAACAATGACCTAATAACTCCTATTTATAGGACTCCTAGAGATATCCTATTTAAGGTAAAAGACTCCTATTCCATAAAAGACTTCTTTCCATAAATGACAATTCCATTTATGGCAAGTACAAATAAGGACTAATTAAATAATAATAAAATACTAAATAATAATAGAATACTAATTAAAGTCTTTTCTCACTTCCGGCCCCGCCTCGAATACACAATCAAAGGTCTCGGGATTGTATCAATACTTCCCCCCCAAAGAGCCACCTTGTCCTCAAGGTGAAATTCTGGAAATTGTGAATCCAAATCGGAAGCTATTTCCCATGTTGCGTCTTCCGGAGGCGAGTCTTCCCATTGTACCAACACCTCACGTGCCCCGCCTTCGTGAGATGCCTCTCGTATTCCCAGAATAGCTTTTGGATTTACGGCCACACATAGATCGTCTCCCACTTCCGAAGGTGTAGGTAAGACTATAACTGAGGCTCCGACCGCCTTTCGCAACACGGACACATGAAACACCGGATGTATCTTGACATTCGGAGGTAGTTCCCAACGGTATGCAACTTGGCCAACTCGTGCTAACACACGATAAGGCCCGATGAATCTTGGTGCTAACTTCGGGTGCTTGAATTTTGCCAAAGATGATTGGCGGTACGGGCGAAGCTTAATATATACCAAATCACCAACAAGAAATTGGATGTCCCGACGTTTATTATTTGCACGGGCAGACATAGACTGTTGTGTTTTTAGAAGAGTAGCCTTAAGAGTGTCTAACATCCTATCCCGATCAATCATTAATGAGTCAACTGGCGCCACATGGCTTGTTCCACCATCATATCCCAAAATAGTAGGGGGTAAACGACCATAAACACTCTCGAAGGGAGTCATGCCCGACGCCGAATGGTATGATGTATTATAGCTAAATTCGGCCCATGGAATCCACGTGCACCATGCCTTTGGTTGAGTCATTACAAAACAACGCAAATAAGACTCCAAACAACGGTTAACGACCTCAGTCTGCCCGTCGGTCTGAGGATGATAAGTCGTGCTGCGACGAAGTTTTGTTCCTGAAGCCTTGAATAATTCCTCCCACAACATACTAGTGAAAACCTTGTCGCGATCCGAAACTAAGCTCTTAGGTATTCCATGCAAACGGACTATTTCCTTTATAAAAATATGCGCCACCGTAAGAGATGTATAAGGGTGTCGAAGGGGTATGAAATGGGCGTATTTGGAAAGGCGATCTACCACAACCAATATAGTATCAAGGCCCTCTGATCTCGGTAAGCTCTCCACAAAATCCATAGAAACATCCTCCCAAATTCTATCAGGAATGGGTAGCAGTTGTAGCAACCCTGCTGGAGATAAGGATAGGTGTTTGGCTTGCACACATATTGAGCAGACCGCCACAAAGCTCGTGACTCGAACCTTCATCCTGCATCAATACACTTCCTTTGCAAGTCGATAAGTTTTGAGAACCCCAAAATGCCCCCAACGGCTCCTCCGTGGAACTCGAGCAATAGTAATGGAATTGTAGGAGAGTCCGGTGGTAGGACAAGTCGTCCATGGTATAGCGTAACGCCACCCACAATCAGTATAACCTGGTGGTCCTTTTTGCCACCTCCAACAGTAGTGTAAATAGCCAATGATTTTGCATTCTCTTTTACTTGTTGGGTGAATATCTGCGGTGTTGATGCCCGCCACATAACTCAAGGCGCCTGATTCACGTGCTATTGGCATTCGAGACAGAGCATCACCGCTCTATTTTCCAGTCCCTTTTATACTGAATATGAAAATCATATCCCATCAATTTAGAAATCCACCGTTGGTATTCTCCATCCACCACACGTTGTTCGAGCAAGAATTTTAGACTTTTTGATCCGTGCGGACAACAAAATGGTGCCACAAAAGGTAAGCACGCCATCTTTGTATGGCAAAAACTATAGCCATCAACTCGCTCGATAATCGGCTTCACACGGTGAGTTATTGGTAATGCTTTACTGAAATAAGCCAGCGGTTGTCCTTGCTGCATTAAAACGGCGCCAACCCCAATCCCCGAAGCATCGGTTTCGACCTGACCGAAATCCGGTAATCGTAACACAGGCACGCTACTCATAGCATGTTTCAGCCTTTGAAAACTATCCTCAGCTTCGATTCCCCACTCAAACTTCCCTTTCTTAAGCAATTGTGTTAAGGGAAAAGCCATGGACCCGTAATTAGCCACGAATCGTCGATAATACCTTGTTAGTCCGAGGAAACCACGAAGGTCTTTGATAGTTTTTGGACTAGGCCATTGAACCATTGCCTCAATCTTAGCAGGATCTGCTGACACGCCCTCCACTGATATGTAATGTCCCAAATATTCAATGCGGCTCATCCCAAACTGGCATTTTTTTGCATTAGCTACAAATGCATGAATCCGTAATACTTCAAAAACCTGTGCCAAATGATCACGGCGCTGCTGAATGGACAAGCTGTAGATTAGAATGTCGTCAAAGAAAACGAGTACAAACTTCCGTAAATAAGGCCTTAAAATTTCATTCATGACTGACTGGAATGTGGCAGGAGCATTTCGTGAGGGCGAAAGGCATGACACAAATTCATAGTGTCCTCATGAGTTCTAAAAGCGATTTTGTGAATGTCCGCTTCGGTTTAACTCGAATCGATGGTAACTCGCCTTTAAATCAATTTTTGAAAAAATAGTCGCTCCATGTAGTTCGTCAAGTAATTCATCGACCAACGGTATCGGATACTTGTCGCAATCGTTGCTTGATTTAAGGCTCTATAGTCGATACGTGAAACGCCGACTTCCATCTTTCTTTCTAACCAGCAGAATCGGGCTTGAAAACGAACTCGTGCTAGGTCTAATAATCCTCGCTAATGACATTTCTCGTACCAATTTTTCAATTTCATTCTTTTGGTCTTTGTGGGTGCAGTGCAGACGGTCGCACATTTATCGATTCCCTTCCCGCCAACAATTCGATATGGTGATCACAATTTCGTTGTGGAGGCAAGTCTGTCAGAGATTCAAAAATAGGTGCATAAGTATCAAATAAAGAGTGTAGTTCAAGGGGTACCTGAGACAAGTCTGGTAACGCTCCCGTTTGTAAACGAGAAGGGTGTGCAAATCCATCAAATTCAGCTCGACTAAAAGTCCATGATCCTTTGATCGTAAAGATTTCATCATTGATTTTAGTGATACCTGTGCCTTCACCAATCGCGGATCCCCTTGTAATTCGATATTCCAAGACCCAACAACGAATCGCATTTGTAAGGAACGGTAGTTAAACTCAATTTTTCCTAACGTCTCCAGCCATGCGACTCCTAATATAACATCTGCGCTACCCAATGGCAGTGGCAAAAAATCGTGGACAATTCTCAACTCAGCCAATTGTAGTTCTACATCTTTGCATATTCCTCATTGCTCAGATTGAATCCCTGTGCGGTGATGATTCCGTAGCCGTTGGAGGGTTCAATAGGTAGTTTTAGCTTTACTACTATCACCTCTGATATAAAATTATGAGTGGCTCCGCTATCAATGAGTACGACTACTTCCAGCCCTTGAATTGTTCCTGTGACCTTAAAGTGTTTTAGGTGAACTTATCCCTGCCATTGAATTCAAAGACAAGGCTGTCATTTCCTGTGTTTCTTTATATTCCCCTGTTTCCCCTTCCTCTGTCAAGTCTTCTGGTGAATATTCCGTCTCATCAGTTTCCCGGCAATCACTTTCATATGGCACTACTAACACTTCCATCTGTTGTAATTCTTTCTTCTTACAACGATGGCCCGGCACAAACTTTTCGTCACAACGAAAACACAACCCCTTATCCTTCTTAATTCGAATCTCACTATTCGTCAGTCTCTTAAATGGTACGTTAGTCGTTCTGGTGGTTGAAGAGGAATTGGTCACTGCTCGGCTAGGGATGAGAGTAACCGTGTTCAGGTTTGAGCTTACCGTACCTCTCGAACCTGACGTCAATGTTCCCGTACCAGTTTTTCCTCCTGTCGATGTCCCACCCCCTTTCCGTTGAGCTTGAAATGCAAGGTCATCTTCGATCACTTGTGCCATCCATTTTTTTTCTTGAATTCCTACAGGTTGGAGTTTTCGCATCTCACTACGTATTTCCTCCTTTAGGCCACTTTCCCATTTTCCTTCTAAGGCACTTGCGCTTATATCTCGCATCCCCCTGGCATATCTCTCAAACAATCGCCGATACTCTTTAACTGTCCCAACCTGTTGTAAACTCATTAAATTTGCATATCTGTTATCTTGTGATGTAGGCTGGAAACGGTGCAACAACAATTCCTTGAGCTCGTCCCAAGAGGCAATAGGAGCTCGATCTTCCTCGTATTGCAACCATTCGAGAGCTTCCCCTTCCATACACAAAGCCGCAACATCTACTTTTTCTAACTCAGTCAAACGATTGACCCAAAAATATCGCTCAACACGGCATAACCAGCTTTCAGGATCTTCCTCAGATAGTCCCTTAAACACGGGAATCTCTAACTTTCGTAGCCTCCTGTCAACGCCTCCCCGATCGTTCCAACCATCGTGCGGTAACGGTCTGTCAAAACCGATGCGCACCCTCCTTTCTTTCGACGTCTCGTCTCCTCTCCGAAATTTCCCTCCATTATAATTTCACTCCAGCGAAGCCCCCTCAGGCCTCATTCGCTCTCCATTCGGCCAATCGCTTCCAGCAACCCTTCGCTCATCTTCGTTTCGCTCCAGCGAAGTGCCCCCGGTTCTAATACACTCCCGGTTCACAGCTATCCTTCGACCACCCATGCTTCCTCGCTCATATTCTGCCCCAGCGTAACCCACACTTCTTATGAGTCCTCCATTCGCTCCTGCCCAACCCGCGCCTTCACGCTCGCACTCTGCCCCGACGGCTTGACCTAACTCGCGTTCAGCGAATCTTGGTTCGCCATGCCCTCGCGTATCATCAGCGAATCTCGCTCGCATCAGCCCTTGTTCGCTTCTGCATCTTGGTTCACCATGACATCGCGTCTCATCAGCGAATCTCACTCGCACCACCCTTGTTCACCGTCGCTTCGTGCCTCTTTCGCCGTTGTGAAGTCTCCGACCGTGTCGCCGATGTTGCCTTCAATTTCGCTCATCGGTCTCTTCCCTTTGTCCGTATTGCTCGTTTCGGGGATTGGTTGCTTCACGGTTCGCTCGATCATGGATTGAAATTCGCCTACCGTGGATTTTAATCTTTCCTCAATCTTTTGCCCCAGCCGGTCTTCCATGTTTTCTAACTTCCCCATGATTTCCTGTTGTTGCTTCTTTATCTCGGCCGAAACCTCTTCGCATTCTTGCATTCTTGACTCCATCTTTGTAGTAACCATTCCCGGATCGGTGAATGGCTCTGATACCCCAATTGATAGAATCTACCAATTTTATAATAAATCTCTAGAGAGAATCTCCCGTAGAGCCAAAAGGTTACAAACTAACAAATGACAATTGATTTCTGATGCCTTAACAATGACCTAATAACTCCTATTTATAGGACTCCTAGAGATATCCTATTTAAGGTAAAAGACTCCTATTCCATAAAAGACTTCTTTCCATAAGTGACAATTCCATTTATGGCAAGTACAAATAAGGACTAATTAAATAATACTAAATAATAATAGAATACTAATTAAAGTCTTTTCTCACTTCCGGCCCCGCCTCGAATACACAATCAAAGGTCTCGGGATTGTATCAACTTCCTACATTCATTCTTGGAGAAGGCAAAAGCTAGTTTGGTCTCCCGGCCACTGTTCTTCTGATTAGCCATATGGTTATAATGGCATTTCCTTCGTCAATTCTTATGCCTGGAATTCCTAGCTTTGTAGCGTTCTCCATAATTATTTTCTGTTAATTTACCTGATCAATAAAGGTGTATATAGACAAATATTTGATGCAACAAATTTTGGTTGTTTTTAAACGGACTTGGACGATGACGTTGGTAAGCCGTTAATGACTCCATCAAAATACTTACAGCAGAAGAAGATTCCAAACCTGAATTTTCTTTTCTTGTCCCCATCATAATGTACTTGTTAAAGAGATTAAAATTATCCATTCAAAATGTTAAGTAGAAGTGATTTAACACTTGATGACATTTATTTATTTGAGTCTAACTGTTGCATATTTTGCAGAGGCCTCCTATTGCTGGAATTCTGACCAGACATGACTTCATGCCTGAGCATATTCAGGGGCTTTACCCGCATCTCAAACTCCATTAGTAAAAAAATTCAAAAATCTCCATATCTCTGAAGTAATTTTGCAGTGTCTCTCTTGCATTTAACGATGCAAAATTATCAGTTACAATGCGGGGCGGCCTCCTCAAATAATTTCTTTACAAGTAGAGCAAGCGAGGTTCTTCCCTTATTGCTTTATCTTTGTTGAGTTCTTGTTTAAATTGCTAGCCTTTTCAGAGTCTATACCATTCTGTTGGAAGTTTGGAAGCCCTATTGGAGAAAATCTGTACAATGACCTACACAAACACACATGCATAAACATTGGGTTTTTTTTAGTACGAGAGATTCGAACTCATGATCTCTTCATTAGTTCATACTTACTCGAGCTAGCGAGCTATTTAGTGGGTTTGGTTCCCTATTATTTACATTTTTACATGTCAATATCAACTCATTCAATTATTATTTGTACGTGAAGTCTTCCCCTGTTTCGGTTGATAGTCTCAAGAACAAACTGGTGTGTAGTATAATCCTATTTTTATTGTTTAGTTTTCTACATATTTTTGCTATCTTATTCTATCTATATATTGTTGTTATGTATTTGTTATTGTCAGGTCAAGTCAGTGGAGTGTAATAGAGGTATATGTCATGCCATTACTGAGTTAAAAACGATAATAATTGTAGAGTAGAGTAGAGTCTATCTTAATTTGTTAGTCAAAAGTTTAGGCATGTTGGAAAAAATTATTGAACTGTAATGCGTAAATAAAAACAAATACTAAATTTCATGTTTGTGTATAATTGGTCATTAACTTTTTGGTTTGGAGGATAAAATTTCAGTTCCAAGCCCAGCGAAAGTGGCTTTAAACCGACCCGTTTCACTCACTTAATTGGAGGGGTTGGTTTGAGTGTATTTTAATATTTTAGTATTTTTATCTTTTTAATTATTATTTTTTTAGGATTAGGTTAAATCTTATTTTCTACTTTTAGATATTATCTTTTCATTTTATGATTAGATTATCTCTTGTAGTTTATTTACATTCAATGTTGGATTCATTATTAAATGAAGAATTTGAAGTGATAACCATTTGATTTTTGAAGTTTAAGCTCATTCTTACTTATATTTCCTACAATATGTTTCATTTTTTTTTACAATATATCTAACATTTAAGAAAGTACGTGAATTTTAACTAAATTTAAAAAACAAAAGCAAACTTTTGGAACTTACTTTTTTTTTTCTTCCAAGTTTTGGTTTGGTTTCTACAAATATAGGTAAGATATATTCATTCATATAGAAGAAAATATCAAATGGGACTTAAATAATTTGAATTTCATCTTTCAAGATACTATTAGAGTCTCAAATTTTTTTCTTTTCGATCAAGTAAATATATTCTCTAGTCCTCATTTACATTCTTCCCCATCATCATCTTCTTTTTTTCTAAAAAAAAAAAAAGAAGAAGAAGAATTCTTTCTCATCCAATCTAGGGCATCATCTCCTCCCAAAATCCTCTATGATTTCATCGAAATTCTCCATCTTTTCAATTGGCATGTCTTCCCAATTGGTCGTGGTTTCCCAATTGGCTTGTCACCAAGTTCCCCAATTAGCCCTACATTAGTTTTCCCAATTAGCCCTCTTCGACCTTCCCAATTGGCCCTCTTCCAACTTTCTCAATTGGTCCTCTTCCGGCTTTTCTAACTCGCCATCTTCTGGCTTTTCCAACTCGCCATTCTCCAGCTTTCCCAACTGGCCCTTCTCCAAATTTCCCAATTGGCTTTCTCCATCTTTCCCAATTGGCCTTCACTATAGAATCCCAATTATCTAGCTATCTCAATGGCCCTTATCGAGATTTACCAATTGGTCTCTGTCTAGCTTTCCCAATAGGCCCTGACATCATTGCACCATTTTTTCCCAATTGGCCTTGACGTCATTTTTTCAAATTGGCCCTAACATCATTTTTCCAATTGGCTCTAATATCTTCTTCTTTTTTTTTCTTTTTTTTTCCAATTGACCCTGACATCATTTTTCTAATTGGTCATGACATCATTTTTCCCAATTGTCCCTGACATCGTTCTTCTCAGTTGGCGACGTTTTTCCCAATTGGTGATGCTTTTCCCAGTTGGCCCATCATCATCCCAATTGGCACAATCGAATTGCTGACATTCTTAAGAAAGCATTACCGATGACCAATTTTGATGAATTTAACTCCAAGCTTGACTTTTACTCTATATACAATCCAGTCTGAGGGGAGTGTTGGTTTAGGTTTATTTTAATATTTTAGTAATTTTTATCTTAATTTTTTTTTTTCACTTTTAGGATTAGGTTAAATCTTATTTTCTCCTTTTACAATTAAGTTAGATATTATCTTTTCCTTTTATGATTAGGTTATCTCTTGTAGTATTTAAACACAATGTTGGGTTCATTATTAAATGAAGAATTTGAATTCCATCTTTCAATAAGAAGTATTCATACATTTCTTGAAAACTGAACTGGCCGATTGAAATGGCGAGTTTGGTTCGTCGATTTTTAAGTTTAGTTGATCGATTTCGGTTTGATACATATTAAAATTGAAGGTTAGTAGTTTGATAGAAAAATTAAAAAAAATTCAAACCCAATCAACCAAAATGTATTTAGTGAGAAGGGAAAGAGCACAATTTTTATAAAAGAAAAAAAGTTGTGATAGAAAAAAATGCTTGTGTAAAGATCCAATTTCTATACATAAAGCCTAACAGTGGTAGTCACTATGCATGCTTAAATTTCAATGTTGAGGGGGGAAATAAAATCAAGCAAATTTATTTGAACTCAAATATAAAATATTCTCCAACAGGATTCCAAAGAAATTAAAATAAAAAGAAACATGAAATAATACTTAAAATAAAAAAAATTATCCTTAAATCGTTCATGTTCATAAAGAAAAGACTGAAAATAAAATAAGGGACAACTTTTTTCCAGGGGCATCTTCAACGACCCTAGTCAGCATTAAAGTAAAGTTATGTGGAGAGAAATCCACAATGAAAAGGGTGAATCATGAAACTCAGTAAGATCCTTTAATTGAGATTGTTAACACTAAAGTTTGAGAGAATCTATCAATCTCATTCTATTTATTAGAGAAACATATATACAAATATACAAGATGATGGAAAAGTTGGGTTTTTGTGATTCTTGGATTCAAAAGATTCGGGCTTGTATTTCTTTACATTGGTTCATGACTTTAGTCAATAAGTTACCCGTACAAGGATTTTTCTCCTGAGAGAGGTCTGAGGCAAGGAGATCCGCTTTCTCCCTACCTGTTTCTCATCTGTACTGAAGGTTTAACGACGTTACTCAATAGGGGAGAATCTCTAAACCATTTCAAAGGATTAAAAATTAATAAGTATTGCCCATCTATTTCTCATTTATTTTTTGCTGATGACAGTCTTTTATTTTTCAGGGCCTCCGAGTCTGATTGTGTGCAAATAAAAAAAATCCTTGAGGTGTATGAAAGAGCGTCGGGTCAAATTGTCAACTTGGAAAAATCTACTATGCTCTTTAGTAAGAATGTTAAAAAAGATGTCAGAATCGGGTTAAGTAAACTCATTGGCGTTAGAATGGACAAGAATTTGGGAACTTATCTTGGTATGCCTTCTCAAAATAGTCGAAGCAAGAACGCTCTCTTTGGCTCTGTGTTGTCAAGAGTTAAAAAATGCCTTCATAACTGGAAGGGGAACCTATTGTCGAAAGGTGGTAAAGAAATCATCATTGTGGCTTAAGCAATTCCAACTTATACTATGTCCTGCTTTCGTATCCCAAAAGGGATCTGTGAGGAGGTCGACAAGGCTTGTGCTGATTTTTGGTGGGGCTTTGACAAGGATAAGAAAAGGCAGCACTAGGCAAGCTGGTCAAAGCTTGAAAAGAGCAAGGATAGAGGTGGGTTGGATTTTCGGAGTCTGAGTTTGTTCAACCAGGTGATGCTGGCCAAGCAAAGCTGGAGAATTATCCGTAATCCCGATACTTTACTTTTTAAGATTCTTAAGGGCAAGTATTTCAAAGATGGTGATTATATGAAAGCGCATCTCGGTAACTCCCCTTCCCTTGCCTGGCGAAGTATTTTATGTGGGCGAGATCTTTTTCAGAAAGGGGTATAGATGGAAAATAGGTAATGGAAAAAGAATTGTCATAGGTAGAGACCCTTGGTTGGGTAAAGAGAATTGTTCTTTTGCCCTCAACGTTAAGGATCAATGGAAAGAGTTGAAAGTTGCAAATATTATTCATGAAGGTAATAAGTGGGATACAAACTTAATCAAGTCGATATTCTCGAAAGAAGAGGCTGATGCTATTTGTGGTATCTCGTTGGGGTCAATGGATAGGCATGATGAAATTATTTGGAATGCAAATTCAAACGATGTGTTTAGTGTGAAAAGTGCCTACCACTTAGCAATGAATTTATCTAGAATTGAAGAGGTTTCTTCCTCAGATAATTCGATGACAACAAAGTTGTGGAATTCTTTCTGGAAGGTTAAGGCAGTTCCCAAGATTAAGTTGGGTGCTTGGAACATTCTGAAAAATATGATCCCGACAAGGGCCAATATTCAGTCGAAGGGAATTGATATTCGTAACTGTTGTACGTTATGTGGGATGCTGAATGAAACAAATTTGCATGTGATTAAGGATTGCAAGTTTGCGGTCCATGCGTGGATGTCTATTTTTCTTGCATTAACTGACTTTGTTTCTTTTTTCAGGAATGCTTTCTCGGGGGAATTATTTTGTCAAGGGATTTGTGCAAAGATTCCTATCGAGGATCTGCCAAAAGCCTTCACTATAATTTGGCAACTTTGGAACTTTCGAAACTCTGTGTTGCATCGTAATTCTAAGGCTAAAAAAGAGAGTATAATGACTGTCATTTTAAATTCTTTTAATGCTTATGGGTTGAATATGGTTTCAGGGACCCAGATTTCAAAGACTATGATTAAGAGTCGTGATAGCATCGGTTGGAGCCCACCTTCACAAGAATGTATTAAGCTAAATGTGGATGGCTCATGGATGGCAAATCGAGGCGAAGAGGGCATTGGCTGGATGGCTCGTGATAGTGAGGGTAAGGTGATGTTGTGGGGCTCTAAAGAAGGTTTCAAAGCGTCATCAGCAATTGTCATGGAAGGAGTGGCTGTTCGGGAAGGTCTCATGAATATGTTGGATAGTGGCCTAGACCTCATCCCTCCTATCTTGGTGGAATCTGATTCTAAATTGCTTGTTAGTCTTATTAATAGTATTTCCCAAGATGTAACCGAAATCAACAATGTAGTGGCTGATATTTGAGCTATGATCCCGCTGTTTAGGGATATTTCCTTTTCTTTTTGTGGGAGAGATTGCAATCGCATAGCTGATATGCTTGCAAAGCTCTTCCCTCCCCAGGCTTTACTAGGTAGTTATTTTTTGGACTTTCTTGCTGTTCAGGACATTGATTATTTTTTGGATCGGGGGAATCTCCCCCCGGCGATTGCTGTTAGGGTTGTTCAAGAGCAAGTTTGCTCGGATTTGGCTGACGTTTGATGAATATATTGTTCTTTTCAATATATATATATATATATATATATATATATATATATATATATATACACAATCTTGTCCTAGTTGTGTACACATGAAAAGACAATAAATGGCATAATAATTAAAAATAATAACAAAATGAATAATATTAATATTTAAACTCTAACACTTCCTATCAAGTTTTTTTTTTTTTGAAAATCGGGAAATAGAAATTTCGTTCCCCTATACCCGAGGCACCGCTGGCCCGTCCCTAGACTGTGGCACCGGGATACTCAACTTGCGTAAAACTCTAAAACACTCATTTGATGTGCATGGATGAGAATAGCTAACGACACTGATTCAATATGTCTTCCCGTTGGAGATTGTCGTAGTGAGTAGTTATGAATATAACATCACATGATGGAAGTCACTCCTCTACTTGTGTGGAAATAGATGAGTAATTCCCTTAAAGATTGATTCTAGAGCTTGAACAATGGTTACCCGCCTCTCATTGGCCTGAGAGGATACTGATATATGGTTGGACCATAAACAGTTTGTTCATTAGAGGTGTTAGAGACAGAAAGATGTAATTATAGGGTTAAAATGGACTTTTGACCTTTCTTTAATTATGAACAACTCTTGAAGGATAAATAAGAGTTGACCAATTATATCCATGGACATAACTTGTCAGGCAGTGCATGAAAGTGCAACTTATACCTTTAGTAGAATAAGTGTATAATTAACGAATGAAGATTGATTCGAACTAAAGAGTTTAGTTTAATTAATCTCGAATCGTTGAAGCTTATAATATGTAGGTCCATAGGTCCCAAGCTAGCTCATAAGAATGGTAGATTGATAAGTATGGAAATATTAGTTTGAATTATTCAAACTAATTAGTTAATATGGTAGACATATTAATGTGAAAGATTTAGTTTAATGCATTAAATATATATGAATTATGGATATATTGTATGTATTAATAAATTAATATTTATTGGATAAATATGAATTAATATATGAGAAATATTAATTGAAAATGTTTATTGGATAAATATTATTGAGAGCATTTGTTAATTTATTTGATATATCAATAATTATTTAGGGGATTTTGCATGTATATTTACAAAAAAACTAAATAATTCCATGTATAGCACAATTCCCAAAATTATTCATTTGGGGCAAAAAAAATGATTGAAGTCTATCAGTTTGTATAGTTCAATCACTCAAAATCGATTGAAGTCTATCAGTTGAACTAATAGAAGTCTAAAGTCTATCAGTTGAACTGATAGAAGTCTAATGATGTTAGAATAGGAATTTTGGGCAAAATGTGCTATGAATGAAATTATTTTTAAAAATGTGCTACAATTGTAATGAAAAGCCAAAAATATTCTATGAAGGACAAATTCCCAATTATATAATCATTAAATGATTAAATAAATAAAAGATAAACCGAAAGGGTTGGTGACATTTTTATTTGGTAGATTGGTTGTCATTCAATTTAACCTCATGGTCATAGGTTGGATCCTGAAGATACATACTTGTTAGGATTAGATTAAACAACACATGCAAAGTTCATGTAGATTAACTAGGTTAATCTAGTTTTTTAATATTTCGTTGTGCTTGCCAAGGAGCTTTATGAATTCTCTATAGTTCTACCATGCCTCGGTTGTGTGACCATCCCCTTCTAGTGTAGTTGGAATATTTTTTTGTCCCCGAACTCGTTTATGACCTACTTTTATACTTAGAGACCTAATTTAGCCTATTTCGGTAGGTTGAGTCTTGTTAGGGTGTTAAAACGACTACGAGCTAGTGTTAATGATTTGTTCTCGAACTTCTTGTCAGGTAAGAATCTCCTACCGAGGGTTGTGTGGACCCTGTACAACATGCATAATCTAGTGGCTGGCTAGGTTTATGCTTTGTTTGATACTTGTGTTGCTTGTTGCATGCTTACAAACTTGTGAGATTGGTTGTATGTAAAATTAGGACTGTGTTGTTGTGATATGCTATTGTACTATTGAGACTGTTCTAATCTAAGCTTGTGAACTTAGGTTCTAAATGACTTGAATGCTTATTTAATATCTTAAGGATAGCTTAGGTTGATGTTCCTTTTAGGGAAAGTGTGTATGAATTGTTAGGTTGAGTATATGAACTCTTAACATGTAGTTACAACCATAAAGGCCAATGTCATATGTACACCTTTCTACTAAGACCTAGGATGATCATGAGACGTACTTTATGGTCATCTTAGGGTGTATACATGAGAGGCTAGTGCGAGCATGACACTAGACTTTAGGGCATGAGACGTGCTTCATAGTTACATGGCTTAACTAGGCTATGAGACGAATTTATAATCAAGACCTTGAGACGTACTTTATGGTCATAATACCAAGTGGAGTTATGAGACACACTTCATAACCATGACCTTGAGATGTATTTCAGGGCTAATGCATAATTGTGATTGGTTATTGTCATGCTAGGTTTAAATGTGTTTACATGCATTTACTTACTTGTCTACTATGGTACTTGATAATTCTCAAATAGAGAGTTATTTAGCTATAATATAAGATGTTTTTAATCTTAAATTGTGCATTATGACCTTAGTTGGGTAGCTAGAATCACCTTAAGGTAGTGAATTACACATAGAATTCATTGCATGTTTGTTTTGAGGCTTGGATTAGAAACTTAGGTAAAATTGTAGGTTTTTGTTCTGAAAATTGAATGATTGAAGTTTTTGTATCGCATTATAAAAATCTTTGTTCTCGCCAAGTGCTTTTTATCATTTCAGGATCTTAAGATGCTAAAAGCTTTGAATAAAGCCTTCATAAGAAGAGGAAAACTCTAGAAAGAAAATCCAGATAAGAAACATTGAAATGTCAAGAGCATCGAAAAAATTCCAGCTATCGAATGTCTGCAGCATTCAGTTGACTGAGAATAACAGTATTTCTGCAAACAAGCATAATTTCTGTACGGATGTCACACGGAGCAGAAGCGGTAGATGCATTTATCCCATGGGAATATGTCATTTTTTACCACTTTTTTTAATGGAAGTTAAGGCATTTTGCCCCAGAATCTCAGCCGTTGATCTTATATGAAGTTGGAGTATAAAATCATCATTTTGGAAAAAGGAAAGAGGCTGGTTTTTAGTTCTTTTTAGGTTTATTTTTCAAAAGTTCTTAGAGTTAGTTTTTTACTCAGCATTTTTACATATAGTTTTTAGGGTTTTTGGAAGAAGGAAGTGTGTTTGTTGCTGGTTTTTGGAGCTGCTGCATTTCTTGGCAGGAGTAATGCTGACGACATTCTACTCAATTTTTCTGCACTTTTCCTTTTAACTTTCATATAATAAAACTTTCTTCATTTCCTTTCTTTTTAGTACATAGTTTACTTTCCTTGTAGGTGGATTTTCAAGCAAGAAACCTTTGGGTAGTTGTTTGATAACTAAGAGAGCTTGGTTTTGGCTCATCTTAGCTTGATATAAACCTTTCGAAGTTTCTTCTCTATTTTTCATCTCTATTTTTAGCATTTACTATTTTTGTTCATTTTGTGTTTAAGATTGCTTCTTTTTTCTTCTGTTTCATTCTCGATAACTTTCTGTTCTGTTTTGATTATTGTTTCTAAGTTTTCTATTGCAAAATTTTCTCTGCATTCTACTATGTTTCTATTCTTTCCATTATGAGCATGAGCTAAACGCATATAGGTGAAGGTTAAGGGATGAGTATGTAACAACCCTAATTTTACATAATGCATATAAGCCAACATAAAACTTCTAAAATTCACATAAAACACTTTGAGCATTTAGATAACGAGAACCAATAAAAGCATGCCATCTCATGGTTTAAGACTTCAAACTAGACACCAAATCTCATAGTCCAACAAACACGTCCATGTCTCATCACCTTGCACCTAATAAAATCTACAGGAGAAAAGTGAAACACGCATGTGAGTATAAAATACAAAGTAAATAGCTAATTGGGGAGATGAAATGGACCCTCAACTACACAAACTAACAAGGTTGTTACCAATGAACCCTAAGTGCTACTCAACTTGAAGAACTCCAAGGTCGCCTGAAACTGGACTCCATTTCTGTTCGGTTTAACTATTGAGGCAATATAAATCAAACACCACTCACTCAACAACTCAAGATTTTTCATTCATTCCACATGCAACACTAACTAATGCTTTCAATGACCATACTTCCTCTAGATTCTTGGTCTCGGATCCAAGATTCAAACAAGAGTTTGACACTTGTGCTCGACCTTCTCTCACCCTATTCATCTCCAACACCTACAACATACAATGTGGGCTTTATTACAACACCAACCTCACCCTCGTGTAGCCTTACATGTCTTACTTAACCAAGATCCTTAATATTAACTTGAGCTCACTCGACCTAATAAAATCTTCTAGCAACATTGATCTTAAACTCTATCACATCTTTTATCTAAAAACCAGCTTCACTTTACTTAAGGCAGTCATAACTAGAAAAAGGAGCACATGTTGCTAATTCTATTTCTAATAGGCATGCTTTTTGCCACACGGTAACTTCCAATGCAATGTCTACCTTAGTCTCCGTGCCTAAGATATGAACCCGCATAACAACTTGGTAAGTCAAAGTCATAAATCTTCTTCCTAATATAAATATATCGTTACTAAACATCGATCTAACCATTCATGGGCCTCACACCAGACATAAGTACATATTATGTTCCTACATACTCGCGATACACACTTATTTCCACAAAACCAACATAAACATCAAGAAAATATTATTTCCCACTATGTTAAACCCACTTATATCATTAAGAACACCACAATATCACAATTTTTTTTGGAGTTAATCCACATTTTTTTATGCATACAAGATCCATTATCAAGCATAAACAAATAAAAAAGTCTTGGCTACTTACCCATTTTAAGTTTGGGAAGATGCAATCTAAACATATTGTAATCATGAGAACAATATACATACATCAGACTTTAGTTCCCATGCTTTCTTGAAGGCTGCATCATAAATCATTGGTGGGAAGTAAGGCAAAAGATCCAAGATAATACTAACCTCCCAAATCATACTAAACCATCCAAACAGGAACTTACTTTAATACTGCTCTCTGTCGAGTTATTCAAAATACTAAAAGAGAAATCGACTAAAAGGGTCATGAAATGATCAAATCCAAGCTCACAAAACACCCATCGGAGTTTCAAATATATAGTGGTCAAAACTTAATCTTTTCATGTCAAGCTATATATAAAATGGAAGATGAGAAGAATACGAGTTCAAGTACACAACAAGAATCATGCAATGTTGACTTCATAATAGAAAGTTATCACACTTAAAAATTATGCCAACAACATTCATTCTAAGACGTTGAAGAAAAAGACCAACGTTTTTTTAATAAATAACTTTACGGCTGTGACATGAGACACGTGTCGGTCTCTCCACAATCATCCTACCTAGTGTTGGCTTTTTCTTTCTTTCTTTTTAAACTATTTATTTATTTATTTTTACGAACTAGATCTTACATAGTGTGTGTTGCATGTATCTTGGGTAACTGAGGGATGTTGAGCTAAGACATAGTAGGTATTTTAATTAAGAGCATGTTTCGAATGACCATCCATTCATGTTTTCTTTTCACTTTATCTCGGGAGAGAAGGGTATTAGAGATCTTCTACTTATGTTCATTAGTTTCATGTTAAGAACTCTTGCATGTTAAAGAGGGAGGCTAGGAATAGTCGCTTTGCTAGTGCACATTTCACTGTTTATAACTAAGAACATAGATGCAGAAGCTCATGTTCATAGAGAATGAATTTGGAAAAGAGCATTTGATCACATGTTGTATAGAGTTCACTTCTCACCATAAACCTACCCTTGATGCATGCTAATCACACTCGAAAAACCCTTAACCCAAACCTATTCTCTAATTGAAGTATTTCCCTTATTTTTCCTGTTCTCTAAGTTTCTTTTTTATTTCCTTCATAGCGAACGTCTGTAGACATTGTGACAATTGTTTACTGGGTATTTCTGTGAAGTTTTGAGAATTGCATGTGTTACTATTTATTTTTCCAGTTTTATAGCATCGTTTGACTATTATGATTTCACTATTTTTTTGCCTCCTTAGTAGTTTAATCAACCACCAAAAGTTCCTTTACTTTTCTCTACTTGATTTTTTTATCAATGCTTAGTTAGATAACAACCAATCCCTGTGGAGAATGACTTGTAAACTTATCACTTGACTATAATGACTGCGTATACTTGAGTTTTAATCTGTTTAATGCTTGAAACATTGCCTATTAAGTGCATTATTCGAAGATAATTAGAATTTATTTTATTCAAGCAGTTGTGCATCGATCAGTACTTGTTGTATATTGTACCCCGGTTGGAGATTCTTACTGAGTATGTTTGTAATCACCCTTTTACTTTTAGTTGTACCACTAGGTACTTCTAAACTTTATCAAGGTGACTGAACTGGAGCTGGATGGACCATGAGGGAAAATCGCTACCTAGTTTCGAATCTTTGGAGTCTTTATTTCATTTTGAGTCATCTATTCTTGCACGAACTATTTCTCATGTTTTTCTATTGGACATTGTTGTGTTCAAGGTAGTGAAGTATTGTTTCGTTAGCATTCACGTCAGCCAAGGAATGAAATGCAATCTATTCACCATTTCCAACTTCGGTTGTGCAAGTGTACATATGCTCGTGGTAGCAAGTTTTAAAAATAAGTAAATTAGATCGTCTCCATAGGGATTTAGTGTCTATTCGTTTTAGGCGTTATCATAAGATTCAAATGATGGATAAAGATTTTGATGGTGTTAAAACTAAATGGTAGAAAATCGTTGGTTTAAGCGAATTGAAGAATGAAACTAACATGATTAACTAGCATCAGAAAGAGGTTAAGATTTCCAAATAGTTCGCTGCTGCGATGAGGTGTTTTGGTGAAAAGTAAGTTATTATCTACTCAACTGAGGTTCTCTCGAAATTTTGCATTTTAGTCATCTATAGAGCGAACAACACTAGTACAACCTTATCTCTAAGTGTTATTCAAATTGTGAGTGGAAACCTCACAAATCTAGTGTATAACATGCAACATCACTTTTTTTTTTCTCTCGAGGTGAAATATGTTAATACAAATGGTTGATCAGAAGAAATGATTGATAAGAAATGTATTTAGGTTTAAATTCAACATGCATTTATAACTTAACATCTCCCTACCCCAGATGCTTCGAAAAACTATCCTACTTACTTAATTCCTTCTAACAATGAATTTAGTTACTCATTATGAAATAAAAATTCAACACAACAATTGGATTAATAACAACTTTCATTGAAATTAGGAAAAATAATAGCAAAGTTAAATACAAAAGTATTGAACTAAATGAACAAGTAAATATATAAAAGACAAATAGAGAATAAACTTGAGCAAAAACACAATGAAATAATGTGTAAACTTCAAATGGACTGAGCTTGGAGCAAATACTCCGACGTAGCTAAGTGTCGATGGCAGTAGGAACAGAAGGAAAACTTAAAGCTTAAAAGGCTAAAATTGTCGATCCATGTTTGCTTTTAAAATGTCTGGTTGATGCCTAAAAGTGTCGATCTCCACATGCTTACCCACATTTGAGCTCGACGACTTACACGCAACAACTATGATTTAAAGTGAGCTTTTCGTTGATCTCTGCTATGCGTCTTCATCTGAACATGTATAGTTCAATCCATCAGCTGACATACTTTGCGTTCGCCCTAGGGAATGCTGCAACGAACCGACAACCTATCAAAATACAACATAAGAAGGACTAAAGTATATATTATCGAGTATTAACTTCTAACTTTTTTTAAACCTAACCAAAAAACTATAGGATAATTCATTTCGCTCTAAAGTTATGTTTTGACGATTTAATCCACTGATTCTTACTTATGCTATGACGAAATGCTCATAAAGCACGCTTGCAGTTAGCCAATTAATTCTCATTTCTTGAGAGTTATCATACATTTACTTGGTTTTGCAACTTTGACCATAGATAACTGTTGTTATGATTTAGAAAAAAATCTTTTTAACATTGAAATAAATGTAGTTTAATTTGGATATTGATATTATTTACTTGAATTTAACTTATGGTTTTGGGCATGCATGTGGGTAGGTATCCTAATTAAGGTTGTTTAGTCGTGTTCTTACATGGCCTCTCAAAACCATTATAACCATTATTTCAAATTTCCAAAACCCCCTATCCAAAAATATCATTACTCATTCATAAATCAGAAATTTAATATTTAAACCATTATGAGTGGCTCTAGTGGTCAATAAAATCTTAAAAAACCAAAAGTTATAGATTCGATTCATGATAACCACACAACAGGTCACAAGTATTATGTTTTTAGTTCAATAGGTCACAATATGGGTGTTTATCTGTCGGTCGGTGTCGGTTTGGTGAAAATCGATATCAAATCTGGCCTACTAGTTTGCTTAAAAATGAAATTAGAAAAGAAAAATAAAATTTGAGTGTCGACCAGTCGGTTCGGTCAATTAATTAATTAATTAATTTTAATTAAAAAATGTATTTATCATACAATTTTTTTAATTTAATTTGGAAAATTAATTTTTTAAAAATAGTCCTACCTAATAATTTTTAGAAATACGTTTAAATTTAAATTAATTTTGCAATAATTAAACAAGAAATCTAATTAATTATATGATTATATGTTAGTTAAAGAGTAATTTAAAGTTAAAAAACTATTAGGGATTTTGCATGATAATTAAAAAAAAAAAATCCATGCATAGAACAATTCCCAAACTTATTCATTTGTGGCACAAAAGTGATTGAAGTCTATCAGTTTGCCGATTGAAGTCTATCAGTTGAATTGATAGAAGTCTAAAGTCAATCAGTTGAACTGATAGAAGTCTATTAATTGAACTGATAGAAGCAATTGAACTGATAAAAGCTAAAGTCTATCAATTGAACTGATAGAAATCTAAAATCTATCAGTTGAATTGATAGAAGTCTAAATAGGAATTTTGGGCAAAATGTCCTATGAATGAAATTATTTTTAAAAATGGGCTACAATTGTAATGAAGAGCAAAAAAATATGCTATGGAGGATAAATTCCCAAAGTATTATTATAGGGGGATTTTGCATGTATATTAAAAAAAAATAAAAATTCCATGTATAGCACAATTCCCAAACTTATTCATTTGTAGCACAAAAGTGATTGAAGTCTATCAGTTTGCTGATTGAAGTCTATCAGTTGAATTGATAGAAGTCTAAAGCCTATCAGTTGAACGGATAGAAGTCTGTCAATTGAACTGATAGAAGCAATTGAACTGATAAAACCTAAAGTCTATCAGTTGAACTGATAGAAATCTAAAATCTATTAGTTGAATTGATAGAAGTGTAAATAGAAATTTTGGGCAAAATGTCCTATGAATGAAATTATTTTTAAAAATGGGTTACAATTGTAATGAAGAGCAAAAAATATGCTATGAAGGATAAATTTTCAAAGTACTATTATAAGGGGATTTTGCATGTATATTAAAAAAAATAAATAATAATTCCATGTATAGCACAATTCCCAAACTTATTCATTTGTGACATAAAAATGATTGAAGTCTATCAATTTGCATTGTTCAATTACTCAAAATTGATTGAAGTCTATCAGTTGAACTGATAGAAGTTTAAAGTCTACTGGTTGAACTAATAGAAGTCTATCAATTGAATTGTTAGAAGTCTAAAGTCTATCAGTTGAACTGATAGAAGTCTGATGATGTTAGAATAGCAATTTTGGGCAAAAAGTGCTAAGGATGAAATTATTTTTAAAAATGTGCTATAATTATAATGAAGAGCAAAAGATATGCTATGGAAGATAAATTCCAAAAAAAATTGTTTGATTTCTAAATGGTCTTATACTAGAAAATCGATCGAACTAATCGATTTAACCGATTGACTTAACTGATGAACTCGTGGTTAAGTATATTTCTAACCGATACCGATAGATATATACTTAAAAACTGACCACTTGCCCTTTATTTAGTTAGTTTAAATGATACAATTTTTTTAGAGAATGTATGGACACTCCTTGATCACGAGTTGAAATGCCTATGTTGAAGTGAAAAAAAAACCCTCACTCCTCCCTTTTGTTGGAGAGAAAAAAAGAAGTGAATACAAAAAGGGAAAATCTTCAAAATTTTATAGAAAAAGGGGGAAAAAAAGGTGGGCTTCTAGTTAGCCACGTCAGGTGAATTTCTTTTGGAATTCTTCATTGAAGTGTAAGCTGTTCTTCTGGAGAACATCTCGACCGCAGCAACAAAATCGGCGGCCATGGCAGCTGCAGTGAGCTTCTGCAACTCTTCCTCCTTTCTCGGCTGCTTCTCTTCTCCCGTCAGTTTCCTTGTTCCTCTCTGCTTCTCTCCTGTTCTTCTTAATCTCATATACTTTATCTGATTCTTTGTTCATTCATATTAATCAATCATGGAGGGAGTGCAAATTAGGGCAATCTATCGATATTCATTTTGCAGGGAATCACATTTCGGGTTCGAAATTTGAACACGAACTTTGACTTCGATTCCATCTTGAATCTGTTCAACTTCAAAGCTTTGAAACGAACTTCGTTCATAAATTTTATAATTTTTGTGGTTTACTGTAAAATTGAAATCTCCGTGTCAATATCATCAATAGTTTAGTCCCTGTTCATGCCTTTGTGTGTCTTGTAATGTTTTGCCTCATGACGGGTGTCGAATTATTTTCTTCCACATTTGTTCTTAGGCTTAATCTTTATTTTGCTTCCAACTTTGGAAATATGGCTTCTTAACCCGGTTCGGTGCGATATTAGAAATGCCTTACTCGATGTGTGGCTGAAAAACGAAATGAAACAAGTTTACAAGTTTTAGAGTAGGATATGCTGTCTCTTTTGGCTCCTTTTTTGCTTCGTCGGTTTTCTCATTGCTACTTGTGACATTATACTTTTGCTATGCTTTTATGTGTATTACTCTGTGGTTTCAAAATACTATTGGTGGCATGTCCTGTGATTTTAGTCATATTGTTTGTCTGTAAAGAACTTGTGCCAATCCGTAGTGTATATGTTGTTTCATTTGCATATTTTATGAGTGGCCTTTTGTGGAACGTAAATAACTTCGACCACTTTTTAATTGTAGGATAAATTGAAGTCCAGAGACTTGGTAAGCTCTTCAGCTCAAGCAACGAGAATCAATGGGCTATTTTGGGGAGCTAAAAAGTCGGCAGTACCAAAAGAAGTCGATTCATCGTTGGGAGATTTTACTTTGACTAAGACAGGCCCAGAGGTGTGTTACTTGATGATTTAGATGCTTGCTTGTAGTTTATAACAGATTATTTAGTTACTTGGTTGTCATTAGTTAGTTGTTCCATTATTCAGGGAGCCTCAGTTTCCCATTCAAAAACTACAAAGTTGTCCCTTTCGGTCGTTTCATCTATTTCAGAGGTTTCAGCCAGTGACTGGGATGCTTGTGCCATGGATTCTACTGGCCCTGAAAAGTATAATCCATTTCTAACCCACGGATTTCTTTCGAGCCTGGAGGAGACAGGTTGTGCTGTGAAGGTGAGGACTTAGGCCTCTTCAAAAGTAAGGTTAAAAATGTTTGTTCATGAAAGTAACAATTTTCTTAGATTCTCACTGAAATTTTAATAAGCAGGTTGATTTAACATATTCAATAAATAAAAAATATTTAAAAATAGACAAAATATAATTCAATAGAGTGTAGCAATAGTTTATGAAGTAACTACTTATGTATAATGAATCTTGGATTACTTTTTAACAGAGTAAGTTTTACCTTGTCTTTGATAGATGCAACATGGGCTTACTTTTAATCGGATTTCAGGAAACTGGATGGACGCCTTGCCACATTGTGGCAAAGGATGAATCAGAAAATATTTTATGTGTTGTTCCACTCTATCTTAAAAGGTTTAGCATCAACTCTTTATTTATTTATCTTTTCTCAATAGATACTTTATTTTTATATCACATTTTTTATGCTACCTCTTAAGAAGATCTGCTGATTTTCGCCTGTGGCTGCTTTTCCAACTCTTAACTTAATCTTTAATCTGCAGTCATTCCTATGGAGAATTTGTTTTTGATCATTCCTGGGCTGATGCCTACCACAGTTTTGGTGCAAGATATTACCCAAAACTACAATCTTGTGTGCCGTTTACACCAGTTACTGGTCCAAGGGTCTTAATCCGTAACACATTATTCAGAGATGAAATATTTGACATTATAGTTTCTGCATTAAGAGATATGACAACCAAGGTACAACTAGGTGTATAATTGGTGCTTTTAGTGTACACTATGCCGTTTGGAATTTTTTTCTATATGACAAATCACTTGTGATCGATCTTATAATAATATGACTTACTCTTTCTCACTCTCTCACTCCTCACATTGTTTACTATTTATTTTAGCCTTTGAGGTGGCTTTTTATTTGTCGGAAGAATGTGAGTGAGTTTGATATTCGGTGCGATTCCTCATATTTTGCACGTGTAAATAATGCTCACTATTGGGAGCTTTTTGGTGGTAAAGTTTCTTTTTCCATGGGAGAAGGGGCAGTGTCAAAAATCTGGAAGTGTTTTCCTTTCTTACCCTTCACTTTACTTTGACTCCACCATTTTTGTCGGGTTGAATTTTAATCTTTTTTTATTTAGTTGATGGAAGTTTTGGTTTTGAAAATAAAATGGGATGGCCTTTTTTAATTCTACTTTTATTCTCTCCCTTTTTGTTTAAGATAATTAGCAGCAAAAAGAAAAGAAAAAAAGGACGTGGGTGTCCTTTTTGAATTTTCATATTATAGTGCCATATTGTGAAATTTTTGTTTGTGTGCTTTACATTTCTATGCAAAGAACCTATAGCTAAGTCACATATTTCATATCTTTTAATAAAAGAATCTTATTTTGAGTTAATTGCTTTGAGCAGTCTCAGCTCTCATCATTGCATCTGACCTTCTCATCTGAAAGTGAATGGCAAGAACTAAGCGACAAAGGATTTCTTCAAAGGATTGGAATGCAGTACCATTGGAAAAATCGTAATTACAAAGGGTATGTCGTTTGTTTATTTGTTTTTAATTACATAAATTCACATTTGATGGTCAATATTTGTTTTGTAGCAGTTCAATTTCTGTCGGTGGAGTTCATAGAAAGGTTGATCCATATTAACATATTTAATGGAAAGATACCACCTTGTACGTTCTTAAGCTTTTCTCATGCCACAAGGATAAGATTTAGATTATTTATTCATCAACTCATACTCTTTTTAATGGAAAGATTGTTTTTGCTACTTTGTTTGGCCACTGTTATCGACCTTCTCTTCTTATTTTTATTCGATAAGTTTTGTAACACTTTCACTAATCAATGAAAATGTTTTCATTTCCTATCCAAAGAAAGATGATTTACCTGATGGTTCTTTGTTCTTCTCCTCTCTTTATTTATTTTTAGTTTTTAATTTGTTCTATTTTAATAATAAGAAATCGAACACTTGAGAAAATTAAGGCACCAAGCGTACAAGAATTCATTCAAAGCTTTCATAACGTTTCTCATGGACTGTTGGTAAGGTTATTATACAGTAATTAGCTGGTAGTTTGTTAAGAATGGTGGTTATGGTTTATGTGGGGATTTTGGAAATTAGGAATACGCACAGTAGGGTATTAGTTTGTACCTCGTCATGGCTTTATGTTAATTGTAGACAATTTAATGGCATGCCTACAATCATGTTTGCTTTTGTAAAGGTTGTTTATTACTTGCTGATTGAGCTTTTAAGAGTTTCCTTGTAGATTATTTTTCTGACCTAAATTAGTTATTTCTTATTTCTTTACCATAGTTGTTTTTAGTAAATCTCATTTTCATTAAATACCAATTTTGGAGGCATCAATTATTTCTCCATTTGAAGGTGGAAGTTGCCATTTTTGTTGTGACATTTGATATGCAATGGCCATCAGTGACCTCTTTCTTCTTTTATTTTCCCCTCAAAATGCAATAGAACCTCCAACACTTTCTCATTGTCTTGCATAATATTTTCCCCTTCTATCTTCTGTAGCTTTGATGAGTTTTTAATGGATATGAAGCAAAGTAAGAGGAAAAATATTCGTCAGGAGCGCAAAAAGGTCAATATGTTTATTTGTTATCCCATTATTTGATAAAATACCAACATATCCAATTCATTATTTGAGCAGAATTTGGATCGCATTGAAGCTTCATCATAATGTGGGTTAGACTAGAAATGTCATTTTACTTCTGGTCAAATCTGCATGTTTTAATGTGTTGTCTAATGACCATATGGAACTGAGAGAGCCTAAACTTTCCAATGATAACCATAATACCCTATCTGATGTACTGTTATGACATAAGAGAGAGAACTCGGGGTTATTCTATTTGCTAAAGTCATATATGGGTGCCCTAGAGAAAAATTGCAATGAAGAACGAAATAATCAATTGACTTTCATGGCTAAGATATTTGCATTCATGTTTGTTGATGATTGTCTTACTGTTGAAGTTTTGAGAAGTATAGTAATTTCCCAATCTGATCTATCTTCATCTCTTCAATGAAAAGTTTAGTTTATTTTTTTAAAAGCATAAACAAATTTCTCAAGCTTATAGTGGCTATGAATTTGGAATTTATCTTCGTTGACTTTGTGTGGCAGATTGTGACTCAAAATTTGACTATGAAACGTCTCCGTGGTTATGAAATAAAGGTAAAAACTGGATCTGTTTATCTTATATTAATATTGGATGAATTTGAGTAAATTTGAGTTTTTAGATAAATTATCCTTGTACTTGGTGTCTAAGAAGGAGTTTGGATGAGGAGTTAGTTTGAGGAGTTATCTTTTTTGGATAAGAAATAATTTCATTGATGGTATGAAATTCAAAATACAACCGCCATTATAATAAAGCTCTCCAATTTTGGATAAGAGCATCATAACTATAGTCACAAAATAAAGGCAAAAGTTTACACCAGGACACCAGGTTAAGCTATCAATGAAACCTAGGGGGATAGCTTTGTCTTTGAAGATCCTATTATTCCTCTCCAGCCAGATGCACCAACAAAAAGCCTTGATGAAATATTCCCATAGCAATCTCTTCTTATCATTCTTGAATGGATGATCCAGTAGAGTTTGAGCGAGCATATCGATTGGATCTTTTAGTAAAGTTATGCTCCAAGAGAATGCCTTTCTGATGATATCCCAAAAGTTTGCAGCAAACTCACACTCCAATATCAGGCGGGATTGGAATTCTGAAGCTTTACAATAGATTGGACACCACTGTGGTGCAAGGTAGAGATGCGGCATTCTGCGTTGTAAAAGATCATTGGTACTGATAGCCCCATGACTCAGCTCCCATAGGAAGAATTTCACCTTTTTAGGGTACTTCCCTTTCCATATGACATTATAAATGGGAGAAGAGTCTGTATTGTTATCTCTGTTCAAGAGGTTCTTCAATGATTGTACAGAAAAATCACTAGATGGGTCCTTCGACCAGGAGCATTTGTCCGGGTCCCCTTTAATTATAACATTGTTAAGGAGATTCGATAGCGCACTATATTAAAAAATCTCTTCTTCTTTCAAATTTCTTCTAAGCCTCAGGTTCCAGAAATTTTCCTCCTTCTGCCAAACCTCATTAACGCCCACCTCCTTGGATTTCGACAGGTTGTAGAGTCGGGGAAAGGCGAGGTTGAGAGGGGTTCCATTGAGCCATCTATCTGTCCAGAACATGGTTTTTTCACCATTATTGACGACATAGGATATGTTGTCATGGATAAGACCGGCCAGAGGGATAATATTTTTCCAAGGACCTCTTGCCTTGTTAAACAACGATCTTCCGTGCTTGTTGTTGTTTTTAGTAGGGCCATATTTGTTATAAATAATGTTTCTCCACAGGGCCTTGTCTTCCACTGCAAATCTCCAAATCCATTTAGAAAGTAATGCAACATTAGTAATTTTGAGTCTTTCAATCCCAAGACCACCCAGCTGAATAGGGAGGGAGACCGATTCCCAATTTATGAGGTGCAATTTACCATTTTTACCACCTGTCCAGAGAAAATTTCTTATCAATCTCTCCAGTATGCTAACAACTTTGCTAGGCATTTTGAAGATCGGACATGTAGTATGTAGGGAGATTGGCCAAGGTCCCTTGGATAAGGGTTAATCTACCTCCCTTAGAAAGGTGGTGATTCTTCCATGGAGCAATCTTTTTCTCAACCTTCTCAATCATAGGTTCCCAGACGCCAAGAGATTCGGGATTACCATTCAATGGGAGACCAAGGTATGAAGTAGGCTAGGATCCCAAGTTACAACCATATCTTAAAGAGAGAAGTTGGAGCTCTGCCTCATCAATATTCACACCCAACAATTCAGTCTTGCTGATATTGATCTTCAGACCAGAAGCAGATTCGAAGGAAGAAACAACTTGGAAGAGAGCTTCTATAGCAGCATGATCGAATTCCGACATAATGAGAGTGTCATCAGCAAATTGGAGGTGGCTAATGCAAGGATTCATAGATCCAATCTTAAGGCCCTGTATTCTATGGTTGTCGACCTCTTCTTTCATCATTCTACTAAAGCAGTCCATAATAAGAATGAATAGAAATGGGGAAAGTGGATCCCCTTGTCTGAGTCCTCTAGTAGATTTGATTTTACCCCTTGGCTTTTCGTTGATAATAATGGAGAAATTAGCAGAGGAGATACAACCACGAATCTATTGTCTCCATTTTAGACCAAAACGTTTAGCTTCCAAGATTCTATCGAGGAAATCCCAATCAACAGTATCTGTTGGTTATTTGATGATTATTCTCAAATTATTTGTTTCCATATTTATTGGATTAGTATCTTGTATTTATAATATTATTGATTTGTAGAGGATATTATCCTAATGTATTATTTGTTTCCTTATTTGTAAAGTAAGGGTTTCTCTATTTAAGAAACACCTATTATCAAAGAATAATATAGAAAAATATTCCTCTCATTATATTTTGTACATGGTATCAGAGCTTATAACAGCTTGTTGTCAAAAGAGACATAAAAATATTTTTTCAAAACCCTATAACAGCTTGTTGTCAATTCAGCCGCCACCGCACCTGTCTACCTCCACTGCCGCCGACGAACATCGGTCCGCTCTTATCTGGTGACAGAACTCGCCGCCGCGAACCCAGTTGTTTCGCATTGCTTTGTCCGTTGAAAAAACCCATTCCTAAGCGTTTTTAACTCGCGCGCCTGCTGTCCATCGTGTATCGATTTACATTCATCGGTGGTTTTTTCCGGGGAGAACTCGCGCGCTGCTGTCCATTCAACTGTCGCAACTCTAGGAAACCTTCTTGCTTTGCTTGTTTCTCAAGTTTGGGTTATTTTTTCAAGTTTTTTGGCCAATCGATTGGGTTTTTCAAGCTGCTGCTTTTTTTTTCTGCTGCAGTTTACTATATTTAAAATGCTATTTTTTTAGTTATCTAGCCTTAAAATCTTGTTTTTTTTGAAGAATAATGTCGAAGACAAGATATCAGTTGCTAGAATTCCAACCCATAGCCCTACTATCCAAATCACAACCATTCGACTTAATGGTGACAATTTTCTTGGTGGTCACAAAGTGTTCGAATGTATATTCGTGGACAAGGAAAGATTGGGTACCTTCCATCGAGACAAGGTAGCACCTTCCAAAGATGATTCATCTTTTGCTACATGGGATGCCGAAAACTCCATGGTGATGACCTAGCTAGTAAATTCCATGGTGGAAGACATTAGTAGCAACTATATGTGTTACTCTACAGCTAAGGAATTATGGGATAGTGTCACAGAGATGTATTGCAACTTAGAAAATCAGTCACAAGTGTTTGAACTAAATCTCAAACTAAGTGACATAAAACAAAGGAGTAATTCCGTTACTCAAGACTTTCACTTACTGAAGCAAATTTGGCAGGACCTTGATTTGTTTGATAAATATGAATGGAAGTCCACTGAAGATCAAAAGCACTATAAGAAAATTGTTGAGAATGGTCGAATTTACAAATTCTTGGTTGGACTTAATGTTGAGTTTGATGAAGTTCGAGGCAGAATAATAGGTAAAGCTAACCTTCCTAATATCAACGAAGTGTTTTTCGAAATCTACGCAGGGAAGAAAGTCGGCAACATGTGATGATGGGTAAAAAACCAGTTGATACAGAAGAAAGCTCTGCGTTAGTTGTTGATGCCACTGCAAACAAGGCATCTGATCAGACAAATAAGCCTCGTGTGTGGTGTGATCACTGCAACAAACCGAGACATACTCGGGAGACATGTTGGAAGATCCATGGAAAACCTGCCAATCATAAAAGTAATAGACAAGGTGAAAAGAGTATTCGTCCACAAGCTTCTAGTGCCAATAGTCTTTGAATCAACTCCATTCAATAAAGAGCAAATTGATCAAATTACAAAAGTTGCTCAAGACCACTACGACTTATGGTAATCCTAGTGTTTCCTTGGCACAAAAAGGTAATTGTCCTCATGCCTTCTCTGTCTTGCTTCACTTGACCGTGGATTATAGATTAGGAGCTTACGACCATATGACTAGTTCCTCAAAACTCTTCGAGTCATACTCTCCATTATATTGTAATGAACAAATTAGAATAGCAGATGGTAGTTTCAATTCTATTTCTGGAAAAGGAACTATTAAGTTATCTCCACACCTTACCTTACAATCCGTCCTTCATGTTCCCAAATTAGCTTGCAATTTGCTTTCAGTTAGCAAGATTTCTAGAGATTCTAACTGTCTTGTTATTTTCTATGATTCACATTGTGTCTTTCAGGAACAGGAGTCGGGGAAGACGATTGGACGTGCTAGGATGCTTGATGGCCTTTACTATTTTGAGGAAGCTTCAACTAGTCATAAAAAGGTTCAGGGTTTAAGTAGTGTTAGTTCTCCGTCTGTTAGGGAAACTTTGATGCTTTGGCATTATAGATTAGGACATCCCAATTTTTTCTATTTAAAGTATTTGTTTCCAGAACTCTTTAAAGGAATTGATTGTTCTACCTTTCATTGCGAACATTGTGCCTTTGCAAAAACTCATCGCACTTCTTATTTACCTCAAAGTTATAAGGCTTCTGCACCTTTTTATTTAATTCATAGTGATGTCTGGGGTCCATCTAAGGTAGTAACTCAAAGTGGGAAACGGTGGTTCGTTACCTTTATCGATGATCACACCCGTGTAACTTGGGTGTATCTTTTAACTCACAAGTCTGATGTTAAGGAGGTATTTATCCGTTTCTATAACATGATTGAAACCCAATTTAAAACCAAAATCAGTATCTTACATTCCAAAAATGGCACTGAATATTTCAATACCTATCTAACTGAGTTCTTACACACCAAAGGAGTCTATCACCAATCAACCTGTAGAAATACTCCTCAACCAAATGGCATTGCAGAAGCGAAAGAATAAACATTTATTGGAGGTTTCTAGGGCCATTATGTTCTCTATGAATGTCCTCAAGTATTTATGGGGTGACGCGATTCTTACCGCTACTTACCTCATAAATCGAATGCCTACTAAGGTTTTAGGTTTTCAAACTCCTCTAGAATACCTAAGAACCACCTTTCCTACAATTCGAATTTTCTCAGATCTACCAATCAAGGTTTTTGGATGTATTGCCTTTGTTTATGTGTCCAACCCTTCACAGTCCAAACTAGATCCTCGGGCTACCAAATGCATATTCTTAGGCTATACCTCCCATAAAAGGCCTATAGATGTTATGATCCTGTAACAAAGAGATTTTTGAAAGTATGGATGTGTCATTTGTAGAACACCAATCCTTTTTAAACCTCATTCCTCTGTGGGGAGACATCTACATTTGAAGGAAATTTTTGGGTACCTCACCTCTTCCAAATATCATACACTCTGAGGTTGTTACAATGCCCAATATGGAAGGTTCCTCCTCAGGGGGAGAAACACTACAGAATAATCAACCTGAACTTCAAGTTTATACTAGGAGAAAGCTAAGTCAAAAGAACATAGGCAAGATGGCTAATCCGACGCATGATCAATCTGACACTCCGACAACTGATCCTGATAATCTAGGTACTTTATCTGTAACTCTTCCTTCCACTTCTTCTCCTCCTGAAAATAATATAACCAATGACTCTGACCTTGATGTTCCCATAGCTTATAGGAAAGGAACCCGAAATTGTACCAAATATCCCATTGAGAATTACTTATCTGATAGAATCTACCACACTATTTTATTAATCTAAGATAAACCTCTCGAGAGAATCTCTCAAAGAGCCGCAATACAATGATGATAATTCGATGGATGAATAATAAAGACCTAACTTCTCCTATTTATAATGACTCTAAACCCTAGCCTTTTTACTTGTTCTCCAAGTAAACCCCTAATTAAATAATAATCTCTAATAAGGCCCAAAAGCCCAATACAATTGAAATAACAATTAATTAATCAATAATAAATACTAATACTACTATTCCTAAAACTCCAAGGTGGGTCCGGATCGTATCAATACTTTCCCCCCAAAGAGCCACCTTGTCCTCAAGGTGTTCCATCTCCGATGCCACCTTCTGCAGCTCCATCTTACGGCAAAAATCAGTCACCTCAACATCCACGGTAATCGTGCGCATCCCGAACGACCCACACATCAAATTCGAAGTTCTTTCTTCTTACAACGATGTCCTGGGACAAATTGTTCATCGCAAATGGAAACATAACCCTTTGTCCTTCCTAGCTCGAATTTCGCTTGGTGAGTTTTTACAAGACGTCGGGTGAACGGTTGTAGTCTTGTGGGACAAAATCTCTGTGCTTCCCGTTCCTGATCCAATCGTTCCTACTTTAGCCTTAACTGTTGCAGAAGTACTTCCCTCGTTTTGGGTAGCCTGAAAAGCAAAATCATCCTCAATCACTTGGGCCATAAACATTTTCTCTTCAATGCCCATGGTCGTAGTTTACGCATCGCGCTCCGTATCTCCTCTTTGGTCCACTTTCCCACTTCCTCCAATGCACTCATGCGATATCGCGCATTCCCTTAGCAAAGCGCTCAAAGCTCGCGATATTCCTTCACCGTTCCTATTTGCTTCAAACTCATGAAGTTGGCATACTTATTGGCTTGGGCCACCGGTTGGAAACGCTCCAACAACCCATCTTTGAATTCGTTCCACGAACGAAAAGGAGCACGGTCCTCCTCATACTGAAGCCACTCCAATGCCTCCCCTTCCAAACATAACCTCTTTGCCTCAACCCCTTCATATTGATCAACTTGTTTACCAGGAAATAGCGCTCGACCCGACTCAACCATCCTACCGGATCCTCATCAACAAGACCCTTGAAAATCGGCATCTCCAATTTTCTAAATCTCCTATCACATCCCGGTCCCTCCCTTTCTAATGCTTTCTGTCCTCCCCGTTCAAATCTTTCTTCTCCCCTCTGCTCAAATTCCCGTCTCGTATTTCGGAAACTGTCACCCCAACCACGATCGTTCCAACCGTCATGTGCTAGCGGCCTTTCATAACCGATGCGCACCCTCCTCTCTTCTGACAACCCATCTCCTCCCCAATCACCTCGGAGAACTCCTCGTCGATCACCATCTGGTCCGATGCCCCTATTTCCGTCAGAATTCCCCTGAATATCCGTCCTTCGGTCCAACTTGATTAGCCCAGACCGCCCCGGCCCGACCAGCCCGCCACGACCCTGTCCTCCTGGGCCGCCGCCCGGCCCCGCGCTTGACCCGAGCCCACCGCCCCGGCCTTGCTCGGCCCTGACTCCGCACACCCCCATGCTCGCGCCTCAGCCTGAGGCTTCAGCGCCGCCTATGCCTGGGCCCCAACCCGAGTCTGGTCCCCCCTGGCTGCCGCCGTGCCACACGCCTCCCGATCCCGCGCCTGGCCCCATCACACAGCCTCAACCCCGCTCGCCCCCGAATCCGCACACCCCCACGCCAGCACCCCAGCCCACGGCCTCAGCGCCGCCTACGGTCGAGCCCCACCCCGAGCCCCAGCTTGCGCGCCACCCTGCGCACCAGCCCCTCCGTGTGTCGGGTTCTCCCCCGTCGACCCCGCTCGAGCCCTAGCCCGTGCGACCACCCGCCGCACCAGCCCCTCCATCTGCGCCGCCCGCACCGACCCCGCCGGTAGCCCCTCTCGGACATACCCTGCCGTCCGCCCTGCTCGCGTCGCCCATGCCGGTCGGCAGGCCGATGCCCCAACCCGCAGCCCCGACATCACCACTCGCCCCTGTTGCTCCGGCGCCGCTCGCGCTGCGCAGCCACTCCGAGCCCGTGTGCGCGCCCCCCAAACTCGCGTCGGCCCACCCTGGCGCGACCTCCGTCGTGCCCTGCTTCGCCACGCCGACCGCCGCCGCCGCTGCATCGCCCGAGCTAGCCCCAGCCACGCCGCTCGATCCTTCCCCCGCAGCCTCGGGCATCGAGCCCTTCCCCTTGTCTGCTCGGATTGTCTCCACTAAAAGTTCCAGATTTCGGTTCATCGTCTCGAGCTTTGAATCCTGCAAATCCAGCCTTTTCCCTAACCTTTCTTCCATCGCTTCCATCTTCGCGTTAGTCTCCTGTAACTTCCTGGCCAAGTCGGCCGTTCCTTCTTCACACTCTTGCATCCTGGATTCCATCTTAGTAGTAACCATTCCCGGATTGGCAAATGGCTCTGATACCAAAATGATAGAATCTACCACACTATTTTATTAATCTAAGATAAACCTCTCGAGAGAATCTCTCAAAGAGCCGCAATACAATGATGATAATTCGATGGATGAATAATAAAGACCTAACCTCTCCTATTTATAATGACTCTAAACCCTAGCCTTTTTACTTGTTCTCCAAGTAAACCCCTAATTAAATAATAATCTCTAATAAGGCCCAAAAGCCCAATACAATTGAAATAACAATTAATTAATCAATAATAAATACTAATACTACTATTCCTAAAACTCCAAGGTGGGTCCGGATCGTATCATTATCCTACAAAAAACTGTCTGACACTCATAGGGCTTTTACCTCTAGGATAACTAACCTGTTTGTCCCAAGGAATATACAGGAGGCCCTAGATGATCCGAATTGGAATTTAGCAGTCATGGAGGAAATGAATGCTCTCAAACAGAATCACACGTGGGACATAGTTGAGCTGCCAAAAGACAAGAAGACAATAGGGTGCAAATGGGTGTTCACTATAAATTGTCATGCAGATGGGAGTGTTGAAAGGTACAAAGCAAGATTGGTTGCTAAGGGATTCACCAAAACCTATGGAATCGATTATCAAGAGACATTTGCTGATTGCCAAAATTAACTCTATTAGGTTATTGCTAGCTATTCTTTGTCAATGAAGAATGGCCTTTGTATCAACTTGATGTAAAAAATGCATTCCTTAACGGTGATCTCGAAGAAGAGGTATTTATGGACTTACCACCTGGCTTTGAAATAAATTATGGAAGTAAAAACGTGTGCAGGTTACATAAGTCATTATATGGCCTCAAGCAGTCACCCAGAGCATGGTTTGAACGGTTTGAGAAAGCGCGTTACAAGCTATGGATTTCTTCAAAGTCAAGCGAGATCACACTATATTTTATAGACATACTAGAAAGCGGCAAGATGGTCATTTTGATAGTGTATGTTGATGACATAATAATAATCGACAATGATGATCCGAAATAACCATTTTGAAGAAAAGTTTAGCTAATGAGTTTCAAATCAAAGATCCGGGAGTCCTAAAATATTTTTAGGAATGGAGTTTGCAAGATCGAAAAGTGGAATTCTAGTAAATCAAAGGAAATATGTAATAGATCTACTAGAAGAAAGCTGGATTACTCGGTTGTAGACTAGCAGAAACTCCTATTGAAAAAAATGTGAAATTGCAAACATCAACATGTGAAGAAGTAAAGGATAAAGAAAAATATCAGAGACTTGTTGGGAGACTTATTTACCTATCTCACACGTCCTGACATAGCCTTTGCCGTTAGTATGGTTAGTCAATTTATGCATGCTCCACGGTCCTGCTCACTTTGAAGCGATAAATAGAATTTTAAGATACTTGAAAGGCACTCCAGGAAAAGGTATACTATTTAAAAACAAGGTCATCTTCATGTTGAAATCTACAGAGATCTTTGTCGAGGGGGGAGTAGTACCACGAGATAGAAGGTCAACTTGAGTTATTGCTCCTTTGTTGGAGGAAACTTAGTCACTTGGCGTAGTAAAAAACAAAATGTGGTGGCAAGAAGTAGTGCTGAAGCCGAATTTAGGGCACTAGCTCATGGTATTTGTGTGGGTATATGGATTAAGAGACTATTGGAGGAGCTAAAGTTCACTCAATCAACACCAATACGTGTGTATTGTGATAACAAGGCAGCCATTTCCATTGCCCACAATCCAGTCCTTCACGATAGGACCAAACATATTGAAGTTGACAAACATTTTATAAAGGAGAAGATTGAAGCTGGAACCATATGTATCCCCTATATGCCTACTTCAGAACAAGTGGTTGACGTCTTTACGAAAGGTCTTCCTAAGCGACATTTCAATAAGATGATTGACAAGCTGGCAATGGAAGACATTTTTAGTCCAGCTTGAGAGGGAGTGTTGGTTATTTGATGATTATTCTCAAATGATTTGTTTCCATATTTATTGGATTAGTATCTTGTATTTATAATATTATTGATTTGTAGAGGATATTATCCTAATGTATTATTTGTTTCCTTATTTGTAAAGTAAGGGTTTCTCTATTTAAGAAACACCTATTATCAAAGAATAATATAGAAAAATATTCCTCTCATTATATTTTGTACAGTATCAAATGCTTTTTCTATGTCAAGCTTGACGAAGATCCCTTTTTCTTTCTTTCTTTTAAGTTCATCAATGAGCTTGTTGGCTATGAGGATAGCATCCAAGATATTTCTCCCCTCCACAAATGCAGCTTGGGAGTCAGAAACCGTATAAGGCAAAATTCTCTTTAATCCCTGGGAAAGGACCCTAGCCAAAATTTTATACAAACATGATATCAGACTAATTGGTCTGTAATCGCTGACTTTTTTGGCATCAACCTTAGGGATAAGACAAATATATGTTTCATTCAAGCTGGCATTGAGGAGTTATCTTTAGTAGTTAGAAAATTGAGATTTTTGTAACAGCTCATTTGGATGTAGATTTTTATGGAAGAATTGTAGCCAAAAACTAGTTTGGATGTGGTTTTTTTTTGTAGGGGAGTCAGAGACAATAACTTGTTTGGATGTGGATTTGAAACGAGGAGTTATTTTGAGTAGTTAAAATGAGGGATTAAAAATAAGTGGTTAAAAATGAGTTATTTTGAGTAATTATAAATAAATGATTAGAAATGAGAAGTTATTTTGAGTAGTTAGAAATGAGAAGTTGTTTTGAGTAGTTACAATAACTCATTTGGATGTAGTTTTTTGAGGAGTAGTTCGCAAATACTCAATGTAAATCTTCTTGAAAATGGACAAACAAACACCCCATAAATGAGTGTGCATATCATAACTGGTAATGAAGAGTCTCTTGTAAATTCGAGCTTATGACTTCTGAGTTTTTGTTTGTGGCAGCCATTACTTGTGTTACTGCAAAGTAATTAGGGGCACGGACATCATTTATTGTAATGTTTTTGCAGGATAAGCATTGGGATTCATTCTATACTTTTTACAGAAACACTACTGATAACAAGTTTGGTCCTTCCTTACTATCAACCACTTCCATTGATTGTATTATGAATTGGTAGATGCATGAATATATATTAACTGTATTTGTAATGGTTTTTTATAGGTGGGGCACCCCTTATCTCACTCGGGATTTCTTTCACAATATGGCCTCTAAGATGGGAGATCAGGTGCTATTAGTTACTGCAGAGGAAGGGGATGAATTTATTGCTGGTGCGCTCAATCTCATTGGAGGAGATACTTTATTTGGACGGTTATGGGGATGCCACCCTAAAGCATACTATCCAAGTTTACATTTTGAAGCCTGTTACTACCAGGTGTGTGTATCATTATTTCACTGCATCAATTCAATAGGCATGTTCGTATGGGGTGGTCTTATTGGTAGAGGCTTAGGGTTCTAAAGTTATATTTCCCTGGAGGTCTCAGATTCAAAACTCACTGAGTGAGCTTAATTATAAAATTCTTCGTTGTCTTCTAGGTTCGAGCTTTGAGACAAAACTGAACATGGTATTAAATCAGGAGGTCCTGTGTTTAAACTCATGTGAAGCGTTTTCTCTCTAATTAATACTGTTTCATATTTGTTGAGTATTCTTCAAAATTTCAAACTTATAAGTGGGGGAAGTATTGAAGTGTTAATAAACACCTATATATAATACGTTTTTTATATATTCAAGACTGTCCGGACCAGGCTACCAACTTATGCACCTCGACTAAATGTCAAAGAAACTAGTAAAAGATTAATTCATAGGTTGATGGTCATCATGGATTGAATCCATCACCATCGCCTCTTAGTTAATTAAAATGTTCTTGACCACTAGACCGCTCCATGATGGTTGATAAACATCTGAGTTTGACGTGCCTTTGGAAGGAGGACTGCTTTTAAACCATCAAGAAACAAACTAAAAAATTAATACATGATTTGAAATAGGGAAGTTAAAGGTACCCAGGAAGTCGCACGTCAGATAGCAGCTGCAAAATATTACCTCAGAAAATTGTGGTCACTGTCATAAATTTCTTCTCGAGTTTGTCAGCCTCTCTCATCTGCATCCCCCACCTTCTTAGTGGAGCTGGAAAGAGGGTTGCAGAACCATAGAAGTAGCCAAGACGGTTTCTATTCGAAAGATCTCTCAGAAAGAGCATTGAGGAATCATAAACCATTTCATTACCCACTATGAATGTAGATTTATACTTGATAATGTCTCCAAACTCGATGATGAGCACTCCATAAACTTCCAGAGCTAACAACAGAAGTTATTTACTGTAACCCACCAGTCTTTTTTCTTTCCTTGTAGAACCTTGATGCTTAAATGAGCTTTATTTGTAATGGTGTTACTCATGCATTCTATTCCTTAATAAACATTGCCTCAAGAAGCCGTTCTTGATATAGGCATGGGGTTTTCAAAGTATGTCTCTTGAAGATTTTAGATTTGAAATCTACGAGCTTAATTGTAAAATTTCTTGTTGTCTTATGGGTCCAAGCCTTGGGATGGGCGTAGGTGCCCCCGGATATGTATTGGGACGAACCTCTAATTTCTGGCTATAAAAAAAACCTTAATAAACGTTCGAAAGTCGTTTGATGTTATCAAATGTTGAAATGACCTCGAAGCTTTAACCTTTGGCTATTCCTCACAGGCAATAGAAGCAGCAATTGAACTTGATCTGGATACAGTAGAAGCAGGAGCTCAGGGTGAGCATAAGATTCAACGAGGTTATATGCCTGTCACTACTTATAGCTGTCATTATCTTACCAATGAAGGTTTCAGGAGGGCCATTAATGACTTCCTACTGCGTGAAGCAAATCAGGTATAATCAATATTCGGATTTAGTCGTCCCCAAGGGTGGCACAATGGTTGAAGACTTGGGTTTTGAAAGTATGCTCCCTTCAAGGTCTTAGGTTCGAGACTCACTTGTGACATTACTTCTTCGATGTCTCCCAGTGCCTGGCCTAGGGACGAGCGTGATTACCCTTGTTTCAAAAATAATACATTCGGACTTAGTCTCAATTTTTAATTTAGGCTATTTTAGACTTTATCCTCAATTTTCATTAAATTTTGACATGTGGTTTCAAATTGTTGTTCACGCAGATGTCTACCAGTATATACGAAATATCTAGTAAATAAACGAGATTATAATTTACAAAAGATAATGGTAAAGCCTTGAATGATATTGTAAAATTACAAGAGCACATAAAGTTCAGGAACTTCAGGGACCAAAACTAAGGTGTAAACCTTTATTAGTTCTGTTTCTTCAAATAAATTTCTTTCCTGAGAGTTCCCTTGTTTATCCTAATTAGCTGTTTCATTTAACCTTCAATCCGTTGTTTAACCAAACTACCCTTTTGCATTGATGTTTTCACTCGGTTCTTATGGTTCATCGCGACAATAGCGTCTAGTCATTGTCCCTATTCTGTGCTTGTACATTACCATCGAATGGACACACATCGCTAACTAGATAAACCGCTTTCGATTTGGGTTCTTTACATGCCATTATCTACATGATTTTGAATTGTTCAATGATAAAGTGACTATTTGTGTTTGCAGGTTAAAGTTGTAATGAAACTACTGCATGAATCTGGACCCTTTAAAGAAGGTATATAAATTTAGGTCAGCCAAGTACTGGATGGAATAGGGTTGCAAGTTGAAAAGGATATTGCTAAATCATCATATTTTATGTAGATGATTATCAGATGGGAGGCTTCTTTAAAGAAAGTGGAGAATTAAATTGATTGTACAGCAACTATGTTATAGCAATATAGCTTTCTAAATGGAAAGTGTTGGGAATACAATCAGCAGCAGTACCACATTGGTTAAATAAGGGTAAATCTTGAATTTATAAAGGACAAACATTTCTATTGGTATGAAATCTTTTGAGTGAAAACAAAAAAACAAGGTCACGAGGACTTATGCCCAAAGTAGACAATATGATCTCTCGAGAGTAGGTCGGCGTTCCTTAACAAATGGTATTAGAGTGATTCCTCTAATTTAGGCATATCGATAGAAATCCTCAAGTATGGAACAAAGAATTTGTGAATCACAATATCGTATGAAGTAATCACTATGAAAATTTGTAGTTAAGCCAAATAAAATGCTCTGATTGAGGGGTGCTCAGGAGAAGTATTAAGGTAAGGGGTGCTCATGAGAAGTTCTCCAGTGAGGAGTGCTTATGAAATGTGTTCAAATGTAAATAAGACAGATGTGATTGAGATTCATTTGATGAATGCTCTCAAATGTAATTCAGAAGGATTCATGATTGAGTTAAAGTGGGCTTAAGTGAAATTAAAAAAAATGATTATTCAATGAGGAGAAATATTGGGAATGCAAACAAAGTGTAGTCTCATATTGATTAAATAAATGGTAGATCTAAAGCTTATAAAAAAAAGACAAATGTCTCTATTAGTATGAAATTTTTTTAATGTAACCAAAAGCAAAATCATGAAGGTTTATGTTCAAAATGGACAATATCATACAGATTTCTTGAAGATGTATTGTCGTCTCTTAACTTAAAAGGTTTTCAACTTTCATTGGGCCACCTGATGATATGTATTGTTGACTCTTATTTGCAATTTTCCAGCTACAACTGCATTTCCCCCTCATTTTAGAGAGATGAAAGTGAATAATTTTATTGAGGAATTGAATGAAGGTGAAGAGAAAACTAAAGTTGATGGTGAAGTAGACTAAACACAATTATAGAAGTCAATTTAAGTTTTTGGTAAATTGTGTTAGATGATATAACTAAATTTACCTCCCTCAAATTTTTGGTTTGATTTTTTCAAGAAAAATAAAAAAGTTTTTATGTTCGATCTGTAATTAACATGATTCTACATTGAATCAGAGTAAGAGATCTTGAATTCAATTTTTTGTCAAATTATTTCATCTCTAATTAATATTGTTTTCTACTTAGTGAATGTTTTCAAATTTTCAAGTCCACAAGTGAATGAAATATTGGTTGATTTAATTAAATTTATCGTTACCTATCAACAAATTTTTGGTTGATTGGTATTTAGCATGATTCAACAAATTGTATTAGGTTAAAGCTTAACATGTTAACTAAGTGAGCCTAATTCAAAGATTTTTTTTAAAAAAATGATCATGATTCAAAATAAATGTTCATTTTTTTTTATAGAGATAAACATTTATCTTTGAATTATACTCATTTCAACAAAAAAAAAAAAAAAAACTTTGAATTATGCTTTTTTTTTTTTTTTTTAGAATTGAACTATGCCACTTAGGTCCCATTTGATAACTATTTTGTTTTTTACCTATATTCTTAGAAATCAAACCAAAATTTGGAAAAAAAAAGTAGCTTCCAAAAGTTTGTTTTTGTTTTTGAAATTTGGTTAGTATTCACGTACTTTTTTAAGAAAAGATGGATACATTATAGGAAAAATGAAACATATTGTAGGAAATTTAAGTAAGAATAGACTTAAATTTCAAAAACAAAAGACAAAAAACAATGATTATCAAACGGGGCCTTACATAACATGTTCAACTTTAACCCAATGTAATTTGTTGAATCATGTTAAATTACCAATAAAACAAAATATTTGAATTGATAGGCAGTGATAAATTTAATTAAATCAACCAATATTTCATTCACGTGTGGACTTCAAAATAAATGTTTCAAATGGTTGTTCTTAAAAATGTTGAACTTTTCGCTTGTTTCAAAATCACTAATCTCTCTCTTCTAAACCAACCCTTCCATCCAAAAATGTTCAACTAATTTTCCACTAAAGGGATGTTATTCTACTAAACAAAACTACAAATCTAATTTATTATTAGCTGTCTTTTGTTTGCAGTCAAGAAAGTCTTGGAATCAGAAAGAATTTTAAGAGATATATTGACCAACAAGAGTGTTAGAGTAATTAGCATAGTATTAATATTAGGTTAGTATGTTAGTGTGTTTACTGTCAGTTATAATGTAATAGTGTGTAAAGGCCCATTGAACTCATCTAGTCAACGATATGTTATTTATATATAATTCTCTATATATAGTTATGTGTTTTTAGGTGTTATAGTGTTAATGCATCGCTATTATCTTCTCCAATAATATAATAATTCTTTCAATAATGGCTTCCTTTACCAATTTCCTCAAATCCCTCTTCAAAACCCAAAATCCAACTCTTCAAACTTGTAACGACCCGAGTTTTCAAGATGGTTCTTCACGTACGATGTTCAGGTAATTCGGTTGGTCATTGGGCCGTTACTGCAATTTTAGCCTTAAGGGGTATTCTGATAAATTTACCCTTAGGGTCAGTTTGGTAATTTAATGAGTTGTGGGTTGTTTCTGTATTTTCAGGTCAAATGAAGCTAGTTTGGTGTTTTGGAGAAAAGAGCCTTAATTAAAAGAAAAAAAGAAAAAAAGGAAAGAAAATAAGGGTTTTATTATGCCATTTTTCATCGATAGTTTAAGGAGAAAGTAGAGAAGGTTCCATAGGGTTTTTATCGTTCAGTCTAGGGACAAGACCAGGTGAGTTTGCCATCCCTCTTCTTTACTTCATTTATCTCCTCATTTGTTCACCATTTTTGTCGTTTATTTCTCATCTCTTCTTATATCGAAGCCGACCCCGATCCTGTAAGGGACCGACCCGAATGAGGCACTAAATGGGCCCTTACCCCAATGCATGCAATCAAAATAAAGGACATTTAAACAGACATGATTTTGGATTCCAATTAAAACAAAACATTCAAAATAACCCCTTTAAAAACTAAACAATTTCCCTGGAACCTGTCCCTGTTTCCAAGCACCTGTTCCAAGATAAATACATTTCCAAAGTATACTCCGATCGGAGATTTCTTAAAATCATTCAAAACATGTCTAAATATAATAATGCTGGAATCCACAACATATTCAGAAAACATCCTAGGGCTCCGTGCCCGGCTACATGCATTCAGGGGAAAATAAAACATAAAGAGTCATAACACAAAATCAGAGTTTGATGATTGAGCCCTATGATCACAGCTCCTCCTTCAGCCATCTTGTCTCGCAACTTGGTTACCTGTGGAAAAAACCACGGTGAGTAACGAATTACTCAGTAAGAATCCCCAACCAGGGTACAATACGATATACATGGTCATCTCGATGAGCGTATGCAAGCTATGAATATAAACACAGAATAGAGCACATAGCTTAGCCCACACTTGGACCTCGGATGCCAATTTAAGGTCTTAGTCAGGAATAATATCACCACACAGTCCAATATATAAGTCGCCCTATACGAGAAACAAGTCCCGGCCTCACCGTCTCATCGTCGACGAAAGGTACACCGGCTCAAGATCCCGAGGAGCTCTCTCGGTCGGCGTATTTGTAATGAGCGTAAACATGCACCGCGTGCTCTTTGCAGAACCATGGGGGTGCCGGGTCTAGAGGCAAGGCGCCCACGTCCAGTCCACCACGCCTAACTAATTCTTTGGATCGGTGTCACCGACATAGGGTGTGTGAGACGGACACGTAAACTATGTCGGCTGAACCACCGCTTTGAGGCTAAAGAAGCGGGTCGTGGTAGGCTTACACCGTGAAGCCGCCCTTACCTTAACAGTGGCAATTAGGGGCTACGCCGAACACGCCGAGACGTGCCGACGATCGTCGAGGACGAGGTAATGCCAAGTCATCATCCCGACGGTTGGGGCATTTAACAGTCTGCCACCCTCACCCAAGATTGCAGGGCCTACCGCTCGGGTTAGCTAATCCCTCACGGGGTCCAGGGACGGAATGACTTGCTCGACGTCCCTGCCATGGATGCAAGGTACTTTATGCATCAGGCCCGGATGATGCAAATCTACCTGCAATTCTAACCTGCCCTAGCAAACAGCAAACAATTCCATAAAATCCAATACGTGCTCAATAGGAATACAACGGGCCTAGCATGATACTACGAAGCAAGGAACAGATACGAGCATGCTAGAAAGGATCAACCTAGCATGGATTAACATGAGAATTAATCAGGAACAACATGCTAATCGGGAATTCAGAATTGAGTACCTAGCTATACATGTCAATAAACACAAACAAGCAATCAATCAACAATCACATATAATATCGCAGGGTCCACACAACTCTGGTAAGAAATCTTTACCTTGGCCGGGGACAATTTGACACGAAATCCTAAGCGGCGAACGAACCCGAACTAGCTACCGAGAACCTATCAATCACAACAAAAATCACGCAATAGGCCTAAATATAATAAAACAAACAAGGCTCAACTCGGGAGCAACTCACGAGGCGCATTTAACGCGCGAGCGGGCGATTGCACGAAGCAGGGCAAAGAACGGCCTGGCTGGCGCTCGAGGCGCAGGAATGGGCGAGCTGGTGCGCGCACGCTGGGCGGCGCGACGCGGACAGAATGCTGGCGGCGCAGGCGAAGCGCGAACGCGCGCGCGCGCGAGCGATGCAGAGGCGCGAGGACGCGGGCGTTAGGCGCGGATGCGCGAGCGATGCGCGTGGCGTGGCTCGGCGGAGGCTCGCCTGCTGCGCGGCGACGGCGCGGCGCGATGGCGAGCTCGACGAGCGAGGCGAACAGAGCATCGAGAGAACGAGCTCGATTCGAGCGATAGGAGAGGATTCGACGCGCGATTTGTTGCTGGATCACATCCCCTACATTAGTTGCACAAAAACCACACGAATCTCCTCACTCCCACGGCCGGCAGAACGAAATCGGAACCAAGGGGAAAGAAATCGGATTTTTCGAAGGAAAGGAAGAAGAGGAAGAACTTACCAGCTGCTCGGAGGGAGAATGGGCTTCGAATTGGAGAGGAGGAGCTCGGAATTGGCTGGTCGTGATGGAGAAAATCGCCGAAGGAACTCAGGTCGGTCGAGGAAGAAAAGAGAAGAAAAAATCGCGAGGAAGATGAGCTTCTCGGGCGGCCCTGCTTTAAACCAAAACGCGCATCAAACATGCATATATAGAAGATCGCGCGTTTAGAAGCACAAGAGAGCTCAGTGGCTCGATTGGCAGCGACCCCTGCCTAGCACGCGACACGCCCCTGGCTCGAATCTCACTCGACGCGCTATTTAATTCCCTATTTAATTTTACTCTTTCCCAAGCCCAAATGCCTTCACCAAAAATCCCGATCCTATTCAAATTGACTCATAATTAATCTGGCAATTTTCAATTTCAAAACCGGCCCTGTCGGCCCGACCCAAAATTACCAAAATGCCCCTGGGCCTCCCGGGAAGACCGGGATGAAATTTCCGGGCCGTTACAGATCCACTACTGTTGCCCGCGCCGAGCTGTCATACCATGCACAAGTATTGCCGAGCTGCAACACCTTACCCTGACGACAACAATTTCTGTCGTATATCTTTTCTGCCCAATTATCACAATCGATTTCTGCCCAAATTATCCCAATCGATTTCTACCCAATTATCCCAAATCGATTTCTGTTGAATGTTCATCTTCGACTTCTACCGAACACTGCTCTACTGTTCGGGTTTTTGGGTAAAACCTGTTCCATGTGTGTTCTTTTGTTTTGATGGAAAATTATTTATTAGTTGTCACTTAATTTATTAGAATTATCTATCTAGGTGTTTTTTTTGTGATTTGGTATCTGCAGCCCAAGGTGCAATTACTATTGTTGTGTATCTCAGTGTTCATGTAAGAATTTCTTACCTAGGTTGTGTGAACCTTGCACCCGACATTATTGATTGTATCTGATACTTTATGTGTTTTCTATTCTAAGCATGTTTAGGTAGATATCTTGTTGAGATGATGACCTGTCTTTGTATGCTAGCATGTATCAGTTCCATGTTATTGTATTAGTATCCTACTAGGGATGATTGTTGTCTATCGATATGTCTTGTTATCTGTTAGGGAATTGAGCATGTAAAATTCTTAGCATTATATATCCTGTTAGGTTGTCATCATCTAGAGGCTCTGAGAGGATATGAAGTTATATGTTGCCCCTTTCAGGCCGAGGATGTGATGTAACATGCCGCCCCCGGTATAGCCTAGTTTCGAGGCCTGTCATGGGAGTTTCCTTAGCTTCAAGTGTTAGGTGTGAGCATGCTGCAATAGTAGGGTGTTGAAGGCCTTCTACCGACTGTGGATCAGTGGACACCAATTCCAAGTCTTGTTAGGCATGTAGACCTGGATCAATGTAGTCTGCGTAGACTTGCATTTACTTGGTTCCAGTAGCATGCGGTGTACGCGTACACGCTCTAGATGTCGAGAGGAAGGCTCCCTCGGGCTAGTGTCGTCAATACATCATTCCTTGTGATTGTCTAGAGCCGAACACTTGGATCATTTCCTAAGTGTTCAAATCAGTAAGGTGAGTTGATTGTTAGGTCGGGAGTCAGCAAACTCTCGATATTGGGAGTTATGTTGATAACTCAAGGATGGATTGTGAGATGATTAGTTTGCATGTATAGCTAGGATGCCAGGTGATGTGATGACTTGTGTATTGTACCCCGGTTGGGGATTCTTACTGAGTACCATTCGTACTCACCCTTTATTTTTGTGGTTTTCCACCAGGTAACTTGGGACAACACTAGGATGGCTAGAGGAGGAGCTGATGGATCATGAGAGCCCGCTTCATTGTTTATTTTATTTATTTTCATTGATTCAACATGTAGGATAGACATTTAAACTTCCCTCTGATTTCATCTTTGAAAACTGTTTTTAATATTCTCTGGCCATAGGCACGAACGATGTTTTGAATAGTTAGCTTTTAACAAGAGGTTTTTCTTCAAATATTTTTCTGTTATAATAGTGTTAAGGTCATGCATGTTGAGTAAGAACCGAGTCTAGGACTATTTTAGAAGTCCAGTTCTTACAAAACTTCTTCCTTTTCCACCAACACCTCTTTTCCATAGATCTTCTTCAAACAAAATCCTCATCCCCCCATAATTGTCTTAGTTCTCTTCACCCTTCACACTCACTCTTTCTCTATTATCAGACCTACAATCGTCGTTCATCACCGCAACTACCTCCTTCTTCAACTTCAAAAACCCATTTCCGGCCTACAAATCCACAAGAACATATCTTGCATTTTCAAAACTCTCATTTCTCTTTTCTACCTTTTCATAGAGCAATGTTGGTTATCATGTAATATTATGCAAATGCCTATTGATATTAGGTTACTACATCATTAGTGGTTTAATGTTGGTTATCGTGTAATAGTGTGCAAAGGTTTATTGGACTCATTAGGTCTACATTATATTATTTATAGACACTATGTGTTTCTAGGTTGTATAAGGTGTGGCACTATGCGACTCCACCACCATCTTCTCCATTAATACACTCTTTATCTCAACAATGACTTTCTTTAATCTCTTTACATTCTCAAATCAAGTAATAGTTCAATGGCAAAAGTGCGCGTTCAATGACCAAGAGATCATGTGTTCGAATTCTACAACTTTAGTTGGTGAAAAACTAATATATATATATATATAAACCATGAAAATAACTTATACAGACTTTTAGTTTTGATTTATTGATAATAAGTTAGAATATAACAATGGTTAAAAAGTTAAAAAAGACTATCCTAATGTCGAAATAATTTTTTTTAATTGATGGTATTTAAGAATTATGTTTTTTCAGTCCAAAAAATTTTAATTTTTTTTTCTTCTACTTAGTAAGATTTTTGGAGAAAAGTAATGTTACTTAACTAAACATATGTTGATTTTAAACGAGAGTGTTGCAACACTGAGGCTCAACGCTTCATACAAAATGTACACAATTAATGAAGAAGCATTGCAACCCTACTCAATATTGGTGCGATGTTGAAGGCGAGAGCGGCGTCATGACCTCTTCCTTTGCACTACAAATTGCTAGTCTCTTAGGGTCAAGCATCTGCGACGCTAATACACGTTATATAATGTTATTTTCTCTTTCTTTTTTTATTACAGATAGAGAGATATGAGAGCTAGATAGCCTTGTCTAGGGTGTTGATTTCTTCTTTTTCTTCATTAGGTTAGATCCTCTAGTTTAATCTTTATTTTGTAGATGATTGGTTGAGCTTTCGAAGACGTCTTGAATTGTAAACACAATATTTTGATATTTTTATGAGATTTATGGTATTTTTAGATTTTCTAGCATGTTTATATCTCTTAATTGTTGTGTATATATATCAAAGCATATGTTTATTTATTTACAGATTGACATTTTATTGCTTGCAATGTATGACTATTAGACTTAATAGAGGCCTAAGAATTACAAAAGTGTATGCTCCTACTTGTTTGAGATAACTATGATACGAAGGTGATATACATCTCGAACATAGAAGAATTGGAAACCAAAATCATGCTTTAGGTCTTACTAAGGTTGCATTGATATGAATACGATTATTTATGGTTTTATTACAATATTTTTAAAAGCATTTTGAAGCTCCAAATAAAATTAACTCATAGCTTCACAATCAACATCGTCAAACCCCTTAAATACTTTTGTCCTTACCTAAAAAAAAAATGTTTTGGAAAGGTTTACTACTTTTAAAAATATGCAATGAATTGAAATTTTCAGCTAGATGTGAAGGGTAATTAGCACGCAGGCATCAAATGCTTTAATTTTAAAACAACAAATAAGATCGAGTTATTCGAATTAAATAACTAAAATTACATGAAAATATTAATAAAAGAGTTTGATAGAGTCCCTCTTAAAAAGTAAAACTGAATTTAGCTAAAATAGTATGTGAAAAATAATAAAAGATGTCATAAGCGAATTGCGAAAATAAATGGCTGAAGATTGTGCCCTTGATCTTCTCAGTCAGCCACCACGACAAGCTTCACTACCTAAGGAAAAATGTTTGTAGGAATGATGAGTATGGAATACTTTAAGAATCCATTTTACCAGGTGTTATATGTAAGTATACCTACTTAATACAAACATCAAAGAGCAACACATAACATCAAACACTAAAGCTTAAATCATAATTTTATGGCTTTAACATTATGCTAAACATTCACAAAATTAATAGAAATTCTATAAAAGTAACATTATTAACTATATGTGATATAGACTTTCACATCATAGTTCACTAGCTGTAACGACCCGACCCGAATGAGGTTCTAAATAGGTCATTACCTCAATGCATGCATACAAATCTACAAAAAATTTGCAAGGTGGTGTTTGGATTCTAAGTAAAAACTAAAACATGAAAACATCCATTTAAAAATCAACATAAATTCTGAAACACATCCCTGTTTCCAAGCACCTGTTCCAAGACAAATACATTTCCAAAACATACTCTGATCAGAGATTTATTTAAAACATACAAACTTTACAACAATGCTAGAATCCGGAAATACACTCAGAAAACACCCTAGGGCTCCGTGCCCAACTACATGCATTCAGAGGACACTTAAATCATAAATATAAATCTCAGAGTTGAACAACGGGTTTCCATGATCACAGCTCCTCCTCCAGCCATCCTGCCTCGCGCCATGGTTTTCTGAAAGATAAGTAAGGGTGAGTAACGAATTACTCAGTAAGAATCCCCAACCGGGGTACAATACGATATACATGGTCATCTAGCAGAAAGATACGCAAGCTATGAATATAAACACAGATAGAGCACATAGCTTAGCCCACACTTAGGCCTCGGATGCCAACTCAGGGTCTTAGTCCGGAAATCAATCACCACACAACACATCACACAAGTCGCCCTATACGAGAAACAAGTCCCGGCCTCAGCCTGTCTACTGTCGACGAAAGGTACACTGGCTCACAATCCCGAGGAGCTCTCCGATCGGTATTTGTAATGAGCGTAAGCATGCACCGCGTGCTACTGCAGACTATGGGGTTGCGTGGTCGAAGGCAAGCTGCCCATATCCGATCCACCACGCCTAACTAAATCTTTGGATCGGTGTCAGCGACATAGGGGTGTGAGACACGGACACGTAAACTATGTCGGCTGAACCACCGCACTGGGGCCAAGAAGCGGTCGTGGTAGGCTTACACCAGAAGCCGCCCTTGCCTTAACAGGTGGCAATCAGGGGCTACTGCCAAACATGCTGAGGACATGCCGGCTGCCGGGGACGAGGCAATGCCAAGTCATCATCCCGACCGTTGGGGCATTAACAACTGCCTCCCTCACCCAAGATTGCAGGGCCTACCGCTTGGGTTAGCTAATCCCTCATGGGGTCCAGGGACGGAATGACTTGCTCGACGTCCCTGCCATGGATGCAAGGTTCTTTATGCATTAGGCCCGGATGATGCTATCTACCTGCACTTCTAACCTGCCCTAGCAAACAGCAAACAATTCCATAAAATCCAATACGTGCTCAATAAGAATACAACGAGCCTAGCATGATACTACGAAGCAAAGAACAGATACGAGCATGCCAGAAAGGAACAACCTAGCATGGATTAACATGAGAATTAACCAGGAAAGTCATGCTAATCGGGAATTCAGATTAGAGCACTTATCACCAAACATGTCAATAAACACAAACAAGCATACAATCAAGCAATCGCATAATATATCGCGGGGTCCACACAACTCCGTAAGAAATCCTTAACCGGCCGGAAGACCTCTAAACACAAGAAACCTAAGTGCGATCGGGCCGAGCTAGCTAGCGAGAACCTAACAAAAACAACAATAATTACAATCAAAAGGCCCAAATATAATAAAACAAAGCGGGGCTCGGCTCGGGAGCAACTCACGAGGCACGGGTGACACTCGGACGGGCGCATTTGCCAGACGGCAAGGCAGCGGTGCTAAGCGTAAGGGCGCAGTACAGCGCTGGGACGCGCTGACACGAGCGGGCGCTGGCTCGGCGCTGGGGCGCGCTGACACGGGCGCTGGGGCATGGCTGGCGGCAGCAGCGCGCGAACGCGCGCGCGGCGCAGCAAGCAGGCGAGGCGGCGCGCGCGCGACGACGCGCTTCTGAGGGACGCGACTTCGAGCGGCTCGACACGGGCGGCGACGGCTTTGTCGCGGGCGACTTCAGGTTGGGCTTGGCGACGCGACTGGCGACGCGGGGCCGCGCGACGGGCGGCTTCGGCCGGGCTGGCAAAGCGCGCGAAGCCGCTCGAGCGATTAGGCGACAGGCGATGAGGCGAGAGCGAGCTCGGATCTGGGCGCGCGAGGATGGTGGTGCGGCGATCTTTGAGTGCGACGCAGCAGCGTCGGCGGATCTGGCCGCTCGGCGGTCAGGACGGCAGAGCAGCAGAATTTCGGTCAAAAGTGCTAGGTAGGTAGGAGAGAGAGAGAGAGAGAGAGAGAAAAGAAAAATTGGATTTGGGGAAAAATAAAAGAAAAAGAAAATAAAAAGGAAAATGGGAAAATAAAAGGGAAAATGGTATTTTAATTCCATTTTCCATCCTTATCCACTTAAAACCTCAAAATCCCATTTCCCGGCTTCCTCCTTCGAAACCTGACTGAAGCAACCTTTCCAAACAACAAAACTCACTGAAATCAACCTCCCAAACCAATACTGAAGGCCCGGCTCGAATCCCGAAGGAAACACCCAAACAACCATCATTTTGCCCAAAACCCAAATGACAACCGAACTCCCAAACTAAAAGCCCAAACATCTCGGGACTCGCAGTCCAACCCAAACAAGCCACGGCAAAGGCAGGAGCTGCCTCGAAGCCCTAAAAATCCACAAATCTTGCCCAGGGAGCAAAAAGACCAAAATGCCCCTAAGGGTCCAAACAGCTCTAACGGCCCAACCGAACCACTGAATCTGAACTGGAAGCTCCTCGAGAACCGGGATAGAAAACTGGGCCGTTACAATACTCCCTCCTTATAAGACTTTCGTCCTCGAAAGGCCTAAGACGAAACGGCTCTAGGAAAACTGCACTAAAACCAAACCAACCGAACTTCTCGGCTAAAACAACACCAACCTTCTTCGAAAAACCAAACCCTCTTGGGTCCTCAAAAACTCAAGGCCACAATGCCATCCAGACTGCCAAACACTGAACTCCGAAGGAAAACAAATGCGAAAATCCTGACGGCAAACCACGCCCTCAACTCGCACCAACTCTCAACGGTGCTACTCACAGCAAACTCGAGGACTGGCCACAAGCTCTGAAATTCTACACCACGCACTGGCAAAACTCCTAAGGAAACTCACAGCTGACAACAAACAAACTCAACTCTACAACAAACTGGCCAACAACTGAACCTTCCAGATTCCAAAACTAAACGGCCTACTCTTACTTCACAAGAGACCAACGAACCACAAAGCTTGCCTAAAGCCTTAACTAAAAGCAAACAAATCACCCACTGGCGATTGATCCACAAAGGCAAACCTTTCCAACAAGCACAAGCTGAAACTTCAGCTACGGCCACCTCTAAAAGACCAGAGCCAAGCACAGGCTCCACTCGGCCAAACCAACAAACTAGAGCTCCTCAACGGCCGAGCGCAAACTTTCCAAAGAAAACCTACCACAATTCCTCTCAAGGAAAACTCGGGCTGCAAGGACTAAACCCTCATAGGGCTACCAGCAACACAACAACTTGAGGAGAACAGCCCAAAGGCTAACCAACCAAAGCCACGGCACCTCTGTGCCAACTCTCTCAACTGAGGCTCAGCTAACGCCAACTGCGAAAGCACAACAACAAGAAGCAAAGCCCGAGAAGGAATTGCTCAGCAGAACTCAACTCAAGCTCATCGCGAGCAAAGCTCGCCTCCAAGCTACCACTCAACTCTTAAGTCCAACTGGCTACTCAAAGAACTTCCTCCTTTTAACCAAAGCCTAACTCATCTTGCGACTAGAAACTCCACACACTAAACATCGCAAGGAAAACGGACCGACGACAACCTCCAAGCTTACGGATCCTGAGCCACACGAATCCGCAAGACTACCTCAGGAACTAACACTCGAGACTGGCATCCAAGGAGCAACTCAACCACCACAGAGGCTAGGGGAAAAGGAAATCTTCAATCCCCAAAGAACCAACAACTTGCCAGAACAACTCAACTCTTACTGGCTGGCCTCCGCCCTTGCGGGAACAAACAACTCTTGCTTGCTAACAACACAAAGCAGGGACACTCTCGCTGGGCTGACCGCTGCGCTACTCTGACCAACTACACAACTCAGGAGATAAGCTAACTCCTGCCAAACGGGAAACGACTTCCCAGCAAGCAAACTCCAGAAGGGCAGCGAACTCCACACACGCTCGCTAACTTGCTCAACCCAAGGCAACAGCAACCAACTCTCTTGGAAGCAACACCCAAGAGAAAACTCAACCAATCGGACCACCAATCGAAACTAACAAAGACTTGCTCAATCGCCAAGGAGGGGTCAACTCCCAAAACTTGCGACTAGGAACAAGACCTCGAGGGCAACGCCTCCGGCTAGAACCGAACTAGCTCTCGAAACAACAAAAGAGCCAAATCTTGGCCAAACACTCACAAGAGGCAGAACAACCTTTACTGCAGCCTCTAGAACACCAACCAAGAATCCGCTTAACTGGACAAACGACTACTTCCAAGCAGCCAACAAACTAATCCCTCTTGCTAGCACCACTACCATCAATTCCAAGACCAAGGGAGTAACCTGACAACTCCCAGAAGGAAACGACTCTTACAAGCAGACAACCAAAGGACAGAGAGCTCCACATACGCTTACTGTCATGCTCCACTAGAGCAACAACATCTAATCTCACGGGGCAACAACAGGGGTCCATCTCAGACTGAACCTCCAAAAGCCAAACGGGGCAACTCAACATCTTGAAAACAGGAACAAAACCAACAGGGCACAAACCACTCGCCCCACGAGCAAAACTAATCTCTAGCAACTCCAATCCACACCTTGGTCGACACCAAGCATCAACTTGTCACCACACCGGAACCAATCCGGACTTTACTCCAAACAACCACTAGCTTACTAGTCTACCAAGACTACTAGCAACTCCACCGAGGCTACAAACTACACGCCTCCAGCTAGCCAACTGAAACTCACTAGCTGGGCCTGACTGAGCTCTGGAGAGGCTCTCCACAACCTAGGGTTCTCCGACAACCCTCGACACACACACCTTTGCAAAGAACCGATCTATCAGGACAAGCGCTGGACAGCACAACTCTCACCAGCAACTTAACCATACAGGCCAACACCAACTCCTTGGGAACCAAGAGGACCCGAAACGCCACCGAATGCGTCATCCTCCTACTCAAAGCATCGGCCACAACATAACTTCTACCCAAGGAAGGATCCGAACAACTCTCTTAGCCATGACGATCAGAAACCACGCGGCTTAGCTACCACCGCTCTTGTTCAGTTTCCAACTGAACTCCAACCAACGATCAACAAGAAGATCAGCCAACCAAGCTTAGGCCCAACTTAACAAATCTTGCCTAAGCAACAACTTGATACCACGAGCACGGTATCCTTACCACCTCAACCAAAGCCTTACAACATCCATCTGGAGTCCAACTTCTCCAGGAACTGAGCACTAGATCTCCAAAGCAAACCCTACATGGATCTGAAACTCTCGCCACGGAACGAACCACACAAAACACACTTGTGTGCACAACTCTCAACCTTTCTTTAGAGATCCAAGACCAACAAGCGTTTTTCCAAAAGCAACGCTAACTCCTGGCAGAGATACAAACAATCCAAGGAACACCAAAAGTTCCATCTCCACACGATACTCGAAGCTGAGGCAACCTTGCTCTACCAAAGCATAATCATGCCAAACCAAACTTACTTTGTACCAAGCCTCAACCAAGGGTGCTTACCCCTAAGGCATCCAAAACCTCTCGCAAGGCATCAACTCATCTCGCCTCATAGGCATCCAGCTCATCTCATGAGCATCCAACTCAGGGTCCCTCTGCTGGACCAAACTCGCATCTACAATGCTCAACTCTCCTCAGATAAGGCCCTCGAAGGTAGTTGACCGCACTACCAACCACAAAGAAATCTCTTGGCCTTAACACTAGCGCGAGACTCACGCGCACCAACACTTGCCAACCGGCAACCTGCTGACTTACTCAACCTCCAGTAACACTGGGAAAAGGCTCCGGCTCCTCACGAGCATCCTTTCGCTTGTAGTCCATCGACTACCACTGAACTAGCCCTCTGGCACGACCTAAACAGGTGCCACTGCCATAAACGGATCCAAGGCTAAAGGAGTGCACTAAACTCCAAACGGCATAGAACCATCTGCTATGCCCAAGCCAAACTCAAGCCTCAGCCAGACTTAGTGCCAAAGCGGCACACCAACCAATGCACCTCAAGTGCCACTACTACCAAAACCACATCTTACTACCAATGGGGCCAACAAGGTCACAACCTCAAGTGACCAGAACTCTGGCTAGGCATACAAGGGCTCCAACTCAAAAACCATGCCTATGGCATCTCATCAAACCAAAGGCTCACCGCCTACTCTTGCACCTCCACATGATGCTCAACAAAACTCTGGCCGGCTCTCTCAACATGCAGCAGCTAGCTCCACTCCAGGAGCTCACCAAAGGAAGAGTGCTCAACTCTACCAAACATCTGAGGAAAACACCAACGGATCCAATCCGAAGGGGACACTGCTAGCTGCACCCTTAACCACAGGGTTCCGGCTTACTGGCTGCAAACAAGAACACTTTAAAGGAGCACAAAGATGCCTCATCAACCTCCTCGAGGCTACCAACCTTGCAACCACTCTCTGGGCAACCAAAAAAATCTAACAAGGCTCAAGATCAACACTTGAGCTACCCAGGCTAGTCCACACGGGGACCTACTCCACAAACATCCACATAAGCACAGCCATAGCTAACTCCTCTCTTGGAGTGGCATTCCAAGGAAAAACACCTCCACCCTCTCACTAGGGGAAAACCAACAACAGGGCCACAGATGGCCTACGAGAGTCTAAACTCTGCCTCCCACGGGGACGATGTCCCAGGGCATCCGAATCAATCTGGATACCTCAACAAGCCACAACATACATCACACACCGCGGGAAGTTGGCATGATGGCTCTCTAAGCCCAAACCAACAACGAGTCAGAACCTGCTCGTCTCCGCTCCACAACACTACACAAGGCATACTCTAGATGACAGGTATTGTAAATTCTTAACCCCTTTTCAACAACAAATAGTAAACTTAGGCGTACCTGATGACTGTCGGAGTGCTGATGATCATGGAAAAACGACCTACAACAAAAGGTCAGTCTACAGAATCTATGACTCTGAGCTCTGATACCAACCGTAACGACCCGACCCGAATGAGGTTCTAAATAAGCCATTACCTCAATGCATGCATACAAATCTACAAAAAATTTGCAAGGTGGTGTTTGGATTCTAAGTAAAAACTAAAACATGAAAACATCCATTTAAAAATCAACATAAATTCCTGAAACCTGTCCCTGTTTCCAAGCACCTGTTCCAAGACAAATACATTTCCAAAACATACTGACGATCGAGATTTATTTAAAACATACAAACTTTACAACAATGCTAGAATCCGGAAATACATTCAGAAAACACCCTAGGGCTCCGTGCCCAACTACATGCATTCAGAGGACACTTAAATCATAAATATAAATCTCAGAGTTGAACAACGGGTTTCCATGATCACAGCTCCTCCTCCAGCCATCCTGCCTCGCGCCATGGTTTTCTGAAAGATAAGTAAGGGTGAGTAACGAATTACTCAGTAAGAATCCCCAACCGGGGTACAATACGATATACATGGTCATCTAGCAGAAAGATACGCAAGCTATGAATATAAACACAGATAGAGCACATAGCTTAGCCCACACTTAGGCCTCGGATGCCAACTCAGGGTCTTAGTCCGGAAATCAATCACCACACAACACATCACACAAGTCGCCCTATACGAGAAACAAGTCCCGGCCTCAGCCTGTCTACTGTCGACGAAAGGTACACTGGCTCACAATCCCGAGGAGCTCTCCAGTCGGCGCTGTAATGAGCGTAAGCATGCACCGCGTGCTACTGCAGACTATGGGGGGTTGCCGGGTCTGAAGGCAAGCTGCCCATATCCAGTCACCACGCCTAACTAAATCTTTGGATCGGTGTCACTGACATAGGGGTGTGAGACCTGGACACGTAAACTATGTCAGCCTGAACCACCGCACCTGGGGCCAAGAAACGGTCGTGGTAGGCTTACACCAGGAAGCCGTCCTTGCCTTAACAGGTGGCAATCAGGGGCTACTGCCAAACATGCTGAGGACATGCCGGCTGCCGGGGACGAGGCAATGCCAAGTCATCATCCCGACCGTTGGGGCATTAACAACTGCCTCCCTCACCCAAGATTGCAGGGCCTACCGCTTGGGTTAGCTAATCCCTCACGGGGTCCAGGGACGGAATGACTTGCTCGACGTCCCTGCCATGGATGCAAGGTTCTTTATGCATCAGGCCCGGATGATGCTATCTACCTGCACTTCTAACCTGCCCTAGCAAACAGCAAACAATTCCATAAAATCCAATACGTGCTCAATAAGAATACAACGAGCCTAGCATGATACTACGAAGCAAAGAAATGGATACGAGCATGCCAGAAAGGAACAACCTAGCATGGATTAACATGAGAATTAACCAGGAAAGTCATGCTAATCGGGAATTCAGATTAGAGCACTTATCACCAAACATGTCAATAAACACAAACAAGCATACAATCAGCAATCGTGATAATATATCGCAGGTCCACACAACTCCGGTAAGAAATCCTTACACCGGCGGAAGACCTCTAAACACAAGAAACCTAAGCATGCGATCGAACCCGAGCTAGCTAGCGAGAACCTAACAAAAACAACAATAATTACAATCAAAAGGCCCAAATATAATAAAACAAACAGGGCTCAGCTCGGGAGCAACTCACGAGGCACGGCTGACACTCGGACGGGCCGGCATTTGACGGGCTAGGCAAATTTCTTGGCGCCTGCACAGCGCTGGGACGCTACCTGACACGAGCATCGGGCGCTGCTCGGCGCTGTGGCGCGCTGACACGGCTTCGGGCATGGCTGGCGAGCAGCGTGGCGCGCGAACAGCGGCGAGCAAAGCAGGAGGCGGGCGCGCGCGGCGCGACGACGCGCTCTGAGGGACGCGACTTCGGAGCGGCTCGACACACGTGGGCGACAACCTTTGTCTGCGGGCGACTTCGGCTGGGCTTTGGCGACGCGACTGGCGACGCGGGACGCGCGACCAGCGGGCGGCTTCGGCTGGCAAGGGCGCGCGGGGCTCTCGCGGCGGCGGCGACGGCGATGAGGGCGAGCGAGCTCGAGATCCGGGCGCGCGCGGGGTCGGGCTGTGCGGCGATCTTTGAGGCTGCGACGGCAGGCGTCTTGGATCTCGCGGCTCGGCGGTGTGGCGGCGAGCAAAGCAGCAGCGGCAAAAGTGCTTAGTGCGGCTAGGATAGAGAGAGAGAGAGAGAGAGAGAGAGAAAAGAAAAATTGGATTTGGGGAAAAATAAAAGAAAAAGAAAATAAAAAGGAAAATGGGAAAATAAAAGGGAAAATGGGATTTTAATTCCATTTTCCATCCTTATCCACTTAAAACCTCAAAATCCCATTTCCCGGCTTCCTCCTTCGAAACCCGACTGAAGCAACCTTTCCAAACAACAAAACTCACTGAAATCAACCTCCCAAACCAATACTGAAGGCCCGGCTCGAATCCCGAAGGAAACACCCAAACAACCATCATTTTGCCCAAAACCCAAATGACAACCGAACTCCCAAACTAAAAGCCCAAACATCTCGGGACTCGCAGTCCAACCCAAACAAGCCACGGCAAAGGCAGGAGCGCCTCGAAGCCCTAAAAATCCACAAATCCTGCCTAGGGAGCAAAAAGACCAAAATTCCCCTAAGGGTCCAAACAGCTCTAACGGCCCAACCGAACCACTGAATCTGAACCGGAAGCTCCTCGAGAACCGGGATAGAAAACTGGGCCGTTACACTAGCCCATAATATGAATATTAGATATAAACTGTCCCATTGAGACCTGTTAGCTCGTAGTATGGAAGAAAATGATTAACAAATCCGCCACAAATCAGTATGGGCATGTGACATCCCTCAAGTTTAGAAAGATCTCAATATGATCACATGAGATGTAAACCTTCCCATCGAGACACGCTAGCACTTAATATGGAAAGTGGATTGTCAAATTCGTCATAAATTAGTCGGGCCATGAGAAAACTCTCAGGCCCAATTAGACCGCACAAGCATTTTAAGTATCAGTAAAGATTAACATCACAACCTAGACACACAAGTCTATAGCAAGAACACAAGCTTAACAACCTCCAATGCACACCACGATTTAGTCTCTACATGCTAACAAGCTACGACCAATAATTCAGACATAAACTATGCAAGCCTAAGTTGACCAAATATATAAAACAACGAAATAGTCTGCATGTCACTCTATTTCATTCATGAAAATATATACGAGCATATCCAATTTAAGTCAATCAGCTAAGAAGAGACTTTAATAGTCCTATTATACATTGATCTCCACATGTTTGTCATGCACCACAGTAAAAGGTAAAATCCTTACCTGATCGAGACTTAATTGATACACCACTCCAAGAAAGTTGTTTACTAAGCACTACTTCGAACCCAAAAGAGAATGTTTTTGCAACTATGAACAAAGGCGCAAAAGATAAGAAAAAGCCTACAAATCGAGATTAGGTCTGATCGGGTGTTTCGAAATCAGAACAACAATTAAAAAAAACTACAAAAAGAACATGAGAAAAGATACAAATTTACGTGGTTCAGTAACAATGTGTTAGCTATGTCCACGGATAGAGGAGAAAATGGTTTTACTAAAAAGATAACAAAAATACAGAAGATCGATCAATTGAGACTAGGGTTTAAAGAGATTTCATGTAGTGCACTCTTATAAAACCTTATTACAAAATAGAGCAAAATACATAAAAGCCCATATACAAAACATAAACTCAATTACCTATTTTGTCTAGGGTTCGAGTCGCACAAGGGCCTTACCCCTAGACCTTGACTCGTTCACCAGGTACCGAGGCCCCCGACTACGCAATCGTAGGATATCAAACAATAAAAGGAATATCTCAACATTGTGATAGTCCGAGTCACAACATGCAGACAGAGGTAGTGGTCCCCTTTTTCACAAAGATAAGAATGAGGAAGATAAGAGATTTATATAGCTGTGTGGATTCCAATAAGGGTGAATGCGTCTATTTATAATAAGTTTTATAAATGTGAAGGAAAAAGGAAAGTATTTTTGATAACCTAACTCGACTGCGATTAATAACAAAAAATTCTAATCTGACGGTGATGCATATCACAGACGATGTTTTAAGCAGTGAGCAGACTAACACGCAAGCATACGCAGTCGTTTGTATTTATGTGATAAATATATGTGAGTCATCTCCACAGGGACTGGCTAAATTCAAATAGGTGTTACTTGCAAAGTCATAACAGAAAAATAAAGGGAATTGCTGGTAAACAAATTCGTGCTGAACGCGATGTAAGTGAAACTACAATGCGATAATGATGCTAAAGACGCAAATGAACCACTTAATGTAATGCAACATGATAGATGCTAATGCCTTCAACAATGATATACTGAAAAAGAAATATAACTGAAAACGTGCTAGGTTCAATGTAACAGGGAGTGCTGCAAACAGAAGATAAATAATCTGATGATAACGTAGGCTTGAGTCAAGGGTTGTTGAGTAAGATTAACATGCATTTAAGGGCAAGACTATGGTGAGAAGTCGGCGCCGCACAACATGGACCAAATGCTCTTTCTCAAGATGCATTCATTCTCTTCGAGCTTGAGCTCTCGCATCTAAACTCGAAGCTATCAGCGATGAAATGCGCACTAGCGAGGTGGTTATCTCTAGCCGACCTCTTTAACAAGCAGGAGCCCTCTATCATTGAAACTAATGGTCATGCATAGTATTTCTCTAATCCTCCTCTCTCTCGAGATGAAATGAAAAGAAAACATGAATGGATGGCCAATCGAAACATGTTCTTAGTTATTATGGCTATCATGACTTAGCCTAACATCCCCCTACTCACCCAAAGAACACATGCATCTCATACTCATTCCCCTCGACCCTCACCTATACAAGTTTAGTTCATAGTTGTGTAAATAAGCGTGAAATCAGAGAGTACGAGTGCGGTAGTCGTCATGAAGCTAAACTCAAACCGTAAAACAATGACTATGAACAGTAACTACTGGAACAATAACACTTCAAATAGTAAGAAAAAGTATAGAGCATGGAAAACACAAGGAAGCAAGAGGAGAAACTACGAAATACGATTAAGCTCAAACGTTTAAGCACTCTCAAGTAGAAAATACAACTTATCAACAGAGGTTCAACAGAAATATCAAAATACAAAAGGGAAAGGAAAGAAAGAAAGAACTCAGGATGAAAACTGCAGAAACGCTGTAGAATTGCTCCCAGCAACAAGGACTCGTTCTTAGCAGCTCTGAAATCAAGGCCGAAAAAACAAAAGAAGGAAAAAAGAGAGAGAGCTTTCTTTTCCCAAAATGATTTATATATACTCCCTTCTTGGTAGAGATCAACGACCCAGATTCTAGGGCAAAAATGGCCCTTGCTTTTGGTCCCCAGCAGACAATATCAACCTTTTCCAGCTTTTCTGACATAGACACAAAGTCGGCAGTCTTTTTGCAGAAGCTGTCTCCCTTGATCGATTGCTTACAACATTAGCTTGTTCTCGAATGGTTCATCAAATTCGCTTCTCTAACTTCACCGATTGAGGCATGAGTTTAATGCTTCTTTAAATCCCTGCAATGATAAAAAAACATTTAGCGAAAATGGGAATTCCAGAAATGCGATCCATAATGCTGCAAACTTTAGCTTCTTAGCACACAAAACACTTAATTCATTTGATTTTCTAATCTCTACCTTGTTTCCAACATGCATAGTATTTTCAATATAATTATCAATCTTAGAAGTATCCTATGCATTAGACTTATGATGAAAGTGCATGATTTCTTTAATAAATGCATCCAAAAGAGGACTAAATAACTCTCTAATTGAGAGTTATCAAACCCCCAGACTTGAACCATTGCTCGTCCCGAACAATGCTTCACAAAGAATGCTACATACAATGCTTTTATTATGCCTGAGTTATCAAAAGGATCCATTCCCAAATACTCAGCATTGCAGTTCTACCATAGAAATTTCGTCATAAACTAAATCTCTCAACTTTCGCTGATCACTTTTAGCCTTGCATGCTTTTCAAAACAATTTTTATCCCTAACAAAGGATTCTTCCCTGCTAGAATAAGAACTTAAGCACCCATAAACACTAATGTCTACGACTCCAAAACACCACGCTCAATCCCTTGATCCTCCCAAGTTTAGCCAAAACATCTAATTAGAGCGTTCTTCCCCACGCACACACCCTTCTAGCACTTCGAGCCTCCCTCAAACTGACTACACCCAAATTTCATAGTTCTTAAAATGGCACACTTGAGCAAAGCAGCACAATTAAGTAGCGGAAACAACCGAAGTTGAGGCGTTGGAAGGAATCGGGATGCTCTCAGTACTATGGCTATTAGCCTTAGTTCCCTTTTTAGGCTTTTCTTTATTTACATAGCTAGGCTTTTTGCCTTATTACAACACTTGGCCTTTGGCCTTATTCAGCAACAATGTATTTTTTCCAAGATTTTCTTCTTCACTATTCACTTTTTTTTAATGCTTGCGGCATTGATTTTTTTAAACTTTTTTTCTCAAGGATGCTTTTCTCATAGCTTAATCAGAATGCTTTGGTCTTTGTTTTGAATTTAAATTTTTTTTCATTTTTTCCACATGCACGGGCTTGCCCTCACCCCCAGACTTGAAATCTTCATTGTCCTCAATGAAGGTAAGGCTTAGTTCCCCTAAACTCAAGGTTTTCAAGATTTCTTGCAGAATGTTTTAAGCTTTCAGATTTAGCATTTTCGAGCTCTCTTATTTCCTTATTCCGATCAGGGATTAATTCATTGTTAGGTTACGATTATTTAAAAGGCATACTCAACTAACGGCTCAAAACTAGGCTAAGTCTTTAGTTTGCTCGGGAAATTTCTAAAGTAGAACATAATGCTGAGAATATCAAGAATTTGATTTTGATAACAAAATTACTAACAACAAGAGACAGAGCGCTAAGTGCTGCTATTACAACCTACACATGAAAACACGCCAGCAAAAAACAAAAAAACACAAAACTACTTAATAATAGAAATATAACAAGCAGAGAGACAAAGGGAAAGAGACTTCCATCAGAACTGGGGGCTGGAGCTTGAAGCTGCTTAATCCTCTTCTTGGCTGCTTTCTAGGAATGGCTAGGGTGGCACCCAATTCTAGAGCAACTCAACTGGAAATTCATGGAATTGCGATTCTCCTTTCACCTCAGCATTGTGCTGAAGCACTTTATCCCAACCTTGCATGTACTTTCAGAAGGTGCGCATCTGCTCCATCATATGCTTACAGGCCTCTTCATGAGTTTTTGCCTGGCCAAGATTTCATCAATGTCAGGAGCAATCCCCACTGCAGTTCCACTGTGCACTACTCTTGATCTCACTTCTGGAGTTGCATAGGTTGTTCTGACTTGGAGCAACTTGTTTACATGCAACGGCTGCACGCCTTGCCTCATACATAGCTTAGTGATCAGATGAGGGAAGAATAACTTCCCTTTCTTCTTGTTCATGCATCTTTTGATCTCACCAGCAATTATCTGCCCCACATCAATGCTCCAGCCCTCCAAGATAGCATAGACCAACAAAGCTCGGTTGTGAATTACTTCTGTTAAGTGCGTTGTTGCATGATGCTTGTTCGAATGAAATTCATCCAGCAGTGGGCTTCTGCAGTAAGATATGACGCCAGCATTATTTTTGTGCCTTTTTCAACCTTCCATTTTTCCCTAGGCGCTCCAATCCTCTTTAACCAGTTGCTCAACAACCTATCTGACGGCCTTCCAACTGCTCTGTTGAATTCAGCATTTGGGATATTTTCTAACCACAGCAGCTCGTTGATCATTTCAGCACTCCAGTCATTGTCAACTCCTCTCACCCTGCTTTTGAACTCCGCTTCCTCGTTGATGTTGCAGTAGAACTCCTTGATCCAATCTGGCCTAGCCGGTTCAGAAGGTCGTGCAAACGACTCCCATTTGTACCGCTACATTTGCTCAACAAGCTTGTTGTAGAGTCCATCCCTCGCAAATCCTTGTTATTGCAGACATTGCTTGTCTGCCATAAACGCAGCTCTTGCAATCGCCCTTGTACTGACTAGGTAGCCCCCAAAAGCATACCTAGCATCATTCTCTGGTACTGCTTCTTCAGGCTCGTCACACTCAACAGCCGGAACTGCTCTTCTTTTGACTCCTCTTCTTGCTTCAACCTCATCAGCAGGGCAGACATTTTCATCCTTTGCACTTATATCTTCAGGACTTGCCCTAGAGATAGGCTCGAGCCCTTCCACCCGAGTTTCTTGCGCTGCCCTTGCTCCGGCTCAATTTCTGACTCCGTTGGCCTAACTCTTCCCCAGCCTGCTTCCACTCCTTTGACTTCTTCACTCTCAACTTCGCAAACATTTTCCGGTGATTTTTCTACTTCATCCCCCATTTCTTCGCCTATTTCTCTCATCACCACATCCCAGATTCTACTCTGCTCCACATTTTCCCTTTTTCGTTCTTCCTCTGCTGAATCCTCCACCACCGGAACTTCTTCTTCCAACACCTCAGCTCTCAGTAAACCGTTTTCTTCTTCGAAAACCCCTTTTTCCGAAGACTCTTCTTCATCAGGTCTTTCTTCACTCACGGCCGTGATACTCACTCCGACCTCCTCAGCATCCATATGCATGGGCATGGGCTCACTCGAAATTGCATTTCTTTCCACTTCATGAGTCAGTGGCTCCTCACGTTCGGACAAAGAGGAATCGTCGAAGAAGATGTGCTTGTTTGGCCCGCGGCCATGATCGCCATGGGAACTAGAGCATCGTCATCAAAATCGGCCTTAGCTCGCTATGCTCTGGTTCGGAGAGCCATCGAAATCAAAATCTGGGAGGAGATGAATTTTTGGGCTAGGGCACAAGTTTGGGAGTTAAAGAGGGCTTAAAAGAGGAGAGGATTTTCAATGCTCGGAATGGAATAGCAAAGAAGGAAAAGGGCAGGGGTTAAATATGGTAATGAACAGGCGGCTCAGGCAACCATTCCAAAAATAGGTTGGTTTATTTTAAATTTCCATCCGCCTCAATCTACACCGTTCATTTCTAACGGTTGCGATGCATGCTTTCCTTAACCCTCTGCTGCCATGTGTCAGATCTCATGATGCCTCTTGGACACTCCTTTTCACAACATTAAACTACAACTTTCTACCTAACTACCCCTAATCAACTTATCATTTAAATGCGAAATAAAAAAAAAATTAAACAACATAACAAAAATGCTTAAACTATACATGGATCGGAAATATTAATGCAACAACTATCGCTTAGAGCTTAAATTAAAAAATATCGAACATTCCATTGCTCCAAACTCTTCTGCCTTCTTACTCATTTGCAGGGGCCCACGAGGATTTTTCTTCCCTGAAATCCTCGCCCCAGTAGTGCTTTAAACGTTGACCATTCGCCGTGAATTCGCTTCCATCTTTTTCATTTATCAGCTTGACAGCTCCACTCGGATAAACCTGCAAAATTCTGAAAGGTCCAACCATTTAGATTTTAATTTCCCAAGAAACAGTTTAAATCGTGAATTAAACAACAATACTCTTTGCCCTGTCTCGAATGCTTTTGGCCTTATTTGTTTGTCATGCCAAGCCTTTGTTCTTTCCTTGTACAACTTAGCATTTTCATACGCATATTGCATGTGCTCATCAAGCTCGAGAAGCTGTATCATTCTTGCCAGTCCAGCTAAGGTTAAATCTAGGTTCAATTTTTTCAGAGCCCAAAATGCTCTATGTTCTAGCTCTAGAGGCTGATGACACGATTTTCCAAAAACTAGCTGACATGGAGACATTCCTAAGGGAGTTTTGAATGTTGTTCGGTATGCCCAAAGCGAATCTTCAAGCCGCAATGACCAGTCTTTTCTTGAAGGTCCCACAACCTTTTCCAGAATGCTCTTAATTTCCCTATTCAAAATTTCCGCCTGTCCGTTGGACTGAGGGTGATATGGCGTAGCCACTCTATGCTTAATGTTATACTTCATCAAAACGTTGGCCATAGCTCGATTAATAAAGTGTGTTCCCTCATCGCTCACTAATGCCTTCGGCGTTTCAAACCGCGTAAAGATATTTCTATACAAGAATCGTGTCACCGTTTTGACATCATTAACTGGGCTGGAAATTGCTTCCACCCATTTTGAGACATAGTCTACCGCAACTAAAATGTAGAGGTAACCCTTGGATGGAGGGAATGGGCCCATGAAATCAATGCCCCAAACGTCAAACAGCTCTACTTCAAAGATGCATGTCATTGGCATTTCATCTCGCATTCCAATATTTCCACGCTTCTGACATTTATCACATGCTTTCGCAAAATAATGGGCATCTTTAAAAATTGAAGGCCAGTACAACCCAGATTGAAATACTTTGGCTGTAGTTCTTGCTCCACCAAAGCGTCCACCATACGACGAGCTATGACATTGTTTCAAGATTTCTTTCACCTCACCTTTAGGGACACATCGCCTAATGATGTTGTCAACACATTACCGGAGCAGAAAAGGATCATCCCACAAATAAAACTTTACTTCTGAGTAAAACTTCTCTGTCTGCTCTATTGTTAGTCCCTCCGGAAGAATTTCACTTGCATGATAATTTTCGAAATCAGCAAACCACGGTCGTTGCGCGGCTCATAATTCTGTGACCACCAACAATTTCTCATATGGAAAACTCTCCTCAATTGGAATGTTTTTGTTCCTTTCATTTGTTTGCCTTAACCTTGACAAATGATCCGCCACAGCATTCTCACTTCCCTTCTTATCTTTTACTTCAATATCAAACTCTTGCAGTAGAATAATCCATCGAATTAGCATGGGCTTAGCATCAGATTTGCTCATTAAATACCGAATCGCAGCTTGGTTAGTGAACACGATACTTTGCGATCCCACAAGGTAAGATCGGAATTTTTCAAGCGCAAAAACCACTGCTAACAACTCTTTTTCTGTTGTGGTGTAATTGAGCTGAGCTTCATTAAGAGTTTTACTAGCATAGTAGATCAGTTGAAGCAACTTATTAGTTCGTTGCCCAAGCACTGCACCCACAGCGTAATCGCTTGCATCGCACATTAGTTCAAACGACTTATTCCAATCTGGCGCTATGATGATTGGCGCAGTGATGAGAGCATTCTTCAACGCCTTGAAAGCCTTCAGACAACCTTCATTAAATTTGAATTCCCGATTAACCTCTAACAATTCACATAGCGGCTTGGATATCTTAGAAAAATCCTTGATGAACCTCCTATAGAACCCAGCATGCCCAAAAAAACTTCTAATGCCTTTTACATTACTCGGGGGTTCCAATTTTTCAATCACTTCAATTTTTGCACGATCCACTTCGATACCTTCTTTTGAAATGCGGTGCCCAAGGATTATTCCTTCTTTCACCATAAAATGACACTTTTCCCAATTCAAAACCAAGTTTGTTTCCTCGCAACGCTTGAGCACTCTTTCCACGTTGAGTAGGCATGAATCAAATGTTTTCCCAAATACCGTGAAGTCATCCATAAAGATTTCAACTATTTCTTCGATCATGTGCGAGAAAATAGCCAGCATACACCGCTGAAATGTGCTAGGTGCATTGCAGAGGCCAAAAGGCATTCGCCTAAAAGCAAATATACCGTATGGGCATGTGAATGTTGTCTTCTCTTGGATCTATTGTAATCTGGTTATATCCGGAGTAGCCGTCCAAAAAATAATAGTACTCTTGCCTTGCCAACCTATCCAACATCTTATCTATATATGACAATGGAAAGTGATCTTTCTTGGTGGCCTTGTTGAGTCTTCTGTAATCCATGCAAACTCTCCATCCTGTAACAGTTCTACTCGGGATTAACTCATTCGCATCATTTTTTATCACTGTCATTCCTCCTTACCCAAGTACTATCACTGATCGGGTAAATGATTCTAGTATCCAGCCACTTTATCACTTCATTTTTCACCAATTCCTTCATTGCGGGATTTAATCCCCACTACTGCTCCCTTGACTTGAATTGGCCTTCCTCCAAATTGATCTTATGCATGCAATAGGATGAGTTTATCCCTGTGATGTCTGCAAGCGTCCATCCAATAGCTTTCTTATGTTGCCGCAGTAGATCCATAAGCATCCCTTCGTTCTTTGGAAATAGCTCGGCTGATATAATGATGGGGAAGGTATGCTCTGCTCCCAGATATGCATATTTCAAATGTTGTGGCAGTGGTTTTAATTCCAACGATGGCGGCTTTTCTAATGATGGTAGCATTGACATACTCGTGCGTGCCCCCAAATCTAAATATTCGAATTGGTTCAAATTTAACAGTGTGCTGCATGCTTCTAATTCTTCAAGGCTCAATGTCCCAAGAAATTCTTCTAATGGGTCTGTTATCTTGTCAACCTGAGAAACAGCTCCCAGCATCTCTTCAATTGTACTTAGAAACGAACAATGTTCGATGTCAAAAGGGTACTTCATGGAGTTGTCGATGCTAAATTGTACCTCTTGATCGTTCATTCGCAACATAATTGTGCCCTTATACACATCTACCAAGGTGCGGCCGGTTTTAAGAAAGGGTCTGCCTAAAATGATGGGTATATCTTCATCCGCTTCATAGTCCAGAATGATGAAATCTGCGGGGAAGATGAATTTATCCACTTGTACTAAAATGTCCTCTATTTTTCCTTCTGGATGTGTGATAGAGCGATCGGCTAGCTGAATCGTTAGGGTTGTGGGCTGAGCTTCTCCTATGCCAAATTTCTTATAGATCGATAGGGGCATTAAGTTAATGTTTGCCCCCAAATCGCACAATGCTCGACTTATATGCTGGCCGTCGATTGTCACTGGGATAGTGAATGCTCTCGGGTCACTTTCTTTGCTGGGAATCTTATTTTTTATAATAGCACTGCATCCTTGATTTAGAGAGACCATTTTAAACTCTTCAAACTTGTTTTTCTCTGATAGAGCGTCCTTTAAAAATTTTGCACAGTTCGACATCTGCCTCAAGGCATCAACCAAAGGTATGTTTATGTGAATTTGCTTCAAGATATCCAAGAATTTTTCAAAATGTGCTCCAGCTTGATTCTTCTTCTGAGGCCTTAGTGGATACGGTGGTGGAGGCGGTTTAAAAGCTGGTAATTGCTTCTTTACCTGGTTATTCGACCTCTTGTCCCACCCCACTGTAATATTTTCCACAACAAGCTCTCCTTGCTCTAACTGAATTTCAACAGGCTCAGATGCTTTGGCCTCGGCATTTACCTCATCTTGTTTATTTTCTTCCAATTCAGCGTCAACAACATCGGATTCTACTGTATTGTCTTCTTCGGGGACCTCTTCCAAGAATGCTTTTCTTTGATGATAAGCTCTAATTTTTGGATCATCTTTCAGTGGCTTTCCACTCTTTAATTCTATTGACTGCACTTGCTCCTTTCCGTCTCTCTTTGACAATTCATTGTATGATGGCAGCTTTCCCACATGCCTGTTTCTTAGTTCAGATGCTAACTGGCCCACATGAACTTTTAAGTTTCTCATGGCAGCTTGTTGGGTCTGCATACTTGCATCGGTTTTCGCCATGTATTCCTTGAACAAGCTCTCTAAAGAAGTGTATGGTATCTGTAGAGGCTGTGTGGGCTTTTGATAGCCTTGATTGTTAAATCCTTGCATATTCTGATTAGCAAATCCGGGCGGCTGCTGTATTTTCGCTTGTCCTTGCTGAGTGTGCGCAGCATTTCCTTGACCTCCCCACGAGAAGTTTGGGTGTTGCCTCCAACTAGAATTGTAAGTGTTTGAATACTAGTTATTGGCTGGCCTTGAGTTATTCACATTTCCCATGTACATTACTGAAGCAGGATTGTGTGGACAGAATTCATCGGTATGTCCTTCACCACAGTAAACATAGCTTTCAGCTTGTAATTGGTTGACCGGCGCAACTTTCGTTGTCTTAGCAGCACTCTCCATCCGCATGTTCTTCATTTCATTGGATATGCCTGCTGATTCAGCTCGCAATGCTGTCAACTCATCCACTGCTAAGTATCCTCATTTCTTTGCGGTACTTCGTCTCGACTGGGACTACTGCTTATTATTCATCGAAAATGTCTCCAAGATATTATAAGCCTCTCTATAAGTCTTGTTCATCAAAGACCCATTGGTTGTCGTATCTAACATAATCTTGGACAGGTTATCTAATCCGTTGTAAAACTGTTCCATCTGCACCGGATACGATATACCACTCTGTGGACATCTTTGCAACAAGACCTTATAGCGTTCCCATGCCTCGCTTACAGATTCATCATCATGCTGCCAAAATCTGATAATCTCATGTCGAATATCCGCATTTTTGGTTGGCGGGAAGTACTTGATCAGAAACTTTTCCACTAACTGATCCCAAGTTTCTATTGACCCCTGCTGGCAACGTATTCAACCATGCTTTTGCTCCATCTCGCAGCGAATATGGGAATAAAGTCAATTGCAAGTTGTCTTCTGTGACTTCTGGGATCCGAAATGAATTGGTTACTTCCAGGAATGATCGTAAATGCATGAGAGGATCTTCAGATGCATGGCCATAGAACTGCCCAATTGTTTGTAGCATCTGGAACATAACAGGTTTAGGTTCAAAATTTCTCGCTCTAATATCCGGTCTCACAATTCCCGGATTCAGCCCATGTGTAGCATAATCAATACAATCTCTGATTGCTCTATCCCTTTCATCTATCGGTTGGTTGGGATTAGCATTTGGGTTAGCAGCATTAGCATTATTGACATTCGGATTCTGCATTGCAATTGGATTCGGTCCTACTTTCTGAGCATCAAGATGATGAGCATTCTCTAGATAATTTCCTTGCTGGTTAGCCATTCTGGCTCTAGCTTCTCTTCGGTTTCTATGAAACGTTCTCTCAGGCTCAGGATCAAATTGAAATTCCAACTCAGGGAAATCACTCATGCAATGTCAAAGCCTACAATAACACACAATGTTGTTAACACTTATACAATTCAACACCACTTTCCAAAATAACACTTAAACAGAATTAACAAACACTAGTCCCCGGCAACGGCGCCAAAAAACTTGATAACCTAACTCGACTGCGATTAATAACAAAAAATGTTAATCTGACGGTGATGCATATCACAGACGATGTTCTAAGCAGTGAGCAGACTAACACGCAAGCATACGCAGTCGTTTGTATTTATGTGATAAATATATGTGAGTCATCTCCACAGGGACTGGCTAAATTCAAATAGGTGTTACTTGCAAAGTCTTAACAGAAAAATAAAGGGAATTGTTGGTAACCAAATTCGTGCTGAACGCGATGTAAGTGAAACTACAATGCGATAATGATGCTAAAGACGCTAATGAACCACTTAATGTAATGCAACATGATAGATGATAATGCCTTCAACAATGATATACTGAAAAAGAAATGTAACTGAAAACGTGCTAGGTTCAATGTAACAGGGAGTGCTGAAAACAGAAGATAAATAATCTGATGATAACGTATGCTTGGGTCAAGGGTTGTTGAGTATGATTAACATGCCTTTAAGGGTAAGGCTATGGTGAGAATTCGGCGCCGCACAATATGGACCAAATGCTCTTTCTCAAGATGCATTCATTCTCTTCGAGCTTGAGCTCTCGCGTCTAAACTCGAAGCTATCAGCGATGAAATGCGCACTAGTGAGGTGGTTATCTCTAGCCGACCTCTTTAACAAGCAGGAGCCCTCTATCATTGAAACTAATGGTCATGCATAGTATTTCTCTAATCCTCCTCTCTCTCGAGATGAAATGAAAAGCAAACATGAATGGATGGTCAATCAAAACATGTTCTTAGTTATTATGGCTATCATGACTTAGCCTAACATCCCCCTACTCACCCAAAGAACACATGCATCTCATACTCATTCCCCTCGACCCTCACCTATACAAGTTTAGTTCATAGTTGTGTAAATAAGCGTGAAATCAGAGAGTACGAGTGCGGTAGTCGTCATGAAGCTAAACTCAAACCGTAAAACAATGACTATGAACAGTAACTACTGGAACAATAACACTTCAAATAGTAAGAAAAAGTATAGAGCATGGAAAACACAAGGAAGCAAGAGGAGAAACTACGAAATACGATTAAGCTCAAACGTTTAAGCACTCTCAAGTAGAAAATACAACTTATCAACAGAGGTTCAACAGAAATATCAAAATACAAAAGGGAAAGGAAAGAAAGAAAGAACTCAGGATGAAAACTGCAGAAACGCTGTAGAATTGCTCCCAGCAACAAGGACTCGTTCTTAGCAGCTCTGAAATCAAGGCCGAAAAAACAAAAGAAGGAAAAAAAAGAGAGAGCTTTCTTTTCCCAAAATGATTTATATATACTCCCTTCTTGGTAGAGATCAACGACCCAGATTCTAGGGCAAAAATGGCCCTTGCTTTTGGTCCCCAACAGACAATATCAACCTTTTCCAGCTTTTCTGACATAGACACAAAGTCGGCAGTCTTTTTGCAGAAGCTGTCTCCCTTGATCGATTGCTTACAACATTAGCTTGTTCTCGAATGGTTCATCAAATTCGCTTCTCTAACTTCACCGATTGAGGCATGAGTTTAATGCTTCTTTAAATCCCTGCAATGATAAAAAAACATTTAGTGAAAATGGGAATTCCAGAAATGCGATCCATAATGCTGCAAACTTTAGCTTCTTAGCACACAAAACACTTAATTCATTTGATTTCCTAATCTCTACCTTGTTTCCAACATGCATAGTATTTTCAATATAATTTTCAATCTTAGAAGTATCCTATGCATTAGACTTATGATGAAAGTGCATGATTTCTTTAATAAATGCATCCAAAAGAGGACTAAATAAACTCTAATTGAGAGTTATCAATTTTATATAATATCTTTTTAATTATTTGAGATCTCTTCTTTTAAGAAATAATTGGTTTGATAAAATCCTATAATATCTAATTCAAGTAAATTATCTTTAAGGAATTTAACAATATTTAATAATTAAATACTAGAAAGGAAAATAATCTATAATAAAATCTAAAAAAATATGTGGTATTATACATTAAGGTTGTGTATTATTTTTAAAATGCACCACAAGCATACAATCAATATTTATCCTTTATGGACCAATAATAATATATAAAAACATCAAATAAGGTTGTATCAAACAATACTATGGGAACGGAATATGTAGCTGATTGTGAAGAAGTAAAGAAAGTTGTATGACTTAGAAGTTTCTGACAGATTTGGAAGTGGTTCAAGAGATGAAAAAACTCATCACACTTTACTGTGATAATATTGGTGATGTGTCAAATTTCAAATAACCTAAAACCCATAAACGAGTGAAACATATAGAGAGAAACTATGACTTCATTCAAAAGATTATGCATAGATCGAGAGATGTGATTGTCACGAAATTAACTTCGACTAGCAGTTGAGTTGTTCTGTTTACATAAAGGTTGTTATGACTAAAGTGTTCAAGTGGCATATAAAGATTCTAGGCCTACGAGAGATGGTTGCCAAGTATAGGGAATATGAATGTTGGGTCTATTGTATATCCTAAATCAAAACATTAGTAGTCCCACTAGTTTTAGTGTAAGTGGAAAATTGTTGGGGGCTTTGGTTCTAAAACTCATAAACATTTTCACAAATATAATTTATAAAGTATTATTTACTTAAATGTATATTGTGTTGTCAATACATGTCTGTGTGTGTTTTAATGTTTGTTATTGTTGATGATTGCTTGGATTTGTGCTTCAGGATTATGGGGTCTCAAAGTACTAATTTTCTATGTTACTTTTTAAACCATGTTTTCTGTAAGCACGCCGGGATTATGGGGTCCTGGTGTGTCATTTCTTTTAAATGCATGTTCTGTTGTTCCTTGTTCAGTATGTTGTTGTGATGACATGTTTTAGTTTATAGCTAGTCACGATCATGTAAGTTAGCATCCTGCTAGGATGCTAGTTGAGTTGGTGAACATGTGTTGGTGATTTGTTAGGACTAGGCTATTAAATCTTCCTGTTATGGAACTGTTTAGTTGTCATCATATAGAGGATGTAGAGAACATAATGTACAGTTGTTCTCATTGGGTCGGTGTCGTTGAGGATTTAATCCCGCGCCTGATAGTCGGGGATGTGATGTAACATGCCACCCCCATCGATACCTACTTTGTAGCCCTTTTAGGTCGGCCTTGATCATAGTGTTCGCTTGCTATGAGAGGGTCTTAGCTTAGGGAAATAGGTGTGAACAGGCTGACTCGGTGCACTGGTAAGGGCCTCCAAGACCATGACTCAATGGGCACTTTTCTTCGAGTTTTTAGGCATGTTGACCTGGACCAGGACAGTCTGTATAGGCCTACACTTGGCTGGTTTACAACACCATGCGAAGTATGCATGTAGTGTCAGGTAGATGGCTCACCTGAACCGGTGTTGTTAGTACTCAAGTAAAGAAAAGTTGTGTTTGAGCTAGATATTTGTGTAACGAAACCCATGAACAATCGTATGAGCTAGAACATGTGAATGTCTCAATGGCCTCACAAGCAAGTCATGTAACAAATCCCATGACCAAGTAAGTTGAAAGTGAAGTTAAGTATAGTTATGTATTGCTAGCATGTTAGACTCTACCATGTGCATTGTACCCCTGTTGGGGAGTTCTTACTTAGTATTCTTTTATACTTAACCTTTCTGTGGTTTTTCCACCAGCTAAATAGGGACAACACCGAGATGGTTAGCTGGGAGGTGCTGAAGTGATCATGGGTGAAGCTTGCTGGGCTCGTAGGAATCGTTTGTTTGGATAGTTGCAGTTTTTATCATTTGTTTGTTCAACATGCTAGAATAGGGCTCCCGTTATTTCTTGAACCACAATTTGTTAACTGTGGCATGGATACTGTTTTCCAATATTTATTCATTTTTTTGTTTAACTGTTTTAGAAATACCTTGGCCAAGGGCTTGTCATTTTTTTTTCGAAATAAATTCGACACGAGCAGTTATTTGGAGTTTGAATTTGAAAATTGCATATTTTTTTAATGTTAATAAGAAACGTAGTTTTAAAATTACGGGTTCTTACATCAACCATACCAACATAGTCTTGATTCATAAAGGTCATAATCCTACCGAAGTGAGAGAATTTTGCCTAATTAGCCTCTGCAATGTATCTTACAAAATTATGTCCAAGATGATTGTGAACATAATGAAAAATATGCTCACTGACATTATTTCGAAATTCCAGCATGCTTTTGTACCTGGTCGATGTATTACGGATTGTTTAATGATGGGGTATGAATGTTTACATCATATCCATATGAAGAGGAATCGTGGGGTGGGTCTTATGGCTATAAAACGTGATATGAACAAGGCTTATGACCGTGTCGAATGGAATTTTCTTAGAAGTGCTATGATCCAACTTGAATTTCGGGAAAAGTGAGTGAACATAATTATGGATTGTGTAACCTCGGTGAACTTCTTTATTCTTTTAAATGGATGTCAAGACGAGGTATTTTACCCTGAGAGGGGAATTCGACAGGTGAACCCTTTTTCACCCTATTTGTTCTTATTTTGTTTTAAGAGCTTGTCTTGCTTAACTAAGGAGGCGCAACGAAATAGAAAAATTTTAGGATGCAAGATTGCCTGTTGAAGTCCTTCTATAGCACACCTATTTTTTTGCTGATGATAGTCTACTTTTCTGTAAAGCATAAGCTACGGAAGTTAGAGTTATTAGGAAAATTATGAGAATTTATTCGGAAGGATCAGGTAAGTGTATGAATTTTTCAAAATCAGCGGTGGTCTTTAGCCCTAAAGTTCTGAGTGAGTCTCAGAGTTACTTGGCTAGATACCTGGGAATGAGAATAGTTGATGATCTGGGTCTTAATTTGGAGCTTCCTTCCAGGATTTCGGCTAGTAAAATGAAGGACCTTAACTTTTTGAAAGAGAGGGTCTAGAAAGTTGTGAGTGGTTGGACAAGTAATTTATTTTCAGCTGTTGGCAAGGAGATTTTGATCAAAGTAGTAACTCATGCTATTCCCACATATATCATGTCCTGTGTTCAGCTTCCTATAACGCTTTGTGTGAAGTTATCTCAATTCATGGCCCAATTCTGGTAGGGGTCATCTCCTATAAGTCTAAGATTCATTGGGCTAGTTGGGAGAGAATGTGCATTCCAAAAATTCAAGGTAGTCTTGGGTTAAAGAATCTAGTTGATGATTAGACCTCAAAATAGTGTATGTTCTAAGAAGTGGGAAGCTCATGTTGATGCGCCCTGCTCTGAGAATAGTGTGGGTGTTTCCTTGGGCACTTCTGTGCGCGACCACGATGGGTGGTGTTGGGCAGCGACAACATTTTTTCTTCCCGAATGCTTAGATCCTACTGCTGCGGAAGCCCCTGCTCTATTGTAAGGGTGCAATTGCTAATCAATTCAGGCTCTTTGGTGTCTAAGTTGAATCTAATGTTAAAATTGTTGTTGATGGAATGAATAACTCTTAGATGATTGCCTCTAATTTTAAGATTAATTAGGGAGCATTTTATATATGATATTGAGTGAATGAGAATAAATAAACAAATAATAGTATAATAATAAAATTATATCAGAGTAGAAAATGTTGAGGAAAAAAAACTACAAAAGGAATATTGGAAAAACTTATACAACTTAAAATTTTGAAAATATAAAATAAAAACAGAAGTTTTTGAAGAAAATAAAAATCTAAGGTTCTTGAATTTTTTTTAAAAACTGAAGTATTTTGTTTTACAAAAAATAAATAAAAATTGAAATAAAAGTAAGTACCACTCAGTAATAGGAGGTTTTAATCGCTCAAACGGCCACTTTGAGGAAAAAACGCCAGCAAGCGGCTGCAGCCGCTCTTCCGAAGCGTTGGCAAGAGCGTAGAACAAACAGCCCCTAAAATTCTCTTTTGCTCTTTGTTCTTTCTTCTTCTCCATGCTCCGCCAAGAAAAGAAACAGAAAGTAAACAACTGAATCCCCTGTGTGGATCAAGAGAAGCCATGTTCGATTCAGAACCTCAACTGGAAGGGGATGGAGAAGAGAAGCCATGTTCGATTCAGAAGCATCTGTGCAGGAAGGAGAAGAGGAAGGCGTTGAAGAAGATGAAGCGGAAGGGATTGAGAAAAGAGGCGGCGCTGAAATCGCAACAGGAGCAGGAGGCGCGGTTCAACGACCCCGAAGAGCAGAGGAAGATTCGGCTGCTGGAGCTGGAGGAGGAGGAGCGGTCGCTCAGGGAGAGGAAGCTCTTCGAGGACCGGGAGAGGGCGTGGTTGGAGGCTATGGAGCTGAAGAACAAGAAGTTGGCCGAGGAGGAAGAACAAGGGGAGCAGCAAAGGCTGGAACAAGAATCTATGCCGCCGTCTCAGGTTTTCCTTCTCTTTCTTGTCATTTTCCAGTGATTATGTCTTTCTTTTGTGCCTTTGTTGTCGAACAATGCTTATAGACTGTGTTGGTTGAGTTTTAATTCGATTTCAGCTTTATAGTGCAATGATTAGGCCGCGATAGTTTAATTCGTGATGACCACTAACTTAGGAATTAATTTATAATAGCTTTTCTTGACACTTAAATGTTGTAGGTTAAGTAGTACATTTGCGCCTGTTAGACACAGTGTTTTAAAAAGCCCCGTCAGGCGCGCCTACGCCCAAGGCACACCTCTTGCGCCTCGCTTGGGAAAGGCGAGGTGCGCTTAATAAGGCTTGCACCTTTTGGCGCCTTACGTGAAGCCCAGGGCAACAAAAGGCGCGCGCCTTGGAGGATGTTTTATTTTCTTTATATTTTTTCATGTTTTCACCTTTATCTTTTGTGAGATTCCTGTACTAGGTCATTCAAAGTGCAAGATAACTAATTCATGACATTTCAATACCTTAAATAACTTAATTCTTCAACTTACAAAGACAACATTTGCTTAAATGAAAGGTTAATAGTTGAATTTTATGTATGTTTTGTATATATTCTTAGTTAAACTTCATTTTTTTCCATGAAATGAAGGTTAATACTTAAGTGTAATGTATGTTTAGTATATTATTCTTGGTTAAAACTTCATTTATGTCTATGAAAATGTGTATACACATATATATAAAAATATTTGTGTTTTTTATATAGTGCACCTGATGTAATAAAGCCCGCGCCTTATGGTGCGCCTTGCGCCTCAGGCCCAGAGGCTCATTGTGCCTTAATGCGCCTTGAGTTTTTTAAAACACTGGTCAGACGGATATTCAAATAAAAATATAGTGCAATGATATTTGTTCAGTTTACTTGAAACTTCAATTGCTTTCTATTGCTGCCTTGGTGTGGGTCACATATCTCCTATTGTTTTAGTGGAGGAAAGTTGTTCATTTCAGCATTTTGCAACTTTCTTTTGTAGGCTGGAAATGACGAGTTTAATGAGGAAGAAGATGGTTGGGAATACATAGAAGGGCCTGCAGAAATCATCTGGAAAGGAGAGGAGATAATTCTGAAGAAGAAACTAATTAAGGTTCCTAAGAAGGATGTTCCATCTGAGAAAGCCCTAGAGGCACCCATTATGCAGGCAAGCTTATTTTCTAGATAACCATAGTTTATGTTATTATATATTTTTCGTGGCACCTGTTACAATGAAAATGATCATGTTCATAGATATTTATATGTATTCTTTTTGTAGAATCCTCATAGGCCTACGTCAAACCCTCTTCCTCCGCAATCTGCAGCTTTTACAGATGATAACAATGCATCAATTTCATCAAGACATGTGGTTGAGGATGTTGCAAATCAAGTGCCAAACTTTGGAACTGAACAGGCATTTCTTTTTCTTTCTTTTTCTTTGTATTACCACTATCTTTACTTTCCTATATTCCTTCTCCTGTAGTTCTATGGTGAAGTTCCATTTTAATAAATAAGCTTTGCTCAGTAGTTTTTTTAATACTACAGGATAAATCACATTGTCCATTCCATCTTAAAACTGGAGCTTGTCGATTTGGTCAGCGCTGTAGCAGAATTCACTTCTACCCTGAAAAATCGTGTACATTGCTTATCAGGAACATGTATAATGGTCCTGGCCTTGCTTGGGAGCAAGATGAGGGACTGGAGGTCTGTTAATGATGCTCATACAATTATTGTATCCTCAAATAACTTTGAAGTATTGCTACTGCATTAATTATCTCTGAAATTGTTTTGAAAGATCTCATTTCGGCGACACCTTGACACCTTGACTTCTTGCTCTATATATGGCTACTTATCCTTAAATTTGTTTTCAAATAACCATTGAATCATTTTTGTGGTTGGATTAGTAAGCATTATTGATCAGATTAAGTTGTTCTTGTGCATGCTATGCTTTTTTTTTGAAACAAGGGTAACCACGCCCGTCCCTATTGTGCATGCTATGCTTATGACTACATAATTATCCAAACTAAATTAGCTAAATTGCTTTGAGCTCTTCACACGCCCATTTTGAGTGGAAGGAAAGTGATCACAAGACCCGATTTATCATCCTTTTTTTTTACATTCTTTGGTTAATATAGGGTCCCTTTATCTGCACATTTTGATTGAAGCTGAAAAAATTAAGAATGGATTCATCAATTTATTGTAATTTTTACATCTTAAAATGAATTATACTTTGGATACAAGACCTGATCCTTAAAAAAATAATTTATGAAGCTTAGTTCATGAGAATTTGGCAACTAGCCAAATTTATCTTTATTGTCAGTAGCTCCTTTGATGCCTAATACAACCATTATACTGAGATTTCACCTTGTTGTGATTGATTGTGGTATTGATATTGAATAAAGTGCATTTTTTCTATTGAGTTTCTTGACTTCCTTTATATCAGAAACGTACTGCAAGAATTGTGTCAAATTGTCATGGAGGGTTACAATTTTGCTCTTGAGACCTTTGGAGTTGATAATATGAAAACCAATTTCGTATCCTACTTGCATTGTCCTTTTTTATTATCATATAGTCTTTTACTTTCAAGTTTGTAGTTCTAGTAATAGCATATCACATTCTTTTTGCCATTTCTACTCTTTTTCTGTTGAAGTTGTTATTCAATTTTTTTTTGATGTATATATATACTTTTTGCCTGCAGTTTAAAGAGATTTAAGTGTAGTGATAATAAGTTCCTATTTAGTTTTTTTTAGTGTTCTAAAAGATATGGTTGAGTGCGCCTAGGCGCAAGTCGCACCTTTGGCGCCTCGATTCGATTAGGGTGCTGATATGAAGGCACATGTCTAGGCACATCTGCGAAGCCCATGAGAGACACAAGGCGAGTGCCTTGTGGGGCCTGATTAGTTTTTATGCAAGCTCCTTTGGTTGTGAGTTACTGATAGGGTTGGGTCTTAGTAGAAATAGGAATAATATAAGGGTATGTTAGCAATTACTTGGGGAGTAAGTTGCAATTACTTGGAGAGTAAGTTAGGGTATTTTATTATAAATAGAGAGGGTTAGCCTAGGTTTGAGGCATCCAATTATTGAGTGAGTTATTGAGTGATTTATTGTAGGGCTCAAGAGATTCTCTTGAGAGGGGAGGTTCCAAGACCTATCAAAACTTGGCTTATCTTGTATTCTTTTACTTTTGATATAATCTAGATCCTGGATCATATCAATTGGTATCAGAGCCGTTCGATTCTTGGTTGTAGAGATGGATCGAGAACTTCTTCTTTTAATTCAAGAACAGTTGCAAAGTCTTAGAGAAGACCTAAAAAGATGTTTTAGAGAAATCAAAGAGGAAATTAAATTGGAAAAAACGACGGCTAGGGTTTCGACACCACCGCCGCCACCCCCGCCGCCTCCGCCACCACCTCCTTCGTTGCTGCTGCCACCACCGCTGATGTCACTATTGCCACCACGACCGTCGCTACCTCCGCCGCTGTTGCCATCATCACCGTCACCTCTGCTGCCATCACCTTCGTCGCCACCACCACCACCATCATCGTTTGCATCATCGCACGCACCACTACCCTTCTTGCATTCTTTGCGCCACCGCATTGTCATTGCCGCAATTGCCACCGCCGTTGCCGCCGAAAAAAAAAAAAAAAAAAAAAATTCAGAATTGTTTTTTTTTCCGTAGTTATTGTTTACCAACACCTTGAGGACAAGGTGTATTTTTTTAGGGGCCGGTAGTGATAGGGTTGGGTCTTAGTAGAAATAGGAATAATATAAGGGTATGTTAGCAATTACTTGGGGAGTAAGTTGCAATTACTTGGAGAGTAAGTTAGGGTATTTTATTATAAATAGAGAGGGTTAGCCTAGGTTTGAGGCATCCAATTATTGAGTGAGTTATTGAGTGATTTATTGTAGGGCTCAAGAGATTCTCTTGAGAGGGGAGGTTCCAAGACCTATCAAAACTTGGCTTATCTTGTATTCTTTTACTTTTGATATAATCTAGATCCTGGATCATATCAGTTACACAAGGGCATCTCCCATTTTTTGGTACATTTTTGTGTTTGGTGAAGTGTTGGTGTCCTAGAAGAAAAGCCTAGCAATAAGTTCGACAATATTGGAAGTAGAGATGGAGAACTCACTTTGGGAGGAAAAACCCATTGCATTTCTTAGTGAGATTCCTTTCTATTTTATATCCCTTATGAGGATCTTGAGGTTGGTCTGGAGGCAAATTGAGTGGCTGACGAGAGATTTCTTTTGTTAAGGGACGGAGAGTGTTGGGGTGGTCTCACTAAGTAAGTGGAGCTGGGGGTGTTGGGTATTGATAATCCGAGAGCTTGAAATAAGCACTCTTAGTGGTTTCATCAGTAGCAACTAGCACGATGCCGTTTGGTGTAGGGTTATCGGGAGCAAGTATGCTATGTTTCCTTTTGAGGAGACATCGTGGGGTTCATCATCATGATAATTTTAGAAACCTTTAGAAGGTACTACATCCGAGTATCTTTCATTTTCTACTTTATGGTCTCCAAGTTGACCGATGAGACTTCTAGTTATTTTTGCTCTAGTTTTTCCTAACCTTCACCATTTGTCGTTAGCAAAAGTTTAGTCCATGGGAGAATTGTTATTAGTTGCGAGTCTTAGTCTGTCTCCTCGCCTGGTCAAATGTTCTGTTCCTTAGTTGATTGGGAGGCTTAAGTCACAAATCTTTTGTCTTTGGTTGGGGAAATTCAGAGTGAGTCAGTGACTCATAAGGGATATTTACTCATGGTGTTCTTGCATGTGCGATGTTTTTTGCTTGCAAGTCATTATTTTCTTGTTTAGCTTGCCCATTTTTTTATCAGTATATGGGGGGATCTGAGTTGGTGTTAGTTTGGAAGGTGAAAATTTTGAAAAAGGTAATTTTTTTTACCAGGTTTTAGATGGAAAGGTGAACATGTTGTGTTGGTAAGTGAAAATGATGCCTTCTCTGATGGTGGGTCCTTCGTGTTGTATTCTTTGTAAGATGGACTCTTAGAATCTAGATCACATCCTTTAGAGATGTGATAAGCCTGTGCTTGTTTGGAATGGCTTCTTTTGGCTTTTGATGTTGGACATAGTTAGTGTAGGAAGGTGATAGAATCTACCACAATATATTATTAAAACTACGATAATCTCTTGAGAGGATCTCCCAAAGAGTCAGAGTACAATGACGACAATTCAATCGATGCCTGCTAATGACCTATCATATCCTATTTATAGTAAACCTAGGAATTAACCTAATTTAGTAATAACTCGATTAAGGCCCAAAAGCCCAATACAACTTGCATAACTAAAACAGAATTATATTTAAAATAATACGACAATAAATCTGTCACTTCTTGGTCCGCCTTGAATAAACTTTTAATGCTCTCGGGATCGTATCAGAAGGTTATGATTGAATGCTTAGGCATCCTCCGCTTAGAGAGAAAAAGTTTCTTTGGTAGGTTGGAGTTTGTGCTATTTTGTGGAGTTTTTGGGGTGAGAGAAACAAGAATCTTTTAAGGAAATGAGAGATCTCTAGAAGATATTTGGTCCCTCATCAGCTTAATGTTTCTCTTTAGGCCTCGATGACTTGGTTATTTTGTGATTATTCATTAGGTTAGATTTTGTTGGATTGAAAGCCATATTTGTAGGCTTCATTTCCCTTTCTTTTTGTTGGCTCTTTTTTGTATGTCCATGTATTCTTCCATTTCTATCTTAATAAGCGCCCGATATTTTATTAAAAAAAAGGTGGACTTTAGATGGCACAGCGAGACAGTCATTCTTGTCTTTGCACTGAGATACCTTTGGCCATCAAGAGCCATATTTGGATGTGTGCAAAGAATGATGATTAGTTGTTGGACAGTCCTTTTGACATTCACCTAGTACCTGAGTAGGGTTCATAGACCTCCCTTTCTAGAGTACCTATTTTTGGTGTCATGCAAATGTTTCTTATTATTAAAATATTAGTAACATCTCTTTTTGATCCTGATGAGGGAAAATGAAGAATGATGAAAGAATTCTACTTTTTTATTTGCTCTCTTTTTCATGCCTCTGATGAATTAAAACAATTCTGTGCCCAATTGATGGGAACTGTCTTAGATAACTCTCAATTTTTCATCACCCTAGTGTCTCATTTCTATTAGAAAAACTATAGAGATATCTTATATTTTTCTAATCTTTGTTTCTTCCTTAGATCTCTTAACTTTACCTTAATCACATCTAGACTTTAGTACTTTACTAAGCTCAGGTAGTGACTCTGCATAATTATGACCTTTTTGGAGTGAGAGTGATCATGGATGGCAGCTGGATTTGATGACATAAGATGTTTCTTTTGGAGTTGTTCTTCTGAAATGGAAATTGTTGGACTAAGATTTCACCTTTTCCCTTCTAATTATCTAAATGGAATGTCTTATGTTGGTGGTGCCTCCTAGACTGACTTTCTTCCCCACTTTTCAGTTTACAGATGAGGAAGTTGAACGCTGTTATGAAGAATTTTATGAGGATGTACATACCGAGTTGTTGAAGTATGGAGAAATCGTAAATTTCAAGGTCTCCTGCATTTATAGGGTTTTGTTTTGTAACTTCTGTTTTGTTATTATGTTTACCTGAGCAGTGAGAATTCTGACACTGGGTTAGGTTTTAATGTCGAACCTCAAAATTGTATTTGTTTAGAGTGATTATTTTATCATCAATCCTTAAAAAAATTGTATGTATCTTTGTTCAGGTATGTAAAAATGGCGCTTTCCACTTGAGGGGAAACCTTTATGTGCACTTTAAGTCCTTGGATTCTGCTGTGCTTGCTTTTAATGCTAACAATGGTCGTTTCTATGCTGGGAAACAGGTACTAATTTCTCCAACTATCCTCACTAATAAGTCATTGAATAGACAGAAGATATCTGTTCATCCTTAAATTTTTTTTACCCTGTAGGGGTGAAAGCTAGATATTTTTAACTTTTTTAATTTTTCCCATTAGCCTCAGTCAGGTCAAAACAGTGGAGGAAAGTTTTCTTGATAGCATCCAGCTTTCTTTAGACTCTTAAGAAAGAATAAGCTTAGGAACACATGGCTATAATACCATGAACTTAAAGTAAAAACTTTTTTTTTTGAAACAAAACACCAATCTTTCATTAAAAAAATGAAGAGGAACATAGTTCAGAATACAAAGGGAACACAAAAGAGAAAAACAAAGGAAAAAGAGAAAAAACACCAATGAAAAAACAGAGCCTAAAGCACAATACTGAGGTGCAAAAACAGAAAATGAAGACTTAGAAGAAGGCCTCCCAGTTGTGAGAAATTTGCTGAATGGAATAGCTGGAGAAAGCCTTTGAGAATGAAGCCCATAGGGAAACTTTTAGTATTGCAGAATCACATCTGCAATGCCATGTCAAACAAGAATCCTGAAAGGTTCTTTGATTTCTCTCCCACCAAATTTCATAAAGGAGACTTTTAACAGAGTTGATCCATAAAAAGAGAGTCTTGTTGCGAAAATAAGGCCCAAGTAGCAGTTGAAAAACATTTCCTTTTGCATTATTAGAGAATACCCATGGGAGGTTGAATAGGGTTAGCAGCTTTTGCCAACATTGAGAAGAGCTATGAAGCACGGATACGGATACGACAGGACACGGCGATGCGTCAATTTCATAAAAACTAAGATACGGATACGTTTGAGATACGTCAATTTTTTTATATATAAAATTAATATAAATTGTAAATGAACATATAGTAAGAAAATGGGTCTTAAATTTAAAGAGATAATGGGTCTTAAATTTCTTTGCAAGCTGATGTATATCCATGAGTTAAAGAGATAATGGGTAAAAAAAATAAAAAACAATGGAAGATAGACCTTTTAAAATTAATACAACATAAAAATTAGATATCTAAAAGGGTTTAAAAAGAAAACCTTTAAAAGAAACTCTACTGTGTTTGAAAGAAGAAGGAAGAAACAGAAGAAGAAGAAGAAGAAAAGAAGAACAAAGAAGAAAAAAAGAACAGAAGAAGAAGAAGAAAAGAAGAAGAAGGAAGAAAAGAAGAAGTAGAAGAAGAATAGAAGAAGAAGAAGAACAGAAAAAGAAGAAGAAGAAGAAAGATTGAAGCTTACTTGTTTGACCACCGAATGGAGCAAGCGAGAAAAGATTTCGACTGGTTGGTGAGGTGGTTGTCGGCTGGTCACTTGCGTGGAAGATGAAGTAAGTTCAATGGGGTTTTTTTGTTGTTGGCTGTCGCCGGGTTGAAGATGAAGTAAGTTAAAGGGGTTTTTTTTGTTTGTTTAGAAAATGAAGTTTAAAGGTTAGAGTATTGAAGAAGTTTCTTTTATTCTTGTATATATTAACTAAATGAAGAGTAAAAAGCCTTTTGGGCCTTACATAATAGGCTGAGAGCAAACCATCTTATTTTAAAAAAAAAAATTAAAGAAAGTGTCCAAAACGTGTCCATGAGTATTGAAAATTAAAAAAAATAAATTAAATAATCAGAAACTCTTTTTGGCGTGTCGGACATGTGTCCGGGGCATATCTTGGCGTATCCGTGTCCGAAACGTTTCTGAAACCGATTCCTAGCCATTTTTAAGGTGTCCGTGCTTTATAGGAGAAGAGTACTGACATAAAAAAAGCAAATGATTACTATCTTCTGAGGCTGCTGAACAGAGAAGACATATTGAAGGCTGAAGAAAATGACTTTGAAGCTTCCGTTGCAGAACTAAAAGTGTTGAACTTAAATTGATTCAGATCCCGTACATAATTATGCCTTGAATATAACTTTGGCACCTTTGTATTTATAGGAATTCTTTTAAAAGTGAAGTTGACTTTGCTTGTAGTTAACTACTGCCAAAGCGGATCCATTTTAACAAGAATTTCCAAAGCTGAGGAAAATTAGGTGGATACTCCCACCACCTGTGCTCTCCTCCCCTAAGAGTGCACACACCATCAAGGAGAGAAGGGTGTGTTCATATGGGGGAGAGCACCCTTCAGGTAATATGAGAAGGGTGCACTCAGCTTAGGAATATATATATTTTTTTGGATAAGAAACAATTTTGTTAATAAAATCAAATACAAAGGTGCTGGGGTTACCATCTTACAAAAGAGTGCATTAAATTACAGAAGAGAGCTCCAACTATTCAAAAGTATATCAAAACTATAATCATGGAATAGAGGATTAATTTTACACCAAGACACCACCAAGTATATAATTTTGTCAATGATACGATTATAGGGTAGTGATTTGTCCTTGAAAATCCTTTGGTTTCTTTCTAACCATGTGCACCAACAGAAAGCCTTGACAAAATTTTTCCAAAGTGCTTTTCTTTTTCTCCTTGAATGGGTGAGCTAAGAGGGTCTGTTGTATCGGTGATTTGGAGTTCCCAGGTAGAACCAGACTCCATGAGTATGCTCCTCTAATGTAATTCCAGAAAATCTTAGCATTGACACAAACGATTAGAAAATGAGATTGGGATTCTGGATGGTCTTTGCAGATGGCGCACCATTGGGGAGACAATGCAAGATGAGGCATGTGCTTTTAGAGGGCATCATTGGTGCTAATGACTTCATGGCTAAGCTCCTATAGGAAAAACTTGACTTTTTTGGTACATTTATCTTTCCATATCACATCATAAATATTGTTGGTAGGAGGACCGATTTGGCCATTGAGGTTTTTGATCAGTGATTGCCCGGTGAAGCATCCAGATGGATTTGAATCCCAAATAAGTTCATCTTTCTTTCATTCAAATTAACAAAACTGATTAGAAGGCTAATAGCACTGTATTCTTCAATCTCATCCTCTTTCAAGTTCCTCCTTAACTTCAAATTCCAGAAATTGTTTTCTGTATGCCATACATCTTCAACCACAGCTCCTTTATCAAGTGTAAGGTTATACATGAGAGGAAATGAGTGGCTGAGAGGTTGTTCATTTATCCATTTGTCCCTCCAAAAGAGAGTGTCTGCCCCATTGTTAACTTTGTGAGATGTTCTTTCATGAACCAGTTGATGAAGCTGGTAGATAGCTTTCCAAGGGCCTTTTGATGTAGCCATAGACACTTTTCCAGGAATGATGTTTGGCTTGGTAGATCCAAATTTATCCTCAATCAATTTCCTCCAGAGAGCTTTTCCTTCAGTAAAGTATCTTCAAATCCACTTGGACAGTAGTGCCTCATTTTTCTTTTTTAGGCTATGTATCTCCAATCCCCGAAATTCAGCTAGGTAATGTAGTAGTTTACCATTTGACCAAGTGAAGACCTTTACCCTCTTTACCACCCCTCCAGAGGAAGTTTCGTATCATTCTTTCCAATATCTTACAAACCTTTGTAGGCATTTTAAAAACTGCCATGTAATTGGTGGGGAGGTTGGCGAGTACAACTTTTATAAGAGTAAGTCTCCCTCCCTTGGACAAATGATGGTTCTTCCCAGATCAGATTTTTTTTCCAACCTTCTCGATCATCGGTTCCCAGAAATGTAATGATTTGGGGTTACTGTTTAGGGGAAGGCCTAAATACGTGGATGTTTGGGGTTACTGTTTAGGGGAAGGCCTAAATACGTGGATGGCCAAGCACCAATTTTGCAACCAAGTCTCGCCGCCAGAGAGTTTAGGAAAATTAGACTTTCCTTGATGGTGTATGCACACACTTTCAGGTAATATGTGAAGTGATTTTATGTTGTTCATCTGGAAGGATTACTCTTTGCAATTCGGTGTTCGAGAACTTGCGTATTTTCTACATGTCCATCTTTTCCATTCCTTCTTTAGTTTGTATTATCTTTGAGAGGTCTATCTGTGATTTTACAGAATGGCAATGGCAAACTGGGAAGCTCCATTTATCACTTGGTGAGATGGAGCTAAGTGAATAAAAGAAAAAACCATGAAGGATTTTCTTTAGTTAACAACAGCTTCGAATATGATATTGATACTTTACTCGCCAGTGGAAAGCTTTCTGCGCTCAGTCATTCAACACAGAGTGAATAGAAAAAATGCATAGTTTTATGATAGATCCTCGGATCTCGCCCTCACCTCTACAAGCAAGAAAGACAAGAAAGAAATTGAAAGCTTTGGAACCTTTTACAAGTTGGTCGAGTGGCTTTGTACCTTGAGCCGCTACTTTCCCTCTCTCGATCAATTCTCGTTGATGTTTAAAAATCGGACAAGGCGGGACCAGTGTTTTCAAAGCGCAAGGCGACACTCTCCTTAATCGCCTTAAGGTGAGAGGCGACAAAAAGGTAAGGCTCGAGCGAAGCGTGGCGCTACAAGTAAATGTATAAATAAATAATATATGAAAGCATATTCTATTTCAATAAAATATAAAATTCTAATCAAACAACACTAAATGGTAACAAGAACATCAAAATAAATAAACTAGAAAATAAATAAATAAAATGTTTAATAACAAATGTCAGGAAATGTTTTTTACGTAATTTAAAACATGCTAAAAAAATTTAAAACTTAAGTTTTATATAATTTAAAGTCAATTGAAACATTTATTAAAGTTACAAACAATAAAAGCTTTATATTTTAAACATAAAGTAAAGACAATTGTAGTTTAAAACTTAAAATAGTGTTCAAAATTAATTTAAAAAACTGACCACCTTGTCATTTCACTTTTCTTTTCGTACAAAAGCTCTTTTATCCAAAAGATTTTAATATAAAATGCAGGTTAATTAAAAATATTTTAAATTGAAGTTAATGTAAAAAATGATAGGTTGTCTTTCCACTTTTAATAAAGTTTTTTTACCCAAAAGTTTTTTAATTTGCATCACAATTTTAAACCCCACAATAAACACTGTTTTCAACCTCAAGATCATGAAGTCACTGTATTCATAAAGCTTGAAAAAAAAAGAAAAAAAATCAAGCGCACGCCTTTGAGAAAGATGAAGGCGCTGCCGGCCGCAAAAAGGTGAAGCCAAGCGAGCGCTTGAGTGAAGAGGCTCGCCCCAACCATTTAAGAGGCACATGGCCCCTAGGTCGCCTCGCCTCTCTCCATAGGTGAGTGCTTGGGTCCACCTTGAAAACACTGGTCGGGACAAAAGAACCTAAAGGCTTACGCCTTGAGGACTAGAAATGAACCTCTACGACGCCTTGAAACAATCGCCTCAAAGGCCAAAGATGCGTAAGCCTTATTTTTAAAATGATAAGCTTTTAGGCCATGGACCCATATATTCATTTAAATTTAAAAAGTCATTTGGGCTAACTTGTGGAGTCGTGGACCCATTTAATTGATAATTTTTTTTTATTCCTTTAGGTCAAGTCAACTATGGGTCAATTTGATTTTTTTATCAATTAAATGGGTCCACGACTCCATAAGGTACCCCAAATGATTTTTAAAATTTAAATGAATATATAGGCCAATGGCCTAGAAGCTTATCATTTTAAAAATAAGGCTTATGCCTCTTTGGCCTTTGTGGCGATTGTTTCAAGGCGTACACCTCTACTACAAGAGGCGTAAGTCTTATTTCTAGTCCTCAAGGCGTAAGCCTCGAGGCATTCGCCTCGTCTAATTTTTTAAACATTGGTGGAAACTACCAAGCTGGAGTACGATAGGGGCCGAGGGAATTTTCGATGGAGCAGGTTGGGAAAGAGTACAACTGATTTATTATCTTTCTATTTTAGAATCGGGTTCTACTGTTAAACTGGTGTTTCACGATTAGTATTGGAAATGAATGGAGAAGTGGTGCACTTTGAACCTGGACAACTATTAATATCAGGAAAGTAGGTAAATGGATGAAGCTCTTCACTGCTCGAAATTTTTTTCCACTCTTCTACGTATAGAAAAGCTTTTGCTCCTTTTCTTTTGTTTCGATCCAGCCTTGCATTTTGATTTTGAATAGATGCACGGAGAAGAATATATATCTCAGGTCATATTCTTGTGTAACTTCTGTCGTCCTGTTCATTGTGGTTCCTCGGCCCTGCTAGCCATTTGCTTGCTCAAACTGTAAGCGAGCTTTTTTCTCGTATATGTAGCACTCAAACGAGGTGGGGAATCCATGTGAACAGACCCTCAGATTTTGCTAACTCCCTATCCCAACCTCAGAGAACCTTAGCTCTTAAACTTATACCTCGGCCAAGCAAAAGCACTATTCTATCTTACCCATTAAAGCTAACTTCTCCTTCTTCTATAGCAAGTGCCGAATTTTTCTTGCACTCTACAACTCTTTAAGTTCCTCTCCCGTGGGTTTCTGGTTGAGCCGCTTTGTCCTATGCCTTTTGGACTCACCAATGCCCTTGCCGACACCTCGTCGAAACTCTTTCGCCCCTTGAGATGCCTTATCCTCAAGGATAAAATATGGAGAGGACGGACCTCTTAAGGTGTAGAAGGAATCAACCTCACAGCTATGAGACTTTCTAAAGAAAACTACAATTGTAGTTTATCGACCATTAATAGATCACTCAATGGAGCAACTCGAGATAGATGCAAGATTCTTTTTCCCCCCCTGAAATCATCAAAGAAAGCAACGGGAATGCTCCGGTCCGAATAGAACTTACCTCCGGCACCTGGCTTTCTCCGACGCATTTTAGTTTAGCTGCGCTTAAAAGGCCGATTTGGCCGACCAATTACCAAATTCACCTATCATCGTCGGCATAACCGTAAAAAAGATCATTGATTCCCATGGGCGCATATCGTTCATGTTCGGTAAGCTCGTGATCTCACCCAATTCTTGAATCCGCTAAAAGGAATCAAATCTCAGTATTCTCTAGTTGAGGATTTGAAGTGGAGGACCCGTATTGCAAATAGTGGGTTTCATGGTAGTTCAACTAGGTGATGCTCTGTCAGAACATATTGAAACATGTTTTAGTGAAGATTACCCTACTATTGTATTTGGAAGCTTTACTCAAGATATTGTGTCTGGAGAGGTAGATAGATAAAGCTACTAGTTGCTCCAGCAAGGAGTCAACTGAATGACCAAAGCATCGGTTGCTTCCACTTGTGGCCTTCTTTGACCACTTTGACGCCATCCTTTGCTTTCTTTGCACCTCTCGTAAACGCTCCATCGTTCCAATTAATGTGCTTCTATCCTTCACCGAGTAAATAAGGTATGTAGTCAGTCCTTCACTTCGAGGATCCCGATACCTTTCTTAGTTATAAAGAATGCTTATTGGCATTCTTCGTTTGCTGAATCAAGACAAGTGGTTGTAGCTTACTGCACATGATGATCAAAATGGTCAAGAAATGCCAATATACTATGCTTACTAGTAGAATTCTCAAAGAAGCTGAATAATCTTTAGCGGAGTCGGCCCAGTGCATTGGACCGTTGGATAAGAGAATGGAGTAGGCCTAAAAAGCGCTTGGGCATTCTACATACCGTGCTTTGAAGGCACAAAGGTTGGAAGATCTGGCCAAAGAAGGTGATAACCCTATAGATTTGTTCCCATGGCATTAGCACCTTCTAACATTTCTCCCTTAATCCACCTCAAACCAATAAAATACCATTTAAAGGGAAACGATTCTACTGACTTGTAAAAAATGTTCCTAATACTTGGGGTAAAACGGTAGCTCGAGTGGAACCTTTTCTTTCTCGCGTATTACAAGTTGATGTAAAAGTTAGAAAACCCCAATTTTTCATTATAAAATATCAAAGTAGTTTTCAAGCAGCCAAGAGCAAGTTTGATTGAGCTCTATTCGGAAAGTGGGCGTGGAGATTCTGCAATGAGCCAAATGGAAAAAAGTCATTGCAAGCATTCATGGTATGGATTCCTATGGTTGGCATTCTGCTGGAAGATCAAACACAAGCTTAAGAAGCCCATAGAAGAGTATTACAAGAACTTGGAAGAAATTTGAATCCTTGTATAGGTTCAAGCTTGGTGATGATAGTGTTCTAAAAAGCCTTGAAAGGCTCGAGGTGCACTCCTTGTGCCTCACCTCGTAAAAGCCCAACCCATGTAATAAAGTGCACCATATTCGTACTTTTTAGGGATTTTTCGTGAAGCCCTCAAGCGTTGATGGTGCGCCTCTTGAGGGGCTTCTTCATTTTTTTTTCAATTTTTCAAAATTTTCAAACCCTCTTCAAAACGACGCATTTTCATCTTTAAATTTTTGTTTTTTTTTCTTTCTAAAAACTCAAATGTCTCTTCTTCTCATGCAAGATTTGTTTTGTTTCGATTATGAATGAAACTAACAACCACAATTTGTCGATTTCATTTTCTTATGAAACCCAAAACCTTTGCCTTTTCGTCTCGTTCCTCTTTAGAAGTCAAAAGATCATTGTTGCTACTTTGTTCTTTCGTCGTGGGTTTCGTTTCTCTTCTAGTTTTATTTATTGTTTGGATTGGGTGCATCTTTACTAATATTGTGAAGCTTCCTTTGTTTTGAAGATATATAGATGAATATTTAAACATTCTATATGTTTTGTGGTGTATAAGTATTTTAATATTTTTTTTAATACATGGCGCACCTCGAAAAAAAATGCCCACACCTTTTTTGCGTCTCAAGCTCAAGACAGGCTTTGTGCCTTTTTGTGCCTTTTAAAACACTCAATGTGATGGTTAAAAGATCTCATTCTGGAACAATAAATGGGCTCGTGATTCCCTTCTCAAAGTCTCCTTTTCTAGACTTCATTCTGTTGCATCTATTAAAGAAAACTCGGTCTTCTCAAATTGGGATTCATATCTTCTAGGAGACCATTAAAGGATGAAGAAATTGTTGAGTTTAGTGCACTCCAATTAATTTCACCCTATTCTCTGTGCCACAGAAAGGATAGTCTGATTTGCTCTGTAGAGCCATCAGGGTATTTTCGGTTAAGTCCTTTAATGGATATGCATCGCCATTAGAAAATATAGAGAAAAGATTGTTCAAGGCAATCTGGAAATCAAAGAGCCCAAAGAATCTAAACATCTTCTCTTGGATCCTCCATGCAGCATTAATACTTCAGACTCCCTGTAAAAGGCTGCAAAATCATGTTCTGATGCCATCGGATCCTCCTTCATTGCAGCATTAATAATTCGGACTCCCCGTAAAAGAAGCTGTAGATTCTATCTTTTTGTCCTCTATGTAATGCTGCTTCAGAATCTGCTAACCACCTACTACTTTTGTTCAATTATTCTACATCATACTAGCTCCCGTCTTATGAATTTATTCACTCTAGATTGGGCCTTTCAAAATGATATTAGGGCAAATGTGCTAAGCATTCTGGAAGGCCCTCAAATAAGTAAGAAGGGTTGGCTACTTTGGATCAACGCATCAAAAGCCTTGCTGAATGAATTATGGTGGGAAAGAAATCAAAGAAATCTTTCAAGACAAGAGTTTAACTTGGCTTCTGAAAGCCTCCTCGTGGTGTTCTTTGTCCAAGACTTTCAACGGCTGCAAAATCCAGAACATTTTTGTTAATTGGACATCCATCTTATATTTCTCCTTTGCAGATCATGCTTCTGCTTGTTTCACTTTCATGCTGCTGCTAATTCCCCTTCTTGTTCTTTTTTGTGTTTTTTTTTCCTTATTTTTGTCTCTGTAATCTTTACTTCTGAAATATTTGTCCCTTTTTTCTAAAAGAATCTCTTAGGAAAATTAGACTTTCCTAAGAGTGCGCTCTCCTCCCCCTTCTCTCCTTGATGGTGTGAGTATCTCAGCATGGCTTTGAAGTGGTGTTATGTTGTTCATCTGGGGGTTTTCTTTATGACAGGTAATATGTGAATTTGTACATGTTACCAGATGGAAAATAGCTATATGTGGGGAATTTATGAAGACAAGGTACAAGGTACTGCTTACTTCCACCTTTTCCCTCTCATTCATAACTAGTCATCTTCATCAAAGTTTTTACCAACGTGCTGTTATTGATGGTTTCTGTTGCATCTTCTCAGACATGTTCTCATGGAACAGCTTGTAATTTCATTCATTGTTTTCGAAATCCTGGCGGGGACTATGAATGGGCTGACAGTGACAGGCCGCCCCCACGATATTGGGTGAAAAAGATGGCTTCTCTGTTTGGTTATTTCAATGAATCTGAAAGTGAAAAATATACTGTGCTCAAACACCGGGACAACCATGGAAACTATAGGAAGTCCATGTCAACAGATGTCGACAGGTATTCATATGTCATATGGAGTAACTATGATCCACAACGTTTCTTCTTTTTCGCTGCGCCGTTTGTTTCTTAATTCTCAATTTTTTAAAATCCAATATCCATCATTCACCATCCAATTTTTTTATAACGTCTGAATGACCAAGTTTTTGAATTAACTACTTTTTCCAGCCAATTTCTTTTCCCAAGAGGTAGTCATTTCTTTATCAATGAGAGTTGGGTTTTTTTTTTTAATTTTAATTTTAATTTTTTTATTTATTTAAAAAGAACTTCTAGAGGGAAATGCTTTCTGACCGTTCATTCTCTAAGCTGATTTTTATATGTGATCAAGCTTCTAGCTTCTAGCTAATTCTCGATGTGGTCTTTCTTTCCTTCACAACACAAACATTTTATATTAAACAGTTGCTCATATCTGTGGGTTTAAAAAATTAATATACATGTGTATTTTTATATCATTTGTCGTCTTTAATTTTATTCAATTACCCATCATGGTATTTTGGAGGTACATTGTTATATTACTTCAATTTCTGATTCTTCATGATAGGTATCATTCAAGAAGATTTAAATCTAGAAGTCTAGACCATGGCTCTGGAAGAAGTAGAAACAATGAAAATGACTATAGATGGACCGGGCATTCTCGTAGAGAAAAAAGTCACGAGAAGCAACGAAGTTTGGATAAGGAAGAATATGAGAAGGCTAACCTAAAAGAAGATCAACGGAGAAGAAACAGATCTAATGATACAGATTCCGAAGAATCAGGGGATAAGTCTGAAGAGAGAAGCAAAGTTAGAGAACGACATAGGAGATCGAGAGGGCCTAGAAACCAGGATAGCAACCGGAAAACTAGAGTTCGAAATGCAGATCACGATGACAGAAAGAGCACATCAAAAGAAACTGATGAAGACTGGTCAAGTTGTGATGGGGACAAAGATGTGCATCGACGCAAACGAAGAAGCAATAACCGTGTTTCTGATATTTCTAAAACCGCAGATGGCAGGAGCAGAATTAATGATTGTGATACACATGTAATTTCTTCTCACAGAAACAAGGAAAGGCATTGTCGATATGGTGGAACGTCTAAGAAACATTGGGATGAGGTTACTAAAGACTCAGATGACCAGTTAAAACAGAAACGTAAGTTGAAGCCTGATTATGAAAGTAAGTTCAGCACAAGAAAATCCAGTAGTGATTCGTTACATAGTGATGTCCTATCAGATGAAAGTCAGGAGCCCACTATTTCAGATCGAGCTGCTGAGAGGGTCAAACCACTGGATCTTGACAAAGAATACAGTAACAACGAGCACATCGATAAAGTAGGCCGATGGGATCCAGAAAAGAGCTATGATGAATTTGAAAAATCTAGCGAGACTACAAGCAGTGTACAGTGCAAGTCTGGACGCTCTGTTCACCATGGTGAAAGAAGTGAATCAGATGTTCTTGGTACAGGAGACTCCCATGGTAACAAAGTTAGCAAGCGAAATCATAGGAACCGCAGAAGCAGTGATTCGTATGAACACCGAAGGTCTCGAAGAAAGTCTTCTCGGTCTGATGATCAGCTTTTCAGTGACATAAAAGGTGAGAATACAAATTCTGATAAGGATTACCTTGAGAGAAGTCCAAGGAGCACCAGTTACTCAAGGACTAAGAGACAGACATAGCTAAGAGTAGGAAACCACCAGGAAGAATACTACAAGACCCGATAGAATCTACCATGTCGTAAATAATCATATTTCCAACGATGAGAGAAGTTGATTTTTACTTGCACGAGGCACAAAGAATTCGACACAAAACAATGTACTACTATCGATATGCTTGCTATATGATTATTTGTAAAGAAGAAAACTTTGCTTTTTATATTTCCTTGAAAAGAATGGTTAGAAGTTATAGGGATATTTTCACTTGTGAGGAGAATGCTGCTGCAGTTTAGGTGTAATCAGGCTAATGAACCAACCTTTTTTTTTTTTGCCTTTCATATTCTCTAGTATTTGATGGAAATCTATATTTGCCCTAATCAAATTCTTTTTTACATTTGAATTTGCAATGCTTTTGGGTTGAATTTTTAGGATTTTTAAGCATTTATAAGAATCGTTCTGAGACGAGGCTCAAGATGTCTGATTTAAAGTTTTAATCCAAGTTCTACATTTTATTTTTACGTGGGATAAAAATATTTATAATGTTATGGACACATTAAGCTTGATGAATCAAATTTCTGTACTTTGATCGACTTATGAACGGGCTGAATGTATTAAGTTTTATGAATCAAATAGGGATGAAGATATGGGTTGAATTGACCGATTAGTTGAAGAAAATTGTATATTAATTTAAAACTTTTAAATGACTAATTCACTTGAAATTAATCAACGTTAAATCACATTGAATGAAAGGGACTAAAAGTAAACTAGTCTTTTCCATAAAATCAATTGGATGGACATATGTAGCCTAAAGGAGGCCAGGTTCATTCTACTATCTTCTATTTGTAGTTTACCGGCACTAGATATTAGCTTCAATAATATTCTTATTCTCAAAATTATTCATTTGATTGAATCTATTATAATTGATTGAAGATTATCAATGAATTAATTAAAGATCGTTAGGGAATTTATTGAATCTATCAAATAAAAAATGATTGAATTGTGGATATTTTGACCATTTTACCATGTTTTCCCCACTTTTTGCTATATATATGAAATATTTTTTAAAAATGCTATTGATGGTATATTTTTCGTTTTCTTTGCAACACATGTAAAATCCCTATATCCATACATACGTACATGTGTGTATATATATATAAATACATATATATGTACAAATATACATATATTTGTCGATTATGAAGGGATATTTGGGAGAAGGGAAATGAGAATGATTTTGGGAGAATGAGAATTACGAGAGACTAAGTATTTATGTTTGAGATGAAAAATGATTATTTATTTTTGGGAGAAGAAAATGATTATAAGAAAAATAAAATAATGAGTATGATAAGAGTGGAAAGTAGTGATGCTATGCATAAAATGTTATTGTCGGGAGAATTATAGTTAGGAGAAGAATGCAAATGTGCTTTTTAAAAAATGCAATTATGGGGAATCATCCCCATTCTCATCCTCTCCTTATTTATGTGGCACAAACCCAAAGTGAAAGCAAGGAAATCGAACTTTTAATTTTGTAACTTTTAATTTTGCAAGTTTTATATGAGTATAGCTATACTCAATTTGGCAACTTTGGCATGTGTATAAGTACAAGGTCAAATATGCGAAATATGGAGTGAAGGGGTCTTGTAGTAAGTAACTTGACAGGGACAAACCAGTTTAAAGGCAGAGATATATACAAACTATTTTGATTATCTCGAAAGCTTAAGTCTTGTTGATGGTTCTTCTATTCTGAGCGATCATATTCTGACTTGTGGAGACGGATCAGTTCGTGGTCCCTCATGGAGGGAGTTTAGGATGTATCAAGAATGTTATTCATTTTTCAAAAAAAAAAAAAAAAAAAAAAAAAAAAAAAAAAAAAAAATATATATATATATATATATATATATATATATATATATATATACAAACTATTCTAAAATAACACAAAAAATTGTGAAAGGTGATTATAAGAAAAAACAGTACTGATGTGGTCTCATTTCATGGGCTATAATAATTGAGAAAAAAGCAAGTTTTTGGCAGTCATTTCAAAGGGTCAAATTGCCCAATTTAGTGTTATCAAATCCCTAAATTCTAAAGGAAAAGGTTATAATTCAATGGTTTTGCCAATTTGGGATTAAAAAAAAAAGAAAAAAAAGAAAAAAGCATTGGCAGAGCGTAGTTTAGGCTAAGAGGGATTGATGATTAAACCTCATATAAAAGAAGAAATAAAAGGTCAATTTTTGTGAAAAGTTTGAGAAATTGGTGCTTAGGCATACGTTATCAACCACCAACTCATTTCATTCCTTTCACTTAATAATACAACTCTCAATACCAAATAGATTGGTATTGGTGTTGGGATAGTTGTTATCTTGATTACTAATAATCTATTTCAATTCTACGTTCACAAATTTAATTATAGAAATTAATATTTGACTTTCATATTATTTAAAAACAGTTGTATTCTATATATAGGCATGGTTTGTTTGTCTCCCTCCCCCAATTTGTACTAAAAAAAATGTATAACAACTCTCAATCATTAAAATTTAAAAATGTATAACAACTCTCAATCATTAAATTTTAGTGCTTCACACGATCAATATTAATTCCATTATTAAGATTTAAATTCTATTTTATTTTGGTATCTATAATTGTTGAAGATGTTAGAAGTTTTCATTTGCATTTCTACATGTTCAACTAAAAAAAAGGAACATTTTATTAAAATTTCTATAGAATTTTTCTTTTTTACTCGACTCATTTACGTCTGTTAGCAAATGTACCCTTTACATATATTTATATTCATACTGTCAACTTTTAAGAAGATGTGTTAGGTAAGAAAATTGTTAATATATAATAACGACTTAAACGTGAATAGTTAACCGTTATAATGATAACGAATCTTTTAAAAAATTAAATTGAAATAAAATTTCAAGTATAAAACAATTTTGAATACTAACAAGAACATAACTGAAATGGCATAAAGTGTACATGTGCAAGAATATCACACCTTATTAAATCAAACAAAATTTGAATCATTTCATAGTCTCTCTTTTTCTCTCAAGTTGAAAGTGAGTGCCAAGTTTCTTGCAAGCTTGTCAAGTGCAAAATGGAAGTCCATGTGCTTTGCCTATTTTAGAAGACTCTCTCATCTCTCTCATGGGTGTATGTGCATGAATGATGAAGATACCACCTTTGGAAAAATGGTCATATGGAAGTAATTGAAGAGCATAATAGCACAATAGCATAATAGCCTATTGGAACCATTTTAAATAGCCCAATGTGAACATGCAATCACCACCATAAAATATACATGCACAAAATATTTGTTTATGCTCACTATACAAGTTTAAAAAGTCAACAATTCTCCAATATACACACAAAACATCTTTGGAATTTTGATTCTAGAATATGTTTCTCCTTGTATTTTAAAAAGTTTCAATTACATTATTGAATCATTAGTTGTAATTTTATTTAAGCGAATAATGATATGACATGTCTATTTGATAATTGTAAAAACCTCTCATGTAATCATGGAATAAGCAGAAATAATAATAATAGAGAAATTAAAATGAAAATAGAAAAATAAGAATACAAGAACTTATAAGTAAATACTCTAAAACTCGAGAAAAAAATCAAGTAGAGAAAAAATCGTGGACAAAAAAACTTTCATTACGTGAAAAATTGTTACAATTACACAAAATTCTCTCGCCAACCTCAATTTCATAAATATTCTCTTCCAAACTTATACCAATCACAACCTTTGCCTTACTTTTTCATAAGAGAAAATAAAAGAAATTTAACTAGAATTAAAACACAAAATTTTAATTTTTCCAACTAGTAGGATACTTTAAAATCAATGACATATGCTTCCTTTTATAGTTCTTGAAGTGCACTATTTAGAATTTTTCTTTAAAATTAACATGGGTTGATCGACAATCCACTTAAAGATCTAGCTGAAAATTTTGGGTTGTCACCCCATGGGCTAGAACACGCCTCTTCTCCATAACAATCGGTGTGATTTAGTACCATATAGATGTTAGATTCTTATCCTTGTAAGTGTACTTCATTACTGACAATTTTTTTTTGTCGCGCTACTGATCCAAAGTTTGACATCAACAATTTATATTATGATAAATTGTGAGAAACGCCTAAAATTTTTGGTTTTCAATTAACTTTCCACAAATATTTATAATACATGAAATATCAAAACTCAAAAGATCTCCTAACAAATCCTATCAAATATCTAATAAATATACTAATAAATCCTAGAGAATATCTTAACAATATTTTATTCCTAACAAAAATATCTTAACCATACTTTATTCCTTAAATTTCCCCTCAAATTGGAGCATGTAAGTTCACATGACCAACTTGAAAAGAAAGTCTTCAAAGCAAAGTTATTGCACGTTACATACACGAATGCTCCTTCTATTTTCGATCTCTTCGTCTAACATAATATATTGTTGTTAGGATGCGTTATTGCACCATGCAAATCGCGCGGACCTCACGAATCGTCAAACTGTCATTGATCACGTTACTGAATAGAGTATCCACTACTAGGATGCGTTATTGCACCACATGAATCATGCGAATTTCATGATTCATCAAACTGTGAATGATCACGTTGCCAAACAGAATATACTGCTAATAGGATGCATTATTGCATCACACGAATCACGCGAATTTCACGAATCGTCAAACTTTCTTTGATCACGTTTCAAAATAGAATATATTTTTTGCAACGATATTTTAACGGGTGGCTTTGATACCATGATAAATTGTGAGAAAGATCTAAACCTTCTACTTTTTTTATTAACTTTTCCACATATTTATAGTACACGAAATATCAAATATCAAAAGACCTTCTAACAAACCCTATCAAATATCTAATAAATATACTAATAAATCCTAGAGAATATCTCCATATTTTATTCCTAACATATTACAAAATTCTAAGGAATTAAATCAATTTGTTTATTTTCTTTTCTATATTTCGAGCATGATAACATAGTGTGTGTTATCTTTGAACTAACAGACTTACACGTACATTTTTAGTTCCTAAACTACGTTCATCTTTAGCTTTATCATTAACAACCAATAAATGAACTTATATACTAACTTCAATACAAGTTAGAATAAGGTCCTCTTGTAGCTTAGTGTTTTTTAGGTCAACTATAATTGGAGAGAGGAAATTCAAATTCATAACTTCTTGAACATGTCATCTAATAATTTAGTTAGATGAATCAAATGAATAACTAACACATATAACGATTATGAATAGTCTAGTAGTAAAAAAAACATTAAGAAACTAAAAAGTTGTAGGTTAAATCCATGAAAGTCACTTACCTAAGAATTAATTTTCTTTTCTTGAAAAAAATAATAATAATAACACATGTATAAAAAAAAAAAAAAACTAATTTAGTAGGATTCCCTACCTTCGCTGACAAGATATTACAGGAAAGGGAAGTGGAACGCATGAATTCAATAAAATTAAAATTTTATATTAATACAATACAAAATTGTAAAACATAACCAACACATTTTAAAATCATAAAAGTTATACAAAACCATAGGCTTTCAAACAAAATTTTATTTTACACATTAATACACTAAATCTAATTGGACCGGCTATAAGGGGTGTTTGTTTGACATATTTAGGTAGGAGTTAGAATTGAGAGTTATCAACTTCTCTTCGAAAACCTACATCCAAACAAGTTTTTATTAACTCTTCCTCATTTTTACTTTTAAAAATAATTTTCATTTCTAACCATTCATTTTTAATAATTTATTTATAACTACTCAATCATTTCTAACAACTTATTTTTAATCATTCCTTTCAAATCAATCAAAATAACTCATTTATAATAATTTCTTTTTTAACTATTAATAATAACTACTCATTTTTAACTCCACATCCAAACAAGGTTTTAACTCTAACTCCTCTACACAAAAATTACATCCAAACGAGTTTTAGACACAATTCTCAATTTTTAACTACTCAATATAACTACTTAATAAAAAAACTATCTAAATATGTCAAACAAACGGCTCCTAATAAAGTTAGAATGATTTTTTAGTGTATAAAGTTTAATGATGCTATTTCCCATAAATTTAGGAAAAACATCACTGTCCTCTGCCACTAAATAAATGTGATTAACTTTTTGGATCTTCCACTTAAATTTTTATCTTTCATTTTTGTAAAATAGTAGTAATAATGATAAACGAGAAAAATAGTTAAAAAAAAACGTTTTCCAAAATTGTATCCAATTTTTTTTTCCATATTTGTTATGTGTGAATCAGTTTATGCAACTAGAATAAGTGGAACACATGAATTCAATTAAATTAAAATTTTATATATACAATATAAAATTGTAAAACATAACTAAAACATTTTAAAATCCAAAAAAACATGCAAAACCATAGGCTTTCATACAAAATTTTATTTTACACATTAACACACTAAATTTAATTGGACTGGCCGTAATAAAGTTGTATGATTTTTTAGTGCATAAATTTTAATGATCTTATTTCCCATAAATTTAGGAAAAACGTCAAGCCATAGACACATAGTTAACAACGATGAGGATTTATAACTTTTCGTACGAAGGGGTAAATGGTCCCATGAAATCAATTCTCTAGACGTCAAACAATTCGACCTCTAGAATGCAAGCCAAGGGCATCTCATCTAGGGGCGGATACAAACTTCGATGTTTGGGGGGGCCAAAATTGATCTATAATTATTTTTTTCCTACCACCAAATGCTCCATTATAAAAATTTATCAACAAATTTTTAAATTTTAAACCTTTTCAAAGAAGGAAAAAAAAAAATTAACTGAATACATAAAGTTTTTAATTTTTTTTTTGTACAGCAAGTCAAAAATATAATTTTTTTTTCTGTACCTTTAAATATTTAAACTAATTTATAATATTTAATAATATATGTAAATTTTAAATAATTTTTATTAAATAAAAATATATAATATTATACAAAGAAGAGTTTTTATATTGTTTTAGCCAATAAAAATTATAGATTTTGTAAACACATATAAAAGAAAATTAAAAATATATAAACTTTTAATCTTGTTTCTTATAATTCTAAAATCCTTAATAATATAATATTATTTCTTAAAGAATTAAATATCAATTTTATTTGATAATATTTAAAATTTTATAATACTAATTATATACATAAATGAAACAGAAAAAAAAGAGAGAATGATTGAAGAAAGAAAAGGCCCGCCCTTGATCTCATCTCTTTTTCCAATGTTTCATTCCTCTAGCATCTATCGCAGGTTCTGGGGTAGTGATGCGCATCCTTAAAAATACTTGGCCAATAGTAGCTCGATTGAAATATTTTTGCTGCCGTGTGCATTCCTCCAAAGTATCTGCCATCAAGCGATGCGTGCCAATACTCTAATATGTCATTCATCTCCTTTTCTTCAACTAATCGTCGAATGATTTCGTCCACACATTGTCTATACAGATATGGTTCATCCCAAAAGTAGAATTGAGCTTCATGGAAGAATCTCTTTGCTTGCTGTCACGTTAGGTCTGTGGGGATGACATGACTTACTAAGTAGTTAGCAATGTCCGAGAACCAAGGGTTATCATATTTTTCTATTGCCCAATAAAAAAAAATCAATCATTTGGAAAGCTCTCAGATATGTTAACCATTGACATGCCTTCTTATTCTCTAGCCAAGACAAATGGTCAGCAACCACATTTTCACATCCCATTTTATCACTTATTTTCACGAGAAATTCCTGGAGAAGTAAAATCCATCAAATTAAACGTGATTTCGCATTTTCTATGTTCAGGAGATACCTTATTTCCGCGTGATCCACAAATACGATCACTTTTGACCCAACCAAGTAGGAGCAGAATTTTTCCAACCAATAAATTACAATCAACAACTCCTTATCCGTGGTTGTGTAATTTAGTTACGCATCATTAAGTGTTCGACTGGCATAGTAGATGAGATGAATTAAAATTTCCTTTTTCTGGCCTAAACCCTCTGGCCTAAAATTGCCCCAATAGCATAATCATTGGCATCGCACATAAACTCAGATGGCTTCTCCCAATTGGGTGAAACCATGATGGGTGTGGTAGTCAGCCCTTTCTTTAGCGTTTCAAAGGCATGGAAACATCTTTTGTTGAATTTAAAGGTTCAGTCTGCCTCAAGTAGCTCGCACATCGACTTCGTGATTGTAGAAAGGTCTTTTATGAAGCGTCGATAAAATCCAGCGCGCCAAAAAAAACTACACACTCCTTTTATGTTCTATGGGGCTTCTAATTTTTGTTTGGCCTCTATCTTTGCTTTCTCTACCTTCATTCCTTCTTTTAAGATTTTATGACCAAGAACAATTCCTTCACGCACAATGAAATGGAATTTTTCCTAATTCAGCACCAGGTGTGTCTCCTCACAATGCTACAATACCTGCTTCAGATTTTTCAAGCAATCATCAAAGGTATCACCAAAGACTGTGCAACCATCCATGAAGACGTCCATGATGTTTTATATCATGTCAGAAAAGATAAACATCACGTATCTTTGAAATGTTGTTAGAGCATTGCAGAGCCCAAAGAGCATGTGCTTGAATGCAAATATCCTATAAGGATAGGTGAAGGTAGTTTTCTCTTGGTCCTTCAGGTCGATGGTAATTTGGTTGTATCAGGAGTATCCGTCGAGGAAACAGTATTATTCCTTTCCTGCGATGTGGCCCAACATTTGGTTAATGTAAGGTAACGAGAAATGATCGTCTTTGGTTGCTTTGTTGATTTTGTGGTGGTCCATGCATACTCGCCACCCGATTATGGTCTTTATTGGAACTAACTCGTTTTTCTCATTCTGGGCGACAGTCATACCTCCCTTCTTTGGTATGCACTGAACTTGACTTACCCATTGGTTATCCGAAATTGGATAAATTAGTCCAACATCGAGCCATTTGATAATCTCTTTTTTAATGACCTCCTTCATGGTAGGGTTCAGGCGACTTTGCTAATCTACTAACCTTCCGACATCTTCCTCGATAATAATCTTGTGCATGCAAATGCAGGCCTGATGCCTTCTATGTGAGCTAGCGTCCAACTAATCACCTTGGTATGCTGCTTTAACAAATCTAGGAGTAATTACTCGTGGTCTGGGGGTTAATTTTGATGAGATGACAATGGGCAATGTTTGTTTAGCTCCGAGGTAAGCATACTTCAGGTGGTCTAGAAGCGACTTCAATTCAAGTATCAATGGCACTTTTATTGATAGACGCAGAAGCGAGCTTACTCTACCCGAAATATTTAGCATATCAAATTGATAAATTTCTTCTATCTCAAGGTCTTCTAAAACATCGTTCTCTGCTTCCTCTTCGAATAACGCCTCAATTCTGCTAACATTCAAGCAATCTTCTTCATCAGCTTGTTTCATCGACTCAAAGATGTTGAATTGAATTTGCTAGTTGTTTGAAGTGTGACTCGTTCTTCTTTTTCTTTAGTCTTTGAGGATAAGGTGGTGGAAGGGGTTTATCTATGGGGAGTGGCTTATCCTCTCTCCTCTCCTTGCGCCTTATTGTTAGATCTTCGACTGTGTTTTTCTTGGGGTTTTTTCGCACTCTCTTTTTAGTACATTTTTCTATCTTGACATCCTTCTCAAGTTGTTTTTCTTCTGTAGCTCTTTCCTCGTGATATCATTTTATCATCTCGTCCTCTACCAATGGCTTTCCACTTCGCAGCTCAATGACATGGACCTGCTATTTTTCGTTTCGAAGGGAGCTTTCCATATCTGATAGAAGTTGGCCTTGTGGTCCATTTTTTAGCTTTGATGCAATCTGTCCTAGCTGAAGCTTCATTGTCAGCAGCGCTGCCTGCTGAGCCTTCATCATTGTTTGCATGTAGTGCATCATTGCGCCATTCTTGACAATGTAGTCTTTCAACAACATTTCGTATGATGTCCTCGGGATGTGTTGTGAAGAAGCTTGTGTAAGAACATATCCCTGTTGCTGGTTGTTCCCAAATCCTCGTGGTTAATTCAGCTGTTACGGTCCTAATTGGTTCGCGCTGTTATTCTTTTCAATCTATAAGAAATTTGGGTGATGCCTCTATCTAAGGTTATACGTATTAGAGTAAGGATTGTTTTGTGGTCGAGAGGCATTTTGGTTTTTGATATACATTATCGAAGTTGGATTCTAAATGCAAATATCATACTGATGATCGTCTTTTCATAACACACATAGCTTGGTAGATGTATGTTCCATCTGGAGTGTGTATGACATTCTATGGTATGTGCACTTGGCAATAAGCTCTTTATAGCGTTCCCACGCACCTTTGGCAATTTCATCGTCTCCTTGCCTAAAGCTAGTTAGCTCATGTTTGGTGTTGATACTTCGCGGGTTAGGGGAGTATTTGGCTAAAAAATTCTCGGACACCTGATCCTAGGTGTATTCTATCGGAAGTGAGTTCATCGAGTGTCTGGTCGTGTCTCTTAAGGAAAAAGAGAATAGAAAGAGTCGGGTGTCGTCTATCCTCACAACGACGTGTTGGTTAGAATCATTAATGGTTAGAAAAGATCACAAATGTTGATGCAGATCTTCCGAGGGTAAACCATAAAATGGGTCACTGACCCAAAGCATATTAAAAATTCCATTTATTAATTCAAGATGCCTACCTCCGCCTTCTTGTCTACCAATACCTGGATCATTTGTTTGTTGTAGGGGATTAGCATATGCGAATGCCTTTGTCTCTCTCATCCATAACTTGGGCTGGTGGTGGATTAACATTCAGGTTCACACCTTCTCATGCAGGTGCTGGTGTATCAACAAATCCAAGTTGTATCTGTGGGTTGTGATCTATCTCTTCGCGATGTCTCCTTTTCTATGCCCTCAACCCTCAGGTTCACTCAAGTTCCGGATCGAACGAAAAAGTTGTGCTCATACACAGGGTACACCAACAACAACTGAAACAATTGGTTCACCTTTTTATCAATATAAACTATTCTAAAATATCAACAATCAGTAAATTGACACAGCCCCCGACAGTGGCGCAAAAAACTTGATGGTGCAGAATTGTGTTTCTCTAACTATGGAAATTAAATTCCACAATCGCGCAAGTATACACGGTCTGCAACAAGTAATAAGTAAAATTTATATCGTTCTCCTCAGGGACTGTATTTTTTAGCAAGTGGAAGAAGACGATTGGGTTTGGGTTTGGTTTCCTTGCGGTTGAGCAAAGAAGAGTTAAAATGCATAAGTTTTAATGAATAGAAAGACTCGACTAAGGTACTCATGGAATGCGCTCACTGTTCTAAGGGGAAGGATGCAGTGAAGATTAACTATTATATTTGGCAGATCTAACGTCAACTCTTGCATTCGTCCACACTAAAACAAACTCTCGTTGCGAGTTAGTGTAGAGGATAACTCACCGTGATGAATCTCAAATAGAATTAATATTTAGGGCACTTTAGAATCATTGTTTTACTTTATTGCAAAAGTCCAATGCGAAAAAAGTGATTATAATGAATAAAAAGGTGAAAAAGGCTAATGCTTATGCATTAGAGGAATAATTGAAGGAATATACATTATAATGCGAAAAATACCTAAGATACACTCTGAATGTGTAATAAAGAATAGTTGTGCACTAATGAACAGTTTTTGTAGGAAGATTGATGTGGAGCGGCTACTAACGAAATGTAATGGAGAGAAGAAATTGAAGTCGAGCAGTACAAAATTGGAAAATGTGAAATGGATATGGAAGTATTTATGTGAAAGTTGCATATAATATCAGATATCAATGCCTTACCTAAACAAATAAGGAAAGAATTAGATAAAGGGCGAATGTCAAGTGTCAAACCGCTAGTGAGACAAACTGCGGCAATCATGGGATTCATACCTTAATCAGCAAGGACGTGATTGACGAAATTAATGAGAGGAAATCTATCACGATAACGTAACTATCATTCAACAAGGGAAGTTTCGAAAGCCTCTCAAGATGTCTTTAAAAGAAAGGTCACGATAACCATATGAAAATGGGGTGGACACAGGGAGTTCACACTTCGTTTTTAGATAGTTTTTTTTTTGTTAAAGACTCATTTTGAAATTGATTAATACGATTTCATCATGTGGTTTCCATTTTGTTATTTGTGTTTCTATTTGCATTATGAATTAATTCATTAAGGCAACGTTAAGGAAAAATGGAATAGCTTACGCATGTGTTAAGAAGATTTAGGGAAGAATTAACCAGAACATGTTAACTAGGAATTAATTTTAATTGTAAGTGTTGACCGACCATCCACATGAACTAGTAGGTTCGGAAGACGAATGATCTAAGGCTAGTTTTCATGTTCAGTAGGTTAGTATGAAGTCTTTTATGCTTTAAACCAGAGTTTAGGAATAAACACTTAACTACTGCATACACCGTGCTTGATTAGCATACATTGAGTTGCAATAGAAGTTGGACATAATGTGACCGAAAGCGGAAGCTGAAGTTTGTAGGCGAAGTATGATAATTAATCCTTCGCCCCATTATTTCTTCGTGAACACTATGAACGCATTCCATGAGTACTTTAGCCGCGCCTTACTTCTCAAATTGCATAGCATATTTTCAATTTCATTTGTTTACATACAAGATAAACTCAATCAAACTCCCTTATTGTTCAATTTAATTCTAAACTTCAGCTTTTGGTGAATCACAGTCCTTGTGGAAATCGATAATTTACTTATCACTTGTTGTAGACTGCATATACTTCGAGTGTGGGATAATTCGCACATATGTCTGATTCAAACACAGTCAAGTTTTTGGCACCATTACCGAAGACTGTGTTAATTTATTAATTGCATTGATAGTTTAGAATAGTTTTTATCACGACAGGTGAATCATTTGTTTTCAAACACTATAGTGTGATATGTGCATGAGCTCAACTCCCCTGTTGATCCAAAACATGAGTGAAATCTCTGGAGACAACATGAGTAGAGAATGAGACAACGAGAAAGGATGGACCCAAATGTGAAAAATCACTTTGGAGTGATTGATCCACCAGCAGCAACAACTGTAGAAGCTAGAACGGGAGCAAGTACAAACCTTAACGCTAATCTACCCCCAGTCCAGGGTGTAGATGAGAGAGATAGAGTCATAAGGACTCAAGCTGCACTTCTTCATCAAGTGGTTAATCTAGGTATGGTTAGGCCAAACGGTGAAGGTAGGCGTCTCGTGTTAAATAATAACATGTATAATATGCTTCGCGTTAGTGATCTTTTATGCAGACTACCTTCAGAAGATATGTATCAAAATTTGTGAACCTTCCTTTCTATTTCTTTAGTGAAGCCAACCAAGAAGTCGATGTTTCGCTTGAAGACATCTGACCCTTTCTGTTTCCTTATTCCTTATGGGATAGGCCAGATATTTGGCAAACTCATTCCCGTGAGATTATACTTGGGATCAAGTTGCTAAAAGGTTTTTGGAAAAGGACTTCCCTACTTTGCGAAGTATGATTCTAGACATGAAATTACTAGTTTTAGACAAAAGGACGATGAAATCGTTGGAAGTGCATGAGAACGATACAAAGAACTTATAGTAAAGTGTCTGTACCATGGTGTGTCATATACCTCCAAATGGAGCACTTTTATAACGGATTTTCCGATTAGGACAAGGCGATCCTTAACATAGCTACGACAGGAAGTCTTATAGGCAAAGGAAAAACTCAAGGAAAAACGATCGGTAAACTGAGCTAAGTGACATGACAACGACTCAAACGCAAATTTCACAGTCACTAATTCATTAAAAAAAATCCAAAAGACAGCACCTCATAATGTTCAAAATGCGTCAGTAATTGGAGAAAAAACTTCCACTTGTCTTTACAGAATATTCACATTTAGAAAAATGTCATTTGGGCTCTCTAATATTCCAGCAATGTATGATGTCCATTTTTCGGACATGATAGAAAATATCATGAAATTCTTTATGGACGACTTCACAGTGTTTGGAGATAATTTTTCCAAATGCTTGGAATACTTGAGAAAAGTGTTACAACATTGTGAAGAAATATATCTTGTGCTGAATTGAGAAAAATGCCACTTCATGGTGCACGAAGGTATTGTCATTGGGTATAACATTTCGAAGGCAGGAATAAAAATTGACTAAGAAAAGATTGAAGTAAATAAAAAATTTGAGCCCTCGAAAAAAGTTAAAGGTGTGTGTAATTTTTTAAAGATTTCTCTAAAATTGTGAAACTAATATGCGAGCTCTTAGAAATTGACCGCCCCTTTAACTTTGATCAAAGATGTCTTCAAGCTTTAGAGAAGTTGAAGAAAGTGCTGACCACTGCCCCAATCATGATATCATCTAACTAGGAGAAATCCTTTGAGCTTATGTGTAATGTCAGCGATTACGCAATCGGAGCTATCTTAAGTCAAAAAGAAGAAAAATCAATTCATCTAATATATTATTCCAGTAGCACGCTAAATGACACACAACTTATCTATACAATTATAGAGAAAGAGCTATAGACTGTAGTATACGCATTGAAGAAGTGTCGTCCCTACTTGGTTGGATCAAAAGTGATTGTGTTTACCGACCACAGAGAAATTTAATATCTAATGTGCAAGGAAAACACAAAACCACGGTTGATCTGATGGATTTTACTTGTCCACGAGTTTGACATAGAAATTAAGGATAAAAAAGGGATGCTAGAACGTTGTTGCTGACCATCTATTGTGGTTGGAGAATAAGAGAAACGACATGACAATGATCAACATATCTTCCGGAATGAGTAGTTATTTATGGTAGCTACTATAGAAAGGAATGAAACTTCATGGTTTGCTGATATTACTAACTACTTGACAAGCCATGCCATCCCCACAAACTTAATCATACAGCAAGCCAAGAGATTCTTTCATGAAACTCGGTTTTACTGAGCCATATTTATATAGAAAATCGCTATTTTAGAGTCTAGCCACACATCACCTTATGACAGACATTTTGGCAAAATGGGCACAATAGTAAAAAACATTCAGCCAGGTTACTTCTAGCTAAGCATTTTTAAGGATGAAATTATTATTATAATAAGAAGTCATAATTTTTCCTTGAAATGTTAGCGCTAGCACTATTTTCCCAAATCTAGATTCAAATATGAAATTCGATTTTTCTTAGAAGAATTCTTCAATTCCTCTAGATTCAAACCTAGCACCAGATTAGTCCCTATCGTGCATGATAGAAAGAACCAAATATTTACGAGGAAGTCTTAGAGCTTGAGATAGCTAAGTTTGAGGGAACTAAGCCGCACCTTCATTGCGGACAATGAAGACTTTAAGTATGGGGGGTGAGAGTAAGCCCATGGAGTGCATTGCTGAGAGAGAAAAGAAAGGACAACAAAAAAGAAACAATATATTTAAAAATAAAATAAAATAAAATAAAATTCTGCAAAATAAAGATCAACACATTCTGGGTAAAATAAAGGCAATGAAGAACAAATAGTCGTAGGAATCCTTAAAGTATTCATTGTCTACGAAAAGTGAAAGCGTGAAAATTCCTTTGCTTAGGTGAATTGCTTTATGCTCAAGTAAGTCATCCTGAGAACTATAGAATTGTAGATATGAGTGCAACCCAAAAGGATTGCAAAAAACAAAAGCAGAAATTTTAGGGGGATCTAAGGACCTAAATAGCGGCCTTGAAAGAATGTGTTGGCCAAACTGTATTGTAGAAGTGGTTGAGTACAATAGATTGAGTAATGAGAAATAATTGTAACGAGTAACAATCTGTCAGTCACGAAAAGAGAGGATTTTTAGACAAAACCTGAATCTTTGGGAAAGTTTGAAAACTGAAAAAAGAAGAAAGTTTTGTGCTAAGATTATGAAATGCAATAAGACCATCTAAAGTTAAACTTAAGAGAAGAAAAACTGACTTAGAAGAACAAAAATGCTAATAGGTAGATTACGCATCGCTCGGAACAAGTAATAATTCAAGTTTAGGGGTTTGATAATTCAGGGGAAATATTTGCATTATAATGAGAAATTTTTGAATAAAAACTGTTAGAAGTCTCACTCATCCATTAATTAGCATAGGAAACACAGTTTGGCACTTAAGGTAAAAATATTAAAATAAACTATGCTAATTGTGATACAATACAGAGAATTGAAGAACTCTTATGCTGGAAGGACGAACTAGAGGCGAACGACGAAAAGAAAAAGTAACATGGCGCATTCACAAGGCAATCGTGTTCAAAGAATCATGCCAACAAGGAAGGAACAGAGAAATCAATCAAGTAATAAAAGTCAATGTGATCAAGAAATCCCAACGATAATCAAGAAATGCTTGCATTTATGAAGATGTTCCAGCTCACTCAAACTTGCTAGCCAATCAAATCATCTCTATATGTAGGAAGAAAAAAGCTACATTTTTGGAGCTGATCGATTGGCCAGAAGCCAATCCAAGTCGAAACGTAACTAGTGGTGTTCGTAGGAGTCGATGACAAGGAGTCTGCACATCTTCACAACTGCACCAATTCCTATCTTTTTATTTTCGTTTCATAATTAGGAGTAGATCATAGAATTGTAGACAACTTTTAGTAATGAAATTTATGAATTTTTATTATCTACTACTGTTCATTTCTATGTTGCATTAGATAAAGGCCATGGTAAGAATTCGCATGTAGAATGCAAGTTAAGATTGTAGGTTGTTAGAATTTACACTGCTGTACTTGCAAACCAGCAGCCGCCAGGCTTATCAAAAAATAGGGTAGAGTAAGAAGCATGTTTTTTAATGCCCGAAATTTTGCAAAAGAAAAATAAAAGGAGTTTAGTAAAAAGGAAAAGAAAATAAATCAATGAAACATTGGTGTTTTAGGGATTGTTGGGGAAGCCCATTTAGATATTAAAAATAATATAAAATAATATTAATTATTATTATAAAAGAAAGGGTGGGCTTTTGCTTCTTCTTTTTCTTCCTCAAGCTGCCGTCGCCGGCCGACTCGCCCCACCACCGTCCGCCGCTCTGCTTTAGAACTTGCCGTCGGACAGCCCCCTATCGCAGCTGCGTCCCTCTCCCGCTCCACTTCGCACAAGCGAAGCACTCGTCTGCCACCAACCCACGCGGTCGGGACGAACACAGGCTAGCCCAGGTATAATAACAATAAAAGAAATGGTGGGTTTTTATATGAAAGAGATAGAGAAAAACAGAAAAAAAACCTAAAACTAACCTATCTCATTCCCCCCGCCTGCTTCTTATTCTTCTTCCTCTAGTTGCTGTTGCCGGTTGACTTGCCCCGCCACCATTTTTCGCTTTGCTGTAAAACCTGTTGCCCGCCAGCCCCCTGTCGTAGCCGCATCCCTCCGCTGCTCCACTTCACGCACGCGAAGCACGCGTCTACGTCCAACCTATGCGATCGCTCAGACCGTCTCCACCCCAGCTCGTCTTTGTCCCGACCACAATCATTCCAACACCAAACCAGACCGACGCCATCTACCCCACAGCCACATATCGCCGCAGCCCCTGTTGCTCGTCTTTTCAGCCACCTCGCACGGCTGTCACGCCTTGTTTGTGTCGCGTTCGTAGTGATCGATTTGTTGGGTAAGTGTCCACCTTCTTTTTCTATTATTTTTAAGCTATGGTTTCCTATGACCGATTGTTGGTCGTTTGATCGAGTTTCGAAATCTAATATTTGGTGCCTTAATAGGTTAATTTGGGGTGTTTTTCTTTGTTGTTGTGCTCTACTTTGATCCACCCTCGGGGTTGCTAGTTTGGACAACCGTGTTTTGGTAAGTTTGTGGGCTGAATTTATTGTGAGTTAACAAGGTTCGATGCGGTTATTAACCGAGTTAGATAGCTAATTTGTGTATTCTAAATTGATAGGTCAAACCACTTATTTTGATCTTTTGGCTGTAGCTCAAGGAGCACATTCTTGGATTGTTTTATACTGTTGAAATAGGTGAGGACCATCTCTACTTAGGTTGTGTGGACCCTGCTCAAGACGAAGTTTACGGTGCTGCTTTACATGCCGTTTGGAATAGGGAGTTTGGTGTGTGTCTGTTGTTGTGTTTGGTTGGTATCTTTGTTGTTCTGTTTTACTTTGTTGTGTGCTTCGGGATTGTGGGGTCCCGGGGTACCACCTTGTGTCTGTGCCTTAAATAATTTTTAACTGTAAGCACGTCTGGATTATGGGGTCCATGTGTGCCAATTCTTCTAGATGCATATATTTTTTTTCTTGTTTGGTATAATGTAGTGATGACACGATGATTATAGCTAGTCCCGATCTTACAAGTAAGTATCCTGTTAGGATGCTAGTTAAGCATGCTTGGTGATCTGTTAGGACTAGGCTATTTAATTATCCTGTTGTGGAACTGTTTTATTGTCAGCATCTAGAAGCTGTAGAGAACACGACGTGTGTTGTTCTCATTGGGTCGGTGTCTTTGAGGATTTTTATCCTGCTCCCGATAGCCGAGGATGTGAAGTAACATGCCGCTCCCGGCGATGCCTAGTTTGTGGCCCTTTTAGGCGGGCCCTGATCATAGTGTACGCTTTCTATGAGAGGGTCTTAGCTTAGGGCGATAGGTGTTAACAGGCTGACTCGGTGCACTAGTGAGGCCCTTTAAGACCGTGACTCAGTGGAAACCTTTCCTTCGAGTATTTTAGGCATGTCGACCTAGAAAAGGTCAGTTTGTGTAGGCCTACACCTGATTGGTTTCCAGCCGGTGTCGGGTAGATGGCTCATCTGAACCGGTGTTGTCAGTACACCAGTAGAGAAAAGTTGAGTTTGAGCTAGATAGTCGTATAACGAACCTCATGACCAGTCATGTAAGGACCCGACCCGAATGGGGCACTAAATGGGCCCTTACCCCAATGCATGCATTCAAAATAAAGGACATTATACAAACATGATTTCGGATTCCAATTAAAAACAAAACATTCAAACAGTTAGTTCAAAGCCCGGAACATTTTCCTGAAACCTGTCCCTGTTTCCAAGCACCTGTTCCAAGATAAATACATTTCCAAAGTTTACTCTGATAAGAGATTTCTTAAAATCATTCAAAACCTGTCCAGATACAACAATGCTGGAATCCACAAAACATTTAGAAAACATCATAGGGCTCCGTGCCCGGCTACATGCATTCAGGGAAAAATAAAACATAAAGAGTCATAACACAAAATCAGAGTTTGATGACTGGGCCCCATGATCACAGCTCCTCCTTGACCATCTGTCTCTTGCAACTCGGTTACCTGTGGAAAACCACAATAATAAGGGTGAGTAACGAATTACTCAGTAAGAATCCCCAACCGGGGTACAATACGATATACATGGTCATCTAGATGAACGAATGCAAGCTATGAGTAAAAATACAGAATGGAGCACATAGCTTAGCCCACACTTGGGCCTCGGATGCCAACTTAGGGTCTTAGTCCAGAATGATATCACCACACAAGTCGCCCTATACGAGAAACAAGTCCCGGCCTCACCGCTTCATCATCGACGAAAGGTACACTGGCTCACAATCCCGAGGAGCTCTCGATCGGTATTTGTAATGAGCGTAAGCATGCACGCGTGCTCGGCTGCGAACTATGGGGTGCGGGTCCAGAGGCAATTTGCCCATGTCGATCACCACGCCTAACTAAATCTACGGATCGGTGTCAGCGACATAGGGGTGTGAGACACGGACACGTAAACTATGTCGGCTGAACCACCGCACCTTGGGCTAAGGAGGCGGGTCGTGGTAGGCTTACACCAGAAGCCGTCCTTACCTTAACGGTGGCAATCGGGGCTCTTGCCAAACATGCCGAGGACATGCCGCTGCCGCAGGGGCGAGGCAATGCCAAGTCATCATCCCGACCGTTGGGGCATTTAACAGTCTGCCACCCTCACCCAAGATTGCAGGGCCTACCGGTAGGGTTAGCTAATCCCTCACGGGGTCTAGGGGCGGAGAACTGTCTCGAACGTCCCTGCCATAGATGCAAGGTACTTTATACATCAGGCCCGGATGATGCTATCTACCTGAATCTCTAACCTGCCTTAGCAATCAACAACAATTCAATAAAATACAATACGTGCTCAATAAGAATACAACGAGCCTAGCATGATACTACGAAACAAGAACAAATACGAGCATGCCAGAGGAAACAACCTAGCATGGATTAACATGAGAAATAACCAGGAAAATCATGCTAATCGGGAATTCAGATTAGAGGACTTAGCTACACATGTCAATAAACACAAACAAGCAATCAATCAGCAATCACATATAATATCGCAGGGTCCACACAACTCCGATAAGAAATCCTTACCTTGGTCGGGGACGATTACAAGAAAACCTAGGCTGCGAACGATCTCGAACTTGCTACCGGGAACCTAGCAAGCACAACACAATTACACACAATATCTAAATTAAATTAAATAAAATAAAATAATTAGGCTCGGCTCGGCTCTCACTCGGCTCGGCTCGGCGCGGCTCGGCTCGGCTCGGCAGTAGGACACGCGACACGGCGCTGGGGATCGGCTTGGAGACACGGCTCGGTGATGCACGTCGTGGCTCGGCGGGCAAGGCTGCATCTGCGCGCGAGCGAAGGGGCGAACAGGGACGATGGAGCTTCTTCGCGCGTTGGAGAAGGAATTCGAATTGGCGATGGAGAAGACGATGGAACTTCTTCTTCTCGTGCGAATTCCACTCGTCTAGCTGCACAAGAACTACACACACACACCAATTCACTCGCATCACTCTCTCGGCCATCAATGGCGACAACGAAAACAGGGGAAGGGAATTGAAGGAGAAGAAGAAGAGAAGAGACTTACCTGCTGCTCGGGAATGGAAATCGACTTCGAAATGGAGAAGAAGCTCGGTCGAATTAGAGCTGGAGAGGGAAGAAATCGCAAGGGAAATCGCTGTCGGTCGAAGAAGGAAATCGCGAAGAGAAGAAGGAGAAATGGGGAAGAAGCTCGGGCGAGCTGGCTTTTAAACCAAAGGCAGGAGAAAACACGCATAAGTACAAAGTCAGCCCACTGTCAGGTGAATATACAAAGTCAAAATCTCCGTCAGCACTAACTCTGTCAAACAATCTCTTAAGAGTGGGGTCACTCAGCTGACTATCAATAATCCATTGTCTAATAATCTGGTGTTTGGATCATCAATTGAGCTACTCTGGCAGTAACCTCACGCAACAACACTGCAACCTCGGCCCGCTCGAACTCCCGCTGCAATCTGGGCTGGGAACTCAACAACATCGCGGAGTGCGACGTCTTCCTACTCAAAGCATCAGCTACAACATTGGCTTTACTCGGATGATACAAAGTCTCGCAGTCATAATCTTTTACCAACTCTAACCATCTCCTCTGCCTCATATTCAGCTCCTTTTGAGTAAACAGATACTTGAGGCTCTGGTGATCGGTAAACATCTGGATCCGCTCACCATACGGTAATGCCTCCAAATCTTGATTGCAAACACCACTGCGCCAACTCCATATCATGAGTCGGATAGTTCGGCTCATATGGCTTGGTGGCGAGAAGTATAAGCAATGACCTTCCCGTCTTTGCATCAACACACAACCTAACCCAAACTTGGAAGCATCATTTGTAGACCACGAAACCACTGTCCCCTCGGATTGCCAACAGTCTTTGAAGTCAAACTGCGCTTGAGCCTGTCAAAGCTCTCATCACACCTACCGTCCCAAACAAACTCGACACCCTTCCTCGTCAGACGAGTGAGGGGCGAGGCTATGGCGGAAAAGTCCTTAACAAACCGGACGGTAGTAACACGCCAAACCCGTAAAGTTGCGTATCTCAAGCAATCGAAGTCGGCTTGGCCCACGAACTCACGGCCTCAATCTTTGCTGGATCCATGGCTATACCATCTCTCGAGACTACGTGACCTAGGAAGGCTACTTGCTCCAACCAGAACTCGCATTTGGAAATCTTCGCATAAAGCTGGTTTTCCCTCAAAGCCGTCAACACTTGCCTCAAATGCTCTGCATGATCCTCCCTGGTCCTCGAATAGATCAGAATATCGTCAATGAACACGATGACGAAGCTGTCCAAAAATGCTTTGAACACCCTATCCATCATGTCCATGAACGCTGCTGGTGCATTAGTCAATCCAAACGACATGACCCCAAACTCGTAGTGTCCATATCTAGAACTGAAAGTTGTCTTAGGAATGTCGGCGTCCCTAATACGCAACTGATGATACCCGGATCTCAAATCTATCTTGGAGAACACGGAAGCTCCCTGAAGCTGATCGAACAAATCATCGATACGGGGCAACGAATACTTATTCTTCACTGTCACCTTATTAAGCTCGCGATAGTCAATGCATAGGCGCTTCGAACCATCCTTTTTCTTCACAAACAGCACTGGCGCTCCCCACGGGGACACACTCGGACGGATGAACCCTCGATCTAGCATCTCCTGCAACTGTACCTTCAGTTCCTTCAACTCGGCTGGCGCCATACGATACGGAGCCTTCGAGTTAGGGAGGGTCCCTGGCTCGAGCTCAATTGTGAAGTCAACCTCTCTTCTTGGGGCAACCCGGTAACTCCTCAGAAACACATCCGCAAACTCTGCTGGCAGACACGATCAACGATCGGTGAGGCGGCTCTCTCGGAAAACTTGGCTAGGTAGCCCCAAGCTCCATGAGCTAGCAAGCAGCGAGCTCTCACGGTGACACTATCGGCGGGCAACCTCCACCTGGACTCCACGAAACTTGAAATTTGGGCGACCGCGGCTTTGAACACTACTTCTTTCGGTGGCGATCAATCAATGCGTGGTTAGCGACTAACCACTCCATACCAAGAATCACATCGAAACCACTCATAGGCAGAACTATGAGCGTAAAGCAACTCTCCGGATATCTCGATCCAGCCATCATTAACCTTATCTTTTGCTAACATATTAACTCCCGAAGGAGTTGCAACAGATAACTCAAAACCTAGAGGCTCTAATCTCAACCTAGCATGCTCGGCCAAACAATACGGATACAAGCGAATGCGTAGGGCGAGAATCAAACAAGACAAATGCGCAATGATCCAAAACAAGAAGCGTACCTACCACTGCGGCATCTGCACGCTCGGCCTCCTAACGGTTCGTAGCGAACACCGTCCCCCTACATTGCTTTGCCTGCATCTACCGAATCGCCATAGTTGGTGATCACAAGAACGGACCATATGCCCCTCTTTTCCACATCGAAAACAACGCCTGGGCCCGGTCTGACAAGCTCTAAAGTGGGCTCTTCCACAAGTGGCACAGGTGGGAATCTGCCTAGGACCGCCTCTTGCGAGGTGGGCCCAGGCGAATTCTCTACCCGATCCGGTTAGGGCCTGTCGCCCAGCTCTGCTGGCCGCCTCCTTTGAACTCAAACCTTCTCTTCTGTCCCACTACAGCTGGGACAGGACGCTGCACCGGAGCGGCGACAATCCGCTCAACAAGATACTTTCCATTGTAAATAGTGGCTAGCTGAACAGCTCTAGCATAAGTGTTAGGGGCCTGAGCCCTGACATCCTGAGACACACCCTGTCTCAAACCAGAAATAAACTTTCGAATTTTCAACTCAGGGGTTGCTATCAGCTGCGGAGCAAAATAACCATACTCCGAGAACTTCCTTTCATACTCTTCTATAGAATCGGAACCCTGCTTCAGATTTTGGAAAAGCTCTACCATCTTCTCTTGAGCCTCATCACTAATGTACTTGGCCTTAAACTCTGACTTGAAGAATTCCCAAGTAGCAGGTGGAGACCCAGCTGGTCTCTCACTCAGGGTGGACTCCCACCACCATCTAGCTATGCCTCCTAACACATGGGCTGCATACCTCGGCCTCTGAACATCGGGGCACACCATAATCAGGAAGGTGTACTCCAAATGGGCAATCCAACGAGCTGCTGTTAACGCATCACCCGTGGCATCAAACTTCTCTGGGTTCCATTTCACGAAATCCTTTAACCATTTGCCAAGCTCCTCTGCACCCTCTACCACATCTGCCACAAGGGCTGTTGGCTCCTGCGGAGCTGCGCCCTGCTGAAACAAGCGAGTCAACTGCTCGATCTGGGCTCGGGACTCTTCCCGCTGCGCGACCAACAAAGCCTGGGTCTCTGCCCTCTGGCCCCTCAAAAGTTTGACCACCATAGACCTCAAAGAATTAGCAAATTCTGCTCCAGGAGCAGTCTCACGGCGCTCAGTTGCCTCAACGCTTACTCTGGGCTCAACAGGGGAACTACAGGCGGAATGCTATCAGTCTCAGCTTGGAACAATGTTCCTGCAGTATCAGATCCGATCCTGCTACCTCGGCCTCCTCTCGGGCGTCCTCTTCCGGCGCGGGGGATTGGCATGCTGGCGATCTACACCCAAACCAATAACGAGTCAGAACCTGCTCGTCTCCGCTCTACCACACTACACAAGGTATACACTAGATGATAGGTATTGTAAATTCTTAACCCTTTTTCTACAACAAATAGTAAACTTAGGCGTACCTGATGACTGTCGGAGTGCTGGTGATCATGGGAAAAATGACCTACAACAAAAGGTCAATCTACTGAGAATCTATGACTCGAGCTCGATACCAAGCGTAAGGACCCGATCCGAATAGGGGGCACTAAATGGGCCCTTACCCCAATGCATGCATTCAAAATAAAGGACATTATACAAACATGATTTGATTCCAATTAAAAACAAAACATTCAACGATCGATTCAAAGCTTTGGACAATTTTCTGAAACACATCCCCTGTTTCCAAGCACTGTTCCAAGATAAATATATTTCCAAAGTTTACTCTGATCAGAGATTTCTTAAAATCATTCAAAACCTGTCCAGATACAACAATGTTGGAATCCACAAAACATTTAGAAAACATCCTAGGGCTCCGTGCCCACTACATGCATTTAGGGAAAATAAAACATAAAGAGTCATAACACAAAATCGAGTTTGATGGTGGGCCCCATGATCACTGACTCTTCCTTCAACCCATCTGTCGCATAACTTCGGTTACTGTGGAAAACCACAATAATAAGGGTGAGTAACGAATTACTCAGTAAGAATCCCCAGCCCAGGGGTACAATACGATATACATGGTCATCTAGCTGAACGAATGCAAGCTATGAGTAAAAACACAGAAAAGAGCACATAGCTTAGCCCACACTTGGGCCTCGGATGCCAACTTAGGGTCTTAGTCCGAATGATATCACCACACAAGTCGCCCTATACGAGAAACAAGTCCGGCCTCGGCACATCTCTCGTCGGCAGAAAGGTACAACGGCTCACAATCCCGAGGAGCTCTCGATCGGTGTTTGTAATGGCGTAAGCATGCATCGCGTGCTCTGCGGACTATGAAGTCTTTGGGTCTAGAGGCAATTTGCCCATGTCCGATCACCACGCCTAACTAAATCTACGGATCGGTGTCAGCGACATAGGGGTGTGAGACACGGACACGTAAACTATGTCGGCTGAACCACCGCACCTTGGGCTAAGGAGGCGGGTCGTGGTAGGCTTACACCGAAGCCGTCCTTACCTTAACAGGTGGCAATCGGGGCTCTTGCCAAACATGCCGAGGACATGCCGCATTGCAGGGGACGAGGCAATGCCAAGTCATCATCCCGACCGTTGGGGCATTTAACGATCGCCACCCTCACCCAAGATTGCGGGGGCCTACCGGTAGGGTTAGCTAATCCCTCACGGGGTCGAGAGAGAGAAGCGTCTCGAGCGTCCCCCGCCATGGATGCAAGGTACTTTATGCATCGGGCCGGATGATGCTATCTACCTGAATCTCTAACCTGCCTTAGCAATCAGCAACAATTCAATAAAATCCAATACGTGCTCAATAAGAATACAACGAGCCTAGCATGATACTACGAAACAAGAACAAATACGAGCATGCCAGAGGAAACAACCTAGCATGGATTAACATGAGAAATAACCAGGAAAATCATGCTAATCGGGAATTCAGATTAGAGCACTTAGCTACACATGTCAATAAACACAAACAAGCAATCAATCAGCAATCACATATAATATCGCAGGGTCCACACAACTCCGGTAAGAAATCCTTACCTTGGTCGGGGACGATTACACGAAAACCTAGGCTGCGAACGATCTCGAACTAGTTATCGGGAACCTAACAAGCACAACACAATTACACACAATATCTAAATTAAATAAAATAAAATATAATAATTAGGCTCGGCTCGGCGCGGCTCGGCTTGGCTTGGCGGCTCGGCTCGGCAGCAGGACACGCGACACGGCGCTGGGGCACGGCTTGGCGACATGGCTCGGTGATGCACGGCGTGGCTCGTGGCGGGTGAGTGCTGCTGCAGCTGCGAAGGGCGAAGGCGGGACGATGGAGCTTCTTCGCGCGTTGGAGAAGGAATTCGAATTGGCGATGGAGAAGACGATGGAGCTTCTTCTTCTCGTGCGAATTCCACTCGTCTAGCTGCACAAGAACTTCACACACACATCAATTCACTCGCATCACTCTCTCGGCCATCAATGGCGACAACAAAAACAGGGGAAGGGAATTGAAGGAGAAGAAGAAAAGAAGAGACTTACCTGCTGCTCGGGAATGGAAATCGACTTCGAAATGGAGAAGAAGCTCGGTCGAATTAGAGCTGGAGAGGGAAGAAATCGCAAGGGAAATCGCTGTCGGTCGAAGAAGGAAATCGCGAAGAGAAGAAGGAGAAATGGGGAAGAAGCTCGGGCGGGCTGGCTTTTAAACCAAAGGCAGGAGAAAACACGCATAAGTACAATATGGCGTGCTCAGATTAACAAAATCGCCCGGTGGCTCAAGTGGCAAGTCCACTCGACTAGCTTCCCAAGCGACCCTGGTTTGAATCTCACTCGACGCGTTATTTAATTCCCTATTTCTTTTTACATTCTACCAAGCCCAAATACCTTCACCAAGCTTCCCGATCCCATTCAAATCATCTCATAATTTTTCTGGCAATTAGAAAAGACATAACCGGCGCTGTCGGCCTGACCAAATTACCAAAATGCCCCTGGGCAACCCGGGAAGACCGGGATGAAATTCCGGGCCGTTACAAGTCATAATATCTAGAACAGGTGAGTGTCTCAATGTCATGACAAGCAAGTCGTGTAACAAACCTCATGACCAGTCATAATATCTAGAACATGTGAGTGTCTCAAGGGCCTGACAAGCAAGTCATGCAACGAATTTCATGACCAAGTAAAGTAAAAAGATAAGCTAAGGTTAAATATGTATTGCTAGCATGTTAGACTCTACCTTGTGCATTGCACCCCCGTTGAGGAATTATTACTGAGTATTTTTTTATACTCACCATTTCTGTGGTTTCTTTCCACCTGGTAATCAGGGTATCATCGAGATGGTTAGCTGGGAGATGCTGAGGTGATCATGGGCGAAGCTTGCTGCGTCCGTTAGGGTTATTGTTAGGACAGTTACAGTTTTCATCATTTGTTGTTCAACATAAAAGAGTAGGGTTCCTGTTATTTTATCTTGAAGCATAACCATTTTGAACTGTTGGCATGAATGCCTCCCTTCATGTTATTTCCTTCTTTTAATTTTTTTCGATTGTTTTAAATAGACACCTTGGCTAAGGGCTTTTTATATTCATTTATTTACTTGGAATAAATTCAACATGAGCCATTATTATTTGAAAATTCAAAATTATGCATGTTTGTAACTGTGTTTTTTAGTCATCATGACGTGGGAAACGTAGTTCAAAATTATGGGTGCTTACATTTTTATTGTCCAAGTCATCGTCTTCGATGATTGTACTCGACGTAGATGATATAGAATTGTTTTTAACTCCTAAAGCTAGACCAACTCGATCACGCAACCAACTGCTGAATGTGCGATTATGTTCATCTTGAAGTCACTTTTTTTATTTCTAGACTTAGTAGGATTCAATTTAGTCAACATTTGCTTGTGTTGATCAACATATTAAAGCACATCATTTATATTTTGAAGTACGTACAAATGAGCTTCATCAATCGTAGACTTAGTTGGTGTTTGAATCTTCTATTTTGTTAGATGATCGCAACCCCACTGATTCGACTCTAGGTAAAAATTTAGAACAAAACTCTATAGACTGTTCTAATATGTAATTTTCCCTAATGCATCCCTCGGGTCGATTTTTATTACGTACATAACTTTTCAAAACTTTCATGTACCTTTTAAAAGGATACATCCACCCTAGATAAAGTGGTCCAGAAAATTCAATCTCCCTTACAAGATGCACCACAAGGTGAACCATGATTGTGAAAAAGGCTGGTGGAAAATACTTCTCTAATAGACATAAAGTGACAGCTACATCATCCTGCAATCCCTTGAACTTGGCGGAATCGATCGACTTACTACATATAACCTTAAAGAAGAAATGGAGACAAATGATCGCGTACCTAACGTGCTTAGGCATAATACCATGAATTGCTATAGGAAGCAATTGTTGCTTCAAAACGTGATGGTCGTGTGATTTAAGGCCGTAAAGTTTCAAATCACTAAGGGGGTGTTTGGGCCACCAAGAATAAGGGGGAGAATAGGAATGGGGATGATTTCCCGTGTTTGGGCCAATCCTTCCCCCCATAATCACGTTTTCCAAAAATCACTTTTTTCATTCTCCCCTTAACTACTTTTTATTCTCTCTCCAACAAATTTTCATACATCACATCACTATTTTTTACTCACATCATATTCATGATTTTATTTTTCCCATAATCATTACCTTTATCTTAAACACAAATAATCGTTCTCCCCATAATCATTACCTTCACCCTAAACACAAATAATCATTCCCCCCATAATCATTCTCCTCCTCATTACCATTCTCCCCTTAAACATTACCATTACCCTTGCCCCAAACACACCTTAAGGGACACTAATTTGCTTATGTTGGATGAATAACCTTCAGACACTTTAAGTTCATATAAGCTTTTACAGAAACTCATCTTCTTCGTTCTCGATAGTGTGTAACATGCTGGAGGCAAGAATGTTCTTTTTTCTCCCTTCTTTGGAGCTAACTCAGGTCTTAATTTAGCCAAGTCTTCACGAGTTTTTAGTCCATCTTTTGTTTTTCCAGGAATAGCAAGTAGGGTTCCTATAATATTTGAACACACGTTCTTCTCAATGTGCATTACATCTAAACAGTGTCATACATGCAAATGTTTCCAATACTCCAAGTCGAAAAAGATCGATCTCTTCTTCCAGTAAGGTTCATGATCAGGTTGTTGTTTGTTGGGTCGTCCCTTCCCATTCGTAAATTGAAGACTATTTAATTATGCAAGAATCTCTTCACCATTTTCTGGTTCATGGGCTACTTCAAATTCTTGTTCCCCATCAAATGCTTTTGTTTGTCTTCTATATGGGTGCACGATTGGTAGATATTTTCGATGTCCAAGATATATAATCTTTTTCCCGTGTGGAAAATAAATTGATGATGTTTTCTCTCCACAAATCAGACATGCGTTATACCTTTTTGTGGTACACCCACACAAGTTACCATATGGTGGAAAATCATTAATGGTCCATAATAAAATAGCTTTCAGAGTGAAACGTTGCTGTCGATGTGCATCAAAACATTCGATACCCATGTCCCATAACTTTTTGAAATTGTCGATAACAAAGCTCAATAAAAATCTGTTATTTCCTGGTTGTTTGGGTCCAGAGATTAAAGAATTTAACATAAAGAATTTGCGCTTCATGCACAACCATGGAAGTAGATTGTAGGTAACCAACATACCTAGCCAATAACTATATCTAGTACTTTGGTCACCGTGCGAATTGACTTTATCTGTTGATAGGGCCAGGCGAAGGTTCCTCGTTTCTGAACTAAAATCAGGCCATATTTCATTTATTTGTTTCCTTGAGAGTGAGTCAGCTGGATGTCGTATAAACCCATCAACCTGACAGTCTGTAGCATGCCACGTCAATAATCTTGCAGTTTCTTTACTTCAAAACATCCGTTCAAACTTGGAATTGGAGAGAAATACCACATACTTTTAAAAGAATATTTTTCACCCATTCTTTCATATTCTTTTGAACCTTCCATCTTGATGTTCCATAGGTGGGACACAGATCTGCATGAGCGATTCTTTTCGATACAAACTACAGTCATTGATGCACGCATGGATCTTCTCATAATTCATTCCTTAAGTACCTAAACCTTATTTGCATAATAGTTGGATATCTAAATTTCATTAGGACAAGGCAGAAGGACACTCAGTAACTCTAGTAACTCTGTGAAACTTTTATCGCTCCATCCAAACTTCGCCTTCAAATTATAAAGCTTAATCAATGCCGATATCTTCTTAAAATTTTTACAATTTCGGTACAATGGTTTTTAGCATCCTCTAATGCTTCTTCAAATCAAGGGGATTTGTCGTTAAAATAATCCTGAGCAGCCTCGAACATTCGTATCGGGTCATTTACATCCTCATCTATTGGAATAGTAGTTCCGCTATTCTTTCCCCTGATATTGCTTCTTCTCCATGCCAAATCTATGTCTTATAACTTTGATCAATACCAAAACAAAATAATGATCTCTTGTCACATTCACTTTTTAGAACTTGGCATTCACACATTTCAAGCATGGACAACAAACCAAATTTGACCATTTCGAATGTTGTATTGCATTCTCTATAAATATCTCAACTCCTAAACTGTATTCATGTGACATTCGATCCCTAAACATCCACGACTTATCCATTGTCATGTTTCTAGCACTCAACTAAAGCAACTACCTACACGAATATTAAAACTAAAAAGCTTATAAGAATACGCAGACTATTATAAAACAATATTAAGCATTTTCAAACTATTCTAAAACAATTAACTAAAACCACAAAAGTAAACCCACAAACTTATACAAAAAATAGAACAACATACCAAAAACTGAAGAACATTACAAAAACCACAAACCCTAAACAAAAGTAAACAAACCGTAAAAAACCCACATAAGAAATGAAATGAAAAACCCACATTACATAAAGAAGAGGCAGAGAGGAAGAAATGAAATGTACCTTGAAGTGAAAGAAAAGGTAGAGAGGCAACTGTACGTGAATTGACCGGAACACACTCCTTCGAAGTGGTCGGAGGAAGTTAAAGAGTGCACAAAGGGGTACATAAGGTTTAGGGCTCGGGAAAGAATGAAAAATTTGGAGGGAAAAAAATGAATGTTATGTAAAAAAAACTATGACGGGCAAACCGTCATCGTTAAATTTCTAAGACGGGTATTTTATTATGATGCGCAACCCATCATAATAGTAACCCGTCTCCGTTTATATTTTGAGACGGGTGTATATTATGGTCGTCATCCTTTAATAGGCCCGTCATAAATTCTATCGCGTTTTTGAAAAAACTTTTCTAGGCCGTCACCTTTGTCTCATTTTCTAGTAGTGATGGTTGCATGAATCAATTTGAAAAGAAGGAGAAAATGGAGGCGAACGAGAGTCAGTGCATCGAATCAATTTGGACGATAGAGACGAAAATCACGGTAAACAAGATGACCGACAACTTGGTGGTGGCGTCAAAGGAGATGGTTGGCATCCTTCTAATAATATAAAACGACTATATTTATATTTATTTCTTTAAATTTAAATATCTGCACAATTGGTCATATGTATGGACCAAGGAAATAGCAAAATAAAAAAAGGCAAATTCTTCACAAATAATTTTTCAGATCAACATATATTTTAAGTTTTTATTATTAAAAATAATGTCTTTACTTAAAATTTCTCTACAATATATCTCATTAAATAGTTTAAATTGTTAACCAAATTTGTGTAAACTATATTTTTCTTAGATTTTAAAGCTTCGATTATTGAAAATGTGTTAAATGTAAATCTAAAAAACAAAGTAAATAAAAGTAATATTCAATAGGTTTACTTAAAAAAAAATAAGGATTTTCATGTATAATGAAAAAAAAAATCTATGAATAGAAAAACATTTTAGAAGAAATTCATGCATAGCAAAAATTGAAACGGACCTAGTAAAAAGATGAAAAACCCCATGCGCATGTACATATAGTCTTCATTCATTGCCAGCCAATTCTACACTCATTACTCTTTTCTAATTCTTCTTTCTTTCTTTTTTTTGAGAACATATTGGGGGAGGGGGGACAAATACCGATTCTCGGGCTCGAACCTGCATTGCCGGTGTTGAACTGGTTTACAACCAAACAATGAAACCATTGCGCCACCGACCCATTCGGTCTCTTTTCTAATTCTTGTAGTTATGCTGGGGTTACAACTGTTTTATTCAAGTACTTTTCAAAGTGATAACTGATCGAATTTATCATAATCTTAAAAGGTTAACGCATGAGATTTTAATTTTAATTTTTTGATACAACATAAGAGATGAAAATTAAAAATTAACTTAAAGGAATATTCACAGACGACATTGATTATTACCTTTGCCGACGGTAGTTGTATACCATCAACGAATCTCCTATAATATTCGTCAATGACAAGTTTTTTCCGTTGGTGATTAATTCAGTTTTCCCCAAAAACAGTTTTGAGGAAACATTGAAACGAAACCCCAACACAAGGACAACACTCGGTGATTCTATAGATAACTGCCTATCGTAAAATTTTACCATCGAAAATTTACATTACTTTTATCGACGGTAAATACCATAATTTCCATTTATATTGATAGTCAACGTATTGGATTTCATAAAAATGAATCTAATGTCTGATTTGAGATCAACAAAAAATATATCAACCACAAACACATTAAAAACATTAAAACTATACCCTAATCTAATAATTAAATTTGATTGGTAACTAAACATAATACTCCATATGGGATTAAACTCAACTAGTAACACAAATGAGATAAAGATGAGGCAATTAACTAAATGGAGATAGTGTTGGAATTGCACCTAAGTTTTTCAACAAATATTGGAAACTAGGAGGAGAACAAATCAAAATGGGGGGAAAGTGAACTTAAAAGTAAAAGGGGGAAAAATATTAGAAGTGGATAACAAAAGAGAAAGAAGAAGAAAATTTTCTTATTATATTCATTGTAGGCTTTAGGCTACCTCAACCACCAACCCATTCCCTGACCTTTTTGACCTAAAATTGATCCAACAGTTGAAAGTTTTGGAGTTAGGGATTTGAATGTGGTTGCCTTTTTTATCCTTTGAATGCAAAATAACAATAATAATATAAACAAAAAGAAAAAAATGAAAGAAAAATATGGTGCCTTCTTTTTATGTTATGGATTATATTCATCATGTGTGTCCAAGTTCAATTTATGTAGATGGAAGTGTTGCATTTTTCTTCATAGGGTTGACCTAAAGTTTTCATCTAATTTTTTAATTTGTTGGAAAGCCACAAGTAAGGAAGGAAAGAGATCATAAGATTGAAAAGATAGATAAATAAAAATGTAGAAAGAGGAGTTCTTCTCTTTCTTTTTTTTTTCAAGCCCAATATCCTATTAATATAATGCATGTATGCCTCAAACCAAAAAAGGGAAAGAAAATAAAAAAGAGAATAAAAAAGGGGGAAATATATGAACTTTAAGCCCTCAAATTTTGAATAATTCAATTAAAAGTCTTATCATGTTATAAAGGGATTGGATTATTATGTGGGAATTATAAAGCTGATTATTTTCATGAATTTTTGTCCAGTTTCTATGTAATCTAATGTACTTGAATGATTGTGATTTGAAGTAGCATTTGAAAAGCTTTTTTTTTTCTTAAATACAATATTGGTGTAATTTGTATTAGGGTTAGGTTAATCTTATTTTAGTTTCTAAATTTTTCTAAATTTTGTTATTTGTAAATTATAAAATGTTCTATTTCATCCAGAAATTTTACAAATTTGCAATCTTTTAAGTTGAAACTAGATATGTGTATTAGTCAAATTGAGCGCTCATATTGACTTCAAATAAATTTAATTGATCATTATATTTCTAAATCAAAAGAATACGCATCTATTTTTCAAGCTTGCATAGTATCATGACCAAGCTGATTATGTTAAAATATACATACTCTCAAAAAAAAAAAAAAAAAAACATAGTATGCATATTCTTTTGAAAATTAGATGTGGATAATTTTTCATTAGCTTTCTATATTTAAATCTATAATTCTTTTATGTAAAAACGTCCGTTTAAAAGACGTCTTAGATGCTTTTAGAATTTAATTTCTTTGATTTTCATTTGAGTCAGATAGATTTGCCCTTTCAAATTCATTATTCTTTCGTTTTGGTCTCTCTCATATGGGAAATTTTTGTGTAAGTGTTATTTTATTGATTAATGAAATACTTTTATTTCAAAAAAAAAAAGAAAAAAAAAGACGTGGATGGCAAAATCTAACCTTTTTATTTTACTTATAGTTACTTTTTAAAAATATTTATATAAAATAAAATATTTCAACTTTCATTATTTTCTATCAATTTCACTTTAACTATTTTTAATTGGTTTAACTCAATTGAAGTCATCAATTTCATCTAATTAAAGCCATCAATTTCTTAGAATTGGTCGAAGTCATAAATGGTATATTTCAATTTTTCTGAAATTCTGACCTCCATAAAATTTGTTTTTCATTTTATTATTATTCATAAAAATATCCACTAATCTTTTATATATATTATTTATGTGAGTGTACAAGTCACACTAGACAAATTATCCTACATTAAGTTATCAAGAAAATTTATAAAACATTAATTCATATAAATAAGTGGCATTGAAGCGTTCATCTAATACTCCGGTCCCATTTAGGCCCCAATCTCTCTGTTGTTTCAAAAATAATAATAATAATAATAATAATAATAATAATAATAATAATAATAATAATAATAAGTGATATTCAATTTATAATCTCTTGATCTCTAACTATGATATCTATAGGTTCAAATATAATAAAATTATGCCTCAAAACAATAGACTATTTCATATATATCATCAACCACTTTAAGAGAATAAAATTGATAAAAAACAGTGAATTTAATGTAGAAAATTATGTTTGAAAGAGAAAATCACACGTGGAATTGCAAGTTAAAAAAAAAGCTAAAATGGATCCACTTAGGACTAAAATGTTATGTCGCCACCTTGTCTCCCACATTACATCACTATTCTTTCCTTTGTACTTTAAAATTTTCAAACCCTAAGTGTACAAATTGTTGACTCTCTCTGCCGACAACCCAATAAAATGTTGCCACGTGTTCATTTTGAGGGTCTACGAAACCTAAGCTAGTGCTTAGCCTTTTCCCTCTCCTTGAGAAACGCCTTTCATTTTTATTTTAGTACCTTTCTTTTCTAATCCACAAATTATGGAGTAGAGGAGAATTTGGGTAAACAGTGGGTTACACCTCGGGGGTATTTATTTGACATATTTAGGTAGGAGTTAGAATTGGAGTTATCAACTCCTCTTCAAAAATCTACATCCAAACGAAATTTTATTAACTTCTCCTCATTTTTACTTTTAAAAATAACTTTCATTTCTAATCATTCATTTATAACTATTCAATCATTTCTAATCACTTATTTTTAATCATTCTTTTCAAATCAATCAAAATAACTCATTTTTAACCATTCATTTTTAATCATTTCTTTTTTAACTACTAAAAATAACTATTCATTTTTTAATTCCACATCCAAACAAGGTCTTGACTCTAACTCTTCTACACAAAAATTACATACAAACGAATTTTTGACACAATTCTAAATTTTTAACTACTCAGTATAACTTGTTAATATAACTCCTTAACCCAAAAACTACCTAAATATGTTAAACAAACAACCCTAATGTGAAATCAAACATTTTTTTAAATTTTTTTTATAATAAATATAAGGTAAAATAAAAAAGAGATGAGATGTATGATACCTTTGGGTAACATTATGATGGGCGTGTAATTTAGACTGTGCCCAAATTCTTCTCTTATGGAGTATTACTTTAGGAAAAACTTCTCCATATAAAAAAATTATGTGATTAAATTTATCATGAAAAATATTTTAAATTCATGCCAATAAGAGTAATATAGCTCAAGTGGCATGAATGTACACCTAATGGCATGGAGGTCTTAAGTTCAAGTTAATATTTGAAATTCATCGATGGCTTAAACTTGATACTAGGGTAAGTGACATTTTTTTTTTTTTTTGAAGTCGAATAAGTGATCACTAAATACATATGAAGTTGTTTCTTCCACAATTGTATTTTACATGTTTCATAATATTCAACTTCTTCACCAAAACAAATATTCAACTTTTTGTGGAGGTTAGGGAAGGAAAGATACTCAAGAATTTTTTACTGCTTTTTGATCTTCAACTCCTAAATTCTTTTGTTAACTATAGTATTGATAGCATTACAAACAACTGGCCTGGTCTATCGCAAATACTTTTTATATGTTTCTATCAATATATCTCTCATTTTTCTTCCAAAATACAAAACCCTAAAAATATAATAAGGTAGGTTGATTTGTGGTTTAACAACTTTATCTCGGAGAGAAGCTACATGATTCTAAATGGTAAACTTTTTTTTTCTAACATCTCAACTAGTTTTTATGAAAAATTAAGGTAATTTTTCATGAATAAAAAAATAGAATTTTTATTTTGTGAATGTCAAAATTTTTGGAAAAAATATCAAATATCACAAAAAATTATTCAATCAAATTACATTGATGGTTTCAATTAAACCCACAAACTTTGGACTTCAATTCAGTAAAATTGATGGTATTTTTTTTAAATGATGAAATTAAAAAGATTAAAAATAATCAAGTGAAATTGTATGAAATATATTTAAACTATTAGTATGATTAAAATAGAAAATATTAGAATTTGCTATTTAGTCGAAGGCTAGAATGAAGTATGGGAACAAATCAATTTAAAATGGAAAAAATGAAACTCTCTCTTACACTTTATGGATTATTTATTTTTACCTTGATGTGGAGCCTAGGGAGCACTTGTTCTACCAAACCTCATAATTTCCTTATTTACTTCATTATTATTTTTGTAAAGTTTTAATTAAGGTATTAATTAAAAACATGTTTGCAAAACCGACGTGTTTTTCTTAATCAACATTAAAGTTCAACCCAATTAACTAATATATTTAACAAATGGTACTGTTAAAGCAATTTTAACGTGAAAAAAAATAAAAATAAAAATAAATAAATCTCTTTCTCTAAAAGCTTTCTTCTTTTTTTTTAGTATATATTTGGAGAGGGGGAACAAATACCGATTTGGCTCAAACCTGTGACACTGGTGTTGAATTGTTTGAACAATTATTTTACGTGGATAGTTTAAGTTGTTTTCATAGAGATATTATGATATATTTTTATTGATTAGAGGTATATCGTTATTATTTATGAAGTTGTTAGAGAGCATTGTAACCCATTGGTCAGAAGCTAAAAAAGTCGACAAACTATAGTAAAGGCAGAACTATGGTTAGGTTAAGCTAGCAACTAAGTTTGACGACTAGTTAATAGACTGAAATAACCAAGTCTTTCAAGACTTCCCCTCTAGCTAAACTAAGAGCAGACTGTAACAACTCGAATTCACAAAATTAACTAAGTGGGTGTTATTGTGCATGCATTAAATATGACTAGTATAGAATTGTTGGAAATAAATAAAAAAATGAAAGAAATATTACACAGTAATCAAAATGTTTGACAATCAGAAAATAAGTTCTAAGAGAATGAGTTGATTTGATTTGTCTCAATTTATTTACTACTCTAATAAGCTAGAAAATAGGAAATCTAACTTAGATAAAACAAACAAAAACTAAAAGAATGAGCAAATTATTGCAAAAGATTAGGAATTATAATAACAAAAAAAATTGGTGAGATTTGATCGATACTATTAAATTAATAATAGATTACTATTTGATTTATTTAATAATAAATAAATTATTGTAAATATTCTAGTGAATTCTAAATTATTCTTGTAACATGTATATATATTATCCCATGAGAAAATAAAAAATATGATTTTTTTCCCTCTTTTGATCAAGAATTGCACACTCCCATTTATTCTTTAATAGTGTCCAATATATCTATTGAAAGAGTGTTTTTTGAAAATATAGATTTACTTGATCTTTTTGTTAACTTCTCCAACAAAGAATAATTTCATGTCAAAATGCTTGGTTTTTCCATGAAAGATGGATTTCTTGAAATTATAATTGCAACCTTGATTATCAACAAATATTTTAGTAGTTTTGTTGTCTCTAGTTGCATGTCCACCAATAATTTCTTTAGCCATAAGACTTGATTATTTACTATTGTTGTTGTTGGTATAAATAATTCTGGTTCTGTAGTGGATTGAGTTACTAAATTTTTCTTTCTTGAGCACCAAGAGAATATTACCTTATCATCAACTGCTCCTCTCCAGTCACTTTCTTTCTTGAGAGTTTTATGGTGTATAAGACTAAGTTCTTGATTCCTCTTAAATATTATCCTATAATAAGTTGAACCCTTGATGTGGGTTACCACTTTTTTGGCTACTGACAAATGAAGCTCACTGACACCATGCATGAACCATGAGAGAAGATTTACAAAAAATTGAACGTTTGGTCACATGTTTCTCTTCAACTTTATTAGCCTCATTGGCTTCTTTTTTTTATTCATTGGAGTGTTCATGACCTTGCAACTTTCCATATGGAACTGTTCCCAAGGGGCATCCCAGCGGTTAAAGCTTAAGAACTTCAAAGCATGTTTATTTGAGAGATTCTTAGTCGAGGTCGTTGGAAAGTGCATTTTTTTAAAAAAAACTTTCCTAATATGGAACTTCCTTAGAATTTCTTTAGCAAACATGTGCTGATTAATGAAGATTTTTTTAGGCAAAATTGGCTCAATACCATGAAAATATAAAAAATTCAAAATTCACAATTCAGAAAATTGTATATTTTCACCTTATCCTAACTCAAGGTTGTATTCCAGATTATAAACAAAGAATCAATAATTTGAAAACGTCAAGCTTAAAATTAATGACAAACAAACCTAAACTTCCAACAAACAAGAATGATAACTTAAATCAAGTATAAGAGAAGAGAAAATTATAAGACTCATTTTATACTGGTTCACCTAATGTAGGCTACGTCCAGTCTTCTACTACCGATGTAGGTTCCACAAAAATATGAAGGAGAAAGTACAAGAGCTTCCAATATTCAAAAATGATTTCTCTCACTTTTCTCTCAAACAAAAAGCTCAAGAACCACTCAAGAAAACACAAACTCTTCGATGGACAAAATCACTTTTACAACAACACTCAAAGAAAAAAGGGTTCAAAGAAGAAAAATAAACTCACTAACATTTCTTCTTTTCATATGGCACATACTGCGACACTCTTTTTCTTTTCCTCTTTTTTTTATTGTGCGGATGGTCACTCCAACACACATAAACAATAAATTATTTGTGTGTGTTGCCTCAGGCGCCTGATGTAGGTAAAATAAATAATAATAATAATAAATAAATGAATAAACTAAAGGGTGGTGGGTCCACTTGTTTTATTCTTCCACTACTACAATTTTAGCTTTTTATGATAATTTTTAATTGTCATAATTGACTTACTATGACAATTATACCAAAAACTTCTTTGTCATGGTATCCCGTGTCATGGTAAGTCTTTTATGACATATAATAACAATGTCATAAAATATAATTTATGACAGTTATAAAATTGTCATAAATGTTTTTTCACTACAGATAAAAATTGTCATGAATAAATGAAAAATATATTTTATAATCTCTATTTATGACATTTTATAATTGTCATAAATTATGTTATTTATGTAATTTTAACTTTTGTTACCATGACAGTTTTAGAATGTCATAAATTAGAGTTATTTTTCCAAATAAAATTAAATTATAAACTGTCATGATTTCTATTTCTTGATAGTTTAAAATTGTCATATAATGAATAACATGACTATTGTGATAGTGTTGATAATAGTTTAAGGTTGTCATAAATTAGATTTCATGACAATTGTAATAATCATAATTTTTATTTCATGATAATTTAAAGTTGTCATAAAAGGTATATCATGACAGTTTTTTTTAATATGAGAATTTAATATATTGTATTAATTTATTCATTTAATTCATGCTAATTACAATTAAATTTGTCAATAATTAAGCATTTCAAAAATAATAATCACAATCCACATAAAAAAAAAGAAGGTTTCATTGATCACAATACAAATAAAATCTTAACAAGTTCTATACAAAGTAGTATATATATAAAAGTAGTAAATTAAATTACAATGAATGTTTCATAAATCTTAGAATGAACATCGAATACTTTGGCAAGTCATATGTAAGTGAAAATTTGGACGATACTATCCATGCAAACGATCCTTGTCATGAACATGTACCTACACAAGATAAAATTACGAACTCATAAAGATTACCTCGATTTTTATTAAGCTACCATAACTGTAGGATATCCGCATAACACTATTCAAAATACGTCAAAAGTATGAATAGGACATTATTTTAGAAGTAAGAAATTAGACTTACTTAATACAATGTTGCAGGTGTTAATTGTTTTAAAAAGAAATTCATTATTTCATTGAACATCATTCTCCTAGGACCAACTAGAGACTATCACAAAAAACTCCATTGTACGTACTTTCGATCTATGGCCAAACTCCATTGATGCAATCTTTCACCGAAATACCAATAAACTGAGATACTGAGACACAAAAAGGTTTTAAAGGTTGAAACAAGCAAGCAACCTTATACTGCTAACTATCCATGTCAAGATAAAAATAGTTCAAAAGGCAAAACAAACAATAACTCAATTTAGGTATATGAGTTCATTGTATCAATATGTAAACAACAAAATGAAAATAGAATTACAATTTCTCAACCTTGCTAAATTAAAAATCAATACTTACTTACAATCATAGTATACTTAAATCAAGTAACAACACAAAGGAAATGACCACATAACTATAAAGAACTCAAGTCATGTTAACAATAAAAAAAAAACAATATTAAACTTGTCAATAGTTATGTATTTCTAAAATAATGTCTCAATTCACATAGAAATAGCATACCTTAGACGAACAGGGTCCTCGTCAAAATCTATAAAGCAACCTCATAAGGACTAAAAAGTGTTGATAAATGGATTATCAAGATAATAACTAGAGATCAAAACTTAGAGTCTAAACTTAAACAAAGTTCAAAAATTAGATAAGGAATTATGAAGTAAATTATACTTGGCAAAAAGAGAAAGGGTAATTGTGACATCTGCAAAAACAAAATTTAATTTAACTGTACGGTAGAAAGGGTAATTGTGACATCTGCAAAACAAAATTTAATTTTATTGTACGGTGATTGTGGCCAAAAGAAATAGCTAAAAACTTGCGTCAATAAAATTAAAGTTAAAGTTACTAGATAAGAACCTGATTGATGAGCATCAATTTGATTGTACGGTAGAAATGTTGATAGATATCCTTCTCCCAACTCTTGAAAACCATCAATTGAGCACAAAATCATAAAACTTAAGAAAGAAAGAGTGATAGACATAAAAATAAACAATGCAGAACAAATTAATAAACAAATCCTTAATTAAAAAAAAAGAAAAAGTAGAAGCAGCTTTCATAGAATTCAAAGGCAAATTCTTTGGTTGCAATCACAAACTTACAAGTTACACTCTCAAGAACTGACATATTATAAAGCTCCACAAACTTTTCCTTTAGTATGAGATTCATTTTGCCCACATCACAGGCATATGTCCTGCACCCCTGAAGCATAATCACAACAAATTTTATATCTTGATAGATATTGTTCTAAAAAAACATTTTAACATAAAGAGATAGTTGAATCAACATTGTCTCTACAACCATGAGAAGTTAGAACAGGAAAAAAAAAGTCATTTTGTGAAGTTTTGCCTTGTATTGAAAAGACTACTACGACTGGAATTCCTTAAATGTAGGCATCTTCTAATATATATATAGACTTGAAAAGACTGTAATTAATACTTTGAAAGGAAGAACATTCTTAGACTGCGTAGAGGCTTTTAGCAATTCCACACCCTACAAATCCAAAGACATTCATTAAAATTTTCTTCTAAACTTCAATTGATATTAAATACCCAAAATGTAACTCCCCCAATATGGGCAACAAACTTAACTTGAGTAAAACTCTTTGTGCTCCCGGTTGTTGTTTCATCGAGATGAACAAGGACGTACCACCACAAAACGTTAGAAAAGCAAAGATCACAACCCATCACAATAGCATTTTTTGAAAAATTTGGCAAAATAGTCCCTCTAGATTTTTCCCCAAACCTCGAGCATTTACAACAATCCAACTCTTTCTTGACTCCCTCTAATATACACACATTTCACCACCTCCTCCTCAAGAAGAATCCCTCTTCTCAACATTTATTAATATCAACATAACCGGCACATTTGAAGCATAACAAACAGCCATTACAACATCTTCACACACACTCCTCATACACATTAATTAACATCCATAGCCAACACGTTTCCTAAATACACCAATCGTAAGCTATAAATTTATATAGAAACTTCATTCCACAACTTGCAATTTACTAATCTTCTCTTCTTCCCCAATGAGCTTCTCACTCCATACCATATTATAGTTAATAATACAAATAACAACCCTGCCTAAAAAGATTAGCAGCCAACATAGAAAAACACCCAATAAACCTTACCAAAACTGAATCCACCCACCTGTTGTCGAGAGGATCACTCGCTGTGTAGCCCAATACCACCCTGTCTCGAACCTCCTACATACAAGAGTACTACAAATAAGAGTAATTTCATAACAAACCACTTGTTTAACAATTTTTTTAACAATTATAAATCTCTAGACTTGTGGTTTTTTATAAACCCGAGCATTAAATCAACACTTTCTAATTAACAACAACTCGAGCATTAACTCCATTGTACTTCTAATCTATGGCCAACCTTCATTGATGCAATCATTCACCGGAAAACACCAATAAACTAAGATACAAAAAAGTTTCAAAGGTTGAAACAAACAAGCGACCTCAAACTACTAACTATCCATCTCAAGATAAAAATTATGTATTATACACCCATAACTATCATAAGAAACAAAAATTTCAAAAACTTTAAAAGAGTACACAAACCTTTTACTGCTCCACCGAAAAATCATCTATTCAGTCGATAAGAAATTCTACAAATTAAAAAATGAGTGTTGGTAAAATAGATTACCATTATAGTGAGAGCAATGCCACAGACATGTCACCTAGGTGACTGGAGAGTATGCTTTCAAGCTCTATCATAAAAGTACTAATGAGAGGTCTTAGAATAAAAGGAAAAATTAGCAATATGGACAAAAATATTTTTCAATATCTTTCCACTCCGTTGCTTTCTTTGCTGGTAGTTCCATAAAAAAACATAAAAAATATAGAGACGCTAGAATAAAACATTGGAAAGTCAACACAAGAGGTAGAAGTTTATGTTTATATGTTGTTTATATATAGAGGTGTGAACTTTGAACTTCTAATGTAAGATATAGTCAACACAAGAGGTAGAAGTTTTATAACAATGAATTACATACACAGATAAAATAACCAAAGAAAACAAAATAATAAAAATGTCGTAAGTTTTCATTATCTCAAGGCTTCTCAAACCAATAAGCCATGAGTTTCTTCATTCGCTATGTTATCATCATCCTTGTCATTTTCCAATGCCTTCCACTCATTTTCCCTCCCCAAGATTTTGATTTCTTCTACTTTGTTCAAAGTGTAAGTAGTTTTTAAAGATTCAAATTTGAATGTCGTTTTGGTTTGTGTAAGTAATGTTTGGTTTGGTTTTGCGGTGGCCTGGTTCTTATTGTGATACAGGAAGAAGTTGCTGCTATCCCTAAACTAGGAAACAAACCGTTGACTTCAAAATCCACGGCCTTTGGCCTAATTACAACAATGACACTTACCCCAAATAGCAAATAATCCATGATATTCTTAGATTGTTAAAGAAAATTTAAATCTAATGAGAAGTGAAGAATGAAAATACATTGAATTTTTTATACTCCCATTATCAAATAATCCACGATATTCTTGGATCGTCAAAGAAAACTTAAATGTGCAATCAAACATGAATATAATGGTGTAGAAATACAATCAATAAAAAAATAATTAAAAAAAGAAATATGATTCCAAGTTTTTGATAATGAAGAATTCAAATAAAATATGAGGTTATACTAATTCAAAAAAAAAAGGACAGAACCTTTATCAGTGAGGCAACATCCTCTTCCATAGTCCCAACAAATTCTCCAACTATTTCTTTGATTTTCATAAAATTGATCAAATTCAATGTCTAATAAAGTATAAAACCATTGGATCGGTTTAGTTTTGGTTCAGTTTTTTTTTTCATTCAATGAGAATTAAATTCTTTTTACAATTTCTTCCCTCATTTTTAGATTGCTTTTTGGGATTTTTGTAATATGCATAGAAAAGACTTTCTCATAAACATCATAACTCAAAGTTCAGATGTTCAATATGCAAATAAAATTTCATATTCCAAAAAAGAACAAAGTCAAGAACATTTAAATCAATTCTATATTGTGTTCCATCTGATGTAAATGCTAACCAAATTTCAAAAATAAAAACAAACTTTTGGAATCTTAGGGCAATGCAAAACCCTTTCAAAAGGCTAAAAGTTGTGAACAAGGGAGTCTAAATTCATCCTATTAGAAATTGAAGCTAAAACAACATAATCTCTCAATAAGAATTGGGGTTGGATTTGTTAAAAAAATAAATTAGCATGGGTAAAATATTCATAAGCTGAAAAACACAATCAACAGGTAAAAATCACAAAGAAAACAAAATTTCATTAAGAGATTGAACACGCCGATCCTCACTTTCTCCCAAACAAGCAAACCAACAAACATACAATAAACAAAAACATCAATAACTACAACAAAATTGAAGCAAAATGCACATTATATTAGATCCACTTCTCCAAGACTCCGAATAACTAGAATAAGTTTATGGTACTTTGAATTGAAGGGCACACAACAGAGAGTGCCAAATTCAACAAACAAAAAAGAATAAAAACTATTTTCCTGTATGATTTTATGGAAAGGGACATTTTCATGTGTAAGGGACCGACCCGAATGGGGCACTAAATGGGCCCTTACCCCAATGCATGCATTCAAAGTAAAGGACATTTAAACATACATGATTTCGGATTCCAATTAAAACAAAACATTCAAAATAACCCCTTTAAAAACTAGACAATTTCCCTGGAACCTGTCCCTATTTCCAAGCACCTGTTCCAAGATAAATACATTTCCAATGTATACTCCGATCAGAGATTTCTTAAAATCATTCAAAACAGGTCTAGATACAGAAATGCTGGAATCCACAAAATATTAAGCAAAACATCCAAGGGCTCTGTGCCCGGCTACATGCATTCAGGGGAAAATAAAGCATAAAGAGTCATAACACAAAATCAGAGTTTGATGACTGAGCCCCATGATCACAGCTCCTCCTTCAGCCATCCTGTCTCGCAACTTGGTTACTCGTGGAAAAACCACACGTAAGGGGGTGAGTAACGAATTACTCAAGAAGAATCCCCAAGGGGTACAATACGATATACATGGTCATCTCGATGAGCGTATGCAAGCTATGAGTATAAACACAGAATAGAGCACATAGCTTAGCCCACACTTGGGCCTCGGATGCCAATTTAAGGTCTTAGTCCGGAATAATATCACCACACAGTCCACTACACAAATCGCCCTATACGAGAAACAAGTCCGGCCTCGGCACGTCTCATCGTCGGACGAAAGGTACACCGCTCAAGATCCCGATGAGCTCTCGGCCGGGCGCCAGTAATGAGCGTAAGCATGTACGGCGTGCTCTCTGCAGACTATGGGGGTTCCGGGTCAGAGGCAAGCCGCCCATGTCCGGTCACCACGCCTAACTAAATCTTTGGATCGGTGTCACTGACATAGGGGTGTGAGACCTGGACACGTAAACTATGTCAGCCTGAACCACCGCACCTAGGGCCAAGGAAACGGGTCGTGGTAGGCTTACACCAGGAAGCCGTCCTTGCCTTAACAGGTGGCAATCAGGGGCTACTGCCAAACATGCTGAGGACATGTCTACCGTCGGGACGAGGCAATGCCAAGTCATCATCCCGACCGTTGGGGCATTTAATACCGCCACCCTCACCCAAGATTGCGTGGTCACCGGTAGGGTTAGCTAATCCCCTCACGGGGTCGGGGACGGAATGACTTGCTCGACGTCCCCGCCATGGATGCAAGGTACTTTATGCATCAGGGCCGGATGATGCTATCTACCTGCAACTCTAACTGCCCTAGCAATCAGCAAACAAATCCATAAAATCCAATACGTGCTCAATAAGAATACAACGAGCCTAGCATGATACTACGAAGCAAGGAACAGATACGAGCATGCTAGAAAGGAACAACCTAGCATGGATTAACATGAGAATTAAATCAGGAAAATCATGCTAATCGGGATTCGAATAGAATACCTAGCTACACATGTCAATAAACACAAACAAGCAGTCAATCAGCAATCACATATAATATCGCAGGGTCCACACAACTCCGGTAAGAAATCATTACCTTGGTCGTGGACGATTTGACACGAAATCCTAAATTGCGAACGAACCCGAACTAGCTACCGAGAACCTATCAATCACAACAAAAATCACACAATAGGCCTAAATATAATAAAACAAACAAAGCTCAACTCGGGAGCAACTCACGAGGCGCGATTTAACGCATTCTAACGAGAGCCGACAGATTTAGGCGGCAAAGAAATTGGTTGGGAGAGAGAGTCGGGCGCAGAATGGGCGCGTCTTTGGCGCGCGACGAGATGTTGGGAGAAGCAGGGGCGCGAAGGCGCACGCGCGAAGCAGCATACCGGGGGGCAGCGCGGCGTGACACCTGAGCCGGGCAAAGACGCGCGGCGGTGCAGCGGCGAGGCTCGGCGGTAGAGGGTCGCTTTGCGCGCACGCGAGCACGCGAGCATCAGGGCTCTGTTTTTCTTGCGCGAAACAGGCGATAGAGAAAATCCGAATTCGAGCGATTGACGAAGATTCGACGGCCGATAGTTGTTGGACGAACTCTCTTACGCAAGCTGCACAAAACCCATCCAGAAATTCACTTCAACACGGCCGGGAAACGATGCCCGGAAGAAGGGGGCTCGGATCGAAGAAGAGAAGAAGAAAAAGAAGAAAAGCTTACCTTCAGCCCGGAAAAGGATCGACCTTCGAGTGGAAGAAGACGACCACGTTCGAATCGAGTGGAGAAGGAAGAAATCGCCGGAAATCGCTGTCGGTTGATGAAGGAGATCGCGAAGAGAAGAAGGAGAGAAATGAAGGAGAAGGCTCGGGAGAGCTCTGTTTTAAACCGAGCGCACGAAGACACAGATATGTATTAGATCGCGCGTTTAGATTAACAAACGCGTCCAGTGGCTCGGCTGGCAGCGCCCCCTGCCTAGCACGCGACACGTCCTTGGCTCGAATCTCACTCGACGCGCTATTTAATTCCTTATTTATTTCCACATTCTTCCAAGCCCAAATGCCTTCACCAAAATTCCCGATCCCATTCAAATCGACTCATAATTTTTCCGGCAATTTAAAGTTTCAAAACCGGCCCTGTCGGCCAGACCCAAAATTACCAAAATGCCCCTGGGCCTCCCAGGAAGACCGGGATGAAATTTCCGGGTCGTTATGTAAACAAACAAAAAGTATGCAAGAAAAAAAAGAGGATCAAAACTATGAAAGGTAAATGCAAGTACGAACCTTTGTAATGAAGAGGATGAAGAAGAGGAGAGTTAAAATGAGTTGAAAAGGAGAAGAAACGCTCTAGGATTGCCACCATTAAATGCTGGAAAATCGAAGAGAAGCTTTATTGATTAAATTCTTCTTCCTTTTCCTCCACTAACGACAGACGGGATATTTTCTCTTATAAAAGGAGAAGACGAAGAGCAAAGAAGAGAAGTCGAACAACAAAAGGAGAAGATTAGGCGACGAACCTTGGCTTTGAAGAAGACGGCGACAAAGTGAAGAGGCAAAATATTCTAAAAATTAGGGCTTTTAGCCCCATTTAAGTCGAGTTATATTTTTCCCTCAAATAACAAAAGAAAAATATAAACCTTTTCTATGACAATTATAAAGTTGTCATAATTTAACACACTAATTAAAAAAATGAAATTTTTTTATGACAATTATTAATTGTCATAAATTTTTTATAATTTAAAAGTTGCTTTTCTTTTTTGTTAAAACGCGTCTTTTTGGTTTTTATGACAGTTTTTAAAAATTTTATTTATCTTTTTGTTTAGTTAAGTGTCATAGAAAGTCAATTTTGTAGTAGTGTTCACATATATAACAATCTCTCACTTGAGGAAAAAACAAGCAATATGTCTTCCCCACAAAAGGTAACGACTTATTTCTACTCGTGAAGAAGTTCAACTGAAGTTGTACACAACTTCAGTTTATCAACAGGAACGACCTTGGTAAACATATCAGCTGGATTCTGACTTCCTTGAATTTTTTTAAACACTAACAATCCATCTTCCAAAGCTAGTAGTAGAAAAGGTTATTATCTTCAACAATCTCGAAACCCAACTAATGACAGTATTACTAAAAGTAAAAACATACTCACTAGTACTTTTTCTACCATCCTTGTTCAGGAAATTTTAAATCTAGTGGCATGGTTAGATTTCTATTGATCAAATAGGACGTTGTGTTGATTGCCTTAGCCAAGAACATTTTGGGCAAGCTTACATGTAATCTCATACTTTTGGCATGCTCATTCAGCGTCTTGTTCATTCTCTCTACCACACCATTGTACTCTGATATCCTTGGAACAGTCTTTACCATCATAATTCCATTGTCAGCTCATTATAATTTGAGTTCTCCACTAACATATTTGTCGTCGTTATCTGACTTCAAGTTCTAGACTATAAGACATGTCTATTCTCAACCATAGCCTTCCAAATTTTGAAATAAAAAATACATCAGATTTATATTTGAGAAAATAAGTTCATACCTTCCTGCTTAAGTCATCTATAAAGGTCACATAATATCTAGAACCACCAATGGAAGATAGTTCACAAAGCCCCACACATCACTGTGAACTAACTCCATCCTCATTGGTTTTAGCTTTGCTCTTGTCTTTGAAAGTTGACTCTTTCCTGCTTCCCAAAAACAAAACCCTCACAAAACTTGTGTTTAACTATCTTCAATCCATGTAACTTTCCTATAAGTGAATAATTTTCATACCCTTTTCACTCATGTTTTCAAACCTGTTGTACCATAAATTAGTTTGACTTGAATTATCTACAACTGTCACCGTGTCTTTGTCATTGTTGTGACATACAAAAATCCTGACTTGCTCATTCGAGCAATTATTATGGCACATTTTGTATTCTTCCAATTTCCTTGCCTAAAACATGTTTCATTTCCATCACTATCTAACTGGCCTACATAAATTAAATTTATCATCATATTTTGAACATAACGTACCTAAAAAATTTTCCAAGTCGACCATTTGCCATTTTAAATTTTACGTCACCAATCCCAATATGATGTCGAAAGGTTCTCTGTCAGCTAGATACACCTTTCCATGAATTCCTACAACATAATTATCAAGAATTTCATGTTAACCTATCGTATGAAAAGACGCACTTGAATCTATGTAAGAACTCGACTCTAAAATAGGTAGTTCTTACTCAGCATGCATGGATTTAAAACCATTAAAATACGACAAATAAAACATTCAACATTTATTAGCAAGTGACAATCTAAATAAAATCATAATTTAAAAACAAATATAGTTTGAAGCTTTTGGCTAGAGTATATTAAAACAGTTCTAAAATAATTTCTTTAAACAATCTAACATGAAACGAAAGAGACGATGCAATGGACTCTCATGATCCATCAGCTCCTCATCTAGCCGCCCCGGTGCTGTTCCAAGTTACCTGGTGGAAAACCATAGAAAGGGTGAGTAGAAAAGCACTCTTTAAGAATCCCCAACCAGGGTACAGTACACAAGTCACATCATCTAGCATCCTAGCATACAGGCAAGCCAAACATCAAATAGGCATTCTCAACACAAGTTCAATCAACAACATGCTCAAACCATCGAGAGTCTCTAACTTTAGGCTAAAAAATCCACTGCGAATCTTCAAATGGGTAATCAATAGAACCCCCAAAATCTCGAGAGCCTTTAACTCTCGGCTAAAGTGATCAGATCACTATGCTGATCTTGGACACTTGGGAGAGTACCCAAGTGTCAGGCTCAAGACGGAATGGAAAGGTATACTGATACAATAGCCCAAGGGAGCTCTCCTCCCGGCATCTAATGCATATACGAGCACACTGCATGCTTCTACAAACCGGATAAATGTAGGCCTACACAAACTATGTCGGTCCAGGTGCACATGCCTATGACTCGGAAAGAAGCCCACTTATCCACAACAGGCAAGAGGCCCTCGACACCGTACTATGGCAGCCTGTTCGCACCAACGCCTGAAGTTAAAGGTCTTCCCAAAGCAGGCTTGCACCAAGGAAAGGGCCTCGATCTAGCAGGCCGCAATATGCCGGGGTGGTAGCTACTCCACACCTGGCTGCTGAGGGTAAAAAATCTATCCTCAAAGCCTGACCGGTGGGGACTCGTACGTTGGTCCACTCTTAGCCTCTAGATGATGACAACCTAACAGGATCTAGCTTAAGAAAAGCACCCTAGATCTAATAGAGTTCAACAACAACATCATCATTGCATAATAAACATTCAGAAAATCAACAATCACAATACATAGTAGTCACTGCAAACAGAATAGTGCAATCTAGGGTACAAAAATCTACATGTCAGGTCCTATCAGGCAAGTCATAACAATCTTATCCACTAACACATGCTCATACAACAATAACCTACAAGAACCTATCCATTATCATGATCTGTAAACAAGAGCAACAACCAAACAACCTATCCACTAGCATGTTCGGCAAACAGGAGCAAACAACTATTCAACCTATCAACTAATAAGTTAATAAAATAGTAACAAACAACTAAGAAACCATCAATGGCAAGCGCAGGGTTCACACAACCCCACCAAGGAACCCTTACTTGAATAAATGGAACAGACAATAAAAGTTATGCTCCTTAAGCTGCAGAACCAACGAATAATCAACCTAGACATATTAAAAGCAAACACATAATTAATATCTAGCATCTATACGGAACCAGGCATCCAAACACACAAGACTCAAGAACAGGGGTTTCCCAAACCAAAGGAGGGCTCGACAACAAGGCTGCTCGACCATGCAGGTGTGCTCGCGGTGGGGCTAGATTGCAGAGCTGCGTGGGCGAGGCTGCACGGTGGGCAAGCGAGAAGCAAGGAGTGAGTGGGCATGTCGCTGCACAAGGGGCTGCGACGATGTGCAGCTATGGGCGAGCGACAAGAACGGCTTGAGCAGCAGCGATGCACTACGTGCAAGCTGGATCATCATTGAGACCGGCGAGGCTCGGCGATGGAAGAGGCGTGTACGTAAGCGACGTGCGGAAAGACTCAACGATGGTGTCGATGGGCTGTGACTCGACTGGATCACTTATGGCTGAGCGTGTGGTCTCGGAGAAAGGGGCTTCTCGGCAAGGTGGGGCTACGACAACGATGGGCTCAATAGCGATGGACGAGGCGATGCAAACGGTGGTTTTGGCGATGGTGCGTGCGACAAGGCTTGGTGGCTAGTGTAGATCAGATACGGCCAGGAGGAAAAGAAGAGGAATTCAAAAAGAGAGAAAGGGAGGATTATAGGATTCGTTTCTCTCTTCTCTTGATCGACACAACACAAGACAAAATCCCCCCTAACCAAAATCCTTTTTCTTTTAATTTTCCTTCTTTTTAATTTCCTTAACCAAAACCAAATAGAACTATGCCTTTTCTCATCAATCTTGCAAAATCAACCCTGATACAACAAAAACAACCCATCTGAAACAAAATGCAGTAAAAACTCAGAAACTTAATTAATTACCAAGCTAACCCTAGGGGTAAAATGACCAAAATACCTCTAAAGGTTAGAACTGCCCTAAAGGCCCAACGAAACAACCGAAATAGGAGACCATTATACCTGGGGAACCAGGATGAAAACCTGGGTCGTTACAATCTATCACCTATGTTTCATGAGCACATTTCACTGCCAAAACTAGACCACCTTGTGCCTCATTAGCAACAAAATTTGCACCGCTTCATGCCCTTCAGTTTTCTTTGGCGCCTAGCAGTTCCTTATCAAATGTCTAGTCTTACCAAAGTGTCAACACTCGAATTTGTCATTCCTAGACTTACTTCTAGTACTTTTCAATTTACTTTGACTCTCTTAACTTCTATTGTTACTCTTACCTCTATCCACATTCAATGTCGAACCAGAAGTAGAAGAAATACCTGAGTCATTTCTTCAAATCTCTTCTACAATAGAAGAATCTCTAACTTGTGAAAACTCCACTTTCACATTTCCACATGAATTGAAATTTGTAGATTTCATAGTTTTCCAACTATCAAGTAAAGATCTCAATAAAAAAATTCGCATTTACTTCATTAGTGAAATCTAAGTCAACAGAAGCTAATTTATTTATCAATAAATCAATTTATTAATATGAGTAGAGATAGATGAACCAAAGTTATTTTCAATTTGAAAAATTAAGCAACGAGATAAACCTTATTGCTAATTGATAACTCTTTAAATAGAGCACAGTTTAGGTTATTCTATTTTGCATTATTCTAAGGTTCAAGGTAAATAGCTAGGTTATAATATATAAATTGCGAGTAAAAACTATTAGAAGTCGCATGCATTCATGAATTAGCATTAGAAGCACAGTTTCACGGTTTTAGCATTAATATTGAATAAATTGTGCTAAATTATCGCGAAATGCAGGAAAAGCGAAGCTTGAGCGTAGGATGGACAAATTAGTGCGAATGGTGATAAGCAGCGCATGAAGATGCTAAAACGTAATGCAAACACGTTCGTAGAATCACACCAACAAGGAAATAAAAGAAAATCAATCAAGCATTTAAGTTGGCGTCAATCAAATAAATTCCATCGAAAATCAAGAGATCCTACATTAATGAAGATTTTACAGCTCATCTAAACTTGTCATCTCTATAAATAGCAAGAGGGAAGCGAAGTTCGGTGAGCTGGTCGGCTGGCCAAAAGCCAATCCTGAGGAAAAGCAACTGGTGGTGTTGGTAGAAGTCGATGACAAGGGGACAACACACTTCACAACTGCACCTATTCCAATATTTAATAGTAGTAATAAAATTGGCTGATGTTAGCTTTCTACTTGTGTTTATTGCTACACTTCTTTATAGGATTTTTGGATGAGAATTTATTCGTATAAGCATGTTAGTAGTGTAGGTTATCATGTTTTACACTGCTACATTTTTATTTAATATACATACGTCGATGAGCTACCCACGTATACTAACTTGTAGTGAATCGTAAGAGGAATTGCATGATGGTCCAATATGTTACGATAGGTTTGATGTAGCACGGCTACATTATTTAGGGTTTTAAGAATAACCTACTATCGCCTGCGTCACCCTGAGTTAGTATGGAGATTGTAGTAGAAGCTGGATCTACCATAAATCATTAAGTGCGGAAGCTACTTTTCATATTAGGAAAGTAAGTAGCTTGATAACTAATCTCGCATTTTTCACATCTTTTGCAACTATTTTCTCATCTCTACTCATTGCATTCACTTTTAGTTCTTGCCTACATTAGCATCCATATTTACTTACTATTAGCATTCAAAATCAACTACAAAACCAACTCTAATTCCAACCATTTTTAGTTTTTGCATAAATCTCAAGTTATAGGTACTAGTTCTAGAAATCAATCCCTGTGGAGAACGATAAAATATAAATACTTATCATTTGCTACTTTTTGACCGCATATACTTGCGCGTAAGTGATTCGGAGTTACACTTAGCAATAGGTTAGCTCCGAGTTAATTATCGAACATTCATATTAGCACTCGGAAGATTGCAACCACTTATCGAGAGTTTTTCATACATGTTGGACAAAATTATCATCAACTCTTCTATACTACTCACCTTTGAAATACTACTTTGCACATTCTTTGTCAAAGCAAGTCGAATGGCACCTAACACTTTTCTGTCCAACTTTTTCCATTCTCCTTCCAAGTTATCGAGCTTTCCTTTTCCATGGTAAATGCAGATCCTTAGAATAAAGATAATTCAATATCTCACACTTCCAAAACGTAAAATATGTTCTTTTGAAAGTATCCAATTTCTCATCTCCTCTAGCCATCCTTCTACAACTTGAAACTCTTATACCACTTGTTATTCAAAATTGGCTCAATATCGTCAAAATATAATCAACCCAAAATTCACAATTCATATTTTTTTTTGCTTTATCCCAAATCAAGTTCGTATTCCAAATTATAAACGTGGAATCAATAATTTGAAAATGTCAAGCTTAAAAGCAAAGATAATGTAACGGCCCAACCCATCGCTAGCCAAGATATTGTCCGCTTTGGCCCACTGGCCTCACAGATTTGTTTCTCCCCCTATGAGTATGTAACGGCCCGGAAATTTCATCTCAGTCTTCCCGGGAGGCCCAGGGGCATTTTGGTAATGGCCCACTGGCCTCACAGATTTGTTTCTCCCCCTATGAGTATGTAACGGCCCGGAAATTTCATCCCGGTCTTCCCGGGAGGCCCAGGGGCATTTTGGTAATTTTGGGTCGGGCCGACAGGGCCGGTTTTGAAATTTAAAGGCATTTGGGCTTGGAAGAATGTTGAAATAAATAGGGAATTAAATAGCGCGTCGAGTGAGATTCGAGCCAGGGACGTGTCGCGTGCTAGGCAGGGAGCGTTGCCAGTCGAGCCACTGGGCGTCTTTGAGCTTCTAAACGCGCCAGCATCGTTATATCCTTGTTTTCGAAGGCGATTGGTATAAAAGCAGAGCTCGCCCGAAGCTTCTTCTTCCTCACGATTCTTCTTCGTTTCTCCTTCGACCGACCGGCGATTTCTGGCGATTTCTTCCTTCTCCAGCTCCGATTCGAACGTGGTCGTCTTCCCCAGCTTGAAGGTCGATCCTTTTCCGGGCTGAAGGTAAGCTTTTCTTCTTTTCTTCTTCTCTTCTTCGATCCGAGCCCCCTGCTTCCGGGCTTCGTTTCCCGGCCTTGTTGAAGTGAATTTCTGTATGGATTTTGTGCAGCTTGCGTAGGAGAGTTCATCCAACAACTATCGGCCGTCGAATCTTCGCCAATCGCTCGATTTTGGGTTTTCTCCATCGCCCCTATTTTCGTGCTCTGTCGCTGCGCAGTGCCGCCGAGCCTTGCCGCACACCGCGCGCGTCCTCGCCCGGCTTCGATGTCACGCCCAACTCCCCCACCGGTGTGCCGCTCACACGCGCGCGCCTCGCGCCTCTGCGCCGCTCGCGCGCCGCGTCGAGCCCAACGCCTGCTTCGTCTCGCTCGCGCTCGCGCGCGCCAGCGCCGTCGCGCCTCAGCGCGCGCCACGCGCCATTTCTGCGCCCGCTTCGCCCCCCCGGCCTCGTTCTTTGCCCGTTCTGCTGCAATCGGCTCTCGCGTGCGTTAAATCGCGCCTCGTGAGTTGCTCCCGAGCTGAGCTTTGTTTGTTTTACTATATTTAGGCCTATTGTGTGATTTGTTTTGTAATTGATAGGTTCTCGGTAGCTAGTTCGGGTTCGTTCGCCGCTTAGGATTTCGTGTCAAATTGTCCCCGGCCAAGGTAAGGATTTCTTACCGGAGTTGTGTGGACCCTGCGATATTATATGTGATTGCTGATTGACTGCTTGTTTGTGTTTATTGACATGTGTAGCTAGGTATTCTATTCTGAATTCCCGATTAGCATGATTTTCCTGATTTAATTCTCATGTTAATCCATGCTAGGTTGTTCCTTTCTAGCATGCTCATATCTGTTCCTTGCTTCGTAGTATCATGCTAGGCTCGTTGTATTCTTATTGAGCACGTATTGGATTTTATGGATTTGTTTGCTGATTGCTAGGGCAGGTTAGAGTTGCAGGTAGATAGCATCATCCGGGCCTGATGCATAAAGTACCTTGCATCCATGGCAGGGACGTCGAGCAAGTCATTCCGTCCCCGGACCCCCCGTGAGGATTAGCTAACCCTACCGGTGAGGCCCCGCAATCTTGGGTGAGGGTGGCGATCGTTAAATGCCCCAACGGTCGGGATGATGACTTGGCATTGCCTCGTCCCCGGCAGCCGACATGTCCTCAGCATGTTTGGCAGTAGCCCCTGATTGCCACCTGTTAAGGCAAGGACGGCTTCCTGGTGTAAGCCTACCACGACCCGTTTCCTTGGCCCCAGGTGCGGTGGTTCAGCCGACATATTTTACGTGTCAGTCTCACACACCCTATGTCGGTGACACCGATCCAAAGATTTAGTTAGGCGTGGTGGATGGACATGGGCAAACTTTGCCTCTAGACCCGACACCCCCATAGTCTGCAGAGCACGCGGTACATGCTTACGCTCATTATGGCGCCACGGAGAGCTCATCGGGATCTTGGGCGGTGTACCTTCGTCGACGATGAGACAGCCGAGGCCGGGACTTATTTCTCGTATAGGGCGATTTGTGTAGTGGATGTGTGGTGATATTATTAGGACTAAGACCTTAAATTGGCATCCGAGGCCCAAGTGTGGGCTAAGCTATGTGCTGCTCTATTCTCGTGTTTATATTCATAGCTTGCATACGCTCATCGAGATGACCATGTATATCGTATTGTACCCCGGTTGGGGATTCTTACCGAGTAATTCGTTACTCACCCTTATTCTCGTGGGTTTTCACAGTGTAATCGTGGTGCGCGACAGGATGCTCCGAAGGAGGAGCGTGATCATGGGGTCCAGTCTTCCAACTCGATTTTTGTATTATGACTCTTTATGTTTTGTTTCCCCTGAATGCATGTAGCCGGGCACGGAGCCCTAGGATGTTTTGTAAATATTGTGTGGATTCCAGCATTTTGTATCTGAACAGGTTTTGAATGGTTTTTAGTAAATCTCTGATCAGAGTAAACCTTGGAAATGTATTTATCTTGGAACAGGTGCTTGGAAACAGGGACAGTTCCGTGGAAATTGTCTAGTTTTTAAAGGGGTTATTTTGAATGTTTTGTTTTTAATTGGAATCCGAAATCATGTCTGTTTAATGTCCTTTACTTTGAATGCATGCATTGGGGTAAGGGCCCATTTAGTGCCCCATTCGGGTCGGTCCCTTACAGAGTAAAACGCGTCTTGCTAGGGAAAAGTGTCCACACCCTTTATAAGGAGTGTTTCATTCCCCTTCCCAACCGATGTTGGATTCCCCTATGAATTTCTGTGGAACCCCATAGGGGAATCCCACATCGATTGGGAAAGGGAACGAAACACTCCTTATAAAGAATGTGGCACCTTCTACTAGCAAGACGCGTTTTCCCCATGGGGGAGAAACAAACCCGTGAGGCCAGTGGGCTAAAGCGGACAATATCTTGCTAGCGATGGGCTGGGCCGTTATAGATAAATAAACCTAAACTTCCAGTAAGAAGAACGATAATTTAAATCAATTATAAAAGAAGATAAGTTGAGACCGAATAGATATTGATTCACTCAATGTTGGCTATGTCTAATCTTCTGCCACCGATGCAAGTTCCATTAAAATATGAGGGAGAAAGTACAAGAGTTTACAACACTCAAGAATTATTTCTCTTGTTTTTCTCTCAAGGAAAATGCTCACAAATCACTCCCAAAAAAAATTACTAACTCTTTAATGGACAAAATCATTTTTTGCAAAAACATTTAAAGAAAAAAGGTTCAAAGAAGAAAAATAAATTCACTGAATTTTCTTCTTTTCGTAAGGCACATAGTATGGCAGTCTTTTTCTTTTTCTCTTTTTTCTCGCTATGCAACTTCTCGCTCCCACACAAACATACAACAATTTTTTTTCTTTTTATATATGTTGTCTTATGCGCCTGATGTAGAGGAAATGAAAGAATTAAATGGTGGTGGGCTCTATATGGGGTCACTTGTTTTATTCTTCACACATATAACACATTTCATTCATTCCTTGTTTGATTTGTAAGCCAAGGTAGTAGGTCATGAGATCAAGATCAGTCATCTAAAAAATATTTTTGATTACACCCTTGAATTCTTGAATTATTTTTGCATTATTACCACTCACAAATAGGCCATCAACATATAGAGACATTATAATAGTGTGTTTTACATAAAAAAAAAATTCTTCTAGAGAGACTTTTTGTAACAGCCCAGTTTCCTATTCCAGTTTTCGAGGTGCCTTCGGGTCAAGATTCGGTTGTTTGGTTGGGTTTTAGAGCGGTTTTGCCCCTTGGGGGTATTTTGGTCTTTTGGCTCTCAAGGCGGGATTTGTGGTCTTGGGGCTTCGAGGTAGCTCCGCTTTGTTGAGGGTTTGTTTGTTGTTGGTGCGAGTCCCGAGGTGTTTGGGCTAGTCGTTTGGAAGTTCGGTTGTGGTTTTGGGTTTTGGCAAAGTGATGGTTGTTTGGGTGTTTCTTTTGGGATTCGAGCCGAGCCTTTAGTGTTGCTTTGGGAGTTGGATTTAAGTGAGTTTGATTGATTGGAAAAGATTTCTTTGATCGGGTCTCAAGGAGGAAGCGGAAATGGGATTTTGAGGTTTTAAGTGGATAAGGATGGAAAATGGAATTAAAAATCTCATTTTTTCCCTTTTTCCCATTTTCCTTTTATTTCTCTTTTTCTTTTCTTTTTTTCCCAAAAATGCATCTTTCTCTCTCCTCCTCTCTCTCTCTCCCGAGCACCCCCACCTAGCCCAAATTTCTAGCCATGGCTCGCCCACCTGACCCTGCGTGCCTTGGCTCGCCACGCCAGCCTAGCCCGAGCCAGCGTCGCAGAGCCGGCCCGAGCTCGCGCCAGCGCCGCGCGCGCCCGCCTCGCCCGGCCCGAGCATCGCGCGCCCTCGCCATTGTCGCCCGGCTCGCGCTCGCCGCGCCGCCTGGTCCGTGTCGCCCGGTGCGCAAGATCAGGCCGAAGCCGCAAGACAAGGCCGCGCGTCGCGTCGCCGAGCCTCGCCAGCTCGATCGCGCGTCAGGGGCGCAGATCTCGCGCCCCGCGTCGTGTCGCTCGCGCGCGCCGCGCCGCCTGCTCTCTCAGGCTGAGCCGCGCGCGCGCGCAGCGCTCACCGAGCAAGCTCCGCTCAGCGCGCTGTCGCGCGCATGACCAGCCCCTCTACGCGCGGCGCGCCAGCGCCGCCGCGCCAGTAGCGCCCAGCGCCTTGGCCAGCCAATTTTTTTGGTGCCTAGCCGTCTGGCCGGCTCGTTCGAGTGTCAGCCGCGCCTCGTGAGTTGCTCCCGAGCCGAGCCCTATTTATTTTAGTGTATTTAGGGCTATTTTATGATTATTGATGTTTTTGTTTGGCTCGATATAGGTTGCTCGGGTTCGATCGCAGTTAATTTTATTGTGTGTTGTTGCCTTCCGACCAGGTAAGGATTTCTTACCGGAGTTGTGTGGGCCCTGCGATATTGTCATGATTTTTGCCTTGCTTGTTTGCTGACTGTTATGAGCATGATAATAATAGAGCAGCTTTGATTGATTTTCTGCTAGCATGTTTACTTGATATTACATGTTAGTGCCATGCTAGGTTTGTTCTCACAAAGATGCTTGTGATTCCCGCTTAAGCTCGTAGTATCATGCTAGGTAGTGTGATTGATGTCGGTCTTTGCTTGCTAGCCAGGAATCATTGCTTTTTCCCTGTACTCTTAGATAGAGTTGTAGGGTTTGTCATCATCCAGAGGCTGAGCGGACATAACGTACTTTGTCCCCACTGATCGGGAGTAATGTGCGACGCATAACGTATCTTGCTTCCCCGGTCACTAAGGTGGATTTAGCTCAGTCGGGAATAAAGTGTGCGCGCAGATAACGTATCTTGCTACCCCGCCCGACCGGCCGGTTAGGAATTAGCTACCCACTTCGGCATAGCCTAGTTTGTAGCTCGCTAGAGCGGAACCCCCGCGGTGTAAGCCTCGCCTTGGCCGGTTCTTAGCTTCGTGTCGGTGGACCAGCCGCAGATGATGAGCGCCGAGGGCCTCGCGCTACTGTGATCAGTGACACCGCTTCCAAGTTTTAGGCATGTGTACCTGGCCCGCGTAGTTTGCCCTTAGGCCCCCGCATTTACGCCGGTTGCAGAAGAGCATGCGGTGTGCGTGCACACGCGTTAGATGCCGGTTCGGAGAGCTCCTTCCGGGCTAATGTTCGTGAGTACACCATTCCTTCCGTTAGAGCCTGACTTCGGGTACTCTCCCGTAAGTCCATTAGCAAGGGTAAGAGGCCCTTGAGGACATCCTTGGGATCGGTTTTTGAGCCGATCAATTGGGTGAGGAGAAAGACCTCGAGAGATGTCCCGAGATTGGTTAGGATAACCAATCATTAGGCCGGAAGTAGGAGACTTCCGATGACTCCAGATCTTTCTTTGTAAGCTCGTTGAGCTATGATCTGTGTTGGTAGCTGTTTGCTTGCATGCTTTGGTTCTAGATGATTGATTATATCGTATTGTACCCCGGTTGGGGATTCTTACTTGAGTAATTCGTTACTCACCCTTACTTATCTTTCAGAAACCATGGCGCGAGGCAGGATGGCTGGAGGAGGAGCTGTGATCATGGAAACCCGTTGTTCAACTCTGAGATTTATGTTTATGTTTTAAATGTCCTCTGAATGCATGTAGTTGGGCACGGAGCCCTAGGTTGTTTTATGAATGTTTTTCCGGATTCTAGCATTGTTGTAAATGTTGTAAAGTTGTATGTTTTTAATAAATCTCGATCGAGTAAGTTTTGGAAATGTATTTGTCTTGGAGCAGTGCTTGGAAACAGGACATGTTTCAAGAATTTTGTATTGACTTTTTAAATGAACTCTTGCCGGTTTTTGGTTTTTACTTAGAATCCGAAACAACCCTATTGCAAATTCTAGTGTTGATTTGTATGCATGCATTGAGGTAAGGGCCCATTTAGAGCCCCATTCGGTCTGGTCCCTACAGTTGGTATCGAGCTCGAGTCATAGATTCTGTAGGATCGACCTTTTGTTGTAGGTCGTTTTTCCATGATCATCAAGACTCCGATATCATCAGCACGCCTAAATTCTTGTTTTAAAGAAAAGGGGTAAGAATTTACAATACTTTTCATCTAGCTTTTATGCCTTGTGTTGTGTAGTGAGACGAGCGTGTTCGACTCGTTGTTGGTTTGGGCTTAGTGAGCCATCATGCCAACTTTTCGCATGAAGCGAGCAGTTTGTTTAGCAGCTTGTTGAGGTATCCAGATAGATTCGAATGCCCTTGGGACGTCGTCCCCGAGGGAGGTAGAGCTTAGACTCCCGTTGGCCATGTGTGGCCCAGTTGCTGCTTTTCCCCTAGTGAGAGGGTGGAGGTGCTTCGTGCGATCGCCAAAGATGTTGATCGCACCTAGAGGAGCAGGACGCTTGGCAGGTTCGACCGAGGAGTTGGACCGATCGTGTTGATGTTGAGGCCGCGTCCAGGGTTGTTAGGCCCGCATGCCAGATTTGGCCCCGGCAGTTGAGTTGCCTAGAGGAGGGGGTAGAGGCTAGTAGCGCCTCAGAGTGAGACTCCTTGAGCAGAGTGTGCTCCAGCCATGAGAGATTTGATGGCAGGTCTTTAGCTATCAGAGGGCGGAGACCCAGGCGCAGTTTGTAGCGCGTAGTGAGGAGTCCCGGGCACAGATAGCCCAGCTGGCAGAGTTTGTTTCAGCATTCCCCTCAGTAGCTCTTGTAGCCCCAGAGGTTCCCGGGAGGGCATGATCAGCAGGTTTATTCAGATGAGTTGGTTGGCGTTGATGGAGCCGCCCAGTTTGGCAAATGGATGCCTGTAGAGCTCGATGTTTTAGTAAGTCCTGCTGCTAGTAGTAAAGTAGTTGGCTGAGTTTGAGTTTAGCATCCGTGTGTGGGATGCCCTGCTGTTCAGAGGCCGAGGTGTGCCGTTCCTGTGCTGTTTGGTTCATCAGATGGTGGTGGAATTCCCTTGTGAGAGGTGGACTAGCAGAGTCTCCACCAGTCGCCCGATTGTTTGGCAAGTTGCCGTGTTAGTGGCTTGAGGCAGATGAAGGGTCATCTTTGCTCCCTTGAGAGCCTGCTGTTGTTTAACAGCCCAGCTTCCTCAGATGTGGATTTGGTAGTAGTAGCACTTGAGGTGCATTGGTTGGTGTGCCACTTTGGCACTAAGTCTGGTTCAGGCTTGAGTTTGGCTTGGGCATAGTAGATGGTTCTATGCCGTTCGGAGTTTAGTGCACTCCTTTAGCCTTGGATCCGTTTATGGCAGTTGGTAAGTGTTGGTGCGCGTGAGTCTCGCGCTAGTGTTAAGGCCAAGAGTTTCTTTGTGGTTGGTAGTGCGGTCAACTACCTTCAAGTGCCTTAATCTGAGGAGAGTTGAGCATTGTAGATGCGAGTTTGGTCCAGTAGAGGGACTCTGAGCTGAATGCCTATGAGGCGAGTTGGATGCCATGATTCGAGTTGGATGCTTTTGAGGCGAGTTGAGCTGATGCCTTGCGAGAGGATTTGGATGCCTTATGGGTAAGCACCCTTGGTAGAGGCTTGGTATAAAGTAAGTTCGGTGTGGCATGGTTATGCCTTGGTAAAGCAAGGTTGCCTCAGCTTTGAGCATCGTGTGGAGTTGGAACTTTTGGTGTTCCTTCGGTTGGAGTTCAGTTGGAAACTGAACAGGTGCGGTGGTAGCAAAGCGCGTAGCGATTTCGATCGCCTTGGCTAAGAGAGTTGTTTGGATCTTTTCCTTGGGTAGAAGCCTTGTTGAGAGGCTGATGTTTGAGTAGGAGGTCGACGCATTCGGTAGCGTTTCGGATCCTCTTGGTTCCCAAGGAATTGGAGTTGGCCGTTGAGATGCTGGAGAGAGTTGTGCCTGTTCAGGCATTTGGCTGTTAGCTCGTTTGTCGGCCGTATGTGTCGGAGGGTGATCGGAGGATCCCTAGGTTGTGGAGAGCCTCTCCAAAGCAGTCCAGCCCTGTAGTGAGTTTTGAGTTGGCAAGCGTTGGAGCCGTAGTTTGTAGCCTCGGTTGAGTTGCTAGCGATCTTGGTAGACTAGCAAGCTAGTGTTTGTTTGGAGTAAAGTCCGGATTGGTTCGGTGTGGTGGCAAGTTGATGCTTGGTGTTGACCAAGGTGTGGTTTGGAGCTGCTAGTGATTTGCTTTGCTCGTGGGACGAATGGTTCGTGCCCAGTTGGTTGTTTTCCTGTTCCAGGATGTTGAGTTGCCCCTGTTGTTGCCCCGTGAGCTTAGATGTTGTTGCTCTAGTGAAGCATGACAGTGAGCGTATGTGGAGCTCTCTGTCCTTTGGTTGTCTGCTTGTAAGAGCCGTTTCCTTCGGGGAGTTGTCAGGTTACTCCCTTGGTCTTGGAATTGATGGTAGTGGTGCTAGCAAGAGGGAATAGTTTGTTGGTCGCTTGGAAGCGATCGGTTGTCCAGTTAAGCGGATTCTTGGATGGTGTTCTAGAGGCTGCAGAAAGGTTGTTCTCGCCTCTTGTGAGTGTTTGGCCAAGATTTGGTTCTCTTGTTGTTTCGAGTGCTAGTTCGGTTCTAGCTGAGGGCGTTGCCCTCGAGGTCTTTTCCTAGTCGAGGAAGTTTTGGGAGTTGACCCCTCCTGGCAGCGATTGAGTAAGTTTTGTTGGTTCCGGATTTGTGATCCGATTGGTTGAGTTTTCCCTTGGGTGTTGCTTCCAAGAGAGTTGGTTGCTGTTGCCTTGGGTTTGAGAAAGTCAGCGAGCTTGTGTGAAGTCCGTTGCCCTTCAGAGTTTGCTTGCTGGGGAATTCGTTTCCTGTTTTTGTAGGAGTCAGCTTAGCTCATAAGTTGTGTATTTGATCAGAGTAGCGCAGCGGTCAGCCCAGCGAGAGGGTCCCTGCTTTGTGTTGTTAGCAAGCAAGAGTTGTTTGTCCCCGCAAGGGTGGTGGCCAGCCAGTAAGAGTTGTTTCTGGCAAGTTGTTGGTTTTTTTGGGGATTGAAGATTTCCCTTCCCCCTAGTCTCTGTGGTGGTTGAGTTGCTCCATGGATGTCAGCCTCGAGTGTTAGCTTCTGAGGTAGTCTTGCGGAATCGTGTGGCTTAGGATCCGTAAGCTTTGAGGTTGTCGTCATCCGTTTTCCTTGTAAGGTTTCGGGAGTGGAGCTTCTGGTTGGAAGATAAGTCTGGCCTAAGCGAAAAGGAGAAGTCTTTTGAGTAGCCAGTTGGATTTTAAGAGTTGAGAGGTAGCTTGGAGGCGAGCGTTGCTCGTTATAAGTTTGGGTTGAGTTCTGCTGAGCAAATCCTTCTCGGGCTTTGTTCCTTGTTGTTGTGTGCTCGCAGATTGAGAGTAGCAGAGCTGTTTGAGTGAGTTGGCACAGAGGTGCCGTGGCTTTGGTTGGTAAAGCCGTTGAGCTGTTTTCCTCAAGGTGTTGTGCCGTAGAGAGCTGCGTGATGGTTTAGTCCTTGCAGCCCGAGTTTTCCTTGAGAGGAATTTTGGTGGTTTCCTTGCCTGGCAGTGTTTTCTTTGGCCAGTTGCTAGTAGATTTGCATGGAAAAGTTTGCTTTCGGCCGTTTGGTTTCTGGAATCTAGAAGGTTCAGTTTTTTTGGCCCAGTTTGTTGAAGGGTTGAGTTTGTTTGTTGTCAGCCGTGAGCTTCCAGAGGAGTTTCGCCAAAGGCGTGGTGTAGAGCTTCATAGCTTGTGGCCAGCCCTCGAGATTGCTGAGAGTAGCACCGTTTTAGAGTTGGTGCGAGTTGAGGACGTGGTTTGCCGTCTTTTCCCTTTGGAGTTCGTGTATGCCCCTGTCTTGGTCGAGATAGTTATGCCCAGTTTGGATGGCATTGTGGTTTTGAGTTTTGAGAACCCAAGAGAGTTTTGGTTCTCGAAGAGGGCTAGTGTTGTTGGCCGAGAAGTTCGGTTAATTTGGATCAGTGGAGTTTTCCTGGAGCTGTTTCATCTTAGGACTTTCGAGGACGAAAGTCTTATAAGGAGGGAGTATTGTAACAGCCCAGTTTCCTATTCCAGTTTTCGAGGTGCCTTCGGGTCAAGATTCGGTTGTTTGGTTGGGTTTTAGAGCGGTTTTGCCCCTTGGGGGTATTTTGGTCTTTTGGCTCTCCGGGCAGGATTTGTGGTCTTCAGGGCTTCGAGGTAGCTCCTGCCTTTGTTGAGGTTTGTTTGTTGTTGGCTGCGAGTCCCGAGGTGTTTGGGCTAGTCGTTTGGAAGTTCGGTTGTGGTTTTGGGTTTTGGCAAAGTGATGGTTGTTTGGGTGTTTCTTTTGGGATTCGAGCCCGAGCCTTTAGTGTTGCTTTGGGAGTTGGATTTAAGTGAGTTTGATTGATTGGAAAAGATTTCTTTGATCGGGTCTCGAAGGAGGAAGCCGGGAAATGGGATTTTGAGGTTTTAAGTGGATAAGGATGGAAAATGGAATTAAAAATCTCATTTTTTCCCTTTTTTCCCATTTTCCTTTTTATTTCTCTTTTTCTTTTCTTTTTTTCCCCAAAATGCATCTTTCTCTCTCCTTCTCTCTCTCTCTCCCCGAGCACCCCATGGCTCGCCCAGCCCCAGCCCGTGCAGCCTTGGCTCGCCCACGCCCAGCCTAGCCGAGCCAGCGTCGCCGAGAGCAGCCCCGAGCTCGCCCAGCCGCCCGCCCGCCGCCGCCGCCCCAGCCCCGAGCATCGCGCGCGCCGCCAGCGTCGCCCGGCTCGCCGCTCGCGCGCGCGCCGCCCGCCTCGGTCGCGCCGCCAGTTGCGCAAGATCGTGCCGAGCGCGCACAAGATGCGCGTCGCGTCGCCGAGCCTCGCCAGCCGGCTCGATCGCGTCCCGGCGCCAGATCTCGCGCGCCCCGCGTCGTGCGTGTCGCTGCGCGCGCGCGCTGCCTCTCTGTCTTGAAAGCCGCGCGCATGGCAGCTAACCGAGCAAGCTCCGCCCAGCGCTGTGTCCATGCTGACCAGCGCCCCTCGCGCGCTTGCGGCTCGGCTCAGCGCTGCCCGTGCCAGGCCACACATGGCTTCAAACACGCCCGGCCACTTCTTTTGGTCGCCTAGCCGTCTGGCCGGCTCTGTTCGAGTGTCACCGCGCCTCGTGAGTTGCTCGAGCCGAGCCCTGTTTATTTTAGTGTATTTAGGGCTATTTTATGATTATTGATGTTTTTGTTTGGCTCGATATAGGTTGCTCGGGTTCGATCGCAGATTAATTTTATTGTGTGTTGTTGCCTTCCCACTGTGTAAGGATTTCTTACCGGAGTTGTGTGGGCCCTGCGATATTGTCATGATTTTTGCCTTGCTTGTTTCTTTCGATTGTTATGAGCATGATAATAATAGAGCGGCTTTGATTGATTTTTCGCTAGCATGTTTACTTGATATTACATGTTAGTGCCATGCTAGGTTTGTTCTCACAAAGATGCATGCTTGTGATTCCCGCTAAGCTCGTAGTATCATGCTAGGTAGTGTGATTGATGTCGGTCTTTGCTTGCTAGCCAGAATCATTGCTTTTTCCCTGTACTCTTAGATAGAGTTGTAGGGTTTGTCATCATCCGCAGGTGAGCGGACATAACGTACTTTGTCCCCACCGATCGGGAGTAGTGTGCGACGCATAACGATCTTGCTTCCCCGGTCACTAAGGTGGATTTAGCTCAGTCGGGAATAAAGTGTGCGCAAAGACATAACGTATCTTGCTACCCCCGCCCCACCACCGGTTGTGGAATTAGCTACCCACTTCGGCATAGCCTAGTTTGTAGCTCCGCTAGAGCGGAACCCCGCCACGGTGTAAGCCCGCCTTGGCGGTTCTTAGCTTCGTGTCGGTGGACCAGCCGCACAGATGAGCGCCGAGGGCCTCGCGCATCGTGATCAAGTGACACCGCCCAAGTTTTAGGCATGCGCACTGGCCCGCGTAGTTTGCCCTTAGGCCCCCGCATTTACGCCGGTTGCAGAAGAGCATGCGGTGTGCGTGCACACGCGTTAGATGCCGGTTCGGAGAGCTCCTTCCGGGCTAATGTTCGTGAGTACACCATTCCTTCCGTTAGAGCCTGACTTCGGGTACTCTCCCGTAAGTCCAGATTAGCAAGGGTAAGAGGCCCTTGAGGACATCCTTGGGATCGGTTTTTGAGCTGATCAATTGGTGGGGAGAAAGACCTCGAGAGATGTCCCAGGATTGGTTAGGATAACCAATCATTAGGCCGGAAGTAGGAGACTTCCGATGACTCCAGATCTTTCTTTGTAAGCTCGTTGAGCTATGATCTGTGTTGGTAGCTGTTTGCTTGCATGCTTTGGTTCTAGATGATTGATTATATCGTATTGTACCCCGGTTGGGGATTCTTACTGAGTAATTCGTTACTCACCCTTACTTATCTTTCAGAAACCATGGCGCGAGGCGAGATGGTGGAGGAGGAGGCGTGATCATGGAAACCCGTTGTTCAACTCGAGATTTATGTTTATGTTTTAAATGTCCTCTGAATGCATGTAGTTGGGCACGGAGCCCTAGGTTGTTTTATGAATGTTTTTCCGGATTCTAGCATTGTTGTAAATGTTGTAAAGTTGTATGTTTTAATAAATCTACGATCGAGTAAGTTTTGGAAATGTATTTGTCTTGGAACAGGTGCTTGGAAACAGGGACATGTTTCAAGAATTTTGTATTGACTTTTTAAATGAACTCTTGCCGGTTTTTGGTTTTTACTTAGAATCCGAAACAACCCTATTGCAAATTCTAGTGTTGATTTGTATGCATGCATTGAGGTAAGGGCCCATTTAGAGCCCCATTCGGGTCGGGTCCCTACACTTTTCTCAAATCTTAAATCCGAGAGATGATCATTGATCTTGCCATACCAAGCTTTAGGTGCTTGTTTGAGAACATAAAGTGCCTTTTTAAGTAAGTAGACATTGTCTTCTTTGTTTGGAATCGAGGCTCAGTGTGAAAGTATGGCCAAATATAAATTAGCTGCTTATGATCAATTCAAGTAATATTGATGTGTGTTTCCTCCCTAGGTGTTGTTTAATCTACCCTAGCATGTACAGAAAATCTTATAGAGGTTAACAACTCTAATTGTTCTCGTGAGTCTTTATTTTTTATCACCTGGGACCTTGATTTCTTCTCCACGGACCTTCTTAAAAGGTTCTCTAAATATCTTATGTGATATGACTCTGAACATCAGTTATTTCCTTCTGGGAGACATTTATGGAGTTCAAAGAGAACACTTTAAAAGAGTTAGTAACTAGGTCAAGTATTGGAGTGAAGAATCCAGAGATGTAAGGTCTTTATCTATAGACTCCTAATTGGGTTTCCAATCGAATGGGAAGGTACCACGTAATTAATTAATTACACATTTATTTAATTAATTACACATTTATTTAATTATGTATTATTGGTTAACATGTCCAATATATTAATAAATCACTCAATAAATATTTATCCACTAATTATTTCTAATAATTAATTCATTCTTTTTTATTAATTAATATTTATATAATAAATAGTAATCGATTAATATATATATATATATATATATTAATGATTAGATTTATGTATCCAATATATTAAACTCATTTAAAACTCTCAAATAGAGCTCATTTTTTACTATTCTATTTTGTATTATTCTAAGGTTCAAAGGAAATGATTGGGTTATAATGAAAATTGCAAGTGAAAACTACTAGAAGTTCATACATTCATGAATTAGCATTAGAAGTATAGTTTTGTGGTTTTATCATAAATATTGAATAAACTGTGCTAAATTAATGCGCAATGCAGGAAATGCGAAGCTAAAGCGCGGGAAGGACAAATCAGCGCGAACGGTGACAAGAAGCGCATGAAGACGAAAATCCATAATGCAAACACATTCGAAGAATCACGCCAACAAGGAAATAATAGAGAATCAATCAAGCAATTAAGTTGGCGTCAATCAAATAAATCCCAACGAAAATCAAGAATTTAAGTTGGCGTCAATCAAATTAATGAAGATTTTACAACTCACCTAAAATTGCTCACCAAGTAATTCATCTCTATAAATAGCAAGAGGGAAGCCGAGGTTTTGTGAGCTAGACGGTTGGTCTTAAGGAGAGAACCAACTGGTGGTGTTCGTGGAAGCCAATGACAAAGGGACTGCACACTTCACAACTGCACCAGTTCCAACCTTTATCGTTTTTTCTTAGGAATAGTTTATAGTTGTGAACATTTAGTAGTAGTAATAAAATTAGCTGATTTTTAACTTTCTACTTGTGTTTATTGCTATATTGCATTATAGGAGTTTTGAATGGTGATTTATTTATAGGAGCTTGTTAGGAGTGTAGGTTATCACATTTACACTGTTACATTTTTATTTAATATACATATGTCGATTAGCTACCCATACATTCTAACCTATAGTGAATCAAAAGAGGAACTACAAGATGACCCAGTATGCTACGATAGGTTAGATGTAACACTGCTGCATCATTCAAAGTGTTAGGAATAACCTTACAATCACTTGCGTCGCCCTGAGTTAGATTGAAGATTGCAGCGAAAGATAGATCTGCCATAAATCATTAAGTGCGAAAGTTACTTTTATAGGTTTGGGAAGTAAGAAGCTTGATAACTAGTCCTGCATTTTTAACATCTTTTGCAACTGTTTTCTCAACACTACTCATTGCATTCATGTTTGATTTTGCATTAGCATTCATATTTACTTACTTTTAGCATTCAAATTCAACTCCAAAACCAACTTCAATTCCATTCTTACTTTACGCGTTACTCTCAAGTTAAAGGTACTAATTTTATACATTAATCTCTGTGGAGAGCGATAAAATATAAACACTAGTAGAAATTTCCCTATAGATGGCGGGCTAAAAAGAAGAGGTTTAAAAAACACGGATGAAAGATGGCGGGCCTGAGAATTGGTGGCGGGCGAAATTGGGCCCGCCTTCTTTATTTTTTGGTGGCGGGCCCAAGCCTGTTGTTGAATGATTTTGGTGGCGGGCAAGGCCCGCCCGCCACCTTTTCTGTTTGGAGGCATGCCTGGGCCTTTTGGGCCCGCCTCCTTTAGCTTTTGGTGGCGGGCCCAAGCCCGCCTTAGAAGGGATTTGGTGGCGGGCATGGGCCGCCCGCCACCTTTGTTTTTCCTCCTTTTTCTTTTCCTTTCTTTCCTTTTCTCTCTCTACCCGAGCCATTTTTCCCCTTTTCTCTCTTCTCTTCTCTTCAACCAAACCCTACCCTCACGCCGCCACCGCCACATCTCCGGTCATTTCCCGGCCATTTTCCGACCATCAACGACGCCGGCGCCGCCACTTGGTTTCCCTTTCTCAAATTTGTGTATTTCCTTCCCAAAAACTAGGTAATTTCTAGTCCATTTTCATTTTCTAAAAAAAGCGTTTTTTTTTTTCATGGATGCATTTTTGTAATCTTTCCATATATGTTTCAAATTTGTTCATTTGTGCTTCAAATCTCATATATGTCTCAAATTTTTGATAATGTGCTTCAAATCTCATCTATGTCTCAAGATGTGTTCAAATTTGTTTGTTTCATATATGAACATTGTTTTATATAATTTAAGAAACTTTTGTTTCTAAAGTTAGTTTAAGAAACTTAAATTTTCATTGTACCTTTTATATTAGTTTAGTTTTGTATTATTAATGCATGATGAAAAATCTTTCCATGCATGTGTTGGGTGTTGAGATAGCATATAAACAATGCAATACGAGTGAGATGTGTGACTCAACTTTACCTTTTTGGAAAAAATTTGTAGGTTAAGTTTCTCTAATTGACTAGAATTACTAAAATGACTATGGATAAGTCATGGATGTTTAAGGATCGAATGTCACCGGAATACGGATTGGGTGTTGAGATATTTATAAACAATGCCATAAGACATTCGAAAGGATTGAATGTCGTTTGTTGTCCATGTTTGAAATGTGTGAATGCCAAGTACCAAAATGTGAATGTAATAAAAGACCATTTATTTTGTAATGGTATCGATCAAAGTTATAACACATGGATTTGGCATGGAGAATCAGTTTCAAGAAAAAGAAATAGTGAAAGTGTTCCAATAGATCAAGTTGTAGATGAGAATGTGGATGACCCGGATGACCCAATAGGGATGTTTGAGGTTGCACAAAATTATTTTAACGACAAATCCCCTTTATTTGAGGAAGCATTAGAGGATGCCAAGAAACCATTGTACCCAAATTGTAAAGATTTTACCAAGATATCAACACTGATTAAGCTTTATAATTTGAAAGCAAAGTATGGGTGGAGCGATAAAAGTTTCTCAGAGCTGTTAGAATTATTGAGTATGTTGTTGCCTAGTCCTAATGAAATTTCGATATCCGCCTATTATGCTAAAAAGATTTTAAGTACCTTAGGGATGAAGTATGAAAAGATCCACGCATGCATCAATGATTGTTGTTTGTATCGAAAAGAACTTGTCGATGCAGAACTGTGTCCTACTTGTGGAATATCGAGATGGAAGGTTAAGAAGAATAAGAAAGGAGTGAAAAATATTCCAGCAAAAGTCATGTGGTATTTCTCTCCTATTCCAAGATTTCAACGAATGTTTCGAAGTAAAGAAACTGTGAGATTGTTGACGTGGCATGCTACGGACGGCAAGAATGCGAGATGGGTGCATACGACATCCAGCCGACACAATTTCATGGAAAGAAATAGATGAAAGGTGGTCTGATTTCAGTGGAGAAACGAGAAACCTTCGCCTAGCCCTATCAACAGATGGAGTTAATCCACATGGTGACCAAAGTACTAGATATAGTCATTGGCCAATTATGTTGGTTACTTACAATCTACCCCCCCATGGTTGTGCATGAAGCGTAAATTCTTAATGTTAAATTCATTAATCTCGGGACCCAAACAACCTGGAAATGACATAGATGTTTATTTAGCTCCGTTAGTCGACGATCTGAAGATGTTATGGAACACGGGCATTCAATGTTTTGATGCCCATCGGCAAGAACACTTCACGCTCAAAGTTATTTTGTTGTGGACCATTAATGATTTTCCAAAGATATGGTAACTTTGTGTGGGTGTAATACAAAAGGTTATAAAGCATGTCCTATTTGTGGAGACAAAACATCATCAATTTATTTACCTAGCGGAAAAAGAATGTGTATCTTGGACATCGAAAATATTTACCAATCGAGCACTCATTTAGAAGACAAAAAGCATTTAATGGAGAACAAGAATATGGAATACACCTCGAACCTCTAAGTGGTGAAGAGATTCTTGCACAATTGAATAGTCTTCAATTTACGTATGGCAAAGGACAACAACCTACTCAGAATCTTATTGGAAGAAGAAATCGATCTTTTTCGAATTGGAGTATTGGAAGTATTTTCACGTGCGACATTGTTTAGATGTCATGCACATTGAGAAAAACGTTTGTTCGAATATTATCGGAACTCTACTTCATATTCCTGGAAAAACAAAAGATGGAATAAAAACTCGCGAAGACTTGGCTAAATTAAGACTGAGTTAGCCCCAATTAAGAATGGAGATAAAAGACATTTCGCCTCCCGGCATGTTACACACTATCGAGAAAAGAGAAGATGAGTGTGTGTAAAAGCTTATCCGAACTTAAAGTGCCCGACGGTTATTCATCCAACATAAGTAAATTAGTTTTAAACATCGATTTGAAACTTTACGGGCTTAAATCGCATGACCATCACGTTTTGATGCAACAATTGCTACCTGTAGCAATTCGAGGTGTTTTGCCTAAACATGTTAGATATGCGATCATTCGGTTATGTTTCTTTTTCAAAGCTATATGTAGTAAGTCGATCGATTCATCTAAGTTGAAGGGATTGCAGGATGATGTAGTGATCACTTTATGCCTATTAGAAAAGTACTTTCCACCAAAGCATTTTTCACAATCATGGTTCACCTTGTGGTGCATCTTGTAAGAGAGATTGAATTTTGTGGACCAGTTTATTTGAGGTGGATGTATCCATTTGAAAGGTATATGAAAGTTTTGAAAGGTTATGTTCGAAATAGAAATCGTCCAGAGGGATGCATTGAGAAAATTATATATTGGAAGAGTCGATAGAGTTTTGTTCGAATTCTTACAAGGAGTTGAATCAAGTAGGGGTTGCGAACATCGAACAAAATGATAGATTCAAATATCGATCGACCATTATCTCGCGCTCCAATTATAAAACACCAACTAAAGATATGATTGATCAAGCACATATGTATATACTTCATAATGTAGATGAAGTGCTTCCATATATAGATCAACACATGGAAATGTTGTCTACAGTGAATCCTACTAAGTCTAAAAATAAAAAATGGCTTCAAGATGAACATAATCGTACCTTTAGCCGTTGGTTGCGTGAACGTGTTGGGTTGGCTATAGAAGTTCGAATACAGTCTATATCATCTACATTAAGGTGGATATCACATGGACCTCGTTCAGAAGTTACCACTTATGAAAGTTATATGGTTAATGGTATTCAATATCACACAAAAAAACGCGATGATCTTAGAAGTGTGCAAAACAGTGGAGTTATGATAACAGCTCAAACTATGCAAATTTCTAGTTCGAAAGACAAAAATCCAATCATGTCAGACATGACCTTTTATGGCATAGTACAAGAAATTTGGGAGCTTGATTACAATAGTTTCCAAGTCGTCTTATCAAATGTGATTGGGTTGAAAACAATGGTGGAATTAAAGTAGATGACATGGGATTTATGACCATAGACCTTAATCGCATTGGACATAAATCTGACTCCTTCATTTTAGCCACTCAAGCCAAACAAGTATTCTACATAAAAGATCCAATTAACCCTCGTTGGTCAGTGGTGCTAATGCCTTCACAGAGAATAGTTGTAGAACAGGGTCATGATGAAGTTGATATTGGCCAAGATTGTGGGTATGGAATCATAGAATCCCTACCTAATATTGTTGATGATGATGACTCAGACACCTATGTTAGAACTGATTGTGATGGTATATGGATTAATAAATAGGTTTGTGATATTATTTTTGTGATTATTTAACTCATATTCTGTATACAATCTTTTCTATTTGTAATTAACATAAATTCTTTCTTATGAGTTTACATTATGTCTCAATCGGATAGCGATCATGTCGATGATGTTCCCAATGCCGCACGAACTTCTCAAATCGAAATACCAGAGGAATTTACAAAGATTACGCGAGCTTGCTCAAGACCGGATGGCGTGGAGCGCCGTGACCGCTCAATACTGACTCAATGGGCCAAGATATCGGTGAGTCTTCAACCAAGTTGCGTAGTTATATTGATATGTGTGTTAGGGCCCAAATACCTATCACATACGAAGATTGGTATGCTGTTCCTGATGCACTAAAAGAGTTGATCTGGGATTCTATAGAGGTAACTACATATCATCTAAATTTCATTATGTATTTCAATTCTAAATTATTAATCTAACTTATTCTATTGTTAGCAGATGACGTTTCAAGTTGATTCTATGTCCAAACATAATGCCATGATGTGTATGTCGACGGCGTTCTGAACGTTTAGATACAATCTAAACAAGAAGTACGTTCAACCATTTCTAGACCAACCCGAGAGATTAAGAACACCACCTGTTAAATACACTGCGATCACACAAAAGCAATGGGATCGGTTCAGAGACATCGATTGTCGAAAACTTCAAGGTAACTATTTTTTTATGAGTGTAATGTCTATAACCTTCAATATATTCATATAATTATATGTTATACAGAAATAAAGTGATGAGAAAAAAGCATTGCAAGCTAAACAAAAGTATTATCATCGTACGGCTCGAAAGGGATATGCTCAACTCGGTCATGAACTAGTAAGAAACTATCTACCCTAAGAATTTATGTTTCCACGCACGTATTTTCTACTTTACTAAATCGCATGTGTCGTTAATTTTAATTGTAGCATATAGATATCAAAAGTAATCCCCCTCAGCCGTCTTTGAATTATGGAAAGCACTCGAAAGGGAAAGAATAAAGAGTACGTTGACGAAGACACAATTGAAACAATCGAGAAAATTGTAAGTTGTTGTTTCATTTCTTTTGTATATTGTTTGGGTTCAACTCTTTGAATGTGAATCTAAAATATTTTTTCAACAGATAACTTGGAACGCATACATGAAGGTCAAGATATTTTGGTGAAGCATTGGGAACGCCGGAACATCGTGGGCGTGTAAGGAGCCGGTCGCTTTGTAACTCCATCGCTTTTCTTTAAGATATCTCATCCAAGTCGAAGATGGGTGAACGACCAACTCACCGGACACTCAAGTAGATTTCTCTCAACGATTTAACTCTCCGTGTGAGGGAAGCAATAGAGATGGCATCAGGGAAGAAAATCAAATTCTTCAAGGGGTCGACATCGTTGAAGAACAAATTGATCATCCTAATGATGTCCTAGTTGATTTTGGAGGAGTAAGTATTATATTATTGAACTTTAATAATATAGTTGAATCATTGTATGTTAATTATGATTTTTTTTCTTTTTTTAAAGGGTACGACATGTAAACTAGCAGTTGAACACGGAGGTGACATTGTTGCCATTGGTACATTGTATGAATCGAGCGACCTATCTGATAGGATACATGGTATGCCTTTGGGGAAATTCAATGCGCGTGTCACGATCGATTTGATACTTGAAGGCAACGAGGACATATACTTGCCCATCCCTTTAAACGAGGAGATGCAATACCTCAGACAAGCTTGGAACACTTTCGTGCCATGGCCAAAATCATTAATTAAGACACATACTACAACAACGGAGGTATATATATATAATCATACATTATAATAATTTAATATGTAACACATTTATTTTACTAATAATAAAAAATGTTTATTGTCAGCCATCTAAACCCAAAAAAATGACTACTAAGAAGTCTATATCGCCTACTAGTAAGAAGACGTTTTTGATTCGCAATCCCATCAATCAAACACGACCATTCCAATTATGATCAAGCTAGTACGTAACTACGCTAGAGATCAACTGGGTGTTGGTGGACTAGTACGTATCCCACTTACCATAACCGGTTTTCTTCCCGATTGTTATATTGCACAAGATGAGATTTTGGAATATTGTAATATGGAAGAAATTGGATATACTTCCATACTTTGTTACATCGGGTAAGTAAACTATTTTCTTCCTCAAATATTATATTCGCATACCACTTTAATAACGTTTCCATATTTTATTTCAGATTACATATGGGAAATTTGCGATAAAGAGATCTTGGCTAACTACATACTAGTAGACGGTGGCGATTTTGCAATGGTTTCGACGAAACAAAATCTAGAAGAACGAGTTGAACGTGTAGTTGATAAGTTCAACAGGTTGGTTGATATGAATCAGCGAATATTTTTTCCTTTCAATACTGGGTATGTGTTCTACATTTTGGATTTTTAATACTTATGATTATGTTTATATCAAACTCAATAATGGTTAATTAATTTCTATAGACATCATTGGATTTTGGTCGTTATCATTCTTGCGGAAAATACAAACGTACATTTTCAACTCGTTAATAAAAATCCGGTCCATGAGAGTTTATACCAAATCATAACTTCGTAAGTTTCTAAATAGAAAACTTTTGGACTTTGAATTTATATTTAATCATCCTAATGTTTAGAATTATTAATATAGTGCTTACCGAGTTTGGCATTTAAGACACAATTTGAGGCCGAAACAATTATATTGGAAATGGGTGAAGGTAAAGTTAAATCAAATTCGTTTGTTTATAGTCTTTTTTTTTTTTTTGTGATGCTGATCAATTATCGTTTACTAAGTATATGTAACTATTTTTTCCCCTAGTTCCCTCAACAAATTGGATCAATAGTATGTGGATTTTACGTCCAAATATTCATACGGAAGATGATATACAACACATCCACGCACGTATTGAGACTTGTAAGTTTTATTTACATGTTAAATAGCATCATATAGAACATATACTAATTTGGTGTTTTTATTTATGTCTTAATACTTTGTAGTTCAAGACTGGTCAAATACATTCATTCAAGCAGATATTGATGAGGTACGAGTTGAATGGGCAGAGTACATAGGTAGACATATGATAGAAAATTAGTGTTTATGTATGGAGAAATGAATAATTAGTTGTAGTTTAAATGTTAATTGAATAGCTAGATGCATGTAATTCGATTCTGGAAGGACAAAAGTCTCATTTGGTGTGTACTGGATTTTTCATTATGTTCATATACAGGTGGAGAGTTTTGTTATATAACAGGTGAAATTTTTTGGGATCGCATTATTGCCCCGTCATGCTGCCGAAATTTCGTGTGCATATCTATTATTGTGTTAAGAACACATGCATATATGTTTAGAAGTTAGAATTCCATATAAGTTAGTGTGTGGGTGATTGATTTCGTTAAAAACTAGAGTTTAATAGGGGATTGGATAGTAATTATTAGAAAGTTTAGAATTGACTGTCTCTATATTCCCTTTTTTTTTATAAAGTATAATAAAAGTTAGTGTGTGGGTGATTGATTTCGTTAAAAACTAGATTTTAATAGGGGATTGGATAGTAATTATTAGAAAGTTTAGAATTGACTGTCTCTATATTCCCTTTTTTTTTATAAAGTATAATAACTTTTAATGGCGGGCACAATATACACCATTTTTAATAAATTATAGCTATAGTGTCTTTTAATGGCGGGCACTACATTTTTCTGATCTTTTTGTTTTTTTTATAAATATAATGTCTTTTAATGGCGGGCACCCGATGATTGACCATCAAATTCTCGATAATTGACCATTTTTTAAAAACAGCCCAAACCCCTTTTGTTGGAGGTTTAAAAAAAAAAAAAAAATTAAAGGTGGCGGGCATAAAAGCCCGCCACAAAAAAGTATTAATGGCGGGCAAGAATGCCCGCCTTTGAACAGTTTTAATGGCGGGCAAGGCCCGCCTTTGTATTGCAAAATATTGGTGGCGGGCGTGCCCGCCATCTTTTCCCTACCCGCCACTGAAACGTTACGATGATAGGGGGATTGATGGCGGGCTGTTGCCCGCCATTGTTGTTTAATAATGGCGGGCAATGCCCGCCATCTATACCCAATATTCTAGTAGTGAAATACTTATTACTTGCTGCATTCTGACCGCGTATACTTTCACCTAAGTGAGCCCGAGTTACACTTAACAATAGGTTAATCTCCGAGTTAGTTACTGAAAAATTATATTAGCACCTAGAATGACCCACAGTCACTAATTCCCTCATAATTAATGTCTAAAATATCAATTAATTAGTTAAACTATTCTCTTTATAAAGAGATTTCAAAGGGGAGATCCCTCACACCTTGTGTGTTTTCTTAGGTGTTGTTTAATCTACCTAGCATGTACATAAAATCTTATAGAGATTTGCGTCTCTGATTGTTCTTGTGGGTCTTTATGTTCGATCACTTGGGACCTTGCTTTCTTCTCCACAGGCCTTCTTGAAAGGTTCTCCAAATATCTTCTGTGCTATAGCTCTGAACATTAGTGATGTCTTCTGGGAGACATTTATGGAGTTGAAAGAGAACACTTTAAGGGAATTAGTAACTGAGTTAAGTGTTGAAGTGAAGAGTCTAGAGATGTAAGGTCTTTATTTGTAGACTCCTAATTGGGTTTCCAATCCAATAGAAGGTGCCACATAATTCATTAATTAATTACACATTTATTTAATTATTTATTAATGGTTAACATATCCAATATATTAATAAATTCCTCGATAAATATTTATCCACTAAACATTTCTAATATATTAATTAATTAATATTTATCTAATAAATAGTAATCGATTAATATATATATATATATATATATATATATATATATATATATATATATATATATCCACTATATATTAATGATTAGATTTATGCATTCAATACATTAAACTAATTCTCTCATACTTAATGACTAAAATATTAATTAATTAGTAAACTATTCTCTTCATACCTATCACGTTACCATTCTTATGAGGTAGCTTGAGGACCATGGACCTACAAATTGGAAGCTTCATTGATCCAGGATGAATTTGACTAAACTCTTTAACCTGAAATCAATCCACATTCATTAACTACAAACTAATTCAACTCAAGACTTGAGCTGCACTCTCTCACAATGTTGGACAAGTTATGTCCACGGATATAATCGGGCATCTACTATTTGATCCTTCACAATTTTTTCTTAGCGAAAATTGGGTCAAAAGTTTGTTTAACCCCTACAGTTACATTTCTCCCCTTAAGTGCCCCTAATTCCCTTAATGAACAATTTGTTTATGATCCAACCATAAACATTTATTCTCTTAAACGAGGGAGAGGCGGGTACCCTTTATTCAACACTTGGAATTAGACCTTAAGAGTATAAATCTTAATTTCAACACGAGAGGAAGATTGAATTTTATCTTTTGACATTGCATTCCTAGCTACTCAGTATGGGAAATCCTCAATGTGGGAGACCCAATTAAATCATTGACTTTGATTACTCTCACTCATGCACATTAAATGACGCAATTACTTAATAAAAGGAGGAGTTCGCCACCCACTCATGATTGAAATCAGATCAATATACGATCATCCTAGCAAAATATTGATCTAAGTCTATAAGTAATTACTTAGTCTAGTCAAATATTTGTGTTCCAGTCTTATACAATTTTTTTGCATAGATACCCTCAAACATGTCTTCACATAAAGAAGTAGGATTCGGTTGTCAACAACTTTTGTAAAGCGTGTCATATCAACTGTGCTACTAGGACAAGACACCCATCCTAGGTCTATATATAGTAGAAGTATTTAGATTATTTACTTTGACATAGATCTGCTTGTATGTCCAACATACTGTCAAAGTGTTCATATTTATAATCTTGAGTTTCACGCAATTAATCTAATTAATCTGTTCAGTTTGGATAATGTGAATTAAATGAAAATTTGAATAATTAATAACTTTTTATTAATTACAATTGAATATACAATAATTGCTCTTTAATTACAAACTATTAGGCCTTTAAGACACATATCCTAACAATTTTCCACTTGCACTAAAGCCCAAGTAAGACTACTTATGTTTGTCAAGCATCCAACTTACACTTGCTCTAGACTGCAAGAGACATCTTATGTAAACCTAAACTCTTTAGGTGACCTTCAGACACTTTAGACAGGAAATCTTTTAAAAAAATGATATGTAACATTTTCAGCCATATCTATCTTGGTGACAATAACTTTGCCTTGATGTATTAACTCTTTAAGGATATGATATTTCTATATGTTTCATTCGTTTATGGCCTCTAGGTTTCTTAGAGTAGCGGGTAACTCTCAATAATAGAGTTAAGGTTGTAATAGCATTCACTTAGCAGCATAACCTGACTTGAACCAAGAGATTGTCATGATCAAATGGGCTTTTATAATAAGAACTTCTAAATTATACCAATGGGTAAGAATTGGGAATTTAAACTGATTTAATGCATGAATGTATGTAATCTACGCCAACTTTAGCATAATTTATCATTCATATAATTTCTTACTAAATTAGTATGTTGTTGCATTAAAAAACAACAATAGTAGTAGAAGTCAAAGAACGAAGCATGCTGGATTTATGCGACAGCATTGCAGTATGAAAAACTTGTGAGAGGATATTCTCATTCAAGAGTAAATATGGAAAGAATAATGTCAAAATAGATCTATAGCAAATTTTCCTATGAGAACAAATATGGAAAGAATAATATCGGATAAAATATGTTAGCAAATACTCTTGCATGAGCACAAACATGGAAATGATAATGTTGGATAAAATCTTCAAGTATATTCCAAAAATAAAGGTAGATATTTGCTAAAACAAATCCGATAGACGAATCCCAATAGTTGATCATCATTTGACCAAGCATTATAAATACCCAAGAATGACAGCAACTCAGGAGGTCGAAACATGCAGAAACAGACGACTATTTACAGAACCTATCTGGAATCAGTCCTTAAGTGAACTACTTATCTACATCCACACAAATAGGAAAGGACTGAGAATTTCATCTCGTGATATTACGTTCCCAGCTACCCACTATGACAATCCCCAATGTGGGAAACATATTCATAAATTGATGACTATAAAAAAAAGTGTCAATATAAGTTATGATGGCATTATTAACGTTAATATTTCTTCAATGACTATGTATATGTGTCATTAATGGTTGAACCATGACAATAACATAATATCATAAATGGCTCAATAATGACACTAAGATATTGCCGTTAATACTTCTTCCATGACTTTGCATATGCATCATTAATGGTTTAACCATAATTATAATATAATGTCATAAATGGTTCGACTATAAATTTTTTTACTATTGTTAATTATTAATTCTTCAATGACTATAAATATATGTCATTAAGGTCTCAACAATGATTATAATATAGTATCATAACTAGTGTCATGGTTGAATTTTTTGTGACATCGGAAACTATGACTCTTTCTTTTTAGTCACATAAGATGTTTTTATGACTATAGATTGTAGTCATTATATAGGTGGTTTTTGTAGTAGTGAATTGAAAATATCAAACCATCATTTGATTCGATTAGAGCTAGAAAAAACTGACTTTCTACTTGTTGACTTTTTATTGTTGAATTTCTTAAAATTAACCAAGTCGGACCAACCCCACCCTTGGATCAACTCAAAAGCTAAACTTCAAATTTTTAAATAAAAAAAAACAAGATAAATTTAGGGCATCTCATGGTTGAAACTTTGTCATCGTCTATAACATATAAATGAACCCTCTCGAAGAAGATCGCGAACTTCTTCAACAAAGCTTGTTGATGACAACATTGTCTCGGCTCAAGCTACAAATGGAAAAAAAATGAACAAACTTTGAGAATTTCAAACTTCGCATTGTGGAAGATATGTTGAGCGCAAGCGATCTTCCACCAATGAGGATTTGTCACCAAGGAACTTAGTGACTATAAAGCACGGACACCTTAAAAATGGCCAGGAATCGGTTTCAAAAACGTTTCGACACGGATACGCCAAGATACACCCCGAACACGTGTCCGACACGCAAAAAAGAGTTTCTAATTATTTAATTTATTTTTTTTAATATTCGATACTCATGGACACGTTTTGGACACTTTTGTTAATTGTTTTTTAAAAAATAAGATGGTTTGTTTTGCTCTCAGCCCATTATGTAAGGCCCAAAAGGCTTTTTACTCTTCATTTAGTTAATGTATATACAAGAATAAATTAAGAAACTTCTTTAATACTCTAACCCTTAAAATTCACTTTCTAAACAAACAAAAAAAACCCCTTTAACTTACTTCATATTCAACCTAGTCGACAGCCAACAACAAAAACCCCCTTTGACGCTACTTCCTTCATCTTTAACTTACTTCATCTTCCACGCAAGTGACCACCCGACAACCACCTCACCAACCAGTCAGAATCTTTTCTCGCTTGCTCCATTCGACGGTCAACAAGTAAGCTTCAATCTTTCTTCTTCTTCTTCTTCTTTTTCTGTTCTTCTTCTTCTTCTTCTGTTCTTCTTCTTTTCTTCTTTCTTCTTCTTTTCTTTCTTCTTCTTCTTTTCTTCCTTCTTCTTTCAAAAAACAGTAGAGTTTCTTTTAAAGGTTTTCTTTTTAAACCTTTTTAGATATCTAATTTTTATGTTGTATTAATTTTAAAAGGTCTATCTTCATTATTTTTTTGTTTTTTTCTACCATTGTTTTATCTTTCTTGCAAAGAAATTTAAAAGGTCTATGTACAACTGAAGCTCCAATCCTCGATCAATCTCTCTCTTTTTTTCTTTTTTTTACTTTTTATGATACACATTCGATTTATTCAAATTGTATTCAATGTATTTTAATATTGGTTAGGAATAGGATGTCATCAGCATCTTCAACATCCTCAAATCCTTCTATAGAAATGACATCGTCTAATATTGAAGAAGATTCAACTAAACCTCTTTGGCGATATGTAACAAAGATAGATAAATTATCGGGCGGAGGTGGAAATTTTTTATGGCTATGCAATTTCTGTCATGCATTGAAGAAAAGTTCATATACTAGGGTTCGAGCTCATGTGTTAAAGTTTGGTGGTAATGGGATTAATGCATGTCCTAAAGTAACTCCTAAAGATCTTGGTGATATGAAAAAATTAGAATAAGAAGCTAAGGTGAGAATGGAAAGAAAGATTCCAAAAAACATTCCTTTGCCACCTACCATATCAATTGGTGGTATTAAGGTTAAAAATTCTCCAAGTATGGATTTCGACCCTAAGAAAAGAAAGTTGAGTTTGTGGGAGTGGTTCAAGTGCAATTGAAAAGGCATTCAATAAGTCATCAAGAGACCAATTGAATGCTATAATAGAGAGATTTTTTTATTCCGCTGGGTTGCCCTTTCATTTAGCAAGAAACCAATATTTTATAGGAGCATTTACTTTTGCAGCGAACAATATGTTGCCAGGATATGTGCCTCCTGATTATAATTCATTGAGAACAAGCTTTTTGCAAAATGAAAAGGCCAATATAGAGAGATTATTGATGCCCATCAAAGGTGAATGGCGTTCGAAAGGGGTTAGCATTGTTAGTGATGGATGGAGTGACTCACAAAGAAGACCTCTAATTAATTTTATGGCAATTTCTGTAGGGGGGCCAATGTTCCTAAAAGCAGTGGATTGTTCTGGGGAGATCAAGGATAAATACTTCATTGTAAATTTGATGAAGGAATTTATTGATGAAGTTGGTCATGAAAATGTTGTTCAAATAATAACTGATAACGCTGCTAATTGTAAAGGTGTTGGACAACTAATTGCAGCACAATTTCCTTCCATTACATGGACACCATGTGTAGTGCATACATTGAATTTAGCATTGAAGAATATTTGTGCTGCAAAGAATGTTGAAAATAACCAACTTGTATATGGAGAATGCAGTTGGATTTCTAATATCGTAGGAGATGTGATGTCAGTGAAGAATTTTATTATGAATCACTCCATGAGGCTTGCCATGTGTAATGAATTCGTGTCTTTAAAATTACTTTCTGTTGCTGAAACACGTTTTGCCTCATTTATCATTATGCTGAAAAGATTCAAATTAATTAAAGGTGGTTTGCAAGCTATGGTAATTAGTGATAAATGTGCGAATTATAGAGCAAGATGACGTGGTGAAAGCGAGACAAGTAAAAGAGTTGATTTTGGATGACATGTGGTGGGATAAGATCGATTACATTCTTTCATCACTTCCCCTATTTTTGACTAATTAGAAAATGTGATACTGATGCATCTTGTTTGCATTTGGTATATGATATGTGGGATACGATGATTGAAAAAGTGAAGAAAATCATTTACAAGCATGAAGGATTACAAGTTATTGATTTCTCCTCTTTTTATGATGTGGTGCACAACATTCTTATGGATCAATGGAACAAAAATAGCACTCCGTTGCATTGTTTAGCACATTCTTTGAACCCAAAGTATTATTCAGAAGAGTGGCTTGCAGAAGACTCTAATCGAGTGGCTCCTCACCAAGATATTGAGCTAACACGAGAGAGAATTAAGTGTTTCAAGAGATATTTTAGTGACTCTGTGGATCGTGCAGCAATAAATGTAGAATTTGCCAAGTTTTCTTCAAAAACAAGAGATTTTGGAGAATATGATTCCATATCTGAGAGATACACTACAGATCCTAGAAGTTGGTGGATAAATCATGGTGCTTTGCACCAATGCTCCAAAAAATTGCTTTTAAGTTAGTTGGACAACCTTCTTCCTCTTCATGTTGTGAAAGAAATTGGAGCAACGATTCATTTATCAACTCTATGAAAAGGAATAAAATGACGCCTCAACGTGCAGAAGATTTAGTATACATTCATAGCAATCTTCGTCTTTTGTCAAGAACAGCTCTAGAATATTCGGAAGGAGAGACTAAGTCATGGGATATTGCTGGAGATGCATTTGATTCTCTTGGAGATGTCGACATGGTGGAAATTGCAATTTTGTCGTTGGATGAGCCAGATTTGGAGAATGTGATATGTAATGATGTTGATGAAGATGGTGATATTATCGAGTTGTGAAATGATAGTCTCATGTTTTTGTGATATGATAGTCTTATGTTTTTCCTTTTATTATATTCTCTTTAAATTATTAACTTGTTTTTGTTGACATTGGAATTTGAATGGTAACATATATTTTGTTCAAGGTCAACTGTTTATAGTAAATATATGTTTATTTACAATGTATGTTAATTTTATATATAAAAAAATTGACGTATCTCAAACGTATCCGTATCTTGTTTTTTATGATGACGCATCGCCATGTCCTGTCGTATCCGTATCCCGTACCGTGTCTATATCCCTGCTTCATAGCTTAGTGAGATAGCTGGAGAAGGAGAGCAGCTCCGACCAGAGAAATTCATGACAACAACTTGGAATTTGGTAAAAAAAAACTAAAGTCGTATATTTTCACACATTTACAAATGGGATACTGAAGTTCCTTTAATAGAAGAAACCTCAAATATAAAAGGAAGATTTTTTTTTCTTTCTAAAATTCTCAAATATAATACAAGGATATGTCAATATTTAAGAAAATAGTGGCAAAACAAATGTCACATATCTCTCTGTTAGGGTCTTCCTTAGCCATAAAATAAGTTTGCAGTACTTATCAAAGGATATAAAAGTACATAAAATAACGAATAATAGTAACAAAGGATCACAAGAGAAAAGAACCAGAAACACAATTATATTCCATAAAATTTATCTAAAATTGAAATGCTTAATTTGATTTGGAAAAATATCTCAAGCTCTCAAGAACTTCACCCCTCCACAAATCTTTTCCAAAGATCCTTCATATCTTTAGAACTCAAGAAAACACAATATATATTTTTTAAAATTTCTTAAATAATATGAAAGAGAACTTTAAAGGGTGGAATATGAAAACCACAACTTTTTCATAAATAAATAAGTTTGAGTAGAAATACATAAATGCGTACGTACATACATATACATGCATACAAAAACATACAAATATAAATGAGAATAATAGTTTATGTATGAAGAAAAAGGTAAGGTGTTTAAACATGTCAACCCTATCTCAAAAAAGAAGAGCCACCAACAACACACACAGCTCTCATGACTGTGGGGGGAGAGGAAAGAGGTTTCAAATTGTGCAAATACAACAGAAAACCTCACTATCTTTTTCATTTTTTCTTTTTCTTTTTTGGTTGCGTGAGATTGCTATCCACATGCTTGTAGTGCGTGTGTATTTGGAATTAGTTTTCCCATTGAATCTTCATTGAACAATGAATTTATGAAAAAGGGACTTTGATTTGGTAAATGAAAAAAATATATATATTAAATAAAGATTAAAAAATAAATGGGTGGAGAGGTGGGGGCCTTTGCAGTTAGTTTGGCTTTATAAATGAAGGAGCCAAAACTAGAAGTTGGCTCATATTCAGCCTCAAAGAAGCAACATTGTCATAAAAAAAAAAAGGCTTTTGAATTTCTCCCATATTCTCTTTGGTCACCAAACAAATGGATATTGAAAGAAATAGAGATTGCAAGGGGGAGATCACTCACACCTTGCCTTCTGAAGATGTCACTGTTGATTGGAGAGGAAGACCCTCCAATCCCGCCTCACACGGCGGAATGAGAGCCGCTGCTTTTGTTCTTGGTAACGCTCTTTATCTTCGATCTCTTGAGGGATTTTTTAGTACTCTTGGAGTACCTACTTTATCTTTTTTTTTTCTCTTAAATATTGTTGGACTCTATGCATTCTTAAAGAATTATTATCATCTCTTATTTTCTATATCAATTCTGGATTCTATATGTTTTTTCTATTTTTAGAAGTTCCATCCAAATGGAAAAGCAAGACTACCTAAATGGTATGGCTTGAATTCTTTTTAAAATGCTTCAAAAGCTTTTCTCTCAGCATAAGTGGCTTGAAGTCAAAAGAGAAGTGGGTTTCTACCACTTTGGTTCAAGCCAATTAGTTTTTAGCCTTGATAGAAGAATATAAAATATGGCAATACATAGTGAGAGAGAGAAACTAACAAAATATATGGCAAAGAAAAAGTTTAGTCAGTTTTGCTGGATATGAGATGGGGTTTTAGAGGGAGAAAATAAACAGTAAATTTTATAAGTTTTCCTACACCAACCTGAGCACAACTATTAATAAAAGTATTTAAGCCTTACTTTTGAAAATAAACTTATCTATACAAATTTCTGCCTAAGTAAAAAACAAGTTAAGCTTTTTAAAACTAAAAAAGTTATGTTTTGGTTATTAAATTTGGCTAAGAATTCGAATGTTCAATATTATGGTACGTGCAGGACTGCAAGCGTTCGAGATAATGGCGATTGCTGCGGTTGGGAACAATCTGATTACATATGTGATAAATGAGATGCACTTTTCACTGTCAAAATCTGCAAATGTGGTCACAAACTTTGTTGGGACAGTGTTTCTTTTGGCCCTTGTTGGTGGTTTTATTTCTGATTCTTATCTTGGGAGCTTTTGGACCATGCTTATCTTTGGCTTTGTTGAACTTTCTGTAAGTTCTTTCCTATCATTTATTCTTCTTTCATTTCAACCAAAATCAGCCTTTTAACACTCATAATCACACATCAAACTCTTATAAGTGTCATGTTTATCTAAAACTTACATATAGTTTTGTATGGTAGCATATGCAATCAACAAGTTCTCATTGAATCAATCACCTCCACTTGGATAAGAATATATGTTAGTTTTAACCCAACAAGAGAACCAAGTCATAATATACATGTATATTTTTTAACAAGGTAAATGAAATATTGTTACTTATAATTAACTTAAGCTTTTTGACGGTATCACAACATGAAGTTTTTAGGCTCAAACATTTGTTACATCACTAGTTGGATTATGTACTAATTTCCAAGCTCATGAATGCTACGTATAAAGAGATATTAAGAATATAAATAAAATATTAAATTCATACTAACTTGTAAATGAAATTCAATAGTAAATTGTGACCATATATACTTTTGTACCGATTTATACCGGTTGAACTATGCTCATATTCATTTTACGGATCCGAAGACAAAAGTTTGCATGTGCATGAGTACATGATGATTATCATGTGCTCTCTCTAAATCTCTTTTATTCTTAGCTATTATAGTTTTTAAAAAATAAGTGTTTGAAGAAAATTTGATGTATGGGCATGTAGGGATTCATATTACTATCAGTTCAAGCTCATGTTCCTCAACTAAAGCCACCACAATGCAACATGTTAAGTGATGGAGAAGAGTGTGTGGAAGCAAAAGGGATGAAGGCATTGATATTCTTTGTGGCTTTATACTTAGTGGCACTTGGAAGTGGTTGTGTGAAGCCCAACATGATAGCTCATGGGGCTGACCAATTCAGCAAACAAAATCAAACCCAATCCAAAACCCTTTCAACATACTTCAATGCTGCTTATTTTGCCTTCTCAATTGGAGAACTCATTGCCCTAACTCTTGTTGTTTGGATTCAAACTCACTCTGGCATGGATGTTGGATTTGGTGTCTCTGCTGCTATTATGGCTTTGGGTTTGATCACTTTGGTTGCTGGTCTTTTTTACTACAGGAATAAACCCCCTCAAGGACCCATTTTTATCCCTATTCTTCAAGTAATTCACTTTCTTCTCTTTTACCCTTTCTTTTCCTGTCTTTCTTTACTATTTTACATGTGTTATTATTGTGCCCACTTACCATGAAACTTTGTCACCTTCACAAAAAGCTTTCTTTTCTGTCTGCAAAATGTTCCCTAAACTATATATCCCTTTTCCTTTACTTTTTTTTTCTTGGAATTATTATCTATAGGTTTAATCCTATTTTCTTATTTTCTTTATCCTTCACCTTTAAATATTCATTTTAGCTAAATTTTCTTCATTTTAGTTAAGAGTATAGATTTTATTCATGTCCTAAATTTTCTGTATTGTTTATTTTATAAGAATCTCAAGTCATAGTTCTATCAAGATGAAAAGGCAATATAAACCTCATGCATCAAGTTTATGGTAGAAAAATTTATCCAAAAGACAGGTTGATTTTGGTTTAAGATTTAGAGGCAAACCAAATATTGAAAGTGTAAGCTTAAAATAGAATTAACAGAAAAGTTGACTTACTAAAATAGAATTTAAACCTCTTAGGAATCTTGAGATTTATTTTATTCTATTTTATTTTAAGTTCAAGCTATATTGAGAATTTGAAATTAAATCTATTAAGGTTGTGGATGTACATAAAAAGACTCATAGTGGGAGTACTGTTTGAAAATAGTGTTTGTGTTGTTTTCAACTTTTACTTATGTTGATTTAAAAAGGAGTAACATTTATGTATGGATTGGAAAGATATATTTTGAATTGAAAAGACAAAAAAGTTAGTGCTGAGTCATCTTGTCTTGAAAAAGTTCAATCAAAGTACCTTCTTTCTCACACTAATCAAATTGAATTACTGTGAAAATCTATTTTTTTCAGGTTTTTGTTGCTGCTCTTTTGAAGAGAAAGCAAGTGTGTCCTTCCAACCCTCAAATGCTTCATGGAAGCGAAACCAGTAATGATAAAGTTGCCTCATCCTCTGATTCTGCCAACCTTATTCCCACTCAAAAGTTCAGGCAAGTCTCTAGTTCAAATTCCCCATTTTGAACTTGTTATGAACATCCCAATGGACTTTATAACTTAACCCTTAGATTCCTTAAACAAAAGAAAAAAATTTGAAGATAAAAAAGCAATATATCTCTATATTGGAATTATTAAATGTAACCAAGATTGGGCATGGTGATGAAGCTTTGTACCCAAATTTAATTTCAGGTTCTTGGATAAGGCTTGTATCAAAAGCCAAGATGGGGCAATAAAGGAAAGCCCATGGAGACTGTGCACTTCAACTCAAGTTGAGCAAGTGAAGATATTAATTTCAGTTGTCCCAATATTTGCTTGCACAATTATATTTAACACAATACTGGCTCAGCTACAAACATTTTCAGTTCAACAAGGGAGTTTGATGAACACCCAGCTTACAAATTCCTTCCACATTCCTCCGGCCTCGCTTCAATCGATCCCTTATATTATGCTCATATTCATCGTCCCTTTGTACGACACTTTCTTTGTTCCATTTGCTAGAAAGTTCACTGGCCACACGTCTGGAATCTCCCCCCTAAAACGTATCGGCTTCGGTCTCTTTCTCTCTACATTTTCAATGGTTTCAGCAGCCATAATGGAGAAAAAGAGGAGAGATTCAGCTGTGAATTTGAACCAGACGATATCGATCTTCTGGATCACACCACAGTTCCTTATTTTTGGGTTATCTGAGATGTTCACAGCAGTTGGACTCATTGAGTTCTTTTACAAGCAATCTGTGAAAGGGATGCAAGCATTTTTAACAGCAATGACATATTGCTCATACTCATTTGGATTCTACTTGAGCTCATTGCTGGTCTCATTGGTGAATAAGATCACATCAAGTTCCTCCAATGGGGGCTGGCTCAATGACAATAACCTAAACAAAGACAAGCTTGATCTCTTCTACTGGTTGTTGGCTGCAATAAGCTTCCTCAATTTTCTTAACTATCTCTACTGGTCGACGTGGTTTGACGAACATCCATCTCTATCTGAAAAGCCACTACATAATGATAATCCTCACCATGGACAAGACTACAACACTTACAATTTCAATACTTCAAAGAACAGTGTTGATCATTGTGTACCCTAAAATCAGCCTAATTTTCCTCTACAAAAATTAATTGGAGGATATAATCTAGATGACATGGGGGAGTTATAGTGGTATTTGATACATATATGTATTTAGGGTTTAGGGATTGTGTGATATATGTAGAAAAGAAACTAAATAATATTAGAAGTATGAATCCCTGTAAATGTCTCTTTACCAGACTTTTTCACATTGTCCTCAAAAGAATGACAAAAGTTGCTATCTCCCTCCACTGGAAAAAGATCATTCTATGTGAGGTGGAATTCAAAATTATCTCTCACCAAAATAATTTAGCAGCAAGATAAAATAGCCATTGTCCAAAAGCTAAAGAAACTTTCTTTCCAAAGTGCAGCACCATTTAATATACCACCACAAAAATATGCTTGTTTTTTTTTTCTCATCAATAAACTGAAAAAAAGTATTGAATTGGAAAGAGATTAAAAAAAAAGTAGGCATTTAGAGAAATTATCAAGGATAGTAAGAAAAAGATATGTTAGGCAAAAGTCCATTGACAATATTCAATGCATTCTCCCATCTCCTTCCCACAAATGCACATCAACTTCATTCCTTAATTTATGGGGGTCTATGCATAACCTTCATTAAAATAATAAAAGGATTGACAAGAAAGGAATATCTAAAGTGGAGGGTTGGTGCTCTCTTGCTCGATAAATAAAAAAGGGGCCCCAAAGAAATCTAGCCAATGTGATGTGATGCATGCACAAGGGGTATAATGAAATCCCTATAATACTGAAGTCAAAAAGGAAAATACAAAATAGGATTTACATGAAGGAGAGAGAAAGAAAGTTATGCAGTAGATACACTATAAAGAAGTATGTGTACTAAGCTTTTTAGTTGTCAATCATACAACTTTATGCAAGCAAACATGTCCCAAACATGTTTTGATGTCGGAGTTTGGTTCCCCTTGATGAAAACAAACATCATATTGCTTGGAGAAAAAATTCCATGGCTTGTATGTGGATAGAAAAAAAAGACTAGCTACCGTTAGGATCCCAAATCAAAAAGAGTGGAGACCTCATAGCAATATATAAGAAAGGTGGACTACTACTCTCATTACCAATTAGTTTTGAGATGAATGTCCACACTATCTAATAGTTTCAACATTAATGGTTTTAATGACATTTCCTATGGTAAAACGGTAGATTAAGTTCTTAAATCCTAAACATAAGGTGAGAGATTTGAGTGAAATTAGAGAGTTCATTTTCATTTCCAATTCCACCATCTAATAGTAGAGAATGTTTCGTCAGCCTATCATTTGAAAATCTCATTGCTTACCTGTCAGAGCCAAATTAAGATGAAACTTTTCTTCCGTGAAAGTTAACTGCATGATAATAACCTGGTTTTCCCTTGAGGAACCAATTAAAAAAATTCATCAGCAAATGTAAATAATAATAAGAAGAAGAAGAAAAATAACCGAGTCATGTTATTGCAAATGGGCTAATCATCTGTGTACAGCTTTCTTCAAAATAAACTCTAGTGAATCCTATTTTGAAACCGGGCCAAAAGATCACGAGGGGGTGAAGAACATAAGTCAACTGAAAATTCACTTCCTTTTTCCGATCATAATTTGGTTAT